>CM063605.1:2396284-3815881 GCA_032356905.1 Salix exigua
GGATTTTTATATTCATATTCTATTTATTATTCATAATGAGAAATTTAAATATTTATATCATTTCCATTAATATTCAGGTATTCATATGAATATCTACTCTATAACTATTATTTATTATTCAATATAAAATAGTAATAAATATATTTAAAGCATATATGTGTGTACTATATTAAAATATAAATGGTCTACATATATGTTTCAATAAAAAATATTATTATTCTTTATTCTTACAGATAAAAAAAAAGACTCGTTTACATTATGAAATATTTCTAACTATCAATTGTATGCACTTCTTTTGTGACCTAAGCCATGAATTACTTCACAAGTTTGAAAACTGGGGAAGAAAACAATGATTTTAGAAATAATGTCAAATGTAAAGTGCCCTTTCGTATCATTATATCATTGGAATATCTTTTTATTTTATTTTTTCTTTTCTATATAAATTAGGTAGATTTAAGAAAATAGACAGCAAGGCAGTGGGATGTCTTCATTGCTTAACATTGACCGAACAGGGTCATTTCAATACTGAACTAGTGAAGTTTTATCTATGCTTTGTAGCACATCAAATTAGTGATTTAGAATTTATTAAAAAATAAATATTTTGAATTGATAACCCATTATATTATTATTAAAAAAACAAACTAAAAGAGGTCTTTTTGTTAGTGATGTTAACCTACACACATAAAACTTTTGATTAGAACGCTTTCTTCCTTTTTTTTAATTTTCTATTTGATCCTCAACTTAGTTTGGCATGATATAGACTGTTTGAGCTCAAATTAACACTCGATTGCATATTTTGCTTAGGAGGGAGAGTTGAATTAAAAAAAAATAAGGGACTAAAGTGAACAAAGCGAGTTGAATGGGTATTAGAATTGAAAGTTGTTTTCATAATATATCCAATCCACTCTCTTTTTTTTGGATTTGAGAAAATTCTAACTTCCATAAAATGTATTTTATGGGCCCAGATGAAAGAATAAAATTCTGGTTATCCCAATCTCTTACAACAGATGCATGTTCTCACTTGAACTCAAGACCTCTCTGTCGTGACGACGATTTTTTTGACGCGTTTCGCGCCCCGTCATTCCCCTGTTTCGGGGGGAATAACGGTGTGCGGTAAAAATGAAGTTGTTTTTTATAGTCGTAAAAATTACAACTATAAATATCAGGAGTCGCCACCTAGTATTAAGGTCACTAGGAACCTATTGGTCTGCGAGAGTCTAGGGTAAGGGGACATGTTGTGCAAGGGGAAGACGCATCACCCCGAGTGCACCCTACCTAAGGTAAGTTGCATTGTTGTTTGATTATTTTTTTTCAAAGTTAAAATTTTGCACTGCATCTTTCAAAGAAACAATTTTTTTTTTTGCTCTGCTGGTGTACTTTACGATGTAATTTTACACTGCAGTTGAAGATCTTCTTTCTTTTTTTTATCTATGGATGTATTATACGATGTAATTTTAAACCGTAGTAAAAATCTTTTTTATCTGCGGGTGTACTTTACAATGTAAATTTACACCGCGAAAGCAAAATAATTATTAAATCATTTTTGACATTTTGGTCAACTTCCGATGGATAATTGTAAACCGGTTACAATATCCAAAATTTTCATTTTAAGATATGAAAAAAAAATATGCAACATATTTTTTTACGAAAAAATACAATCAGAAAAGTTTTGGAATCCGACCGTATGCAAGAAAACAAAGTATATTTTTTTTAATGAATTTTTTTTTAAAGAGAAAATATTTTTTATTATTTTTTTTATATTTTTTTATTTTCTTTTTTATTTTCTTTTTTTATTTTTTATTTTTTTTATTTCGGGTTGGGCTGACAGCCCGCCCTTATTTGGACTAGGTTGGCAGCCCGCTCTGAAACAGGCTGGGCTTCCATCCTCATGGGCTGGAAGCCCACATTTCCTCGGACTGGGCTTCTAGCCTCATGGGCTGGAAGCCTAGAGTCGTTTCAGGCTGGGCTTTTTTATAACGTGGGCCGAGATAAGACTCGGCCCATCAAAACGCTGGCCCGACCCGCATGAACAGTTCAGGGGGAAGAAGACAATTGAATAGTGCAATTTTTCAAGTGTGATGAAACTTGTACCTATTAGTATCGTTGGGTAGAGGAGATCGAGGTGATGATTTCTGTCGTGGTAGTGCCGTCAACGGTGGCCTGTGGTGGCCGGAAAAAGCTTCCAAAGTTTCGGTTCTTCCATTGCGGTCGCGGAAAACGTCTCCGGAGACTCGCTTTGAGGATGCACTCTTATTCTTGGTGAAGAGGAGAGACTCACGGTGAAGGGAAGAAGGTAAGTGGGCGGTTGGTTTGAGAGCAACGGTGGCGAGAGAGAGGACATGGGCTGCGTGTAGAGAGAGAGACCAAATTTCCAGATTTTTTTTGCAAGGTTTCTTCTTCCTTTATGTTTCTACAAATTTCTTCTTCTTCAGTTTTTCTCGTCCATCAGCTAAATCTCTCTTCTTTTCTCTGCATAATTCTTGACTTTTCTACAAATTTTCCTCTATTTTTCTCTTACGCCTGTTTCCATCTCTTTTTTTTATCTCCTCTGCTCGTCTCCTTTGTCTCTTCTTCTCTTCTCTCCCAGCTCTCTTTTTTTTTCTTTCCCCTTCTCTGCCTCCAACTTTCCTATCCTCCTCCCTGTGCCCCTTTCTGCTTCGTTCGCATGGCTATTTATAGCCATGCTGGTATGCCACAGGGTTTCGAACACTGTGGCTTCCATGTGTAACCAAGTGTAGTGCTTGCTTTCGGCTGTGGTGGGTTGTTGAAAATGGTTGTAAATATAAATACACTTTGTTCCTTCAATTTGTGTGCCTTTTTTATTCTAGTCCTTGCTTTTTGTTTTGTGCAATTTGACCCTCAATTGAGCATTAAATTCTCAATTATCTTCAATTTGGCCCCTAATCTTGCACAATTAGCTTGGAAAAAATTCGATTGGGTCTCCAAAAATTCCAATCTTCTAAATTGAACCCGAATTAAATTCAAGAATTTGACTTTTTGTCAATTAAGCCCGTAATAAAATTAATTTGATCAATTTAAAGCATAATTAAGTCCTTGCACTTAATTAAATTCTTCAATTGGACCCTAAATTAATTCTCAAACATAATAATATTTTGAATTAGCCCATGATTAAATCAACTTGGCTTATAAAAAATATAATTATGATTTTTGACTTAATGTTTACCTCGAATTTGTATTTTTCTCATTTTTGGGCGCAACAGGGATATGATTAAGCTCAGCAAATATTCAAAATTTTCACCACAATTTTTCTAACAACACCAAACCACTTTTATTTTATTTTTGTCATTTTTAATTTATTTTGGGGATAACCCAAAAATTGGGTTACGACACTCTCATACATATTTCAAGCCCTTATTCATCACATCACGGTCCTTAGGATACCCAATCCACTCTTGCTAAACTAGGTTTAACTTTTTTAAGAAATCAAAACAATATTATTATTTATATATAAAAAAACTTAAAACAACATCAATTTAGTTTGACTCAGAATAAATTGAGTTAATTTACTCAACCCATAATAATAGTTTTTAATCAAGTCATGAATCGAATTTAGTTCAATAACTTCACCAAAATATCGATTCAAATGACCCTGCAAATCAACTTGTGCTAAATTAGGATTAGTTTAAAAATAATAAAACAGAATTATTTTAAATCAGCTTGAACTAATTTAGATTAACTTACTTAACAAATAATAATCATAACTTCAAATCAAGTCATGAATGTAATAACTATACTGAAAGATCCATGCATGGAAAATGAAAATGTCCCAAAAAAAAAAGAAGAAAATAGGAACAAAAAAGAGATGGATTTGAAAGTACATGATAGGGTTGCGTGATCCCTAGACAAGAAGGTCAGTTTGTCTCCCCATGATTGAGGCAAACCACTTGGAACATCATAGCTTAGCTCCTAGCATTTGCTTGTTTGTATTCACTTGGGATCTCAGAAACTTGTGCCTTGTCCAATAGGAATCCTCCATATACGGTAGCCTCCTATAATGGCCAGAAAAAAAAATGGATATATAGATACATGGTGGGAGTTCCCGAGTTCTACAAGTGTGTGCCAGCAGGAAAACCTACCAATCTCTTATATTTTATATCGTTCAAAATCCATGTAGGAAGCACTATATCCTTCTATATAGCACAAAGAAATAATGTTGTTGATCTCGTTTCTTTTTAGCCGAAACACCTGAAGTATTTTGTATTGGTTAAAAAATAAGATAAAACGGTGTCGTTTTTAACTTGTTTAAAATTTTAACCCATTCCGGAAATTCCACTCAAGTCAGAACATTTTGGTTTTATTTTTGTCAAATAGTATTTTTTTAAAATAATAAATAATTTAACAATATCAATCATATCTCTTAAGTCAACCATTAGATTGAAATAAAATTTTACGAAGAATTTTTTGATATATTTATATATATTATATTAAAATTTTAAAGCAATCAGATAATGTAATGACCTTGCAAGATTGATAATGATATTCTCGTAATATTATACATGTTCATAAAAATCATTGTATTAGATCTTTTTTATTATTAAATTGTACACTTCTAAATAAATAAAAATTTGGATTTGAACTAAAAAAAATTGAATTTATATATTTAATTATATATGTATATACATAAATAGTATAATCCCGAAATAATTCCAATTTAAAAAAAAATCAACCGAAACGAATTTGCTAACACTTCCTGTCAAAAAAGATTATTTCCCGTTTTTGCAATCAGCAAAGGTTACCATATTCTACTAAAAAAGAGAGTGGAGGCTCGAAAGGGATTCATTCTATGGAAACAATGGTCAGGAAAGACTCAAGCATTACAGCTCCACAGGCTCCTCCATTGCAGAACTCAGAAGAGAAGGAGCAAGAACTCCTAGAAGAAGTAAATGATCGGGAGGAAGAAGCCCACCAAACAGATCTGGAGATAGCTACAAGCGATACAAACCAGTTGTTCAATCGAGAGCTCAACCTTATTGGCAACTTCAGGAGCATGGATTCATCCGAGACTTCACCAGAAACTCCTCAAGATACTGACGGGGAGCAAAGGGTTTTCTCATGCAACTATTGTCAAAGAAAATTCTTTAGCTCACAAGCACTTGGAGGACACCAGAATGCCCACAAAAGAGAAAGGAATCTAGCGAAAAGAGGGCAGAGATTAAAAGGGAGTCAGTTAGAAGCTTCAATGGCAGCTTATGGACATCCTTTTTTCCACCACCATCATCATTCAAGCATGGCTTCACTTCCCATCCATGGTAGATCTCTTGGAATTCGAGTACACTCAGTGATCCACAAGCCATCTCACCTATCATCTTCTACTGGTTTTGCAAACATGCTTGGCCACGGCAGCTGGTCTAGGCCTGGTATAGGTAAATTATCAATGGAGAGTTCTTATATGAACGCCACAACACCACCGCGTGCCAGCGTCGGTAGGTTCAACTTAGAGAGGACTGGTGCTGTAGTTTCTCCAGCAGACCCTGGAATTGGTAGGTGGATAGGCAATAATGGTCATTTGAAGACTAATCAAGATGATCATATTCACAAGCTTGATTTGTCCCTCAAGCTCTAAAATGTGTTTTCTCTCCCTTTTCCACACTTCAATCTATCTTCTTGGACTCATATCTACTGAATCTTGGCTGCAGAAATGCTAAATGATTGTTGTTTTTATTCTCTTCCCTTCCTTGATTGCAATAAATAGTTCATGTTATGCTGCATCAATCTTGTGAAAGCATAGTATATTTTTTTCTTAATAAGAAACGAGAAGCTCGAATATGAGATTCGACCTACAACAATTAAGAGTTTATACTTTAATTTCTTAGATATGGTCAATTTAAGAGTAATTTATGATTACTCGTGAATCATGTGGTGTTCTTAATCTAGGAAGCATGGTTTGATGAGGAGATTAAACAAGACTATCCTTTAAATTGCTGAGGGTTTTCATAAATCTAGTTAATGGAGCAAGAACATCCCTCGTACACCCAAAATTATCATATCAAACCCGATTCAATCTCATGTATCAAATGTTGTAGCTGCTGCTGTCTGTCTCATACGTAGATGCAAGACATGACTGAATACATTAAAAACACTGTCACATGACAATAGTGATACAGTTAATGATGATATTAATACTTTATGTCCCAAATGAACATATGGTGATGGCAGAGGATTTATGATATACATATCAAGTTTTGATTTCGAATCTGGATATATATATTTTATAAGAACCAGGAATAGTCAAAGTTTTACTTACTTGTCTAGATCTATAAAATATATTTTCTAAAAAGTGAGTTTTATAGCATAAAAAAGATATTGATATTTTACATTGGCTACGAGCGGAGAGTATAGACATTTACAAGTTTCCAGTAGCGATTTTCTTTTTGAAGAATGTCTTTTCATGACAATTTATTTAAAAATTATTTTTTATTTTAAATTAAAAAAAAATATTTTTATATCATTTTAATTTGTTGATGTCAAAAAATTTCACCAAGCTTTAGGTACTGTCTCTCTCTTCTCACGATCGATGAGCCTTTCTATGACAACACCCGCAAGCCTGAATATAAGAGAACAGCAGCCATGGAAAGGAGTTTTTCTCTACGCTGTCAGCTATCATGGATTCACCTTGCCTGCCTCAAAGCAGAAAGAAAACACAAAATCTTCATTCAGCCACAAAGAATCTAGAAGATCTGGTGTTGTTTGCAGGAAATAATATCAAATTAGGCATTATAGAAAAGCAAATTTATTCGTAGGATAAATTGTATTTATGTGCATTTATTAGTATTGGGGGAACTGTTTCTTTGTCATTTACAATTTTTTATTGAGACTTTCTCCATTATTTAAAAACCCTAAACACGATGCATGTTTGTCTCTTACCGTGTAGCGTGTAAGATGTTCTTTCACAAACTGGTCATTAAATCCAGGGAAGATTTGATTCTGTGTTCATACAGTGTAGAATAGTGCATGCCCTCTGCATTGAAGTTTATAAAAAAAAAAAAGGTTTTCTCCTAAAATTAAGTCAACTGTTTAGCAGACATGCCCCTCTCAGTTTCAATTCATTAAATTAAATTTAGATCAGCATTCGAGAAACTAGACTAGAATGGGTTCTTGCAGAAACAGAAAATTAGGTTTTGCATCGTGGAGAATAACACGATGGCCTTCAGTAACGCTCCTTATTTGATACTTTGCATATCGAGCATCAGATAAAGAGTGTTAAAAGACATTAAAGGTCATCATGTTTCCTGCCAAAATTAGGTGCGAGCAAGAAGGGATCATGAAATGGATACCAAGAAGTTGGGCAGCTGCCAAGAGCTTCCCATCTAAACCCAAAAAGAACTGGTCATACCTCTTCGTCCAGTGTTGTTGATCTCGTTTTATAACCAAAACATTTCGTACCAGTTAAAAAAACAAAATGAAACAATATAATTTTTACCTCAGTTTAAAATTTGACTTTATTCCAGAAATTTCATTCAAATTTCAGCCGGAACATTCCGGTTTTGGCCGTTTTAAATTTCCTTGCTTTGGACCAGAATGTCACCTGGTCATACCTCTTCGGACCAAAATGTCTCACCATGAAGACGGTACATGGACCATTCACCCAGTATAGCTGGTGTTCATCTGGGCAGGTTTCATTCCACAGAAACTAATATGCCTTGCATTTGATGAATAAAGATTATAAAAAACTAAAACCAGACCCTGCCCTTCATTTGAGCTCAGTGATAGCACATTATTCCATTAAGGGCAGGAAAAGGGTTACTGCTCATATAAATCCACACCACCATCATCATCTCAGCATTGCTTATTGTTTTCAGCTTTTATATCACAATCAAATTCATTTGACCTAATTCTGCCACAGAACCTTAACATGACAACTACCAAACATCAATATTTTCTGGACAAATTAGCAGCAATCTCATGTTGATTGTTTCAACACGAAAGCATAATGGTGTGTCCTGTTAGAAAGATAGCAAGAGAAGAAATGATGGCCAGCGTGATGTTATGGAAGCCTGCCAGTGAATCACTAGATATCACCAAATAAACTTGACAAAAGGCAATATCATTATTTTACACCATTCGACATCCAATCTTATTACACGAACATGCAATTCTCTAATTGTTTTAAGGTTTGAGCATGTAAATGTACAATAATTTACCACAATATGTGCAGAACAAACTTGAATATACCTTTTGTCCCATCACAACCTGCTATGTTAGGCTTAACAAGGGCAACATCAATTGTGTAGCTAACCCAATCAAGCAGTTCTACTGAAAGCAAACCTCAATTGTGCTTTTCTTATGGCTACTTCAAAGGTTGGAAGGGGACGATTCCTTGAAAATATATTAGGACTGGAAGCCAAAAGCAATGAGGCTAGTGTAATAGGAAGAGACATGGATGAGAGCACAAAATACAAAAGGAGAAGAGATACGAAATGTGCTGTTTGGGAATTGAATCAAACACATTGTTCAGCCAAACAATAGAAATAATGATATAGCTGTGACCCATGTCAAATAAGGTTATACAGAAAACAAGAGTGTCTCGTTGATTCTAACCACAAGATGTCAAGAACAATGGTTAGCAATCTATTTATGTGATTTTAGCTGATATGGTGTGAAACATGCCTCACTACAAACTGTAAATCTTTTGCATAATATGCATCTAAGATGAAGAAAAAAAATGTGAAGAAATCATAGTTTAGATCCTAAAAAGAACTAAGACTGCAACTTAATCTCGAGTTCCCACACTTATCCCTCCTCTCTAAAAGTCCCATCTTTCGATGTGTGCACCCCAAGTCAACATGAAGGCACAAATGTGGAGATAATCCTCCCTAAGGAATCCTTTGATTCACTGACTTTTATTTCCTTCATCCAAAAACCTTAGAGTACCTTGGTTAGAATCCCAAGTAATTTTCAAGCTGGTTGAGCTAACTCAAAAATCCATTAATGAGGGGAGATTTTGCACCTAGAGAGTCTCTAAGATGATGGTTCCCCAGTTATGAATCTCTAGAATCAAGCAGTTGATTCCAAGCTCACCAGCTCATAATGAAAATTCAACACCCTCATTTACAGGGTTTGAGTTACTCTCAGCTATGCTCGAGACCAATAATATTTCCATGCTCGACCATAAAGAAAGTCCCACTGAAGTAAGTTCCCATATGGGTGATTTTTTTACCATTCTTACGTTCAGAATTTTGGGGATAGTGTGGCTGCTTTCAAGACCCAAGCCTGCAACTCAGGGTTTCAAGAGGATTGCACCAAGAAAAGGCCCTATCCATATTCAACAATGCCTTTTTCTCGTTTCTAGACAAAAAAAAAAAAATTGTTATCTAATTTTGAACACCTAAAGGAGAGTACTTATTTGAATATGCAGTTTCATGCACAAAGGTTTCACTTCAAGAGTTTCTTTGAATAGTTTAGTTAATTCCTTAAACATGAGTTTCCACATTAGAATAGCAAGAACAAATGAAATTACAGCCTGGGCCAATGGAAGGCCTTTGCAGCTATTTTAACAATTCATTGCAAGGGCAGTGATCTGAATAACAGTGATCTCGTTAAATAATCAAAAAATAAAAATAAACAAAGCTGTCTCATAAAGGGCGCCGCGAAAAAACATCCTTCTATTTTTCTACAAAAGATTTGACCTTTCCAAACCATTGTATAAGTTCAATCCTATCCTTATTCAGCATATATTCATGCAAGAAGAAAGAAAGTTCATCATTTACCCCCCTTGCGTCCAAGTACTCGCGAAGCCTCTTCTGAAGCTCTCTACTCAACTTCCTAAAAAAACATATTTAGTCCAAACCTAAGTCAACCAACCAAGCAAACCTGAATTGCAAAACAAACACGAGCACCACAATCATCAAAAGAAAAGAAAAGAAAGGTCCACACCTGAAATCAGGCCCCATATAAGGCCTTCCCAGCATCTTCTCGCCCCTGAGCAAGTAAACTTTCTGAATCTCCAAACGATCAGGCCACGCTGAGCATAAGAACTCCAAATTTTCACCACCATCCCCTTTTGAAACATCAACAATAAAACTAATGTGAAGACGCACATCTTCGCCCGTGGCATCATCTCCAAGTTTTGGAACAGTTACGTATCCGTCAAACATTGTAACTTCAAGTTTAATATCTTCAATATCATCATATTTACCCCTCATTATCATCCACTGCTCTCCTGGTTGATCTTCCACTGTAAATGAATGAAATCTCGTCTCTGGCTACATAATCAAAAAAAAAAAAAAAAAAGCCAGTTACTATTAACAAACAAGTCAGTCACATAAATTACACAAGTAGAAAGCTAAAGCTTCAATGTGAGAAAATTAACCTCTTGTAATGATCGCACACGTAAGGACAAAGCTATCAAGAGCCCATTTTTTTATTTTTTTTACTGAATATAAATAATTAACTCACATTGATATAATAATTTCACTTCATAAATTAATCTTCTAAATAAATTACATAGCTAAAGCTTTTTACTTTCATGTTTAAATTCACCCAAAAAGAAATCTTCTAAATAAATTACACGAGTAAATAAAAAACTATTGGTACCCATTTTTCTATTTTTTACAGAGGATAAAAAAGTCACTCTCAATATAACAATTTCACTTCATAAATCAATCTTCTAAATGTATTACACTGCTAAAGCTCATTACTTTCATGCTAGAACGCCAAAAAAAAATTATAAATAAATTTTACGATTAAATAAAAAAAATTAAGAACCCATTTTTGGTTTAAACTTAAAAGGCCAAAAAAAATAACAATTTAACGATTCAATTCTAGTCTTGCCATGTTAACTTCTTGTTCGTCTTCTCGGCAACCAAACAGGAACGCAGAAGATATTCATTAGCAAAAGGTAAAAATTTATAAAAACATAGATATTTAAATATTGAAAGGACCTGATGTGGAGGGGCATATTCAGACTGGTAATCGATTTCCTTATCGATGATTCTGAGAATGTTAGCTTCTAGTGGCGATTTGGTAATTTTGTTGTCTGTTGAGTAGGGTCTGGAGGATTGGAAGAGAAGTGAAGTGAAGATGGAATTTCTTGATTGGAGAAGTGGTGATGTTGAAGAAGAAAAGGAAGAGAAAAGGGTTCTTGCTGCTGTTCGAATCAAGCGAGCCATTGGAGTGTTGGCAATGGACTCTCTTTTTTTCCGGTGGGGTTTAAGCCTCTAAGGTGTGGGTTTTCTTTTGCAAAATGCCTCGAAATCAAGATTACTGTTCCGATTTTTCTATTTAAATTGAAATGTTTTGTTTTTAGATTATTTTGGTGTGTGGTTTCGAGGTTATACTGTCTATATATATATATTAATTTAACAAGTATAATTTAAATTCAAGATAAATTAACTTTAAATTATATAATACAAACACAAAATCAAACAAACATAATCTTAAAATTAGAAATATCTCTAAAATTCCAAAATATTATGATAGTAAAATGTTCTAAAATAAAAAAAATAATATGATTTTGAGTCGAAATGGTACCTAGACATTCCGACCGGAATTTAGCCGGAATTTCTGGAACGAACCGGAATTAAAACCGAGACGAAAAACGACATCGTTTCTTCTAGGTTTTTTTAATGACATGGAATGTTCCGGTCATTTCGGACGGAATAAAACAGAATTAACAAGCCTGCTAAAAACACCAAAATATAACGGGAATTTTGATTACGCCCCCCCTATTATTTATTATTTTGATTAAATACCAGTTTGTATTCATTATTCTCCATATGATTCGTCAATATAAATCAATAATATTTCTTAATATAATATGTTATGTCATATGATGAAGACATTTTAGTGAAGTTATGAAGTTTTTAATAAGAAATAGAAATTAAATGTTTCAGGTAATTAGATAATAATTATATTGTAAGAAAATAATTAAGGTGGGTTCTAAATGATTTGATTGGGAATTTATTGATATCTTAGAGATAAAATGGAGATAAAAAATATATAATTTTAAAACTTAGCTTGAAAGATCGACTTTGTATCTAATTGTTCCGGGATTTAAATCGACGGTTCTAAATGGTTATGGAGATAAAAATATTTAATTTTAAAACTTAACTTGACAAATTGACTAATAGTCTAGTTAGAGATTAAAAACAAAATAGAATAGGAACTTGATTTAGATTTCTCCTATGGTAGGAGAACCTTTTCAGGTTTGCATAATGTCTTCTTTATTTTTTTTTATTTTGTTCTTTATTTATTTATTTTTTGTTTTTCTTTTTAGATGGAGAGATAGTTTTTTACAGCACATTTCCTTCCGAGTTACGAGAGTTAAAGATGTATTTTGTATGGTGCTAATTTTTATATTCATTTTATGCTGTCATTTTAAAAGAACTGGAATTTTAAAAAATATATATTTAATTAAAATTATTATAACACAAATTTCACTTGTAAATAAAAAAACATGTTATTTTATTTCTTACAAAACTAAAATTTAAATGCAAAGGTCAATGAGCTAGGGTTGTTTGCACTGCAATTGGAAAGTATTTATGAAAAAAATTAAAATTTTTTATTTTAAATTAAAAATAAAGTAGTGTTTTTAGATTATTTTGATATATTAATATTAAAAATAATTTTTTAAAAAATATTATTTCTAAATAAAAAACACTTTGAAATACAAATTATATATAAAATGGGGTATGAGCTGGACTTGGAAGGCTTTTACTTTCACGGTATGGGCTGGACTCTGTTGTTAATGGGTGGTATGAGTTGCTCTTATTTCAAAAGCCCATCATTATGTTTTTTAACAAGCCCGTACTAGGCCCATGATTAGGTCTAAACATCTGCGGGGCCAACTCAGGCCTGGGGCTTGCAATTTATTATCTATCTAAAATAATAAAATTATATATCTATGGCCATGGACTCGAAAGTCGAATCTATAAATAAATCTTATGCAAAACTTTAAAGAAAAAAAATAAAAAATAATTTTAAAATAAAAAAAATATGCTTCAAAGCTTAATCAATCATGTCCTTAAACCCAACAAATTCATTTGAAAAAGAAAAAAAACTAAACAAATTAAATTATAAAATATAATTAAATTTTATAGCAAGGGGTGTTTGGGAAACCAAAAAAATGCTTTAAATTATTTCACTAATATTAAAAATAATTTTAAAAAAATATATACATATTATTCTAATATATTTATAAATAAAAATTATTTTAAAAAACATCACCCACGTACACCACTAATTCTATTCAAGATAAGCATTGTTTTTTTTAGGTTGAGTGGATTTTTCATGGATATAACAGCACCACGTGGATCGCAATGTTCACACCGACGTCGTATGAACAGAGCTCACCGCTAATCTACAATTGTTGAATGACAAGTCTCCTGTAGTGTGGACCCCAACTCGTTTGACAGGATGCCCTGCTTTGCTTGCAAGGCTAAAATTATGGTTGTCTCCAGATTGGTTACAAAATCATGATGATCCTCTTGGTTTCCTTCATTTTCTGTTAAATTTTAGGGTTTTAAAATTATATCTTAAAATGATTGTGTTTTTAAAAGTTTGATTTAAAAAAAAAAATAGTTTTTCATACTTTTGATTATTTTTAATATATAGATCTTAAAATTATTTTAAAAATATATATATTATTTATATATCTTAAAATAAAAAATACTTTTAAAAAGAAACTACTTTAATAATAAACAAAATCTATGTCCTCCATCTTGTGATATCTCTTATTTATATATTCCAATAAAATACTTCTAAGTAACTACGTGATCATTATAAAAATCTTCTTATAATATCGCAAATATTCATTTCATTATTAATAAATTATTTTATTTAATATTAACTCTAATAGATTATAATATATTATTTATATCAATGCCTTATCAATTGAAAATTATTTGGGTTTCAAACTTTTATAAATAATCATATTAACTTGTGTTTAATTTTTATCAAATAGAATTGGGAATGATAGGATTCAAACTCGTATTTGTTAAGTTAACAAGGTTCTGATATCATGTCAATGAATCATTTTATTTAAAATTTTAAATTATTATACAAGAATATATGGTACAACTTATATTATTTTTTAATATTTAAAAAAAGAAGTAGAAATTGAGGATGGAAATGAGATCTAGGCTGGACCCTCGTGTTATTTCAATGGAGAGGCAAAAGACAAAAGGCTCGTGAAGATGCTGATGGTGCGGCGACTGTTGACCGCCGGTGGACCAATGTCCAGCTCTTTAGATTCTTCCATTTGTCTTTTAATTTATAAATTACTCCTTGAAAAAATCCACGAGGATTTTTAGAATCCCGATCTCCAATCTAACCCTGATTTTCCTGTGGTTTCTCAGATCCCTTCACGTTGTTTCATCAGACTATTTTCCATCTATGAAGCGTGACTGAATAGTTCAAACTTAAAATCAGTGTTCTATACGATTTTGCAAGTTAACTTATCAAATCCTGTAAATTCCGGGAAAAAAATCAAATTTGATAAAACTCGTTCAAAATCATACAGAATCATAGAATTGAATCTTACAATCTTAAAATTATAAAATCGGATCAAACAAATATTTTTCAACCTAATTCAAATATTCAGGTACGATTTTATGATTTTACGATCTAGTTTCAGAAGCCCTTTCCGTATCGTGTCAAAATCGTGATTTTGACAACAATGGTTACAAGACAGTGTTTTTTTGTTATTTGCTGTTTTTAAAGTGTTTTTCTATTTAAAAATATAATAAAATATTTTTTTTATTTTATTAATTATTTATATATTAACATATCAAAATGATTTTAAAATAGTATAAAAAAATCATTTAAAGCAAAAGGAGACAAATTCATTTAAAAAAAAACACATTTGTAGTGCTTCCCAAACACCCCCAAAATAATCTATCCAGGACTGACTTCCTGTTTGTCATAGTATTCGGAACGCTTTTTTGGTGTTATTAAATTATTTTAATATATTGATGTATATAATGACTTTTAAAAATAAAAGATAAAAATATTATTTTAATATATTTATGAAAAGAATACTTTAAAAAATTATTTTTATATACAATCCATTGATCACACTGGAGTCTGGATAGGTTCAGATTAAAAAAAAATAGACTACAAGAATTTTTAAAAATATGATAACTGCTGATTTTCAGGATGCTCTTTACTTGAAAATTTAATTAACACTTGTTCATTGCACAAAGTAAATCCTATATGGGATCGATCAATATATATCGACCTGTAATTTGATTGGGCGAAGGAACATTGAATTCCCTAAAATTGATTTTTTTTCCTTTTAAATTATTTGAAAACACCATAAAAAGAGAGATTGGTGTATATTTTCATATGCAAGAGAGAGAAAGAGAAGAGAAAAAACTAGTAATCGACCACTGACATGTCTCCGGTCACTGTGAGCCGATACACACACCACCATGTTGAAGGGACATGGCGGCATCTCAGGATACAGTGAGCTGACACACGCATTACCATGTGAAAGTGGACATGGTGTTGCCTCCGGTGTGACATCGGATTGATATTTTTAACCACTGAATGATGTCGCTTCATTTAAGGGGTGTAGACAAAAAAAAAAAATTGGTGTATCATGCAAACGCTCAAGCAATTTTTTTTTTTTTAAAAATAAAAATCCTAAAATTACCTAAACACCCCTGACCAACATTTGAATTTTATCTTTTATGATGGTACATCAATATTTTTACTCTTTATAAAAACTTGAAATACCATAAACACCACTCACAACTCTAAGTTTTTGTCTAGTCTAAGGCTAATGTGGTAATTGCATTGTTCATAAATATTGAAAAAATCCAAAAATATCTCCAGATTAGTGAACAATTTGTTGTTGAATGACACGGTAACACCATCATTTGCTGTACAGTGTTTTTTTTGGAAAAGATGTTAATATCCCCAAACAATCGGATAATATCAATCGATGTCATAGAAAAAGGTAAAATACCCTGAGTACAAAAATTAATTTTATAAACTTGAAAATAAAATAATAATTACATTATTACAATCAATTATAACTTGTATAATTTAGATTTTTGTATAATATAATCTGATCTCGAGTGGAACTTGTCTTCCTGCATAAAAGTTGAAAACACCACCACGTCTCTCTTTGAAAATCATTGACTACATGAATGATTGTTTCTTACGTAATTACTTACGATTCCCATCCAGATCAATTTTGAAAAAATATATATTTTTAAGACCTTGTGCTCGTATCAAATCATAAAATATATTATAAAAATATTCTTAGAAATACATCCTTATATTTCCTTATTATTATTGATTTGATTATTCTAGTAACAAAAAGCATGGAAGACTTGTTTTAAGTTCTGTTGATAAAGATTATCCAAATCATAACATGTGAAAACAAATTCTAAGTTCTTCATGTAGGTAAATAAAAAGTTGCTTTGTTTGGATACATAAGAAGAATTTCATATATAATAATCTAATATTTTTATGTATAGTGATTAAAATATCCCAATTTCACATCCCAAAACAATATTACTTCTCATTATTAAAAAAAATAGAAGAAATTAGGAATTTACTTTTATATACACTCATGATTTGCTTTGAATTTATAAAATAAAAATACTATTTCATTCTCATAAAACAAAATGAAATAAATTGGTTTGAGGGGGTAATATGATTTTTTTTACGCGAAATACATTTGTTATTGTTGAATTGACTCTAATCATGTTCATTATCTCATATTTTTATTATATAATAAATATACTAAATTGCCCTTAAAAGTAAAGTTCATCTGACATAGTAGTGGTGTTGTTTCATTTTTTATATCAAATATGGTCTTCATTCACTTGACTATGACTATTACCACCACCACCACCACCACCACTACTATGTCATTTTCTTGATTATTTTTTTCCAAGTTCATCCCTCATCATTCTTATCTCATTTTATTTCTTTTTCATATTTGATTCCTTTTGTCTCAATTCTTTTTTTCTTGCTCTAGTTCTTTTCTTGAAATCAACTTTTATTTTCAATTTCATCATTCAACAAGGAATTGATTAAAAATTGAGCTTTATGGTTTTTTTGGTGCAGTGATGTCAATTTCATGGCCCGAGTCATAAGTATGAATGCGAATCTGAATTGACATTAGTCTCCCTCCCTCTAGTATCATTTACACCAATTTTCCTTTTCAAATTCATATAGTACCATTTAGTTTATTGGATATTAAACTTTTCCCTCTCTTTATATGAGGATAAATCGACCTCACATTCCAGGTCATAAAATTTTAGCGCTAACTTAAGCTAGTTTAGGGTTCTTACATCATTTTATTTTTATGTCAAATTTGGTCTTTGTTTTTTTTAATTATTTTTATGCTTTATTGAAATTGATTTTATTTTTTGAACATCATTCTACGAATTTGGATTGTTAAGAACTAGGCTTCTCCATATTCTCATTGCGGCGATCTTCTTCTCATGACTCTGGTTATGAATATGAAATTTCACTTGAACCGACATAAGTTTTTTCTTGTTATACAAATATTTTATTTTTAATTTTAACCTTCAAATTTTAGTTTCATAAATATTGAAAAAAATTCAATTTGATTTCTATGAAAGATGGTATGACTTTTTGACTCAGACATAAGTTTTCAATATTAACCTGAATTTACCAAGTTTTTTAATCATTTTTTATCTATATTTCTACCTTATTCTTTAACATTGAATTATCTTGGAATTCAACCTCGTAATTTATTTTTTTCTACTTGTTGTCATCGTCATAATGTTCTCTAATATTCATTAGTTTTACAATTATAGTTGTTTTTATATAAAATTAAATTAAATTAAATTAAATCATCTTATTGGAATAATTAGAGTCTATAGCTTGATTCACAATTTTCTTTTTAAATACACTAGTAACGCTTCATTTTTTTTT
Organism: Salix exigua; assembly: GCA_032356905.1. Classification (NCBI taxonomy): domain Eukaryota; kingdom Viridiplantae; phylum Streptophyta; class Magnoliopsida; order Malpighiales; family Salicaceae; genus Salix; species Salix exigua. Next base: position 2,414,162 of record CM063605.1, read on the forward strand.
AAATTACAAAAAAAAAAATCAATCAAACTCATGGCGAAACACGTGCAATCCATCTAGTTCTATCCCAAGTAGATGATTCACATGTCACAAAGTAAATTTATTTATCAAAATTAATATATTGTCAAATGTAACAATACTATCAAACAAAAAAAAATGGTAAGAATTTTAATTTTTTAAATACATCATACGCTTGTTTGGGAGTGTAGCAGTAGCTTTTAAAATTCTTTCGTGCAAATATATCAAGATAATATTTTTTATTTTTAAAATCATTTTAAATCAGCATCAAATGATCTAACGAACTAAAATATTTCATTTTAAGTGTAAAAAATAAAATTTTAATTTTGCCAAACGGCGTTCCGCTGGCCAAACAGGCCATATAAAGTACAAGGATTGATTAATTTTTTTTATTAAATTGCAAGGATTAAGTTTATAATTTAATCAAAAGCAATTCTTAATTCCCTCCCACTCCATCCCATCAATCGAAATAAAGTAGCATTAAAGGAAAGGGAAATCAATGGCACTTTGGATAATTAATAGAATTTCAGGGTGAATTGAATTGAGTAATTGACCGTTTATCCCGTCTGAGCCAAGAAAAACCAAAAGCAGAAGGTTAAGGAAGTTTGCGGGCTCTTCCATGGCAGCCGGTGCAACCCAAAGTACAAAATTATCCTCTGTCTGCTCCCACCACACATTTTTTTTTATAAAGAAATAAATATCTCGGTTCCCTATTCAACCCCTGGAATTCCTCGAATTTCCTCGATCCCCTCAAATACTAGGCTTCTCTAGTTCTCTTAGCTTTCTATACCACTACCACCAGTTTTTTCTTTTTCTTTTGTTTAAAGAAAAAGAAAGAAATGCTGGGTAGAATGGTGGTGGTGAGCAAGAAAAAGAAAACTGGGACGGTTCCGGTTTACTTAAATGTTTATGATTTGACGACGATTAATGGTTACGCTTACTGGGTTGGTCTCGGGATCTACCATTCTGGTGTACAAGGTTAGTGCTAGTTTATAACGTTCTGATCTTTTTCTGGGCTCTTTTGTTTTTCGATTTTAACGATGTTTTTTGTAAGAAAAATGACGAGGCTCGTTTTTTTTCTTCTGACTATTGAGATCCAAGGAAAAGCGTGTTGATGTTTTAAATTAGTTTGGTTGCTGAGAAAGTGAAAGGAAAGGAAAAAAGATAGGAACCAATGTTATTTATGGGATTAATTAATGATAAATCTTTTGTTTTTCTTGTTTTCTTTATTTATTTATCCGGGGAGTAGGGAAAGTGTTATGTTTAAGAGTAGTTTGGTTGCTGAGAAAATGAAATGAAAGAAAAAAGATAGGAAGCAATGCAATTTATGGGATTAATTTATGATAAATCTTTTGTTTTTCTGTATTTATCTATCTGGGGCGTGGGGAAAGTCGTTTTTTTTTATTGTTCTTTTCGATGTGGGAAAATGCTACTCCGTTAACTATAGAAAATTAAATCGTAGAGGCTTGAAAGGCACAAGTTTATTGATTTGTTTATTTGACAGTGATCTCATGTTAGTCAAATAAGTAAAACTTAGTCTGGTTTGTTGAGCTACGGTGGCAGGAAAAAATGAATTTGGGCCATTGACTATTAAGAGTGTTTTTTAATTACTTGTGACATGAGCTTAATTGCATCCTTTGGTTTTTGGCTGTGATGATGTAGTTCACGGTGTTGAATATGGTTTTGGAGCACATGATCATCCGACAACAGGGATTTTTGAGGTTGAGCCGAAGCAATGCCCGGGATTTATGTTTAGGAAATCAATATTGATCGGAAGAACTGATTTGGATCCTAAAGAAGTTCGGGTGTTCATGGAGAAATTAGCTCAGGAGTTTCCTGGGAATACTTACCATCTTATCACTAAGAACTGCAATCACTTCTGTAATGATGTGTGCCTCAAGTTGACTGGGAAAAAAATTCCACGATGGGTTAATCGTCTTGCTCGTATAGGTAAGGGCCCCATTTAAATTGGTTTATGTTTTCTGCTTTCAGATTGTCTTGTGCTTACAAAGACAGGAAAACAGCGTCGTTTTGGTCTTGGTCGTGAATTTCATCTTTTTTCTGGTTTTTGCATTGCCATACATCTAGTTTTACAACCTGGTTGAGTGGTCAAGGGTATGTTTCTGATTTTATCATTAGTAAATTCATAGTATATGAACTGCAAACCATGAAGTGGTTTATTTCGAGTCTGTCTTTGTTTATAATTCCTTTTCCAGTCATTCTCAACCTGAAAATGCCAGATATTTGAGTTTTAGCCATGAAATTGAAGATGCTGGTCTTATCCATGTCACAATTTATCTCAGGTTTCTATTTAACAGCTCCATTATGAAGTCTGGTTTTCTTATTCCTTCCACCATTTTTTATCGGAGGATATCAAAACCAGTCATTATTTTGCATTTAAAAATTTCTTTACTAGAATTTTGATATTTTCATGCATGAAGATTTTCAGTAGATGATTCCCGCTGAGCTATTTTAGTGGTTACAAAAGGAAATGGATAGCCAGCAGTTAAGGTTGCAAAATATGTAATTCTATTGGTTTGCATCAACCCTATGCATGCCTTCAGAAGCCTTGTCTGAAAGTCAGAGGGCATCTTCCTTAACTTGGAAGTTTTATAACTGAACATTAACGCGATCTCCTTCAACACCACTTCAAGCATCATTTTCAGTTGAGAATCCATATGCAATTTGATTATAACCAACCTTACCTTTCCTTACCGGGCACAAACTTTCAGGTTTTCTTTGCAACTGTGTTCTTCCATCAGAGTTGAATCAAACAAAAGTCCGGCAAGTTAGATCCGAAGATAGTGTACAGGAGAAGAAGAAACTGAGAAGCCGTTTGACTAGGTTCATGTCTTCATCTAATCCGGTAACTTCCTCTTCAGTGACACCTTGCCCTTCAAGTTCTGGAAGCAGAAGTGGTAGACAGAGATGTTTTATTCCTCTGACTTCACGATCTTTTGTTCATTATGATTCTGCGTCATTGAGCTTGAAAGCTTAATGAATAATACATTACGTTTTATAACATTTTAGGGTCTTAGACTAGAAAAAAAAAATCAACTAGAGATGGGGAAATGCGCAGTTTGTATTCTACCCCATTTTATCTGGTTTTTGTGGTTTCTGAGACATCTGCGTCAAAGTTGTTGCAGATTTTCTGTTTTCTGTAAAGATGATTACTGTTTTTAATGAACGGGGAGTCATATGATTGTGTGTAGGTGATGAGAGTTCACAATCCTGTATCATCTAGTAGGTGATGTCGATCTTCTTATTGATAATCTGCTAAAGGGTTCCCCAAGAAAGCAATTTACTTTTGTTAGGTCAAAGATTTGTGGCCCTGAGATTATGATCTCCCCAAGAAAGCAATTACTTTTGTTAGGTCAAAGATCTGTGGCCCTGAGATTATAACGATCTGCTCACGGTTTTTCCAAGAAAGTAAAATGCTTTTGTTAGGTCGAAAGTGCTGTGGTCCTGAACTGATTAATCACTAGAAGCTTGTATTGTTTTTATAACCGGTGTATTAGAGTTCGGTTTACGCAGATAATAATTAATTTTCGGACTCATCGAATATCCTGCAAACAAAGTTAACAAATAAGGTATCGTGAGTATAACAATCGTTCATAGCAGGGCTTGAACTCTATGCTTATTAGGCGAAGACCCTACATGCTAAAGGCTTGTATTTTGAAAAGACCCCACATGCTAAAAGCTTATATTTTAAAAGATCGCTGGCGTGCATCTTAATTCGGGTGTTTTGCGGTGTATTTTAAAAATATTTTTTTTTTAAATAATTTTTATTTTTTATTTTAAATTAGATTGTTTAGAAAGATATGCAAATCTTGAAACTGGGAGTGGGATTCCAATTCCAATGAAGAGACATGCTTCATGGTTCAACATTAATGAAAGTTTTGCCAGAACTAGATATTCTCCCAATAAATTAAAAAAAAATCCAGTAAGAACTTGATTTTAGATGGTTTGCATGGTGCATGAAATCAAGGTGATATGAGAGTAAGGAATTATAACATGAGAGTAAAAAAAATAATATATTTTGATTTAGTTTGAGATATGAGTGACCTAATTGATAAAATGTTTTGATTTAGGGTGAGATTGAAAATTAAGTAAAATGAGGACCTGATCGTAAATCCTTTTTAAAAATATCATATTTCTTAAAAACCCATCTAGCTTAGCAGATCGATCCTTGAAACTTGTGATCATAAATCTTATCCGGAAAGCATAATATTCAAAGATTGAATCATAATTTGACTTAAAAAATACCATAAAAACAAATTAACCCAATAATATAATAACTCAAAACTCTTTTCATATTATTAGAGTTTTAAGGGTGTGGTTAAGGTTGTTTATTTAAGTGTTTTTCATTTAAAAATATATTAAAATAATATTTTAAAAAATTATTTTTAACATCAACATATTAAAATAATATAAAAATACTAAATTTAAAATAAAAATAAAAATAATTTTTTTTCGTAAACTATTGCCTTTACCTCGACCTCGGATACATGAGAGATCAGCATTTCACTCCAAGTTGCTAAAACTGAAAGAGACTGATAAGAAAAATACATTTGACCATACCTCCTTTTCTCAAATTATCAGGGGGGAAACTATATATTATTTAATATGGATTGGATAAAACATTTATGTATTTATAAAGTATTGAATATCTAACGAGTGTTTATTATTTACTATTATTTTTAATTAATAACAAACAAAATAATCAAAATATATATCTAAAGTATGTAAGTGATTATTAGATTATAAAACAATAAGTATTATTCATATATGTGTATTTTATATCAATATTAAGGTATGTATATATTATATTATATTAAAAATATTCTACAAATATATTTATATAATATAAATATATATCTCAAATTAGATTCAAATGATTTTGGGGTTAGGTTTAACAATATTCATATCCTATTTATCATTCATCAGGTCTAAAAAATTTATTCTTAGAAGGCATGGCATGATGATTAAGTATTTGAGATTTGCACAGTAGATATCGAGTTCGAGTTAGGACGTGCACTTTTTGTAAGAGTCTGAAATAGCAGGAGTTTTAATCATCTATTTGGACCCATAAAATACACTTTTCAAGCAGTGAAGTTTTATCGAATAAAAAAAAAGTCAATTTGTTTTTTATATTTTCATATTAATATACCTGATCACAACATTTGCCCCAACAAAAAAGATTCACTTACAAAATATAACAATCTCATCATTCAAATTTTTTTTCTATGTATCACAATCAATAACTATTATTATACCATTAGTTATTTTCAAGTATCATAGAATAAAAGTTACTTTTATTTTATATTACCAATCAAAACTAGATTTTATTTTTAAAGTAAAATAAAATAATATATATTATATTGAACTAATGTATTTAAAAGAATTTGTTTTCTAATAGTTAAATCTAAGATTAATACTTTGAAATTTAATGTAAAAAAAGAAAATTATCCCCTCGATCATCTTAAAAATAACTTGAAATCCACTAACCTATCCTAAATAAAACCTAAACTTGACCCATCAACAAAATTCAAAAGCTAATCAACAACTTTATTATTTAAACATCCCCTAATTTGGACTCATTACCTACCCAACATATGATTTGCGTTTGGCAAATTGCTACTTTATTGAAGTTGTCAAATTCAGAAAACAAATTGAGTTGATCGAGTCCTCGTGTATCTTCCCAATTCCAATTGCATATTTTCAATCATCATATCCGATTGAATGTCTGAGGTTGCAGTGTAATTATATTTTTATTTTTTTAAAAGTTTTTTTTCTATATTTTGATGTGTCGGGTTATAATTCGTTTTTTTTAAATAAAAAATTATTTTAATATATTTAAAAACAAAAAATAATTTAAAAAACTATCTTTATCACTTTAATAAAAATCAAAATAGGCAATCTTTTGAAATATTCTTCACGTTCATAGAAGAGTTACTAGCTAGCCACAAGCCACATTTATAATATTGGCACACCAAAGACATAATTTATCTTGACATAAGACTCCCAAATATTAAATATTAATTTGTTAAAATATATGATGTTAATAAACTGTCTCATCTAAAAATTTAAGTTGTTAAGTAAAATCACAAAATATGATTTATAACTCTGTTGGGCTTAAAATTTGCATAAACTTATCCTATATTTTGCTTCATTTTGATCAAATAAAATAAAGATGATGATATTTGAACTCGTGATTACTAGGTCAATAAGATTCTGATACTATATTTATAAATTATCTCATCTAAAAACTTAAACTGTTACATAAAATTCTAATTATAATTTATATTACTCTATGTAACATGAAACGTGATTTGATTAGCAAGATCAAGCCAATAAATCCAGCTTGAGTAGAAAAAAGGCGGTGGAAGATGCTTTTTGCGCCGCCAAACGCGGTTGGCCGGCGGGCCGAAGTCATATTTATCAGCTGCCAGGTGATTCTTCTTATCCAAATATACAGGACCTGGAAAACCCAGAATCTTTTAAGCATATTATTAGCGCAGCATGCATGCCTTTTACTCGTTTAACAATTCAAAGTCCATGCTTTTGGACAAGAACAAGGTTATTTAAACAGTGAATTATCTTTACGTTTTAGATTTATTTATTTATTTAAAATTATTTTTTAGTATTGTCTAATTGTTTTGATGTGAGGATATTAAAAATAATTTTTTTAAAAAAATAATAAATTATTATTCTCATGCTTTTCTAAATAAAAAACAGTTTTACTAGTTAAGATGCAAGGTATCTTAATTTCCTGTTTCGTCCTTTCATTAATTCAAATTAAACTGCGAAACTTGTAGATTAAGATTCAAATGTAGTGTGCATTTGACGCGAAATTAATTTTGAATGAGAAAAAGGGGGAAATTAGCCCGAAATTCAATGAATCTTCTGTTAAAAAATAGAAAATCTCAAAATACTTGCAAGATACACTTAATTTATGAATAGAGTAGCAGCACTTTTTAATATCAAGTACATTTAAAATGAATTTGACAAAGCACATGGATAAAATATAAGGTGTTTCTTGGTGTTGTAAGACTCAACCCTGTTCGTCAAATCAATCTAGTGACTCGTCGACGAAGAGTCTAACTCGACTCGATTTATCAACTCAACCTAGCTCTTCACCTCTAGGAATCTAATACATAATCTTCTTAAGTTGGCTTGGATCAACCTTCCTATTCGGTTCGACTATAGACTCGAGTCATACTATGTTTTTTCTTTCTAAGAGTTTTTTTTTTATTGGCTAAGCCCAACCTTGACCTATACTCAACTCAATGCTCTTTAATATCGGACAGAAGCTATGGGTTTTTTTATTAATCATATTCGATTAATTTCATAACTTCTGAAATTAATAATTATATAAATTTTCAGTAATTATTATATTAATAATCATAAAATTTGAATATAAAATTAAATGAAAAATAAATCTTTTAATTTTAAGATGATATAGTCTGCTTGGACATAATGTTATCCACCAGATAGCAACTGAAAAGCCTGTAAGACTTTATTCTTTCTATTCCACCGGTCAATATGATATTTTTTAAGCGCGTGTATATATATATATGGTTGCCAGTTAAGGACAGCAGCTTTCTTCGGATCCTATACTCAACAGAGCAGTTGTATGATTGTATCTTCTCCAGCAATGATCATTGCATTCGCTGTTCAAAACGCCACTTGCCTTGTCGGTACACGCCAGGAGAAATATTCACTTCATAATTTGGGCTTCCAGATAAAATAAATTTCAATTTATTTCTATGATTTCCTCGTACTTTATCAGAACTAACATGGGTTTTAATACCAATCTAGAACAATCTAGATATTGCATACACACACACACATATATATATATATATATGAACTCCCATGAAGCTGAATAGAGTAAGAAATACATATTGTATTTATATATTGTATAGACTCGATCAATGGAACTAAAATAATAAAATGAATGGCTTTGTTTAGACTAAATATATAAGAAAGCTGCATTACCCAGAAGAAAGCTTGGCAGTCAACATAACGCTGGTCAAATCCTTATTACATATTTTATAATTCATTGGATTTCGAGTATGCTTATAATATAGTCTCTCACATTCCAATACCTCAAGGTTGAGTGATGATGTTTTTTAAAGTGTTTTTATAGTTAAACTCAGAATTTAGGGACTAAAAAATAATTCTTTTTTTTTTTAAAAAAAGAATTATTTAACAGGACAATGGACCGGCAACAAAAGCCAAGAAAGAATTAGGCTTTTAAATATAAATATATACTTATAGTTAAATTCAAGACTGGAAAATATTTTGCTTTTTTTAACAAGAAAAGAAAAGAGAGTAATATAAATATTCATGTGATGAAAAGTCAACAAAACACGCTCATTTTCCCACATCTTACATCTTTCGGTGTCGTTTTCCTTCTGGCAAAGTAGTGCCAAAATGTTGTGCAAGACACTGGATCCACCCTCTTTAAAATATTTGAAATGCGTCACTGGAATTGTAATTGGATTAGCTATCCACTTAATCACCGTTTCAAATTTAAATTTAAATTTAAAATGATAAAAACTATTTTTTTTATTAATTCATACACAAATTATAAAGCCCATTTAAACCGCCAACAACATAAACACAAACCGGTCTAAATCCAATTTATCCCCTCAACAAAATAAACCCAAACCGGTCTAAACCCAATTTATCTTGTCAATAAAATAAACATAAACCGGTCTAAATCCAAGTGAACCGTCAGCAAACTGAACCAAACCGGTCTAAATCCATGAACCCGTCAGCAAACTGAACCAAACCGGTCTAAATCCAAGTGAACCGTCAGCAAACTGAACCAAACCGGTCTAAATCCAAGTTATCTCGTCAACAAAATAAACCCAGACCCAAACCAGCCTAAATCTAAGTGAACCCGTCAGCCGATCCGAGTTTAAAACCAATATGAAATTCATTGACTACATTGGAGAAAATGTAACTTGGAGTGATCAAGTACTCGAAGGTATATAGATCAGTTGCATTGGTCAAAGGTTGAAATAGTTCACAGGTTCGAAGAGTGGGGAGAAAAACACAGAAAAAGAGAAGGAGCCTCTTCACATGCATCTTGTCTTGTTATAAATGTGGTTGAAATCTAGGAAATTTCATCGCACCTACTGTTCCAAGCAAGACCAAACAGGACAGACCAGACACAACAAATCCAAGCCATCTAGACTCTAGAGAGACGATTTCATTTCAATTAAGGGCTTCGACATTGCAAAGATTAAACAAGAAAAAACGAATCTTTGATTGTAGCAAACACTTGAATGCCAAATCCAACCAAGGTCAGTTACAGTAATAGTTGTCCGAAAGCAGCACAAGAAATTGAATCTTGTGTGAATACAGAAAGATAGCAGAGATTAATGTTAGATCAATCTGTATGTATGAATACTGAACTAATGAATTCATTTTGTATTTTGCTAATATGTTCATCAACACATAATGGGGTTAGTCACAAACAGAAATTTAACTAGGATTACCAAAAACAGAAGAGAATGGATCCCGTAATCATCCACAAATCTTTCACTTCCTCCAAGCATAGACCAGCAGAGAGAATCCAATAGGGCCGCCACAGAGCTCACTTTCTTCAGAACTGCTAGCCCATTCCATCACAGAAGAGCTGCAACCAGAAGATGCCGATGACATTGAAATTGATGAAGAAGATGAACTCCTCGCTGCTGTCCTCATCAAGCTCTTTCTCATCTTTCTCCACTCTATTGGACTCATTCCAAGACTTGAATTACTGCATGATGAGTTTTGCTGCCATAAAACAGCATTACCGTTGTTGTTTTTCTCATTGATTTCTTCTTGTTGATGAGGAGGGCCGCAGCCGCCGCCACATGCCTCACTTTGTTCTTGTTTCCGTGCCACTGCCTCTTCATCTTTGGGGTCTAAATTGCTTTCAAACCTGAACATAAACACCGCATGGTCATTGTTTATGTCATCAAAAAGCCAGTTATAGACATCCCATGAGACTTGTATAGGGACACCATCAACTTCAATCCTCTCATTTCCTCTAAATTTCCACTTCAATCTCTTTATCTGCAAAACCTTTTTGTTATCAACACTAAAACTCAATACTGCATCTTTATTCACGCTACAATCTATGGATATCACTCTGTCTTTCCCTCCAAATCTTGCTCTTGTGGTGTAAACTCTGTTGCCGAACACGTGTTCTCTTCTCAAAACAAGAACCTGGGGTCTCTCTTGCTTCAAAGCTTTAGTCTTTGCAAAAGCTTCTTTGGTCAAATCACCGACAACAAGTACCATTTCTCGCTCAACCACCACGGCTATGTAGAACCGGGACTGGGGCTCAGGTCCCGGCCCAAATTTCGCTCTAGAGAGGTCCCAAAAGATCTGGATCCTTGGCGCTGGAGTATCAGGGTCCTGGTTAATAACATGGAGTTTCTTGGATCCATGTTTTTTCCAGAAAAGGAAGGGTTTGATGTTGAGATGGAAAGATATGGTAGAGAGAGAAAGCGGGTTAGATAGAGAAACAGGAGAGCAGTAGCCGGCGTTGTCGTCAATGGGGTGGAGGAGGAGGTGGAGAGTATGGCCTAAAAAGGAGCTTGACCAAGTAAGAGAGAAGAGGCCGAGGTCAGTTTGGTAGAGGCAGGTGGTGAGGTTGGCGTTGCCTGAGTTGGGTGGTGGCGTTGGCGGAGGAAGGTGGTGGATGTCGGTGTCGGAGGAAGGGCGGAAGCAAGAAGGGAAAGGGGAGGAGGCGTGGTGGTGGGACATTTGTGTTTTTGTGCGCTTGGAACTGCGTGCAAGAGATTAATAATTTTGAGGCTTTCTAGGGTTTTGAATGATTCTTTTGAAAATATGAAGAGACGATCAGAAAGATTGAGGAATTTATATGACGGGAGAGACATTATGTTTGACCAATTTAGAGGGAAGACTTTCTTTTCAAAGACGAGGCTATGTATTGTGAATAGAGAGGGTAATTTCGTACGTGGAAATTATCTCTTATACTTTTCCAGATGAGATTAAATGTATCTTTCACCTTGTAGTTATCATACATATTATTACGTTCAGATTTAGAGAGTTTAATCCCTTTTTAGCATGTGTGTTACCTTCTTTTAATTTTAATTAAATTCCGATTTTTTTAATATAAATTAAATCTAATTTATTTTGTTTTCTATATCAGTTTCATCTTTTCCTTTTTAAGTTTCTATAAATTAAATTTTATAATATTTTCAGAGATTGAGTTCCATTTAAAATTCAATTCTTAACATTTTAAAAATTCTAAACATATTTTAAAAATGACTAGAAACAATCAATGGTGTATCATAATTGGGGCGTGAAAATAATTAATTGTATTGAAAAACTTCCTATCATGATTCATGAAATTGATTGGAGGTTAAAGTCGATTTTGCTGCTGCTTGGTGGGATGATTTTTATAAAAGCAATTTATAAACAAATATTTTGACGATGTGTTTCAAACTTGTTTTTGAAAAAATAATAATTTTATTTATTTTTTAAAATTAGTTTTTTAGATTTTTTAAATCATTTTGATAAACTAATATTAAAAATATATTATTTTAATTAATCTATAAATAAAAAATATTTTCAAAAACAGTTTAAGCCATACTCCCAAAAGTTTCCTTTGTGTTCAATGCTAGGTGGTATAGTATTTTCATACACCAAAAATTAAATTCGTCTTCATTTAATATTACACAAAAGTTTTTATGATACAATTATTGCTCCAGATAATTCAAATTAAATCCATCTTAATTTAATTTTAGGTGGTATAGTATTTTCATAGATGGTAGACCTAAGAAAAAAGAGAGTTGGTACACCAATTAAAGAAAACTAATTAATGTTAAATTATTAATTGATCAACTCTAAAAAAAAAACTCATCTTAAATATCGAGTCCTAAAGATAAATTTAAAAAATAAAAAGAATTAAAAGAATTAAAATAAAAAAACATCAAGCTCCTTCCAAAATAGCATCATACATTTATAAATTAACATAAAATTCATAATTAAATCATGCAAGAGTGGGAAAATAAAAATATATGAGAACTCGATCAAGATTCCATTCATGGCGGTGTGAACCAAAAAGTGTAAAGGAGAGCCACTGTATATAACATGGGAGACAAGAACAACTGGATCGAACTAGCAACAGCCAGTTGAAACTATAACGTTGTAACCTAATTATACAAATGTTCCTTTTTTTTTATTATTCATTGAAAATGACGAGATTAATAATACAATTAACTATCATGATCTTTCATAGATTAGGGCAAGAGAGGGTGATTATAAGTTGCTGGCTGGTTAGCACAAATATTATTCACCATGTCTTTATTGTATTTTAAATTATTATTTTAAAAAATATAGTATTTTAAATTGATTTTTTTATGATTTTTAAATCATTTTCATCTATGTCAAAATATTTAAAAAAAATAAACTTAATTATAGTTTCAAACAATCCTACATGTTTCTTGTCTTCAACGAGGGAGTATCCTTCACGTTACAATTTCTTCAACTAATGATCATTCCTTCCATGATCATGATCTTACACGATGATCGATGGACCAAGAAAAATGATGGTCAGACTTTTTTTTCTCTTGATATTATGCAAAATCCGAAATAACACCCATATCTATCTTATTTAATTTCCCCCTAAATTAACATATCAAATCATTTTAAATTAAATATTTATGGCCCAAGTTAAAAAAAAAGAAAAAACATTAAATGCACAATTTTCTCCATAAATTTTTTATAAAATAATAATAATTTGTTCTAGTAATAGTTGACGGGTTTGGGTTGGACTTGTAATTAATAAAATATCTTGATCGGGCCATCATTTCATGACTTTGATTTGATGCAAGCTACCTGGCTGGCACCAAATGCTTGGTACAGAGAGATGGTTGCCCCGTCAAATGGGTTGGTGGCTCGAGCCTTTAATAATGTAAACCATTCTGTTCTGTTGAATTAGGAAGGCTAGCTGCTCTGGCAAGATCCTTTCTAAAGTGGCCTTGCTGCTGCTGCTCCTCCTCCTACCACGAGCGAACAGCTCATACTAATTGATTCTTTCTTCTCTAATCTTCCACTTGATCTTTATTTCTTTTTATATTTTTTTTAATCTCATGAATCAATGCCAATGAAGAATGGTTCTTTACCAATTGCCATATCAATCGAACCATCATGGTGATTGGTTGGGTTTTCGGCCTTAATTATCTTTAAGTTTTAAAAACGTTTTTCAGAAGAAAAAAAATGATTTTTTTGTTTTTTTTTAATTTAAATTAACAATTTTTAGTATTTTTACATCATCTTCATGTTTTGATATCAAAAATAATTTTTAAAAAATAAAAAATATATTATTTTAATGCATTTATGAATAAAAAACAAAACTCAACCACACTCTCAAACGACTTATCAATGTCTTTTTTCAAAATGTTGTTTTGTTATGAAATATATCAAAATAATAATAATTTTTTTTTAAAAAATCTTTTCAACAACAATATTTCAAAATAATCTGAAAAATCTGAAATAATTAATTTAAAATAAAATAATAATTAAGAAAATACTTCTCAAACACAATTAAAAAAAAAAACATTCAAATATATTGGTTTTCGAAATGCGCAATCAATCATCTTGTTCACCCCACTCTACTTGTTGGTCACGGGATTCCAAGAAACTAGAAGCTTAGCAGCAGTACATGGAAATGAAGACAACCTTTCTGCTTTCCGGGGGATATGTCCCCAAAAGTTCATGAGCACACAGTTAATTAGTGGACAAATTTCAACCTCGTAGCCTTTTCCTCTAGGTTTTGTGGCCGGGAGATTTGTCACTCGATTAATTAAGTTCATGTTTTGGATCTCTTAAAATAAAATAAAAGGAAGAAAAATTGTTTGGTTCAAGAAATAGAAATGTAGACATGAAATAAATATATTTTTATGATGCAGAAAAATAAAATGATTTTTTGTAATTTGAAAATAAAAAGCACGAGAAAACATGTTTATATCTACTTTCGTTGTTTTCATTTTTTCTTGTTCTCATATAGTAATTAAAAATGCTACCGAGAATTTTAATTTTAATATTATCAATTAAAATTTGAGAGTCCTCGTCTGATTAACACGTGATGTTAGAAGACTTGTGATCTATATAATAACTCTCGAATTCAAGTTAGAATGTGTATATCTTATAAATATCTGAGACAATTAAGATTTTACTTGATTACCCAGACTCATAAAATATATTTTATGTGTCTACTTGTATCCAAAAAAATAATAATTAAATTTTGTATCCACAAAAATAATAATTAAATTTTGAGAGTTCTAATAGTGAAGAAATTAGCTACATGCCCTTATTGGCCTATCCTACTGTAACAAATTTTATGCTGTGTAATTTTCTTGGACTTGAATTTTAACCGTCCAAATTTTTTTTTTAACCGTTCATGCAACAATGTACTACTCATAAATAATAAATTATGAAATCTAATAAAATTATAAAGTAAGAGTTTTTTTTTATTATTATGATAGCAGCGATTACCTTTTTTAAAAAAATAATTTTTAAAATTTAATTTTCACATCATCATATTATATTAAAATGATATAAAATTAATTTAATATATATATATATATATATATAAACTATTTTTAAAACACAAAAAGAAAGAAACCGCTGCAAAAATCACTATAAATGTCGAGGGCGATTCTGGTAAGAGAAATAATGGAAAGCAACGAATACTGTGGGTCAGCTACGGTCTGTACCACATATTTAATTACAGGGGACAATGAATTTAAGGATTACAACATCTTGGCTCAGAATTCAGAAAGTACCATGTTATATACTGTTTGTTACTGTATTTAAAATTATTTTTATTTAAAATTAATTATTTTGATATTTTTAAATCATTATTATATACAAAATTCAAAAATAATTTTTTAAAATTCAATATTATTTTAATAAATTTTTAAATAAAAAGTATTTTTCCGGGCTTGATCTCCTCTGACACCGTGTCTCCTAAACTTTCAAGCGCTGTGTTTTTACTTAAGAAAATATATTATTTATATATATTAATATCAAAAATATTTTTTATAAATAAAAAAAATTATTTTAATATATTTCTAAAATAACATTATCAATTACACTAGGAGTCGATTGATCTCCTCTAACCTAAAGTCTCAAGCGCTTGGTTTTCATTAAAGTTTGCAGCTGTGGTTTCGGGAATGTTGGGTAGGGAGGGGCACATCATTTACTTCATTTCATTGGAGGGTTCGTTTATCAGAAAATTTATGAGCACTTCACAATTTTTCGTTTATAACACGTGCGCTAGCATCTATCCATACACGCTGTTGGATCTAGCAATGGACGGCTGAGGCTGAATAAGATTTGGTTGAGACAGGGCAGAGGCACTTCTTTCTTGTTTTCTGGTGCCAAGAACAGTCATGATTGTCATCGCAATTAATCTTATCCATCCACTTTGACGGTCCATCACTAAATTTATCAATTTCATTCCGGTTAAAATGTTCGGTTTCATTGAAAAAACCAAGATGAAACGGTGTTGTTTTTATTTTGATTTTAGTTCCAGTTAAATTTTGGCCGGAATGTCTTGGTACTGTTCTGATCTTAAAATCCTCTTTATTTTGATTAACTTATGATTTTTTTTCTAATTTTGAGATTATGTTTGTTTGACTTTGTGTTTATATTGTATAATTTGAAGTTAATTTATCTTGAATTTTAATTATGATTGTTAAATTAATATTTTATTATATATATATATAATTAATTATATATGAACAGTATAACCCTGAAATGACACGTCGAAATGCTCCGAAATCAAAATATTTTGTTCCAATAAAAAAACCGGAATGACGAACGAAACGATATTGATAACTGATAAACTATAAACACATTCTTCCACCGTTATGAAACCTAGCCCGACATATCAATCCGGTGACTCGCAGGCTCAAAACCCAGTCCAAGCCAATCCTCAAATATTTAGTAATCGAATATTGTTTATTTTTTAATTAAAAAATTAAATTAAATTAAATTGTTTGGTTAGCCAGTTAGTTTTTGGATTAATCCAACGAACACATGATTTAAATCTGAGATAAGATGAAGTCATGGCCGATTGGATGAAACTGACATTTGATTGGAGAACAGGAAACTCAAGTGAACTACGCAGAGTCCACCACGACCCGATCTCTGTAAGAGATTACCATCGATCAGCACCTGGTATTGGACCACGTAGATATATCATCATTTTCCAGCAATGACCATAATTAGCTTTAAAAATTAAATAAATTGTTTTTTCATGTTTTTAATTTTTGATATTAAAAAATAATTATTATAATTATTTCTATCTATTCTCGAGTGAAAAACTATTTCAAAAAGGACACACCACCTATTAATGGATAGAAGTGTTTATAATGCGTAGACCAGGTAGAGAAGTCACGGTACTGCAATTTTATGTTATTCTCCTCTTTAATTTTATTAGGTGTTTGATTGTGATGTAAGATATTTTTAAAAAAATATAAATTTATTGTATTCAAATAAATTAAGTATTCAAAACAGGAATTTAATATTTTTTTCAAGTAGAAAAGAACAATTAACTAGATTTCCAGACACATTTAAAATATATAAATGTTTTTTTATTTTAAATTAAATATTTTTGGTGTTTTTAGATCATGTTGATTTGCTGATATCAAAAATAATTTTTTTTTTAAAAAAACCCTCAATTTGATACATTTTTAAACGAAAAACACTTTTAAAATCAACTTCTACCACACTCACAACACAATCACTTAATGATATATAAGGTGTTTGACACTGCGTTTTAAAAGTGATATATTTAAATAAATAAATAAAAATAAAAATCAACATAAACACAATCCCAAAAAAGGCATATAATAAAAGAAAACTTTGAAAAACTAAGGCGAGTCATAGTACTATAAAAGTCAAAAGGTCAAAGAAATTGGTCGTGGAGGATAGAAAAAGAAGACGTTGGACCAAGTCATAATTGTTTTCCCAGTTGAATCCCTCCCTTGAACATTATTTTGATCACATTATTGATCCATGTTTTATTTGCAAAACCAGTAGCAAACTTGTTCTTGTAATGACCACCATCTCCTCGGAAATTGCAATGAAGAACAGCCATGTCACTCGTAAACTATTTTGTCTCCCTTGAACTTCTTCGGTCTTCATTGCTGACTGGAATTTAATCAACTACGCAAAGATTCAAGTCGTTTTATAGTTCAGCATAACCTTTTCTTCTTCCATGTGAAATTTAATTTAACCATGATTGTGAGTTTTAAATTAGTTTAAAGCAATTCCCCTTGAACATAAATTTAATTAGAGGTTGATCTTTTAAAATTCCTTACATAATTATTTATAAACATAAAAATAAACTTTGATTTGTCAACTGAGTCTTGAGTTGATCCTATTAGAGAATAATATAAATCATATTATGGGGCCTCACCTATAAACTTAAATTTTTAGCTGAGATAGTTCCTTAACATGGTATCTTACAAGCTTAAGGTTTTAGGTGAGATGGTTCCTTAACAGATCCATCATGTTAGTTTAATAATATTATATATTATCATATACTTTTTTTATGCGAATTAATCATATCTCTAGAAACACATATTTTGTGAATTCAAATGAACTAGTAAAACCCCATTTGTCTTAAACTCTTATAAGGGATACATGTCCTCACTAGTACTCAAGAGTCGAGACCTGCCATGTAAATCACAAATTATTTATCATCACATTAGAGACTCTATTATTATATACCTGTATTATAAAATCACACAACTAGATATAATATATTCATCAATTAATTTGATTCTTGAGTCATATAAACAAGCTCAATGTATTGTTATTTAATAAAAAAACTGTTTTTTCTTATGAAAAAGGATGCGATTTTCAGGCTTCAGATTTGACTTTAAGAATTGAATTTTCCCTCTCACTAGATCAACCAATAAACTCAGGTTTTCTAGAAAAAGAGGTGCTCAGAATTCAAGAGCTGGCCAGGGCACGTGCCTCTTTTTTCTTGAAATTAAACGTGCATGGCCATGCCTAATAATTGTATAACAGGGCATGTGAAGCACCGTGTCTTTCATGGTAGAAGAAAAGTACTCAGTCAAAATAAATTTCCATGGAGATGAAAAAATCAGCTGTTTTCATGATAGAAGACTGACCAAATCCAACCAAACCATTATACCTTTAACGAAAAAAAAAGAGTTTTTAATAATTTGGTGTTCGGATTATCTTCGTGTACCCCGACTAATCTCACAAGTTATAAAATTAATAACTATATAAACAAAAAATTATTTTGTTTAGAAAATATTTTAGAAACGCGATGCCGAACACCCCATTAGACTCCTCCGATCTCTTTCTCCTTGTCACCTTATCAAGGCATGCCTTTTTATGTATAGATTTTGAGTATATGTTTTCTAGAGTTATTTTCAGTAATTATTTCTAAAATTGTGCCTGTAGAAAATGAAACAATCGAACACCTACAACTCTAAAATGACAGATGAAACATGTTTTCAAATAATTTTCAAATATATTATTTCTCCAAAAAAGTCTTTAATACCGATTAGGGTTTTTTCCTCAACTCTGTCTTGTTTGAAAATTAATGGATTGCAAATTGCAAAACAATATGAACATGGTTAGGTAATCTCATTTTCTCAAGTCCAGAAGAAAAAATAAAGGACCCCCACCATGTGCAAATTATATTAATTCAAATTGAAAAAAAATCAACAAGTAGTTCCGTCCAAACACTTCCTTGCCCATTGCCAGCCACACCACAAAATAAAACCCTAATAATCCCACACCATTGATTACTTTCTTAAGCTCCATCCATTTCTGGTGCAGCAAATTAGAGTTGCAAAGCACTCTTTTCAAGCAGCTAAGCTGCACGCTTACGGCCTAAAAAGGGAGTTTACAATTTCTACTGAATTAATACATAAAGAATATTAATATAAATTATATGATGAGATCTCATAGTTTAAATTTTTAGATGAAATCATTATTTAACGTAGTATCAGAGTTTTATTGACTCAGTCACGGGTTCAAATCTCACCATTCTCATTTTAATTAACGACAATCAAGTATAAATTAATATGGACCCGTGTAAGTTTCAAGTCTAAAAGATTTTTAAATATTAGAGAATGATATAAATTATAATATATTATCTTATTTAATAAGTTAAATTTTAAGATGAGATCGATTTTTTAACCAGAAAAGTTTATTTTGGCAAGTTTTTTAGCATAAAGTTGTCAAAGTTAGGTCGCATCACTTCCCTAAATTAGGTTAAAAAATTTATAGGGTTGAGAGTTCAGCACGTGCGGTTATCTCCTTAGACTTTAAAACCGTCTCCTGGTCCTACGCGCCGTTTTCAGTTTTCAAATGCATGCATGGATCTTTTTTCCTGTGTAATGGCACATGAAGAATAGTGGTACGATGCCGTCTCATTCCAAGACAAATACAATACTCTAAACTTTGAACAGTCACCTAACTCTTTCCCTAGCGAGTGTGGATTATGTCTTTAACATGGGGTGTTTGGGAGGGCTTTTTAAAAGCATTTTTAATTTTTTTTGAAAATTTCTTATTTCTTATTTTTTATTTTTTATTTTAAATGAATATTTTTTTGATGTTTTAAAATTATTTTTAATGTGCTGATGTCAAAAATAAATTTTTTAAAAATATATTATTTTGATATATTTCAGCACGAAAACTTAGGGGGTGTTTGGGAGGGCTTTTCAAAGGTATTTTTGAAAAAAAATGATTTATTTTTTACTTTTTATTTTAAATGAATATGTTTTGGTGTTTTAAAATATATTATTTTGATATATTTCAGCACGAAAACTTAGGGGGTGTTTGGGAGGGCTTTTCAAAGGTATTTTTGAAAAAAAATGATTTATTTTTTACTTTTTATTTTAAATGAATATGTTTTGGTGTTTTAAAATTATTTTAATGTATTGATGTCAAAAATAAATTAAAAAAATATATATTATTTTAATATATTTCAACACGAAAAGCACCGTAAAAAACCACCTCATCCGTTCTCCCAAGCAGGATACCCGAACTAATCTAACTCAAGGCCCGTATCATAAGATGAAAGGATTAATTCGAGTCCATTCAGGTTTTAATTTTATTCTTTTAAAGCTTGTGATAAAGAAATCTGTTCTCTATGGATTTTGGAGCCCAAGCATGGGCAGTGTCTGCATGGTCCAGAAGATGTTTCCTCTTTCTACTGGGCTCTTTTACTGGCCCAAACCAGTTACCATTGGTACTTACGTGTTTCAATGTGAGGACCAAAGCAATTTGAATGGACCAGGCCTGCTGTATGGGCTCTGAATCTACTAGGCCCATATAGATATTACCACAAATCTCAAAATTAAGGGCCGCGATAAGAGCCTTCACAGGCTCCCACTAAATGATCGTGGAACTTGCCATAAAATGAGCTTCGATCATATCTCTGGTGCCAATCAATCTAAACTACGATACGATGGTAAATTTATGTATGTATGCATACATGCATGCACTCGTTCTCTCTCTCTCTCTCTCTCTCTCTAGGATTGCGCATGGTTAATGTTCCAAAATAGAACAGAAGTGACATATAAATGAATAAAGATGAATTTCACTTAAAAGACACGAAAATAAATATATAAAATAAATTGTTGAAATACATTATTCTTTTTCTTATTGTATTTTAATTGAATAATTACCCATGAGTCGGATTTCTAAATTTTTATATTTTATTTATTATTTAATATATATATATATATTAAATAATAAAAGTCGGTATTAAGATAAGTATATATCATATTATATTAAAAATATGTATAAATATTCTACAAATATATTTATATAATATAAATATATAGTTTTTTGTTAAATTCTAGTCGATTTTAGCAATATTAATATCCTACCCATTCTTTATGCGCTCTATACAAATATCTAAATATTAAAGTTGGATTGGTATCAAATTGTGATCCGAAGTCTTCTTGTGATCTTCAATGGATTTGACACCGCAGCCATGCTGAGATGATAACAGGTAGGGTTGCAAATTAAACAGTAAATGATTAGATGATAGTTTTTTTTTTAATATATATATATATAGGAGAAAATTACATCACCCGGAAAATATATTTTACGGGTCTATATATACAAATAAATTCTTGGTTGTCCCAAATTTTTATAAAAAATATACATTTTAATTCGAATTCAAGATTTATTTTATAAATGACAAGTTTTTTATCATCATTTCATATCGGTGAAGGGAGATGACGACATTTGCTTTGATTAGTAAATGACAAAGCCAAGGTTGCTGGTGCAAATGCATGGAAGCTGGACAAATTTGTGCAAAGTCACGAAGGGATAAACTTGCTAGCATATATATATATATATATATATATATATCAAACATCTCAGAAAGATAAGCCAGTAAGCTCCAAATTGCTGCCAGGATTCAGGACATTGTATCCTCATAATTCATGTCTCTGATTAAGGTGGTGCAGATCGATACACTTGCTTGACGAGGAAAGAACCCATGAATGAGAATGTGTCCATGTGGCACGGCACGCACGTGCCCCATCCCTTGTTTGTCTCTCCAACATGTTAATAAGACGAGGTTATTCTCAAGGAAACATCTTATATAAAATTTTAAAAATTTTAAGTTGTTAGGTGAGACAAGAATATAATTTATATTATTTTTTAATATATTTTATCAAATAAAAGTTTTTTGTGCTTGAAATTTACCTGTAAGTCCACAATACTTTATATTTTATTTTTATCAAATAGAATGAGAGCGGTGAGTTCAGATTTGCAATCGCTGCGTCAAAAATACTTTAATACCATGTTAAGTAATCATCTCACCTAAGAATTTAAACTATTAGATAAAATCACAAGAAATAATTTATATTATTTTATAATAGATATTATCGTATGAATGCTAGCATGCACATGTTAGTCCATGTGAAGGGATGGGGGAGGAGGAGGGGAATTTGGAAGTATGAGACATGCCATGTAGCAGCACCATAATCCTGATGTGATTGAAATAATCCTGTTGAGGTCTATTCCACTCAGCTAATTAAAGAGTTGTATGATCGAAAGTATTTTGGCTTTCCAGGGAGTTGCTCACCAAACTTTCTTCGTTTTGTTTTGTTTTATTTCTTTCACCCACAAACAAAGTTCTTACCCTTTTGGAGTTTTGCATGACTCACTTGATCCAAGGCATCTAAATTCAAATTATAAAACACCTACAGGTATAGTGGTATCCTTAGGTTTTGTTATTTCATGATAATAATATCAATCATAGTTTAGAATTTCACTAAATAGCTTAAATTGTTAGTTGATATAATTCTTAAACATGGTATCTGAATCTTGTTAACCCAACAGTTACGAGTTTGAATCCCAATACTTCTATTCTATTTGATAAAATCAATCACAAGATTTTTCATTTAAAAAGGATTAAAAAATAATATAAATTATATTATATAACTGGCTGTAACATGTTAAGTTTTTGCAGGGGAAGAGAGAGAGAGAAAAGAATTGAGGCCATATCATTGTCTGTTCTCCAACATCTCCACATGAGATTCTATTTGTATACACCATGATTGGTTTTGACTACTTTTATGATAAGAAGATCCCACCTTTGACTCGCATGTCCCATAAGGTTTATCTCCCTCCTCCTTTCCACTTAGGTCTCTGCAATTCAAGCAATATACGATCCCTTCACAAAGGAAGTTGTGACAGAAAAAAGAAGCTGGTGTGCTTAGATTGAATGATAATGCTTCGCAGCCTAGAGTTGGAAAACTCAGGTTACAGTAATTGTTTGACCTGATATGACCCTTCAGCCTTCATTTTACCATATGATCACTTAACCATTAATTTTGCCAGAACCTTTGGGTTATGCATCTTACAGCCACTAACTTGGGCTGTGAAGTATACAGAAATTTGCAGAAAATGTCACCAAAATCTAGGGTTTCTGGTTTTCATGGACAGCTGCACTGCTTTGATCATTTGATGCACAGCAGAAAAACTGGAAGAGAAATATGTGGCAAAAGATAAGCATTCAAGAGTAACCATCATGGGACTAAATCTGGTTATTTTCTGTCAATTATTAGGGAGTCATTTACCAAGCTTTTTTAGTCAAAGGCTCTTGTCTGGAAGAGCATGCATGGTCTGAATGACATATCACCAGAAATAATGATAATTAAAATTCACTATGAAACAAAGATGAATTTACTTATCCCACCAGTACATTTTAAAGCTTTAAGGAAATTTCCTTTAAAATCCACTGTCTGTTAAGATCTAATCGGCCAATCAAGTTCTTGTGTTTGGTGACCCTGCAATTTGTTTTCTTGACAAAAAGGAAAATGGTTGGTCAGGTGAAATATCAAGTGTCCCTTTAAGGCCACAAAGTTCAAACTTTTGATGATCTCACTAACATGCCATGATTTAATCACCTTTGCTGAATCAAAAGTTAGAAAACAATATAATGAGACTAAACAACTTTATTTTTTTATGTTTGTGGGGGGCAAAATCAATTTCCAAACAGGTAAACAATCATGAAGTTTCAATGACAAGGACTGGCCACCATCACCCCACAACAAACATATTTTAATCTAGATGTAGTAGAATTTATGATCTTCATCTATTCATTTACAAGTTAAACACTCTACCGAGGAACAGACTGAACTTCTATATCCTGTAGTTGAAATCACACAGGTGAATGGTGAGATTTTCAGCTGTTTATATATCTTGAAGAGATAATAACAGTAATATAAATGTTTGGTACTGTGATGTATGGTGTTTTTTAATTAAAATTACGTTTTATATTAACATTTAAAAAACATTATAAATCTGATGTTTTTGTTTAGATAAAAAGTAATTTTATAAGCAAAAGTTGTTAAATGGAACGAGCACTGTGATAGTTTAATCATTTTCTTAAAGCTGGAAAATGGGACAATACCTTATACGCCATTAATGAAGCTACAGTTGCAGGAAAGAGAAAGAAAGAAAGAAAGATAGCCTCTGAGAAATAGTTGTGGTGGCAAAAAGAAGAAGAAGGGCTCACCATCGTTAGGCATGTGATTCACCAGGCTACTTTTTTTCATCTAAAAGAGATCCATGCCCAGAAATGAAAAAGACAAGTGAAAACGTAAATCTTCATATCACTATCAAGCCAAGTGCTGGAAAATCTCGTATCACTCTCAACTTAAGTGCTGTAAAAAGCATTCCTTTATAAGGAAAACCTCTGCAAATAGAGGTTAAATTGAAAATGGCAAGACAGGCAAAAGGAGTGGTTACATCTTGGGTTAATTTGCTGCATAATCACCCCATTTTGGAAAGCAATTGAGCAAGCATATCTGGTCAATCAGATGTTTATAATCACCCCATTTGCATCCAATGTTAATTAACCTCTTAATCCAGGGAAATGAAACCTTATAGCCATTTTTTGTATCAAAACCATCAAAGAATACTTTTTTACTTGTAAATATAAATAATAATATTTCAACTGATTAATTACAGAACTCTTCTTTTAGTTCTGGTTTTGTTTTGAGGTTGCACCTGCAGTATAGCAATAAAAAACAGATTGCAGTGCTGCATGTGGAGCAGAGTTTCTAACGAAACCTTATAACTTCTTGTTCTTTTTTTCTGGTTGGTAAGAATGGATTCTCTTTGTGGGTGCAAGGACTAAGGAATGCCATAAAAGCTATGATCATTTTAGAACACTAGCAAGCATGGCATGAATGAAAGACATGGCTCAACAAATATTCGCACCACTTTCGTAGATTTTGTTGTTGTGTGGCATGACATAAAAAAGGAGAGAAAGACGGGCCTGAACAGAATAATTAAAACACCCACTCAATCACATTCAGTGTCACTATTTTCTTCAAGAGATGATGCAGAAATCCCAACTGGAATCCTGTCTTATAAGCCTGAGATGAACCCAAAAGAACCTTTAAACCTAACAATCCAAAAAGATTTCATTTTTTTCAACTCCATTGAAAGTTGGTCTCACATCTTTCTGACAGTAAAGAAACTCAGTCTCTGCATTTCAACCTTCATTGTAAACCAAATTGCTTCTTTACCTTGCTTTGCAGAGACTCTTCCAATGACTTCAGATTTGTTCTATTGAATAAAAATCTGCAAGATGAAATAATGCACGCATTTTTACCGAGTGACTAATAGTACAACACAGTCTTGTAACTCAAAATTTGCTCAGCTGGCAATGCCTTTCACTCCTAGTTCTTTCGCCTTGACTTTCAAGAAAAGTGCCCTGCTGGCCCTCATTTTCCATTAAAAAAATTTGAGTCTTTTCGACATCCTCTTTTCAAAACAAGTTCCTTTCGCCACCACAGTGTCCAGATTGACAAATTAAGCAGCCCATTCAGGATATCTACAGTATCATAGAGGTCAGGTTTGTGCTACCATTCTGGTGAGCAACTTGTATTATTAACTCCAGCTAGCGTAGTTTATCCTCTTGGAATCCTGACAAATTAGACCAAACCAAACACATTATACGGGTCTATTAAACAATCCATTAGTAAGATTGGGGTTTACTGCACCAAACATCGAATCAGATTGATAGATTTTGGTCCACAAGAATAATTTTCTACTAATGTATTGGATATTCCCAGCAAAATGTAACGCTAAATAAGCAAGTGAAAACTGACCAAGTGGGTGACCTTTCACAAGATTGCTATTTTTTATAACTGAATGGTGATGGTACGAATTTCCAGGTTCGTGGAAAATACTGCAAATTGAATACAACATGCATATGCCAAAATGTCATATTGTGATTCCATGTTTCAGAGGGTGCTTTTTATTCAAACCCCAATAAAAGTGACGTAGCAATTGAATGCAAGAAGCCTGGAAGATCAGAGAGAGAAGTCCTTGTTTCTAAAATCGTGCCACTTGCATTATAAATGAAGATTTGGAATCCTTCAAGAAGCAGCAGCAAGATTCCTACAAATCTTCCACTTAAGACATAATGCATACGACAACAGCATACATTATGGCATACTCTACTGTACACTAGTACTAATTAAGCATCATCAAATGGAGTCCCTAAGGGGACACTTCTAAGGAGCTCAGAGGGTGTAAAAGACTAATCACTTGAAGAAGCTATAAAAATTGGTTAAAATTAGCTAGCCAATGCCATTTCTTTGGCAGAGGAGGACTAGATTAATCAGGGTGTCTGTGGCGTGGCCCCTTGGGCTTGACGGTTACTGAGTTGCTACCCCAGAACATAACTCAATAGACCCGTAATCAAGCAACTCTTCAATCATTTGCTCAATGTGGTGATCTTCAAGAGGCTTGATGAACTGCTGGTTGTTGTCAACTTGAACTTTCTTGTACACCCAGTTTCCCTCTGCCTCTTGAACTTGCAATGGACTTTTCTCTGAAAACAAAGCGTCAAGTTCCTCACTTTTTATGACAATGCCATTGGTAGGGATGTTGGCAAGCGAGGTTGGTGCCTTTTGTTTCTGCTGTTTTTGTTCTTGAATTGATGTTTGTTTAGTCACTTGCAATGAGGCCATATAGCATCTATGCAACTTTGCTGTCAAAGTTGCTGAAAGAAGTTTTGACGAAGCTGACTGCGATGCATTTGGGTTATAAGGGAAGTTGGTCCTTGCCCTTGGCCCGCACATAAGCCTTGCAGCTTCATCATAGGCTCTTGCCGCATCCTCTGCAGTTTCAAACGTGCCTAGCCAAATTCTAGTCTTCCTGCACAAAATAAAATAAGCGAAACGTTTCGTTAGAACTCGAGCATATTTTCCGAAATGTTCAAGGGTCACGCTGTTGATGCGTTCTTACAATAGAGGGTGGCGAATTTCAGACACCCACGATCCCCAATGCCTCTGTCGAACCCCTCGATATCGTTGTTGTGGTCTGGCCATATTGGTGTTAAAAAGAAAACGTCTCTTTAAGAAAGCGTTTGTGAAAATGCCTGAAAGAAAGAGGGGTGCTGGAAATCAAGATTGTGATGCTAAGGAAAGGGTGGGGGAGAGGGGTTTTTGTAGGTGGGTTTGCCTGAAAGATATAGGGAAAGCTGGTCTGGCAACCAATTTAGGGATGTGGGTCCATCTTTGTGGGTTTGGGTTTTTCTATCCTTTTTCTTTATCTTTGCTGGTATGAACTGATATTTCAAACTGGCGTCCAAATTCAATTCACATGACTGGTTAGCATTACAATTTTTGTTTCATCATAAAACAAAAAAACAAAAAAAATCAGAATATTTAACTGTTTACTATGGTGATCTACCCCCTCCCTTCCAGAAAATCTAATTCCAGATATGCTTCCTCAATTCATGCATGTGAATGTTATTTAGCCTATAGCAAAGATAATGACTCCACCAGAATTCTCCCTTCGCTTCATGACCATGAAAATACAAAACTTATTTTAATTTTGAGCTCCTATATGTCACCTCTATGGATTTTGACCTAAAAATGGGAGTTTACTACTGTGCTGTGGTAAGATGTACAGATCCTTTTCACTTTCAGTAAATGGTCCACGAGTTAAAAGGGCTCAAGCAACAATTTGGTACAATAACTGGGTCAATCCTGAGCTGAGACACAACTATTTAAGATTCTTAGACCATAATAATTGCCCTAACAGTCCAAATCATTTGATCAAATGTTATTTCACTATATAAACGAATCAACTTGCACCCAGAGAGCAGCTAAAAAAATTAAGTGAAACAGAGAAGGATTCTAAACTAAATTTACAAACTTTTAAGTTTATGGTGATTGTTCAGCAGTAGAGAATTGCCCTTCCATCCCCGAGGAGCGTTACGTGATGACAATAAGCTTGAGATATGGCGTGAACCTCTTGTAAAAACATCCATCCCCAAGGGCGTGGCGTGATGACAACAAGCTTGAGATCGGCGTGAACCTCTTGTAAAAACATGGTACAATCGGAGTTTTACTCAGCTCACTTGTTATGCTTTTTAGGAGTGGGATTTCGTGGAATCAAAAAAAGAAAAAGAATCTCCCTTCCAAGTCTCAGCAGAATAATCCAGGCAACTTGCAAGAGGTATTGGTTAATTGGAAACATCCGTTCATGTCACAGAGGGTATAGAAGACAAACAGTGTGCATGGTTCTGGTCTGGGTTGCCTCATCGCCATGCTTATGTTCACTGTCTGCAGTGTGATATTTGATCGCTTTTTAAGTGTCTTTTTGTTCAAAATTCATCAAAATAACATTTTTTAAAATTATTTTTATCGTTTCATATCAAAACAGTATGAAAATATAAAAATGGATTGGTCTCAATGTAAAAGCATTCTCCTGATCTCTTCTGCAGCCGCTATTTTTGACTGTTGGCTTCCCTGTGTCAGAATCTGTTTCCATGAGCGAGGAAGTTGCCATGATATTACAAGCAAACATTTATATCTCCATTCGTTGAACATATTTAATCTGTCCTGTCGTTCATGGCAGAGTGGTGGCCTTGCTGCAGTAACTAGATGTTCATAACTTCATCAGGTTAACTTGCGGTGTCCATGCAACATGGGACCAAGATCTCTTGTATCCTATATATATATATATATATAATCTATCGCAGAAGACTTTAGTCCTGGAGCCTATCAAGGGGAGAGAGTTTTGGCTGCTCTCGCAACTGTCGATTGTCCGGAATTCATAAAGTCGTGATGTATAATCCTTTTCACCACAGGCTTAGGCTGTTAAATTTTAAGAACTTCGACGTTGAATTTTTGAAGTGTTGATAATTGATCAGTGTTATTAGGTCAAATAAGAGAAAATATAGAAGATATATTTCTAAAATAGTTTTAGATGAGTTCTATATATGATTCTAAAACAAGAAATATACAAAAACATATCGCTGTTTTTCATTTTAAAACAATTATTAAACGCTATCACGAGCACACACTGACAAGACATGGAGGTGTTTTTGAGCTGAAAAAGATTATTTCACGCTGTACATACTTACCCATGGATATGTTCAGATGTTGAAAACGAGATGGTCAGCTCTGAAACGTGTTCTAAGGGCGAAAAATGAGGCAACCCCATGAACAGTTCGCGCCTTTTTTTCTTTTCTTTTCTTTTCACACAGTACTAAACATTAACAATTATAATAATTACCGTTAAACTTTTTTGATAAAGGGTCGTCGAAAAACCAGAAGCAGGATGTAAAGATGGGACGAGATTAGAATCTGTCGTCTCCATCTTGGTTTACAGCTAAACTCATACTTGCATCGAATGGAGGTCAAGAACAAGATGTGAGACCCCACAAAATTAACGCGTTAGGAGATGGGGCCCAGAACACAACATGGCTGATGATAGCAGCAGCTGAAACCTAAAAATGAGTTGAAAACCTCCCATGATTTTCTAGGTCATTACAGGGTCCAGTCTGTGTCATTGCTGCCTATTTTCTCTTATCTTCTGTGGAAGATCACATGCGTCCTTCCTCAGAATTCATTGTGCAAACATGGAGAATTCCTGAAAATTATGTTTGGGACAATGACATGAAATTCATGAAAAGAAATGGTTAGATGGGTTTTCTCTTTATCGATCTGTGATAAAAAAATAATAATAAAAAAACATTGTCTCTACCTCATCTCATTTTCTTTGTATATATGTATGGTGCTCTCAAAATTCAGAATGTTCAAGAATGAGAATATTAATTTAAAGAATGATCACACTTTCGTTTTTATACCTCCTCTAAAATTTTAAAAATTGATGGTTGGATATATGAGTTTAAGCACCTTCAAAACAATCTATTTTCATGGGATTTAGGGGTTATATTCCATGATAAAATCAGTTGTTTTTCTAATAAGATCTACTGCAAATATGAGAATGAGGTTTAAATCTAAGAACATTCATGTTTGTTCTTATTTATGAATATGAATATGAATATTTATAGAATAGAAAAAATAAACTGTTTATCTAAATGGTTATGATGTTTATAACCACTAACTTTGTTATTTTGCTAAAGGGATTAAGAATTATTTTCCCTTAATTCTTAAAACATAAATGAGAAGAAAAATATTTTACACAATATAAAATAACTCTTATACATTATTATATACACAACTTTAAGAATTACTTAATGACGATTCGAACAAAATAAACATTTTGAAGACCTTTATATACATAAATGATTATCCTAGATTCTTAATATTTTATGTTTACAAACATTGAAGTAACGTATAAATACGTAGTTGAGTCCAAGAATATTGAGATTAACATCTTAACAAACTCACATGCATGCGGATTCAATACATAGCTGAACTCAAGAATATTGAGTTTGACATCTAATAAGCTCACTTGCATGGATTCAACACATAACTAAACCTAGAGATATTGGACCTGATCCATCGTGTATGTGCGCGCGTGCATGATTTTTTTTTTTTATCTTATGATAAATATTTTGTATTGTTTTATTTTATTCATTTTGATGTAACATATACAACACCATTAATCTACTAATATTGCTGGTCGTATCTCTCAGCAAGATAAAAAAAAATAGAAGACATGCTGGGGGGGCTTCTCCTTATCTATGCTAGTATTCCGAAAATTAATTATATAAAAAAAATATTATTTTTATATATATAAAATATACTTTTAAAAATAATCTTTGTCACTCTCTAGCCACCTCTATACAGGCTATCCACATCCAATTAGTATATTCACGAGAATATTTAAATGTTCTTGCATCCTCCCTAGAATCCAAACTATCGATGATAACATAGTGATCGTGATAACCATTTATTATAAAGTGGGACTAACTCATAAATCTCAATATTTCAAATGTTTAGTTGCAGTGTTTGATCGGTGTTGTGACAATTTGTATTTTTTAAATTATTTTTTAATTGATAATAACATGAGATTGATGGTTCTTTATGTGTTTTTCTCTCGGTTTTAAAGTGATTATATATATATATATATATATATATATATATATATATATATATATATATATGAAATTTGTTTTTATTCCCTTCCAATCTTAGTCAAATAAAAGTAGTTAATCAACAACCTAAACATAATTTATTATTAGTCTTGACGCGTTTTGTGGCTAAATAAGAAAGGGGGTGATGGGAGCATATGTCAATGGTTTAGTGGTAAGAGTTTGAGATTAAGAGATTTGTTTTTTTTTTTTGTGATTTATTTGCTAATATGATAGTTATTGAAGGTCTATATGATTGCTAACTTCATGAGCCGTAAAATTAATTTTAGAACACGTAATCTGGTCTGGACTGTTAACGAACCAACTCAACTAAGAGTTTAAATTATTAGACGAAATCTCAAAATATGATTTATATTATTATTTAATATATCTCTTTAAATGAAAAGTCCTCTAGACTTGAAAATACCAACTTATGCTTGATATTTATCAAACAAAATAATAGTGGTGAGATTCAACTCGTGATCGTTGGGTCAATAAAACTCTGATATCATGTTAAGAAACCAACTCACCTAAAAATTTAAATTATCAAATAAGACCTATAATATAATTTATATTAGTGTATAATCCGAACAACAACAACGTTAATAATAATAATAATAATAATAATAATAATAATAAATGGTGATGGAGATTCAAGGATGTGACAGAAATGTTGTTTCCTGGAAGTTCTCCCGCAGTCTATGGGATTTGCACAGGCTGGTCCTTTGAATTTTGTTGGTAGCCAATACCACAAGCTAGCTCGTCGTTAGCATGCCATGAAAAGGATGTATCCATCTCCTTCTGCAACTGTGCATGATCACTGTGCTGTTTCACGTTTCAGATAATTATTATCCAAATATTCAATTTTAATCTCTCAAGAACCAATAGGATTCATAGAAATGGTGTTGCATGCTAAAAGGGCTCTTTATATTTAAAGCAATTTTAGTTTATATAATAAAATAATCTAAAATATGAATATTAAATGATTGATTGATCATGAAAAGATGGAGTAGCTTCTATATCTTATTGAAACTTTCTATGGAATGCTTACTTATAAAAAAATATCTTCCAATTTTATGGATTATATATGGGCAAATAAAAAGGGTTCGAAAAAAATCCAAAAAAATAACGATAACTAAAGATCTCATCGTTAAATCAAGCTCATTTTTTTTTTCTAGAATATTATTGTTTTTCTATTAGATTTTATTTATTTTCTTATTGACCCCTTAATTTTTTTGAAATTAGATCTAGAAGCTTTTTTCTTTATTTATTATTTTATATATCACATATTTTTAAATTTTAACCATTGATTTTCTACTTAGTTTATATTTTTTATTCGTACGGTTTGTAAGAACTCTTATTTAAGTCGGGGGTGTTTTTTTTATAATCCAAACTATTATGTATATTTCATAAAAATATCCAAAAACAAATATTCTAGGTTTCTCTACGCTCAAGTATGCAAGTGTCCTCAATGAGCGTGACATGGTAACAACCAACTTGAGATCTATATTATAGATTTTAGGTTTAGGTCAGGTGTGTTCATCTTGTAAGAATTTAGGATAGTCGGGGTTTTACCCCCTTAAACCGAGTCCACAAAAATTATCTAAAAAAGAATGGGTTTCTTCAAATAAAAAAAACATGGAAGTAATTTTAAGACATGGAACCATGGTCTTTGCACTACAAACATGGTTTCTTGAAAATCATAATCCTTGTAAACTAGAGATTAGTTCGCTAATTTTGGGTTAACTAGAGATTTGATAGATAGGGGGTCAGATAATTTTACTGAACCCCTGGCAGGGGTTTATACTTTGTTATATCATGACTTAATCGAGTCTACTATTCCGCGTTTAATTTAGAAGGGCGTAAAGACCCGATCTTTACCAAAAAAAAAGAAAATCATAATCCTTGTAAAATCAATGATGTAATAATCCATTAATGGCACAGGGAAGTTGCTGCAGCACATGCCTGGTTAGCTAGGCAGCACTTTCGAGTCTTGACTGATGAACATGGGGGAGTTAATTAAGGGAGGCATAGCTTAAATATTAATTAACCAATATATAATTTATGCTACGACTTGGACTTTTTTTTCTTCTTCTTCTCATTACAAGTGCTACAAAGCTAGCTATTAATTAGACAGCTGCGAGAGTCATTTTCATGCCATGTGCAGAGAAATTAATAAGAAACTTGTTTTAGGAGATGTTCACGTTATTTTTCTTTCAAATCCGCGTTGTCTGACGAGGTAGATATTGCTTTAAAAATTATTTTAATTTTCCACATTCTATGGCATGACTTGTAAACAAATTTATTTAACTTAATGGTTACATCATTTTTGTATTTGGGATGTGCCATTGAATTTGCAACTTCCATGAAATTCTTGTTTTTTTTAATGTTAAAAACCTTATTTCCGGGTGAATCCAAGTGAATGAGTAAAATCCTGACTATTCCAATCTTTTACATGAAATACATATTCTGACTCGAACTCGAGATCTGATGTGCAGATCGTAATGTTTCTACCATCACGTCATGCTCGTGTTCATTATTACCATTCGAGGAAATATTTTTCCGAACATAAGATTCCATAAAAAAAATGATTTCTCAGTGCCATGCCCTATTTATTAGTTCATCATGCAAAAATAATGAGTTTTAAGAAGAAGAAAATAAAAATCAACAAATTAGATGTATGGTGAAAATATTGTTATCAAGCTTGGTCGGGCAAGTTGTCAAGGCCATCCTTATTTGATTTAAACAAAAAAAACATAGTTCAAATTTTAAAAATAATAAATCATTTAATCAATCCATAATTCAAGCCTTATAATGAATCGTGGGCGAGGTGGGATTCCATTACTATGGAGAAAGGATGAAAGAAAAGTAAGTTGCTGGGGGGCTATGGTTGGAATACCCTTGCCCTAATACTTGGGTTTAATGGGCCCAGAACCTAATGGGCCTATTATAGTATTCAAAGGCCTCCGCTATAGCCCAGATCAAGAATGAAAAATGTTTTTATCAGGAAGAGGATAAATGGAGAAATAAAGTGGGCTGTGGCCCAATCAATAGAAAACCAGGCCCAAACATTGTACCATGAACAAATAACTTGACCCAACATTGCACCATGAACAATATATATATATATATATATATATATTATAATTTTTAATAATTATTTTAATATATATTTATATTTCATCGTTATTGTTTTTCACTGAATACATTTCTGATTTCTAGTAAAAAAAACACTAAGCAATCACAATCTAGCATCAAGAGTGCACATGGAAGTGCCATGCAGATAGATACAACACACATCATAACCTCCATTGTTTTTTTTTTTAATTTTGAATTTATAGAAAAGTCATAAATATATATCACGACTTTTATCAATAATATAATTTCCAAAAAAAGAAAAGAATTTCGAATCATTTTTATCAGTCATGTTGATGTCTGACACACAGCACAACAGTCAGAAATACGAGGATTGATTGGCCGAAGCAGAATTCAAAAACTCAACAGAGACTACTGCAAAACGCCACAGTATATATAAAGTGGCCCAACTAGGTCACTTCAATTCTGTGTTTATTTGAGAGGGGGGGAAAAGACAGCGTATAATGGTGAGTTTATGTGCATTTTCATGGTTTAGCCTTGCAACAAGTCGTCGTCGTCGTCAAGGTATGTGTCAAATGTTTTCGTGAATTTCTGATCAAATGTTTCATGTTTCGATTGTGTAAGAACTTTCATGGCGTTTGGCAGATGGGTTGGTGAGAAATGTAACGTTTTTGGAAGCACAGAGAAGTGGTAAACTAAGGTATATATATAGGTACTCGTAGAGAAATACCTTATGATCCTGCTTATTGATTATATTTGTTTAGATTTATTAGTTTCATTCTTCTTTTTTTTAAATCATTTTGTTTCAATTTTCTTATCAATATTCAAATCGTATAATGTTGTCCATGTAAAAATAAATAAAAAAGGAGATAAATTATTAGAAGAACTTATTCTATATTAAAATATATGGATTTGATCCTCTGTTTCCAGTCAGAATCACTTGTGATCTTCCTCAATCCCGACGATTGGAAGCCCTCTCCATGCATCTTGCTTCAACTGTTAAAAAAATTATTTCATTTCAAGATTTTCAACAGTCTTTCATCAAAGATTTTCAGGTAGTGTCACCCCAGTTAAAGTGCCAGTGAACCAATCACATTGTTCACCGGGGAGAACCCAATGCAAGAAAACCATTATTTTCCCCTCAAGATTGTCATCTCCGGCCAGCACAGAAACTGTGCTTGGTAGAACCTGTAAGAGATTCAGAGAGCACAGTGTTCTTGTCACTTTACAGGATGGAATTTCGACAGGCTCCGAGAATGAAAATGTTAAGGACACTGTAATCCAGCTGCTGCATTCGTTCTATCAGTTTTCTCGTCCTCATACTGTGATTGGCACTGTGAGTTTCATGTTCTTACACTTTATTGACATAAAAGTAGTGTTTCTGATAGAAAGAGGTCAGTAAACCTGGGCGAAGTTCAGATCTTTTTCTTCTTCTTCTTTTTTCCATTTTTTGTGTTTACAGGTTATAGGGATAACACTGGTTTCTCTTCTACCAGTAGAAACAATATCTGATTTGTCCCCCACATTTTTTATGGGGTTGCTGAAGGTAAATTTCGGACGAGAAGACTAATAATTGCCTCTGATGATGGGATTTTAGCTCCAATACTAAAGAATTCTTTTCACAACTCAGGCATTGGTGCCATCAGTGCTGATGAACATTTACGTGGTGGGGTTGAATCAATTGTTTGATGTTGAAATAGACAAGGTACGAGTTCATGTGACTTAATCATCGATTTGCATGGTCTCTGCAGCAATTTATCTTCTACTAAATGGTATATGAATTAATTTTGGTCACCATTAACGTTTCCCTCGCTGCCTGCCAAAGCTGTGTTCTTGGCTTCATTTTTTACTGCTTTTATGTTCTCAGGTGAACAAACCTTATCTCCCACTTGCGTCTGGCGATTTCTCAATGGGAACTGGTGTCGCCATTGTTTCGGCATCTCTATTGACAGTAAGTACGATTACTCAGCAGCGGAGAAGAATGAAGGATTTGTAAATCAGTCTGCTGATTGTTTGATTTCATTTATCAGAGTTTTGCGATGGGAATCATGTTTCAATCCCCACCACTACTCTCTGCCCTGCTCATTAGTTGTGTGCTTGGGAGTGTGTATTCCATTGAAGTAAGTTCCTTACTCATCCTGCATCAACAGTTTGTACTATTCTGATACAATATTCTAAAAGATCTGAAAGACTTGGAAGGATTGCTGAGAATTCCTGTTTCTTTGTAGCTTCCTCTTCTCAGATGGAAGAAGCAAGCATTTCTTGCAGCAATATGCATCATGGTCGTGAGGGCTATTGTCGTTCAACTCGCTTTCTTTGTACACATGCAGGTAAACTGTGTTAAAAAAATATAAATTATTGTTAATGAACTATCTCACCTAAAAGTTTAAGTTTATAAGTGCGGTCCCAGAATATGATTTGTATTATTCTCTAACACCTCTTCTCAAGTGAAAGTCGTTTGAGCTTGAAACTTGCACAAACTCACATTAACTTGTGCTTGATTTTTATCAAATAGAATGGGAGTGGTGAGATTCAAACTCGTGACCGCTGAGTCAACAAGGCTCTGATATCATGTTAAGAAATCATCTCACCTAAAAGTTTAAACTTCTCAGTGAGACCTCATAATATGATTTATATTATTCTCTAACAATCATGTCTCATCTTATAACTTAAGTTTTCAGTGAGATAGTTCTTTAATATTATACAGGGTTTTGTTTACTCGGCAATCATTAGTTCGAATCTCTTCATCCCCATTAAAATCAAGTACAAGATAATATGTGTGTGTGCAAGTTTCAAGCTCAAAAGACTGATGTTTTAGAGAAAAATATAAATCATATTCTAAAACCTCATCTAATAATTTAAATTTTGAGGTGAGATAATTAATTAATTAATTAACCATAAAAATACTTGAGTTTGTAGTTCACTGAGCCATGGAGACCTCAGTCCATGATCAAAATCTGAAAGTCTATTATATGAAAATTCTATCACTGATCAGGGTTTATTCTTGCTTCCTTGATTGACTCAACCAAATCGGTCGTACTTTGCAGAGATTTGTTCTTGGCAAAACAATAGTTGTGACAAGATCATTGGTGTTTGCAACTGCCTTCATGTGCTTCTTTTCTGCTGTCATTGCTCTATTCAAGGTAATTCCACAACCATAATGGACCTAATTGTAAGGCAAATAACTTTTAGCAGTGCAAGTATTTTAAAGTAAAAGTTATAAAAGGTATCTCAAAATACTATTCAATATTTATAAAATACAAAAATCATTTTAGTGCAGAGAGTATATAGAACTTATTATCCTACATTGAAAAAAAAAGACTTGTATTAAGTGTTTATATAATAAAACTTGAGATGAGATAGTAATTAACGAAGCAAGTAGAGTGAACTTGCACTCATAAGGATGAGTCGAGTTAGAGGAAACCTCTTATTTGTCCCCCTTGTGCATATATGAGCCAACATCTGTGCTATCTAATTTTTTTGCTATTTCATTAAAATAGTTTTTAATGACCCTTAAACTGAAATCATAATATTTATAACAATTGAAAATTTATTTTTAACAATTATAAATTTAAAAACATTTTTCGTTTATTTTTTTCAGCTTTAATTGTCACTGTAATTTAATTTTGTAACAACTATATTTTGAATTATTGTAACAGCAATTCTAATTTCACTAAACATGATTGTTACATCATAGTTGTTTATAAATATTTATTTATTTTGCTCATTTGCTGGTCTTTCTTTTTTCCAAGCTGTTTTTATGTTGTTTTTTTTCTGAAGGACACCTTACTGTGGAAAAAATATCTTTAAAGACAATGCACAATCACACCTCGAGTTTCTTTATCCATTCCTTGCATTCATATTTTTCACAGCAAAGTATATTTGCAGCAAGAATTGACCTGCAGGCTCAGCCATATATTATTGAGGCTACGTGGGTACTGGAGATGACTACAGATTTTCATAAGTGAATCTATAATCATGATGATCTCTAATTAATGTCTTTCTAGCATCTCAATAGGACATACCTGACGTTGATGGCGACCGAGATTTTGGCATCCAGTCCTTCAGTGTCAGCTTAGGGCAAGAAAGAGTAAGAAAACTAAAAGATGGAGTACAAAGACAACTTCTCATATGATCCCAACATGTTTTGCTCATCTTGCCAGGTCTTTTGGCTCTGTGTTAACATGCTGCTAACAGCATATGGAGCTGCCGTGGTTGCAGGAGCTTCGTCTACATTCCTGCCAAGCAAGTTCATCACAGTGTGTATCGTATAATATTCCTGCAGAAAACATTCCTGTTCATCACAGTCTTCTGCAATTTTGTTGCTCACTAAAATAGGTTTTGATTCAGATATTTGGCCATTCTACTCTAGCCTTCATTCTGTGGTTTCGAGCAAGATTGGTGGATCTTACCAGTAAAGATTCCATAGCTTCCTTCTACATGTTCATCTGGAAGGCAAGTCAAATCATTTATGTTATCAGCTCATATTTATCTTGCCATTTTCAGATAGAATTTTCATCTGATCAATTACATGTTTAACCACTTCATTGGTTATTCCTATGTTATTACAGTTATTCTATGCTGAGTACTTCCTCGTCCCGTTTGTTCGCTGATCAGAAGAGTCGGCCTGAATTATTTTGTCCAAGATGATTTTTTCTGCTGTCCTACGATCGAATCATAGGATAAATTATGGTTGGCTTGTCCGAATTATGTGTTTTTTATGGGAATTTTTTTTGTTAAATTATTTTTTTATGGGAGTTTATCTTATGTTAAAACTCTTGCTCATTCTATTGCAATGGACCATAATCATATCTTCATGTTAGCTCATTCAGAAACTTCCTTGATCATACAAATCTAGTTTAATTGTTGTAGCTTGCTATCAAAGTTTTCATATCCTTTTAAAAATAGTTTGGTATACATGCATAACCAAAGCTAAAAATAAAACGAAACCAGCTTGGATAAATTTAACTTCATCCCTCAAGTTTCAAATTATATATTGTTTGGTCTTGATTGTTAAAGATTTTTTATAATTCATCTCAAAAATTTATTTTTATCAAGTTTCAGTCTATAAATATTAAAATAAAAAATAGAAAGTTATTAAAAAAATATCCCCGTAAAATTCCTTTTTTATTCCTTTTTTTATTCATAAACGTAATAATGACTGTGCATGTTCATCAAACTTAAGATCTTACAATGCAAACAAACTCAATTTCGACTAAAACAAACATGTAGATTCATATATTTATTTATTTGAGTTTTTTTTTAATTTGGTTTCTAATTAAATTGTATGTTTAGATTTATGTATTTATATTTTTTTGACTTGGATATTCATATATTTTATGTCAGTTTGCAATTGAAACTTTGGTATGGTTTCTCTTATTTATTTTAATTAATTAATTAAAAAAACAAAAAATAACACTAGCTCTTTAATCCGAACCAAATATTACTAATTCTCCGAAAGCTTTCTCTCTTTTTTCATTTTTTTTTTATAAATGTTACTACGAAACATAGCGTGTTCATTGTTGGTTCGTATAGATATGTGTGTCGAATGGGCCCGGCCCAATTATTAGACTTTGGCACCCACTCAAAATCAAAGGCCCAAACTATTAAAAAGAGTCTATCCTTCACCTCTGGGTAACCCACGACTGCCAATAAATCCATATATAAACAACCCACTTGTAAGTGCTAGGGTTTCTCCTTCCAGTATTTTCGCTTGCAAGACCAACCAGCAGAAGAAGAATACCAGGAGCAAGCAAAAATGGTAACCCTCTTCCTGTCTTGGTAGATCCCGTCTTGATTGAGTCGAAACTCTTTTCTTGATAATT
This sequence comes from Salix exigua, assembly GCA_032356905.1. NCBI lineage: Eukaryota > Viridiplantae > Streptophyta > Magnoliopsida > Malpighiales > Salicaceae > Salix > Salix exigua. The sequence continues at coordinate 2,454,002 of CM063605.1, forward strand.
GACATGGGTATTTTATATTTGTATTTATGTAGCCGTCACACAAGACATTTAGGATCAAGAAAAAACTAGCAAAGAAGATGAGGCAAAACAGGCCTATCCCTCATTGGATTCGCATGAGAACAGACAACACTATCAGGTCTTGTTTCCTGTCCTTGTCTCGTTGTTTGTTTTGAAGAAAAGAAAAGTAAATGAAGCGATGAACGAAAGTTTTGAAGTGATTGAATGTGGGGTATTTTGTGTTTTCTCTAGGTACAACGCCAAGCGCAGGCACTGGAGAAGGACTAAGCTTGGATTCTGAGGTGTTTTGGGTACTTGGAATATTGGGTTTTTGTTTATGTTTGGGGGGCTTTAATTCGTTGGAGAATTCATTAAGGAGGGAATTGTAGCTGATATTGCTTTGTAAGGAACTCACGAGAGTCCCACTTGAGAAATCTTGCTGTGTTTGAAGTATTGACTTTTGATCAATTTTCAATTCTATGAAACTTGCAAGTTTTTGGTATTCATTTTGATTGTGTTTGATTTGCTGTTTCTTATGATCTGGTTATCTTTAGGATGCTTTGTCATTGCTGTTCTCTAGGATTTATTAGCCAAATTATTTTAGTTACGAGGCAGTGAAATGAGATAGTTTTCTTCTGCATACCAGCTATGGTAGAAGCCAGTTTGAGTGGCTCGGCCTTGTTAATTGGTTGGGTGCATTAGTTAGTCTTATTGATAGCTGTTTCATTAGGTCGATTTGAAATTATTTTTCTGTTCTATTCAATGTTTACACGCGAAAAATAGATTCTTTTGTTGATTTTCAGCTTGAATTTCATTTCTAAAATCATGGTCTTCATTTCATATGATTATTATACAAATTTCTTACACACAGGCACATTTTCTGATTCTGATAATAGTTTGTGATCAATCTTCTATAAATGCAATCCCGTGAATCTTGTGGTGCATATGCTGCTTAGTCCTGTTAATGAACATTTTGCTCATCTCCAAATTTGGGGTTCTGTTTTCATCTTACTCCATTTTTTAGATGGCATGAACCATCTGGCCTTGCATAGCCATGGCTTATGTTAATGATTGGAACGCCGATCTCTCGGCAAAAACAAATTGTCACGGGATGCTTTCAGATATGGATGCTGATCATTTTTGCTGCATTTCTGTTCTTGGTACTGCAAATCTAATGCCCACTGACAGTTTTCTGAAAATGTACTCATCCATTCAGTGCCAATTCTTCTCTGTTCATTGAAGGGGATGAGGCTTGAGGTCTTAACAATTTCTTCAAGATTAGGATTTTTTTATATAAAAAAATTATATCTTTAATACACCACACACATATTAATCTTGTAATTTCATTATATTTTCTGATTTCTCTGAAATTTTAATATAATATATATATATATAAATATATTAAGAGGTTTCTTGTAACATTTCATCTTAATCTAATGGTTAGATTAAGAGATATGATTGATATTGTAAAATTATTTATTATTTAAAAAATACTATTTGGTCGAAATGGAATAAAACTGGAATGTTGTGGTCGGTATTTGGCCAAAAACAATGTTTTATTTTGTTTTTGTAACTAGTATGAAATTTTTCGGTTATTTTAACGTGCACTGGATAGGTGGAATTTTGGAGCATGGTGAGCTTCTTGAATAATTATTGCTGAAAAACAAATAAAAGAGCAAAATCTTTCTAAGTTGTGAAAATTACCCCTAGATGAACTGAAAGCTGCTGAATATGGGGAAAGAGGCTAGAGTGGAGTTCATTTAAAAGGTGTTTGGTAACCTTTTTGATTAAATTACCCCTATATTATATTATTATAATTATTAAATCTATAATATTTAAAAAATTATATATAAATATATAGATATATAAATATTTGTTCGTGATGAAATTGCAAGTAGTTTGATAGGAGAATAAAAAAATATATATGTTTTTTCATGAATTATTAATTACATTATATTATTATAATTATTAAATTTACAATATTTAAAAAGTTATATATATATATATATACACACACATATCCTTTAAAGTAATTTCACAAGTTAAAAGCAATATAAAAATCTTGGTAACCAAACACATGAAATTATTTTTCATTAATCTCAAACTCAAAAGCAGTTTTAACCAAACACTTCAAAACTTATTTTGAACCACAGCTAAAATATTTTTTATTAAGCACATGTTTGGCATTGTGGTACAATCTGCGATTCGCAGATCCCACCACAATTTGGTGTTTGGTTAACAAAAAAAATACTTTTTTGTGTGGGCCCCACACCATATTTTGTACAAAACCCCGATTCAAAAAGATCTGTAAAATGATGCTTTTTCGGGTGCGATTCATGTTTTGGGGTCTCAACTTAAATGACGATTCAATTTTAAAAATATAAAACTTACTGTTGAAAAAAAACCCGAAAACATCCTCACCCTGCGTCGTTGGGAAGGATGGAGAGCCAAATCAAAAAAAGCCGTTGAGAATTATTCAACAGCAACAATCAACTATGAAAACCACAAAATCACAAACCATTCACAGATTATTCATCTAAAATGTACTCACTTGACTTCCAAACTCATCAATCAAAACCACTACAGAATCGATTAAATAAATCCACTTAAGGAAAAGGCAAGATATCCAAAAACCTAACCTATACCCATTTGAAAACAGCCTCTGAAGCGCAAAACCCATCAATGGAAACAACCTATTTTGACCAGAAACAGGAAGATTTAACTTTGACGAGCGTGAAGGGAAGGGCTTTTGGATAGCCTGGGACTTGTTGAGAAGCAAAAGAGAGCCGAGAACAATGCTTTTGTTGTGTTGGAGTTGTTATGAATCTTTCTGATTATTGAAATGAAGGTGACGGTTGGAGGTGGGAGAAGAGAAAGATAGGTAGGGTTTTATAATTTGTGATTGAAATGAGTGGGAACAAACGGGGGTGGGTTCTTAGGGTGTGTATACTAATTATTATTATATTATAATAATTATTATTTTTATAATTAATTATTACTATTATTATTAATAATAATATCATATAAATCAACTTAAAAAAAGAAGTCAAAAAATTAAAAGCAATATATGTCTATGCCCTTTAAAGTAATTTCACAAGTTAAAAGCAATATAAACAGTTTGGTAACCAAACACTTAAAACTGTTTTTTTTTCAACCTCCAACTCAACCACAGTTTTAACCAAACACTTCACAACTTATTTTGAACCGCAGTAAAAGCACTTTTTTTTAAACTGCTTTTTTTTAACCTCAATCGCAAAAGTAAAATCAATGCCTAACACACCCTAAACAGTTTTTTAAAAAACCTCAACCATAAAAGCAAAATAAATACCAAACCCACTCTATCTATCAGTGTCCAAACATTTATGATTGAGTGGGCTCATGGCCCAAATATGGGCCCATTCATTAAACCCCAGCAGTCACAAAGGCAGAAAGATTTGACCACAACTTTCTTTTCAGCAATCCGTAATTGCTACTTCATCTCTCCAGTGTCTAGCACATTTCCTCTCCCTTTTGAAGATTATTTTCTTGTGGCCTAACATGAAAACCAAGGCTCTGTTTGTTTCCTGGAATTCACTTTCTGGGAAACTACTTTCCAAACTTTCCTATGTTTGTTTGTCTTTCGGAAAGTTGGTCAACGGAAAACACTTTCCGGTCAACGGAAAACACTTTCTAGTCAAAAACAAATGTGCCTTGGTTTTCAGGAAAGTGTTTTTTGGAAAATTTGGGAGGAAAACACTTTCCGGAAGTTATGAAAAATTTAGAAATGAGCTGATTATATCAAATTTGATCCTCAAACTTTTGATTGTTATATATAATTTGTTTTGAATATTTATTTTTCAATTTCATCTCTTAAAATTTAATTTTTATATTAATTTTGGTCCTTATTTTTATAATTACTATTTGTTTTTTTCTTATCATTTTTTTATTGAAATTTTTATCTATCAAATTTGGTCCTCATTTTTTTTATAGTTACTTATTTTATTTGAAATAATTTATGAAATGTTAATTATTATTATTTTAATTTATTCACCTTTTATTTTTTTATAATTTTTTAGATTCGATCTCTATTATTTTGATTATTATTTATTTTATTTGAGATAATTTATGATGTTTTTTTTTTCAATTTCATTCTCATTCAACTTTTTATATTGTAAGATTTGTTCCTCATTATTTTAATAAACTTGAAAAAATTAATTTATTAATAAATTATTTTCCAGTTCACTTTCCATAACACAAACAAACACTGGAAAGTGTTTTCCAGTTCATTTTCCATAACACTTCCAAACATCGAAATTCAATTTCCCCGGAATTCACTTTCCAAAAGGAAACCACTTTTCAGCAAACAAACGGGGCCCAAATAAAATTATTCTAATTAGTCACGCCACAGGAATATTATTGTTGTTGTTTAAAACATAGATGTCAGTGTTGCTGTTTTGTTTTTTCTATTAGTACAAAATATTTTGATTTTGAAGTATTTAGATACGCAATTTAGAGGTTGTATGTTCATATATAATTAATTAATTAAATATAAAAAAATTAAGCAAAAACAATATTTACTTTTTATAAAATCAAAGTTGACGCAACAAATTTATTTTTTAAAAATTTTTATTGTTTTGATTTTAGTTCTTGTATTTGCAATATATCTCATAAACAATAAAAATTAAAAAAAAAAGCAAGAAATCAAGGCAGGAAATGAACAATATAATAATTTGTCCAAGCGGGAGAGAGGCGGCGGGGATGATTTTTGTTTCTTAGTCGAAACAGTACAAAAGAGGTAATACCGGTATGTTTTGGCCGGTATTTGGCCGAAAAATCCGGTACGAACCGGAATTTAAACTGAGATAAAAATGATATTGTTTTTGTCTTATTTTTTTTACTGGTATAAAATATTTTGGTTGAAACATAACAAAATTTACAATTATAGTTTAAAAATTAAATCGATAAGATTTGATTTAGATCACAACAAGCAAAAAAAAATCAACATGTTGATGATCAGGCTCTAACATGAACAGGCTTGGATCGCTCTAATTATTAAGTTAGCTTAGATTTTTAATTAAATCAACCAATGTTTTTGTTTATTATTCTCTTTAACCCGAATCAAAAGATTTTAATCGAGTCTAGGTATTGGATCAACTCGTCAAAGCCTATCCAAGTTTTATAATAATATCTTATAAGTTGCATGTCTTGAATAACACACATCACCTGATTTATATTCGACAGCTTGTGTTAGAGACTTGAAAATACCTTCTTTATATTATTATTATTATTATTATTATTATTATTTATGTTCTCATAAATAAGATGGTAAATCATATGAAGAAAAAAGCTAAAACAGCTCGTCCAAATACAGTGCACACACTCATAATGGTTCTAAATTTTTATATATATTATTTTTTAGATTTTTTTTCCTTAAAAAATAGGAGAGATTAATTATATATTGTGATTTTTTTTATATTAAAGTCTTAAAATATATATAAAAAATTGAACCGACTTTTCTTTAAAAATCTAACATTAATTTAATCTCAGTGTTTTAAATTTCTTTTAATATAATAATATGAAGAAAAAATTTGAAAAAAATATTTTTTTGATAAATTTTAGCAGATGCATATATGCTATCTATCAAATAAATTATTCGTCGGATAGTTAAAACATGTCCAACAAACAATTAGTATGTTGCAGGCAACAAATAATATATTTTTAGTCAATTTGATCAATTGCAGTTTTGCTATCTACCAATTAAATTATTATCAAAGTAGTTAAAACAAAACCACCAATCAAATTGTTTGTTGCATAAAACAAATCACTCATCTATGCTAAAATTCAACGATTGTGATTTTACTATTTTTTAATGAAATAATCCATGAAACAAATAAAACATACACAACAATCAATCAATCAATACATTACACGAAGCATTGTAATAGAATTTTTTCGATTCCAATTGTAAAATATACTGATTAAATAATTATCAAAATAGTTTTAACAGTAGCAACATTCAATTACTTTTAGAAGAAAAAAAAAACTCATTTCTAATATATTCTATCAATTATAATTTTACTCATTAAATATTAAAATAATTAATTACAACACACACAAAATCAATTAATTTTTTACCAACAAAAAAAACAAAACACAGTGCACGGTAAGAGTGTGCGCAAAACAAGTAATATAACATCAAGCAAATAACCAGACATTTTGAGGTATCATCAATCACATCGATTGTCTTTAGCATAGCTTGTGTTTTTTTTGGCTTTAGTAGTGTATGCATAGCACGTGAGTTTCCATCACCAAAACCAATGAGGTATCATGTGATTGTACAAGCATATAACCAGACATTTTGAGGTATCATGTGATTGATACCTCACATCAATTAATCAAACACATCAATTACTGAGTAGCTCATCAAATGCTATTTATTTATTTATTTATTTAAATATTTGAATCAATTTACATGCAACTTAACTAATTTCATAAAATTTAAAATTAACAAATATATAAATTTCTAGTGATTATTATATCAACAATCATAAGATTCAAACCTGAGACCAAAACAAAACAAAATCAAACTTCTTACTCTAAGCTCTTAACACTAGGCTATTTATTTATTTTTCATTTTTTTATTAACGTGGGTGTCAGGCCGACTTACGCGCACCTCGACTAATTCTACGGTCCTGAAGTTAACGACCATGTAAGCCTCTAGTGGCCACCAATATTAGCGACAACGAGACTCGAACACTGAGATCACGAGGGAATAAACCCTTTGATCCCAAGTCTTTATCATCTGAACCACCCATTGGTGGTTAACACTAGGCTATTTATTAGTAGTACATGTGATGTTGAGAGTTGACTCATTTCATATTCATGACTAGTAATGACACTCCCTCCCTTGTTATTTTTATAAGTACGATACTGAGATACATGTGGACATTATTTTTAAAACTTCCAGACAAACTAACTCAAGAATATTATAATGATTTTTAAATAAAGAGATTAGGACTTAATTATTATGTCATCATCTAATACCTATTTGGAAGCGTAATTATGGTTATGATTGTTTTTGAAAGTATTTTTTATCGAGGAATACATCAAAATGTTTATTTATTTATTTTTTAAAAATTATTTTTAACATCAGCACATGAAAATAATTTAAAAACACTAAAAAAATTAATTTGAAATAAAATAAATTATTTTTTTTCAAAAACATTTACAAAGCATGCACTCAATTCCTTGACAATTGGTAGGTTGAATATTACGTTTGGATATATGGATATTATCTTTAAAATTTAATGGAGATGTGGAAATTGGCATCAAAACAGAGTTTAATAACTTGATTTTTGGCAAAATTAGGGTTTGAATTGAAAGGATTAAACTAAAAATATGCTGAAAAATATATTAAATAATGTTATTTTAACAAGAAGTTATTAAAAATAAAAGAAATCATTTTTTTAGAATAATTAGGATGCGAATAAATTTGAGTTTTTGATGGGAAAATAAGTTTTTTAATTTTGACCAATTTAGATTCCTGAAGACTATGGGCCTGTTTGGGAGGGCGGTTGCAGTTGCTTTTGAAAGTGATTTTTATTTAGAAATATATTAAAATGATATTTTTTTTATTTTTTAAAAATCATTTTTGACATCAACACATCAAAATGATCTAAAAACATCAAAAAACATTCATTTAAAATAGAAAAAAATTTAAAATTTGACCAGAAGATATTTCAACCGCTTGGCCAAACAAACACTATATTGATTTATTGGGACGTCGAGTTTTATAATTATATTTTGATTAACTAACCCTTAAATGTACGCCATCATTACATATCAAAGCATGCACTCAAATCTTCGACACAACACAACTACTTGATAACGAACATTACCATAGACCACCTCCTAGTAATCTATCGCCATCGTTTTTTCCAGGTTTCATTTTTTTAATAAATCCATCTATATTTTGAAGCTCCATTTATAGTTCTCTCATATCCAATCACTTTAATAGTTGTACATTGCACAAGTTGCTTTCTGATTTTATCAGAATCATTCCTAGGAAATCTAACAACTGAGCAGTGTGATTTTTGTTATTCAGATGGCTTCAGCAATGATTTCTTTAGCCTCTGCTACTCCTTCTGCTTTACTTTCTGTGCAAGAAACTCTCAAGGTAGCTATATTTTCCCACTTTAATCGCCACTTTCTATTGTTTTTATCTACTGAGACATCAGTTTTCTAAGTTTTATATTTGGTTATAGGGAAAATGTGGCAAATGAAATAAATTAGAGCTATGAAAGTAGACGTTAAAATTCAAAAAGTTTGTATTTTGTTATTTTCTTGGTAGCCAAATGGATTTCTTTGGTATGGATCAGGAACTAACTCTTTAATCGCTACTTTCTACTTATTTTCTCTACTGGGACATCAGTTTTCTAAGTGTTCTGTTTTGGTTAAAGGAAAAATGTGGCTAATCAAATAAATTAGAGCTATGAAAATTGATGTTAAAATTCAAGAGTTTGTATTTTGATATTTTCTTGGCAACCAAATGGATTTTTGTTGTGTGGATCAGGAATTTTAATTGTGGTTTTGGACAGGGAAAGACGAGGCTTGGAAGTGGTTGTGTGAGTAAGTTGTTTAACAAGAAGAAAGGCAAACCCTCTATCAAGAAAAAGGTATGAATGTTAATTTTTGCATTGTTGGGTGTTTGGTTTTTTTATTGAATTCTTGTTTGTTTCATCGTGATTTTTGCTGAAGCAATAGCCATGTTCTTTTAGAAGTGTAAAAGATGGAGGCTCTGTTGTTGTTTTTTTTTTTTGGTATAAACCATCCGGTCTCCGGCCACTGCCGACTACTCTGGATTCGAGCCGGGAAAGACCCTTAAAGGCAGCAAAGCTCTCCCAACAAGTTTTAAACCAGCTGCATACCCAAGACTCGAACTCGAGACCTTGGTTAAGCTGGGATGACCCCCCACCAGTCGACCCACGCCCTTGTTGGTAGAGAGGCTCTGTTGTTGAATCATGGGTTTTTCACCGGTGCATGCATCTTGTCTTTTAAAGATTTTGATGTGATTTGATTTAAACTTAACATGCATGTTTGGGTGCATTCGAGCTTGATATGTTTTTAGTTTTGAGATGTGGGTTTGTTGTGTTAAATAATCATATCATTTAAAAGCTTAAGTTTTTAGATGAGACTCTAAAATATTATTTATATTATTCTTTAACACATCCCCTCAAGTGAAAGCTCTTTTGACTTGAAACTTGCACACAGGTTCACACTATCTTATGTTTGATTTTTATCAAATAAAATAGGAAGGGTGAGATTCGAACTCGTGACTACTGGGTCAAGAAGGTTTTAATACCAAGTTAAGGAACCATTTCACCAAAAAGCTTAAGTTTTTAGATGAGCCGTAGAATATGATTTATATTATTCTCTAACATGTTTTCTTATTTGCAGTCATTTGGCCGGATATCTATGACTGTTGCAGTGAATGTATCTCGTTTCGAGGGTATTGTTATGGCCCCCCCTGATCCTATCCATGGTGTTTCTGAAGCTTTTAGAGCAGACGTGGATGTAAAGAAGCTCAGCCTTGGAGTTGGGGCCTACCGAACTGAAGAGTTACAGCCTTATGTGCTTGATGTTGTTAAGAAGGTTTGTGCACTTTCTCAGTCTAATTGGCATATATTTGTTGAATCGCAGTCTAGCTTTGGACCTTTTTACTTATAAGCAGCAGCAGCAGCAATGATTTCTCTGATGGCATATCTGGATTTGATTTTCATTTTCTAGGCTGAGAATCTTATGCTGGAGAGGGGAGAAAACAAAGAGGTATCTTAATATATTCAATTTTAAGAGTTACCAGAGTTTTTAATCTCCATATGTTCTTCAACTCGCCTGACATGGATCGTTTTTATGTAGTATCTCTCAATGGAAGGTTTGGCTGCATTCAATAAGGTGACTGCAGAGTTACTATTCGGAGCTGACAACCCAGTGATAGAGCAACAAAGAGTATGTTGAGGACATAAGCTTTTTATTTATCTCTTCTGAAAGGAATTTAATTTTCTATCCCTGCCTCAAAGATATTACTGAAACATAATAATACATTGATGATAAACTAGATATCGATTTGTATAAAATTTCCAGGTTGCAACTGTTCAAGGTCTCTCAGGCACCGGTTCTCTTCGATTAGCTGCAGCTCTCATTGAGCGATATTTTCCTGGAGCAGAAGTTCTGATATCGTCTCCTACTTGGGGTTTGATATGTCGCTTCCTTGTGCTTTTTGTATGATTCATCTCATTAATATCAATTTTAATGGCCAACACACTTCTTTTGCAGGTAATCACAAGAATATTTTCAATGATGCCAGAGTTCCATGGTCAGAGTACAGATACTATGATCCAAGAACAGTTGGCTTGGATTTTGAGGGGATGATATCGGACATAAAGGTTAGGTCTAGAGTAGTTATGCTGCACTCGAAAATTTCCATTGTTTTGAATCATTAGAATCAATGCCGAAGCTGAACACACCTTGCTGTTAAATCTTTCAGCTCCTCTTGTGTAATTCATTACAATTTGCACTGCTATACTACCATACCTGTCACACGCTCCCTCCCTCCCTCCCTCCCTCGAGGGCTGTTCAGTGTTCAGGCACATGATTGAATATTACTATAAGAGAATAATATAAATTATATTTTGGGGTCTCAACTATCAGCTTAAGCTTTTAGGTGAGATGATTATTTGACATGGTATCAGAGCCTTGTTGACCTAGCGGTCACGAGTTCGAATCTTACCCTATTCTATTTGATAAAAAAATCAAAAACAAGGTAGTGTGGGCTTGTGCAAGTTTAAGTCTAAAGAGTTTTCACTTGAAAGGATATGTTAGAGATAGTATAAATCATATTATGGGGCCTCATCTATTAGCTTAAGCTTTTAGGTGAGATGGTTTCTTAACAATTACACCATTGATGCTTGGCATGACAATTCAGAGACAGGGAGGTCTTTCTTTTATAACCTCAGTTTCAGGCTGAATCATTTCTCGAACTCGTGCTATTTTTTCATTACAGGCAGCCCCTGAGGGATCATTTGTGTTGCTACATGGCTGTGCACACAACCCAACTGGTATTGATCCAACCCCTGATCAATGGGAGAGAATTGCTGATATTATTCAAGAAAAGAACCATATTCCATTTTTTGATGTTGCCTACCAGGTATACAATGGTTTAAATTTGATCTGAATAGCATTTGCACTATCAATTTTTGTCCTGCTGAACAAAGATGGTGCCTGTGTGAACTGTAGAATATTTACTGTAGTTTGTTGCTGTGGTATCATGTAAAAACCTCTCAAGAATTTAGAATACTGTCTGGGGACGGATTTAATTTCAAATTTTCAATGGACTATTAGGGATTTGCTAGTGGAAGCCTTGATGCAGATGCATCATCAGTGAGGTTGTTTGCTGAACGTGGTATGGAGCTTCTGGTTGCTCAGTCATACAGCAAGAATTTGGGTTTGTATGCCGAAAGAATTGGGGCGATTAATGTTGTCTGCTCATCAACAGATGCAGCAGCAAGGTGTGATAAACTGATTTACTCATAAGTTGAAAACATGAATGAGATGCCATAAGGATCTGTTGAATATACTACGTGAGGACAGAGATTTTGTATCCTAAATTGTGGCATGGAAGAAATGGATTTTGCATATTTACGCTTTTTGGTTCTTATAATCGAGCAACCTTTGTCAATTTTGTTGTAATTGAGGTCAGGCTGGTGCTCTGTCAAAGGTGTCATGCTAAAAAGTTGCTAAACCACCAATTTGATTGCTAACAAGAAATGGATTTTGCATATTTACGCTTTTTGGTTCTTATAATCGAGCAACCTTTGTCAATTTTGTTGTAATTGAGGTCAGGCTGGTGCTCTGTCAAAGGTGTCATGCGAACAAGTTGCTAAACCACCAATTTGATAGCTCTCACATTATATTACCTGTTTAAATTATGTTTTTTTATTTACCTTAATTTTCAGGGTGAAGAGCCAACTGAAAAGGATTGCCCGACCAATGTACTCAAGTCCTCCTGTTCATGGGGCTAGAATTGTTGCTAATGTTGTTGGGGATCCAGCTCTCTTCAATGAATGGAAGGCAGAGATGGAGATGATGGCTGGGAGGATAAAAAATGTGAGACAGAAGTTATTTGACTGTCTCTCTGCAAAAGATAAGAGTGGGAAAGATTGGTCTTTTATACTGAAGCAGATTGGCATGTTTTCCTTCACTGGCTTGAACACAACTCAGGTAATTGTTCCTCAAATCTTCATCAAGTTCTATCTTCATATTTTTCTACATTTGTTCTTATTTTATATTCACTGGTGAATTTGTTCTCTCATTTTACCCCTAATGAACCTCAGACTTCTCCATTTGCCATCATTAAATCAGTGATTATCATAAAACATTTGCTGCCACAGTTTGTTCTCACATTGCTGCCTTTGCTTAAGTTATTCAATCATTAATCTGTGTTTCTCTTTTTTGTCCGATCAGAGCGATAATATGACCAACAAGTGGCATGTTTACATGACGAAGGATGGAAGAATATCCCTGGCTGGACTGTCTTTGGCCAAATGCGAATACCTTGCTGATGCAATTATTGACTCATTCCACAATGTCAGTTAAAAGAAATAACGAACAGGCATTGGAACCAACAATCAAAAGAATTTGGTCGCTTGACTGTTTTACTGAGTTGATATTTTTATGGAAATTTTGAAATAATGCTCACCGGTATTTGACTGGAACAAATCCATGTAAACCGAGTTTTGATCAAGGCTGTTTATTACACCCCAGCTGGGGCTAAGCTATATTTTTACTGTGCATGGTATTAGTTTATTTTCTCTTCTCAATGCTTTCTCCTTTTGGCAATGGCGATTGCTTCCGACTTTATTAGGGAAGGACATAAAAGAGTTCCAGCACAGAGCAGAGCTCTCTGCAGGAACCAAGACAGCCAAAAGATCAATAAAATCCCAAGAGATAGAAACTGCATTTTACAGATTCTTTGCATTTGCTGAAGTGATTATGCACATGGCCATGAGATTGAAAGTATAATTGATTCGCAGAAATAAATATTGGGAATGCTATTGAACTGTTTCTCTAAACTTTGCTTCAATTTACAAATGTGGTGAAGATCCAGATATGCTCTTCAAATCCATCTATATCAACCTTCATGACCGAAATACTCAAATATACGAATTATGAAATGATACGTCAAAATATGCACATGAGAAACTAAGAAGGTGCATTGGGTGGATGATTCATCCAATACAAAACTTAAGCAGAGGCAGCACCATCCAAAAACAGTTTCTCTGCTTGCCGATGACCTCCGGGGGTTGTAGGCTGCGGAACTCTTAGCGTCCCTCCGAGCTCGAGAGGAACTAATGGGATGAGAGAGTGCACAACATCTGTTATGAGGGGGCGGTAACTTGGCTCTGGTTGAATACACAATACGGCTACTGCTGCAACCTGCAGATATTGCTATCCATTTAGAAGAGGTGATAATTTAAGTTAAATAATATTCTTTTGGTCATTGATTTAATTAAAAGGTAGCATGTTGTTCGTATTTCCAGGAAAATACGATTTGGTTGACGCTGGCTATCCGAATGAGCTCCACTTCAACCCTAAAATCACCTAACTTGAGCCAAATAGAGTTTTTTGTTGTCCACACAAAACTACAACCAATCCAGATTTATTATTTCAAGGAGAAAAAACTTAAAGGGTTGGTTTGCATTTGTCAGCAGTCAACTAAAATTCTAGAATGTACAAATTCAATTCGAGAAGTAAACTATGGTTTTTATTGTTCACAAACCTGGAACAAGTACTTCTCATCTACTGAATCTCTGATAACAGGATCCACAATGGTCGGAAGCACAGCTCTGTTAGTGAGCTGAGGCATGGCCTGCATTTAAAATAGCTAGAGCATTAAATATAGTTATCAAAATCTTGATTTATCGCGTCTCAAACGACATTAATTTTTCGCATATGGAGTTAACATACCCATGTTACTAAAGATTGGCAATGAACTGGTGTCAGTTTTTCTACAGGCCTTCTTCCTAGTAGAAGCTCTAGAAGAACAACTCCAAAAGCATAGACATCACTCTTATCCGTCAACTCACCTATAACATTAGAAAAGTAATTGTTGATATGGGAATAGAAAATGGCAAGATTCGAAGCAAATACAATGTGATTTCAGTCATTTTTTTCATCGATTGTCATGTGATTTGCTCTGTTAATGGCAGAATCCTCAAAACAATTATTTGGTTGAAGAACCTTGAGTGTGTCATACTCTTAGCACACAGCTCCAAAATAACAGACTGGCCACATAATATTCAAGTGTTATAGATCGTGAAAGCCAAAACACAGTACTATTTTACACTTGGACCAAGAAATTCTTCGAAAGGAAATGCATAATTTAGAGATTCTTTGACCATGCTATCCAGATTCATTACTTCTAAGCTCATGAATTCATGCAAAATGCATCAGTCTTCTCCCTTATAAGAAAAAAATGGCTTCTCAACTCAACTCCATCGTCTAGCTAAAAAGTCAAAACTACTGATGTCAAAATATAACTAGCAGTTAGCATACCATCTAGCATATACTCCGGGGCTACATAACCCACAGTGCCTGAAAGCTTGAGCTTGTTCTTGTTATAAGAGCTATCAGCTACAGCAAGACCAAAATCTGACAGCTGAATTCAAACGCAAGTTAAGAGAAAGAAGGATATATTGAAACAATTGAAAGTTGGATTAACTTAACAGAAACTCAAAAATTTTAAACATTTTTACCTTGGCATTGAAGTTGGCATCCAAAAGTATATTCGATGATTTCAGATCTCTATGGATCACTACTGGCTTGCAGAATTCATGCAGATATTCTAATCCTCTATAGTCAACAATTTGAAATAAATAAATAAATGCTCGGAGAATCAAGAGCAAACAAGCAAAAGAAATTTAAAAATCAACGGAAAAGATAAAATCTCACCTTGCTGTATCAAGAGCAATTTTCAACCTTAAATGCCAGTTTAGTGAAGATCCACGAGAAGGTCCTGAAGAATCGACAACAACCCAGGAAAAATAAATGTATTAACACTTCTCTATTTCATAATTTCTCAACTCATCTACCATGACACAGTAAACCCCACAAAAAATGAGAGATGTTTTACCATGCAGTAAATCTTCAAGGCACCCATTTGGCATTAACTCATAAATAATGAGCCCCGTCTCCTCATGAACACTAAAACCCACAATAGAGATTATATTTGGATGGTGAAATTTGCTTAACAAATCCACCTCATTCTGCAAGGCCAATGAAATAATATTAAATCGCCGTCAAGAAAAGGCGTGGCTAGAAAAAGAAAAGGATGCAGTCAATTCTACCAGAAAACTGATGATACCTCAAATTCTCTCTGTGCATCATCAGTTGCGCAGTCTAGCTTCTTGACAGCAACACTTGAGTCATCTTCCATTACAGCCTTATATACACGTCCAAATCCTCCCTTTCCCAGAAGTCTATCATCTCCAAAATTGTTTGTTCCTTTCTCTAGTATCTTATACTCAATTAATGAAACAGATCCTCTATTACTAACCATTTTCAAGGCACTGAATTTGCCCAAAAACGATGCCAATGAAAGCCCTTTCTCCACATCTTCACATCAAACGAAACAAGCCAAAGAATTTTTAACATAAAGCACGGCAATAACCATAATGTTGAAGTAAACTAAAGATGGGTTGCTGGTAAAAAGAAACCGAAGTACCTGAACTCCGGGTATCTTTCTTCTTTTGCGAGGACTTCTTGTAGTAAATGAAACACAAAAACAAAGAAAGAAGGCTGATACCAGCAAGTATGCAACAAGTAACAATGAGCAACAAGATTTTTTTCCTGTGCAGGTCACCATGCTGGTAGTGGTCTTTGATTCCCATTTCCGATTCAACCCCTGGTCAGATTGTACAAGGAAGCATACTTTTTAGCTTATCAAGCTTTTACAAAAGAGGAAAGAATCACAAAAACAAGATTTTGAGGCTTTATCAACAATGTATAGAGAGATGGGATCATGCCAAAGAGCTTATTTTTTGTTACATATAGCTTGAAGTCATGAATGCAATGGAATTTGCGGTCCTTGTTTAAATTTGAAACAGAAAGTATGAATCTTAGAAAGAGCTTAAACCATCACAAAATCATTATCTTTTGAGATAATGGCCCTTTCAAGTACCTGGAGAGATGGCAGCCAGTGAAGTGGAAATTAGAGAAATAGGAGAGGGAGATGGTGAAGAGACAGGCGGGTCTTCTTGTATGGCATGAGCTACTACTATACATGAGCGGAAAAACCAAATGGGAACTGTTTGAAGAGCAAGAACAAGATGAAGAAGCTTCATTGTCTGTTTGTTTCTGAGCTCAGAGAACACATGAAGATAGAGATATCCTAGGACTTATGTTCCTTGGCCCTGTAGGTTGCTCAAGAAAAGACATAACAGAAAGAGAAGTTACAAGTGGTGGAACAACAAGAGAAGGGATTGTAGATTGTTAAAACCTTGGTCTGGATCTTCTTCTAGTTCTTGGACAGTTGGACTTGCCTTTCCTTTTCCTGAATATTTTTTTATTTTCTTTTTAAAACTGCTATAATATGTTTAAAAGGAAGAGAGAAGGGATCAAAAAGGAGGCATTCATGTGGGCCACTACCAGCAATCATGTGGGCAGTTGTGGTGTGTGGCAAAAAGCTGTTGCCTGAAAGAGCCCACTTTCTTTCTAGCATGGGAGACAGGTAAATTCCAATTTGTTTTTTTTTTTTTCATTTTGGAGTTTCTCAACGTTAACGGCACCGGTTTCTTTTGTATTTGAAATCGTGTTTGAATATATTTAATTTAAAAAAATATTAAATTAATAATTAAAAATGTTAATCGATGGTTTTAATGTATTAATGTTAAGAAAATCAAGAAAACAAAGTTATTTTAATATCAAACACCGAGCAAACTTTACTTATAAAAACTAAAAAAAAAAATTCCTTTCAAATATCATGGTCATAAGATTCACTCAAACAAGTTAATATATATCATTCAGGTTGTAATAAAATTAAAATGATTATTTAAATCGATTAAGAGTTCGTTTGGATAGTATTTTTGAAATTATTTTTATTTTTTACTTTAAAAAAATTGTATTTTTAGATCATTTTGATGTGGTGATATCAAAAATAATTTAAAAATATATATTCTTTTGACGCATTTTTGAATGAAAAATATTTTCAAAAACAACATTAATAACACTCTCAAACAGACACTAAATCTAGGTTAATATATAATTGAATGAAGTTACTATACCCACCAAATCTAATAACAATTTGAAAGGGGTGAACAACAATTTCATGTTGGATTTTTGTGAATTTGTCATTTTGTTCATGCTTGTATTTCTTAATTTTGAAAAAATAATAATCCCATACACATGATTCATGTCCATTTTAAATTGTCAAAAATAGAAAAGGGTTTTGATTGGAAATATTTAGCAATGACCTAACTAGTGGTAGGCTTTGGTTGGTTATGGTGTCTCGTTCAAGATTTCTTGTCATCCAATTTCATTTTCAAGATCTAATTAAGAACATGATAGCCTTTTTAGCTGTAATTTGATCTAGATCCTATTTACAAGACATTTTTAAAAAATATTTTTGAAAAAAATTAAAAAAAATTATTTTTATTTTTTATTTTAAATTAAAAAAATAATATTTTTAAATCATTTCCATGTCAAAAATAATTTTTAAACAATAAAAAAATCATTTTTAAATATTTTTTAAATAAAAAAATAATTTATAAAATAACCTTAATCATATTCTAAAATAGTCAAATGTCAACCGACAATTTGCTGGCACAGCTTAATCACCATCATATGACTTCGATTATAATAAGATCTCCCTTTGGCCTCGTCGACAGTCGCCTGGCCTTTCGTTTTCTCGCATTTCTATATAGATGCTTGTAGTGTTCTTGATGCGCTCACATTTTCAGCAAGGGAAGAAAAGTATTTCTGATAAAAAAATATATATATAAGAAAAACATGGAGTAGATTTATTTCAGGTAATGAGTAATTTTGTATATATACATAAAACCAATAGTATATATATACATATATATTCAGGTAATAAGTAATCTCGTATACATAAAGCCAATAGTGTGTGTGTGTAGGTAATAAGTGTATATATATAGCATGTTTAGAATTAAATCGCATTTTAAATTCAATTCATATGCAGATTTGAATTTAATTAGTACACTACTATGATCGAATGGTTGATATCTAAGGAAATTTAAAATAAAAAAATATTATGTACTTTTTTAGATATTTATAAAATTACATTTTATCTTATTATAAAAAAAAATGAAATGTTAATTTCATTTGCATAGCATGTCTTGAGTTCGAGTTAGAGTGTGCATTTCTTATAAAAATCTAGGATAATCAGAATTTTATTTACTCATTTGGTCCATAAAATATATTTTTCATGGATAAATTTTTTTGATTAAAAAAAATATTAATTGAATAAAAAATTACAGTTAAAATAAATTTACTCGCAATCTATAAAATGAGTACGGCTGGATACTGAGCCCGTTTCTCACGGCACTTGTTCTTGTTTTCCAATTTGTCATCTTTGTTAACTCCATCAGTCCTTATAGTTTCTTGAATATTTGAATCTGGTCCCTGAACAATAAAGCATTTGCAATTTAACTGTACTGTGAGCATCACCACATGAGCTTAACAATAATGGATTCGTATAAGAGAAAAAGTAGCATTGGTCTAAAAGTATGAGCTTGTCATTTTCATAATTATAATTCAATAACATGAAATCAATAATTACTGGACTATCCAACAATAAAATAATTAAAACATTAAAAAAAAAAACTTGTCACGTGTTAGGTAAATAGTATTCAAAATAGTCAGTCGAAACAGATCATAGCCTACTGTGCATGTCCCCCTTGTGGGTTCCATCTCTATTTAATTTCTAATCGCTTTTCATATTTTATTTTAACTAGTCTTTTTTTCTTCTTCTCGAAATTGGTTTTTTTGGAAAATGAAATCTGGGGAAAGTTAATTCTTGAAAAGTGAATTTCGATGTTTGACAGTGTTATGAAAAATGAATTGAAAAATAATTTATTAATATTTTTTTTTCAAGTTTATTAAAATAATGAGAAACAAATCTTACAAATTAAAAAGTTGAATGAGAATGAAATTGAAAAAAAAATAATTTCATTAATTATCTCAAATAAAATAAATAATAATCAAAATAATAGAGATTAGATCTAAAAAATAAAAAAAATAAAAAAAATAAAAGGTGAATAAATTAAAATAATAATAATTAACATTTCATAAATTATTTAAAATAAAATAAGTAACAATAAAAAAAATGAGGACCAAATTTGATAGATAAAAATTTTCAATAAAAAAATGATAAGAAAAAAGCAAATAGCAATTATAAAAATAAGGACATAAATTAATATAAAAATTAAATTTTAAGAGATGGAATTGAAAATTAAATATTCAAAACAAATTATATATAGCAATCAAAAGTTTGAGATCAAATTTGATATAATAAGCAAATAATTACATTTCTAATTTTTTCACAACTTTCGGAAAGTGTTTTCCGCCCAAATTTTCTAGAAAACCAAGCTAAATTTTTTTTTTGACTGAAAAGTGTTTTTCGTTGACCAACTTTTTGGAAGGCAAACAATCATAGAAAAGTTTGGAAAATGATTTCCCGGAAAGTAAATTCCGAGAAATAAATATAGTCTAAATTAATTTTAATTTCTGAGGGTCCTTGTTCTTTAATCCAAGGGCCCACGTCTAGATCTTGAAAATGATTCGAATTTAGCTGAATTATTATGCTCGAGACTCTCTAATTCGGATGGTTGGAGGTTATTTGATTATTGGAAAAAATAAATAGCTTGAATTCGTAGTTAACCCTTTTTGTTTAAACATTAATATAAACAGGATAGTTAATTTATCGGTTTCTATTTAATTTTAATATCCAGTTTGATAATAAAAAAAAAAAGCTTTTGTATGAAGGGATTTTACAAGGTGCAATTGACATTTATAAGAAGACAAATTACATGATCCTTGTTTATTAGGAACGAGCCCACAATCACGGCGCGATTTGCTATGATCTCAGTGCCTCTCTTATTTTAATCTGAAAGAAGTACACACGCTACAGTATGCAAGCAACAACTCTCATCTTCTGGAAAATAATTTAATTTTAATTTATAATATACTTTAACATTTTACTAGAAAAACCCTTCAATTAATATATATATATATATGTCAAATTTAATGAGTGATTATTCTCTTGGAAATACCTTACATCTCTCATTGATAATCTTATAAATTAAATGAAAATGGCATAGCATCATGACCTCAATTTCCCATATATTTACAAGGCAATTCAATCAATTCAGTGCTTGATTTTTAGCATGATTAAGGTTGTTTCTGAGGTGTTTTTTTATTCATAAATATATTAAAATAATATTTTTATTTTATTTTTAAAAAAATTATTTTTGATATCAGCACATTAAAATGATATAAAAAAACAAAAAAAAATAAAAATAATTCAAAAATATATCTCAAACACAATATCAAACAAGTCCTTAACTTCACATCAATCAAATACATTGCATGCAATGAATATACATAGACGATTTGGCCTTGAGTGAACGCATTATTCAAATTATTTCATAAAATATAATCAAGGGGACAATAATTATGGGGCTAGTGAGATTTTGGCAATGCCAGGATCAATTCAGGGCATTGATAATTTAAAATAACTAAAGATGGTGATCATCATGTGGCTAATTAAAGTGAAGATTTAGTACATGTAGGGCATGTCTGCACCTGAAAAGATAGGACTTTTGACTAATTGCATGCCTCGAGTTGTATTTTTTTTAATGAAAGTATTTTTTATTTCAGTTTTTTATAAATATTTTAATAGAATGATATAAGAATATAAAAAATAATAATAATTTAAAACAGAAATATACTCTTAAAATATAAAAACAAGTAGAGTCTCTGTGCTGGCGGTGTACAATTGGACCGAAACATTTTTAAAGTATAGCGTAAAACGGTCAAAGAAATACGACAATAATAGCCAGTTGCCCACGGGAATATTTTCTCCCTTTAAGTGCTGCGTTTTCATTCATGCCATCAGCTAGCAGCTATCGTGTCCCACTCTCGTACCAGTCATCGGACATTACCTTGTCGGAGCTCATTGTGTAAACACGAGGCAATTTCCCTGAGTTTCGTTATAGATATAGGACTATTTTTTTTATATAAAAAAAAAATATCAAGAATATAAGTTTTTTTAATAATAATATTAAAAAAAAAATATTCAATACTTTTTAATTAATATTAATGTTAAATAATACAATATTATTATAATAAGATTAAAAAAACTAAAGACAATTATGAGTAAACTATCTATAAAATCTATTAAAAATAAATTATTAATTTTATACAGCAAATCGATTGATTGTTGAATAACAAATTTTAGAGTCTATTTGGGAGGGCTATTGCAGTTGCTTTTGAAAATGCTTTTGATTTTTTTAAAAAAATGATCTAAAAACACCAAAAATATTTCATTTAAAATAAATTTTTTTTTTAAAAAAATTTGGCCAAACAGCGTTTCAAACGAGGGACAAAACAACTTAATTTATGATTTATCTCAAGTTGACCTATGTTTTTAATTGGGTAAAGTCAAGTCAAGTCAATTATTATTTTGTTTTTGGCAAAATCAAACCAGCTGAGATCCGGTTAACCCATCAAGTTTGTTTTATAATTATATTTTTATTAATTAGCCGGGTGGGCTTTTCTTCCCTGGCCCAGGGCTCATGAAATTGGCGGTGTAATAGCCCAGTCTAAAATCCATGCCCTGCCTATCTGGAAGCGAATTGATAGGCTGTGATTAGGCCCATTAAACCTTAGTCCCTTCTTTCCTTTTTTTGTTAAATGATATTCTAATAGTATTTCTTTTTTAAAATATTTTTATTTTATTTTATTTTAAAATCTTTTTATTTTATTTTAAAATCTTTTTTTTATCAGATAGCTTTATTTAAATCAGTTCCGGAAAAAAACAGTGATGACTAGCGTGACAATACACACAAATATACATTAAAACAATCAATTTAACATGAAAAAAATCTTCTTACATGTCATTTGATTGGCTGTATTTAATAAATTTTCTTATTAAAATAAATTTGTAATAGAATTAAACATATATGAAATTTTTTGAATAAAAAAAGAGGAGATGAATATCAATTAAAATTTTACATATATAAAAAAACATCATGAAAATAAATATTTAATCTATATAAAATATTAAAAAATACAAAGAAAATATATACAACTCTTAAAAAATTAATCACATCCAGTGTAATTTAAAATTTATTGTTTTTTTTTTACAAAAAGTATAAAAACAATACAAATAATGGGTATTAGTTAAAACATAAATTTAAAAATTCTCTTACAAAATATATGTAAAAAAAAAACTTATTTTAAACCAGTTTTAAAAGCGCAAAAACAAAAATTACAAAACTCATGAGCAACCTAAAACAAAAAAAAAATCTTTATAAGCTCGTATATGTTGTTTTCAAGGTGAAAGAAAACTCCAATTCATATTTTGTTTTTTTGCTATGTGGATCTATTTGACATATAAATTGACTATTTTAATGATTAATATTTTTTTCAACAAAAAAATTATTTTTCTACATTGAAATCCGACAACCCTCTTTCTACTAAAAAACAAGGCTACAAGAAGAAATAAGAAGATAAAATTTGGTATCAAAATTATTTTTTTTAGAAATAGAGAGAGAAATTACCAAATATCAAAAAAGGATAAAATATTTAAATAAATTGCAGCTCCGCCACTTATTTCTACTTTTCAGCCCTTTTTTCAAAAAACATAACTTGATTGTGCAAAATAAAAATTGAAGTATTAAATTAGATTTTAATTAAATTTGACCACTGAAAACTAAGTAATATTTGGAAGGATAAGCAGAAAATACATACATAAAACTTGTATTTATTTTAATTAATACTAACATGAAGGCTGATAAGACAGATTTTTTTGACATTAACATAAAATCTTGAAATTTTAAATTCATATAAGATTAATGAATGAAGGAATATATTTAAAGTAATGTTTGATATTATTTTAAGATAATAAACATGGAGATGACAATGACAGAATACACACACATATATATATATATAAGATATAAATAATTATTATAAATTAATGAAAATATTATTTTCTTTCTTTTCTCTCATAAAACATTAATCAATCACGACCACTAAAATAATTTTTTCATCCTATTGGACAGTGATTTGACAAGTGACTCCAGCTACTGTCCATCCAGGAAGCTCTCTGGTCTCCATCAAATCGCTCGATCAAGATAAAGGAAATGCTTCCTCCACCCAAAATGCCCTGCCGGTCCAAATGTCTATAATAACCCGGAGCGGTCCCATCGAACCGCTAGATTAAAGGTTGACTGAGTCACACACGTCTTTTCCAACGCCCACACCATTCCATTTAATAAGTAACACGTATAATTATTTATGGGTCCAGCTGTCTTCCACCATCGAGGATCCAATGCTCTGCGATATTACAGAAACGCCCATCGATATTTGTTCAAATTACAAAACGTATCCAAAGCCACTGCTTCCTCGTTATAGCCCCATTTAGGGCGGTGCGAAGTAGCGCGTTCTGAATCTTATTTTAATTAAGAGTTCAAAGTATTTATTTAATTAAAATATATTATAATTTTACATGTATTTCGCCTTTAAAAAATAATATTTATAAAATATTTTAATCTATAATAAATTTTATTTTTAAAGTTAATATTACAAAAATTATTATTGTGTCAAACTCGTGCTAAACCTGACTGGTAATATCAAGAAACCATCACATCTAAGAATTTAAAGTGATAAGTGAAACCTCAAAATATGATTTATATTATCTTGAATTCACAACATCAAGTAAAAGTCATTCGAATTCTGAAACTTACATAAAAATACATGCTACTTTTTAATTGGTTTTTATCAAATAAAATGAGTGTAGTGAGATTTAAAGATATGATCGAATAAGATTTTGATATCATATCAATAAATCATATTATCTAAAATTTAAGTTAAATATAATTTATATTATTCTTAAAATAAAAATTAATTTACTCTACTATTTTTAATCATTTTTTTATTTCATTGCAATGAACTTGTAGGCATTAAAAAAAAAAAAGATTCATTGACCAAGGAACTCTCCTCGCGAGTATGAAGTTTGATTGGTGGCATGGTCCTCGTGAATTGTGGTTGGAAGCACCTCTCATGGATTTTTCTTCTTCTTTGAAATAGTAAATAGTTATAAGTTTTTAAAAAAAACATATTTGACTTGTATGAAAACCGATTAGGCATCAAATTGCTTGTCTTGTAAATTTCAAATCCAAGAACAGGAAGGGAGGGTGTTATATTTTAATTTTGGAAATTAAATTAGAATATAAAAAGATTTGTTAAAATATAAAATATTAGTTAATTTTGAATCTTATAGCATAAGAAAAACATTTTATGCTATCACATTTAATTTATTTCTAACAATTTTATACGCATGTGAAAGGATAAATAATTTATTTATTTTAATTTAAATAATTTAGAACAGATAGATTATAATTTTGTTTTCTTAGACAAATAATAATAAATAAATAAAGCACGTACAGCCTGTTTGGCCAAGCGGCTGCACCACCGTTTGACCAAAATTTGAAAATTTTTCTTTTTTTTTTATATAAAATTTTTATGTGTTTTAAATTATTTTGATGTGCTGATATCAAAAATAATTTTTAAAAAATAAAAAATATATTATTTTAATATATTTCAGCATAAAAAACACTTTAAAAAACTAGCGCAACCGCACTCTCAAACATGCCTTCTAGAACTGCCCCCACCTACAGCATGACAGCAAGATAACGGTTGGAATGGTTGGTGGCATTATCGTAGTTAGGAGAGACCAATAGGGCAAAAATACAAGGTAGACGATAACGATGGAACCAGTGGCATCGAACCCACGTCAGATACAGAGCCTTTCACAGCCAAGGTACTGGCAGGGGATTCCCTCTACCAGCTACCCCCACCCCAACACGCTCCTTATAACACGCCTTTATAATCATAGTCAAACCTGTATTTTAAGTGTAAAGTAATTTTGTTATAATACTTTATTTAATTTAAAAATATCACGTCCATAATAATATTTTGATGCCTTCAAAATGAAGTTAAAAAATAATATAAGGATTTCTTGTAGAATAAAATATGGTAAATATAAATAAAGAAGTGTTGTGCAAGAAGCAATTATTTTTTTTTTATAATAAATATCGCTTGTATATGGAAAGGTTTTGTGACTTTAGGATGGCGATAAGAATAACAAGGAGGGAATGCAAAGTTAAAATAATTTTTTTTTAAATCTATTTTTTATCATTGTTTTTTAAACTTGAAGAAATTTCATCCCAAAAAATATATTTTGTGACCCTAGGGACTAGGAGTAAATAAAATCACGATAGTCTCGAGTCTTATAGAGATACACGTTCGACTTAAACTCAAACTTGTTGTCAGATATTTAAATTTTTGCCATCACGTCACGCCATTTGAGATCGAATGATTTAAAAATAATTTTAAATATTTTAAAATAATATAAATTATTTAAAAAATATATATATAGTTAGATTGAAATGACAAATATTATCTCAAAATAAAAGATAAAAAATAACTGTTGACTAATAAATAATGAATTTAGAAAGAAAAAAGAAGAAGATAAATGTTAGATTCATATCATTATTTTAAAAAGTATAAATATTATTGAATTAATTTGTGCTTCAATCAAAACTATAATAGCATAACAATATGATTTTCCTTCAATTACACACTAGTATCTCTCTTAATAAATATAATTTCCAATCAATTTTATTTCATCATATATTAGGGGAATTTATTATTATTAATGACTATTTATCTTAATAAATAATTATTTGAAACTAAATTATACGAAGTAAAACGAACGTCAGCGGGGGGGGAATCATCCGCTACGTGTTTCTCACTTATCCCTAATGAGATTGGCATGAGAAACTGCCCCCTCATCATTTCCCCGTTTCCTTATAAAATCAATCCTCTCCCCTCCTCTTATCCCACGTTTACTTCAAATCAGGGTTTCCTCTTTTCCTCTCCCCAAAGATTCAATTTTTATTTTCTGCTGTTGTAAAGAAATCTTGTCGTCTTGATCTGTTTCTTGAAATTAACATGGGAGTTCTTGTCGCCAATCCTCAAGATTGCCTCAAAAACCCTTTACAATCGCCGCCACAACGGATGAGGTACACACGAAACCCTAACCCTAACAACCCCCGCCCGAACCGGGCACAGCCCAACCGCCGAAAACGGAGTCCCAACACATCCCCACCTCCACGCGCCGCTTTCCCCAATAACAGCAACAGCAACCTTGTCATGGGACACGTGAAGATTCTCAAACGCGGCGAAGAAGATTTAGTCAAGCCCGCGAAGAAGGATTGGACTCCAAAAGGGAGTCAAAATACAGAGGCTGTGAAAAATGAAGATCTGGGTTTCGTCTCAGTCAACAGGTTGGGTCCTGATGCCGTGTTGTTTCCGACTCAGGTTCGACTCGCTGAGTCGAGGAACCTAGTTAATGGTTTTTATGCTGGATCGGCTTTTGTCACATCTCCACCACCTAGCTCTCTTCCTCTACCTGGTTTTTTCACAAAGAAGACAAATAACCCTCCTGTGGTTGATGCAGGCAGCGAGATAATGAAGCTCCTAGGGCTTAGTTTGTAGTTCGATTAAGGTTCCTTTTGTTGGTTTCGAATCTGCTTCTCCTTCCGGTGGATGGGATTTGAAGACTGAAGGTCATGATGTAGATGGGGTTCTGATTTTTGATGTTTTGCATTCGATTTTCCCGTATTTTTTCAAGGGGAGAAATCGAATTGCTTAACCTTAAAATTCTAAGTCTTATTGGGTGTGTGTATAGTTTAATTATCTAGTTTGTGTGTGTTATTGCTAGAATTAGAATCTCTAAGGTGAGTCGGGGTAATTAAGGTTACAGTTAAGCTCTTCTTTAAGTTAATGATGGTTTAGTTTATCATGTCTTTACTCTTTGTAAGGTTTAGTTTATCATGTCTTTACTCTTTGTAAGGTTTAGTTTATAATGTCTTTACTCTTTGTAATAGGTGTCTCTCAAGATAATTTCTGATGACCGTTGTTCTTAGGGGTTTCTTTTTGAATCCCTGTTTATGACGTGCTTGATTAGTTGTCTCAATAAAAATGTAATCTTTTAGTGTGTTGAATCCTTGTGTTCGCTAACTTCAATGGTAATTTGGATTGGTTGACTCGTTAATCAACACCATTTCTGCAAGGCAAGAGTTTGTTTAGGATTCAGTGTTTTGCTTGCCATCTGCACCAAGTTATATCTGGGTCACCCATTGAAGTTTGAATCCCGGACCCAAGTATTCAAGACATGAATCTGACAGTGGAAAGTATGATGATCAATTTTTTGACAATTCCAGCAGAGAAGGTTTCCATTTATCATGTTTACAACCTCCTAGTTTGAAGTTATACTATCTTGAGTCATCCATGGAATTTTGTTGGTGTAAAATGCAGAGATTGATTGGAAGCTGGAAAATTTACTTGATCATTGATCGCTAACTTCAATGGTAATATGGATTGGTTAATCAACACCATTTCTGCAAGTCAAGAGTTTGTTTAAGATTCAGTGCTTTGCTTGCCATCTGCACCAGGTTATCTGGGTCGCCCATCATTAAAGTTTGAATCCCAGATCCAAGTATTCAAGAATTGAATCTGACAGTGGAAAGTATGATTTTTTTCCGGCAATTGAAGCAGAGAAGGCATCCATTTATCATGTTTACAGCCTCCTCTAGTTAGAAGTTTCACTATCTTGAGTCATCCATGGAATTTTGGTGCAGGAAAATGCAGAGATTGATTGGAAGCTGGAAAATTTACTTGATCATTTCATATTTTTGGAGTTAAGGGTGCGAGAAGTCTGCAGTTACATATGTTGTTTACTCTGTTGTGTTGCTGTTTTCTAGGACATGGAATCAAGGAAAACTTAGGGTGGGAGGTGATTCTCTACCGATTTCTTACGTTTGCAGTTTAGAGGATATATGAGAATGTGTTTTGGAAAATACTTTTGAAAAAAATTAAAAGAAAAAAATTAAAATTTCCTGGTGTTTATGTATTATTTTGATATATTAAAAATATTTTTTAAAAAATAAAAAAATATATATTATTTTAATATATTTTTAAATAAAATGTATCATTAGTCGAATTATACATTTATTTCCTCAAATTTACAGATTAAAAATAGACTTAATTTGATATTTCAAAAGGTTATTATTTACATAACAAATGTTCTCAATTTAAAAATATCAAATATAACTTTTAATTTAATTATGATGTCATTTTTAAAATAAATAAAATTACTATTTCACCCAAAACATTTTCTTAGTCTGCCAATTGCTTTTGTAGTTTTGTGTGTAGATTTTGCAATATCTCCCTTTCCTCTCATGCTGTCAAAATCATGCCAGGCCCAGCGCCAGCTCGCTCGCTCTTGGAGGACAAATCAGCTTCTGAGTTCCTTTCTTATTCACCACAATGGGAAAGACGATTAAGAATATGATTGACTTTATTTTTTATTTTTTAAAAATATATTAGACTTATACTTTTTTTTAGAAGAAAATATTTTTGATATTAATATATAAAAATATTTAAAAATATCAAAAAAAAATAATTTAAAATAAAATTTCTCAAAAATATTTTTAAAATAAAACAACAAATCGGCATAATGTATTAGGAGAAGCCTATAATTTTTATATATTTTTATTTAAATATATTAAAATAATATTTTTTTAGTGTTTTTTAAATTAATTTATATATTATTATATTAAAATAATCTTTTATAAAAAATATTTATTTGTTTTCAATCCAGTCCTTCAATTATATTTTTCCACGTGTTATTCTTTTTCTTAGTACTTTTTTTTTATTTGTATTTTTTTCTTTGGCTTTTTTTTGTTGAAGTTCTATTGTTTTTCAATCTCATCCTCAATCAAAGTTTATATTGTTTTTTTATTATTATTTTGATCCCTGTTTTTTTGATTTATTCATCCTTTTGTTAAAGTTATTTTTATCCTCCATTTAACCCTTCAATTGAACATTTCTATTGCCTTTTAATTTATTTTCCAGGTGGCTTGGTGCTGTCTGTGAGAGCAAACCCCCTCCATTTCATTATTTAATCCTAATTTATCATATAATTCATTTTTTATTGTTCTATTTATACTTCTTTCCTTGGCATTTAATTTTTAATCTTATCATTCAATTTTTTTAATGTAACTCTCAAATTAAAAATTTGTTGTTACCTTGTGATTTTTTTTATTTTGATTTTTTAATTGCTATTTTGATTTTGGACGTGGTTTCCTTTACTTTATTTCCCGGTGTTTTATTTATAGAGGATTGAATTTCACTATTTTTCCATAATTGACTTTTTTTTCCTGTTTTTATTGTTTAATGTTTTTTTATTCCTAAAAAATGAAATTTATATTTATTTTTTATTAGATTATCTCAATCTCGTAATCTACTATATAAATTTTAAAGGTTTATCCGAGCCAACTCACCTTTTAGGCCACGCTTGTTTGTCTGGAAAGTGGTTTCCTTTGGAAAATGAATTCCGGGGAAAGTGAATTTCGATATTTGACAGTGTTATGAAAAATGAACTGGAAAACACTTTTCAGTGTTTGTTTGTGTTATGGAAAATGAACTGAAAAATAATTTATTAATAATTTTTTTTTTCAAGTTTATTAAAATAATGAGGAACAAATCTTACAAATTAAAAAGTTGAATGAGAATGAAATTGAAAAAAAATCATAAATTATCTCAAATAAAATAAATAAAGATCAAAATAATAAAGATCAAATCTAAAAAATAAAAAAAATGAAAGGTGAATAAATTAAAATAATAATAATAATAAACATTTCATAAATTATTTCAAATAAAATAAGTAACAATAAAAAAATGAGAACCAAATTTGATAGATACAAATTTTCAATAAAAAAATGATAAGAAAAAAACAAATAGCAATTATAAAAATTAAATTTTAAGAGATGGAATTGAAAAATAAATATTCAAAACAAATTATATATAGCAATCAAAAGTTTGAGGATCAAATTTGATATAATCAACAAATAATGATATTTCTAATTTTTTCACAACTTCCGGAAAGTGTTTTCCGGAAAACACTTTCCTGAAAACCAAGCCAAATTTTCTTTAGCTGGAAAGTGTTTTCCATTGATAAACTTTCTGGAAGGCAAACAAACACAGGAAAGTTTGGAAAGTGGTTTCCCGGAAAGTGAATTCCGGGAAACAAACACAGCCTTTAACCCCAAATTACATGTCATCATGCTATCTTGTGTTGACTTTCGACAAGTTTTTTTATCCTATTGTTTCTTTAGGAGTGTAGTTGTGGTAATTTTTCAAAGTGGTCCCCGAGGGGTTAGTGTGGCGGACAAACCCTGGGATGACCAGCGCCAAGTCTAGGGTTCGATTCTCCATGCCCTTTTAAGAGCCTCGGGCAGTTGGAGGTTTTACCCACTCCGTGGGCCCATAAAGTGCGCTTTCCGGGTTGTGGGGTTCCCTCCGTTATCCATTTTTTTCAAAGTGATTATCGTGCCGAAATACATCAAAATGATGTTTTTTATTTTTTAATAATTATTTTTGAAATCAGCAATTCAGCATATCAAAATGATCTAAAACACATAAAAATATATTCATTTAAAATAAAAAAATAATTTTTTTTTTCAAATTTCGAAAGTCGGTGGGATCGCAGTGCCAAACGGGCACTTTATCTTTCCATATCTAACTAGTTTAAAATTGAACAACATTATTTTTTATATGTATTTTTGGATAAAGATTTTTTCTCGTGTGATCATAATTATTTTTTATTTTTATTTTTTTGTCTGTTCGCTATTATTTTTATTTTCTATAATTAAAATTTTTTTACTTTATTTGACCTATCGTGTTTATAGCCGGGTTATTTTTTCTATATTATTTCTTCAAAGCTCACTCGCAACATTTAAATATTTTATGAAAAAAATAGCTTGGATCCACAGCGCAACGAGAACCCTCAGACCCTTCCAAAAAGAAGAAGGACCTAATTAAACTATTTTACAACTAGAAGGACTCACCTCTCTTCCCAACAAAATTGCTCCCACCCACCTATAGCCAAACACACCCTCTCGTCCCCCTCTCTCAAACGTAACCAACAAAAGTCGAAACGTTTCACGACTCCACCACCATCTCCAGTATTTAACGTTCTCACTCTTACACTCGACTCCTTACTGTATCTCCTACACCCCCACCTTCAGTCACCGTCTGATCCCATCATGGAACCAGACGTAAGCGTAGAGACCTCCGCCATGATCCGAATCGCCATCATCCCAATCGGAAAAATCCCTCACCAAACCCTACGCGATTACTACTCCATGTTCCTCCACCATCACACGATCCCACTCTCTTCCATCTCCTCCTTCTACACCGAAGAACAAAAATCACCGTTCACAAATCAGCCCTGGGAAACGGGTTCGCTCCGGTTCAAATTCATCCTCGGAGGTGAACCGCCTAGTCCATGGGAAGATTTTCAGTCAAATCGTAAGATCTTGGCTGTCATTGGTGTTTGTCATTGTCCGCTATCGCCTGATCTTGATTCAGTTATTGAAGAGTTCGACGGAGTTTGTAAAGGTTACGCTTCTGCGCGTGTTACTCGCTGTTTCGGTTTTTTTCCATGTGATTCTCAGGTTAGTTGTTTCGTTGTATTTTAGTAATTTTTTATTAACTAAATGAAAGTGGATCGGATTTGTAATTATATTATTTTTTATTTTTATGATTATGATTTAGCTAAATGCCAAGGAATGGTAATTGGACTTTCTCATTTCACGTGTCGTAATGGTTTCGTTTGGGTTGGATTACGCATTAAAGAAAAATATGTGGATATTTGGTGTTTTAGATTTAAATGTGATTTAGTTTGCTAATAGGAGGATAGGATTCAGTGAGACATGAGGAATGAAACTAATATATGAAACTTATTGAAAGTCGTAGTGGAGTGGTAGTTGGGATTGGAATTCTACTTCGCTCG
Source organism: Salix exigua (assembly GCA_032356905.1). Taxonomy (NCBI): domain Eukaryota; kingdom Viridiplantae; phylum Streptophyta; class Magnoliopsida; order Malpighiales; family Salicaceae; genus Salix; species Salix exigua. Next base: position 2,486,199 of record CM063605.1, read on the forward strand.
CGGACCTGCTTTCGAAGTGAACCTAGTCTTACCTAATGGTTTTGATTTCAATGAATCTGAGGTGATTTTTGATGTAAATGTCAACCGATCGTCTCTCTTATATGGCTGATCAGTGACTTGATTTCTCATTGTTTTGTTTCAGTTAGAGGATGGTGGTAAAAAGGGAGAGAATTTGAGATTGTTTCCGCTGGCTGATCGTCAAACACAGGAGATGCATTTACAGACGATGTTGCAAGAGATTGCGGCTTCATTGTTGATGGAATTTGAGAAGTATGTTTTTCAAGCGGAATCTGCTGGAACTATACTCAAGACGCCTTTGGATTCTCAAGCTAGTTTAAGCTCAGAGGAGGTTTATTTTTAGGTGTCCTAAGGATTTTGAATCTGGAATTTTTATTCTGCAAGTTTTTATTTTGTTATGTGATGCCATGTATTTTGCACCCCGTAGGTTGATAATTTTGAGTTTTGTAAAAATTACAGGTGATCAAGGCTAAAAAGAGAAGACTTGGTCGTGCACAAAAGACTATAGGGGATTATTGTTTATTGGCAGGATCACCTGTTGATGCCAACGCTCATTATTCTACTGCATTGGAATTAGCCAGATTGACTGCAGATTACTTCTGGTATGCTGGGGCATTGGAGGGTAGTGTTTGCGCCTTACTGGTATGTGCATCTTTTGAATTAAATGATAAAATGACATTCATGTCAAACACATCCTTTTGTTGGTCCATATATACTTAGGCTGTTCCCTATTCCATAGTGAAGTTTCCGTAAAAGCTGATTGGTTTTATAGGCATTGTTATTTTCCTCTTGAATGATGGGTCTTGTTAATGTCCATGTCTTTGGTATACCCTGCAATTGTGCAATTACTTATCTCCCCTTTTTTTTTCCCTGTTATCAGATAGACCAGTTAGGCCTGAAAGATCCATCTCTAGAGGATGAAGTTAGGTATCGGTACAACAGTGTGATATTGCATTACAAGAAGTCATTTATACCAGAGAATGCTCAGAGGTCATTTCTCTCTCATTTTTGTTGATCGATTATCCTTTTAAACATCCTTTTCCTGAATCAATGTGAAATAGTTCTTCAAAAATCAAAATTGTTGGTTTTGTATGCTTATGCTTGTAAGTGAAGCTGCAAATTTTCTCATTATATTATATATATTTTCAATTTCTCTAATCTTGATCCATGGATTGCAAATTGTAAAATACAAATTTCCAGGCCTGCTTCCCCAATAATTGCAGTTGAATTATACTTATACATATATTAGAAGGTCGTGTTCTTGTGTAGACTGCCTAGGCATCTTGAGGTGATTTTTTGTTACTTTTTAATTAATCTTATTAAGGGCAAATTTGTCTTAATATTTTGAATGCAGGGTTTCACCTTTAAGCTTTGAACTCGAAGCTAATTTGAAATTGGCAAGATATCTTTGCAGGTAAATGTTTTTCTCTCAACTTTTTTTACAACATAAGAAGATACACACATGAAGTGACCTCTTTAAATTAAGATGCTAACGCTTCTGTTTCTTGAAAGCAATTTTCATAGTAATGGTCCTTGTTTTTGCAGAAGAGAGCTAGCTAAGGAAGTAGTGGATTTGTTGACAAGTGCTGCAGATGGTGCAAAATCTTTGATTGATGCGACTGATAGACTCATACTATATGTTGAAATAGCTCGTTTATTTGGAACTCTTGGTTACCAGAGGAAAGCTGCATTTTTCTCTAGGCAGGTTGCTCAGCTGTATCTGCAACAAGACAACAAATTGGCTGCTATTAGTGCTTTGCAAGTTTTGTCAATGACCACCAAAGCATATCGTGTTCAGAGCAGAGCTTCCATCTCCAACAATTCTCATACTAATGTGAGTATACAAATCTATCTATTTATGCTTCGAAAAATGCATTACTCTCAATCCACCAAAAGAAAAAGGTTGCATAATAAGCATATAACTTGATCTGTGCTGACTGATGCTTAGCTAGTTAAGTCACCAAGTGTTGTCTCAAGAGAATCAGGATCAAATCCTGCTGAAAAAGAGGAAAGAAGAGATGAAGAAAAGAAAAGGGAGAGGGTTAAATATGTCATATAAACCAAACAATGGGCGAAAGAAATGAGCTTATAGTGTATCTGGGATCCTTTAAATTTTTCACCTTTCATGAACTATCTTCTTTTTGATAGGAGGTTGGATCAAGTCATGCTGATAGTGGGAAAATGCATCACCAGTCTGTAGTTTCTTTATTTGAGTCTCAATGGAGCACTCTTCAAATGGTTGTGCTGAGGGAGATACTGCTATCTGCTGTTCGTGGCGGGGATCCTCTTGCTGCATGGAGTGCTGCTGCTCGGCTTCTAAGATCATATTACCCTCTAATCACACCTGCTGGACAGAATGGCCTTGCTCGTGCACTTGCTAATTCATCAGAGATGCTGCCTTCTGGGATTCGATGCAGTGATCCTGCCTTACCTTTTGTAAGGTATTTTGCTTCATCTATGTAATCTTTTTTCTATCTTCTTTTACCTATGACCTCAGTAGTAAATGTGTTGCGGGTCCTTTCATTTTTTTTTTTGTCTGTTGTTGTTTGGGTGTTCAAAGAATGTGTTTAAGAACTTATAGCAGATAATCCTGTATTTACTGAATCTGTCAACAAGAAAGCTGCTTATGGAGTCTCATTTTCTCTTCACATCAGTTTCTGAATTTGGCAAACGTCATTCAATTAATCTGTCTATTTCTTCCAGGTTGTATTCTTTTCCTCTACATCCCTCTCAAATGGACATTATAAAACGCAATCCAGCAAGAGAAGATTGGTGGGCTGGATCTGCTCCTTCAGGGCCTTTTATTTATACACCATTCAGCAAAGGGGAACCAAATGATAGCAGCAAGCAGGACTTGATTTGGATTGTTGGGGAACCAGTCCATATTTTAGTGGAGTTGGCAAACCCTTGTGGCTTTAATTTAAGGGTCGATAGTATCTACTTGTCAGTGCATTCAGGAAATTTTGATCCTTTTCCCATCAGTTTAGATCTCCCTCCCAATTCGGCAAAGGTGATCACCTTATCAGGAATCCCAACTTCAGTGGGGCCAGTGACAATTCCAGGGTGCACTGTTCACTGTTTTGGTGTTATTACTGAACACCTCTTCAGGGATGTAGATAATCTGCTTCATGGTGCAGCGCAAGGACTTGTGCTTTCTGACCCTTTCAGATGCTGTGGCTCTCCAAAGTTGAAAAACGTATCTGTCCCAAATATTTCTGCTGTACCACCACTGCCTCTACTGGTTTCACATGTTGTAGGGGGAGATGGTGCAATAGTTTTATATGAAGGCGAGATACGTGAAATCCATATTAGTTTGGCTAATGCAGGCACTGTTCCTGTTGATCAGGCACATATTTCACTCTCAGGAAAAAACCAAGATTCTGTTCTCTCAATATCATATGAAACTTTAAAATCCATGCTTCCTTTAAAACCTGGTGCTGAGGTGATCCTACCTGTGACCTTGAAAGCCTGGAAGCTCGGGTTAGTGGACCTTGATAATGCTTCTGGAAGCATGGGAAGGCAGTTAAAGGACAGTAACAGCCCCTCGCTTTTGATCCATTATGCAGGTAATTTTCATTTTGTACATTTAACCCCTTCAAATTTGATATTTAATTCCGTGGACTCTGAGAAAAAGGTAAAGCTAGTGGGTGACAGAAAACTTTTTTTTTTTATCTATTCTTTGTTCTAACCATATAATTTTGGGTGAAACAATGTGGCTAATCCTCCAATTTTAAGAGTTATTCCACCATAAAACCAGTGTAGGCTTGCAATAGGACAAGTATATGCTTTTACTTTGTTAGCTTGTTTTTGGAGGATTTTAGGAAATGTGAAAGTCATGTGTCTCAAGCCCGTTCATCTTCTGTTTGTAAATTATTTAAATGCACAAAAGAATTGTTGTCTGAGGTTTAGCTCATATGTAGTCAGTACCACTTGAGTTAAGAGTCTGGCCTTTTTCAATTTTTCTGTTAATCTTTGAAATAAAAAATTAGTTGGAACCCCCTTTCACTTTCACAGCATTTAGAATCCGCACTTGATAAATGTCAATTGTTGAGAATTGTCTGAATGGAGCATTGTTGTTATTTTGCAGATTTGTTCTTCTGCTAGTTTAAAGCTCTCTTAATCTCCTTGCCCCCCGTAGAATAAGTATTCTGAACATCATGACAGAATTTAACCGAGTAGCGTATTTTTTTCTTGCTTGCTTTTTTCATTCTGATTTTCAGGGCCATTAACAGACTGCGAAGATCCTCCTAAAGAATCTGCTGTGGCTCCTGGTAGACGCCTGGTTGTTCCCTTGAACATGTGTGTTTTGCAAGGTTTGTCTTTTGTAAAGGCTCGTTTGCTCTCAATGGAAATTCCTGCCCATGTCGGTGAAAATCTTCCCAAACCAGTTTATCTAGAAAATAGCGCTAGTAAAGAGGCTATTGGTTCTGAAACAAAGATGGATGGATTGGTAAAGATTGATCCTTTCAGGGGAAGTTGGGGGCTGCGATTTCTGGAACTAGAATTGTCTAATCCGACTGATTTGGTGTTTGAAATCAGCGTCTCTGTCCAGCTGGATAGCACCGAGGACAAGCTTTCTAATGGTCAAGATGCCACTGAATATGGCTATCCAAAAACAAGAATTGATAGGGATTTCTCTGCCAGGGTATTAATACCACTGGAACATTTTAAATTACCTATCCTTGATGGTTCTTTTTTCATGAAGGATTTTAAGCCTGATGGGGCGGTTGGCAGCAGAAATTCAAGCTTCTCAGAAAAGAGTGCCAAGGCTGAACTAAAAGCTTCCATTAATAACCTGATATCCCGAATAAAGGTCCGATGGCAATCAGGCCGGACCAGCTCTGGAGAATTAAATATCAAGGATGCCATACAAGCAGCACTCAAGACATCTGCTATGGATGTACTGCTACCAGATCCCTTGACATTTGGCTTCAGGCTTGTTAGAGACAATCTCTCACAAGAATCTGGTGACTCCAGGCCTAAAGGTTCTGTTTTGGCACATGACATGACTCCTATGGAAATTGTGGTTCGCAATAACACCAAGGAAATGATCAGGATGAGTCTTAATATTACGTGCAGGGATGTTGCTGGAGAGAATTGCGTCGAGGGTACCAAGGCAACTGTCTTGTGGTCTGGTAAGACTTTATTGTGTTGAGGGATGTCATTTCGCATTTACTTTCTGCCATTAATACCATCTACTGCTTCCTCTAGCGAAATATTCATCTCGCGTCAATTATTTTCGCTCATAAAATATTCCATATTTTCATTTCTAGCCTCCTTCAGTGTTCCGTTTTGATTTTTTTGGTAATTAGCATGATCTTTGCCTTGTCCTCTCATCATAACTTTCTCAGGTGGAGAGCTAACTACCATGACAAATGCTGCGATCAATGACTTTGCTTGGTTTGATTTTTTGGCAGGTGTTCTGAATGGGATAGCCATAGATGCTCCTCCCCTCCAAGAATCGAAGCATTCCTTCTCGTTGTATTTCCTTGTTCCCGGGGAGTACAGTCTAGTCGCTGCCGCCTTGATAGAAGACGCCACTGACCTCCTCAGAGCTCGGGCGAAAACCAATTCACCCGACGAGCCAATATTCTGTCGCGGCCCCCCATTCCATGTCCGAGTCATTGGGACTGCATGATTTTTCTTTCCTGTCCAAAACGATGAATTCAACCTATGCTGGATCATACAGCCACGGAGAGCAGCTCGACGCAAGTGAAATGTGCGGCTTCACTGCGAACTCAGTTTTATTGAGTTCTGCCAGCGATTCAAATCCTGTTGTGGTATTCTAGTAGTTCTCGTAATCAATTTGACTAAATCTGTATTTTTGATTTGTATGTGCTTGTAAATCCATTGTACAACTAATACCACAAAATGGTATTTACTCTCTTATCCCTTTATTTTTAATCAAAGATGATTCGTTCGGATTATTGTGGCTCCGTGCTGGTCAAGTCGTGGATCTCAGCTTAAGCCTCTGAACACCAGCGCTCAAAGCCGATGACAGCAAGGTTATCGATTATATTATGGTGTTATTTAACTGGAACGGAATGTTTCGATCAGAGTATTTTTACTTGATTTGAGGTTATATTATTTATGTATATATATATAATTAAATATATTGGCTATTTTTTTTTAGTTTAAATCCAAAAGTAAAATTATTTAGAATCATGTAATTTAATTTAAAAAAAGATAATAAAATTATTATTCTAAATAAAATTATGAATATATAATATTATGATAATCTCATATTAATATTTCAGGTCATTATATTATGTGATTGATTGTTCAAAATATTAATATAATATATATAAATATATAAGAAAGAAAAAAATTGTTGACATTGGAGAGGAAATTCTGCAAAAGAGAGGAGCAGGAAAGCTTCCTGGGGACACAACCTCAGTCTTAAGAGCTCGGTGGCAATCACATTCCAAGTTGCCATATCCTACCGTAAGTGTTACGGTTACTACTCCGGTCTCTTTATTAAGATTCGATAATGTAATTTAGCAGTGTTTAATGGGTTCTAGTTTGAAATGAGATCGAGTTAAGCTACGGTTACCCCTATACGCAACAGGAGGAAGACAAGGCAAGATTGGTGCAGGAAACAGGCCTGCATTTAAAGCAGATAGATAATTGGTTCATCAATCAAAGGAAGAGGAACTGGAACAGTAATCCTTCAACCTCAACAGCCTCGAAAAGCAAACACAAAAGGTATTTCTATTGTTTTATGGAAGCCTGTATTTTCATATAATCTAGTCCCTTCCGAGCTTTGAACCAGCCTAAGCAATGCAGGTGATAACAATGGCGATCGATTTGTGTAAATTCCTATATATACGATCTTCGTTCAAGCTTCTACTCGAGCAAGTATATTGAACATACTCCATAGCAATGGTTCTGCAAAGGGTCTGACGATGGTCCACAGATATATATGATCATAGTTTGCTTCTAGAGGAAAGAAAGACTAACAACATAGACGATGATCGGGAGTTGTCAGCGGAGGCACGCAGATGATAGAATGAATGCAATACACTCTTATTCAGAGTTCCAGATAGAATGGATTGGCATGTTTTATGAATTTTTGTCTACTTATCTCTCTATATGAATAATGGTGGTGAGGGGTGATGGATGTTAAGTATAATAATCTTTTCTGGGTTTCCATAGTCATTATAGATTGTAGCTTCTTTTGTTCCTCTCATCGCTTTGTGATATATGATATGGGTTTGAATTTGCAGAAGCTATTCAATGTAATATGAAATATTTTCCCAGAAAAACTCTGATGAACCTCGGCAAGGAAAAACAAACCCTAAAATCGATCAATAAAAGATGGTCTTTCATCTGTTGCTAGCTAAGTTCTTAGCAAGAACAAAAATGGAACCCAGTGAGAATGCAATCATCATACATCAAACCATCATCATTTTTGTCATGATGAAGGCTTGATAAGCAATCAATCTGTTTAAAGAAACAAAACAGCAATCGTTACAGAAAGTTCTTGGAGTGGTTTCAAATCTTTTACAAAATAGAAGAAGAAAAGCTCAGAAACTAGAAGGATCGTATGTTCATATCATAGAAAAGAAGTTTAATTTGAACATGATTTTAATTTTGCTATTTTTCTTGAAATGAAAACATTTTCTAGGGTGGAAAAATGATCTGAAACTTTAAGAAATGGATGTATTTTATATTTTTAATTTTCTTCTCCAATAGAAGATCAAAGAACAGTTCTTTCTTTGCCCTAATCCTCTTCTTTGCCGCTTGAGAAGCTGCTAATTGTTCTTCATCGGAAGGAAGAGAAGAAATCTCAGGTGATGGCTCCCTTAACCATCACCAGAAATAGCTGCCGAGCTTGTATTTCAATAAATTTATGTATACATATAGTTAAATAATTTGAGAGCTATATCACTATATGTGCTAATAAATAAATAAATAATTAACTATACATAGAAATAAAACTTTAAAAATTAAAAATTTTAATCTCACAAGACATTGTATTTACTAAATTTTATTTATTGTAACTTTTTAAAAAATATACAAGAAATAAGCCTCCAAAAACAAACCATCTACAAAAAAACACAAACCAACCCCGACCAGCTCTCTTTCCTGCTACGATTTTGAAGGCCTCTTTCTAAGCATTTGAGCAGCGTGACTCCTCAATTCAAGCAGCTAATCAATTTACAAGCTCCCGAATACCTAATGGTAAAAATCTCTCTCACACACACAATCCTGCAAAATTTCTGCGTCTCTAAGACTCTCTAAATCTTCTTTCCTCGCAGGAACAACAGCATCAACAAACCCCGTCTCTGGACGATTGCTTGAAGCTATTGAAAGGTGAGAGAGATGAGCAACGCCTTGCCGGTCTACTCCTAGTTACCAAATTCTGTAACGGAGACGACCTCGGTTCTCTCCGAAAAGTTTACAACGCAGTCGGTGCTCACTTTCTTGACCGACTCTTAAGAACCGGTAACGTTTCGTCCTCGTCTTTTTTTTTTTTAATAATTTAGTTACTGGTTTTTATATTTATTATGATGAAATTAAGAGTGTTGATTTAGGAGTTTTTAATTTGGATGTTTTATTATTTTTTTATTTACTTGGTTAGGTATGGGTAAAGGAAGTGTTAGTGGAGGAGATAATAGGGATATGTATTTGCAGTTATCAGTTACAGTTCTGGCTGCATTCTGTTGCGTGCCGGATATTGCTGCATCGAAAGAAATGGCTTTGAAGATTCCTTTGATTTTGGAAATAATGCCGGAAGTGTAAGCTTCATTTCCTAAACTGCTGGAAAATCTGTCCCATTTCCTGATTTTGCTAGTAATTTGCTCCACATTCTCACAAACTACTTATCATATAATGGCCTCCCATGAAATATTGCCCAGGATTTAGTTTTTTTGGTTGCCTTAATTCTCATTAATTTTGCAATTTTGATTATTTTGCTGACCGAGTGTTTGTTTTTCGAGTCACAGATCAGGTTCGCCTGTTCTTGAAGAGTGCTATGAATTTTTATATCTGGTAATAACTTCATATGAAGATGGAGCCATAGTGTTTTATGAATCTGGAGGCATGAAAGTGCTTGCTTCTCAGATGAGTTCTTTGCCTGATGGTAATTAACGTTATTCTTTAATGTCTTTCATTGACAAGCCTTTGAGATATCATATTTGTCATTTTTTTTAATGAAAAAAACTTGTGTGATTCCTTTAGCTGCAACCTGGTTATGTGGGTAAGCTGTTGTTCCTTGGTTAAAATTGTTATAGCATCTTTGCTTTTATTCTTATGAAAGTAGAGGAAATTTTTCATGTGAAATAGAGGATTTTCTTCAAAAAAAAATTATTCTGAATTAGTCATGTGAAATCCTGCAGGCTCTCATATGATGGAGCTGGCGATGAAAATTATACAATCTATACTAAGCAGGCTGTCTCAGGATGTTGTCACCGATACCTATGTGTCAGAACTATCAATGATGGTAAGCTAAAGGCTAATATTGGCATTTGGTGTATCGTTTTCATAACTTTAAGCTCTTTATCTGCTAAAGTTTCTTAGTCTTTGAAGACTGGTCCTTAGCCTCCAGCTTTTTTTTTTTTGGATTCAAATGTGTAAAGATTGTTTGCCTTTCTCTTGCAGGTGGCCACAGTAGCAAGACAATTTGCTTTGTTGCACAATTCTCTTAAATTTGAAGCACTTCATCTACTATCCGAGATCTTCTCATCAAAGTACTCAGTAAGTTTTATGTTTTGTAATTGTTACTGTTTCAGGAAGGAGTCGATTAGCCAAACTGTATAATTGATACTAGATAGTTACTACAGCCGCTAATTCTACATGCTTGGATGGGGAACAAATTAGTCGAGGAAACTAGAGCCTAGATTGAATGGCCCAACTCAACCATGCAAACAAATCTCAATAATTTGTCTTCTTCCAACTCTAAAACTGTTTGTGGCATTTTCTTGCTGTTTCAGAAACCACTTTGTGATGCGTTGTGTGCAATGGAGAATACTTGGTTTGATTAGTGAACTCTGGCATTGAAATTAATAGTGTATGCTGTTGATATTTGAAACTCAACTCAATCTTATTTAATCACCAACGCGCATTGAGATTTTCTGTTTTGGTGTGTGGCTGGTTTTGGAGAAAAGGGGTGGGGTGGGGGTGATAGTTCCTTGTTCTAACTCTAAAGCTGTTTGTGGCATTCTTGCTGTTTCAGAAACCACTTTGTGATGCATTGTGTGCAATGGTTGGCAACAATTGGCCAGATCATATGCGTGCTGGGATTGCGGCTATTTTACAGAATCGTGTAGGTACAGTACTTGTTCTCCTTTTACATGTTTCTTTTAAATTACCAACTATCTGACATGCTTGGAGACTTGGAAACCTATGTGTGCTTGGACAAATGTGAAGGGGCATAACTTTCTCTTCGAGTATCCTTTTCTCTTTGTACTAGGAATGGTATACCTGAATCTATGGTTGTATTTTAAATAATCACCTGATGCATGGGTGGGTTTCGCATCAGTGACAAATTGCTAGGCAATACCTTTAAACTTGTGATGGAGTTTTTGGGAACATCTTTGAGCATTTGAGATGGGATTGTAAATGTAAAATAATAATTGCTACTTATAACTACTTTGCTTTTAGTCTTTCATAAAAGAATTGTGCATTGGGCTTTCCCCCCTTTTATCTTATGCTCATAAATTGACAAGTGAGTATAACGAAAAATTGAATTCATTTTTTTTTCATTTATTCAATATGCTTAGAGCATGCAATTTTGATTTTAGATTATAGGTTCACTTGTGCCATTTAATGTGCAGAACCTGCTGAAAAACTTCATGCCCTTATTTTGGCTGAATTTGTGATGTCTATAATGGGGGAAGGCTGGCTGCTTGGTCAGCCAAACTTACCTGATTTACCAAACTCCATACCAGCTGACCGGTATGTTATATTTAAATTGTGTTGCTTCTCTTACGAGTAAATTGTTATGGAATATGCAATAATACATCAGCCATTTTGTTTTCAGGTGTTTTCTGCTTGTCTTGGAGTCTGCAAGGGTTGAAGTTGCTGTTTTGCTGAATGATCTGGCCTATTTGAAATATGAAGCTTCCAAGGATACATCAACAACTGCTGAAACTATTCTCTTAAAGCAAAGAAATGTGGCCATTGCCTTTTCCTTGGTCGAGAGGATAATCAAATTGACATCAACCATGGATGAAGTTGAAGGTAAACAAAAGTTAATTTGCTAGCATGCGAGTTATAATGCTCTAATTTGCAGGAAAAATAATATAATGTCATTTTGCCTTGCTTAAAAGTTTGCAAAATTCAAGTATATTTGGCATATGCTTAGCTGGTTGGGAGATCATTACAAATACAAGTGAATTTTTAATCAAATTCTCATTGATGGACGTTTGTTTTTGTGTTGAGTACATTGTTTCTGAACAGCATGTATGCTTATGTTTCATCAGATGACACTCATATTCCCATTCCTAAACTCACATTAGCTTTTGTCAGTCACTTCATTCCAAGAGTCATATTTTCACCATGTGCTTTCTGTCCATGTGGAATTTAATGTTATTGCTCTAACATTGTCTAGGGAGTATTATTGGTGAAAGAACTTTAATAAAGGTGATCAATGGGCTTAATGAGACGATTAATGTAGTTCTAGAGTATCTACAAGATGCCAAGGTAATTTTTTTTTGTTTTGTTCTTAAAACCTGTCATCTTCATCCTACCCTTGCACATTTACAATTGTTATTCTTCAGGAGCATGGGCAAAATAAAGGAAATGATCTTCTTGCTTCTGTACGGGTAGTTGGGAGGTATGTTGCATACCACTAACTTTCTTGCACCAGAAACATGAACAATGCTACTTCTGTTGTAATTGGTTGTGTAAAGAATAAAGTGCAACAGTAAGAAAGAACTGCTACCATTGTTAACACTTTAAATAATGTCCTGCTACACTGATACCTTGAACTGGTGAACTAATAATATCCATGTTAAAATAATCCTCAACCGTCCTGGTGGTTTCAACACACATTGTGTTCCATGAATTTTGAATGTGAGATAGTGGAACTGCCTTGTCTCCAATTACAACACCAAGTTTTCATTCAATTACATGGTTGCTAAATACTGGTGGACAGGTCTTCTTAAGCATGTTCAGTTCCTATTTTCTGACAACAAATTCTACTAGTGCATTTACTAAAGGAGCTGTTTTATGTTATATGTGGACTAATGTTTTTGTTTGTCATAGCTATCTTGCAGAAACACCCAATGCATGCAAAGAGAAAGTTAGAGAGCTTTTGGACTATATGCTGACAATTGAAGGTGAAGATGAGCCAAGGTTTGTGAATATATTTTTGAAGTAGGCTATGAGGTTACTTTTCTCAATATTGTACTCTGTATCTTTTCTCAATAATGCCCACATTATTTTGAATGGCAGCCCTTTTCACTCTATATCTTTTCTACTTCCAATGATGTGTCAAATTACAATGGATATTGAAGGGTGTGAAGCTTTGATTTCTTCTGGAGGTTACAAAGCTGTAAGTTGATCTAGTTTTCAGCTAAATGTATTTTCTTGTCCAACGTTTTGCTGGGGCACATAATGACATTGATCAATGTAGCTTCTCTTTCTTCCATTAATAATTTGTTCCTAGTTCCTTGTATTAAGACACCATTGGAGGGTATGATTCCATGAACATGTATCAATGAGCAATGTAATGTATTCACTCATCCCACGCTCCATTCTAGACCATTATATTAACCTGTAATATTTTCTACCCCTTATCCATTCAATTTGATGCACTATCCAGTCCAGTCCACCAGCATTCCCTGAGTTGATGATTTATTTTGTAAATAAGGGTATTATAAGCAATGGCATGACATGCAAAAAACCCTTTTGCGAGCTTGGAGTTGTTTTCTCGTCCTTCTTTGCACTTAAAAACAAAGACAGCGCTGGGACAAAGGTGCTAGAGGGTTGCAGTTCCTTTAGTGGCTAGTCCTTGGAGAAACTGGTCCAATCTGTGCTGTATTAAAAAAATATGAAAGTTTGAGTTTGACTTTACTCCCCACTGTTAAAAGAATAACATTTTTTGCGGGTTGAATAGTCATTCGTAACAGGCTTCAAGCTGCCATCCATGATTCAACCATAACTTTACACCAGAAGACAATTTCGTTTTCTAGTGGAAAAGGAGTTGTAAGTGCAAAAATAACATTATTCATTTTTCAGGTTGCAGAATGCCTTATAAAGTTTATTGGACCAAGTGGCAACGTGGATGGAGATGATAGCTGCACCTACTTGGCATGTGATACAATATTGAATTTGCTGTTGAAGGTAGTGCTGTCCTGATTTTTTTACTGTAGTTGTGCATTATTGACAACTTTTTTTTTCTGACCTTAATCTTTTTTCATCATTAGAAAGAACAGATGCGATTTCAAATGGATGAATCAACCTTCATTGATCTTTTGAAAGCCTTAGGATATTGGGCAGGTAAAAATAAAGCCTTGATTAGAAATTGTCGTCTTCAAATATTGAATGAAAGTCAGAATTTCATTCTTCCACGTGTCTGCATTCATGCCTGTGTGCATGTGGATGACTTGGGAGGGGAGGAGGGTTCATATGTCATTTGATGTAATTTCTTTCACAAGTATTATAATCTTTATGCATCATTATCCCTTGACCAGAGGTTCTGATCTTGATTGTTCAGGGAATGCCAATGACCTTTCTGTTATTATCATGGCTTCAAGCATTTGTGCTCTGATATTTGATTACACATCAGAGGAGACTCTTCTAAATCATCCCAACTTCGACAACAGCTCCCTCCATAATCTGTATAAAATCATTGCAAGAAGTTTGGCTTCTTGCAAGCAGGTAAAATTTGATGTTTAATTAGGCTTAATGAAAGTTTTAATTAGGCTCTCATTTCCCTTCCTGCCTTGGCCCCACCTGCACCTTTCCTGAAAGTAACACCTTTCTTCATGAGATTAACCTACAAGTTTTTCAAATGAATTCATTTCAGGATATGTCTGATACGGTTAGAGAAGAAACAGATCTTCTCGAGATTGTTACTTCAGGTCTGTATTTAAAACTTGAAAGCATCATATAGCTTCAACCATTTGCTTGCTATGCCTTCCTACCTTAAACTCGTCGGTGGTTTCATTTTTCATCAGAAGTTTTGTTTAATTTCATATGGTGGACCTTTTTTGCAGGGTTTTCACGGTGGGCGTATCGGTTCCCTCGTTTAAGAGAGGCGGCTGAGAGCACCTGACAGCCAGATGTTGATTTTTGCTGGACATTTGATGTAATTATGTGAGTGTGTTCCTGCTTGCTTATGTAATGATCTTTTGTAGTCGATTTTGTTTTGTAAACAGTTTCCTTTAAAAGTTTCCCATATATTGGGAATCCTCTTCAATTTTGGAAAGATTAGTTATTCAACCTGACTGGTCTCTAATGACTTGCTGACCTCGAGCTTAGCCAATTGAAAATTGACCCGGTAAAACTTGTTTATCTCTTTGGTTAAGATTAAAGAATTTTTTTTTTGAAATTATTATTAGTTTTTTCTTGAAAAACAATCATATTTGAATGCCATTTAACTTTTTTCTTAAAAAAAAATTAGTATTATTTATTTTCAATTTCATCCTTCCATCCTAATTTGCTATATATTATTGTTTTTAATTTAGTTCTCATTTTTTCTTACTATTTTTAAGATCTTTTGTTGGGTTGTTTTTCTTTTCAATATCACCTATCAATCAAGAATTTTATTTTTATTTTATATTTTAAATTTTCTCGTTATTCTTTTGATTTATTTTTTGGTCTTTTGGTTCGATTATTTTTTGTAAAACTTTACCCTTCAATAAAAAATAAAACTTATTTTGTGTTTAAAATTCGATCCCAATTATTTTAATTTTAATTTTTTGTTTTAAATTTTTAATGTATTTGATATATTTTTTCAATTATATCTTCTAACACTTCATTAGTTATGAATTGGATTTCATATTGTTTTTAATTTGATCTATTTATTATTATTATTATTATTATTATTATTATTATTATCTATTTTTTATCATCGGATTAAAATAAAGCCTATTTATTTAACCTTCTATGATTCCCCAATTTCAAAGCCTATATACATTACCTATAAGCTAAATCAAGTCGTAAGAACATTGTTCATCAACACTGTTCATGCATACTGTTTCATTTAATTCTTTTCTTTCCTTCACTTTCTTTTTCTGTTCTGCCTATCTATCTCTCCCCACTAGAAAAGATTGAGAGGACAAGTGAGAAATATTATTATAATATAATTCTGCCCCACGTGAGAATGAAATTGGTGGGATAGAAGCAAAGCATGCAGCTTCACATAAATAATGATTGTCTTTTCATTTAATTTTTATGATGCTATACATCTGATCAAAATAATCAATCTATAAAACTTTTGATTATTTTTTTATATATTTATTTTATTATAGATAATGTGTTTAAAATAATGATAATGATGATGATTATTTTATTAATCTTAATACCTTAAAATATATCTATAAAAATAAACTAAGTTTTTTTTTAAATTTTAAATTAATTTAATCTCAGTGTTCTGAAATACTTTTAATATAATAATATGAAGAATAAATCTTAAAAAATAATTTATTTAAAAAAATAAAAATTACTTTAAACTAAAAATCTATCAAGTCACACATAGATAAAATAGATGAAAAAACACAGATAACAAATCACTAACGACAGAAAATTCACTATACATGCATAAGAGAGAGTTTCACTATTATTTCACACCACCAAAGCTAAACTTACTCATTTTTTAAAGCAAATTGTATTTAATATAAAGATAAATAACAATGAAAATAAAAAATCAAAACTAAATAAATATATAAATACAAATAAAAAATAAAGAACTATCCCAGAAATACTCGAAAATATAAAAAGATTGAACTATAATATATATATATTAAATACGTAGAAAAAAATTCACCATACATCGTAGCGGAGGTAAATGGCTCGTTACCTAAACATATTCTTAACGGGGAAAAACCGCCCCCGCGTATAGCACGGGTACACGTAATCAACTATTTTTCTAAAGTTTGGATTTTTAACCCTAACAATATTGCATTCACAGGTGCTTGATGGAGGAGGTAATGGCTTCACCTCCTGCTTTCTTGAACATTCACTTCACCAAGGGCCCAGCAACATCTCTCTTTTACAGAGAAGTTCTGAAATTCAGGGCTTCACCGGATCGAGTCTTACCTCAAATTATTATCGTATTTTTATCAGAACAATAACTTGGATCTTTCTGAGAAAGAGAACTGCTCCCAGTTCCTTCCTTAATCATCCTGATTTCTGTCTTCTTTCTTTTGTCTGTATGATTTTCTGTTCTTATCCTCAGTCCAGTGCCAGTCCCCAGAAAAAGCACCCACCAACAGTTTCAAAACATTAATTATGAAGCCATGAAGTCATTTTGACTGATCTTGATACTTGAGTTTTCTGTTTTCCTGACTGACTGAAAAGAGATTCAAGAACCCATTTCACGAACCAAGCTTCTTTCATGGTGGTGGCCATGTTCCTTCACGCATCAGATTGATCAGATGTGAAGTCTGTCAGCAAAAATTATTACAGAACCAGGTTGAATGTGTCTAAAACAGGCCACCTCCGCAGCCTGCATTAACTTGCTGATGCAATAAAATAAGATGTTGCAAAACTGATTTTCACCATGGAATGACTAAATGATTATGATTGGACAGAATTCCACGAGACTGGCTTCACTCAATTCAGAGATCTGGGAATCTGTCAGCATTACAAAAACTAAACGCCTTGTATAACTGCAATTAGTTTAATCTAATCCATATTCCATTAAATAATTTAACAATAAAATCACATCTTAGCTTTTCTGCTGTCCTTTTCTTCCTATTTTTGCTTCTCGAAATGAGGATCGATAGCCCTGTACATAGAAAAGAAAAAACTAAGGATTCAAGAATGGAGAATAGAATCACAACCGCAGCTCTGTCCTCCTTACAGGAGGCGGCACCGCCACCAATCTTTCCGGAGTGGCAGGCAATCTTGCCTTGAAATTATAATAGAGTGGCAACTCATCTTCTTTGTGAACATCATCCTCAAAGTTAAGAGAATAACTTTCTGGATCATACCGAAAATCCTCCGAGCAATGTCGTTTCCTGTTCTTCCCTCTCTTTCCAATAGAACAACGATACTTCTCCTTAAATTCCAAATCATGAACTGTCGATTTGAGCCAAGCATACAGAGATCTTGGTGTCCGTGGCTGGAGTTTCATGCAGTCACCCCCTTCCTGGCCATAATCTTGATGAAGCATCTCGTGCTGGTCGATCATCTCCGTGTCGGGGAAGCACCAAAAGGAGGATTTTGGCCTGGATTTCAGAGAAGTCGGGGAGTCGCATTCACTGATCACTGGCCTCGCCATTTACAGTCAACAATGGCGCCTGTGGGAGACTCTCGACGAAGCTATATATATTTATAAGTGAAGATTGACGGGAAGGGAAGGGATAAGGACGTGTATTTGTTTCTCAGCACAACTGGAAAACTGCTGAGAAGCCGTGGGGGGTGCGTGGCACCGGCAAAGTTCGTTAACAAAATCAAAATAGATATACAAGGTCAAGGGGGAGCCCTATAAAAAATACGTCCCCCAATTATAATGCAAAATTCAATCATGTCTCTTTTCTTAAGAATTAAAACATTTTTGTATATGCAAAAAAACAAAAGATTGAAACTTTTTATGCTAAGTAAAACCCAGGTTTTGAACCTCTGTTCATTTTTATTTTTTTCTGTAAAGAGTGCTGTAGTGATTCTATTATGTAAGAAAACCAAATTTTTTTCCATAAAAATAATAACTTTACTATTTCAATCCATAATACCATCTTAATAGTACTAAAAATGGTATAAGTAAAATATTTTTCTTATATATAAAAAATGGGATGAAACCACACCATTTTGATAGTAAAAAGAAACTGACTTCAGTTGACTTGGAGTTTGTTTCGAATTTGAACCAGGTTTGATATCTGTGGTCAGCAGCATATCTAATAAATAAATAACACCACCGATTTGCCCCATCACCTCTAAGAAGCTCAAACGAGGCGGAGCCTTGTTAACTGCTTGAATCCCCACTGCCCAACCACCGCCGCATGCGGTGCCATTTTCTAGCCATATCCTTTTTGAAAGCAGAAAGAAACATTGGAATTTGTTCTTCGGTGATGGCAGAATCGTGGGCAATCTATATGGGATTGAATTTGACTTGGTATAAAGAGTTTAGTAAAGTAGCTTTGGAGAGAGAATCCAGAGTTGTAATTGGGCTAATTAATGGAGAGAGTGTGAGAGTGGACCGAAATTTTAATTTGATTATGCAAATTAAAAATATTTTGGGTAGGGATTGGGAGGTGAGTATTTCACATGTTTATCGGGAGGTCAATTGTGTGGCTGATTGGTTGACAAATTTTGGACTAACTAGAGATTTATTGATTAGGGAAGCGGATACTATATCCGATCCTCCGTCTGGGATCTATCCCTTATTATACTATAACTTTATTGGATCTACTATTCCTTTTTAATTTAGAAAAGTTCTCGCCCCGATCTTTACCCAAAAAAAAAGCTGTTAACAAGGTCACCATTTCACTTGTGACTACTAATTAAGAAGTTCCGGCCACGCATGCATGGATTGCTAAGCAGCATGGATGTCTATGCAGGACATATACCATGTTATAGCTCGAGTACATACAAAGCACACAATCTCTATTTTTTTTTATAGAAATCAAACCCTTTTTTATTTTTTTTATTTAGTAATGTTTAGAGTGTAGTTTAAAAGTTTATAAAAGTTTTATTATTTTACCTAAGGATATATTACAATAATATTTTTTTTATTTTTTAGAAATTATTTTTTATTCCAATACTTCAAAATAATCTAAAATATTAATTTAAAACAAAAAAAAATTCAAAAAAACTTTTAAAATACATGGAAACAGATACTTAATTTAATTTTATTTAAGTATTGAGCTGTACTGACCAACAAAGACATGCCCAGGCCCAGTAAGCAGCCTCGTGCACGCAAGCCCAGACTCTCATCAATTCACAAACACTTTAATAATATAATACATTGATATTGTCTTTATATTAAAATTATCCTGCCTTGGTCAATAAGTATTTATGTCTTTTCACTATATATATATTTTTTTAATCAAGGCATCTCTCAAATGTTTTTGCACGTGTGGCCGTGCTATTATTTTTGACGTGGGATTCATGTTAAAAATTGGGGTACTGTTTGGTTACCTTTTCATTTCGCTCCAAGGTTGAATGCAACCAAGCATGAACCGCGAATCAAACATCCATTTTATATAAAAATAATTTATTTATTTTTATTTTATTTTAAAATAATATTTTTGGTATTTTTATATTATTTTTTAATATGTTGATGTTAAAAATAATTTTTAATAATTAAAAAAATATTATTTTAATATTTCTGAACTAAAAAATATTTTCAAAAATAAAGTCTTTCCTATTCAAAATAGTAAATTCCTTACTACATCTATCCTGATTATTAAGCGGCATGTGTGGCAAAATTATGCAATGTTTTGTGTTGGTGGTGGTTGTTTTTTCCATTCTTTTTTTCATCTCTCCTTCCCAGTTCGAGAGCCAACACCTGTATATTTTTTTTTATTGCTGTTTTGTTTTATTTTAGATTATCCATAAAATTAGATTTATTTTTCAAATTAATCATTTTTTTTCATTTCAGATTTGGATCTCATTTTTTAATTTTTATTTTTTATCTGGATTAAATTATTTTTTAGTTGCTTCTCTTGATATTCTATATTATTCTCCTGATCAATTTTTTTTTTCATTTGCATCCTTGATATTCTTGTTCATTTTATTTTATATCAAATTTTCCTTATATTTGTTCTGTTTTTAATCTTGTTTTTGCTAGAAGTTTTTTTATTTATTTTCATCTTTTATCATTTTATTAATTGAGATTTTGTTTATCTCTAAGATCACGAGCTTGAAATATCTAGCTAGGCTGGCTTAGATCCATTTTATGTGTTTCTGTATAATTGATTTTTTTAAAATATTATATTTTTATAGAATTATCATATATCAAGCCACGAGCTTTGTGTATTAACCTAATTTTGTCTAGGACAATTTTTTTTATTTAAATTTACTAGTTATTGTTGTTGCTATTGTCATCTATTTCTTCTATTATATTAATCTAGGTTAAACCTCACTATCACATTTTGTTTTTACTTCTTTAAAAAGACAACTATCTCCTACATATTTTGTCTTAGGTGGAAAAATGCTTCATAGTTGACCTGTGGCATCGATCAAGCGAGTCGCCAATCTTAAATATAACCAGAAGAGGAAGCTTTTTTATTGATTTTTCCCCTCTTCATTTACTCACAATATTGTCTGCTATAGTGCGAATGATGCTGTCATTTGTTTTTCTTTTCTATCCTTAAATAATAATAACGAAGAGTCGCTAGGAAGAAGACATCAAGAGTACAATTGTGATTGTTTTTGAAAATATTTATTATTTAGAAATGTATTAAAATAATGTTTTTTTATTTTTTAAAATTATTTTTGATATTAGTTGTTAAGATGAAGGGAATTGAAGAATAAGCTTTGTAGACCAGGCATTATCTCGAACACCTGGCAGCCAACAATATGGGTCTCATTACCAATTGTTGGCGATCGTAATGCTCGGAACCTATGTCTGCACTCGCACCATGGAAAAGTTTTACGTTATGTACCGGAGAATATATTTTTGTTATGTACTAAATCAATGAGTGGCATTCGATGTAGCGACTCATTGATCTATAAATGTAACCTTCCTCGCCATTCAAGTAATACAGAGAGAGAGAGAAAATATTCAGGGAGAAAGAGAGCGAGAAACATTTCGTTCTCTAAGTTCAAAGTTTGTTCTGTTCTTTATTTTAAACTTGGTATCGAGCCACTGACTAACATCCATGACATTCTCACCAATAACTCTCTCTCAAAATGAAACATCGATCACCAACGACACAAACAACCCAATCGGCCTCAACCTCTTCTTTATACTCTTCCATTTTTCAAAATCTAGCTCCTCTTACAATCAAATTAGATAGAGTTAACTATTCCTTTTAGCGCCCCAAGTCTTACCGACCTAGCGTGCTCATGACCTTGAAGGTTATGTTCTCGGAACCATAACCTGTCCCTCACAATTCTCAGAACCAAGCACCAGTGATACTTCCATCACTTCATCCAGGCAAGTAAATTCTGGCTTCACTCTGTGGACAAGAATGGACCAATCCATCATGAGTTGGCTGCTGAACTCAATCTCTGAGTCGATGTTTGGACACATAGTCAGGTGCAATACCTCTCAAGAGGTTTGGAACACCCTTGAAAACCTCTTTACCACCCACTCCAAGGCTCGCACCCTTCAGTTACGTTTTCAGCTTCAGTCACTTAAAAAGGGTAACCTCTCCATTCATGATTATATGCTCAGAATGAGGTCCCTTGCTGAAGCATTAGCCTCAGCTGGCCAACTCATCCCAGATGATGATCTCATTTTGTACATCCTTGGTGGCCTTGGTCAAGACTACGACTCAGTAGTAGTCAATCTCACCTCTCGCCATGATCAAATCACCCTTCAAGAGATCCAGTACATGCTCCAAAGTCAGGAAATGCGACTTGAGCAGCTCAACCATCCAATGTCCTCTGATAATCATACTGTGCCACTTAATCCTATGCCAAGTGCAAACTTAGCAGCCTGGTTCGCAGATCGATAAGTCTTCAAAGCCATAACAAGTATCTCCTCCAACTCTTTTGGTCGCAACAATTTCACCTCCGGAAGAGGTTGTGGCGAAGGAAGATGGGGTAGAGGAAATCGCCTCTTGTGTCGACTATTTAACAGACCTGGCCATGTAGCTCTAAAATGCTACCATCGTTTTGATATCTCATATCAAGGACAACACCCAAGCACCTCCTTCCCTGGACAACAACAATCCAACAATCAGCAAGCGTTTTATGCAAACTCAAATGACACAAATCCAGATGATGCATGGTACCTGGACAGTGGAGCCACCAATCACATTACAGCAGACCCTTCGAACCTGCAAAAAAGGGCTGAATACAAAGGTAAACATCATCTACTCATAGGTAATGGACAATGTCTTCCTATTACTCATTTTGGACATAGCCTTCTTCATAACCTCACTACAAAACTATCCCTTACTTTGAACAATATATTGTGTGTTCCTCAAATTGCCAAAAATCTTTTATCAATTGCTAGACTAACAAGAGACAATCCTATATTTGTTGAATTTCATGACACCTACTGCATTGTGAAGGATCGTGTTACGAAGAAGGAGCTGCTTCGGGGAGTACTAAGTGAAGGCTTGTATCAACTGCGGATACATCATGCTGCATTCAAAAATTTCAGTTTTCATTCCAAGTTCAATTCCGTGTCAACCAGTCCAGTAAAGTCTATCTATTTCCAGTCTTCTATTCAGTCTTTATTTGCCAAAACATCACAATGTTTCAAGTTTGATTTGTGGCACATGAGACTTGGTCACCCAAGTTTTAATGTAATGAAACATATGTTGAAAAATGAAAATTTGTCTCTTACACATAGTCCTACTTTCCGTGATGCTTGTCACATAGGCAAATCAAAACATGTTCACCTTAATTCATCAATCAAAACCACTCAAAAACCCTTGAACTAGTGCACTCGGATGTGTGGGGTCTTCTCCTATTCTGTCACAAGATGACTATCGATACTATGTTGAGTTTGTGGATGATTTCAAGCAACTTTACTCGAATATATCCCTTAAAGCTAAAATCAAGTAAAAACACATTCATCAAGTTTCAAACCATGGTTGAAAGAAAATTTGAAACCAAGATCAAAACACTTCAATCAGATTGGGGAGGAGAATACAGAAGCCTTACACCCACCCTAGCCTCTCTCGGCATCCACTTTCAACACCCATGTCCACACACTCATTCTCAAAATGGGAAATCAGAAAGAAAACACAGACATATTATCGAAATGGGGCTTACCTTACTCACCCAAGCAAGCATGCCCCTGCAGTACTGGTGGGAAGCTTTCACTACATCCACCTTCCTTATCAATCATCTATCAACTCCAACCCTACACCACAAATCACCCATTGAGGTCCTGTTGCACAAAAAACCCAATCTTCATTTCCTAAAAGTGTTCGGTTGTGCTTGCTTTCCCCATCTCCGAGACTACAATCAACACAAATTAGATTTCAGGTCCACCAAATGTGTGTTCATTGGTTACAGTCCCAACCATAAAGGGTATCAATGTTTACATCCCTCTGGTAAAGTCTACATTGCCCGTAGTGTCACATTTAATGAAGCTGAATTCCCTTTTGCTTTTGGGGTCCCTACCTCTCGCTAACGTGTCCAATTTCGCTCCACACAAGCTATTCAGCATTGCCATTGGCTCCCATTTCTATCTAACACTATGCAGGTCACTTTTCATGATCCATCTGCAGATGATCCAAGTCCTTCACTTCTACAATCTGGAGCATTCTCATCTTCGCAGCATATATCCTCTGCCTCACCCATGCCTTCACCTTCTGCAGCCCCTGCCCCACTCACTACCCCACAACCATCACCATCATCCTTATTACCCATACCATACCCAACACAACCTCCCTTACCCACCCACCCTATGATAACCAGATCAAAAGCTGGGGTTTTCAAACCCAAAACTTACCTTGCAACCTTCCTTCGTAATCCCGAAGCTCCTGCCTACAACACAACCACTCCAGAGTCAGTTCAAGAAGCTCTCAACCACCCATCCTGGAAGGCAGCAATGGATGCAGAATACATGGCCTTGATAAAGAATCATACCTGGGATCTGGTTCCACGTCATCCCTCCATGCACATTGTTGATAACAAGTGGATTTTCAGGGTCAAGTTTAATCCTGATGGTTCTGTCCAACGCCACAAAGCCAGACTTGTGGCGAAGGGATTTCAACAACAACCAGGCATAGACTTCAAAATGATCTAAAAATACTATTTTTTAATTTAAAATAAAAAAAAAATTAAATTTTTTCATAAACACTTTCCAATCGAAATGTCAAATAACCCCATAAAAGTAGCAATGAGCTTGCGCGTGGTATTTACTAGATTTTTTTTACCTGTGACGTGGGTCGAAACAAAAAAAAAATAATATAAAAAATATATTTGATATTACTAATATTTTTTTTAATAGAAAAAAAAAATCATACAAGTCTTGACTTTATATAACCCAATTGACTTTAAGAG
The DNA here is from genome assembly GCA_032356905.1 of Salix exigua. Classification (NCBI taxonomy): domain Eukaryota; kingdom Viridiplantae; phylum Streptophyta; class Magnoliopsida; order Malpighiales; family Salicaceae; genus Salix; species Salix exigua. The sequence goes on from CM063605.1 coordinate 2,510,463, forward strand.
TTTAGCTTATAAAAATATTGTTTGAGTAAAAAAAATAATTTCAAAATAATATATTATTTAAATATTAAAGTAACATCATATTAAATTGACTTGAATCAACCTAAATTAATATGTAAAATCCGAAACCTAGATTATTGAACTATACTCAAATACTCAAAAATATATATTTTTAAATAAATATTATTTTTAAAAATAACCACAAAAATATTTCCAAATAAAATGACTGGCTGCAAGAAATTATGTCCTATCCCTGATACATCTCAAGCACTATTTCCTCGGATATAGCCCCAATCATTGTACAAAACAAAATCCATCATCGCTTAGTATTGGTGTTTTCTCATCTCTCAAGAGTCAGAAGATCGACCAGGTCAACATAACAATCGGGTTTTTCCCAAGCAGGTTCATTCATTTGTTATGTACTCTACTGCGCAGACAATTAATGGTTGCGGGCTGGCTAAAAAGTCAATCAAATAGAAAAACAAGATTATGAAAATGATGAGCAACTACTTGGAATAATTTAGCAATCAGAAATAATATACCAATGATAACAACTGAGAAGTCCATGGCTTTGATGCCTGGCAAAACCACGCACGGAAACTGCCTGGTAAATTCCACGGAAATCTCAATCGTGTTCGTTGTGCAGGAAATGTTTTCATCGAAGATATTCTTTCTCCACTGATCATAATCACCTGCATATATTCATCTTTTTGAAGTTCATCATAGCATTCACTCTCACCTCTTTCCTTCTCTGATTGCTTGCTTCCGTGCTCATTCAAGTTCATTCAGCACTTAACAGCCATGTATAGAGTTGCTAGCCCGTCGGAGTTTTTGGCGATAACCGGAGTTGGCGTCGCAGATATCAAGCTAGCCAAAAAGGGGTGGATCCTTCCCGGCCAGTCATGTACTATCTTCGATGTTTCACCGGTCAACTACACCTTCGAAGTCCAAGCCATGAGTGCAGAGAAGCTCCCTTTTGTTCTTCCTGCTGTCTTCACCATTGGCCCTCGCGTGGATGATGAGCAAAGCCTCTTTAAATACGCAAAGCTCATCTCTCGACATGACAAGCTCTCCAGCCATGTTAAAGAGCTTGTTCAGGGTATCATTGAAGGTGAAACCAGAGTTCTTGTTGCTTCCATGACCATGGAAGAGGTTTTCAAAGGAGCTAAAGAGTTTAAACAGGAAGTTTTTGAGAAAGTCCAGCTTGAACTTAACCAGTTTGGATTGTTAATATATAATGCTAATGTTAAACAGCTTGTCGATGTTCGTGGGCACGAGTACTTCTCTTACTTGGGTCAGAAGACTCAAATGGAGGCTGCAAATCAGGCCAGAGTTGATGTAGCAGAAGCGAAAATGAAGGGGGAGGTAGGGTCAAAGCAAAGGGAGGGTCAAACTCTGCAAAACGCGGCGAAAATTGATGCTCAGACGAAGATTTTTGCGACGCAACGGCAGGGAGATGGGAAGAAGGAGGAGATTAAGGTGAAGACTGACGTCAAGATTTACGAGAACCATAGAGAAGCTGAGGTGGCAGAGGCCAACGCTGACCTGGCAAAGAAGAAGGCTGGTTGGTCCAGAGAAGCCCAGGTGGCAGAGGTGGAAGCAACAAAGGCCGTGTCACTGAGGGATGCTGAGTTGCAGAGGGAGGTGGAGAGGATGAATGCTTTAACCAGAATTGAGAAACTAAAGGCTGAGTTTCTGAGCAAGGCTAGCGTGGACTACGAAACCAAGGTAATATATTTTATAACTCTAGATGAGGGATTAAAATCATAAATATTAATCTTGTTTTGGTCGAAATATTTTATATTAGTTAAAAAAATAAAATAAAATAATTTTATTTTTATTTCAGATTAAATTCCGGTCCAAACGTCGATTTGGAATCATTTCACTTACTGTGCTTTTTGGCCGAATAATATTTTTTCTAAAATAATAAATAATTATATAATATCAATCATATATCTTAATCCGAGCATTAAATTGAGATGAAATTTTACGAATCTCTACATATATTTATATATATTATATTAAAATTTTAGAGCAATCAGATAGTGTAATGACCTTGCGAGATTGATGATAACATTCTCGTAATATTATACATGCTCATAATTTTATTTAAAAAAATCATTTTATTGTGTCTTTTTAGATTAAATTGCACAAAATTCTATTTTTCAATTTGAACTGTTTTTTTTAATTAATATATTTAATTATATATGTATACATATATAAATAGTACAACCCAAAACGGCCAGCTAAAACGCTCCAAAATAAAAACAACCCATTCCAATTGAGAAGAAAAAACAACAACCGAAATGGAATTGATAACTTTAAATAAAACCCTGGCTGTCCCAGACTTTTATAAGATATTCACGCCTTAACTCGAATTTAAGATCTACCTCGTACGTTATAAGTTGTTTAGACAAAAAAAAAATACTTGTTACTACCATGCATATTATTTCTCAGAAGCTGACATGTAACTAAATCAATTTAAACTAAATATATATAAATTAGTTAAATTACCATCTTTGATTTCTAATTAATCCAATTTGTTTTGCGCAATAGGTTCAAGAAGCAAACTGGGAGCTGTATAAGAATCAAAAAGCAGCAGAAGCCATTCTCTATGAAAAGGAGAAAGAGGCTGATGCTCAAAAAGCAACAGCAGACGCAACATTTTATGCCCGAAAACAAGCTGCTGACGGGGAGCTCTATGCAAAGCAAAAGGAAGCTGAAGGGCTCGTGGCACTTGCGCAGGCACAGGGCGTCTATTTACGCACCGTTTTAGACGCACTTGGCGGCAATTATGCAGCTTTGAGAGATTACCTGATGATCAACGGCGGAATGTTTCAAGAGATTGCCAAGATTAACGCCGGTGCAGTTCATGGGTTGCAGCCTAAGATCAGCATCTGGACTAATGGAAACAGTGGCGAGGCTCACGACGGAGCTGGTGGTGGAGGCAATGCTATGAAGGAGGTTGCTGGGGTTTATAAGATGTTACCGCCTCTGTTTAAGACCGTCCAGGAGCAAACTGGGATGCTGCCACCGCCGTGGATGGGCACTTTGACAGACTCTAATGTGAACTGAATCACGGTGAACTTGTGGTGTTGTTGCCGGAGGTTGCTGATATATATGAACACTCCCTGCGGTCTCCCGTTGATTGTGCACGTGTTTTCTTTTGAATCGCAAATAATCTGGCAATATTCTCTTGTGTAATAAGATGAATGTAACACTCAGAGTTCCTTTATTTTCTTCGAGGATCAAGCCTGAAAATGGGGAGAAGATCTTGAATTATCTAAGTCTGGCACTCTTTGGTGTGTTTTCTTACGTTGGTGATTGCTTTTTTTTTAATCCTTAAACAAATATATTTTAAATTAATTTTTTAAATGATTTTAGAACTATTACTATAATATCAAACACTAGCTTTGTACTTGGTTGGCTAGAGTATTTTTTATTTTTAAAAACATTTAAATGAGTGTTTTTTTTATACCAACCTATTAAAACTTTTTAAAAAGCCTTAAAAATAATTAATTTAATATTTTTTAAATTATATATATTAAAAAAACATTAAGAATGAAAGTTACTAGACGGTTTCTTAAGCTCACTTTTGCAAGTTGTTAAATAACTGTTTGACATTTCATTTTAAAAAGTGTATTTGAAAAAAAATATTTTAATTTTTATATTAATTTTTTTATGTTTTTAAATATTTTTATGTATTAATGTGAAAAATAATTTTTTAAAATTTAAAAAATATTATAAATAAAAAAAACATTTTCAAAAATAAATTCATCAACAACCGAAGATAAGCCCTTATTCTTTCACCATCGGATGCCCAGTGCCCAATTGATGAAAGAAACGGTGCTGTGATGCTTTCCGACATGAAACACAGATGCCATGTAATAATAAAAAAAATCAACTCAAAATTATTGGCTGTTAAAATATTAAAATTAATTAATTTTTTTAGGTAACAGCTCATGTGTGGGCATTCTATAATGGATGGAGGTTATATTAATTAATTAAACTCACTCTACACTCGAATTATATTTTATTTTCGTATTCAAATACAATATTTTTACAACTTTAGGATTTATAGAATATACTCAAATATTTGCATTTACCCCCAAATAAAAACTTCAATACCATTTGGTAACATGATAGAAAATGTTTTTTCGAAATACTATTTTTTTTAATATTTAGAATTATTTTAAAGTGCTAAAATTTTAAAAAAAAAAACACAACACTTATAAACATTGTTCTTTTATATATATATATATATATTTATTTATTCAATGATGAGCTACCTCAAAAAATGTGGCTTCTAATGGATCTTAAAGGACCCAAGCAATCATAAAGGTCAATTCACTATCCGGGACGAGGTCTTATCCTCCTCAGCTGTGGGGATAAGTTTCACCGTACTTGGAATAGAACCATGTCTACCATTATCCAAACAGAAAATTTAGGTGGAACCCACTCTTTTCTTACCGCCACTGTCGCACTAATAATCTCCCAACACGTGTCCTAATCATATATTGTCTCTGTCGGTTATGCCCCACGCCAATTTTCGCGCTCGCGTGCCCTGACCATCTTGTGCCTCGTGAGAGAGTTCAGGTGTGTACAGTTATTTAATTGAGCGAGCCGTGAATTGCATTTTAGTCCATACAGTTACTGCATGTTTCACTTTGCTACTGAATTATAATAACACCTAGCCATACCATTCTAGTAGATGTTTAAGGTCGTGGTGTTTCAGTTTAATTTTTTTTTTTGTATTTTTTATAATATGATAATATCAAGAATAAATAAAAAAAAATTTGGAGCAAGGTTGTCAATACCGTTTCGGTTGCCGTTTTGTTTTTTCTATTGGTACGAAATATTTCGGTTTCGAAGCATTTCGGCGTGCCGTTTTGGAGTTGTACTGTTCATAATTAATTAATTATGCATGTGAAAAAACTTAAAAATAAATAAAAAATTAAATATATTTTTATTTTTTATAAAATCAAAATTGACACAATTATATTTTTTATATTATATATTGTTTTTATTTTTGTATTTTCAATACATCTTATGAACAATAGCATATACATATACATGTGGGGGCAGGATATATATATATATATATATATATATATATATATATATATATATATATATATATATATATATATATATATGGGTAGGCGGGAGTGCATACGTCAGCCGAAATGGAACACCCGGGATGATTTCAGAGTGTTTCAACCATATATATTTGACCGGTATTCCGTTACAGACCGATATTTAAAATGAGACAAAAATTACACCGATATCATTAACTTTGATTTTGAAGAAAATTCTATAATTTACAATTATATAACTTGTTTACATAGTTCTCTTTTAAGAAAGATGGATTTAATACAAATAGACACATAAAATAAATGATTTGAAAATTGAGTATAATTACAACTCTTGGCATTATTGTGCTAATATAAAATTCTTTAAGTTTTATTTATACTTGTAGATATAATTAAAAAATATATATCAATTCATATATGAGATTTTTAAGTCTTTTATATTAAATTGAATCATTTTCTTGGTTATACATTCCATCTTAAACATTTTTTTTTTATCACTAATTATTAACAATTCAATCAATGGTTAACATTTTTCAATTTGATAAACTAAAAGGACTAAAATACACTTTGCGGCAGCTCCTTATCCCTTTACACTCTTGCAAACCAAAGAGTGAAAGAGCACAGCTGTATCCACAATCAACGGTCCAAAGTTAACCGTCAGAAAATCCAAATCCAAACCCCAAAATCTAACAGCCCATATTTACTCAAACTGTCTAGTCAACCCTGCCTTGAAATAATGACAACACAGCAGATGCCATAATCATCTCTCCGTCCCCCCCCTCTCCGTCCCTCTGAACTAAAGCTTCACTCTCCCTTTCTCTTTTCAGCTCCTTCACTTTTCCAAAAAACGAAAAAGAAAAAGAAAATCCCGTCTCTAGTCTAGGGCTTGCTAAGCATGATCTTGATGTTATTCTCGCTATAGAAACTTCCTGTAATGGATGTTTGAGAGGACATTTGGTAATTAGCTACTGTTGAGGGGCGTTGTTGATGGTATTGAGGAAGGAGAGTTAGGGTTTTGAGAGATGGATGACTCTTCATGGAAGGTCAAATGTAGCTCTGCTACACTGCAGCAGCATTTAATGGCTCATCCTTCTTCCACAACGCCGCAAGAAGCTCGAAATCAGGTGTGGTTTTTGTATTGCGTGAAGGTTTAGTAGTCTTTCTGAAATATAGCGTTTCACGCATTGATTATTTATTGCTTGTTACAGTTCTCTATCCCTGCTCTTCGTATTTTTGTGTTGGTTCATTCACCGCACTCTTGAAGTGTTTTTCTTTTTATATCTTAATTTTTTTTTTGTATTTAATTTTGTGAATTATTTTCTGTCTCGAAGAAATTGTGATACAGACTATAAATATACTTGACACTTGCTACTGCCTGGTGCTGAGAAAGAGTATTTTGAATTTGTTTGAAATGTTGGAGGTGATATGCTTAAGTGGGCAAATGGTCGCTGAGGTTTGGTGATGAAAGGGTTGAGTGTTTTTCATATAAGGGTGAGTGTAAAAGCAGAATGAGGGAAAACGAGAAGAGGGTTTTTTGGGGTTGTTGCAATGCTATGATCATTCAAATTGCAGAAGGAAAGTTAGACTGCAGCAGTGAATTGGGTGACCTTATTGTTTTTGTCAACATTATTAGTGGGTTTCTGTGTTTGTGGTTTTGTTTTTTCCCTATTGGTTGTCAAGAATTTGCATGTGAATGATGGGATGTTTTCCTTTTATTGTTTGAAATTTTGATTCAAGTTACTGTATGCTGGAAGGTGTGGTTTTGATTATTGTTGTTTTTCATATTTAACATTTCTCTTCTGGTTAAATGCAGTTGGAGGTTAGCTCAGCCCAGTATTTCTATCCTCATGCTGGACATGATGTGAGATCACAGGGGCGTGGAAGGATGGCAGATCCCATGGTTTCCAATATTCCCAATTTAAGTTCCTATTCAGGCAATAGTGACCTTGGAAATTCATTTCTGGCTCTACTATCTGGCCCAACATTATTTTCCCCGTGTGATTTCCAGGAATTACTAAATCCTAAACAATTTAGTGCCCCTAGTAGAGTTCCTACTGAAGACACTGGTTCATTGTTTAGTGCTTTTGGAAGTCAGGTTCCATTGATGTCAAGTAGGATACCATCAGAAAAATTAAGCTATCAAAACCAGAGAAATGGAGCAAATCCATTTGTTTCATCCAAGTGTGCATCTATTTCCAATTCTGCTCTGCAACATTGTCTTCAGGGTGCAAACTTTGATGTGCATAGTTCAGAAGTGGCTAAGGCAGTCTTCCATCACAAGGTTTCTGATAATGAGAAGGTAAAAGATTCCTCTTCTCTGAGAGGTGAATGGCGGAGTACTAACCCTGCAAATGCTGTAAAGCTCCCAGATACCAACTGTCAAATGCCAGGAAAATTAACATCACAAGCAGAGCTTTCTGTTTCTAAGAATTCATCTGGTCTTTCTCACCAGTACCCTCGTGTATTTTGTGTGGGTAAAAGTGAGTGCTTGATACATGTTGCTCCTTGTTTTTAGTTGATTAATATTATGTTGCAAGCCTCCTCCTGGAATCTAATTTATATCAACCTGAAAAGGTGGAGAGCTACTTCTGAGCAGTACAGGACTCCTAGGCATTCTTTGCTCATGTCATTGCTTCCACATGTCTGTATCCAAGTTTTGTGAGGTAAGTTCTTTCAACCTTGTATCATGTTCATGTTTTGTGCATTATGTTACATATTGCTGTCTTGTCTTGTCTATCACATTTGATAGCTTTTTGGCATTTATTCCTGCTTTGATGGAAGTCTAACTGCTTTTATTACACAGCATTCAGGATTATGGAATGTTAACCCTGGAATTGCTGTTCATATGGAGAATGGAGAGACCATTGTTCAGTGGCGCAAGCTCTACTTCCAGAAATTTGGGGTATGATGTTTATGATACTTTTAGTTCTTGTTTATTGTGATTTTGTGCTTAAAGTGTCCACACACACTTGTGTTCAGTATCTATCCAGACATGTGCTGTGTTTAAATACAGGGAAATGCTTAATTTGTATGAATAGAAAGTTAGGCTTGTGATTGCATTAAACCTACTTTGTTAGTACATTTGTTCTGGAATCTATCTTCTTAAATCTGCCAGTCAATTAGATCAATACTGCACTGCAAGTTTGCCACAGAACCATTACGAGAATTTTGATGGTTAGTGTAGATATGAAATCAATAACATTTTCTTAGGAGTGTCTAATTTCTTAACAAAAGAAAAAAAATTTATAATGCAACTGGTGGAAATATGAATTTTTATAATATCTGTGATTGTTTTTTGATTCATTATTATCATGTCTTTGCCTGGCTGCCATCTACTTGGTTAAGGAAAAGAAACCTAGGTGAATGACGTAGACTGGATAGGCTTACTATTGGTGGAGTGATTATTAAATTTTTCAAGGACAATAACATGCTTGAGAAAAAAACTGTTTTGCCATTAAAAGTGATTTATGGGGGGTTTGGACTCTTTTGATATGAAGGTTGGTGATAAAACAGCATGTAAAGATTGTTTGGCCTTTTGTGACTGTTGTCATGAGATGCATTTGCAATTGCCCTTGTTCATTTTCAGTTTTTTCTTGAAATGTTGCAATATTGCCATAATTGCTTCAATGCATGCTATGTTACAGACACAAGTGCAGGCTGGCTTCCCATTATATTGATGCCATTCAACCATAATGTTTATTCTAACGTTGTAGTTTGTCATAGACTGGATGGTGATATTTCTTATTGGCATGTGTTTGAAGCAACGAGAACACTGGATGGTGATGTTTTTATGGTGCTTTAGATCAGGGTTCCGGAAGATCAGAGTGGGTGGGACTGGCCTGAAGGATTACCCTTGACTGCAAGTTTGGTGCAGTCCAGTGCGCATCTTCCTCTGTCCAAGCATCCTGACTGCAATCATCTGGTTGGGTCTTCTGAAGGTTTAGTGAGGTCTGGACAGCCTATGGACAGTATTGTTTTTCCAAAGAATCCCCTTACAGACCATAACTTAAACCATAATTCAGTTATTGATGTTTTAGACAAACAAAAGAGAAATGGTCAAGGTGGTAACAATTTTCTTGGCTTGGCTGGCACCTTGCACAGCAATTTACATGGTGTGGGGAATAACACACCACATGGTATGATGGATAACACTATCTCTAGGTGTACAACTATGCCTACTTTTGTTGGCAAAGGAGCTGAGAATGGTAGCCAGTCCATATCTGCACATATTGACAATATTATGAAGAGTGGGAGTTTTTCAACTACCAATTCTGCGCTGCAAAATGCAAGAGCTCTTTTTAGATGTTCTGATGTCAGCAGAGCTAAAGATGAAAAGGATTGTGTAATTGTAGACAAGGATGCTGCTTCTTCAAGCATAGAGTTGAGGCTTGGGCAACCAAATGAGCAGAATTGGTCTTCAGGAAATCAAGTTCTATCAACAGTTGGGCCACCATCATGCAACTTTCTTATGAATTCACTTAAGCCAAGTTCCAGAGAGCAGATGATTCATTATGGTGTGTTGTAACAATCTTTCTACTTCACTCATTATCTAGTGTATGTGTTAGTCCATTATTGTCATACATCATTTTTACCACTATGGATTGTTAACCGATTAACTATTATTCACTAAATCATACAGTGACCAGTTGTGGGGGAGATGAGGAATCCAGACAAGGTCTTCCTCATGTAGCTGGCCTGTTAAATTCTGCAAGGGAACAAGACCAGTTGAACTATGGACGCTGTGCAATCAAGAATCCAATTAATGTTGGCAAAACAGAAAATCTCAAAGGCGAGGTGGCCATGAGCACAGTGTTTTCACCATTTAAACTCAATGGTCCACTTGAGGATAACTCATACTCCAGATCCACTAGTAATGTGTTCAATAGCACCGAGCATATTGTGCATGAAACATCACATAGTGAATCTCATGCTGTCAACTACCCAGGCAATGTCCCCTTGAATGGCGGAAATGGTTTAGAAAGGCAAAGGACTGGCCCTGAGTTTGATTTTTCCGGACCTAGAGACAAGGGTAAAGGCGTGGGGCGTCTTATGGGTAACTCTTTCGATGAAACAAACTTGGTGTCTAAAATGCATAAATGGAAGAAAAATCCAAGCTCTTTTACTGAAGTCATAAATGGAAACATTTGTGCTGCTTTTCCCATGATGCATGAAAAGAATCACTTTCCACATCACTTGTCTAGCATTCCGCTGGATGCATCCGATGCTGGGAGCTTGTCTAGTTATCTTGATAAGGCTCCTTCTTTTGGTACTACTGATTATGTCTTCCCTGGAGCCTTGGGTTCGTCTATGGGTTCTGGGCAAATCTTTCCATCACAAGCAATTCCAATGGGTTCAGGGCTGACTATGTCCATGTCAAAACAAGATGGAATTAGTGCAAGCCCTTATTTACTTGATGATAATCTAAGATTGCTTGCATTTAGGCAGATATTGGAACTATCCAAGCAGCAACATGAGAGACCCCTTGGAAAGAACCCTGAACAAGATAGAAGTGTCAAACTACAGCATTCTCTGTTTGAACCAGCAGCATCTGGATTAAAGCGACATGAGACTGATTTTATCAGTAAACAGAATGTTTCAGAAGTTTCCATGAAATCAACCCAATCGTCTCCTACTGTTAAGATGGGTGATGACGTTGCTAAATTTGCTCATGTGACAGGCAAGTGTGTGAAACTTCGGTGTGTATTCATGTAACATGCTGGTATTATCTGCCTCTAATTCTTCAATCTTGTAGTGTTGAAGTTTTTCTGCCATGATGGGGACTCTTGATGCTAAAAAGCTTTTCTGCTCATACAGGTGTGAGCAACTGGTGCAATTTCTCAACATTGACACAAGGAAGACCATTTTGTAGTAAAGAAATTGACAAGCAGTGTCAACTTTCTCATGGTCATCTTCAAAATGAACAGCCCTCATTGAGGTTAGTTGATGTTTTTGTTGTAGGGAATAAAGTTGCAAGTAACATTTTTATTCTTTGAGATTGCCATACATTTGAGTATCAAGATTTTGAACGTTCCTCACTACTTTTAATGTCTTTTGGGGTTTAGCCTCATCCACAGACATTACTCTCCCACTCCCACGGTTTGCTGGCAATATCAATAATTGTTTTGTTGTCACTGTTTAGTGAACATTTCAACTGACAAGGTGGATCAAATATGTGATATCAATTACTAGGGTGTGATGTTGGGTCTGGTGATTTACCAAAAAAACTAGCTCCAAATGTGTCATTCCATTCTTTCACATCAGTTCTGCTGTCATCAATTTTGTCTTGGTGCTCTAACCTCACATATAGCTCATTAGCTGTGACTTCACTCAGTTTTTTGTTTGCACTTACTGGCTTTTCTATATCTGCCTAGTGGATTTCACTGGTATATTTGTTTTAATGCCATGATGTTGATAGTACTATTTATTCAAATGTTACAGACTTGGCAGGAATGAACACAACATCACTGATTCAAATGAGCCTGAAAGCTGCTGTCAGATGACACAATATTTTCAAACTTACTGCAGATGTGCAGCCCATACAAAATGTTTAGGAGGGAAATGCGGAGGTGGTAATCATCCTAATTCCTTCAGAGCACCTATGAGAGGTGTTGATGGAAAAATTCATGCTTTGATTGCTTCACAAATTGCTAAAGATAACATCATTCCACGTGAAAATACTATTTCCTTAAACCACTGTGGAAAGTTGAAGGGGCAAGCACCTAAGAATATCAGTTGTACCTCTCAGTGGAAAGATGTGCCAAGCAAGAAAAAAAATGTCTGCCAGGTAGACCAATCAGCTTGCAACCTGGACAGACGACAACATGAATCAGGTCATCTTGGAGACACAGTTGCTAAGTGTTCCGGTGGAGCAGTGCACAGGATTGACTCCTTCAGAGAGCAAGAAATATCTAATATATCTTCTGGATGTTCTACCCCTGCTGTTACTCAGGCATCAAATGAGGTTGACAACGTGGATTCTTCAATTGCAGTTACTGAAAATGCTAACTGCATGAAACATCTTATAGTTGATGAAGGATCAGGCATTGATAAATGCTGGTCATCAGATGATGCTGTTGAAAGTGACAGAAATGCTGACTTCTGTGGCTCTACTTGTAGGACAAGACTGTGGAAAGATAGGTGTTCTAAAGTCATTAACAATCAATCATCTCGAAGTCTTCTTGATGAGGTTAAGCTCATGGATTCCTTGACATGGAAGAGAGGCCGAAATCAAATCCAGGCTGAGGTTACTGCTCTTGAGAAAACCAATCATCCTTCTGAACCTGATAGAGGCATTAAAACTGCAAAGAGAAAGAGAGAAACAAAACCAGAGATGCTGGATACATCACGAGGCACCACTGGTCATGCAGTGCAGGATAAATATCCTAAGTTTGATGAAACTGCTAATCAGCGATGTTTATCCAAAGATACCCACATTGTTTCATCTGTCCTAGAAATGCCTTACACTTCTCATGTGTCCTCTACAAAACCTAATTCCAATGGAAAGTCTATAACGTCCCTGTCCAAACCACTTTCTCGTAAGAGAGATTTACAGGAACTTTATAATGGAAGGAATGGAGAGGATGAGGAAGTGGCAGAATTAAATGATAATAATGCTTCTTCATGTAAAATCATTGAGGTTTCAGGCAGAAAGAAATTCAGAAAGAGCGGGACTTCTGATGGTTACATTTCGTCTCAAACTCTAGATCCAGCTTATTCGATTGGAGAAAAGACTATGAAGTGTACTCCAGTTAGTCATACGAAGGTGTCTTCAAGTCAACAGTTGAGTGTTTGTTACAGGAAGCCAAGGCCAGTGGTGTGTGGGAAGTATGGTGAGATATCGAATGGAGAAATGATTGGAGATCCACCAAAACCAGCCAAAATTGTTTCTCTTGATACGATACTTGGAACTGCAAAAAAATGCACACCTCCCAAAAACAAAAAACCTACAATAACTTCCATGAGGGAGTTTAAGAAGACAAGCTTTGGTTTGACTAATGCATGCAGATCCTCCCATATTAAGAAAGAAAGTGGAGGCAATAATGCTTCAGGTTTTGATGAGATGATATTTTGCAATTCTGTCAAAGAGAGGGAGACTGCATCTGTTGGACAGGACAAGCATTTTGCTGATGAGTTGTTGGTGTTAGAGAAAGAGGGAGACAGCAAAACTGAGGGAGGTTGTAATATTTTAGGCAGCAGTGCTCACACTCAGTCAAAGCCAAAGTTCAAGGAAATTCGTAGACGTAGCCTCAACGAGCTTACGTTGAAAGGTAATTTTGTTTTATTATCTTTATCATATTCAAGTAATATACATTACATTTACATCTATTCAATTGAAGAAGTAGACTAGAAGTGAGAAAGATTAGTGTGCTCTGAAATTAAGACATGTATCACATATTTCGATGGCTATATTAGAGTAGAAATCCAGCTCACGTATCTTGCGATCATGCATGTTTGTTGGTGTTCAATCCAGAGTTGTATTTTAGTCCATGTTTGGGAGGTCCTATCATCAAACAAATCCCCTGTTTTTTTTCCACCATTGATATTGTTCTTTTTCAGGAATGAGCTCCTGTTCTGTGAAGATTTCACATGAGAAGATTTTGATACGTGGACAAAAGATGAAAAATGGGAAAATTATAAGGAGTTCTGAAGATTCTAATTGTTGCACAAATGAATCATGTGAAATCAATGCCAAAAGGTGAGCAAGTGAATTAATACTAAGAGTTGATAAATCTAACCAATCTTCTATTCAATGCAGCTTCAGATTTCAATGAATATTTAACCTGGGACATTGCTTAGAAACTTCTCCTTAATTTTTCATGTTAATTGGTTGTCTTTCAGAAATATTCTTGAGCGAGAGCACTTGTCTGCTTTGGATTCAGATTCATTCTGCTGTGTCTGGGACATTGCTTAGAAACTATAACTCTTTGTTTTTCATGTTAATCGGTTGTGTTTCAGAAATATTCTTGAGCGAGAGCACGTGTCTGCTATGGATTCAGATTCATTCTGCTGTGTCTGTGGAAGCTCAAATAAAGATGAAGTTAATTGCTTACTAGAGTGTGGTCAATGTTTAATCAAAGTATGTAGCCGTTAAATTATTTCAGATCAATTTCTCCTGTGTTTCTCCTAATTATTCTGTCACAATGATGAGTTTCTTGATACGTAGGTACACCAGGCTTGTTATGGCATTTCCAGAGTGCCTAAAGGTCACTGGTATTGCAGACCTTGCCGAACTGGTGCAAAATATACTGTAAGAAATTTGGTTCTCGGATAAACTCTCAATTAACTATCAGCTACATTTCTATGTGCATTGTTCTTGTTGTTCTGTCCAAATATTTCCTTATCCTTGCCATTGTTCTGCACTCTATACTTCCTCATCGTTTCATGGGTTGCTTCAATTTTTCACATATTATGTTAATGATAAATGAGATTTTGCTCTTGCCCATTTTCCCCAACAATTTGTTGTGAGTATCTAAGAACAATGATTTAGTCCCTGTTGCTTTTGTTTGTTAGTGAATGACATTATGAGAACTGTTAAATTATTTGACATGGCGTTTTATTGCTTTTTATTTATCAGCATTGTTCTTCTATTTTGTATCTTGTGATTTTCTATTGCCTTCTAATTTGTTATCATCCAGGTTTGTGTTCTTTGTGGTTATGGAGGTGGGGCCTTGACCCAGGCACTTCGGAGTCATGCAATAGTGAAAAGCCTTTTGAAAGCTTGGAGCTTTGAAACAGAAAGCAGGCCTAAGAATTCAGATTCTTCCGCCATAACATTGCAGGATGAATTTAGCAAGTTGCACTCCTCAGGATTTGTGCATGGAAATAACTCTTATCCAGTTTTAAGACCTGAAAATATCGAGTCATCCACTCCATCTGTTTGGACTATTGATATGCAGAAGCAATTGAATAATTTACAGAATTCCTTGTCTTGTGTTAGTAATCTGAAGGTACATAACAGCGTTACAGCTGGAGTACTTGATTCCACTGTTAAGCAATGGGTTCACATGGTTTGTGGCCTGTGGACTCCTGGGACACGATGCCCAAATGTTGATACCATGAGTTCTTTTGACGTGTCAGGTGCTTCACACCCTAGAGCAAACACGGTAAACATCGAAAGTTAACTTGTAGGATGCATGTTTAAATAGCCTGCAGTTCCAAAGTTGCAATTGTTTGAATAAATTGTACAGATAATCACACTTTTAACCATATTTTTTCTAACTGGGAAATTTAAGCTCCTAAAAATGTGATCTCATTACCTCCTCAGATAGAGCCCATGGTGATGCCATTATCAGTGGACTATAGTTAGAACTTCACAGTTCTTTTATGAATCTATTTTATGCAGTTCATCCCACATTGCATATGAAATGACATTTATCTTTTAACAGCTTCTTTCTATATAGATTCCATAGCCAATGATCTCATGGTGTGATTATCCAAATTCTGTCAAGAAAAATTGAATTAATAGCATGGTTATCAAGCCAATGGGATTGTTAAGTTCCTTGGTATATGAATACACTCTGCTTACCTGCATCTTCTTTCATAATGTTTCAAGTTTATTTAGATTTGTGAAAACAAGCTCTGACTGTAGGATTCAAAAATTTCCAACAGATTCTATTCATTTAAATTATCAAATCATGTATTCATTTCCTTTTAAATTAGCAATATATGTATTTATTTCCTTGTTTATCATTTCTTTCTTAGGTTTGCTCGATGTGTAATAGACCTGGTGGCTCATGCATACAATGCAGGGTTGCGAACTGCCCTGTTCAATTTCATCCTTGGTGTGCTCATCAGAAGGTACCCTACTTTATTTAGTTTATTCATTAAATCTTTTTGCATAATTGGCTAGGGTTGCGATCCCATGGGGGAGCTGAACCCCAAAAATCCACCCTCAGATTGTATTGCAGGCTTGCTCATGCCAGTGGTTGTTTTCTTTCTCGTATTTAGCTGTATTCCCATACAAATTTCCATGAATTTAGCAATTTCCATTTAAAACTGCTCTGGTTCAGTTTTTCATTGATGGAGGTTCATATGCTCTTTACAAAAAAAATTATGGACTGCAGGGCCTTTTGCAAAGTGAGGTTGAGGGTATAGACAATGAAAATGTTGGCTTTTATGGGAGATGTGCACTTCATGCCAGGTACGCAGCAGATGAATATGCATATGATGCTGCCAACAGTAAAACAGGTTGTGTAGGAGAAAAGGAAGAGAGTTGTGCCAGGACTGAGGTATATTTTCTTTCCTTTATCTGTCTTCCCAACAATCATCCACAGGTCTCTTTTGACTATCAATTACATTTTTCCTTTCCATCTGTCATTCAAGGGCTATAAGGGACGGAAACGAGATGGATTTTGGCATAATCTTCGTGGTCAATCAAAAGGGAAGGGTGGATGCCTTGTTCCCCAGGAGCAGCTTAATGCTTGGATGCACATTAATGGACAGAAGTCATGTACTGGGCTTTCTAAGTTGCCAAAGTCAGATGTGGAGCATGATTGTCGAGTATGTTCCATCTGCTGACAACCAAAC
The DNA here is from genome assembly GCA_032356905.1 of Salix exigua. Lineage (NCBI taxonomy): Eukaryota > Viridiplantae > Streptophyta > Magnoliopsida > Malpighiales > Salicaceae > Salix > Salix exigua. The sequence goes on from CM063605.1 coordinate 2,527,079, forward strand.
ATATTTTTTTCCAGTTATTTCACCTAAATTTTTTTACTGCATTAACTTTCAGTTGGCATTTGAATCAAAACTAATCCATTCTGTTATCAAACTCATGTGGCTTCTTTCAATGATCAGCATGCAAGGCTCGGAAAATAGCAGATATAAAATGTATGTGATGTTTCTAAGTTATTTGCACGTTAGGGATGTACACAAGATGCCTATCCCTACAAAGGAGTATTTGCGGTCGAGCATGATCTTGCTGGTTTTTCAATTTTCTTGATTTGAAGTATACCTTGTTATTCTGCTAAACATGAATGATTTTTGCATTACTGCAGTGCTAAAACTCTTACCCCTCACATTTGCATCACTTGGAATTATTTAATGTCCCAACCTCTAGTTTTCTCCCTTGACTTTGTATCTCTTCTATTCTTTCTCTTTTACTTGTTAATTGGTCTTGTATCATTTGGAGTTTTGCAACATTATTAGACAATTGTGGTGCAACATATGTGATATTATGTGTTATCCCCGTGCTTGCAGAAAGAATATGTTCGTTATAAACAAGCTAAGGGTTGGAAATATTTGATTGTTTATAAGTCTGGTATTCATGCCCTTGGACTTTACACGTCCAGATTCATCTATCGCGGTGCTATGGTTCGACTCTTTACCCTAAAGTAATGGAACCCAACTCTTTCAATTGCACAACATAATGCATTGTGATGATTCACAGGTGGTGGAGTATGTGGGTGAGATTGTTGGGCAACGAGTGGCTGATAAAAGAGAGTACGAGTATGGAAGAAAGCTGCAATACAAAAGTGCTTGCTACTTCTTCAGGATTGACAAAGAGCATATAATTGATGCAACACGTAAAGGGGGCATTGCTCGTTTTGTCAACCATTCGTGTCTGGTAAATGTCTAGTTTTTTATGGAAAAAAAATGTTTCTTTTCTTCGCTTTTGCTTATATTTTCCTATTTAACTTGCATGACAGCCAAATTGTGTCGCCAAAGTGATTTCTGTGAGGAATGAAAAGAAGGTAATGCAAAATGCAGTTCTAGTATCTTTCTTCATGATCATTATTTACTTGTACTATCTTTTGGACAAGTTGAGATTCTGAATTACACAATGAACCGAGACACTTTCATCCAAATCATACATTGTAATTGTGCTCAGAAAACTTGGAATAGTTAGGGCACAATCTTCACTGTTTATTTTTGGATTTGCAGGTGGTTTTTTTCGCTGAGAGAGATATATATCCAGGAGAAGAGATAACATATGACTATCATTTTAACAATGAAGATGAAGGTAAGAAGATCCCTTGTTTTTGCAATTCAAAAAACTGCAGACGATATTTGAATTGATAATCAATTCTTCTTGTAAATAACACATTTTTCCAACCCCCCCGATCAATCCAGTTGTTAATATCTAGCCTCTGAACATGAAAGCATTACCCATCCCTGGTGGTCATAATCTCCATAAAAGTATGTCATGTATGCTATTATGGTATGGATGGAGAGAGCAAGACTTTCCTACCTGAACAGAGCATGACTTGTGTCCACTGACGAGTCTTGCTGCTGCAAAATTAGATGATGTGAAATTTTATGATTCCGAAAACAAAAGCAACATTGTTCTTCCTTTTTTCATTTTGGTTCATCAGGAGGCCCGGTGAGTCACAGTGAGAGGTAATCCTCCCCTATTCCTAAATCCCTCCCTATCCACTCCCTAGTAGAACAACTTAAATGGCAATAGAGTTAAATCTTTAAAATGGCTCTATGACTGGTGTATATAAGATTTTTTTTTTGTTAATATGTGCTCTAATGGCAAGTCATGTTGGAGTGCTATTTTTTTATATTATTTTAAATATAGTTTATAATTAAATTATTGCTTTTAAAAAAACCCTTCAATAATATAATTATTAATTTTGTATATAATTCTTTACTCTCTTGATTAGGTATTTTTAAACAAAAACAAATATTTTTTATATAGGTATATTTAGAAGATCTATTTTTTGTATATCATTTTAAATAAATATATTACAATTATTTTCTATATAATATAATACATCAAAGAGCAACGATTAAAACCACAATCCCCAAACCAAAACCCATCAAATAGCAGTGATTAAAACCTCCGACGGTTTTACTTTCTAATCAAATCAAAGCCCATTATTTTCCTACTCGAAATGTAGAGATTATGCACAAAGCTCCGATCTTTATCCTTTGTTTTCTCCTCCACCCGTCTCCACAATTTTATCGCCGACATCTTCATTTCGCTTCTGCTTCCCGTAAATGGAATCTTAATGGATCCTTTTTGAACAAATCTTCTTTTATCAGTTCAGCCTCCTTTGCTAGCAGCTGTCCTCTTCGCGTTTGTCTCTACTCTTCCACTCTGTAAGGCTTATGGGTTTCTTTTGGTCTGTTCTTTGCATGATTATTCGCTTGTCGATTCTTTTTTGCAAGCATGAATATTGAGGAAATGTACTATTGCTTTGGTCTTCGGAGCAGCTACAAATAGCAATTCAAACACTGAACATCCATCTGGCTATTAATTAAAATGGTTGTTCCGTTGGTGGGCTACAAATTACAAAATGAAATAAAAAGCTAAAATGACAGATTTATAGATATAGCTCTTCAGATAGCTGATGTGTTGGACTTGCCCTTAGGGTTTAAACCTTATTCTTCTGGTGGAATTTCTTTTAGAGCATCAACCTTCTATGCATGGCAAATTAGAGCACGTTTTTCATGTTTCGTTGCCCCCCCTCTATTGAATCCATCTGTCTCCTTCCTTGTATTTGAACTCAAACCAGGCCTTTTGCTTTCGAGTTTCGATCTCTCCAGTCAAACTTCTATGGCTACTCCTTGTATTTGAACTTAAACCAAGCCTTTTGCTTCCCAGTTTTGACACTGCGTTTTGAAAAAAAATATATATATTTTAAGTTAACGGGGGAGGAACGCCAGTGACTTTCACACCTGAATACCACTAGTGAGCCTCGCCCATGAATATCAAGAGCGGGCCTTTCATACCTTCTTGGCCACTGTTCTGTTCTGTAATATAATTGAGAATTAGTTATAATAGCTTCAACATTTATACTAGTGTTAGAACAACATTGTTAATCAGTCGTCTTGGCTAATGTGATGTTTTGCTCCAAAATTCTCAAAACCCTGCCTCGTTATTTCTGCTTTTGCTAATTGCATCAATAAAAAACAAGAGCAATCAACAGAAGCCATTTTTTAGAATTATCAATACTGGTATTTTTATTTTTTTTATTCGTTCCATGCGAGAGGACAATCCTCGGGTAACAAAAAATTATGGAAAAAAGGATCATCGTGCCTGTTACAAAAGATAACATAAAAAAATTGACAGACAATCATTTCCGGATGATTCATCAAATAATTTCTACATCGAACATTTGAAATTAACGAATTTATTCATGCAAGATACTATTACATGGAGCACATCGCAGCCTGCTAACTTGCAACGATCACTGAGGGTTGCACCATGAGATTCAAATTGACGTGGAGCATCCATTCAAATGCTCACAAGGTCTCGCCCATGCTGACACCTCAAATACACAAGGGCCCCTTTCTCGCATCAAGCAGCAAAAACCCAAGCATCCTTGATAGTTTCCAGCCACTTGTCCTCTCTAGGATCCCCAGTTAGGAATGTTTGCAGTAGCTTCATTCACCATTGTCACCAGAGTAACCTGCCATGTTATATTTGCTTAAAGAACAAGAACTTGAACTGATGAAGAGGAGGACAATAAATCAAAGCTTCGATCTTAACGAAAAAAGGAAGAGTCAATTTCAGTTTCCCTCGTAGTCTTCCTTCCATAAGGACTGGCAATATGCCCAGATGGGTAGAGAGAAGCAAGAATTTGTCTAAACTTGATTACAATACCTAAAGCTGATTATTGAATAAGCTTAATTTCAATGCATCCAATAATTCACTAAACATTTTCGACGTGCCCATTTGACCCTTAAACATGACCAAGATATATAATCACAAAGCAGCTTTGCCCTCTCCTCAGGGTGGGGGCAGTGCTACATTACAAAAAACTTAACAGCACTCTTTCGTGATACTTGAAGGGAGCTAGAGTTTATTCTTTATGGGTATGCTCCCAGGAAGTTTCTGTTCACACCTGGGATGTTCGGTTGCATAAATTTCCCATGCTTTACTTAATGGTAAAAGTAGCAAAATCTTGAATTTTAGGACATAATTACTTCCCCGTATGAGAAAAAAAAAACGAGCAAGGACGTAAAATTCCATGGGCCGAAAAGCTTGTTTAATTGCTTGTTAAGGCTTTTCGTGCATAATTTTTTTTTTATGCGAGGAAACTCTATCCTTGTAAAATGTATTTTGTAGGTCTAGATAAATAAGTAAAACCCTAGCTATCCTAAATTCTTACAAGGGATATACGCTCTGACTCGAACTCGAGACCTGTTGTGCAGATCACAAACCTTTTGCTATCACATCATGTCCCTAGGGGACAAAATATTTCATGCATGATGATAATAATGCGGCAAGAAGTTAGGACTATAAGGTGAAATGAATTATACCACACTCTCAGGAACACCCGGTGGAGGCAAGGGAAGGTTTCTTGGGGGCATAACGGTATCGTAAGATCTCTTGTCAAACCTCCATTCTCCAATCTTTCCGTAGGTTAATTTACCCTGTAAACAAAGAAACAAAAATCAAAATTTTGTCAAACCAGACCTTAGTAATAGCAAATGAAAGCAGTTGCAATAAATCAGAAGTCAGAAGCTGTTTCTCTTTATCTTTTCTTCATCCTTGAACAGCATGGAACACAAAATTGAATCGGTCTGTCAACAGTAGACTACCTTCATATCATAGTCACATCCGTAAGTGTAATGAATTATGAACTTCTTGCCAATTTCTGTATCCCAAGGAGGCTGCCAAACGATGCAAAATGGGTAACATTGAGTAAAAGGAAATCCATAAAATTTGAAATATCAGAAAATGGCACGTCATTATGATGATTTCAGGAAATGAGATTTAGCAATGAACTTGGCAAATTTTCTACATTTTTTCCAGACAGATGTATGACAGCAAGGAAATGCTATTTTAATTAAACCTGAATCATGAAGTCCTTGTACAGGATGTTGTCAACACCATGTAGAGCAGATGAAACCGCATAGCCATACCTGTATTTAACAAAGAATAAGGGGAGGCAGAAAGGTCAATTGCCCACTATAAGGTCTTCGCAAAAATAGAGTTAACCACAAAAATCTCACATTTCAAGCACCCAGCCAAAAGCTTTATCTGTTTCAGGATCCTTTTTCATTGCCAACGAGACATTCATCCAAGTGGGAGCAATCTTCTTAAGAGATTCCTAACAATGTTGCACGGACAATCAAGAAAGGGCCAAGATTTGGAAGAATAATACATGGTCAGAAAGAGCATATTAAACACAAACCTTCCCAATAATGACAGGAGAGTTTCCTATGGGATCGATCTTTGTTACTGGTCCCTTATCCTCAGGGAAATACTTTCGAATGATAGACTCAAACTTTTTTGGTTCAATGTAAAAGAAAGGAAATGCAGCTCCAAGGCCATCTTTCGATAGGTTTGGGATGGGCTTAACAATAATATGATCCGGCTCTGCCATCAATATGTAACTGAGTACAAAGTAAAACAACATAGATAAAGTCAAATCTACTGAAATAAAGATCAAATCGTCACAGAAGCTGGGAATTTTAAAGTTTAGTACTCTTCTTTTATGTCCGCTTTTTGAAGCCATTGCACAAATGCCCAGGGTCTGTTGAGAACTATATAGCCCTGTGATTGTGTAAGATTTGAGATAAGCAAATAATCGAAATTTAACAATAATAAAGCCTGAAATCTTCAAATACGACCACATTTTCCCCATTATTCGGATTATTATTTTTGGCTGAGTTAATTTTTCATTCCCAAGAAGAAGTCAGCAGGAAACCATCTGCTTCGAGCCAGAGTCTCTATACAATCAGAAACTTCTACTATAACACCATCACTCAATTTACATCAAGACAAAATGCACTAACCCCTCACAATTAACAACTGTGATACTCTCAAATTCAGTAAACCAAGCTAAAAAAGTGAGTGCAACTTTAACTAATTCTAAAAGTAAACTATATAGATCAAGAAACTAATACAGACCCAGATTTTAAAAGAACACAAACCTGATCCATCCCAGCAGGAAGAGGCTGTGCTATAAAAGTTGGGATTTCCTCCATAAACTTATCGGCCTTTCCAGAATGCAAGATCCTAGTGAACCCTCCCATTTCACTATTGGGTCCATCTCTATGCTTCTTGTACCAATAATACATTACCCTACACTGCCAGGTATTATACACAGAATCAGAAGCTGTCACAGCTGTATGAAACAGTCTCTTTTTACCGGAGCTTGATCTTTCTACTGGCATCTTGATCACTGGGTCAACCAAGAGTGCTGATCTTGATGGTGGACCTGGTAAATCATGTTTAAGTGGTGCGTTTGCTGATATAAGGATGTTGTAAGTTATAAGGGCTACTGACAAGGTTATTAACACTGTAAAGAAGAAATTCCCACAACCCATTTTTTGTTTCTCCCTATAACACACACAATCTCTCTCTAAAAATCACTCTCTGTGCTACATAAGCGTCAATGGCTGCTAGAAAGGGAGGGAAGGAGGCTGTGGCCGTTGCAGAAAAACAAAAAAGTCTTCGTGTGAGAAGTCGCTGACAAGTTGAGCTATTACTGTTATTTTAGATTTTATTTACGTAGGCGACATGTCAGTTAGTGGGAGTGGTGCGTCATCTCTTACCATCCTATTTGTGGCGATCAGTGTGAGAGACCTGCCGTTTGGGGTTTTTTTTCTCGTATATATTTAATATTGTGATGTGAGTGTATTTAAAAGATATTTTTATTAAAAAATTATATCAGTAATTTTAAAAAAATAATTAAATTTTTATATATAAAATATGTTTTTTTAAAAAAAAATTACTATAGTCTCAAACATTTTTAAAAGTACTTCAAAGTGAGATTTGAACTGTCAAATTAAAATCACGTATATCTAAATCAGTATTTAAAATTGTGATGATTGTTTATTTTTTAAAAAAATTATTTTTTAAAATGTAATTTTGATATCAGCACATCAACAAAAATTAAAATACTCTCAAGGCTTTAATAAAAAACATAATAGCATCAAAATCTATAGGGGAACAAATAATTCACATAGTAGGATTTTGTTTTTGAAAAATCAGGTAGAAAATTTAGGAAAATAATATAGGCTGAAATGTATTTTTAAGACACCAAATTAATTGTTTCTATTTCTATTTTTTATGCTATTAAGATATTTCTCAATATTAACTCAAAGTGACATGTTTATAAAATATAAGTATTATAAATAATAAAATAAATGGACATAAAATATCTTGTGCATCAAACAAGATTATTGTTTCTCACAGTATAAATTTTGAAACAAAAATATTTTAAAAAAAATCCAATTTCAATTAATAAACTTGTTTTCTCTTTTTTTTTACACTAAAATATCTCAAACACAATTGTTTTTGGCAAGGTTGTTAATACCGTTCCAATTTTTCTATCAGAACTGAATGTTTCGGTTTTGAAGCGTTTTGACATGCAGTTTTGATGTTGTACTGTTCATATATAATTAAATATATATATAAAAAAAAATTAAAATATTAATTTAACAAGTATAATCTAAATTCAAGATAAATTAACTTTAAATTATCCAATGCAAACACAAAGTCAAACAAACATAATCTCAAAATTAGAAAATCTCTAAAATTTCAAAATATTATGATAGTAAAATGTTCTAAAATTAAAGAAATATTATGATTTTGAGTCGAACGTACGCTGAATTTCGATATATTAACATTAAAATCGGATAAAACAATATCATTTGTCTCAAATTTGTAATGACACGAAATATTTAAACTATTCCGAATGATAAAGTAATCAATAAGACTGTTTTTTTGACAAGCATCAATAATTATTGATGATGGATTTTAAAAATTGAGTTGAAAACCATGTGGTAAGGGCCCACATAGGATGCCTGGAGAGCCCAGCTACACATCTCTCTCTCTCTCTCTCTCGAAAATGGCCTGCTCTAGCCAATAGGCTGCGAGGCGGGAAGGCGGGGAAACATTGAAAGCCAGGAAAATGGCCGGAAATTGTGGACCTCTCAAAATAATTCCAATTCCGGGAGCAAGGGTGTGTTTGTGATGATGATATAAATTATTTTAAAAAAATATTTATTTGTATATCAATATATTAAATAAATTAAAAATATAAAAAAAAAGAGGACGACAAACAAAGGTCGTAATTTCTTGGGAAACTCACCCCCTCAGGGGGGCCCATCCAGTTGGTTCCCATTTTGAATTGGAACCCGTTTTCCATCATTTCACACCATAATTCATAAAGCTCTCCACTCCCACCCCATCTCTGTTACTGAATAATTAATCTTTTATTATTTTATTTTTTATTAATGGAAAAAAAAACATGTTCTGTTTGTGCTCGAGAGTAAATTTAGTTTTAAAATTATATTTATATAAGGTGGTTTAATGTATTAAAAAGAACAACATTTTTAGATTCTAAGGTAGTGTTACTCTATGACAAGTATTTTATAGGCAAACCTTCACGAAATTATATAATTCATCTACAGAAAGGCAATGCAACTTTAATGTTTAGATATTGGGGAACATAATTACATTCAACACTTACATTTTTATTTTATTTTTATATAAATATATACATATATACACACATATTTTTACTCTCGTTTTGTTTTTGTTTTTTTTGCTTTTTCTTGAAAAAATTTCAAGATGGTTACATATCCAGTGGGAAAGGAAGAAAGGAGCCAACAGGACTTCTCTGTCATTATCTGAAAAGCTTGCATCAAACAACCTAGTGAAGAAAAACAGAGCTCTTTCTTCCCCTCCCTCCCTCTCTCTGTGACTGTGTGCCATCATGTTATGTCACGGGTTACTGTCATTCACTCTTCTTCTGCTCACCTCTGTCTCTCATGGTGCTTCTGTTCCCTTCCCTTCCTTCTCTGCTCTACCCCCTGCTGGTACGCTTCTTCTGCTCTCCTCAGCTTCTGTTTGGTTTCTGTGAAAATGTAGCAGAAAAAAGAAGGCTCGAGTGTTATACTTTAGCGTTACAACATTTTTATGTGACCCCACTAAAATGTGCATGTTAAAACTTTTCTACTTGATTATCGCAAGTTTTCGTGCTTGTTGGAAGCCTAAACTAACATGTTTTATCTTTGCCAAAAAGATTTTCTTTTTCTGATTTTTCTCAGCTACCAAGCAGAAAATCTTGGAAGTTCAACTTTACATTACTTTTGATGCTTGTGTTTTGAGGTGAAAGAATTTGCATAAAGTTGTGTCATTTTTTTGGGTTGATTTTGCAATGCAGTGGTTGGGAGAGCAGATGGAGCTAAGTATGAAGTGGAGTTCTCATGGGGGACAAGGAAGCCTGTGGTGGAGGCACCCATTGGTGAACCTGTTGATAACTCGCCAGTACTCGTGTTAGCTCCAAAGAGGACTTACAGAAAAGACCCTCTTAGTGATTTCAAAAGATACACTGGAGGATGGAATATCAGTGATCGCCATTACTGGGCTGTAAGTTTATTCACCAACGACCAAACCCGACTAGCAATCATCTTTCTTTGTTTTTTTAGGTTGTGCATTAATGATTATGTACTGTTGTTGCTGTAGACGTGTAGGGTTTCAGGCTTTCTTAATTACCAGTTGACAATTACTAGATTAGATCTTACATTTCTAACATGTTGTCAGCATGTCAATATGCTATGCAGAGAAAGAAGTAAATGTAATGTGCTAATGTGTGGCCAGGGTGCTTTAGAGACTATCTATGAAATGAATGTCATAATTGTTTGTGATGGAGGAAAGATTCCAATTTGCATTCATTGATAGAACTGGAAAAAATCTGCAGTGTTTAGCAACACACAGTCATTTATTGCTGATTTCTCTAATCTTGTAATCATGAAAAATACCAATAATCTTATATTCTTGTTGAAATCAGTATAAATACTTTTCATTACAATTTGTTGAAGATGACAAATCGCTAGTTCTGATATCTGATATCGATATGAGAATGATTGTGATGAGGCATGCTGTTGGGATGGTTTGATATCAAGCAGTGTTTAATGCTACTTGCTTGAAATGTACCTTGCATGTTATCTAAATTCTTGGACCAGAATAATAGTCTTGCCCTGGCAAATGATTCAAGTTAATCAAAATAAAATAACAGCGTTACACCTTCTAGCAGGTGATGAAAAGTTATCGGTGGATGTTGTGCTCGAGGATAACAATGTAGAGTTATTGAATGGAACATTCTGTGTTGGATTTTACTTATTTGAAACTAACCACATTCAGATTTCTTTGAGAGTTCTCCGGTGACTGAAAATTTTGTTTGAATGCAGTCTGTAGGTTTCACTGCAGCTCCTCTGTTTGCTATCGCTGCAGTCTGGTTCCTGGTTTTTGGGCTGTGCTTACTCTTTGGTTGCCTTTGTCATTTCTGTTGCAAAAGGCAGCGCTTTGGCTATTCTCGAACAGCTTATACTCTCTCCCTCATTTTCCTCATTCTCTTCAGCATTTGTGCTATGTAGATGCCTCTCTCTCTCTCTCTCTCTCTCTCACACACACACACACACACGCACGCACGCACACGCATATGTTCATGCACCCGTGTATACATTCATCAATCTATTGTAAAGAAACTAATGCTGAATTCTTTGGCCACAGCATTGGATGTGTTGTTCTATATACTGCTCAGGAAAGATTTCACAAAAGCACAACAGAAACATTGGAGTATGTTGTGAATCAGGCAGACGCCACTGTCGATAAACTAAGGGCTGTGTCAGATTTTATTGCTTCAGCCAAGCTAGTTGGAGTTGATCAAGTTTTTCTACCTTCCAATGTCCAAACTGATATTGACCAGATTGGCACAAGAATCAATTCTTCTGCTAGTGTCCTTGCTGACAAAACTGTGGATAATTCAGAAGACATAAAAGATCTCTTGGATTCTGTGTAAGTTGAAGGAGACCAAAGCTTATTGTATCTGATTGAGTAAGCCATCTTGATCATATAATGAGCATGTTCATGCAGGAGAGTTGCACTGATTACTGCTGCTGCTATTATGCTTCTCCTGACATTTCTTGGATTCTGTAAGCCCTCTCTTTTTTTTTCTTCGTAAGATAAAGTGTGAATAATTCCAATGTTTAAAAGTTGTTGCAACGCCCATGTAATGATTTTTTGAGTTTTCGTGCTCTAGTGTTCTCAATTTTCGGCATGCAGTTCCTGGTGTACATGTAAGTGATTTTCTATATCTCAACATTTGTGCCTCTTTGTCTAGTAGTCTCAGTATTATTGCATTTAATTGTTACCTGCTCTCAACTGATGAACCTAATAAAACTGCTGCAGCCTGGTCATCGTTGGATGGATTCTTGTTGCTGGAACATTCATTTTGTGTGGCACATTCCTTCTTCTCCACAAGTAAGTTATATGCTGCTGACTATGCTTATTGGTCCAGTTGCAGATGTCTTATTGTGCAAGTCTATTTGGTACAGATACCAAATCTCATCTCTACTGAACTAAAAAAATTTGCTGACATTTATCATCTAGTGGGTTGAAACTCACTGGAATATTTTTATTTGTCCTTGTAGTGAAAAATGTGGAAATCATCTTTTTACAGCCTTCTACCCTAAATTAACCTTCTGGTTGGGTATTATTTGTAAAGAGAAGAATGATCTGTAGTTGCTATCAACATTGTTTCCCAAGAATTGAATCTGTGCTGCCATTTGAAACTTAAATATTCTCAGTCCGAAATAATTCTAGAGATCATGTTCGAAACAAGGATCAAACTGATTGTACCACATTGGATATCACACCACGCATAACATCCATCTCCTTGTTTCAACTATATCCAAAATGACTCGCCTATACCGTGTTCTCTTTCATCTTTCATATTCAATTTTGTAACTTCTTTCCCCTCTACTGTTTTGTTTCTACTTCTGTGGTTGCTTTGTCTAATTGCTGAGCCTCTTCACCGTGCTCACTTCAACTGGAAGCATCCTTTTATAGGAGGCGATCACTCTATGAATCCCTTATTAGATCAAAGCTAAAAGGATCGTAAAGGGTGGTGGATCTTATTCTTATTGAACTTCATTGAGCATCTCATGTTAACTCCAAATTTATCCGGTTCCTTGATGGATTAATAGAATGCTGTCACATCATGACACTGATATAGTCTTCAAAATGGACATCGTTAGAGTGATGCGGTTCGGGATAACAAACACACTGCAAGTGCACTACCTTTACTAGGTCTAGGAGTGCTATCGTTGCTTAGCCCACAAGCTAGTATGCTTAAAAGAAGTTAAAAGTATTCCATTTAGATTTCTTATTTCCTTTATATTACTTCATTGTCTCTTAAACAATCTTCTTCTTCTTCTGTATCTCTGACTCCCTCGACAAATTTCTAATTATTCTTTCCTTTACATGCTAGCGTGGCTGGAGATACTTGTGTTGCTATGGATCATTGGGTGCAAAACCCCACTGCTCATACAGCTTTAGACGATATACTGCCCTGTGTGGACCAGGCAACTACCCAGGATACCTTGATAAAGAGCAAGGAAATCACTTCCCAGCTTGTAGAGGTGGTCAACCAGGTCATCACTAATGTTTCTAATCTCAACTTCTCCCCCAACTTCAAACCGATGTACATCAACCAATCTGGTCCGTTGGTGCCAATGCTCTGCAACCCATTTTATGCTGACTTGACGATTCGGCCTTGCAGTGCTGGTGAGGTGGAGTTGACCAATGCTACACAGGTAATTAATAGAAGCTAGAAACAATCGAAGTTTTAAGATGCGTATGTACTAAAGGAACCATTACTGGGCTATAAAGTAAAAGCAGGATTCAACAAACTCTTGCCAGCCCTTCCATTCTGCCTAAGATTTCCCTTAATAACATTATATCTGCAAAGAAACTGAAGACTTTTACAAACTCCCTCATGCTAAAAATTGGAAGAATTATTCAACGTTTTGCTCAATGTGTTCAGGTATGGAGTAGCTATGTGTGTCAGGTTTCGCCAACCGGGATATGTTCTACGACAGGACGTTTGACCCCTGCATTCTACAGCCAAATGTCTGCTGCAGTAAATGTGAGCTATGGATTGAATAATAATGCTCCTTTCCTGATTGACCTAGGAGACTGCACTTTTGCCAGGGAAATATTCAATGAAATATACAGGGATCATTGTCCGAGTCTCAGGAGACACAGTAGATGGATCTACATAGGTTTGGTGATGGTCTCTACTGCAGTTATGCTTTCTCTAATCTTCTGGGTCATATATGGTAGAGAAAGGCGGCACCGCGTGTATTCCAAGCAGCTAGTATCCGAATCTGCACAAGGTGCAGAAAGGGAAAAACGTTCCTGAAAAATGAAGATCTAGATCACTCATCATAATATTGTTGGCATTTGGTGGAAAAGGTTTTCTCTGCTTCAGTTTGATTTGCTGCTTTGTATACGTGCATGTTATTTTATGGTACTTTCTCCAAGTTATGCTGGCATTTCTGTCAAGAGTAACTTCTAACAACAGATGCTTTAAGCCTGGTTGTGGCATTGTTTCAAGCTTTATAAGAAGATTAAGGGAAACTTTCGAACAGGGAATGATGAAATTTTCTCTCATGTTGGTCAAATTTTCAATGTGAACTGAGGAGACAATTTGCTTGGTCTTGAATCCCACTAGGCTGAGAAATTACAAAAGAGGAGGTTCGGCCTGCTTTATTATAAAATTGAGGTGTTGTAAAAAAAAAATATTTAAAAATTTAAATTATTAGATAATGTTTTAAAATTTGATTTATATTATATTCTAGTATATCACTTCAAGTTAAAGTCTTTTGAATGTATGTCCATGCTATTTTTTACTTAGTTTTTATTAAATAGAATGGGTGTAGTAAGATTAGAACTTGTGATTGTTTACTTTTGTTTTTGTAGTTCCTGGGACATGGACATGGCCACTATCATAAAAGAAAAATCACCATCATACATTCATGGATTTCACGGAATATGGTTAATTTAATTGCTATTGATGATGAACTATTTGTTGAAATTCACGGATTAAGGCAACTATGCACCTAAAGGCGGAATTGGTGCAAATACAATAAATATAACAATTCTAAAATTAATTACTTTAAAATAAAGAGATAAGGGAGAGAGATTGCTAACTCGGGTTTTTAACGTGGTTCGGCAAGCCTACGTCCACGACTCAAGTACCAACCCGTACTTGAGTATTGTACTCTCTTACTAAACCAAGTAACAAGATTACAATTTCCGCTTGATGAATCCACACCAAGACTTTACACCACTTGAAGATATGCCCTCTTCAAGATTTTCCTTTTCCCACTTGAAGATGTACCCTCTTCAAGATTTTTCCTTGGTGATGTTCCCTCACCAATACCAAGAGTTTTATACTCAACTCTCAAGAGTTTCACAATGGTTGTTTTAGTAAAACAACAATACACTCTTAATAGTGTGGATATTACAAATGAAGATCTATGATCTCTTTCTCTCACTTAATAGCACTTAGGATATTTGAAGGTGTTTAAGTGTAGTGAGAATGAGAAAATACTCTTTGTGTTAAGATATAAAGATTTAAACACAAATATGAGTATTAAGGAGGATTGATGATATGAAGGTGTTTATGCACTTCTAATTGCCTCAATATAAGATATGAAAGTTGTGTCAATTTCGTTTTGCAATTAAGAGGCCTATTTATAAGTTTCAAAGAGAAACTAGCCGTTTATAGCCGTTTGAAACTAGCCGTTTGAAACTAGCCGTTAGAAACTAGCCGTTTATAGCCAGTTAGAAACTAGCCGTTTATAGCCAGTTAGAAACTAGCCATTTAATCATCAAATCCTTTGCATGCAATGTGAAGTGTGTGAGTTCATTTTAATTTGTGCTATCAAGATAGAAATTGAGATTTACACAAAGCACTAAAATGAACACTTATTCTAAGTCTTCACTTGCTTGCATCTTGGACTTCTTGGAGTGATTTCTTCTTGAACTCCATTATGCTTGTTGATGTATTCTTTGAATAAAACCTGTTTATAGCTTAATCTCATCCAAGCATATTATTAGCCCATTTTCTTTTTATTGTTATCATCAAAATATATAAAGCATACAAAGTATGACATTATATGTCAACACTATTTATAATTAATCATAAAAATATACATAGATCTAATACATTTTACATAAATAGAGATTGCTTGAATTTATTTTGACATAAATGAAAGAAATTAGCCTATAAAATACAAGAGGAAGAAGAATCCATGTTCATCATTATGTTCGTATAATATCAATTTGTAATCGCTTGATTAACCAAACTTTAATATCATGTTAAAATATTATCCCATCTAAAAAAAAATATTATATAAGACTTGAAGATATGATTTATATTATTTTCTATAATACACACACCAAACACTCTACCTAGAAAATCATTTTAAAAAACAATTGCAAAATATTTATTTTTTTAATACAATAAAACCCATGATAATATTGCTCTAACAAAGGTATTGATTTTATTAATACTTATTGCTTATAATTTTTTATTGTTTTGACAGATATTTTTTCCTGCTCTATTTGATTTATCTATTTTAATGTTAATAATAATAATAATAATAATCTGACTGTCCTCCATTTCTTTGAAAAACAGGGCTGGGCCACGTTATAATTTTTTATTTTTGTTTAAGTTTTTATATTTTATTTGCTTAAGGATATATTAAAATAGTATATTTTATTGTTAAAATTTTAGTTTTAAAATTAACCTATCAAAACAATTTAAAACAATTATTTTTTAAAAATAAATATTTCTTTTTAATTTCAATTAGAAACAAGTTGAATATATAAATTCTAAAATATCAGCAGTACAGATTTGGGTGCAGTCGGGCTTCTAAAATATCCGTTTAGGGAATCAATTGATTTATTCGCCTCTCATTTTCAATTCAATTGTCCATCATCTGCTCCAAGACGCCTTTTTAAATTTATTTTTATTTTGTTGCTGTGGATAAGTGGAATTTTATATAATAAATGCAAAGAATTTTTTAATTTAATTGTCATTGTCTAATTTGGAATTTGAATGGTGACTACTAAAAAGAAAATATAATTATTGACAGGGAAAATTATATGTCAAATACTTTAAAATTCATACAAACTATTTCCCTTGCCTCTTATGTATATCTTACGTATTACATATGTCACACGGAGGAACATAAGAAAAAAATAATTTTATTTTTTAAAAATAAAAATTCAAAAAATAAGAATCAAAATGAAAAATAAAATATATAATTAAATCCAACTAAATCACAAAATTAAAACAAATATAATTTTTATTTTTATTTTTTTCAAATCATACGTACCAATCATGAGCATTTGACTTGGTAATAAATAAATCTTATTTTCATACCTGAAATTTATATGGAATTGATAAATTTATTATATTTAGACTACGTTCAATTCATGACAAACATAAACCTTGTCGATGTGGCTAAAATCATTCTAAAAAATGATATCCCTTTTATTCATTGTTTTTAATTTGAAAATGATTTTATTATACTCAATTTTTTTTTTTCAAAAACTTCATCTAACGGTCCCCATAACCACTCCCGCTTTTCAAATTTACCATATGGGATCGAGGAATTGAGCCCCGTGATGATACAGTATAGAGCTTAGATAGATCTTTGTTATTTAATATATAATAAATAATCTCTGTATGTTAACCTATTTTTACGAGGAAAGAAAATTGGAACCCTGCAATAATAAAAAAAAATAGAAGTATATGTTTTAAAAGTATTTTTGAAAAATTCTAGAAAAAAAATATAAAATTTGGTATTTTTAGATTATTTACATGTGATGATGTAAAAAATAATTTTTTTAAAAAAAATATATATCATTTTGATCAATTTATGAATAAAAATTATTTAAAAAAATAACATCACCCATACTCCTGAATCATAAGTGTGGTGTGTTATAAAAAAAAATGATTGTCATTGCATTGATAGATTTAAAAGTGTTTAATAATATGATAATAGTTGTTTTTTAAGATATTTTTTTATAAATATATTTAAATACTTTTTTATTAATTATAATATAGTACATTCAAAAAATCCAAAGTTTAAAAAAAAATGAAAAACAGTAAGCATAAAACAAAGGTATTGATTTTATTAATACTTATTGCTTATAATTTTTTATTGTTTTGACAGATATTTTTTTCTGCTCTATTTTATTTATCTATTTTAATGTTAATGATAATAATAATAATAATAATAATAATAATAATAATAATAATAATCTGACTGTCCTCCATTTCTTTGAAAAACAGGGCGGGGTCACGTTATAATTTTTTTCTTTTTGTTTAAGTTTTTATATTTTATTTGCTTAAGGATATATTAAAATAGTATATTTTATTGTTAAAATTTTAGTTTTAAAATTAACCTATCAAAACAATTTAAAAGAATTATTTTTTTAAAATAAATATTTATTTTTAATTTAAATTAGAAACAAGTTGAATATATAAATTCTAAAATATTAGCAGTACCGATTTGGGTGCAGTCGGGCTTCAAAAATATCCGTTTAGGGACTCAATTGATTTATTCGCCTCTCATTTTCAATTCAACTGTCCATCATCTGCTCCAAGACGCCTTTTAAATTTATTTTTATTTTGTTGCTGTGGATAAGTGGAATTTTATATAATAAATGCAAAGAATTTTTTAATTTATTTGTCATTGTCTAATTTGGAATTTGAATGGTGGCTACTAAAAAGAAAATATAATTATTGACAGGGAAAATTATATGTCAAATACTTTAAAATTCATACAAAACTATTTCCCTTGCCTCTTATGTATATCTTACGTATTACACATGTCACACGGAGGAGCATGAAAAAAAATTAATTTTATTTTTTTCAAAATAAAAATTCAAAGAATAAAAATAAAATATATAATTAAATCCAACTAAATCACAAAATTGAAACAAATATTTTTTTTTTCAAATCATACGTACCAATCATAAGCATTTGACTTGGTAATAAATAAATAGATCTTTGTTATTTAATATATAAATAATCTCTGCATGTTAACCTATTTTTACGAGGAAAGAAAATTGCAACCCTGCAATAATAAAAAAAAACAAAAACAAAATGGAAGTATAATTCTATTGCGTTTTAAAATTATTTTTGAAAAATTCTAGAAAACAATTATAAAATTTGGTGTTTTTAGATTATTTGCATGTGATGATGTCAAAAATAATTTTCAAAAAAATATCATTTTGATCAATTTATGAATAAAAATTATTTAAAAAGATAACATCAACCATACTTCTGAATCATAACTGTGATGTGTTATAAAAAAAATGATTGTCATTGCCTTGATAGATTTAAAAGTGTTTAATAATATGATAAAAGTTGTTTTTTTAAAAACAATTTTACAAATATATTTAAATACTTTTTTTATTAATTTTAATATAGTACATTCAAAAAATCCAAAGCTTTTAAAAAAAAAATGAAAAACAGTAAGCATGAATATGCCTCTCTTTTTTCTGAAGGCCGTGTAGCTTGGTGCCCCCAACCATGGTCGATCGCCACTAGGCTGAGAAATTACCAAAGAGGAGGTTCACCTACTCTTCTTTTAAAAACATATTCCAAGTTTTGAGGGCCGGCTTCGGCCTGGTTTATTATAAAATTGAGGTGCTGTAACATTTTTTTATTTAAAAATTTAAATTATTAGATAATGTTTCAAATTTTGATTTATATTATATTCTAATATATCACTTCAAGTGAAAGTCTTTTGAGTGCATGTCCACACTATTTTTTACTTGTTTTTTATTAAATAAAACGAGTATGATAAGATTCGAATTCGTGACTGTTGGGTTAATAAGGTTATGATATCATGTCAAAAAACTATCTCTTAAAATTCTAAATTTTTAAATCAAATTTATGAATATAATTTATATTATTATCTTGTAAATCTGGAATCAAAACTAAGTTTAAATAATGCATTGACATTTGAGCGAGTGGTGGTAATGTGTAAAGAAACATATTAAAAAAAAATATGTATAATTCATAGTTATAAGACTCGATTCAATTTAGGTAAAACCCCTCCCAGTTCAACACTGATAAAACCCATGTAAGAATTCATGTCAGCGAGTCGTCAAAGTTGACTCACCATCCATGGCTGAGTTTATAGCATCAATGTAATTGTCAAACAGGAGCTTCACAAGAGATTACTTGTCACTACCATTTTGCAGGAGGGTTTTTTCTTCTGAGAAATATTTTAGGATCAGCTTCTATATTAATTAACATATATATATATATATATATATATATATATATATATATATTGAATTTTGTTTGTGTGTGTGTGTGAATTTAGGGTGTCGGGGTAAATTTATTTAATTCTCACTTATTTTTTAAAGATTATTGAATTTTGTTTTTGTGATTCCCGGGGACATGACCATTATCATAAAAAAAAATCATCATGCATTCATGGATTTCACGGAATATGGTTAATTTAATTGTTATTGATGATGTAACTATTTATTATTAATCATAAGAATATAAATGGAGCTAATACATTTTACATAAATAGAGATTACTTGAATTTATTTTGACTTGAAGTGAAAGAAATTAGCCTACAAAATACACAAGAGGGAGGAAGGAAAATCCATATTCATCATTATGTTGGTATAATATGAATTCGTCGATGTTTAGTTTTCGAGATTATGATATTATTCATCTAAAAATTTAAATTATATTAAAATTATACTTATTTGTTGTTTTGATGGATTGATTTTTTGTATTTTTTTAAATAGAAATACGTGTCTTGCATGTGATATGTAATGACTAAATTGAGTTGAATACATAATAAATGTCACTAAAACATGATATAGTTTGAAGGTTAGGATAAGAAGGAAAAGAAAATACAATCGGAATTGAATATGTGTTCATAAGGACGGTGGCAGCTTACAAATCGACCTTTACAGGAGCCATGGGACGGGGTTCTACAAGTGCCGAGCTCCTATCATTGACTTTTTTATTCACACGTATTTAAGGTGATTTTTTTTTTCAGATTCGAGAAAATCTAATTTTTTAGAAGTATTTTGTGGGATCAACTGAGTGAATAAAATGCTAATTATTTTAGGTTCTTACAAGAAATACACGTATTAACTCGAACTCGAGATATTTTGCGCAGATTTCCGACCCACGTCCCTTGCAGATTATAGTCGTATTTCTGTTTTTTTATTGCTAACAATGACATGGAGCCCATGATTCGAATTTTCGAGTATTTTTTTATGTTACTTTGATGCATTTTAGAGTATAAGTTTTCTTGAATACTGAATTTAAAATTCGAGCTTGAAAATTAAGAAATAAAATAAACTTTGATGCCCACTTCACCTGCTTGCTTCGCGAGAGATATACTGTTGTCAACTTTTCAGATATCGGATATGTTTAGGAATGTGGTTAATGTAGTTTTTTAAAGTGATTATCTTGCTGAAATATATCAAAATAATATTTTTTTATTTTTTAAATTTTTTTTAAAATCAGCATATCAAAATAATTTAAAACATATATGAATATATTCATTTAAAATATTTTTTTTTTAACTTTCAGCCAAAAACCGGATCGCAAGAGGGCACATCATAATCAAATGGTGACAGCATAGTGATATTTTTTTAATAATCTTTCTAGAAGTAGAGGGCTTCTTCAACAGTCAACAGCAACTTGGTGGGCGACGAGCCCACTTTTGACTGTCCTCCATTTCTTTTAAAGCCCGTTTCTCATTTCGTTATGAAACGTTTTTGAAACATTTAAAAAATAATATATCAAATACTTTCAAATTTATTCAAAACTATTTCCCTCCCCTACCATGTATATTTTATGTTAGATAGGCATGTTTGGTATTGTGTTTCAAATGAAATTATAAAAAAAAATATTTTAAATTAATGTTTTTGATGTTTTTACATCATTTTGATGTATTGATGTCAAAAATATTTTTTTTATAAATAAATATTATTTTCATGTATTTCTAAATAAATATCACTTTAAAAAATAATTTAAATCAAACTCCCAAACATATAATATCTGTCACATGTAGGAATTTTTTTTAAAAAATTCTATATACAATATAATTTTATTTCTTAGAATCCTACTTGCCAATCATGAGCATTGGACTCGATAATAAATAATTTTTTCTTATAAAAATCTTACTTTCATAGACAATAAAAGTATTTAATTTGAAATCAACTATAAAATATTTTTATTTATTTTCAAAATCACATTGAAAACATGATGAAGTGTGTGTTTGCGAGTGCTATTGAGATTGTTTTTTAAAGTGTTTTTTGTTCATAAATACATTAAAAATAATATTTTTTTATTTTTTAAAAAACTATTTGTTACATTAACACATGAAAATAATATATAAAATAAAAAAAATATTTAATTTAAAATAATAATAATTTTTTTTAAATATATATTGATATCAAACAGAGTCTAAGAATAATCTCGGCACGTTATAAAAAAAATGGTAGTCATAAATTTAGAATTGTTTAATAATACGATAACCGGTTGTTTTTTTTTTTGTATAAATATATTAAAATAAGTGTTTATTATTATTTAAAATTTTTATTTTTAATAAAGCACATTAAAAATAAATTGAGAATAGTGAGTATTTTGTCTGAAGTCAGTATAAGTTTGGTGCCCCAATACGGAGCGCTCCAAAAACTCCACGTCTCAGTCACACCAGTTAACAATGCATGAAACTATTTCATGCATTTTCTTACTTCAAATTACGTGTTTTGAAGATATTTTTTTATTAAAATAATATTTTTTTTATTTTTAAAAATTAATTTTGATTTCAGTATATTAAAATATTTTAAAATAAAAAAAATTTAAAAAAAAATCTCTTTTCAAAACCGATTGAAAAACAACTTCATGGCCTCCGGCTTATCAGATCTCCTTCCGTGAATAGCGGAGAGTGCTTGCCACGATTCCAACACTAATTTCTTGCTTTTTTATATTAAACTAGTTCTTGATCTGTCCTCTCGTAATGAATTCGATCGAGGAGCACAGTTGGGGGGGAAAGGTGTTTGCAGAAGAATTATCAGTCTATTTATCAGAAATAAAAAAATGTAATTTATAGTTTAATTAAGTTTTTTCATCACTACTTTATCGACAACAATAAATTTAAATTAATGCGTTTTTTTAATATGGGTTTAATATATTGATATCGTAAATAGAAAAAAAAATGATATTTTAATATATTTTTAATTAAAACAAATATTTAATATATTGCATCACAATATCAAACAAATAATAAATTTAGAAGAAAAAAAACAAGCCATTCCCCCATAAAACGCTTGCTTTGGTGCATTCAGATGTTTAATTTCAAATTAGAATGATATCAATGGGGAAAAATTAATAATATGTTAACAGTTTGAAGTTCTGGCTTTGTTAACTGGGTTTTTTAAAGGGTGTTTAGACAATAGTTATTAATTTTCTTCTGTTACGGTCGGAATGTTCCGTTCTGTTAAAAAAAAACCGAGACAAAATAGCGTCATTTTCGTCTCGGTTTTAATTCTGATCCGTTCCGGCCAAATTCCGGTCAGAACGCCTCGGATCCGTTTCGGGCGTGCCATTCCAGATTCAATTTTTTTAAAAAAAAATATATATATTTTTGACATTTATACATCAAAATAATTTAAAAACACCAAAATATTTTAAATAAAAAAGAATTCAAATTTTAATTATGCTTGTTAAATTAATATTTTATTTTTTCATATATATATATATACATAATTATACTTATAAATAATATATAAAGGAATCTAAATAATAATTAAAATTTAATGCCGAACTAAGTTTTATAAAGACAGCTAATGTGCTTAATCATGGTACAAAATTTACCCTAACTTCATTATAATTTAAATTATGCAGATCGGACAAAAGTTATGTCTGGGTTGGATTCCACGAATATCGATTTAATTTATTAATATATTTATTTTTTATATCTATCATACTTTGTCACCCTATCCTGTCATAGTTATAAATAAACAATGTCTAGCTGGTTTGGTTAGATTGAGCTTTATTTAAAATTAATTGGAAGTTTATCTAGTTAAAATTAGGCAATTGGACTAAATTAAGATAAAATTCAACCACGTCAATTTCAGGGTTTTTGTTTTTATTTTTTAGTCAAAACATAGAGTTAATATATTAAATTCATGTTATGAGTTGGATCGTGACGAGCGAGATAAATATAAAATTAAATAATTTCAATTTCACTGCTAATAAAATTATAAAATATCTTGTTCTTATCTTTCAAACTCCCAATATAAAATTAAATATCTATAGTCTCCTACAAAGGGCAATACTAAAATGAAGGTCAAGTTCAATCATTTTCGATCATAAATGGCTTCCAATACAAAATATCCCCAGATGCTTGACATAAAAAAAATTTGACTGCTTCGTGTCATTGTCACAGCTGTCGTGCTTCCCACTAGTAAATAGGGTGACGATTTTACAATTATTATTTATTTTTCACCTTGGAATAATCAATGATCAATAGCTTGAGATAATGTCCCTTGTCTGGGTGTCCTGGCTGAATATTATTATATCAAATCTCAAACCTTATCTTCGAGAGGCATTATCCAACCCAGTGAATGAAGAAAAAAGCCTGAGAATAATCCATACCACCACCTAGTAGGATCCAATGGTAATAATTCGAAATTAAAAAGGTTTTTTTTTAATGTTTTCATGTTTGAATCTTATAATTACTAACATGATTATTATTGGTGATTTATACGGTAGTCAAATTTAATGTTCGTGAAATTAATCGGAAGTATGTGCAAGCTAACACAAACAAAAAATATTTAAAATATATATTTATATATATATATATTAAAATGATTTAAAAATATTATAATCGGGATTGAATAATATTATATCAAATCTTAGACATTATCTTCAAGAGGAATTATCCAACCAAGAGAACGAAGAAAAAGGTTGGGAATAAACCGTACCATATAGTAGTGACGCACCGATAAAGATTTAGGATTAAAAAGTTTTTTTTTATGTTAAAGCCTTGTAGCTGTTAACATAAAGATTATTGAAATTTTATATGATCATTAATTTTAAGACCTGTGAGATTAGTTAAAGTGTACATGAACTTTCTCACACTCGCAATAATAAGAAAAAACTGAGAATATTGTATTTGGGTTTTTTTATTAATATATATATTGTATTAAAATAATCTAAAAATATATAATAAAAAAATAAATTTTAAATAGCTTCCATTTGCACCGCGATATCTGTGGTGAATATATGTTAAAATATGGAGGAGGGCAATGATTTGGATCTGCTTATTGAATCTTGATCCTACACAGGAGGCAATTAGGCGAAAGCTCAAACAATTGAAGCTGGCTATTTCCGTGGGGAGATCGTCAGCATTGATGAAACAACTCTAGTTAAGACAAGGTTAAGGACACGTACATAGTGGTTAGCCTTCAATTTCTCATGTTTAATTTTATCACAGCCAGTGTGGCTTGGAGAGGTGGCTGAGTTAAAGATTAATTTTAAAAATCAATATTATATTTTTAAACACACTGGTTGAGTTAAGAATTTACCAATATTAATGGTTGGCTAATTACATGGCTATCTGACCGAAACAGATAGTTATAAACCTCGGGAGTTAATCCGAGGAAAGGTTTGACTCACAGGTACACGTGTTAAATATTTTAAAAAATAATTAAAATGATATTATTTTAATAAAATTCAAAAACATTTTGATGGATATATGATTTTATTTATTTTTAAACCCGGGTCAGCTGTCAAGATCCGATCTTAACCTGCTTGAGGAATCCAAGTTTCACTATTATGGCTGAAACTTGAAAGTAAATGAGGTCTAGGCTTGACAAATATATTATTTTGATATATTTTTGAAATAAAATTAAAAATATTTTTAACCATGTTTCAAAACACGAAGTTGAGAAGCATTGCAAAAATGCTTTTTGATAGATTTTTTTTGCTTTTAATAAGAGATTTTTTTTATGTTTTTAAATTATTTTGATGTGATTTTATCTAAAATATTTTTTTTAAAAAATAATAAAAAAATTATTTTAATATTTTTAAAAACAACTGCAACTACACTCCTAAACATAGTTGTCTCATTCCGGTTTTTCAATTGCAACGGAACGTTCTGGTTTCGGAGCATTCCGGCGTGCCGTTTCGGTGTCGTACTGTTCATATATAATTATATATATATATATGAAAAAAATATTAATTTAACAAGCATAATTAAAATTTGAATTCTTTTTTATTTAAAATATTTTGGTGTTTTTAAATTATTTTGATGTATAGATGTCAAAAATAATTTTAAAAAATAAAAAAATAGATTTTGAACCCAGAATGGCACGCCTGAACGAATCGAGGTGTTCGACCGAATTTGGCCTGAACGGACCGGAATTAAAACCGAGACGAAAACGACTCCGTTTTGTCTCGGTTTTCCGAACGAATGAAACGTTCGGTTGGAACGGAACGGAATCAACAACTACACTCCCAAATATTTCTCACTCTTTGAGTGTATTGACCACGTTTTATATCACACATTTGAGAGTTTTTGAATTTTTTTAATATTCCTCAATCATTTTGAAAATATGCAGATATTTAAAAAATAAAAATAAAAAGTACATTATTTTAATATATTTTATAAAATTATTACAAATTTCCATTTTAGGAAAATTAATCAAGTTAATTCTATACTTTCTCATGATCACGCGTTCGTTCCTTCCTTTTGGTGGATATTTCTAGTTCTCCCATGTTAAATTCATGAAAAAAATAAAAATAAAAATTGATTGTCAAATATACCCTTCCCACCTCATCCTTACCTATTTCACATTTCCCTTGCCAAACCTCTAAAATCAAGTCGCACCACTCAAGAAACAACATGCTTCCTCAAACTTTTAATTTCCCAATTTTCAAATCATATATTAAAAGTAAAATCTTTTGCCATCAAAATCTTTTAAACATCCACGAACAAATATACACGCTTATATCTATATATACACGGCTTGCATCAATTTAATAGATTTTAAAAAATAATAAACTTTTTTTACAGCTTGCATCAATAAAAATATATTTTATAAAACTAAAAATAAACATGTAAAATCGATTTAATATATTTTGTATAAAAAAAATTCACGACAACGCCCCGTTAAGAATTTGAAACCCATAAAACTCATCTAACAACGGCATCGTATAATTTGGAAGAAACTACCACTACATTCTCGTACTTACATCGCTGACCGTTTCCCAAAACCTTACACGCGGCAGCTTTAGCAGTTGCCCAGAAACTCTGGTATCTAAACGACTTCTTCTCTCTTTCCCTTTTGCTGTCCACATCGCAAAATCCTGATCGTCAGATCAGAGTCTACGCCCCATTACTCCACCCTCTAGTTAACCCACCGCACTTCCACCATAGTTAACTTAACAGACCCAAACTTGAATCCCAAAACAAACCCCTCAAACACACATTATTTACACCCATACCCTCCTCCCTCCTACCTATAAATAAAACCTTTTAACCAGCTCCTTAACGGCCCCCTTCGAAAAAATAGAAAAAGAAATTCTCTTTCTTCTTCTTCCTGTCTATCAACTAACAAAAGATAAAACTGCGAGCTTCTATTCTTCAACAATGGCGGCAGCTTCTTCACAGTCAAGAAGATCAAGCGGTCCTGTTTTGCGCTCTCTATCACCACGTGGAAGAGTACACACACACAATAATTACAGCCTATCCTCGTCTTCTTCATCTGCTTCCGCTTTTGCTTCCTCCACAAGTTCCAGTTTCTATTCTCCACCATCCACTTTTTTTCAGAATTCTCATCAACGATCAGAGTCTCTGACACGAGTCAATCTTTACTCAGCATCTCCTCCTCTCTCGCCTTCATTTTATTTCTCTATTGACCAACCTATCTCTCCTAATCGGTCAATGTCCGTTTCGAAAAAGAATCATAGCCATCCGATATCGGCTCCGAAGAGGGGCTGCATGTGCTCGCCTACAACTCATCGAGGCTCTTTTCGGTGCAGTTTGCATAAAAACACTCCCAGCTCGACCAGTCAGGGGCCGTTTACTCCAAACCGCTTGAATATGCGGCGTTCTGCGATGACGAATTCGCTGGTTAGAATCGGTGGCGTTGAAGGCGAGTGGGTGAAGAGAGCGTTGACGGCTTTGATCAGGCCTTCATCGCATCAGCAACGGAGGAGAGGCGCCTTCCAGTCGCGAACCAGTCGGTTATCAATCACGTCAAACGCCGATGACGAAATTTGTTGACATCACAGTTTCAGTTACAGGTTGGTGTTCTTGGATTCTTTCTTTTTTTTGCGGCCAAGGTGCGCGTAGCTGGGTCAACTCGCTCTGGACGGAGTCGGATCTGCGGAAGGTGGACCCATGAGATCCACAACGAGTCGTCACGGGCGACCGACTTGGAGACTGAGTGAGCTCGAAATAGTTAGGTTTATTGTCAGACTTTAGATTGGAAGATAATCCTTCATTGTACATATCAATTGCTATGGAAGGAGATGATTTTGGGACTTGTATCCCTGAACAACGAGTTAAAAATAAGATTAAAATTAAGGGATAAAATTTAATTACTTAATCCTTACAATTAAGGACCTAATCAATTTGATTCCAAAATTCCCAAATATTGCTTTCAGATGCGTTTATGGTGATTGCAGCGTTATGCTTGCCGTCAACCACCGTACCATTACACGTCGCCCGTTTCGTGTGCCGTTATCGTTCATCAGTTCGTCGTGTTTGGTGCGAGGTAGTCTCTTTCTGTTTCCTTTTCGGTTATTTATTTTTATTTGTTATTAATTATGTTTTTATTATTTGGTGCAGGAACCGTCACGTTTTGGTTGGGATTCGGAATCCAAATTTTGCGAACCGATTGGAGATTTGAAAGTCAATTTTCCTTTACTTGGAATTTAGTGGGAAACTATGGAACCGGTTTTGGAGATTCCAATGATGATTAAGCAAGTAGTGATGGACCTAATATTAAATTAATTAATTATGGCAATTTTCAAGGAGAATATATAATAAATATAAACAAATATAATTGCGAGGAAGAAAGAGGAATCGATAGCTTGAGACAGCTGGCGCAATGTGTCTGGAGAATATTCTGTAAAATTTCAACGAATTTTAAATTTAGAAATTCACTAATTTGACTTCAGATTTTAAATTTAGAAATAAACTAATTTGAGAATTCCGAGGAAATAGGAAAAGAAAATCTGTTGATGCTGGTCTAACAGAGATAATCGGATAGGTGGGAAAATCATCTTGAACATTTTGAAGACATAAATAAGTTTTTTTTTAAATAAATTTACTATAAGCATGACTGAATTAAATAAGTTATTTTTATTTTTATTAGATAATAAAATAATAAAAAATAGATAACTTAAAATAGGTTCGGTTAGGCTTGGTGTGATCACAGCCAGATTGAGCCCAATTCAAGTTTGTGTTGATTTTGTTTTGGCTGTTTGGGACAGTTTTTCAATTGGTTTTTTTTTAAAAAGTTTTTTTTTTAATATGTTTTGATGTTTTTAGATCATGTACTATATTAAAAATAATTTTTTAAAAAATAAAATATTATTTTAATATATTTCAATTTGAAAAATTAAAAAAACTAACTCTTAGCAAACCGGGCTGGAAAGGGGGAGACTCATCCCAAAAAAAGAGCTTGATTTGACCAGGTTCAAAGTTCAAACTAAACCCAGGTGAGTCGAACTTTGACCAAGGTTAAACCAACCTTGAAATATTCAAAACCAACTCACCGTCTAAATAAAAATGTCAAATGTCAAAGACAAGAAATCTTTAAACTTTCAACACTAGTGTACTTAAAATGAAAAACAAATAAAAGCTACCAGTCTATCTACAATTTTTATTTATTTATATGTTTTTCATTATTTTTTTCTAAAATAAGAATTTTGATTCTAACTCTAATTTTTTATTCTTATGAATTGATCTAATTCATCCACATTACTCGACAAAACCTTTTTATTTTATAAACCTTTTATTTTATAATTTTGAAATTGAATGACTAAAATTGAAATAATTGGGTGAGTACGTCCATTTTTCAAAACTGAAGGGACCACATAAAATGTATTCTCTCTTTAATAGACAACAGCCTCCATTTGATTTTATGTTTTTCCACGGTATATACATTTAAGTTCCTATATTTCATACATTATTCAATTTTGTCCTTATATTTCAAAATAAACCTGTAATTATGACTTCTAAAATTTTATTTGAAGATACATAATTGAGCCTTTTATAATACCCATCTCTTTTTCAAACGAAATACGAGGTTCAACTTGACGCAAGGCCCGAACATGATTTAGATTTTTTAAAATTAAAATTATTTTTTTTAAAATTAAAATTATTTTATTTTATTTGTAAAAATAAACTTTGACATTAGCACTGGCTAGGCGTTAAGTAGACTCTAAATTAATTGTATGATTGAGATTATTTTTGGAAGTGTTTTTTTGGTTGAAAAATATATTAAATAATATTTTTTTAAAATAAAAAATTTAAATATTTTTAAAAATACTTTTAAAAAACCACCGAACCTTGACACCAAAATAGGACCCGCAGACGGGTTTCTGATAACTGTGCTGCCAGCATCCCATTTGCACGGCGACCTAGCCAAGACAAATCTGACACGTGTTGATGTTTTTTTCTTCACTCTCTCTCTGCCACCTCCAAGAAAGAAGCTTTATTAACTTTTGGCTCGTTGTACAGGTGTCAGGCTCAGCTTCCAAGTAACCAAGACGAAGGAAAGCTATCCGAAAGATTCTACAATTTGTCAGAAAAATGGGCTGAGGGCCCAGTAATGGTTGGACAAGAACCCACCTCTATTTCTTGACCACTAGTCTATGTTGTCCTTATTTTACCAGACTTTTTAGCCTGTGACAACTTCCCAAAAACTGCCTTAGAAACATAGCATGTGAGTGGACCATGCTCAGAAAGCATATATCTTTTTCCCCATCATTTTGTAGTTTAAATATCTATTTAATAATATCTATTTTAAAAATTTATTTTAGTATTAGTATATTAAAATAATTTTAAATAAAATATTAGTTTTTTACAAAAACATCTTTTTTTTTTAAAAAAAAAAACACATTAACCAACTTGTTTTATACTGCGGTTCAAAAACAATTGGCTAAAATTATTTTTTTTTCCTTGAATAAGATGATGTTTTCTATGTTTTCTTAATATATCTAAATAAATAAATTCTGTAAGTAATGGCTTGAGGTTTTATATCTAGAGGTAAAAAAAGATATTTATTAAAAGAACCTAAATGAGCTCGGTCGTTCATTGTAGGTGTAGACACGATTCACTGTAGGCTTAAACAGTGTAATCACTATTTTATCTCTCGGTCGTCTCATCCCTTGCTTTAAGATCGTGGGTGTTTTCCACATGACTAATTTTTTGAGGGTATTTTTGTAAAAAAAATTGTGTATTTTGCATAGTCCAAATACGTTTTACCCCTTTCTGCATGTGCCGACCAACATCTAAACCGAGGGTAATATTGATTTTTTAAGATTTATGCACAATGTAACAACGACAAAGCCCTCCAATAAGACAAAAGCAACAAACACATGTTGAGGGTCTTCCATACATTGCACAAAAATGAAAAATGTGTTAATATGTATATAGTTCCCAATACGACAAAAATCAAAAATTAGTTTTAGGGTGTTTGAGTAATTAACTCATTTTTGTAATGTTTTCTTCCGGACACACTTGTTGGTGGACCGTACAAGCCCGTCAACACATTTATTTTCCGCATTCAATTCAGTGGCGAAGCGGCTTCATAAAAGATGCAGACACTGACAAGTTCAGCTCAGTATACTTCTTAATTATTGGAATTATATATATACTTTCCAAAATACATTACAGGAAGACTTGGGGTAAAGACAACATCATTTTCATCCACTTTTAGATTCTCTTAGACAACAACCCATTAATTACAGCCCAAATAGAATTAAGCCCGAAACAATTAAACCCGATGTCACCAGAGCCCATATCCAAATCAACTATTAAAAGAACCTAAATGAGCCCTGGTCATTCATCGTGTAGACTTTAAACTAAGCAGTGTAATCACTATTTTACCCCTCAATGCGTCTCAGTCCTTGCTTTAAGATCAGGGGTATTTTTCACATGGCCAATTGGCATTACAAGATTTTTTGAGTGTATTTTTTTTGTAGTTTTTTCATGTATTTTCGCACAGTCCAAATATGTTTTTACCCCTTCCTGCACGCATTGACTAACATCTAAACTGGGGGTAATATTGATTTTTTTAAAGATTTATGCACAATGTAATAACAACAAAAACCTCCAATTAGAGAAAAGCAATGAACACATTCCGAGGGTCTTCTAGACAGTGCACAAAATTGAAAAATGTGTTAATACATATGTACCCCAAAACGACAAAAGTCAACAATTAGCTTCAATAGTGTTTGAGTAATTAACCTATTTGTTTAATGTTTTCTCCCGGATGCATTGTTAGTGGACCGTACGGGCACGTCAATGTGTTTCTTTCCTGCATTCGATGCACGTGCGGCTTTATAAAATGACAGCGCGTTGACAAGTTCGCTCGTTTACTTCTTAATTACTGGAATTATATATATACTTTCCAAAATACATTACAGAGAAGACTTAGGGTGAAGGCAGCATCATTTTTATCCACTTTTAGCTTCTCTTAGACAGCAACCCATTAATTACAGCCCAGATAGAATTAAGCCCAAAATAATTAAACCCGGTGTCACCAAAGCTCATATCCAAATCAACTATCGGTCCACTCAAATATAAAAAACTAACAAAAAATCTAATTACAAAAAATCATGAACGACGAGTAGGCGGCTGAAGTTTACGAGAAGCCATTTGACAGAAGAAAGGCGTCGCGCGCTCTAACAATTCTTATCCTTACTCTCTATCTCGCTCCGATCACAACTCTCTCCACCATGGTTACTGCCTTAACATCTCTTAAAAGATCACGACCGTCCATCAACCTACTCTACTTAATCCAACGGGTCCAATCCCGCCACCTTTCCACTCCATCGCAATCCAACACCCCTCTCCCTCTGATAACTACCTCCACGTCCAACAATGAGACCCACACAAGCAAAATTCTTTCTAGATTGTTCGCTGGTCTCGCTGCAGGCACCACTTTTGGCTTACTGTACTGGTCGCTCGATGATCCCAAACCGATGCAGTTCTTCTCCTTCGCTGACTGGTCAACTGGGTCGAAGGTCAATGATCAGGGCTTGATTTCCTTATTTCCCAAACTATCATTACCTAATTACAGCTCTAATTACATTTTTGGAGGTGATTTTTTTTTATCTTCCATTAATAATTGATCTCTTAATTAAGGAGTTGTATTTTATTATCTGATTTGTTTAGACTGGTTGCTGTAGATGCGTTTAGGAGAAAGATTTTCTTTAATTACGAGAAGAGAATAAGATTATTGAGTCCTCCCGAAAAGGTAATTTCCCTAATTTAAAATTCTAAACTATGTGATTAATGTTTGATTAAGATTGACTATTTTCAGAATTCGTGAAGAAACTGAAAATGACTGGTTTTTGTTGAAGGTTTTCGAGTACTTTGCGTCTTGCAGAACTCCAAATGGCGAGCTGCTTATGACAGCGGAAGATTTGATGCGGGCGGTTGTTCCTGTTTTCCCTCCATCTGAATCCCACCTTGTTAGAGATGGATATTTGAAAGGGGAAAGGAATCCCGGCGAGTTAAGATGCACGTCCTCGGATTTTTTCATGCTATTTGATATGAATAATGATGGCCACATATCTTTCAAAGAGTGAGTTGCTGATGTTGTATGCTCTTTGCGGAGTTTTTCGCTGTAGAAAGAATTTTCAGCATAAACTATGCGTGTTTAGTTGGTGCATTTTGTGTTTCTTGTCGGTTGTTTGTGGAGTATGACTGATTTTTGTTTCTCTGCTACAGGTATATCTTTTTCGCAACGCTTCTCAGTATTCCGGAATCAAGTTTTTCTGTGGCTTTCAGAATGTTTGACGTTAATAATAATGGGTGTGTTTATTGGAAGCTTTGATTGATAGAGATATAGCTTTTGTTATGTTGCTGGTTTGTTTGTTGTATTCTGTGTTTATCTGCCTTTTGAAATGTGCGTTGTGTAGTTTGATAATCTGGATGCTTTTATGAGTTATGTGCATGCTGACCATGGAAAAAGGATTGTTCTAATGATTCTTTTCTTGACGTGTTTTGGGGTTATTGTATATAGTGAAATAGATAAGGTGGAGTTTAAAAAAGTGATGGCATTGATGCGAGCTCAGAACAGACAAGGGACTGTCCACAGAGATGGGTTTCGACCAGGGTTGAAAGTTCATGGTTCTGTGGAAAATGGAGGCTTGGTGGAGCACTTCTTTGGAAAAGATGGAAAGGCACGCCTCCAACATGATAAATTTATTCAGTTCATGAAAGATTTGAATGATGAGGTAAACCCTTACACTCATTTTTCTTCATACATGTAACAGATTGAAGTTTGTTTTCATTAGATATATGGATCATGGTTCTGCTCTTGTTATCTCTGTAACAATGCAATGAATATTCTATGCAATTGTCTTTGCAGTATATTTCCATGCCCACAATAACAATTTTCAAGTTCCTTTATGTTGTGGCTCTCTTGAGTTTTGTCATACCTGTGGAAAAGCATTAAGATCTCTCAAGTAATGGCTTTGATGCAACTTTATGGGACCAGGTGCAGAGAAATCAGAACGTAAATATTCCCCCTAATGAAAGTTGATGTGTTGGAAACCTCCTGTATGGCTGTAGCGATAATCTATGGCAGCCACTATTGTATTTGAATCGGTTTTAAGTACTCGGATGGTACTGCCTTTCAGTGTTTTGGTCATCTCAGGGAGAGGTAAAATTTTGTTCTGAGGAAGTTAAATGAGATTAAAGAAAGGAAAAAGGACACAGGACTTCCTGCTTGGCATCCAAGTTCATTTGAATCTTTCAAGCTCTTTATTTACCGTAACTGCAGTGAATAGAGATCTTCAGTGAATGTGCTCCACCTTTTAGAACGGTTTAGGTGAAAAATTCCAAATGAGTGTTCAAGTGGGGAAAGGAATGGGATGGGATGGGATGGGCAGGCTGGCTGTT
This sequence comes from Salix exigua, assembly GCA_032356905.1. Classification (NCBI taxonomy): domain Eukaryota; kingdom Viridiplantae; phylum Streptophyta; class Magnoliopsida; order Malpighiales; family Salicaceae; genus Salix; species Salix exigua. The sequence continues at coordinate 2,561,318 of CM063605.1, forward strand.
TGAATTATGTATGCTAAAGCAAAATATGTTTCATGCTTTGAAAGGAATTTTAGATGGCGTGGTAATTTTCTTGCATCACATTCATGGCAATCTTGTCCACTTGTCAGGTTTGACTTTGTCAGCATGCTAGTAGTCTCCTTTCCCCAACCCCTTCAGACACAGTCTCAGCTACTGCGGGGATGGGGACAGGTTCAGGAAAGTTTGTTTTGTGTGGTATGGCCAACAAGTCAATCATGTCAGTAAAACAGGTTAATTTTATGTTGCATCCACCCTTAAGACTGTTATTGTTTTCTGCAGATATTGAGATTGGAATTTGCACACTATGATTACAAATTAAGAGGAACCATATCTGCTAAAGATTTTGCCTTGTCCATGGTTGCTTCTGCTGACATGAGACATTTAGGCAAGTTGCTTGATCGGGTAGATGAAATAAATGATCAGTCGAACCTTGGTGGCTTACGCATAACATTAGAGGAGTTCAAAAGTTTTGCAGAGTTGCGTAAAATGTTGCTGCCATTTTCTTTGGCCCTTTTTAGTTACGGCAAAGTAAATGGCCTGTTAATGAAAGAGGACTTCAAAAGGGCTGCATCACATGTAAGACACTTAACCTTGCTTAAATATACTATTTGTTTTTCCTCTCCTTGACTCTGAATGAGCAGCTATTACTTTAGGGTATTGTTGTGTTAAAAAACTTTGCATGTATGGTCATGTGGAGCAGCATACTGTTAGTAGGTTTCATTTGACAGAGTATAAAGCTTCTACTGCTTGATGAGTTGGAAAAAAAATTGGGTGGAGAGGAATTAATACAGTGGCAGAACTAGGAATTTATGTTGGGAGAACGGATGGATATGCTAATATGAAAAAGCCATTCACATGCACACACAATGATTTGAAATTGCATATAAGGGGCTAACAACTTTTTGATTATATCTGTGGCTATTATTGTATAAAAACAACAATTATTTTGCATCAAACTTATAGTTTTTCTGAACTTCATTAGTGGTGTGTCCCACCAACATCCCTTGGCACCAAGGCAGTCAAAATCGAGATTTTGACACGGATCGAAAGGGCTCCGAAAATCGGATCGTAAAATCGTAGAAAGATCGTAAAATGTCCGTACAAAATTATTATTTTTAATTATATTTAAATTTAAAAATGAATTTAAATATAATTAAATATTATTATTATTCTACGATTTTTCTACGAGTTTTACGATTTTTCTACGATTTTTCTACGAGTTTGACCGAGTTTGACCGGTTTCGATTTTTCTTTCCGGTCCAACCAGGTTTTCGGAGCCAACTCGCAAAATCGTACGATTTTGCGAGTTGGCTCGCGATTTTGACTGCCTTGCTTGGCACTGCCTCTGTATTTGTATCACCAAGATGGTTTCTACTTTCTAGTGAGAATTGGTGAGCCTTGAGCTACATGCCCATTGAAAAGTAGCCCTCCTTTCTCCTTTGTTGTTCTCAGTGTGGGCAGGGTCAATCCCATGTTGAGTGGCTTGTTATAAAAAAAAAAATTCTTACCATGGTGTAAATGATGATGCTTCTCTGCCTTCTGCGTGTTTTACATCTTTCAAATGTGTCCCCCCCAGATCATTTGAAGTTAATTTTCCTTGCTACATGATATCTATTCAAATATCAGGTTTGTGGAGTTTTGCTCAGCGACAATGTGGTTGAAATCATTTTCCACTTGTTTGACTCAAATCGTGATGGAAGTCTCAGTGCAGATGAGTTCGTAAGAGTCTTACACAATAGGGAAAGGGACATTGCACAACCAGTGAAATCAGAACTCACTGGATTTTTGTCTTGCTGCTTTAACCGTGCAGCTAACAGCCCCATCGGACGGTTCATTTTCTAATCCACATTTGGTTTATGATCTCCGAGGAGGCAGCAGAATGATTTTTTATGCGTAGCAAAGTTGGCTAGAACTTCTTTTGGATTGATTTAACAGTTGAAGAACGTGTTTAGAATTCCAACAAGCTGTGGCTGTCAATATTCTTGCTAACATGTGCAAATTAGAAAGGAGTTTTGCTGAAGATTCAGAGATTCACTTCCCTATGTTTCCGCCCCAACCTTTATGCAATATTCTCGTGCAATGCCCAGTCGCCATGAAAAAGCTGTACAGTTGTTCATATGTATGCATTGAAATCTTGTGAACATGAACTGGAAGGACGCTTGCATGTTTCCCATTCAATGGCGCTGGAGCGGTGTTGTGCCTAAGAGAGTCTTACTATGACAGATGAAGGCTGTAGATATTGAAACTGTAGAAACATTTTGTACTAATTTTTTTAAAGAACTATATTTCTCCCTCAACTAAATTACCGTTCCAGTTCTTGTATTTCGTCAGAAATTACTTCTCGACTGGTGTAATCACGTTGAGAATGAATCTCATGCACACAGCATCTTTTGATTCTCAATCTCGAAAGTGCAATTTCAGCAAAGGAATTCAGGGAATTAATGTGGTCATTTAAAAAAAATACTAAGCCATGCCAGGATTTTTGTTTGATTACTTCATAACTAATACAATGTCAGAAACTAATCTCTGATTCAGAGAGATAACAAAAAAAACTGCCCTGTCATGATCTAAATTAACATCAAAACCCTTCAAAAAAAATAAAATCAAACGTGTCGAAATAAGGAATTGGCAGCGGGAGTCCCATCTGATCAGTCATACAAAATTCTTGAAACCATCGTCGTCAGGTTGCTGGGAATTGCAGTCTCCGTCCATGGCTTAATGTTGTTTAATATCCCAGAAGTCAGAACCTGGTGTGGTTTTAATTCCATAATCAAGAAACTTCATGGCCTCCAGGTATACTGAATCCAAACTAGTTGTAGGAAACACATTATCGCCATTTTCTTGTGATCTTGAATCTGATCCAGATGCAGTTCTTGATTTAGTACAGCCATTACTGCTGTTATAAGAATGAACTCTGTCAGAATCGGAATTGAAATCCAGGGATGGAATACAATCCCATATATAATCAATATCGACTTCGCCTGGAAAATCGATGCCATTATTACCAGGAGAACCATCACTGGTAGCCCATGAATCAGAATAATTAGCGCTGATAAATTCTACATTATTGGCAGAATTCTGACAGACCTTATCATCCAAGCTAGATGAAGAACCGTAATGGGGTTTAAGCCCTAGAGCCGAAAAGCCGTCAGATCTTGGCTCAATAATATTGCTTATGCCAAGATTTCCGTCAACAGTTGGGTTATTCAGCTTCTTCTTGGCCTTACCCAGCAAACATTCCAGGCTTTTTACAGCATCCTGCAACTCCTGAACCGAACCAGACCTCTCAAACTCGTCAAGAAAATCCCAAGAAATCCTTCCAGCGTTTATCTTCTTGTTTTGCATGAGAGTTGTAACTTCACTCTGCAGTGCCTTGATATCTTCATGGAGGGAATTACAGGCAGACTTGATCTCTTCTCCATGGCTCGCTCCTGCTGCTTCTGAGGCAGGAAAATCGTCGAGGAACTTGTTGAAGACCTCGTCGACTGAAGAGTGGCCGAAGGCATAAACTTTTTCTTTGGACCCAGTTGAGGACACCATTATGGCAATCCGAGCATCGCAAATCCTGCACAACTCAGCTGCTTTGTTGAAAAGACCTTGACGTCTTTTGGTGAAGGTGACAGACCTTTGCTCGGCTGTTTCCCGCCTCGCCATTGGAATTTTTCTTGTCCTCCCCATTGAAAACTTCAGCGACAGAGCATCAATGGGTTCTTTTCAGCATTCTTGATTGTAATTATAAGGGGTCTATAAAAGGCAACGACAGATTCTCCTCTCGAGTATAGGACGTCTGGTGCCTTCTTGAGTCTTGACTGCCGACTTCGCCGTTCTTGAAGTTAACAAGAGCCCTTTGATGTGTCTACTTTAATCCCAGCCGTTAATAATTAAATTTGACTCGGTGGACATTCAATTCATGTTTTGGTTGACTTTAATTTGGGCACTGGACTGCCAAATTCGGACCGTATGTCTATTTTTTTTTATGACCGGGTGTCCGGGTCAACTTGCACGCATCACAACTAATCTTGAGTTCACTGAACATCCTGCAAGCCCAATGAGTAGGTAAGACACCGCGGGAGTGACAGGCGTGACTGACAAGGCTTGAACCTAGGATGGAAGGAAGACAAACCCCCTCTCTAACCACCGGCGGAACATATGTGCATTTGTATCATGGGAGTAGACCAGGAAATATTGATTTATTTGTTTGAGGAGGTAGACAAGGAAGGAAAGATTATAACATGGAGACGGTTCGAGTCGGTTATCAACAATTACTAGTGTTTTTCAAAGTTTTTAAAATACAATTTAGAAACGCAATTGGGTCTTGCTTGGTATTGTATATTAAAAATATTTTTGAAAAAAATATATTTTTATTTTGTATTTTTATTTTTTTTGTATTTTTGATCATTTTCAAACTGATGTTAAAAATTTTAAAAATAAAATAAAATTATTATGATGTATTTTTAAATGAAAAATATTTTTAAAAACAATCATTTTATATGTTTAGAATGCTTTTCATTTTGCATTTCATTTTTTTTAAAAAAAACCCAAATTAATATTTTTTTATGTTCAAAACTCTTAGTATTAAAAATTATTTAAATATATTTTCAATTAGAAAAAACTTAAAAACTATAAAACACCCGTATTACCCCCCTAAAAAAAATGATATCAAAAATTGTTGGTTATTGAAAATTTATATGATCGTTAATTTCAGTTTTCATAAGATTAGTTAAGGTGTGTGTAAACTTATCCGGATACCATTAACATCATAGTTATCAAAATCGCAAGTCAAATCATCAAATCTTGTTAAGTCCGGTAAAAAAATCGATTTTGATCAAATTCGGTCAAAAAAATTATAAAATCATACGGAATCGTAAAATCACATTGGACAAAATCCACCCTTGCCGCGTTCAAAATCCATCCCTTCTGCATTCTGTCAATTCTTCAAACCTACAACCCCAGGCTAGCCCCCCTAAAATTAAAAAAAAATAGTATTTTTAAATGTTAATATAATGATATAATTGTTATTTATTTGTAATTTTTTTTTAAATAATGTATAAATCTTAACCAATAAAAATTTATTGTCATGATTATATTATATTATATTTAAAAATATTTTATTTATGATTTTATGATTTTTCTACTTATACGATTTCAGCTGTGACTTTACGATTTTTATACGGTGAATTTTAAGTACGATTTTTCGATTCTGATTTTATGATCCAAATTCAGAAGCAACTTCCAATTCGTGTTAAAATCGTGATTTTGACAACTATAATTAATTAATAGCAATAAAAAATAATGTTCCCTTTCATTTTCTTTCATAAGCACAACACAAAAAAGGGTAAAATCCAACGAACCTTTGAATTTAGGGCAAAAATTAACTGGAAAGCAAAGAGTGCCAGCCTGTATAACAACACCGCAAACCCGCGTTGCCTTACATTATTCAGGTGGCGCGTTACTCCACTCCCCCAAATTGGAAAGTAGCGACCAACGCAGAATTTCTCTGAGTCACGTTGACTTTCTACTTCTCAGAGAATGAACACGAATTCCAAGGATAGAAGCCAAAAAAGGGAGAAACTATATTTTAAACCTTATAGGCTCAGAAAATAGTTTACTTTGGAACCTTTTTCTAAAATCTTCCAAAATACTCACTTATTTACGCAATAAGTTGCAATCTAATCACTGATTTAGCTGTTAAATAGCCAATCAAATCTAATAAAAAATTACATACAAATTTACACATGAGATACTATTACAAGAAAATTAATAAAATAAAATAAAATAAAAAATAAAAAGTGGGCCTGCTATTGGTTTATTTCCCCCCCATTTAATGGATAGTGAACACATTTGAACATTTTAAAATATTAAAACAAAAAAAAAGTATAATTAATACTTTTAATGAACTTGATGAGAGGTAATTTATTGTTAGTAGGTGGTGGTTAATGTCATAATAATTAAATGATTTTGATTTTTCATCAAATTACACCAATAATTCAATGATTAATATACATTATGAAATACGTATATTAAAATTTCAAAATATGGATACCAAAGTGAAACATTTTTGAATGTTTTGGGTTGATATACAGTTAACCAGAAAAAACCAAGAACAAGAACAACCTGCAAGTAAATAAAATGTCCGTCTTTTTTTAACATTTGTCTCTGGAACCAAAATCCTCTCCGCTAGTACACAAACGTACATTGTCTGTCTAAAATTATTGCCACGTAAGGGTAGAAAGATTGTGTCTTTTTCTTCATTGTAGCTATTTTGAATTGATAAAGTTTGTTTAAATTCTAGTTTTTGCAGATTCTCTGGTTTTTGGCGTCTCACTTTATAGTTTGTGGGTTTTGATTGTGTTTTTTAAAGGTTTGAATCAAATTCCCATTTCCTCTTTCTCTTGGTTCTCTGTTTTTCCTTCTGTTTTGGTTGCTTTTTTTATGATCAGCAAAGTGGGCTTTGATAAAAAACCAAAATCAAAACCAAAGTTGACGCTAAAGCTTTGATTTTGAAAAGGGTTTTATTAGATTTCTATAAAGTTTTTAACTTTATTGTTAAAATGGGAAAGCCAACTGGTAAAAAGAAGAATCCGGGAACGGAAACGCCGCCTGCATCACCGAGAACGACCGCTGACATGAGGCAAACCAAATCCTCAAAGGCCTTTGATGAAGACACGTCAATTTTCATCAACATGTCACAAGAACTCAAAGAAGAAGGCAACAGGCTCTTTCAAAGGAGGGACCATGAAGGTGCCATGTTGAAGTATGAAAAAGCCCTCAAGTTACTGCCAAGAAACCACATTGATGTGGCTTATCTACGCACCAACATGGCTGCTTGCTATATGCAAATGGGTCTGGGTGAGTATCCTCGAGCAATAAATGAATGTAATTTAGCTTTAGAAGCTGTGCCAAAATATAGTAAAGCTTTGTTGAAAAGAGCTAGGTGCTATGAGGCTTTGAATAGATTGGATTTGGCTTTCAGGGATGTTAGTAATGTTTTGAGCATGGAACCTAATAACATGATGGGGCTGGAGATTTCGGAGAGTGTTAAGAAGGTAATGAGTGAAAAGGGTATTACTTTCGATGAGAAATTAATAGTGATGGATAGTGTGGTGGAAACTGGGGTGGCTCGTCTGCGTAAAGTGGTGAAAGAAAAGGTAAAGAAGAAGAAGGTTAGTGTTAAAGGAGAGGAGAACAATATTGGTGGTAAGGTAGAAGAGAAGAAGGTGGAGAATAAGGACAAGGTGGGTGTGCGGGAGAACGTGAGTCCTGTTACCAAGGATAAAGAGGTACTTATGAAGACTATTGAGGAAGAAAAGGTGGTCACCGAAGATGTTAATGTGGAGAAAGTGATATCCAAGACTGTGAAGCTGGTGTTTGGCGAGGATATTAGATGGGCACAATTACCTGTGAATTGTAGCATTGGATTGCTGAGAGACATAGTTCGGGATAGGTTTCCTGGCTTGAAGGGTGTCTTAATGAAGTACAGGGACACGGAGGGTGATTTGATTACAATTACTACTAACAATGAATTAAGGTTAGCTGAATCATCAAGTGGTTTGCAAGGGTCTCTTAGGTTCTATGTTGTTGAAGTCAGTCTCGATCAAGAACCAGCTTATGAGGGGTTGAAGAAGGAAGAGGAGGTGCATGAGGATGTAAAGAAAATGAGTGAAGGTGTAGAAGCTGATAAGGGTCCAGCCGGTACTGATGATTGGATTGTTCAATTTGCACGATTGTTCAAAAACCATGTTGGGTTTGATTCTGATTCATACCTGGATCTTCATGAAGTAGGGATGAAGCTATACTCAGAGGCAATGGAGGATACTGTTACTAGTGAAGAAGCCCAGGAACTTTTCGATGTTGCTGCTGATAAGTTCCAAGAGATGACAGCTTTGGCTTTGTTCAATTGGGGAAATGTTCATGTGTCAAGGGCGAGGAAACGAATCTTCTTTTCAGAAGATTGTTCAAGGGAGTCTGTGCTTGCACAGGTCAAGAGAGCATATGACTGGGCCAAGAAAGAATATACGAGGGCTGGAATGAAATATCAAAAAGCTTTGAAAATCAAACCGGATTTCTATGAAGGCCTTCTTGCTCTTGGGCAACAGCAGTTTGAGCAAGCAAAACTTTGCTGGTACTTTGCGATTGGGAGGAAGATTGATTTGGAAAGTGGACCATCTGAGGAGGTCCTGGATCTGTATAACAAGGCTGAGGACAGCATGGAAAGGGGTATGCAAATGTGGGAAGAGATGGAAGAGCAGCGTCTAAATGGACTATCCAAATTCGACAAATATAAAGACCAGTTGCAGAAAATGGGTTTGGATGGCCTATTGAGAGATCCATCCCCTGAAGAAGCTGCAGAGCAAGCAGCAAACATGAGTTCACAGATATACCTCTTATGGGGTACCATGCTGTATGAGCGTTCTGTTGTGGAATACAAGCTAGAGCTACCAACTTGGGAAGAATGTTTAGAGGTTTCAGTGGAGAAGTTCGAACTTGCTGGAGCTTCTTCAACAGATATAGCTGTTATGATAAAGAACCATTGTTCAAACTCAACAGCACTTGAAGGTAAGCACAAATACCACACATCAATGCTTCTCTATGTGAGTACTTTATATTTGAACCATGGAGAGATTCAAAATGTATATCAAGGCTACCACTCTTCAATTGTTGCAGGTTTGGGGTTCAAAATTGATGAGATTGTACAGGCATGGAATGAAATGTATGATGCAAAGAGGTGGGAGATTGGTGTTCCTTCTTTCAGGCTCGAGCCATTGTTTCGTCGAAGGGTTCCTAAACTTCACGATATGTTGGAGCAAGTTTGATCTTTCAATTGATAGTGAAAAGATGTATAAGGGCACGGAGCAAATGCTTCAATTTTCATTTCTTCATTTTGCAGAAGTTACTTCACCACAAGTCAAGACAGGCATGTCTTTTTCTGCTGCTCTACTTCTTAAAGCGGAGAATTCCATCTTTACATGATCTTTTAATTGTTTGAGAAACTGGACTTCCTCGTTTTAACATGACTTAGTCTTAGGCTCAAACAATGGCATGCGAAACACAAACTTGTTACTTCTGTAGAGAATGATGAATTGGATAAGATACCTTTCAAGTTGTGAAATAGAATTATATTTAGTTCATGGAGAATCACTTCTGTGGCCACGTGTTGAATTGGTGGAATTGATTGGGGCATTGATAGTGCAATGTCTACTGACAGGGTCTTGCTATTCAATGCCATCCCTGATTTGTAAAGGTGCGTGTAAGTTGGACAGGATATTCTAACTCTTTTCTTGATCTGCTTCGAAGATTTCTTGGTGTCACAAAAGGCTAGGGATTGAAACTTTTGTTAGTCCAGTGGAGGACCAGAAATGCATGCTTCTATTTATTTGTTGGATTTCTACCTGGAACTTTTAACTCACACCTCTTCCGTCGTCAATTATTTACCGGCCGAGTCACCGGCTCTGTTTCGCCTCCACGAATATGATACTGACAAGGCTTGCTCATTGGTTCTTTGTGATTGCAGGTATTTTTTAGTCCTCCTATACTGTTACATTAAGCACATTGTTTGCTCTGGGGGCAAATCAGGTATTCTTGGTTCGGAATTCTGGGTTCGGAATGCGAGTCAAGTTTGGTGATTGGTTATGAAGCTCGGTATATAAGCCACTTTTGATTTTCTTTTCATACAGTGTAGTTGCTGTGATTCACAGCTGATTGATTTGTTCATTTCAAACAATAAAAACCATCTTGTTCGTCATTTGTAGAGGCTCTGTGCCTGCTATAGATCTGTTAATCTGCACTCTTGCATAACAATTCATTCCTTTTGCCATGCAATAAGACAAGTCTTGGTATAAGTGGTGTTTTTGTCTTGCATCACATGAAAATGATCTAAAAATACTATTTTTTTAGTTTAAAATTAAAAAATACTTTTAAAACACAAGTGTCAAACACTTTCTGTCTCTCAATCCTGCTTATTTGCTGACAAAGAAGATAGTTTGCAGGCTTGATATGAAGAGCCCTAGAGGCTCAGACCTGTTCTTTGCCCTTGAATATTCCTGAGAAACAAAGAAAGGCACAGGAGATTATCTGTTTGTTCAAAAATCCAAACAAAATGGTTTCAAAAAATTGTGATAGGGTTCTTCTCTCTAAAATGATCCCTAACTAAACGAGTCTCTTAATTTTAGTAGTGTTTGTGATTTTATTTTTAATTAGTGATATTGATATGATGTCAAAAATATTTTTTTTAAAATATTATTTTAATATATTTTTAAATAAAAAATATTTTAAAAAATAATATCTAACCACTTTACTAATATAAAAAGTTAGTATATCAACCACTATACTAATATTGCTGATATAAAAAGTTGCAATTGAATATTTACGTGGGTATATCCTTCAAGAATCAAGACCGAGAAAAGCATGACGTCACCTGTTACGTTTCCCCTCTCCTGGCGGGCCAGTGTCTGAAAAGAGGAAGCCTACATTGTAAAATCGGATTTTATAATCGTAAATATTTTAATTTAATTATATATTAATAATTCAGCTAATAAAATTAATTATATTAAAATCTCATGATTTATTTAATAATATTATAATCAATTAATAATCTAAATAAATAATATAGATAAGGAAATAATAAATCTCAAAATCAAAATTTCTAATATAGACCAATTATGAAAAAAATTCATATATCTTATATTTTTTTACAAAATTTTAACTAAATCCAATATATAATTTAAAAATATATTTTATATCACTAAATTATCAACAAATATTTTAATTTCTTATTCAAAATTAACTTTATTCATATCACAAAAATTGTGAAATCAGACTGATTATAGACGAGTCAAATTTAAATATATGTTAGAATCTTGAAATCATAAAATTTCAAAGTCAAAGTCTATTTTAACATCAATAGCACGAAGAAAAAAGCACAGCGGTGTCACTCGCTCCTCTTTTGTTTCCCTATCCTCCTTGCATTTTTTTGTTCCTCAAAGCATCCATTATTCTGGGCCTTGTGGTGATTTCTGTTTGCTTCAACTTTTTCGTGTTGTGATATGGAGGAAGCAAATCAAATCAACGTTGAGGTATCAAGAGCAACAGCAGCAGCAGAAGAAGCACCGGGAAAAGGGTCGGAGGATGGGATAATGGAGGTTCAAGAAGTCACAGAGTCCTCAGGACCCCTTCAGCCGAAGAGTCTTAACGGACTAGCCTCTGCCTACAATTCTGCCTTTCGCCACCGACATGGATTTAAGGAGAAGGTATTCTCTTGTCTCGCCGGAAATAAGTGGAAAATAGTTTAGAGCTGAATTTCTCTGTGTTTTCTTTCCCCTTTTAATTAATGGTTGTAATATTCTATAATCATGAATATTTTAGACCCTTTTTTTTCTGGGTTTGTGCATGGCATGCTGCTTTTCCGATCATGATGTTTGTAGTTGTTGTTCTGGTCTGCTGCAGTCGAAGCTGGAACAGGTGGTAATCGAGGTAAACTTGGATAGTTCGAAGGCTGGTTACCTGGCCTTGAAACTAGCAGCTGAAATTGAAGGTAAGCATAGCAGTAAAGAAGATTTGCATTTTCACTTGGAAATCATAAGTGGTTCTTTGACAAATGAGAAATAATTGGATAACTTGCTTAATTGCCAACCGGAGAAGCACTTGTAGTCTCTGTATTTGAGAATGCACCAACTATTCAAAAACCAAAAAAGAAAAGGCCTTAACATACAGCCTTAAATTGGGTTCCATGCTCTGTTGTTGCTGTTGATGATGATTCAGTCATGGTAGTTATACAGGCAATATGTCGGGTTTTTTTGTTGTTTTGGTTTGTGTTTTTGTGTGTGTACAATCAGGAAGTTCATCAAGTTATTTCATCTTGTTGATGGGTTTATTTTGGGGAAATCAATAGGTGTGGAAAGTGTGGAGCTAGGAGGGCCAGATAGGAACCTATTGGAAGTGATAGGAGAGGGAGTCGATGCCGTAAATCTTGTAACTTTGCTGCGAAAGAAGTTTGGAAATGCAAAGCTAATAAGCACGGGTCCTGTGAAGGAGCCGATGAAAGATATCATGGAAGATGAGCCCGTGCTGATCAAAGAAGAGGAAAATGAGCCAGTGTTGCAACCCCCAGTTTCACCATCCATTCCTCATTGTCTCCTTCCTATCAGTGAGGTCTGGATCCCATGTACTCTTGCTCCATTGTTTAATTCAAGATAGAGTAAATGAAGTAGAGTTTATGCATTTCAATGGCAATGTTCCATAGTATGAAAACTTTGTTTGAGAGTTGGCGGCCAAGCTAGTGACAATGGGTGTTCAAATCTAATGAAAGAAGAAAAAGCAGGATTCACGTAAATCGAAATGTGCTTGCTTTAAATGCAAATTAAGCTTGTAGACTTCAATTTTTTTCACTTATCACTAATCCTATTTTGTTATTTGCAATGGCACAGTCTGTAGTGGATATCGGTGAGACAAAGAAGCTGAATGGAGCAATGGAGATGGAAACTAAGACAAACACTAATAGTAATCTCAGTCTGGAACACGCAGAGAGCTCATGTAACACCGTAAGAACTACATCTTAGCCAATTTATAAATGAAAAACGGTGCTTCTGTGATTTTTTGAAGTTCTGTCAAATTTCTCTGGTGTAGAAAACAGCGGAGTGGACTCTACTAATCACCAGTTTGCTTCTGGAGGCTATTTCTGCGATTTTTGATCAGTTGGGGTATGCATTAACTAGCATGGTGATGGCATTTGTAGCTTTGCTTCTTTCCATTCTTGATCTCATTCACAAGGCTCGAGAGAAGGGAATTTCATGTGATGGGAGGGGCCTGCTGCCCTGTTTTTATCGCCATGATTTCCAGAATCGCGAGCCTTTTGGTAGTGTTGTTGAGTACTTTGGATTTGCTGGTGCTGTCTGGCAATGCTCTTACACAACAGTAGGGTATCACTATACTCGTCAGAAGTTGGATAATCCAATCAAAATCTGTCTTCTACCTTTCATTTTCGCTTTGTGTGTGCTAATTTCTAAGGTAGTTAAGAGTAGCCAACATGAACCGTTGGTTGGGCTTAAACCCACATGAGAGGTAATTGTTTTTTAGCAGATTAGATTATCATTTAATTGCTCTTGTGCATGCATGCTCTAGATGAGGTTAATGCAAACGAAATTCAAATAGAGTTAAAGAAAAAGAGAGAATTTTTGTATCATGTTGTCACGAGATGTCAACAGTGCCAAAGGGAGTAGTTGAAGATTAATGTGTTACGGGGGTCATTCTCATGCATATTTCTGGGGTGTTTGGGAAAAGTTTTTTTAAAAAATTGATTTTTTTTACTTAAAATAATTTTTTTTTGATGTTTTTAGATCATTTTGATGTAATGATGTCAAAATTTTAAAAAATAAAAAATATTATTTTGATGTATTTTTGAATAAAAAATACTTTAAAAAACAACTTTAACCATACTTCCAAACAAGTTTAAAGTTGTTTTGATGGTTTGCAAGAGTTCAATGGAACTGCATTACAAGTTTACAGGGTTTTAGAGGTGGTGTTGCTGGGATTGCACTAACTGTAGCTCTCCTTAGCTCTCCTCATAGAACATCGTGGATTGCTACAGTGTTTTCCCTCTTTTATATATATATATATATATATATATATATATTTATATATATTATAATCAGAGTGTCCGGATCAACTTACACGCACTATAACTAATTCTTGGATCCATCTTTTTTGATAACCAGGGTATCCGGACCAGCTTACGCTTACCAAGACTAATGTTCGGATTCACTGAACACGTTGCAAGCCTAGTGGACAGGTAAGACATCACGGGGGTGCAGTGGGGTGACAGACATGCATAGAGAGGATCAAACTCGGGTGCAGAGAAGGGAACAAGTCCCTTCCCACTTATACATTTATACATGACAACTATTTTATTTTAAAAAAATATGCACATATTAGAAATTTGTTATTAGGGGGTTGCACAGTAAAATTCATTGTGCATTTAGACAAATTACTGTGGATTCATTTTGCATTTAGACAGATTACTGTGGATTGTAATAGTGAAATTACTATTTTATTTCTTGATAAATAGTGATTGTAGCCATGAGTCTAGGGTTATTTTAAATTTTTAATGTTTATGGGTACAGTAAAATAATCACAATACCCTCTAATAAGACAAAAATTAATAGTTAAATCCAGAGCTATTAAGTATATTGCACATGTTTTTATAATATACAACTACAAAATTACCTTCATATACATGTATAAAAGATAGTTTCACTGTCAGTTTACACCACCAAAGTTGAACTGACTATGTTTTTTAATGCAAACTGCATTTAATACAAATATAAATAAAAATAAAAAAAAAAATATAAACTAAGAGTAGAAGTATAAGATACAAACAAAAAAAAAATTAATAACTGTGAGGATCGAAACTAAATAAAAATAAAAGAATAAAAATCAAAATCAAAAAATAAAAAATTATATATTTTAAAACTAAGCAATTTTTTTTTAATCCCAACAACAAAACGAGAGTTTATAGACCGAGTTAAAAATAATAATACGATAAAACTAGAGTAATCATTTTAAATATTTGGGTTGACTTGCTGATATAAAAAGGTTGTAATTGAATTTTTACGCGGCTTTATCCTTCGAGACTTTGTCCAGGTTAATTAAAGGGCAATAAAAAAAGAAAATAAACCGAGCATTGCAGGACGGGGTCACCGTTACGTTCCCCCTCTCCTGGCGGACCAGTGTCTGAAAAGAGGAAGCCTGCATTGTAAAATGGATTTTAAAATTATAAATATATTTTTTTAATTATATATTAATAATTTCAGCTAATAAAATAAATTATATTAAAATCTGATAAAGAAAGTTAATAATATTATAATCCATTTATTATTTAAATAAATAAATAAAATAAATAATATAAATCAAGAAATCAATTACATGGAAAAATAAATTATCTCAAAATCAAATTTGCTGCGATAGGAACCAATTGCAAGTGATAGGAGATGGAGTCAATGACGTAAATCTTTTAACTTTGCTGCGCAAGAAGTTTGGAAATGCAAAGCTAATAAGCACGGGTCCTGTGAAGGAGCCGATGAAAGATATCATGGAAGATGAGCCCGTCCTGATCAAAGTAGAGGAAAATGAGCCAGAGTTGCCACCCCAGTTTCATCATCCAGTCCTCATTGTCTCCTTCCTATCAGTGAGGTCTGGATCCCATGTACTCTTGCTCCATTGTTTAATTCAAGATAGAGTAAATGAAGTAGAGTTTATGCATTTCAATGGCAATGTTCTCTAGCATGAAAACTTTGTTTGAGAGTTGGCGGCCAATCTAGTGGGCATTGGGTGCTCAAATCTAATGAAAGAAGTAAAGCAGGATTCACTTATCATTAATCCTATCATGTTATTTGCAATGGTACAGTCTGCAGTGGATACCGCTGAGACAAAGAAAAAGGCAACTAAAATATATATATTTTTTTAATTTATCTAAGTTATCTCCAATTAAAAAATATAGGATCCACTTTCCATTTCGATTACACTATTTCTTTCGAGCTGGGGAAAATTTTATTTGTTACATATTTTATCTATTATAATGTTACTAATTAAATATTTAAACAACTAATTACAACATGTAAAAAATCAGTTAGTTTTCTACATGGAAAAAACCCTAGCGCAATGCATGGGCAAGCATACTAATTATACAACGCAAGAAACTCATTTCTAACATATTTTTATCTGTTGCAATTTTAGTTATTAAACATTGAAAAAACTCATTATAGCACGTAGAAAATGTCAGTTTATTTCTGGAAAAATATTACAATATTTTTATTTATAATGTATCAGATCTAATATTATTGGAAAAAAGATACAACTCATAAAAAAAAACTACCTACATTATATGCGAATAAAAAATATATGACCCACTTTCCATTTATGTTATACAGATTTTATCAACTATAATTTTACTAATTAAATATTTAAATAACAAAATACAATATATATATAAAAACAATCAATTTTCTACATAGATAAAAAATTTTTGGCACATCATGCGGGCAAATCACTCGTCTAAACTAAGCTGGATATGATGGAAACAACTCTCAGGGCTCAGTCTTGGTCTTAGGATGTGTTTGGTATTGCGGTTGCTTGTTGTGGTCATAGTAATGGATCCCGTTCCGTTCGGCCGGAGCAGCCGAACGACCGCATCCGATATAAATTCGGGACAAAGCGGCGACGTTTTGTCCGGATAAAATTCGGACCGATCCGGCCGTGCCGGCCGATTCGGCCGAACGCCTGGTTTGAGTGCCGGGCGTTCGTTCGGAATCATCCAAAGCGACGTCGTTTAGTTAAGTAACAAAGCGGCGTCGTTTCACTTGTTAACATCCTTCGGACTGAGCCCCAAAACCATTTCCCAGACCCGATTTCAATTTTCCATTTCTCCCCCAATTTCCCTTACCCTAATCTCAAATTAACCTCACAAATCTCTAGTTTTTGATTCATGATCCAGTAATCCCTCACTTGAAAAGCTTAATTTGTAAACTTTGAATCCCTAAATCAGCTCAAAGTCAGAAAACCTAAAACAAAATTCAAAATCAAGCGCGGCACAATTTCTTCCACACGGTGGCGTAATTTCTTCCACACGGCGGCACAATTTCTTCCTTGGTTCTTCTTCCCCAAATCTCCAGTGAAAGGTACACATTCGAGGCCCCAAATCCTTTAATTTGTTGAAAAATTGATATTGCCGAAACTTTGCATTAATGAGTAAACTGGGCATTTATGTATGGAATGTTTGCATAAACTTGAAATTGGAAGATGTTCATTGATCTTGTTAAACTGGGCATAGATTACTGTTGATCAATTGTGGGAATGAGAATTGTTTGGCATTTCGGCTTTCAAGGTGTTTGATGAAAGTCCCGAGAGAGTCATTAGGTGATAAAATCTATCGCTCCTTCAATGTGATGCCGGGAAAAATAAAAATTGTGACCCCTTAGAAACTTGAAACTCCGGGAACTGATGTGTTCCCGACCCTTTTTTATTTTGTCCCTCTTTGAAGGTTTGATTATATTATGCATTTTTAGGATGCTTCCATGATTTATTGATTGTTGAAGTCTTGTGTCTTGTCTTTTGAGATGAGGGATATATCAAGAGCTAGGGTTGATGGTCAGGAGTCAAGGTTAAAGATGGTGAATTATGCTTGGGAGTTGAGTGTTTACTTGTACTGTTCCAGGTATTGGTTTCAAAAGGGTAGTTGACAATTTAGGGTGGATGGTTTAGGATTTTTTAATTGACAGTGGGAGGTTTGTCGTTTTACAGTCCAGGGTTTATTGTGTAGAATTTATGATTGAAAGTTGACGGAAAAGGGTTTAATGTAAAGGATTTAGGATCAAGATTAATGATTGATGGCTCAATTCAAAATTGAGAATTATTATTTTATCATATTAGCTTTTCGAATTATACTTGGTTACTCAATATCCTTGCCTTTTCAAGCGAAGTAATATAGACATGAATGAAGTGGAACAAGATTGAATGGGTTGTAGAGTCGTGGAAATAAATCCTTTTTCAATATTTGGACCAATATGTTTTGAAAAAAGAAGAAGAAAAGTTATAGTTAGAGCATATGCTACATCAAGAAATGGGAATAAAGAAGAGATATTACATGTACACGGTATATTCCCAGCTTCATCATAGGTGTTAAATGGTTCAAAAAAATCTGTTGCTGCCTCCACATTCACGGTTTATTCCCATAGCAGGAGAATCATGCTTATAATAGAAACAAATATTTTGCACAAAACAATAAAGACAAAAAATGAATAGAGAGAGAGATAGGTCAAGTTCATGATTAAAAATATGTAATCCAAGACAGCTTATTGCATGATGGGCAAAGGAGATACATGAGGCTTCCTTCAATGCCTGAAAATTCACAATGATGGAGACTCAAAATGAGAGCAAGATAGAACAACCTAGCTGTAATTATAATGGAACCATATTGAATTTCAACCTGTTGTTAAAGCTTATCTCAACCCTCATAATATCTAGGATTTCTTAGTTACTAATAGCACATTACTTGTGGTTTGACATGCATCTTAAGCATTAAGTCCGAAATTTTTAGAGTTCTTCCTTTTTAATAACTTAATGATAACTACAACATTTATGTATGATAGTTCTTGGATTGTTATTGATTATGAATTTCGTTCCTTGAGGATATGACAACATGTTATTAATTTCTAACTTTTGTTACTTGTGTTATCTTTTTACAACAGAATAAATTACATGGCTGAAAACTCATCTAGTGGTGGGACTTCAATTGCTTCAGCTCCAGCAAGATCAGATGATCCAGCATGGGCTCATGGACAAGTGGTTGCTGGTGTAAAGAATGCAAGTATATGCATTTATTGTAATAAACGGATCAATGGTGGTGGTGTTACTCGGTTGAAGTATCACCTAGCTGGTATTAAAGGTGAAGTTGAACCTTGTAAAAAGGTCCCTGCAGATGTTAAATGGCAAATGAAACAAGTGGTGGATGACATGATAATGGAGAAAGAGAGAAGAAAAAGAATTAGAACTGATATTGGAAATGCTCAATCAGTTTTCAATGATGAAAAAGTAGAAGACGGTGATGCTGCAAATCCTCGTTCGGGTAATATACATTCACAAACAAGTAGAAGAACGACAGTGCAAGGAACAAGTACATCTAGAAGAAGGATTCCTTTATTTGCTCCACGAACGACCCCAGGTTCCCAGCCTAGTATTAGAAGTGCAATGGCTACTAAAGAGATGGAACAGAATGCAAGAAAAGTCGTAGCAACATGGTGGTATGATGCTAATATACCATTTAACAGTGCTAATTCGTATTATTATCAGCCAATGCTAGATGCCGTAGCATCTATAGGACCTGGGTTTAAAGGCCCATCATTTCATGATTTAAGAGGACCACTTCTGAAAGATGTAGTTCATGATGTCCATGAATACATTTTAAGTATCAAGGCTGATTGGAGACTTTATGGATGTTCAATTATGGCTGACGGGTGGTCAAATAGGAGGAATGCACCAATTGTGAATTTCCTTGTCTATTCTCCGAGAGGCACCATATTCTTGAAGTCTGTTGACACTTCAGGACTTCGAAAAGATAAAGAGACATTGCTGGAGATGTTTGATGAAGTTGTCAAAGAAGTTGGACCAGAGAATATTGTCCAGTTTGTCAGTGATAATGAGGCTTCATTTAAGGTTGCTAGGAAAGCTTTGCAGCAAAGGTACGGCACCTTTTTTTGGTCTCCTTGTGCTGCCCATTGCATTGATTTAATGCTAGAAAATATTTGTGATCCGAGATATTTTCCAATGATTGATGAAACCATTAAAAATGCAAGAAATATAACCAAGTTTATATATAATCATGCATGGGTTCTAGCTTTGATGAGGAAAGAATTCACAAATGGACATGATTTATGTCGTCCTGGCATAACAAGGTTTGTAACCCACTTCTTAAGCCTCCAATGTTTACTGAAGTTTAAGAATGAGCTTCGATAGATGTTTACTTGCACAAAATGGGTTGAATCAAGTCATGGCAAAAGTCGGGTTGGAAAGGAAATTGCTGCTATAGTTTTAGAAGATAAAGACTTTTGGCCGAGATGTGCACATATAGTCAACGTCAGCGAGCCTTTAGTACGAGTTCTAAGGTTAGCAGACAGTGAAGAAAAACCATCAATGGGATATTTATATGAGGCAATGGATAAAGCAAAAGAAGCCATCAAAACAAGGTTGAAAAATAGAATGTCTCAATATGGACCATATATTCGGGTAATTGATGTTAGATGGGATAAGCAACTTCATAGTCCATTACATGCAGCATGATGTTTTCTTAATCCTGGAATATTTTTTAGGCCTTCTTTTTCAAAACAAAAGGAGGTAACTCGAGGTTTGCTTACCACAGTTATGAGATTGGTTCCTGATTGTGATACTCAAGATAACATTAGTGCCCAAATTGAGGAGTATAAGAGAGCAACTGGGGATTTTGGTTTAACCCTAGCTATTCGTTAAAGAGAGAAGTTAAATCCAGGTAATAACTTTTTATTTTTTACGATATAATATTTTTTTATCTATAATATTTGATTTATTCAAATTTCCTTATCTAGTTTTTTGGTGGGAGCAATTCAGCAATAATACTCCAAAACTTCAAAAGTTTGCAATTCGAGTTCTTAGTCAATGCTATAGTGCAACTGGGTGCGAAAGAAATTGGAGTGTATTTGAATACATCCATTCAAAAAAGCGAAATAGGCTTGAGCACAAGAGATTAAACGATCTAGTATTTGTTCGCTATAATCTAAAGATTCAACAAAGGTAAAATATCAATATTATTATATTAGCAATTATTTTCTATTACATTGCTATTAATTTTTTAATTTCTTTCGTGTTTATTCTTTGTAGGAATATGAGCAGAACAAGAAATGCTTTAGATCCCATTAGCCTTGACAACATTGATCTATTGAATGAATGGATTTGTGAAGAACCCGGTCTTCTTGATGGAGAGGACATAAGTTGGGAGAGTATCGAAGCACCTTTCGCTACTTTAAATTTAGATGATGAAGAGACATGTGTAAATGAGGAGAATGAGCTTGGTGAAAATGACCAGCTATTGGAATGTCTTGTTGATGACTTTCCTTATGTTCCATCTCAAGATCAAGATCCTTATTTTTATATTAATGATGTAGAAGATGTTTGATGTTTTTTTTTTTTTTAGAACATTTTACTTTCATGATATTTTGGAATTTTAAAGATGTTTGTAATTTTGAGATTATGTTTGTATTGTATAATTTAAATTTCATTTATCTTGAATTTAAATTACACTTGTTAAATTAATATTTTTTTTCATGTATATAATTAAATAAATATGAACAGTACAAAACCGGAACGGAACGCCGGAATGCACTGAAACCGGAACGTTCCGTTCCAAATAAAAAACCGGAACGGTACCCGGAACGGATTTGATAACTATGGTTGTGGTTAAGGTTGAAAAAAAGCAGTTTCATAAAAAACGCTTTTATTGTGATTCAAAATAAGCGGTGAAGTGTTTGATTAAAGCGTGGTTGAGTTTGAGGTTGAAAAAATAGTTTTGTGTGTTTGGTTATTATATTTTTATATTGTTGTCTACATTTGAAATTACTTTAAAAGACACACACACACACACATATATCTCAATACCAAACAGACAATAAAGCTGCTTTTCTTGTGTAACCAAGCGACCAAACTCCTGCTTTTTCAAACCTTGCTTTGTATCTCAATACCAAGCAGACACTTAACTCTTATTTCTAAGTTAGTCAAGAGTAGCCAACATGAACCATTGGTTGAACTTACAAGTTTGCAATTTTTTTAAATAACTTATATTTGATCATATCAACTAATTACAAGAGTTTAAACTTATGGGGTGTTTGAGATAATAGTAAAAAAATATTTTTCACTTAGAAATAAATTAAAATAATACATTTTTTTTTAAAAAAATTGATATAAACAAACCAAAATAATTTATAATCATAAGAAAATAATTTAAAACATAAACAATTAATTGTTTTTAAAAAACACGGTCTGACAGTGTTATCAAGCACCTTTTAAAAAAAATTGATATTTAAAACATAATTTTTTTCTTTAAAAAAAGAGCACGTTTGCATCGAACCGAAGCCAGCACCAGCTCCAAAAACAGCACATCCGAACGCGTGGGAACACCCCTCTTGACCCTTTTGCCATGACGACATTTGACATTTGCCATGTCAATTTTCTTTTTCTTGGAAGCATATATCCAAAGATTTGGCATGTCGTCAAGTTCCAAAACGTTGAACTTTATTAAATGAACCTAAGTAAATAGTTGTCATAGGAGTCTGTGCACTTCCAACATTTGGCATGTCGTCAAGTTTCTTTTTTGGAAGGCATATACTTGACGATATGCTTCCTTCCAAAAAAAAGAAACTTGACGACATGCTTCGAAAAAAAAAAAAAAAGGAAAGGAGGAGGTATGCTTCCTATCTTTTTTTATCTCTCCATAAAATGCATGCAAAAATCCATACAGAAACTATTTATTGATTAAATAGCAACAACGGTGACTCGCTCCCTTTGGTTTTCCTTTCTCCGTTTATCTTGTTTGTGTTTTCTGTTTGCTTCAACTTTTTCGTGTTGCGACATGGAGGAAGCAAATCAAATCAACGTTGAGGTATCAAGGGCAACAACAGCAGAAGAAGAAGCACAGGGAAAAGGGTTGGTGGATGGGATAATGGAGGTTCAAAAAGTCAGAGAGTCCTCTGGCCGGACCCCTTCAACCGAAGAGTTTTAACGGACTAGCCTCTGCCTGCACCTTTCTCCAGCGACACGGATTCAAGGAGAAGGTATTTTCTTTCCCTTTTTATTTTTTGGCTGTAATATTCTACGATCATGCATATTTTAGACCCTTTTTTTGTTGGGTTGTGCATGGCATGCTGCTTTTCCGATCGCAATGTTTGTAGTTGTTGTTCTGGTCTGCTGCAGTAGAAGAGCTGGAGCAGGTGGTAATCGAGGTAAGCTTGGATAGTTCGACGGATGGTTACCTGGCCTCGAAACAGGCAGCTGAAATTGCAGGGAAGCAAAGCAGTAAAGAGGATTTGCATTTTCACTTGGAAATCATAAGTGGTTCTTTGACAAATGAGAAATAATTGGATAACTTGCTTAATAGCCAACCGGAGAAGCACTTGTTGTAAATAAAATGAACAAGGAACGAAAATAATTACGAAACAAAATAAAACTTGAGGCGTGCTAAGCACTGTCCTTAAGGATATTTCCCCAATAATGAGGTACCCTCCAGGATTCAACAAGCTCTTCCTCAAAGAAGGAACACAACAACAACAAAGGAAAAAATAAGAGAAGTCCAGCAAATAAGAAGAGAAGTGTTTTTCGGGATGCCTTTGTTTGAACCATTTGCATGGTATTTATAGGCTAGCATTATGTAACAGCTTAGGCATATTTATGAAATTAAAATGACTGTTACAATAATTTAAATTTAAATTTAAATAAAGTTGTTACAATAATTTAAATTTAAATAAAACTGTTATAATAATTTAAATTTAAATAAAGTTGTTATTTAAATTTAAATTCAAATTCAAATTATAGAAAATAAATTTCAAAGGTTACAAATTTAATGTTTTCTGTTTAAGGGTTATCAAAATATTTTAACAAAAGAAGAAAAAGATTTCAGAGCATATAGGCGTTGCCTCGCGCGCAGGGGGGGGGTGAATCGGAAGTTTTCACTTACTCAACTCATCCTCATGTGCGCGAGCTCACTTCTACTTCCTTTGTTGGTTACTACCCCATCTCAAGTTCTAGTATATAAACACTTGATGAGGGTCTTCTTTTACCAATGTGGGATAGTAGGTCCTATATATACTCTCTACACTCAAGGGATCTTTTGTGTTTTACCAATGTGGGATAGTCTTTTGAAATATATATATTTATAGTTTTTACAACAATCCCCCACATATTTCAAAAGGCTTTTTAAAATAATAATAATAATAAATACATAAATAAATACGTAAATAAATTTGCTGGATCTCTTTCACAAATGAGTATAATGCATCTAACCTGGTGTCTTTTGGACTATGAACCAGATTATAGAAAGTATGAGATTTAACTTACAGAATTATTGGTGAAATATGTAATTTCTATGAACGCAATAATTCTCATTGTAAGTCAGGCATCTCACCATCACATTATACCCCCACAATTCCTTGCTGTTTGACTCGGTTTTGCGCTTTTAATCGGCCATGCGCGTGCCTGGTTATTCATGAGTGCTTTAAAGATTTGCTAGTATCTTATGGGAGCGGCCCCACTCCACACTCATATAGGTGTTTCCATCAAGTGTTTATTGTATTTTGAACACTATCCATAAGGAATATGGAACTCATTAAGAACTTTATAATTCATCCTCTCCTTGATTTACAAACTAGCACTATTCTCACATCATAGAAAAGGACTTGTTTTATAGTGCTGTAAAATCAGAAATAACTTTGTTGTTACCCATATGAACCTAATTCATGGGATCTCCAATCTCATAGGTTGGGTTACCATTATTTTGATTTCTTACTTTAGCATTAGTCCCATTCCTCTCGATGTTTCTAATACCATCTTTCTACCAAGTGGTTTAGTCAGAGGATCGGCCAAATTCATTTCTGACTTCACATAATCTATTGAAATAACTCCATCTTTTAACAGTTGTTTAACTACATCATGTCTTAATCGAATATGTCGATTTTTACCATTGAAAGATTTATTCTTTGCAATGGATATTGCCGCTTGACAATCACAATGCATGGATATAGAAGGTGTTGGTTTTATTCCCAATGGAATTTCAATCAAAAAATTTCTCAACCAATCAGCTTCATGTCCTGCTAAGTCCAGTGCTATAAATTCTGACTCCATGGTGGATCGAGCAATTAAACTTTGTTTGGAAGATTTCCAAGACACTACACCACCACCTAGAATAAAAATATAGCCACTAGTGGATTTAATCTCATCTGAATCTGAAATCCAGTTTGCATCACTATATCCTTCCAATACAGTGGGAAATCCACTATATAGAATACCATAATTCATGGTACCTCTCAAATATTTCATTAGTTGGATTATTGTCGTCCAATGCTCGTGATTAGGATTTTGTGTATATCTACTCAATCTACATACAGACGTATGCTATATCAGGTCGAGTGAAATTCATTAAATGCATCAGACTCCCAATGATCTGAGCATACTCAAGTTGACCAACAGCATCACCTTTATTTTTCTTTAACTGAGAGTTTGCATCATAAGGAGTGCTCACAGGTGTCACATCAAAATGACCAAACTTCTTAAGAAGTTTTTCTACATAATGTTCTTGTGTTAACATTATACCATTGTTGCTCCTTATAATTTTTATACCTAATATGACACTAGCTTCACCCATATCTTTCATGTCAAATTTAGATGCTAAGAAATGTTTAGTGCTATGCACAATATTCATGCTAGAACCAAAAATGAGCATGTCATCTACATATAAACTAATGATCACATATTCATTATCACTCGTTTTAGTATAAACACATTTATCCACACTAACGGATGAAAAACCATCACTTAAAATTATCTGATCAAATTTATCATGCCATTGTTTAGGAGCTTGCTTTAAGCCATATAAAGATTTTCTCAATTTACAAACTTTATTTTTTGATCAGTAATTGTAAAGCCTTCAGGTTGCAACATATATATCTCTTCTTCTAAATCACCATTTAAAAGGCAATTTTAACATCCATTTGATGTATAAAGCGATTATGAATAGAAGCTAAGGCAATTAAAACTCGAATTGAAGTAATTCTAGCCACGGGTGAAAATGTATCAAAATAATCCACATTTTCTTTTTGAGTGAAGCCTTTTGCTACTAATCTTGCTTTATATTTATCTATAAAACCATTAGGAAGATATTTTCTTTTAAAGATCCATTTGCAACCAATAGGTTTAGCACCGGGAGGCAAATCAACAATCTCCCAAGTTTTATTTTGTAAAAGCGAATCTATTTCAACTTTAATTGCTTCTTTCCAAAATAAAGAATCGAGAGGAAGAGACGACTTCGAGTATATGTTCTTGGATCATTATCTACTAAATAAGTTAAAAATTCATTTCCGAATGAAGTTTCTTTCCTTTGTCTCTTACTCCTTCTTATTTCCTCAATATGAGTTTCATCAATCCTATTATTATTGATAGGTGTGTAATTAATAATAGGTGTGTGAGAAATCTTTTCCTTTAATGGACAAATATGTTTAAAGAATTCAATATTTTTTGTTTCTATAATAGTGTTGTGATCTAACACATCACTTTTTAAAACTAGAAACCTATATGCAGCACTATTTTCGGCATAACCAATAAGCATACAATCAGAAGTTTTTGATCCTATCTTTTTTCTCTTTGGTTCAGGTAGCATAACCTTAGCTAGACACCCCTACACTTTTAGGTATTTTAAATTTGGTGGATAACCTTTCCAAAGTTTATATGATGTTAAACCAGTTATCTTATAAGGAATTCTATTTTATAAATGACATGCACATAAAATAGCTTCACCCCATAAATTATCAAGTAGGGAAGAACTAACTAGCATGGCATTCATCATTTCTTTTAAAGTTCTATTTTTCCTTTCAGCTATTCCATTTGATTCGGGTGAATAAGGTGGAGTAACTTCATGTATTATGCCTTCTTTTTCACAATAATCATTCATTAGAATATACTCTCCTCCTCTATCTGATCTAACTCTTTTGATTTTTTTGTTTAGTTGATTTTCTACTTCTGCTTTATATAATAAAAACATGTTATAAGCTTCATCTTTACTTCTAAGTAGGTAAAGTTTTGTATATCTTGAAAAATCATCTATAAAGGTCACATAATATTTCTTGCCTCCTCTAGTCATGGTTTGTTTTAAATCTCCTAAGTCGGTATGTATTAAGTTAAGTAAATCAGTTTCTCTTTTAACAGATGTACATGTTTTCTTAGTAATTTTAGCTTCAACACATACTTCACATTTATTCATAGATGAATAATTTGAACTAGAAATTAAACCAAGAGAGTTCATTTTCTTAAGGTAAGATTGACTAACATGTCCTAATCTAGCATGCCATAAATCAAAACTATCAAGCAAGTAAGCAGAAGATGATGCATTTTCATTCATGTTTTCAGCAACATTGAGTACAAAAAGTCCATGGTTACAATATCCCTTCCCCACAAATACATTGTTCTTTGTCATTACAATCTTATCAGATTCAAATGACATTTTGATCCCAAATTTTCCCAACAGAGCTACAGAGACTAAATTTGCTCTTATATTAGGGACATGCAGCACCTCATTCAAAACCAATGTCTTTCCCGAAGTCAATTTCAAGATGACTTTGCCTTTTCCAAGAACATTTGTTGTCCTTGAATCTCAAGGTAGACCACTTCTTCTCCATCCTTAAAAGGTGTATAAGTGGAGAAGAATTCTTTACTTGCACATATGTGCCTTGTAGCACCGGAGTCTACAACCCAATTCTTCTCATTGGTCACCATATTAACTTGAGAAACAACCGCAGCAATGATGTCTTCTCCTTCAACCATGTTGACCATAGTTTTAGGAGGATTGTTGTTTCTCTTTCTATTACGGCATTGAGGTGCATGGTGGCCAGGTTTGCCACACACAAAGCAATTTCCCTTTTTCTTGAAACTATTGTTGGTTTTGGGTTTGAACATAGTGATATTGTTACCATTGGACTTAAAATTTTTATTAAATTTGTTTTCATACCTTTTTTGATGTGGACTCCCTTCTATCAAGTTTGCTTTGGTGGTAATCTCCTTCTTCCTTGTAGCTTGGAGCTCCTTTCTATTTGTGTCTTCAATGATGATGTGAGTGATGAGGTCAATCAACGACAATTGTTTGTGCTTGTGCTTGAGTTGTTGCTTGTAGTCGCTCCATGAATTAGGTAGTTTTTCGATGAGTATTCCAGCAATGAAAGCTTCAGGAAGGTTGATATTTTCAGCCTTCATGTCTTCAAGGAGCCTATGGTATTCATTGATTTGAGCCTTGATATCTTTGTTGTCAACCATTTCCCAATGGTAAAATTTACCAATGACAAATTTTTGTTTGCCAACATCTTCGGCGGTGTATTTCGCAACCATGTTGCTCCATATTTCCCTTGCTTCCTTGTAGCTGCAATACACATCAAACAACTCATTGGAGAGAGTGCTTAAAATAGAGTGCCTACAAACCTTGTTTCCATGTGTCCATGCTTCGGCATTGTCTGCATCTTTGGGATCGGAAAGAACCCAAGCCACTCCATGCAAGTCAAGAACACCAAAAATCCTTTCTTGCCATCTTCGAAAGTTCTCCCCAGAGAACACCTCAATCTTTGAAATGTCAGGAAATGGTTTGGCCAAAGAAGGAGTGGCTGGCCTAGGCAAGGGAGCAGTGGCAGTTGGAGGGGGAAGAGCAGCAACATCAGCAGCAACGTTGATGGCGAGTGCACCATTAGCGGCAGATGTTCGCGTCCATTTTAGAAGCAAATATATCCTTAAGATTGTTGTAAATAAAATGAACAAGGAACGAAAATAATTACTGAAACAAAATAAAACTTGAGGCGTGCTAAGCACTCGTCCTAAGGATATTTCCCCAATAATGAGGTACCCTCCGAGATTCAACAAGCTCTTCCTCAAAGAGGAACACAACAACAACAAAGGAAAAATAAGAGAAGTCAAGCAAACAAGAAGAGAAGAAGAGAAATGTTTTTCGGGATGCCTTTGTTTGAACCATTTGCATGGTATTTATAGGCTAGCATAATGTAACAGCTTAGCCATATTTATGAAATTAAAGTGGCTGTTACAATAATTTAAATTTAAATTTAAATAAAGCTGTTACAATAATTTAAATTTAAATTTAAATAAAGCTGTTACAATAATTTAAATAAAATTCAGTTATAATAATTTAAATTTAAATAAAGTTATGATATTTAAATTTAAATTCAAAATTCAAATTATAGAAAATAAATTTCAAAGGTTACAAATTTAATGTTTTACTGTTTAAGGGTTATCAAAATATTTTAACAAAAGAAGAAAAAGATTTCAGAGCATATAGGCGTTGCCTCGCTAGAGGGGGTGAATCGGAAGTTTTCACGTACTCAACTCATCCTCATGTGCGCGAGCTCACTTCTACTTCCTTTGTTGGTTACTACCCCATCTCAAGTTCTAGTATATAAACACTTGATGAGGGTCTTCTTTTACCAATGTGGGATAGTAGGTCCTATATATACTCTCTACACTCAAGGGATCTTTTGTGTTTTACCAATGTGGGATAGTCTTTTGAAATATATATATTTATAGTTTTACAACAATCCCCACATATTTCAAAAGGCTTTTAAAATAATAATAATAATAAATACATAAATAAATACGTAAATAAATTTGCTGGATCTCTTTCGCAAATGAGTATAATGCATCTAACACTGGTGTCTTTTGGACTATGAACCAGATTATAGAAAGTATGAGATTTAACTTACAGAATTATTGGTGAAATATGTAATTTCTATGAGCATAATAATTCTCATTGTAAGTCGGGCATCTCACCATCACATTATACCCCCACAATTCCTTCTTTGTTTGACTCGGTTTTGCGCTTTTAATCGGCCATGCGCGTGCTCGGTTATTCATGAGTGCTTTAAAGATTTTGCTAGTATCTTATGGGAGCGGCCCCACTCCACACTCATATAGGTGTTTCCATCAAGTGTTTATTGTATTTTGAACACTATCCATAAGGAATATGGAACTCATTAAGAACTTTATAATTCATCCTCTCCTTGATTTACAAACTAGCACTATTCTCACATCATAGAAAAGGACTTGTTTTATAGTGCTGTAAAATCAGAAATAACTTTGTTGTTACCCATATGAACCTAATTCATGGGATCTCCAATCTCATAGGTTGGGTTACCATTATTTTGATTTCTTACTTTAGCATTAGTCCCATTCCTCTCGATGTTTCTAATACCATCTTTCTACCAAGTGGTTTAGTCAGAGGATCGGCCAAATTCATTTCTGACTTCACATAATCTATTGAAATAACTCCATCTTTTAACAGCTGTTTAACTACATCATGTCTTAATCGAATATGTCGATTTTTACCATTGAAAGATTTATTCTTTGCAATGGATATTGCCGCTTGACAATCACAATGCATGGATATAGAAGGTGTTGGTTTTATTCCCAATGGAATTTCAATCAAAAAATTTCTCAACCAATCAGCTTCATGTCCTGCTAAGTCCAGTGCTATAAATTCTGACTCCATGGTGGATCGAGCAATTAAACTTTGTTTGGAAGATTTCCAAGACACTACACCACCACCTAGAATAAAAATATAGCCACTAGTGGATTTAATCTCATCTGAATCTAAAATCCAGTTTGCATCACTATATCCTTCCAATACGTTGGGAAATCCACTATATAGAATACCATAATTCATGGTACCTCTCAAATATTTCATTAGTCGGATTATTGCCGCCAATGCTCGTGATTAGGATTTTGTGTATATCTACTCAATCTACATACAGCGTATGCTATATCAGGTCGAGTGAAATTCATTAAATGCATCAGACTCCCAATGATCTGAGCATACTCAAGTTGACCAACAACATTACCTTTATTTTTCTTTAACTGAGAGTTTGCATCATAAGGAGTGCTCACAGGTGTCACATCAAAATGACCAAACTTCTTAAGAAGTTTTTCTACATAATGTTCTTGTGTTAACATTATACCATTGTTGCTCCTTATAATTTTTATACCTAATATGACACTAGCTTCACCCATATCTTTCATGTCAAATTTAGATGCTAAGAAATGTTTAGTGCTATGCACAATATTCATGCTAGAACCAAAAATGAGCATGTCATCTACATATAAACTAAGGATCATATATGCATTATCACTCATCTTAGTATAAACACATTTATCCACACTAACGGATGAAAAACCATCACTTAAAATTATTTGATCAAATTTATCGTGCCATTGTTTAGGAGCTTGCTTTAAGCCATATAAATATTTTCTCAATTTACAAACTTTATTTTTTTGATCAGTAATTGTAAGGTCTTCGGGTTGCAACATATATATCTCTTCTTCTACATTACCATTTAAAAAGGAAATTTTAACATCCATTTGATGTATAAAGAGATTATGAATAGAAGATAAAGAAATCAAACTCGAATTGAAGTAATTCTAGCTATGAGTGAAAATGTATCAAAATAATCCACATTTTCTTTTTGAGTGAAGCTTTTTGCTACTAATCTTGCTTTATATTTATCTATAGAACCATTAGGAAGATATTTTCTTTTAAAGATCCATTTGCAACCAATAGGTTTTGCACCTGGAGGCAAATTAACAATCTCCCAAGTTTGATTTTGTAAAAGCGAATCTATTTTAACTTTAATTGCTTCTTTCCAAAATAAAGAATCAGAGGAAGAGACAGCTTCAGTATATGTTACTGGATCATTATCTACTAAATAAGTTAAAAATTCATTCTGAATGAAGTTTCTTTTCTTTGTCTCTTACTCCTTCTTATTTCCTTAATATGAGTTTCATCAATCCTATTATTATTGATAGGTGTGTTATTAATAATAGGTGTGTGAGAAATCTTTTCCTTTAATGGAAAAATATGTTCAAAGAATTCGAGCATTCTTTGTTTCTATAATAGTGTTGTGATCTAACACATCACTTTTAAAACAAGAAACCTATATGCAACACTATTTTCGGCATAACCAATAAACATACAATCGAAGTTTTTGATCCTATCTTTTTCTCTTTGGTTCGGGTAGCATAACCTTAGCTAGACACCCCCACACTTTTAGATATTTTAAATTTGGTGGATAACCTTTCCAAAGTTTATATGGTGTTAAACCAGTTTTCTTATAAGGAATTCTATTTTGTAAATGACATGCAAATAAAATAGCTTCACTCCATAAATTATCAGGTGCGAAAGAACTAACTAGCATGGCATTCATCATTTCTTTTAAAGTTCTATTTTTCCTTTCAGCTATTCCATTTGATTCGGGTGAATAAGGTGGAGTAACTTCATGTATTATGCCTTCTTTTTCATAATAATCATTCATTATAATATACTCTCCTCCTCTATCTGATCTAACTCTTTTGATTTTTTGTTTAGTTGATTTTCTACTTCTGCTTTATATAATAAAAACATGTTATAAGCTTCATCTTTACTTCTAAGTAGGTAAAGTTTTGTATATCTTGAAAAATCATCTATAAAGGTCACATAATATTTCTTGCCTCCTCTAGTCATGGTTTGTTTTAAATCTCCTAAGTCGGTATGTATTAAGTTAAGTAAATCAGTTTCTCTTTTAACAGATGTACATGTTTTCTTAGTAATTTTAGCTTGACACATACTTCACATTTATTCATAGATGAATAATTTGAACTAGAAATTAAACCAAGAGAGTTCATTTTCTTAAGGTAAGATTGACTAACATGTCCTAATCTAGCATGCCATAAATCAAAACTATCAAGCAAGTAAGCAGAAGATGATGCATTTTCATTCATGTTTTCAGCAACATTGAGTACAAAAAGTCCATGGTTACAATATCCCTTCCCCACAAATACATTGTTCTTTGTCATTACAATCTTATCAGATTCAAATGACACTTTGATCCCAAATTTTCCCAACACAGCTACAGAGACTAAATTTGCTCTTATATTAGGGACATGCAGCACCTCATTCAAAACCAATGTCTTTCCCGAAGTCAACTTCAAGATGACTTTGCCTTTTCCAAGAACATTTGTTGTCCTTGAATCTCCAAGGTAGACCACTTCTTCTCCATCCTTAAAAGGTGTATAAGTGGAGAAGAATTCTTTATTTGCACATATGTGCTTTTTAGCATCGGAGTCTACCACCAAATTCTTCTCATTGGTCACCATATTGACTTGAGAAACAATTGTGACAATAATGTCTCCTACTTCAACCATGTTGACCATAGTTTTAGGAGGATTGTTGTTTCTTTTTCTATTACGGCATTGAGATGCATGGTGGCCAGGTTTGCCACACACAAAGCAATTTCCCTTTTTCTTGAAACTGTTGTTGGTTTTGAGTTTGAACATAGTGATATTGTTACCATTGGACTTAAAATTTTTATTAAATTTGTTCTCATACCTTTTTTGATGTGAACTCCCTTCTACCAAGTTTGCTTTGGTGATAATCTCCTTCTTCCTTGTAGCTTGGAGCTCATTTCTATTTGTGTCTTCAATGATGATGTGAGTGATGAGGTCAATCAATGACAATTGTTTGTGCTTGTGCTTGAGTTGTTGCTTGATGTATTGCAGCAATGAAAGCTTCAGGAAGGTTGATATTTTCAGCCTTCATATCTTCAAGGAGCCTATGGTATTCATTGATTTGAGCCTTGATATCTTTGTTGTCAACCATTTCCCAATGGTAAAATTTACCAATGACAAATTTTTGTTTTCCAACATCTTTGACAGTGTATTTTGCAACCATGTTGCCCCATATTTCCATTGCTTTCTTGTAGCAGCAATACACATCAAACAACTCATTGGAGAGAGTGCTTAAAAAAGAGTGCCTACAAACCTTATTTCCATGTGTCCATGCTTCGGCATTCTCAGCATCTTTGGGATCGACAATAACCCAAGCCACACCATGCAAGTCAAGAACATCAAAAATCCTTTCTTGCCATCTTCGAAAGTTCTCCCCAGAGAACACCTTAATCTTTGAGATGTAAGGAAAGGGCTTGGCCAAAGAAGCTGTGGTTGGAGTAGGCAATGGAGCGATGGCGGTTGGAGGGGAAGAAGCGACAACATCGGCAGCAACGTTGATGGCGGGTGCACCATTAGCAGCGGTGTTCGCGTCCATTTTAGAAGCAAATATATCCTTAAGATTGTTGTAAATAAAATGAACAAGGAGCGAAAATAATTACGAAACAAAATAAAACTTGAGCGTGCTAAGCCATCGTCCTTAAGGATATTTCCCCAATAATGAGGTACCCTCCAGGATTCAACAAGCTCTTCCTCAAAGAAGGAACACAACAACAACAAAGGAAAAAATAAGAGAAGTCCAGCAAATAAGAAGAGAAGTGTTTTTCGGGATGCCTTTGTTTGAACCATTTGCATGGTATTTATAGGCTAGCATAATGTAACGGCTTAGCCATATTTATGAAATTAAAATGGCAGTTACAATAATTTAAATTTAATTTTAAATAAAGCTGTTACAAAAATTTAAATTAAAATTTAAATAAGACTGTAATAATAATTTAAATAAAGTTAGTTATAATAATTTAAATTTAAATAAAGTCTATTATTTAAATTTAAATTCAAATTCAAATTATAGAAAATAAATTTCAAAGGTTACAAATTTAATGTTTTCTGTTTAAGGGTTATCAAAATATTTTAACAAAAGAAGAAAAAGATTTCAGAGCATATAGGCGTTGCCTCGCGCAGGGGGGGTGAATCGGAAGTTTTCACTTACTCAAGTCATCCTCATGTGCGCGAGCTCACTTCTACTTCCTTTGTTGGTTACTACCCCATCTCAAGTTCTAGTATATAAACACTTGATGAGGGTCTTCTTTTACCAATGTGGGATAGTAGGTCCTATATATACTCTCTACACTCAAGGGATCTTTTGTGTTTTACCAATGTGGGATAGTCTTTTGAAATATATATATTTATAGTTTTTACAACGACACTTGTAGTCTCTGTATTTGAGAATGCACCAACTATTCAAAAACCAAAAAGAAAAGGCCTTAACATACAACCAATCCAATCTCAATCTAAATTTTAGTTCTTAAATTTTAGTTTGTATTTGCGATCATTTGAAAATTGATATTTCTATTTCTCTCTCTCTTTGTTCTTTCTTTTAGTTTTTAGTTTTTATTTTTTATTTTTAAGTCAATTGATTTTTTCTCAGCTAATAATTTTTATTTTTGTGTTATCATTTATTTTATTTTTTTGTTTGCTCTTTTGTTAAAGTTTTTAGGCTTTTTTTATTCTTTGATTTAATTTTTTTTTCATTATTAACGCAATAATAATAATAATAATAATAATTTCAGTTTTTTTTCTTGCTTCCTCTTTTGTTATTTTTTTTTTGAGTTTGAACAAAAAATATTATTTTGATATATTTCTGAACAAAAAATATTTTTAAAAACAATATCAAACACAATGCTGAAAAGTAACTAAGTCTTAAAAGCGCTAGTCTAAACTAGACCAAGTAAAAACAAATACGATAAAACTTGACTAATCATTTTAAATATTTGGGTTTACTTGTGATATAAAAAGTTATAATTGAATTTTTACGCGGATTGATCCTCCAAGACTTTCTTCACCTGGAAATATATATATATATAGAGAGAAAAATAATCTAGGATTTCTTGAAAATAAATAAATTAATATCAATATTCTTAAATACATTTAATATAATAATATGATGGAGAAATCTTATAAATATAAAATTGGCTTTGGATGTTAATTTTTTTCTCTTTTGTTTAAGTTTAATTCTAAAAAATATTATAGTGTTTTTATTTTTAATATTTAAAATCTAATATTACAGGGGGAAAAAGACTGCTCAAAAATAAAAAAATTACCTAGGTTATCTACAATTAAAAAATATACAAGTCACTTCCCATTTCGATTACAATATCCTTTTTAGACGCAAAAAAAAAAATGAGGTTGATTTCTTGAAAATATTATAATATTTTTTATTTATAATGTGTCATATGTAATATTATAGGGGAAAAAAAGCACTCATAAAAAAAAGATGACAAATTTACCTAGGTTATCTACAATTAAAAAATATACGAACTGCTTCCCATTTCGATTACACTATTCCTTTTAGGCGGGAAAAAAATTATTTATAACATATGTTATCTATTATAATGTTACTAATCAAATATTGAAATAACTAATGACAGCATGTAAAAAATCAATTAGTTTTCTACATAGAAAAAAGTCTAGTGAAACGCGCGAGCAAGCATACTAATTATAGCACACAAAAAACTCATTTTTAACATATTTTATCTATTGCAATTTTACTAATAAAAAATAAAATAACTAATTATAACACGCAAAAAAATTAAGTCTATTTTTGAAAAAAAAATCATTTTTTTTAATGTGTCAGATCTAATATTACCGGGGAAAAAAATAAAAAAAAAATTATTGCGTAAGTGATCTACAATTTAAAAATATACAAATCATTTCCCGTTTTGATCACACTATTCCTTTTAGACGGAAAAAAAAATTCATTTCCAATATATATCATCTATTATAATTTTATTAATTAAATATAAAAATAACTAATTATATTATGTGAAAAATCAATTAATTTTTACATAAAAAAACTCTCCAGAACGATGCAGTCAAGTCAACTCGTATATTCCTGGTCTTCGTAGTAAGAAAAAGCAAGACTGTGTCACTCGCTCCCTCCTGGTCTTCGTAGTAAGAAAAAAGCAAGACTGTGTCACTCGCTCCCTTTTTGTTTCCCTTTCTCCTTGCATTTTTTTGATCCTCAAAGCATCCATTATTCTAGGCCTTGTTGTGATTTCTGTTTGCTTCAACTTTTTCGTGTTGTGATATGGTGGAACCAAAGCAAAACAACGTTGAGGCATCAATGGCAACAGCAGCAGAAGAAGAAGCACCGGGAAAGGTTCAAGCAGTCACAGAGTCCTCAGGATCCCTTCAGCCGAAGAGTCTTGATGGAGCAGCCCCTGACATTCGCCAACGATTTAGATCTACGGAGACGGTATTCTCTTGTCTCGCCGGAAATAAGTGGGAAATAGTTTAGAGCTGAATTTCTCTGTGTTTTCTTTCCCTTTTTAATTTATGGCTGTAATATTCTATAATCATGCATGTTTTAGACCCTTTTTTCTGGGTTTGAGCATGGCATTCTGCTTTTCCGATCATGATATTTGTAGTTGTTGTTCTGGTCTGCAGCCGCCGACGCTGGAACCGGTGGTGAGCGAGGTAAGCTTGGATAGTTCGACGGATGGTTACCTGGCCTCGAAACAGGCAGCTGAAATTGCAGGGAAGCAAAGCAGTAAAGAGGATTTGCATTTTCACTTGGAAATCATAAGTGGTTCTTTGACAAATGAGAAATAATTGGATAACTTGCTTAATAGCCAACCGGAGAAGCACTTGTAGTCTCTGTATTTGAGAATGCATCGACTATTCAAAAACCAGAAAAAGAAAAAGCCTTAACATACAGCCAATCCAATCTAAATTGGGTTCCATGCTCTGTTGTTGCTGTTGATGATGATTCAGACATGGTAGTTATACAGGCAATATGTTGAATTTGTGTTTTTGTGTGTGTGTGTACAATCGGGAAGTTCATCAAGTTATTTCATCTTGTTGATGGGTTTATTTTGGGAATTCAATAGGTGTGGTAAGTGTGAAGCTAGGAGTGCCAGTTAGGAACCTCTTGAAAGTGATAGGAGATGGAGTCGATGCTGTGCATCTTGTAAATTTGCTGCGCAAGAAGTTTGGAAATGCTAAGCTAATAAGCCCGGGTCCTGTGAAGGAGCAGATGAAAGATGTCATGGAAGATGAGGGAAAGGACCTAGGGCTGCAACCCCCAGTTTCACCATCCATTCCTCATCGTCTCCATCCTATCAGTAAGGTTGAATGCTAAAACTGGCTCCCCTGTACTCTTGCTCCATTGTTTTATTCAAGATAGAGTAAATGAAGTAGAGTTTATGCATTTCAATGGCAATGTTCTATAGTATGAAAACTTTGTTTGAGAGCTGGCGGCCAAGCTAGTGACAATGGGTGCTCAAATCTAATGAAAGAAGAAAAGCAGGATTCACGCAAATCGAAATGTGCTTGCTTTAAATGCAAATTAAGCTTGTAGAATTAATTTTTTTTACTTATCACTAATCCTATTTTGTTATTTGCAATGCCACAGTCTGCAGTGGTTACCGGTGGGACAACGGACACGGAACATAGTACGAACACTCCTATTAATCCTGATTTGTTTCTTTCATTAGATATGAGATCAGCGAGTTCACATAGAAGCGTAAGAACTACATCTTAGCTAATTTTTCAATGAAAAATGGTGCTTCTGTAATTTTTGAAGCTCTGTCAAATTTCTCTGGTGTAGAGAACAGCTGAGTGGGCTTTACTAGTCACCAGCGTGGTTCTGGAGGCTACATCTGCGAGTTGTGATCAGCTGGGGTATGCATTAACTAGCATGGTGATGGCATTTGTAGCTTTGTTTCTTTCCATTCTTGATCTCATTCTCAAGGCTCGAGAGAGGGGATTACATGTGATGGGAGGGGCTGCTGCCCTGTTTTTATCGCCATGATATCCAGAATCGCGAGCCTTTTGGTAGTGTTATTGAGTACTTTGGATTTGTTGGTGCTGTCTGGCAATGCTCTTACACAACAGTGGGGTATCACTATACTCGTAAGAACTTGGATAATCCAATCAAAATGTGTCTTCTGCCTCTCATTTTTGCATTGTGTGTGCTAATTTCTAAGGTAGCTAAGAGTAGCCAACATGAGAGGTAATTTGTATGAAAGGGTAATCTGTTTTTAGCAGACTAGAATATCATTTGATTGCACCAGTGTATGCATGCTCTAGATGAGGTAATGCAAACGGATTTCAAAATATATTTATTTTGAAAGAACATTAATTGATGACTTTTGTTTCTTATTTTTCTTATGATTTTGATGTTGGGTAGCGTCGATGGATGAAACATTTTGGTTTTCCATCTGTAATTAACAAATGAAAAAGATCAAAACATGTTAATAATATATATTTTAAAAATGCACAATATATTCGCAGCATATATTCATAATAATTCCACAATATATTCGCAGCAAATATTCATAATAATTCCACAATATATTCGCAGCATATATTCATAATAATTCCACAATATATTCGCAGCAAATATTCATAATAAATTTACACTATATTTACAGCATGTTCTAGTTGATTTTTCATCTAATATTCCTAATTTCCTATCCACACTTTCAGGAGTGCGCAAGACTTATCACAAAAAGGCTTCGAATAACATGATCTTCCAAGTTCCAGTCACACTGGTCATTCAATAGCACAAAAAGTAACATGCAAAAATGCGAAAGATGAGATAGAATGATACATGTCTGCAGTTTACCATAATTAACTTCAAAATTGAAGGGTAAACAAGCAATGCTAAGGAGCAATCTCAATCATGTCTACTATCTTCGATTAGAAATCATAATTAATCAGTAAATCCTCTATAATTAAGTCAAATAACTCAGTATTATTAACAACATTTGAAAGCAAACATTGAACTTCAAAACGTGCCAGATATTAGTATAATCAAAATCCATGATAAGGCTAAAAACAAAGCCAGGCAAAAAGATATCCTTCCAACAAAACTGAAACATTTCTTTTGAAGATCGAAGACCCTAACCTCCAAATCACTGCCGCCTCGAATAGCAAACATAAACCAGAGGAACATATAATTACTACTTAAATACAAGTCAGTGCTTAAATACATCAATTGAGGTATAATATTTTTACAATGATTTGTTTAATAAATAAGCGAAGAGAATTAAAATAAATATTCAAGCATATATCAACTTCAAGGACAACAAGCCCTAACATTTAAGACAGTTGATCTTTAATATATAACAAGAAATAAATAAGAGTTGAGCATTTACTTATCTTTTGTAAACTCGAACCGTGTCGGATGGGGACGATGATAAAGATGTAGAGGAGGCAAGAGACCGAGAAGCGAGAGGCGAGATGGAGGGAGATTTAAGATGCAGAGGGAGGCGAGAGTAATGGAGATTTAACTTTTAAGATCGCGGAGACAAAGAGGCGAGAGGTTGCTTGCTAAGGTAGAGAGGCGAGAGGTCGCTTGTGTTAGAAAATTTAGGGTTTAAGAACCGAGAGGCAGAGGGAGGCGAGAGGCGGAACGGTAAAGTTTAGGGTTTCTTAAGTTTGTATTTATACTAATACTTCAAACCAAACCAAACCGATTCGGTTCGGTTCAATCGATTTTGTCCAGTACAAAACCGATACCGAACCGAGCAGACGATTTTTTATAATTTTGTAATCGATTTAATCGGTTTGGTTTTTTCGGTTTTTTCAGTTAAATTGTTTTTTCGATTATGCGAATATCAGAAATAAAAAAATATGAAAAGAATTATTATTTTTTGTTCACAATGTTTCTGTGTCGTCCCAGCAGTTACCAAGAGTATGGAAGTGGGCACCGTGTGCTTTTGGGCACACACCAGTGGTTTGAGCATCAATCATGTGGAAGTGGTGGGTCATTGGCCACAATGATGTTGTTTAGAGTTGTTGAAAGTATTTTTTAAAGTGTTTTTTATTTAAAAATATAAAAAAAATATTTTTTTTATTTTAAAATAATTTTTGATATCATCATATCAAAATAATATAAAAATACTAATTTTTTTAATTTAAAATAAAATAAAAAAATAAAAATTCATTTAAAAAAATACTTCTCAATCAAACTCTCAAAAATCCTGTAGTTAATGACAAATCTAGACTTTAATGTTCTTACAGCATGAAAAGAACACACAATGTTCTTGCCCGGCAACACAGTATACCTACAATAATCCAATCACAGTGTGTCTTCTACCTTTTATTTTCACATGGTGTGTGGTCATCGCTTACAACTGCATTTTTTCATTGAGATCTCAAGATATTTTTTTGTTTATTTTTTTTAAGTACTTATATTTGATCATATCAACTAATTACAAGAGTTTAAACTTACAGGGTGTTTGAGATAATAATAATAATAAAATATTTTTCACTTGGAAATAAATTGAAATAATAAAAAAAAAATATTTTTTTTGAAAAACACAGTTCTACAAAGCTATCAAACACCTTTTAAGATCATAAGCTTTTCATGTCAACTTGGATCTTGGTTGTGGACATGATTGGCTATGTGGTGTTTGAGATTATGATTGGAAAGTATTTTTGAAAAAAATCATTTAAAATTTTAAAAATATTTTAAAAATAAAAAATATCTATTTTTTGAATGAAAAATACTTTCAAAAATAACTACAACCACGCTCTTAAACAATCACCGCATGTTTTCAAAAAATCTTTTATTTTTTCACTTGAAATTAGATGTTTTTGTATTTTTTTATTTTAAAATGATGATATCATGATTTTTCAAAAACCAGAAAAGAAAAAGGCCTTAAAATACAGCCAGTCCAATCTAATTTGGGTTCCATGCTCTGTTGTTGTTGTTGCTGTTGATGATGATTCAGTCATGCTGTTGAGTTTTTTTGTGCGTGCACAATCGGGAAGTTCATCAAGTTATTTCATCTTGTTGATGGGTTTATTTTGGGAAATCAATAGGTGTGGAAAGGGTGGAGCTAGGAGGGCCAGATAGGAACCTATTGGAAGTGATAGGAGAGGGAGTCAATGACGTAAATCTTTTAACTTTGCTACGAACGAAGGTTGCATATGCAGAGTTAATAAGCAAGGGTCCTGTGAAGGAAACGACGACAAACACTCATAGTAATCTCAGTCTAGAAAATGCAGAGAGTTCATGTAAAACCGTAAGAACTACATCTCAGCTAATGTATAAATGAAAAACGGTGCTTCTGTAATTCTTTGAAGCTCTGTCAAATTTCTGTGGTGTAGAAAACAGCCGAGTGGACTCTACTAATCACCAGCTTGCTTCTAGAGGCTATATCTGCGATTTTTGATCAGTTGGGGTATGCATTAACTGGCATGGTGATGGCATTTGCAGCTTTGCTTCTTGCCGTTCTTGATCTCATTCACAAGGCTCGAGAGATGGGAGGGGCCTGCTGCCCTGTTTTTATCGCCATTCAAGCCATGATTTCCAGAATCGCGAGCCTTTTGGTAGTGTTGTTGAGTACTTTGGATTTGCTGGTGCTGTCTGGCAATGCTCTTACACAACAGTAGGGTATCACTACACTCGTCAGAAGTTGGATAATCCAATCAAAATCTGTCTTCTACCTTTCATTTTCGCTTTGTGTGTGCTCATTTCTAAGGTAGTTAAGAGTAGCCAAAATGAACCGCTGGTTGGGCTTAAACCTTCATGAGAGGTAATTGTTTTTAGCAAATTAGAATATCATTTAATTGCACCAGTGCATGCATGCTCTAGATGAGGTTAATGTAAACGAAATTCAAATTTTTCACATTGTAACCTGAAGAGAATAGAGTTAAAAGAAAAAGATATCATCTTGCTTCTCATGCGTAACAATGCTTGCTCTCTCTTTTATTTTTCTCTTTTTTGCAATGTAATTTTTCTTCCTGGCCCACGCGGCGTCGCTCGTATCCAGTGGCCAGTGACTTGCTTATTTGTATTGAACACCTCATGAGTACTGTAGTTGCGAGGGCGTGGTGAGCGCAGAGCTTTGGGGCCACAGCGCCAGTTTTTCTTAACGTTTCTCGATCACATCAACGTGTTTGTGCTCATGAATTGTGGTGCTGATGCTCTCTGCAGAGCTGGCTGCCTTATTTTTCTCATTTGTCGGTGGATACATGAATTTTATCCATGTTTTGATACATACTCGCAGCATATAGGATGTTGATATCCCATTTAAAACCAAAACCGGAAACATTGACTCGCTGTAATCCAAATTACATGCCAATTTGGACAATGGCCTTGTTTTTAGCTGTGATGGCTGGTGTGAGTTTCTGCTTTTAATTTTTCATGTAGTGGTTGCGAGTGACTGGATAGTATTTGAATGACCAGATGAGAACGAATCCCTTCAACGAATTTGAATGACACAGAAAACCCTCTGAAATTTCCAATTTATAAATGAAAAAACGATGCTTTTGTGATTTTTTGAAGTTCTGTCAAATTTCTCTGGTGTAGAAAACAACCGAGTGGACTTTACTAATCACCAGTTTGCTTCTGGAGGCTACATCTGCGATTTTTGATCAGCTGGGGTATGCATTAACTGGCATGGTGATGGCATTTGTAGCTTTGCTTCTTTCCATTCTTGATCTCATTCACAAGGCTCGAGAGAAGGGAATTTCATGTGATGGGAGACGCCTGTTGCCCTGTTTTTATCGCCATGATATCCAGAATCGCGAGCCTTTTGGTAGTGTTATTGAGTACTTTGGATTTGTTGGTGCTGTCTGGCAATGCTCTTACACAACAGTGGGGTATCACTATACTCGTAAGAACTTGGATAATCCACTCAAAATCTGTCTTCTACCTTTCATTTTCGCTTTGTGTGTGCTAATTTGTGTGCTAATTTCTAAGGTAGTTAAGAGTAGCGAACATGAACCGTCGGCTGGACTTAAACCCACTTGAGAGGTAATTTGTTTAATTTTAGCAGATTAGAATATCATTTAATTGCACCAGTGCATGCATGCTCTAGATGAGGTTAATGTAAACAAAATTCAAATTTTTCACATTGTAACCTGAAGAGAATAGAGTTAAAAGAAAAAGATACAATTTTTGGATCTTGTTGTCAGGAAATGTCAACAGTGCCAAAGGGAGTACCCTTGCCCTCTCTTGATAGTTGAAGATCAATGTAGGGGATCATTCTCAATAATTTGATTTTTTTATTTTAAATTAAAAATTTTGATGGTTTTAAATCGTTTTGATGTACTGATGTTAAAAATATTTTTTAATAAATAAAAAATATTATTTTAATGTAATTCTAAAAAAAAACTTTAAAAATAATCTAGGCTGAATTATACTCTCAAAAATATTTTTCACTTGAAAATAAATTAAAATAATATATTTTAAAAAATATTTTTAATATAAACACATCCAAATAATTCAAAATTAATTTAAAGCACGAGAAAACTTAAATTTTTGAGGTATCAAGAAAGAGGAATATGATTGATGGAATGTTTTTAAAAGTTTTTCTCTTTAAATTAGATTTTTTTATGTTTTATTATTTTCAATGATGACATCAAGATTTTTTGAAAAAATGAGAACAATCCCATGTCCTTGTTGAAATCTCGAGATGAAGAAGCTGTTAGACTAATGACATTTTCATTCCAACTTATCGGTTCATTTCTAGCGATTTATTTCTATTGTAATGTTGTTTATCTTTTAGTTTAATGTTTGATTTCGTCAAAGTCCACTAGAGTTAGTAGAAGATTACTAGGAAGTTTGTTTAGTTTCCTTCATGTATTTAAAGACATACATTCTATGAATATTCATATAGACAATTCATCGAATACCTTGTGTGTTATTCTTGTTCT
This sequence comes from Salix exigua, assembly GCA_032356905.1. Lineage (NCBI taxonomy): Eukaryota > Viridiplantae > Streptophyta > Magnoliopsida > Malpighiales > Salicaceae > Salix > Salix exigua. The sequence goes on from CM063605.1 coordinate 2,605,025, forward strand.
TCAAGTCCAAGTTTTACTACTATTGTGTTTCTGCAACTTTTTCACTGCACAAATCACAAACAACCCATCACAAATCTTAACAAGAACTCAAGAAAGAAGACTGAAATCGATTTACTGATAAGATTGCTGGTGTAATGAAAGCTCAAAGAGAAAACTTGATTAGATCAAACTAGTTCTGGACTAACAAAAGTTAAAATATCATTCCATTTTACACGCACCTCGACATATCAGGGATGGCATTAAATAGCAAGACCCTGTCGGTAGACATTGCACCATCAATGCCCCAATCAATTCCACCAATTCAACACGTGGCCACAGAAGTGATTCTCCATGAACTAAATATAATTCTATTTAACAACTTGAAAGGTATCTTATTTACCAATCCAAGGTCAATAAAATGGCCCTGAACCCCAAGGACTGTTAACGATTTCATGTTAGTCCAGTGGAAGACCAGAAATGCATGCTTCTATTTATTTTTTGGTGGATGGGATAATGGAGGTTCAAGAGTCCTCAGGACCCCTTCAACCGAAGAGTCTTAACGGACTACCCTCTGCCTCTGCCTGCGCCTTTCGCCAGCGACAAGGATTTAAAGAGAAGGTATTCTCTTGTCTCGCCGAAAATAAGTGGAAAATAGTTTAGACCTAAACTTCTCTGTGTTTTCTTCCCTTTTTAATTTATGGCTGTAATATTCTATGATCGTGCATATTTTAGACCTTTTTTTCTGGGTTGTGCATGCCATGTTCATGATGTTTGTAGTTGTTGTTCTGGTCTGCTGCAGTCGAAGCTGGAACAGGTGGTAATCGAGGCAAGCTTGGATAGTTCGACGGATGGTTACCTGACCTCGAAACAGGCAGCTGAAATTGAAAGTAAGCATAGCAGTAAAGAAGATTTGCATTTTCACTTGGAAATCATAAGTGGTTATTTGACAAATGAGAAATAATTGGATGACTTGCTTAATAGCCAACCGTAGAAGCACTTGTAGTCTCTGTATTTGAGAATGCACCAACTATTCAAAAACCAAAAAGAAAAGGCCTTAACATACAACCAATCCAATCTCAATCTAAATTTTAGTTCTTATATTTTAATTTGTATTGGTGATCATTTAAAAATTGATATTTCTTCTTTTTTCTCTCTTTGTTCTTTCTTTTAGTTTTTTTTTATTTTTTATTTTCAAGTCAAGTGATTTTTTATTCAGCTAATAATTTTTATTTTTATTTTATCATTTATTTTATTTTTTGTTTGTGTTTTTGTTAAAGTTTTTAGGGCTTTTTAGTCTTTGATTTAATTTTGTTTTTCATTATTAACGTAACAATAACAATAATAATAATAATAATAATAATAATTTCAGTTTTTTTTCTTGCTTCCTCTTTTGTTATTTTTTTTTTGAGTTTGAACAAAAAATATTATTTTGATATATTTCTGAACAAAAAATATTTTTAAAAACAATATCAAACACAATGCTGAAAAGTAACTAAGTCTTAAAAGCGCTAGTCTAAACTAGACCAAGTAAAAACAAATACGATAAAACTTGACTAATCATTTTAAATATTTGGGTTTACTTGTGATATAAAAAGTTATAATTGAATTTTTACGCGGATTGATCCTCCAAGACTTTCTTCGAGGTTAATTATGTTGTGAATTGATGATCCGAACAATGAATCGCTTGTAACAAAGTCTGTTTAGATCAAATCTGAAATCAATTTCGGAAAATTGAGACAGAACCGAATTGATGATTGAATTGAATTAATATTATTCAAATTGGAAATGCCTAATATATAGGCTTACAAAACATGAATTGCAATCAAAATCAAACTCTCAACAACCATGAGAGATTATTGACAAATAATAGAAGATAATTAACAAATCAAATCTGCTATCCGAAATTTAAAATTCAAAAATTAAACAACACATTCAATCTAAATTTGATCTTCACGACTGACTTCAAGGCAAGCATCTCACGCATATTTTAATATTTATTTAAAATTATCGCCTAAAAAATATATAAAGAGAAACAAAATGGCCTAGGGTTTTTCAGATAAACATATTCATATCAATATTCTAAAATACATTTAATATAATAATATGACTGAATAATATGATAAAATAAAAAAATATTTTGGCTTTTATTTTTAATTTTGTGCTCTTTTGCTTAAGTTTATTTCCTAAAAACAATTTACAATATTTTTATGTATAATATTTTAGATCTAATATTATTAGGGGAAAAAGACAACTAAAAAAGCAGATAGATTAATTTGCCTAGGTTATCCGCAATTAAAAAACCACTTCCCATTTGGATAACATTGTTCCTGTTAGGGAAAAAAAACATTTCTAGCATATTTTATCGAATAAAATTTTGCTAATTAAATATTAAAATAACTAATTATAGCATGCAAAAAATTTAAGTTTATGTTGCAAAAAATTACAATAGTTTTTATTTACAATATTTATTCATATATATATATATGACCTATTTATTATTATGCTAAAATATTTTTAATATAAGAATATGACCAATAAATTTTACAATCAGTTTCCGACATATGAAAAAAATCAATTCTAACAGCTTTTATCAAAAAGTTTTAGCAAGTAACAACATTCAATCGCTTTTAGTGGAAAAAAACTCGTTTCTAGCAGATTTTATCAACTATAATTTTACTAATTAAATATTAAATTCACAAAATACAACATGTATAAAATTAATCAATTTCTTAAAAGGTAAAAAAGCCCAGCGCATCGCGCGGGCTAATGCACTCGTTACACTAAAAGCTAAAACAAAATGCATCGTTATTGTTCACTGTGACTCATTGTTACTGTGGACTCGCAATTTGTTTCGGTGCTTCGCGCGCGGACGTTTGCCTTTTTTTACTAATGAACAATGTATTAATGAAAACCGAAAAGACAAAAAACATCGCTACTTTCGAGGGCTCGACGGTCATTGACCATTTTTCGGTCTAGTTCGATCTGGTTGCATTTTTTTAATTATTGAACTTTGCATTAACCATTATGTCCCTTGAAAAGGACAAAAATCAGGCTTGGGCATGAGGGTGTTTCGATAATTAGCCAAATTTTTTTAATTTTTGTTGTTGGCCGTCGCTCTGATCGCGCCGTTCGTTTCAGCGGTCATGCGTGTTTCGGAAGGCGCGTCGCGGCTTTATCCGGTGCCCAAAATGCCCGACCGCCGTCTAGAATGCTTTTCGGACATGTGCTCTTCCACCAGTGCGGCGCGTGTAACGATATGGTATCCCGAAGCGTGTCAATGGTCTCTCTCCTCCTGCACCGGTGACGTCGGCGCAAATGTTTTTGCCAAAATTTATTTTAATCCCGGAACGTTTTTAGTTGTTTTTCTAGCCCTTATTGTTATTATATAGGTTTTGATTTATTTCAATTTTATCCTTCAATTGAAATTGAGTATCTATTATAGTTTCAATTAGGTCCTTAGCCTTTTAATTTTGCAAATTGCTCCGAAATACAGAATATATGTGGTATCAAAGTTCTGATTGCTTGCAATTTCATCCTTCCATGCAAATTTATTATAAAATCCTTAATATTTTCAGTATCAAAGTTTGATTTCTTTCAATTGTATCATTCTATGCAAGTTAATTATTTATTCCAATTTCATTTCGGTCCCAATTCTTTTAATTTCCGGTTTAGTTTTAAATTTTTTAATTTCAATGTTTGGATTTACTTCAATTTTGTCCTTTAAATTAAATATATTATTTAAAGTATGTCAAATTAATTATATGTTTGTATATTTATTTCAAATTAAAGTGTGTGGGACTAATTATATGTTTTAATATTTATTAAATATTATCGCCTGAAAATATATATATAGAGAAAAAAATTACCTAGGATTTCTTAAAAATAAATAAATTAATATAAGTATTCTTAAATACATTAATATAATAATATGATGGATAAATCTTATAATTTTTTTTGGCTTTGGATGTTAATTTTTTGCTCTTTTGTTAAGTTTAATTCTTAAAAAAAATTATAGTGTTTTTGTTTTTAATATTTAAAATTTAATATTACTGGGGGGAAAATACTGCTCAAAAATAAAAAAATTACCTAAGTTATCTACAATTAAAAAAGATGCAAGTCACTTCCCATTTCGATTATACTATTCCTTTTAGACGGCAAATAACTGATTATAGCACGCAAAAAAATTAAGTTGATTTCTTGAAAAAATTGCAATTATTTTTATTTATAATGTGTCATATCTAATATTACTAAGAAAAAAAAAAGCTACTCATAAAAAACAAAGTATACAAATTTACCTGGGTTATCTACAATTAAAAAATATACGAACCCCTTCCCATTTTGATTACACTATTCCTTTTAGATGGAGAAAAATTATTTATAACATATGCTATCTATTATAATGTTACTAATCAAATATTAAAATAACTAATTACAGCATGTAAAAAATCAATTAGTTTTCTACATAGAAAAAAGTCTAGCTCAATGCATGAGCAAGCATACTAATTATAACACACAAAAAACTCATTTTTAACATATTTTATCTATTGCAATTTTACTAATAAAAAATAAAATAACTAATTATAACACGCAAAAAAATTAAGTCTATTTTTGAAAAAAAAATCATTTTTTTTAATGTGTCAGATCTAATATTACCGGGGAAAAAAATAAAAAAAAAATTATTGCGTAAGTGATCTACAATTTAAAAATATACAAATCATTTCCCGTTTTGATCACACTATTCCTTTTAGACGGAAAAAAAAATTCATTTCCAATATATATCATCGATTATAATTTTACTAATTAAATATTAAATTAACTAATTACATCACGTAAAAAACAATTTTGTTTTTTACATAGAAAAAAGCTTGCGCAATGCACGTGCAAGTCAACTGGTATATACTATTCCTGGTCTTCGTAGTAAGAAAAAAGCAAGACTGTGTCACTCGCTCCCTTTTTGTTTCCCTTTCTCCTTGCATTTTTTTGATCCTCAAAGCATCCATTATTCTAGGCCTTGTTGTGATTTCTGTTTGCTTCAACTTTTTCGTGTTGTGATATGGTGGAACCAAAGCAAAACAACGTTGAGGTATCTATGGCAACAGCAGCAGCAGCAGCAGAAGTACCGGGAAAGGGGTCGGTGGATGGGAAGGTTCAAGAAGTCACAGAATCCTCAGGACCCGGTCAGCCGAAGAGTCTTGACGGACTACCCTCTGCGTACAATTCTCATGACTTTCGCCAACGACCTGTATCTAAGGGGAAGGTATTCTCTTGTCTCGCCGGAAATAGTGGGAAATAGTTTAGAGCTCAACTTCTCTGTGCATGTTTTCTTTCCCTTTTAATTTATGGCTGTAATATTCTATAATCATGCATGTTTTAGACCCTTTTTTCTGGGTTTGAGCATGGCATTCTGCTTTTCCGATCATGATATTTGTAGTTGTTGTTCTGGTCTGCAGCCGCCGACGCTGGAACCGGTGGTGAGCGAGGACCTGGCCTCGAAAAGCTTGCATAGTTCGAAGGCTGATGACCTGTCCCCGAAAAAGGCAGCTGAAAATGCAGGTAAGCAAAGCAGTAAAGAGGATTTGCATTTTCACTTGGAAATCATAAGTGGTTCTTTGACAAATGAGAAATAATTGGATAACTTGCTTAATACCCAACCGGAGAAGTGTTGGAAATACAGCAGTAACAGAGGAGAGGATTGGAGGGTTTAGGGTGCACACTCAAATTTTTGTAGAATACAATACATTAAGAAATGGTTCTCTCACATCTTTTCATTATGAAATTCATACAATATATATAGACATTATAAAATGTCTTTTACAATATTCAAAGTACTTAATTAATATTAAGACTCTTCAATACTTACTCTAGATTCATAGTACTACTAGATTCATAGTATTTCTAATGTGGACAGTAATTCCTTGTACTAACTTCAATACACTTAATCTTGATAAATAAGTTTAATAACTAACAAGAAGCACCTGTAGTCTCAGTATTTGAGAATGCACCGACTATTCAAAAACCAAAAAAGAAAAGGCCTTAACATACAGCCATTGTGTACAATCGGGAAGTTCATCAAGTTATTTCATCTTGTTGATGGGTTTATTTTGGGGAAATCAATAGGTGTGCAGCAAGGAGGGCCAGGTGGAGACGATGCCGTACATCCTGTAAATTGTTGGGGCAAGATATTTGAATATGCAAAGCTAGGAAGCCAGAAGGAGCCGGTGAAAGATGGCATGGAAGATGTAGCCGTCCAGAACAAAGAAGACGATAATGTGCCAATGTTGCAACCCCTCCTCGTGACCATACTAGCAGCGAGGTTGAATGCTAAAACTGGCTCCCTTGTACTCTTGCTTCATTGTTTTATTCAAGATAGAGTAAATGAAGTAGAGTTTATGCATTTCAATGGCAATGTTCTCTAGTATGAAAACTTCGTTTGAGAGATGGCGGCCAAGCTAGTGACAATGGGTGGTCAAATCTAATGAAAGAAGAAACGTAGGATTCACGGAAATTGAAATGTCTTGCTTTAAATGCAAATTAAGCTTGTAGAATTAATTTTTTCACTTATCACTAATCCTATTATGTTATTTGCAATGGCACAGTCTGCAGGGGATACCGGTGGGACAAAGGATACGGAAAATAGTAATCCCAGTCAGGAAAACGCAGAGAGTTCATGTAAAAGCGTAAGAACTACATCTTAGCTAATTTTTCAATGAAAAATGGTGCTTCTGTAATTTTTGAAGCTCTGTCAAATTTCTCTGGTGTAGAAAACAGCTGAGTGGGCTTTGCTAATCACCAGCGTGGTTCTGGAGGCTACATCTGCGAGTTGTGATCAGCTGGGGTATGCATTAACTAGCATGGTGATGGCATTTCTAGCTTTGTTTCTTTCCATTCTTGATCTCATTTTCAAGGCTCGACAGAGGGGATTACATGTGATGGGAGGGGCTGCTGCCCTGTTTTTATCGCCACGATGTCCGGAATCGCAAGCCTTTTGCTAGTCTTGTTCAGTACTTTGGATTAGCTGGTGCTGTCTGGCAATGCTCTTTCACAACAGTAGGGTATCACTATACTCATCACAAGCTGGTTAATCCAATCAAACTCTGTCTTCTGCCTTTCATTCTCGCTTTGTGTGTGCTAATTTCTAAGGTAGTTAAGAGTAGCCAACATGAGAGCTAATTTGTATCAAAGGGTAATCCGTTTTTAGCAGACTAGAATATCATTTGATTGCACCAGTGTATGCATGCTCTAGATGAGGTTAATGCAAACGGATTTCAAAATATATTTATTTTGAAAAACATTAATTGATGACTTTTTTCTTATGATTTTGATTATGCGAGTATCAGAAATAAAAAATAATATGAAAAGAATTATTAGTTTTTGTTCGCAATGTTTCTGTGTCGTGCCAGCAGTTACCAAGAGTATGGAAGTGGGCACCGTGTGATTTTGGGCCCACACTAGTGGTTTGAGCCTCAATCATGTGGAAGTGGTGGGTCATTGGCAGTCCTGCTCAATCATGTGGAAGTGGTGGGTCATTGGCAGTCCTGCTGTTTAGAGTGATGCTGAAATTATTTTTAAAATGTTTTTTATTTAGAAATATATAATAAAAATCATAAAATCGTATGTAAAATATTTTCGAATACAATATAACATAATTATGGCCATAAAACTTCATTAGTTAAGGTTTTTTTGTTGAATAATGTATATATGATTTTTTTGTTGATGTGTTCTCTAATGATAAAAGCTATTTTGAAGAAGCATTTTTTTATCTCATTCTAAATAAAGTTCAATTATTTTATATATTTTTTAATTATGCAATTAATTATATAATTAATAGGAGTAATTTATATAGTTAAATAATTGCTTTAAAAAAACCTTCCAACAATAAAATTATTTTTTAAAATTATATTATTATTATTATATAACTTATTTCCCAATAAGTTGTTGTTATTATTATTATTATTGTTATTATTATTATTATTATTATAACACACACACACACCCCAGAAACGTAATATTATTATTATTATTATAAAAACCCCACCCCACCCCACCCCACCTTTTCTTTGTGTAGCGGCTGCTCACTTTTTTATGCCAATGTTGGTGACTAGAGATAACTCTCTTCAATTATTCCTGGGATGGAAGGGAGTAGGTCTTACTTCATATTTGTTAATTCATTTCTGGTTTACACCACTTAAGGCGGATAAAGTATCTCCCTTTCTTGTGCTCATCTCCCTTCCTTTTCTTGTGTTCATCTCCCTTTCTTCGATTTCTTGTGCTCATCTCTCTCCTTTCTTGTGTCTTTGCTTATGCTGCAGATAAGAATCCCTTGAACTCGTAAGATCGGACCGATTCAGTCTGATTTTACGAGCCAACCCGAATATGACCGAGTTTGACCAGTTTCGATTTTTCTTTCCGATTCAACCAGTTTTGATGAGTCAACTCGCAAACTCATACGAATTTGCGAGTTGACTCGCGAGTTTGATAACCTTGATACCTACAATAATCCAATCGAGTGTGTCTTCTACCTTTTATTTTCACATTGTGTGTGGTCGTTGCTTACATCTGTTGAAATTCACGGATTAAGGCAACTATGCACCTAAAGGCGGAATTGATGCAAATACAATAAATATAGCAATTCTAAAATTAATTACTTTAAAGTAAAGAGATAAGGGAGAGAGATTGCTAACTCGGGTTTTTAACGTGGTTCGGCAAGTCTACGTCCACGACTCAAGTACCAACCCGTACTTGAGTATTGTACTCTCTTACTAAACCAAGTAACAAGATTACAATTTTCAGCTGATGAATCCACACCAAGACTTTACACCACTTGAAGATATGCCCTCTTCAAGATTTTCCTTTTCCACTTGAAGATGTCCCCTCTTCAAGATTTTCCTTTTCCCACTTGAAGATGTACCCTCTTCAAGATTTTTCCTTGGTGATGTTCCCTCACCAATACCAAGAGTTTTATACTCAACTCTCAAGAGTTTCACAATAGTTGTTTTAGTAAAACAACAATACACTCTTAATAATGTGGATATTACAAATGAAGATCTATGATCTCTTTCTCTCACTTAATAGCACTTAGGATATTTGAAGGTGTTTAAGTGTAGTGAGAATGAGAAATACTCTTTGTGTTAAGATATGAAGGTTTAAACACAAATATGAGTATTAATGAGGATTGATGATATGAAGGTGTTTATGCACTTCTAATTGCCTCAATATTAGATATGAAAGTTCTGTGTATTTATTTTTGCAATTAGGAGACCTATTTATAAGTTTCTAAAAGAAACTAGCCGTTTTAGTGCAATCGCCATATCAAGCTGGTCGACCGGTTCATAACGGACAAAACCAAGCGGTCGACCAGGTTCACAACGGATAAAATAATTTGTCTTCCAAGCGGTCGACCGGTTCACAACGGATACCTCAGCGGTCGACCGGTTCATGCGAAATCTATTTTGACAAATTATCTTTTCGAATTTCTTGAACCGATTGAATATGACTTAAACCTTTTAATCATCAAATCCTTTTAATGCATGCACTTGTGAAGTGTGTGAGTTCATTTTAATTTGTGCTATCAAGATAGAAATTGAGATTTACACAAAGCACTAAAATGAACACTTATTCTAAGTCTTCACTTGCTTGCATCTTGGACTTCTTGAGTGATTTCTTCTTGAACTCCATTATGCTTGTTGATGTATTCTTTGAATAAAACTTGTTTATAGCTTAATCTCATCCAAACATATTATTAGTCCATTTTCTTTTTATTGTTATCATCAAAATATATAAAGCATACAAAGTATGACATTATATGTCAACAACATGTGCATTTTTCATTGAGATCTCAAGATATTTTTTTGTTTACTTTTTTTAAGTACTTATATTTGATCATATCAACTAATTACAAGAGTTTAAACTTACAGGTTGTTTGAGATAATAATAAAAAAATATTTTTCACTTGGAAATAAATTGAAATAATAAAAAAAATTGAAAAACACAGTTTGACAACGCTATCAAACACCTTTTAAGATCATAAGCTTTTCATGTCAAATTGGATCTTGGTTGTGAACATGATTGGCTATGTGGTGTTTGAGATTATGATTGGAAAGTATTTTTGAAATATATATATATATATATTATTTTAAATTTTAAAAAAAATAAAAAAAAAATATTATTTTAATATATTTTAGAATAAAAAATATTTTCAAAAATAATCTCAACCACACTCTCAAACAGTCACAGCATGTTTTCAAAAAATCTTTTATTTTTTCACTTGAAATTAGATGTTTTTTATTTTAAAATGATGATATCATGATTTTTTAAAAGAAAATAATTAAAATTATTTTTAATACAACATGAATTCAACGTGGCAGCATTTCAGGCATCAACTCCAAACAAGAACAATTCACCAAAATCCAGCGTATCCTCCCACCCTGCTCTGCCGTCGACTTCACTACCTGTACTCTAATCTCTTCCATTTCTCTCCCTTCGTTTTCAAACTATTTTTTTCTCATTAATTAAAAAGAAAAAAGAAATTAGGGTCTTCTTCAAAATTCTGAAAAATATGGAGAAAATCAGAAGACCGTCTCATGCCGGTTCTTGGTACACCGACAACCGTATGTCCTCAGTCTCTCCCTTACTTTTTTTTAATCAATTGTATTATCTATACATGTATATATTAATTTTGTTGTTAATTTTAGCTAAAAAACTTGAAGAAGAACTTGAGGGATGGCTAAGTGCTACTGGATTAACGAAATCTCCTGATGTTCGCGGTGTTATTGCTCCGTATATTACTAACGATCCCTTAGTTTTGATCTTTTGATTGTTTCTTCTTTTTTATATATATAATTAATTTGTTTTTTCTTTTCTTTTCTTATTATTTTGGATGGGAAAATGGAAATTTTAGACATGCAGGCTACTCCTATTCAGGCCGTGCTGCTGCTTATGCTTTTGGAAATATTGACCCTACTAACATGTTAGTCGGAGAGTTTATTTTCTATCTGAGTTGTTTTTCGATTTTTTATTCAATTTTTGTTTATACACACACATCTATACAGGTAAGTTTTTTGATAATGTGGTGTGATTTTGTGGAAATGTGATACGGGGGTAGTGTTTATTTTTCCGGGTATCACATTTCGAGTAGAGTGATTCTGATGGGGAAAGTAATGATTTTTTGCTGGTGATAAGTGAGCATTTTCTGTTTTGGTTTTTTTAGTACACGGGTATTCCTTCTTGGTCCGTCACACCATTACTATACACCAAAATGTGCTCTTTCAACAGCTACAGTTTACGAAACGCCGATAGGGGACTTACCTATTGATTTGGAAGGTACTGTACCTGCACGGTTTGGTTTTTTATTAAGTTGGAATGCAAGTTTTGAATCATCATTTAAATGGATTGGTTTTATTTAGCTTTCACTGGTGGTTTGATGCTCTGGTGGTTTGTGTGATTGAGTGAATTATGTTCAAATTTGGATCCTTTTCAGTCATTGAGGAACTTAAAGCCACGGGAAAATTTGAGTTGATGGATCTTCAAGTTGATGAGGCTGAACATAGCATGGAAATGCACTTGCCGTATCTTGCTAAAATATTTGAAGGGTAATTTTGCATAGAGAATTTCGCCATGTTGGTGTTGTTCTTGGCTCAACTTTACTGATTTATTTTTGTGTTTTTGTTTATTTATCTGTCCATGCATTGCAGGCACCCAGTTAAAGTTATACCCATCTTGGTTGGATCTCTTCATACCAATAACGAGGCCATGTATGGTCACTTGTTGGCAAAATATGTTGATGATCCGACTAACTTCTTTTCTGTCTCTTCAGATTTTTGCCACTGGGGTTCTCGGTATGTTCCATTACAATGATGGTTTCATGGTACTTTTCTCCTAAATGTCTTTGAAAATAGAGTCTACGATTGGGATAATTCTTTAATTTGCATCCATCCCGCACATACACTTGTACTATGGACAATACTGAGTAACTTTCGCTGGAGGTCCCTTTTCTATTTCCTCACAATCGAAGTTGGAAAGTTGTATTTCGTTTTTAAACGAACATTAGCAATGCTTTCCTCATAGCCTTGCAAGGCCTATTTTTCAATTTGCTTCTATTTTATGTCTGAGAATTTCTTTGAAGAACTTGATTGAGTGTCAGATGCCTCTGAGCCTGCTTAATACATCACGTGAAGCAGTCTTCTATTCCTTAAGATGAATAGATCTATATTTTGTTCAGTTCATGAATTAGAGAAAAAATTGTCACATGGTATTTGATGGTCATTGTATGTTATCCATTTTTGTATATCTTTAATTTCTGTAAAGCATGATATTCATCAATTTGTGCTGATTGTTTTCTCACAAGTCACAACCAGGCACAATATTTTGTGTAGTGGTTCTGTTGAAAGGCATTTGGTTTACCTCATGTATTTAACAACCTCGTCAACTAATCTTGACCTGTATTTCCTTTTATTAGGTTCCAGTACACACACTATGACAAGAAATGTGGGCCCATACACAAGTCTATTGAGGCATTGGACAGGATGGGCATGGACATAATTGAAACAGGGAATGCAGATGCATTTAAACAATATTTGTCGGAGTATGATAACACTATCTGTGGAAGGCATCCAATCAGTGTTTTCTTGCATGTAAGTGCCCAAATCTATAAAAGTTACCGAAATGGCTTGATTTCATCACCATAAGATGTTTGCAGTGTCTTTACAACCACCTTCTCTTCCATTATATACAAGGAATTTCTGCCAGCCATGTTCTACTTATATTTGATTGAATAATTCATGACATTTGCTCTCACAACTACCACACCAATGAGAAATTTTGTTTTGAAACGCTGTTTAAAACTGCTGGATATTTTATTTTTCATGACTTATAGTTTCTATTTTGCCATTTTGTTTGACATCTATGATACTTTTAGATGTTGAGGAATTGCTCGACAAAGATAAAGATCAAGTTCCTCCGGTATGAACAGTCTACTCAATGCAAAACAATGAGAGACAGCAGTGTCAGCTATGCATCCGCGGCAGCGAAGGTGGATGCGTGAAGTTGGGATATCAAGCATTTCCAATTTACTTGTGTAGAAGCAATTGACTTGAATCTGGAATATTGAGCACCTCAAATTTACTCGTGTGGAAGAAATTAACAATTTAAACTTATTTGAATTGAATGTATTGTGTAAATTTGAACTCCATTTGCAAGAACTGTTTATGGAGTGGAGTTAACAATGAGGCCTGATTCCCCTTTCCTTGTTTGTTGTTCCAGACTCCATTTCTAAATTTTAACGTCAACAGGTGAGTGCTTACAGGGATGTGCCGTCATTGTCGTGTTCTTGTAAAGGCCAAGCAAGGTAGCATAGCTCTTGACCGAAATAGGCTAGGATAAGAATAGAAATCCGAGTAAGAAATGATAGCTGTGATGAGAATTTCACCTGAACTTAACATGAACTGACTTGAATGGATGGGAAGATTGCAGATTTAATCGGGTTCGGTTAGAACTTGAATGGATCGATTAAAACATAAGTAGGATGTTAGGTTTCGGATTAGTTTGGGTATGAAAATTGTTCTACCGAATGCAAACTTAAAATAAATAAATATTTTGAAGTTTTTTTAAAAATTACATCCATCTCAAGCTATAGTCATGTAGTAAAGAATACTAAATTTTAGCTTTCAAGTTCATTTTCGAATTATAGAATATCTAATTATATACTAAATAGGTCTAAATTTTAGCTTTCAGCTTTCAAGTTTCAGATTATACATATCATGTAAGTATTTGAAACCTTATTGGGTGGAGTTTAGATATGAAAAATCCATATCCAGATGCTCGGCATCTTTAATGCCAATTTCCTCAGGCCTTGGGGGTGTTCTCTTCATGTGGCATCCTAGTTCGCTCCCTGTTTGGTATGTCTGTCATTCTCGTGGTGCCTTACTTGCTAATTGAACTTGCAGATATTCAGTGGACTCGAGGAATAGTCAAGGTACGTGAAAGCTGACCCGGACATCCCAGTTATATATATATAAAAAAAATAGTTGTTAGAAATTCAGGCGCTGCAACGAATAGTTTGGAAGTAGAAGGCGTGCCCAGCCAGCCGAGCAATCTCTCCATGTCCATCAGGTTCTTTTGGCGAGAAGATAGTTGAAGGTCGGAGAATTGTTGGCTTTCAAGTCTCGTTAATTTTGGACTATATTTGATTTCATAAACATAGCATGGCTTTAGATGAGTTTATCTTGACGAATATGCCTGGAAAAAGAAAACAGAAGATGGGAAGAGTTCTTTCCCTTTGCGTACAGTCATGCACGAGCACAACAATCAGAGGCAGCGTTGTTAATTTCGTGTGTACCGGTTAAAAAAATAAAACAAAATAATATATTTTTTATATCGTTTAAAATTGTGACCCGCTCCAAATATTCAACTTAATTTCATTCAGAATTTTGACAGAATAATATTTTTTTTAAAATAATAGATAAATTTACAATATCAATTATATTTCTTAATCCGACCGTTAAATTGAGATAAAATTTTAAAAATAACTTCTTTACATAGTTATATATATTAAAATCTCATAGCAATCAAAGAATGTAATAACTTGCAAGAGTTAAAGATAATATTCTTATAATATTATACATGTTCATAATTATGTTAAAAAAATCATTTTATTGTTTTTTATATTAAATTGCACAATTCTAAATAATTTTATTGTGTCAATTCTGTTTCGATTGGTATATATATACATTCATAAACAGTATAACCTCGAAACGATACGCCAAAAAACTCCGAAACCAAAACATACATTCCAATCGAAAAAATAAAACACCCACCAAACAGAATTTACAACTTCTGCCAGAGGAGGAGGAGAGGGTTATGCAGAGGGAAGTTACGGCTGCAAGCAGTAGCTGATCACAGTTGTGCATACCATCATGCAGGAGCATGATTTGTCAGAACCACCAGGCATGGTTTCTGTGAACGGCTAGGATCAGTCACTGCATGTATCCATTGCTCTCCTTGGCAAAGCTCTAAAAACTAATGGAAATGCATTTTATTTTTACAGACAAAGGCATATCTTATTGGATGATACCATAAACGACTCTCTTAGGTATTCATTACATAAAGAACCAGAAATATACAGACAGATGGCCTGCCAATGGCTCAATGTAGGCTTATTTAAAACACAGTTTTCATACGCTGAATTATCAATAATTAGCTTCGAGTTCAGCAGCTATTTTACTTGCTGATCCATTTTCATTTGCTGTCAACATACTCCATTTACCAGCAGAAATCGGAGGCTCGAAGACTATAACACCACCATCTGTCAGTCCCACTGCGAATTGGTTTGGTTCCTGTGGATGTGCGGCAATGGCAATCGGATACACTCCCAAACTACAGCCACAAAAAAAGCTCAAGATGGTATTATTAGCTACTTAGCGGATTAGATACTTGACAAAACTTGAAATGAACAGGAATAACATGAGAACAACTATAAATGTATGGGATTGGACAGCTCCTCTGTCTCTAATTTGTTTCAAGAGTGTGCTTTACCTTGAAGTGGGGAAAAGGTAGGCAGTTGGATTAATCTGACAATATAACTGAAAATCTGAGGCATCAAATATAGAGACAAGTCCATCCAGAAAGCTGGCAAACACCATCTGGCCATCGCACGAGAACGTTGCATGGGAAATTTGTGTTGCAAAATCTCCTGGAACCCACTGTAAGCATAAAAATAAATTGCCAGGTGAGTCGAATTACTGGAATACACCTTGAGAGAGGGAGGGAGGTAGAGAGGGAGAGGGAGGAGGAAAGAGAGAGAGGGAGGGAGGGAGAGAACCTGCTTCACACATTCTAATTTTCTGGCTTCATAAATTGCCAGGTGAGTCTCATGTACTGTAAGGAATTCTGTCTGATTCTGATGAAACTGGATGTGAGTATCTGTTGATAATGAAAAAGGAATTCTGCCATCGGGAATCTGCAAGAATCTGCTCCTCTGTTTGTACCACCCTTCAACATTCCAGACAAAAATCTGGAGAAGAATAAAGAACATGATTGTACAGAAGCACACTTCAGACAAATGACAGAGGTCAAGGTATCGTTTAAATTAACACATTTACGCTTGGAAATGACTTTGAAATCATCATATCTCGTATAATTCAACACTAACCTGAGCATCTGCTCCACAAGAAACAAGTAAATTCAGGTCATTGGAGAAGGCTAGACCAGAGACTCTCTTAGAATGACCCTCAAGTATGGTAATAACCTGCATGAATTAAGGAGATGATAAAGCTTGGTTTTACTATAGTAAAGCACTGGATCATATCAGGAGAAATACATACCTTAGCTGAACGGACATTATATATTAGAATTGTGGAATCGTCTCTCCCTATAGCGAGTATGTTGTTATCTTGAGGGTGGAAAGCAATGCAAGTTGCTGCAGGTGGTGGTTGCATGATGGACAGCATCGTCTATTAAGTTTAATAATATTCAATTAAACATGCTAGTAAACTACCAAAACACATGAACAAATCCTAAAGATTAGAAAACGTTGCATGTAAGGGATGGTATTTTATATTCATAAGATGATGTTCAATAAAAAGTGAGAAAACCACCTATGGCAAGTATTTAAATTTCATAAACAATAATTTAAACCACATAAACTTAGAACAATTCAGAAATTATGACAAGTAATTGGAAGATTTGTAGTCAGATTGAATATGTAAAGATATCAAAGTATACATGACAAACAAGATCACATAGGGCTAATAAAAATGTGTGGGGATCATTTAGAACTTCATAAATTTGTAGACTGCAAACAGCGGTTCATGATACCTTGAATTTCAGCAAGTTATAAAGAGAGATTCTCCCTCCAGATGATGACATAAGATATGAATCATTCTTGGACAGGGCAAAGCAGGGAACCGTCTCTTCAGGGCTGCTGCCTGTAAGGTCATTTGTCATCAACCCTGAGTAGCTCCTGGGTTGCCATAGTTGAGGGGGAACTTTCGCAGTTGCCTACCATTAAGATTTCATTGCAATAGAATTATTAACAACCGTTAACACTGCATTTCAAATGGAAAATATAAATGGTCAAATCTCTAGTTTTGCTCACCATGTCACTCAAGTCGAAGTCATTCTGCTGCCATTTCCAATATAAATGAGTGGCGTTTGATGTTAATGCCAAAATGGAGTTACCTGCATTGTTGTAAATGAGCCTCGATATCTGCGTTTGTGAAAGATAAAAGCAACTGATTTAGAAACTTCTCCTCCTTTTACAGTATATTGTAAATTTTCAGCATAAAGATACAAGCATTTGAGTGGCTCGGATTCTCAAGCAAATGAATCGGTATCTACAAAAAAAAAGATGTGTTTCTTTTGAATTACAATATAACATTTTTCAGATGGGTTTAGAAGCCTTCCATTGTTCAGATTTGTACACATGTATTGAGAAATCCCGTCCTTCACATCCACTGCACAGAGAGTTAACAATTTGCAAAGCAAGAAACTTAAAACTACCTAGAAACCCTAAGGAGAAATAAAAAAAACAATCTATGATCATGGTTAAACATTTTAAATTGTGTCTACATCTGTAGGACTTGAGAGACAGAGGCAGAAGACAGAAGGACCAACAAATAAATTGAAAGAAAAAAAAAATGAAAAGAAGAATTTAGTAGCTAAAACAAAGGACAGTCCGACCTTGTTCGCTTTCATATGCGAAGGAAGTCGCAGAATCTGGCACTGAGAAGGTCTGTGTAATTCAATGAGCTTCCCACTCTTTGATGTGTTGTCTTTTCCAGTAATTTTAGATTTCACTTCCCCCGAGTTTTCCAGGTTTCCATTCTGTAGAAGATTAAAACATTGCTTTAGTACCCCAAACTTATAATGTAATTTCCAGTCATGACAAGTCCTACCAAAAGATACTACTGAATAATTAAAAACAACTCATCATTTCATATAAGTTATAGCATGAATCTCTGACAGCACCGAGAGTTACCCACTTTTGCAACATCTTCATCTGAAACTTGAGCACAAACAACTTTTGACATTGCTTCACTAACAACCTGAAAAAAATAAAATCATCAGAAAGAGATCTATATTCTATCGTTAGTCATGACTCTGTATTAAACACGCCCACCTTCGTAAGAGTATCAGAGAAAACTCTTAAATCATCATCCAAGCAATTTTCTGTTGTATGCAGCAACTGAAGACTGCCATCTTTTGCCAGGATTTTGATCTTGTTGTCATATGCAGAAACAGCCAACAACGTGCCTTCCTTATTAAATCGAACACATGGGTTTGCCTTCACATCAGGGGGGGAAAGGAATTATATGAGAAATTTAGACCACTATTCTCTGTAAGAGGAATATTTGATCAAAATTCAATCAAAACTACACTGAACCATATATTTTGTAGAGTAGTAATATTTTGTTCAAATATAATAAATACTATCACTTGTAATGTGAAAGACTTAATTGGACCTTCACCAGCATAATGATCTTCATAGCAAAAAAAGTAGCATCAAACTAGTCATGAGGAACTTACTGGTAAGCCTCCCTCTGCATCAATGGTTGTGAAAAGCTCAGTTTTGTTCATATTCCAAATTTTGATCACATGCTCATCACCAGCAGCTAAAACCTGGTTCTTCATTATATCAAACTGCACTACACTAGAAGGATTCTTTTGCAATCCAAGATAGGATCTTTTTATGGCACCTTCAGAGTCATCCCATTCAACAAGAAATGACTCTTTACTTTTGCTGGTTCCGCATGAGAAAAGCCTAAAAAGCATTTGATTGCAACATGATTTACCCTTCAAATATAACCAGCATGTGAAACATTGAAAAGGCAATTCAGACTGAGTAAACGAAACCTTCTATCACCACTATAAGCCATTGATGTACACCCCAGGCCAGGAGCATCATAATCTACTCTGGCTCCTAAATTATCATACAGCCAAACTTTTATGTTGCCATTCACCGATGTAGCAAAGACAAACTGAAGCAAAAAAGAAGAAAAGTAAAGGTGGAATTATTATCAGTCTGAAACAATCAATGTCACCAAAACAAGTACAAAAGAACCAACGGTGATCCTCACATGAACATTTCCCTTGCTGTAGGGACAGAGAGAATAAACAGGAGCATCATGGCCCTCAAAAGTATACATTTTGACACCGTTGGTCGCATCCCATGCCTTTAATGGTAATCAGAAAACGTCATCACTTTCTTTCCAAGACAGAAAAATACATGTCTAATTCTGATGTGAAATAAACCAACCTTAACGATCTTGTCATCACCACAGGTAATGACCAAAAGTTGTTTCTCAGGGGCAGAGAAGGTTAGGTCATTTACACCACCAACATGAGCATCAATCTAGATATAAGAAATAAGATAATGAATAAGCTCGATAAGATAAATATCCAATGAATGGACAGCAAAGCCAAGAATTTAATGAAGAACATAACATGCTAGAAAGCGACCTCCAATTGCTGTCGCGCATCCTTGGCTTCATTATAAGAATATATTTGAACTAAGTGTTTTGAATAAGCAACCCCTGTTCAAAATAAAAGAAATAAGGATAAAGTAATGAACAAACAAATTCTGAATGACAGGGTATTATCTCCCCTTATCTTCCATTATCTTTAAAAACTTACCAAACAAACAGCCTTCTGGACTCCAGGCAACACGATTAACAGAAACACTAGGATCCTTAAGCAAAGTTGCCTGGATATAAGCAAGAGAATTCATATTTCAGAACCATGATTTTTTAATGGAAACATGGTATGGAAGGTGACGAACCTTGAACATCATTGAGCATGCTGCAATATCCCAAACCTTAAAATTCCTTGAAAGCAAACTTTCCCCTGAACTAACTTCCCACAATCCAATGTCCCCCACAGTGGTTCCAACTGAAGTATCAAGCCATCAGTTTCCATGAGTACAAAAATCAGTTTAAATAGGGTGCTTATCCCAAAATATTGAAAAAAATATATATATCCTTATGAGTAAACCTAGTAGAACAGTCTGTTTTTCAGGATGAAATTCCATGCTCGTTGGAGATGACCCCTCATTTAATATCCTAAAAACATTCTTTGGCAAGTCATCAGAAATGTTAACAGAGCTTTGATGAGGAAGAGAGCCATCTGGAATTTCTTGCATGCCTGTGGATATTTCCTGCACGCATGAAATCCATGACTTAAGAAAAAAATCACTATTAATATTTACCAATATTTCAACAAAAAGAAATAAAAATTAAGCTCGCCTCGTCAGAAGGCCTTTTTAGGCTTACAATTCTGTTTATGGGAATAAAAATGTCATTGACAGTAGTATTGTCCTCAAAAACCTCTAGACTAGCTGCTACAAACATAGAATAGATAGTTAGCGATAAAAACAGTTTTTTCTCTGTAACCACAGTAATACTTCTTTCACAGAAGGTCAAAGAAATATTAATGAGAGAATCACAAACCACTACCCATGTTTGCTGGAACTCCAAGAGACAAAGCTTCACTTGAAATTGAAGAGTGGGCCTCAGACGATGAAGTAGAATTTGGGGCTGAGGAGGTTGAAACTAGCAATGATGTTGACTGTGAAGGCTAGGCAATAACACTGAAGCTCATTAGAAGGATTGTGTATGAATACTGTTAAATGGATGATCAAGCTGGTTGGTTAGGAACCATACTTGAATCCACTATTGGAAAAGTAAAAATAAAATAAGAACTATCATCGTTCTTCTTGTGTCATACCAGTGGATTGCTATCACTTGCTGCTGAAAATAAATTATCATCCGATGGTATAGGTACACAGATGTGATCCACAAAAAGGGTTCTTATATCAGGATTTGGCTGTGGATATGCACAATGCATATGCTGCCAATTCAGACTGTCAGATAAAATGCAAAAATCAGTTTTATCTGAATGCCAAACAGACATGTCTGGAAATTCTGCAGAGAATCCAACATGCATATGTGCATATAAAAATGCAAGTACTCGCATGTTCGTATCCAGCCCCTGCATTCAATGTGTGGCTTGGTGTGCTCGAGTTGTGATGTAGAGTCGAGAATTAAATGAAGGAAAAGAAAAAAGGAACCTTTGGTTTATGAGACGCCGTAGCCTATGATTTGCAATGTTTGGAAATTCCAGTTTGTCGCGCAAAAGGGGATTTGCTTCAATAACTTTCTTAAGCTCAACCATCATAACTTTTCTTGCAGACTCTGCATCACTATACATGGAGAGTGACTCATGGTCCCTGTTCAACAACCAGAGAAATTAAGCTTCTTGTACTATGCTGCTTCTATGGAATGTGAATAATAACAACAACAACAACAACAAAAAATATATATATATATATACACCACGGATTTGTACCTTATATTATTTAATGTCAAAAGCAAAGTCATTTCCTTTAATAGCTCCTCGTTGTCCGGGGCAAAAGCTTTCAATTCCTTCATAAGGATGTCTAAAGCCTTGGCACGTTCATTGCTGCAAAATCAATCAAAAAATTATAGTTAGAATCGACGTGGAATACATAATGCGTGCAAAGTGATTGTGAAAGAAAGCAGCAGCCTTACTTGTCCAACACCTCAAGGAATTTCTGCTTCCTAATTTCAAAATAGATCTTTGTCGAGTATCTATTGTCATCTAATTTAGTGAAACAAGAAAGATATCTCTCAGCCTCATCCCAGTTGCCACTGCGTATCATTTCCTCAAAAAACTTCATGCTGAAGTAATAACCACTTTCGCGCTCAAGCCTAGGCATCGATGATGAAGGGGGGGAAAGGTTACACACAATCAAACGATTCGTTAAAAAAATGCAAAATTAATCTGAAAGGGTCTGAGATTCCCAAGATTGTCTGTGCTAGAGGGTTAGGGGAAAGGAACGTACATGCGAGCAGTTTCTTTGAACCCTTCCTCGTCTAAGTACTGTGAGATTAACAGGACAAGATCTTTACAGAGAGCAGCCATTGTCACCTGAACCTCTAAATGAATCCAAAACACTGAATTTGTTAAATTAAGATGATAAATAAGATAAACAATACAGCTAGCTTATTTAAATCATCAAGAAGATATTAAATCAAACTGTGCAAGTTCTAGCTGAAAATTTAACGTGAACCATACATACATAAAAGTGAACAGAAACAAAACCCCATAACTTTTAACTCAAAATTTTCCAGGACACCAAACAAAAGATTTGAGTTTTGATCCAGTGGACATGAGCCCAAGACAGGCCAAAATGATAAAGAAGATCATCTGCTCAATTATAGACAACTCTCTCTCCAATCTCCATCGAATTAAGAATAAATTAAGCAAAGAGATTTGATGATTTTCAAAGAGAAGACAGTAAATCAGTCAAGAAATTCTGGGTTCTTAACTAATCAAGACAGTACCTTTTTAGCTGGAGATCACTAAAACTAAAGCTAAACACCACTTCACAGGATGAAAATTAACAAACTTTTCAAGATATAAGAGATGGGCATCACAGAAAACCAGAGAAATGAGGAAAGTTATGTGTAAGCTCACCAGATAAGTGAAAAAAAAAACAAGAAACTAGATTGACAGAGAAAGAAAGATCAGTGGGTGACCATGACTTTTAGCTTCAAAAAACAAAAGGGTATCTTTCTCTGTGTTTTTATTACTTTAAAAGCTGAACTCACACGCTGCGTCGAAACTGTCTGTGTGCTAAGTAGCGCAAGGCTGGTGACGTGCACGAGATGATATTTGATAGCTGATAAGTCCTCGTAAATGATATGTGATATGACAGAGTGGTTATAGAAGACGGTTGTTGTAGTGGGGTCCATTGAAAGACAAGGATAGTTCATTCAGAGAGTGCCACGTCAGGCTCAAGACACGTTATGCAAATTCTTCTGTCGTGTTCGAGTGTCGTCTATTTTGAATGAAAATAATATTTTTTTTATTCTTAAAACGTATTTAAAAAAACACACAAATACGATTTCAACTACAAAAATAAAATACCTTTTCATGTTGTTCCAGAAACTTCCTTCAATAAAAAACCGGAATCCTGAACGTAAAACTCTGACCGGCTCATAGAGTAGACCCGGACCCAAAAACTTCTGCATGAACCGGTTGCTATCTGGTTTTTAATTACTTTATTTTTTTATATTTAAAAAGAATATTGTTTTGAACCCAAAACAAAATCATCTTCTCAATGCATAACTCGATCCTTATCCGGAGTTGGTTCCAATATTAGGATTTACAAACGAACTGATTTACCCTAGTTTGTTATTTTTATCTGTGTAGAAAATTAATTGATTTTATAAATATTATATTTTGTAGTTTTAATATTTAATTAGTATAATTATAATTGATAAAATTTATTAAAAATGGTTTTTTTCAACCAAAATGTGATTGAATATTGTTATTGCTAAAAAACTTTTGATAAAATTTGTTAGAAAATTTGCTAAGAAGGTGAAATGATTTATTAGAAATTTGTTGTCACGGATACTCTGGTTAAAAAAAACACAAAAAAAAAAGAAACTTGGTTAAAAAAGAACAACTAACTTGGACACTAAAAAAAAATACATGTGAAAAAAAAAATCACCGTTTCTTAAAAAGAAAAAAAGAGTCTAAAATATAAATTCAAAGCCAAAGCCAAAGTTTTTTTTATAAGATTTATTCATCATCATATTATTATTATTATTATTATTATTATTATTATTATGAATATTATTATGAAAGAAACAAAAATAAATGAAAGACTAAAAAAATGCTAGAAACTTGAACAAAAGATAAAACAAAGACATAATATAAAAATTATCATTGTTATTACTGCTAAAAAAATATCAAATTATCTAAAGAAAAAAAAAACATTATCAAAGAAGCAAGTGAGGAAAAGAATTAAATTTTTGTTGTTGTTGTTGTGTTAAACACACTTATATATACATGGACAAAAGTAGGGGTTATATTAGAAATTTTAAAAAATAAAAGTATAAGGGCTGAAATGAAAATTAAATGTAATGGATGAAAATCAAAAATTAAAAGTTCAAGGGCTGAAATGAAAGTCAGATGTATTAACATTTTCAATGAAAGGACAAATTTGCAAAAATTGAAACTTCTGTACCGAATATATTCAGCCTTTTCAACCCAATCCGGAAAATAAAAGATGGAGGACCAAAGTGAAACATTAACATTTAAATAATTGCAATCGAAGGACCCAATCGAACAAAATCAAAACTTATATAACTGAAATAAGGGCCATATACACAATTAAAAGTCAAAGGACTGAAGTGAAAGTATACAAAACCCGGGGGGGCTCTTCTGCATTTTTACGTGCAGGAGAGAGAGAGAGAACGGTGCAACCATCTTTAACTGCCCACCGTCGCGTCCACGACCACCGTGTGAAGAAATGCGTCGCACCGGGAAGAAGACCAAGCGGAGCCGCATCGGATTAGGCAACTGTAGCTATTTCCGGCCACCGTATCATACGTCACGCTCCACTTGAAAGGGGCGTTAGGGGGAATACGTTTGGCGTGTGATACGCACGCGCGTGACAAAATTCCGAAAAATAAATAAATAATAATGGTCAGTTACCGTTATGGCCTTATGCTTAATTCATCCATTTTGTCTTATTAGGGTTATAATAGTCTTTAGCCATTTAAAAAAAAGGTTGCGGCGGACCGGACCAAACCGAACCGGACCGTACGTGCGCAATTATGCCTGTAGCCCTTAGCAAACATGTATTTTTGTCTTATTATCGAGGCTAAAAGGGTCAATACAGTATTCATAGGCGGAAAAAACAAAAAAAAAAGATGGACGAACTTGCGTGACGCACGGAGGATAAAAGACCAGTCCACAGTGCCAATGGGTCTTCATGAACAGGAACAATCTCGAGCTGTTTTAGCTGTTTACATAATAATACAATCCCCCTTTAACCAATTAGGGAGTGTCTTGAAATTTTCACTCTGGTTTTTACTAAGTTTAAAAAATATTTTTTATTTTATTTTAAATTAAAAAATTTATATTTTTATATATTATTGTCAAAAAAAAAATTAATATATTTTTTTCGTTTTTTTTTCCATTGAGCCATTGAGTTTACCAATCGTCCACCATTATAAAAAACAATCACGCTGGATTTCTTTTTCCTAGGTATTTATTTTGTAATACTTGTGCACGGTAAAATTGAGGGTCTGTTTTGAAAAAAATAAAAACCATTTATTGTCCTCATTTTCATTTTTTTTCTATATTTTCAATATTTTTTTATAAAAACAAAATGAGTTTATTTATTAGAGCAGGGAATACTTTTATTTTATATTTGTAGAAAACATATATGGCATAATAGACAAGGATTTAGAGAGAAAAAATGATCGTGATATTTTATATTGGTAAGTGCTTTATAAAAAAAACAAGGGTATTATTTTGTTAATCAATTTGGTATTTTTTATTTGATAAAAAATTAAATCCTTTTACGGAGAGATTTTGAGAAACCTTAGAAATATGGCTTACAAACCCAATGTAAAATAGTGTTTGGATAGTAAATAGTTATTCTCTTATATGTATTTTTTGTTGTTTTTTAATATATTTATTTATTTATTTATTAATTATTAAAAAAGATTTTTCATGACTCAAGGCAGGTGAGAAGCTAAGAAGTTATAATAGAGGAACAAAACAAAACAAATAGTTTTTCAGGTACACTATAATACGAAAATAATTCCATGTTCTCACTAAAAAAGAATTTTATGTATGTTTAGGAGTGTGATTAACATTCAAAAATATATAAAAATAATGATTTTTTATTTTAAAACAAATATTTTTAACATCTGCATATGAAAATAATCTAAAAATATTAAAAAAATTAAAAATATTTTTAAAATGCAATGTCAATCAGTACAAAAAGAAAGGAAGAAGAATAACTAATCGAGGCTCTTATTTTGAAAGAGAATAATAGTTTTAGAGCCGTTTTTTTTTTATAAAATAAAACAATGGAATAAAAAAAACATGAATGTCTAAGAAAAAATTGCTTTTCCAATATTAAACATATATGTTCTTATACGGACATATAGGAGTAGTAAAATATATATTTATAATTGCCACATAAATAAATAAATAATAAGTTTGCTGACACAAACTCTTGGTTGTCGGTAAGCCTCGAATTCGCCGGCTGGAAGCCACCATGTCGACAAAGCACGACGAGTGGTGATGAGAGCACATAAAACACACCGTTTAGACAGCATTTGTGTTCTTGCGGCAAGATTCAACACTTAATCATCATTTTTATATTCGATGTAGTCCCTACAGAAGCTCTCTAAACTTAAAGATATTTTTTAGTCAAGTTTTGAGCATCGATATTATTATTTTTCTTTTTCCTGAGTGGGTTTCACTAATATTACCGACAATATCTAAAATAGTGTATTTAAAAATAATAATAATTATTTTCTTGGTATTTTTTAAAGAATTTAAATTTGGAATGGTAATATTTGAGGTATCTCTACGTATTCATTAACACTAAAAGACATGAATGGTGCATTCATTATACTCTCAAATCTATATTTTGTGTTCTGTTCTTGATTTAATGGAAGCTAGGTTGTCAATTTAAGCAATTAGATCTACAGCCAAGAATGAAGAACAATTGTAAGACAAGCAACAAAAAAAAAAATACACAAAACCAGCCAATCCAAAAATTACACGAAAAACATAAACATTTATTTAAGGAAAGTCTAGCAGTGCATGCCTGTCTAAATCTATAAATATACAAAATAATTATCGAGGCAAACATGTTTTTAATATCGATATAACAATAACAACAACAACGTATATACTAAACACATATCCAAACTTGCAATTGATATAAAATTAAAATCCTATCATACATGCTAGTAATAAAATTAATTATACTCGAATTAAAATAAAAAGAGTATTTACTTGTCCAAGCACTTTAAAATAATGATTTTTTTTAAAAAAAAACATTTTTGAAGTATAGTGGTGCCAAACAAGACCCACATCATGGTCAAAAAAATTGTGGTAACTTTGTGGACACATTTTGGTATTTCCAAACTTAAAAACTCGGACTAACTATAACTAAGTTGATTTGTATTATCATGACTCGATTAAAACTCGAATTTTAATTTTTGATTTTTTTATTAAAATAATCTTACTTTAATTATTATTATTTTAAAATAAAATTAATACTGGTTACTGTCCTTATTGATTTTTTTGTTGTTGTTAAATTATTTTTTATTTTTATTATTGTTATTGTTTTCAAAAAATAAAAATTAAACCCTTTCGACTGGTGACTGCCCTGTCCTAGCTCCGAGGCTAAGTTGTATACCTGTCGATGGCCCTAAAATTCTGATCCACTCGTTTATCCATCCAATGTAAGGCCACAAGTATAGAATTAATAGCCCATTATCCATTTAAGAATTGGCCCACATGATAAACCCATTCCAATTCTAGCTCAATAAACCCTAAATCGAACTTCGTTTTTTACTGGGCCCTTTTGTTTTAACTTCAAAACAATCTTGACCGTGAAAATAAGCGGTCTTGGTTGTCCTGTCATCTTACACTCAATTCAAACGCTCTAGATCCATCACCATACAAAGGTCAAAACCAACGATTGCGATTGTCCTTCATGTTTACTACATCACCAGACTGTCAGGCTGTCCATCTCTGACACAGTCCAGAAAATCTCCACGGCTATGATATATCCATCACTTAAACCCCAATTCAAAACCCTAATTCTCTCTCATTGTTTTAATCTCGCGGAAGAAACCCCCCTAAACACAAATTCTCTCAATTGGGTTTCCTTATCTGTATTTTTATTTATTTTTTGCAGAAAATGGAGGGTGCTGTTTGCTCAAACTCTGTCTCTTTGGAGAGCTTCCTCTCTTCTTTCATGGAAGCCGTAGTACTTGAAACAGCCATTGCTGCTTCGAAGGCACTTGCTTTTTCACTTCACATGGTATAATGTCTCTGTTACTTTGCATAATTTGTTCAAGCTTTTTTGTTTCTTCACATGTTTTTGCTGTTAATTTTAAGGACATTACTTTGAATTTGTGGATCTGTTTTGTGCTGTGTTTATTCTTCATAACAAGTTAGGTTTTTACCAGTTTTACTCTTTGTGTTTACCAATATTCTTGTTTGTTTAGTATTTTTAAGTAAAATTGGGGCAATTATGATGTGGGTTTTCATTATTGTGTTTAAAGGGTTTTCTTGGCTGTGGGGTTTGTGTTATGTTGTACTTTAGAGGTGCTGTTTTTGCTAGGGCTTGGCGTGACTTTTTTTTCTTTGTTAATTTTGCTTTCATGGTAACTCTCTGCATCTGTCTATTGGGTTTGTTTGTTGTTTTTCCTTGTATGGCTGCCTTACACCTTTTAATGTTGCCAAACAAGAACACAATAACAATGTAGGCTATCAGTATGACCGTATTCGGCTGCCTTGTTTTGTTGACTAAAGTTTGATATTGAGCTAGTTTTTTGTTTATTGAGTGTATCTCCGTTAAAAACAAGTTGTGTGAGGTATGTACGAACTTGAAAGATTAATGATTTTTTTATTTTTAGTCCAATGGTTGAGAAATCAGATAAGTGCAGCTGCTGCATGTTAATAGGACATATTGTGGTGTGCCACAATTGTTTGTTTGGGGTCTGTTGTGATAGTTTCTCTTCAGATCATGTACATGTTACTAGGGGAAAGATTTGCTAGGTCTGATAGGTAATTAAATCTTAAATATCGTAATCTTTATACTGAATGATTTCTGTTCTCTTCTCTTGGTTCCATTGTGTTTTTCTATCTAGGCCTGAACATTCCTTCACATAAGTTTTGAGAGGGATTTATTTTTTTCTCATTAGAAAACCTGGTTCGTAACTTGTTTGAACTGGCAAGCATAATATATAAAGGAATAGGATATAACTGTCAAATTAAACGAATGGTGAACAGTATTAGAGCCCAAAGCTCTTTTAACCTAAATGGAGATTGATGGCTAGAGTGATTCACACACATTTTGAGAATGCTATGGTCTTTCGTACTTATTAGTTTTATCAATAAAATGTATTTGAACTGTTTATCGGTCATGGCTTGGCAGATTTATTTGTTTAATAAATTATATGCTGCATGAGAAAGTTCTTAGTTTCCATTGATTGTTTTCATGGTGTTTGTTGTAGAACAATTTTTTCCCCAACTTGTCTCATAATTGAGCAGAAATTGGCCTTTTCTCTTACCAGATTGGCTCTTTGTCTGATGGATCTAGTGTCCTCCCTGAAGAGTCAGGAACAAGTCCAGGGTTAGTGATATGATTTATTTGTCCTGGATGGTGTTTATGTATTGTTGTGCTGAATTAGTTATTGGCTAATTTTATCCCGCAGGTTTCCATTGACTGAGCTTCTCCCAAAGAAGAAATCTGATCCTGATAATCAAGATGGCAGTGATACTGAGGATGATCAAGATGACGAGGATGAGGATGGCCAAGATGATCAAGATGATGATGAAGGTGATGAGGATGAGCCTGGCAAGGACAACGAGGATAGTGAGGATCCAGAGGATGAGCCTGAAGCCAATGGTGATGGTGGCAGCGACGACGAAGACGACGACGACGACGACGACGATGAGGAAGATGAAGATGATGAGGAGGAGGAGGAGGAAGAGGAGGAGGAGGAGGAGGAAGATATTCCCCAGCCACCATATAAGAAGAGGAAATGAGAACAAAATCATCTTCCTCTTTTTCGTATTTTGTTTTACCTTTTCTTGTTAGTGTGGGAGTTTGGGTTAATAGGTAGTGTAGGCTGAGAGGATTCAGGGTGTCTTATCTGTATCATGGTCAGAAAGATTGGGGTAATTGTGTAGACACTCGTTGATATTTCTAATGTTTAGAATTCTGTTGTATTCACTGGTATATTTCCCTCCGTTGCACGGTGCTCGCCTGTGTCCAAGAGTAGTTTCTAAGCTTGTCTGCATAGCTCATATAATTTATGGAAACCTTTGTCCGCAGAATCTCGTGGCACTCTTCAATTATCTGCTTTTGGGGAACGTTTTGTCGATCCATGTGTACTCAAGCATATACCAGATCCATTCAACAAGTCGAGTAATTGATGATGGGATTTTATCTAAACAAGAAAAACAAATTGTTGATGTAGCATTCCTTGAGCTCGTGCCAAATACATAGCAATGTCTCACGATGATTACTTGAAGCATAAAAAATAAAAAATACGACATGGGAATCTTTGCACCCTTGAATGACTAAAAAGAACAGAAGAATTTGTTCATTGACATTTACCTTGGCTAATATGAGTCCGAGGAAGAAGACTGAAAATTGAGGATGCCATTGCAGAGTGAGAATACCATTCACTTGCTAAATAATCATTTTACCTAAAATCTTATTAAATGAAGTCTCATAATATAATTTATATTATTCTCCAACACTTCCCTCAAGTGAAAGTTCTTTGGGCTTGAAACTTGCACAAACCTGTATTATCTTATGCTTGATTTTTATCAAATAGAATGAAGATGATATGATTCAAACTAGTGACTGGTGGGTCAACAAGACTCTGATACCATATTAAAAAATCTTTTTCACCTAAAAGTTTAAGCTATTAGGCGAGGTCCCAAAATATAATTTATATTATTTTTTAACATCATTAATCTCGTGTTTGCCCTTTCATCAAAAATGTTTTGGAAACTTTGAGAATCCAATTTGAATATTTTTGAGTTCGTTTCACTCTGCGCAGGTAGGAGAAGCCTGCTAAACAAAACCATGTAGGAAATAGTTACAGTTTCCATCCATGCGGGTATGCCAAGCTGCTTAGGGAAATTGGGGGGTTGCATTGTTTAGTGTAGGGAAAGGACAGGAAAACTTTAATGCAACGATTCCTGTGGTAAGCTAGATTCTCCTGACAACTAGTTTCTATTGAAACCTCAACATTCCTGAATCTGAGCCCATTCATATGAAGCAAAAAACTATATGTGTGCTGAATTTCTTACATACCTGCGTAAACTTTTATATGTTACAGAATAATATAAATTATATTCAGAACCTTATCTGACAACTTAAGTTTTTAGATGGGATGATTCTTTAACATGGATGGTATCAATTATATTGACCAAGTGATCACGAGTTTGAATCTCACTACTCTTATTCTATTTGATAAAAATCAAGAATAAAATAGTATGGGTTTGTGCATGTTTCATGTCCAATGAATTTTCACTTGAAATTGTGTGTTGGAGAATAATATAAATCATATTTTAGAGCTTTACTTAACAATTTAAATTTTTAAATGAGATAATTACTTAATATTTTCAACATTTTGAACGATATTTCCAAAAACTTGCTTTTGGACCAAGTAATCAAAGTGTTTAAAGAACATGCCTCAGCTTCTTAGTTGTTTCCATCGACATTGAAGAAGAAGATCAGGACTTCCATGTGAAATGCATGTCGTCTTCCTGGAAATTTTCAAGATCTTCAAGTCTTGGTCAAAGTCATCAATTGCCAAAACGTTTTCTAATCCCTTTCTTTGATAGACTTTCTCTTCCACATCAACTTGTGTTCTTAAGGGAAACAATTAATTTCTTGTCACAAGAAACCTATCCAGACAAAAAAAGGTTGAAAAATTCATTGCAAATCTAAAGAGTTGAGTTTTTATCAAGGATTTTCAGGAGACAACACGTCCCCTAAGCTCGTGTTGAAGTTATTTTTCTTTTTAATTTAATTTTTTTAATAAAAAATAGTTGATTTTTAATTTAAATTTAAATTTTATTTTTAAAAAAACTATTTTTTATTTTAGATTTTTTATATAGTTATTTTATTCTTGTTTTATTAGTAGTGTTTGATTTGATAGGAATTACGCTTTGTTGTTTTTCATATAAGATGTTTCATGTTTAATAACTTGGATTATGAATTTAAAAAGTTAATATGGATTGATATTTTTTTATTTAATATTATTATCATATAAAAAAGGATTGTATTTATTTGATTTTTCATGTTAATTTATTATGATCTCATTATTATATGGGTTAATTAGCTCTTTATTAACCAAATTACATATCTATTGTATTACTCATATAGATATAGAAAATAGGTAAAAATTCCACTTAGTAGACAATTCCTTGAATATCAATAATGTTTGTAAAAATTAAATTCTAAATTTGACTAAATATGGAATGCAATTAATAATTCACAGTAACCCTATCCAAAACTTAATGCAGGATGATGACAAAAGAAATCCTCCATATATTTTTTAAAAAACTAATGTAATCTTCTTTTTTTTTTCTGTTTGGAATGGTGGTTGCGGTTATTTTTTAAAATACTTTTTATATAAAAATATATTAAAATAATATTTTTTTTAATTTTTAAAAAATTATTTTTAACATTAACTTATCAAAATAATTTAAAAATATAAAAAAATTCATTTAAAATAAAATACTTTTTTTAAAAAATTTCATAACCGAAACACAGAGCCAACAGTCCTTGGCGTTTACTCAGCCTCATATTAATCTTGACCTTGAAAATTTTAGAAAATAAAACAGTCTAGATTGTCCTGTCATTTGACACTCATACGCCGTAGATCCAGCAAAGTCAACGGCTCTGATTGTCCTTCATTTTTACTATTTCACCAGACTGAGACAATCCAAATCCAACACACTTCAGAAAATCTGTAAATCTATCTTTCCAAACCCTAACTTAAACCCCTATCCAAAACCCTAGTTCTCTCTCCATTCTTTTAATCTCACAAGAAAACACAAATTTTCTCAATTGGGTTTCTCTTTCTCTATATAGTTTTGTGTTTTTAGCAGATAATGGAGGGTCTTGTTTGCTCAAACGCTGTCGTTGTGGAGGGCTTCCTCTCTTCTATCGTTGAAACCGTTGTACTTGAAACAGCCATTGCTGCTTGGAAGGCATTTGCTTTGTCACTTTTCATGGTACAATGTCTCTGTTGCTTTGAATAACTTAAGCATTACAGCTTAATGTTTTCGAAAGATTGAAGCTTTCTTTGGTTGTGCACGTGTTTATGATGTTAATTTTGAGCAAGGAAATACTTTGAATTTGTGGATCTGTTTGTACTGTATATATTTTCTTACAAGAAAGCTAGGGTGTTACTAATTTTGTTCCGTGTTTATATTCTTGTTTGTCTAGCTTTTGTAGTAAAATTGGGGTAATTATGATGTGGGTTTTGTTTGTTGTGTTTAGAGTTTATTTTATTTTATTTTTTGGCTGTGGGGTTTGTGCTATGTTGCACTTTAGAGGTGCTGTTTTTTCTAGGGTTTGGAGTGAATTCTTGTTCTTTGTTTATTTTGCTTTCATGGTATTTGTCTAATTGGTGCCTCTTTTGCTCATCCTCCGTGCATTTGTCTTACCTGTAGTTGTTCCTTACAGGGCGTTGGTTAAATAAAATTTGATATGGATTTTTCTTTTTTCTCCATCAGAAAAAACCACAACTTTGTTAAACTGGCAAGCATGTTATATATAGGAATAGAATTAGAGCAAAAGCCCTTCTAAAGTAAATGATTTAACTCAAGGATATTGATGGCTAGAGCGATTCACATACACATTATGAGAATGCTTCTCTTTCATGCATATTAGTTATCATTGAATGAATTCAACCTTCCTCAGTCATGGCTTGGCTGATTTGTTTGTTTAAAAAAGTATGTGCTGCATGAGAAATTCTTGGGTTCCATTGATTTTTTCTCATGGTGCGTGTGGGAGACCAATTTGTATCTTCCAACTAGTTTCTTAATTGAACAGAAATTTGGCCTTCTTTTGTTACCAGATAGGTTCTTTGCCTAACGGATTTGATGACTTCCCAGAAGAGTCAGGCACAAGTCAAGGGTCAGTGATCTGATCTGTTTGTCCTGGTTGTTTTTTATGCACTGTAGCATTGGATAAGTCAATAACTTACTTTGAGCTGCAGGTTTCCATTTACTGGGCTTCACATAAGGAAGAAACCTGATCCTGAAAATCAAGATGCCAGTGATACTGATGACGATGAAGACAATGAGGATGGCCAAGATGATCAGGACGATGATGATGATGAAGGTGAAGATGGTGAAGGCGATGATGAGGATGTGCCTGACAAAGGAAAGGATGGTGAGGATCCGGTGGAGGTGCCTGAAGCCAATGGTGATGGTGGCAGTGATGACGAGGAAGATGAAGATGACGAGGAAGACGACGACGACGACGACGGTGACGAGGAAGATGAGGATGAGGACGAGGAGGAGGATGAAGAGGATGATGAGGAAGAAATTCCCCAACCACCATCTAAGAAGAGGAAATGAGGCTAAAATCATTTTCCTCTTCTTTTTTTTTTTGTTTTATTTTCTCTGGTTAGAGTGGGAGCTTAGGTTAATAGGGAGCCGAAGCTGGGAGGATTCAGAGTGTCTTATCTGCATCATGGGTGCGGGCACAGATTGGTATTTTAGTGTTAAGAATTCTGTTGTTCTTACTGTTGCATATTTCCCTGTTATACTATGAGTCCCACGTTCAAGAGTAGAATCTAGGATCCTGCAGTCTGTAAGTGCTTCAGAATTGCCCTCAACTACAATTGTAGCCGGATTCATTGTGCACTGCTCATTTATTCTTCATTGCAATGTTTTTATCATCAACTTATTAGAAATTAAGAACATTTCAATCAATCAACGCCCTTTCAAGCGTGCCGGATCAAGAAGCTAAAATAATTGATGATTAGATCTATCAAAATGATAGTATGGTTCAAGAATAAAAGACATCTAATTGCTTTGACAGAAAACACAAATTGTTGAAATAGTTTGACATAACTCACAACTTACAGGAGTGTATCTACACAGCCACAGGCCTCCAAGCTCTGAAAAACAGTCCTCATGAACATGTGATTTCAGAGTAAATTGGCATGAGAGGATATTCAGAACCCCAAGAGCAGGTAAAAATTGAGAATTTTGAGGTCGATTACAGGATGGCTTTGACAGATTTCTTCTTTAAAAAAATAGAAGATTTTTGAGGCCAAGATTATCATCACATGATTCTTGGGAAGGAAATTGTTTATCATAACCTCTTACAACCTGGACGAATTTGGATTCAAGGTTAAGGTTCAAGCCCCTGCAACAACTAGACAAATCACTGTCAACGTAATTTTTTTTTTAAAAAAACACCCTAATTGCTTCCATGATGACTAGTTAATTAGTCTTGTACAGAGCAAACTAAGCCTGGCATGTTTACGATTGATCATTTGAAAACTAGTAAAAATACAACATGCATATCTTTGTACCCTTAATAAATAAAGAGAGAGGAGTCAAATCTCAGCCACACTTCTAAATAGACAATCTGTTATGGTGTACAGTATAAAATATACCTAAGTAGAATTTTGACAGAAAAGAAAGGCACACTAAGAGAAGATAAGATGGAAACAGTATAAATAAAACTTTTTAAAAAATAAATAATTTTTAAAGAAAAACAGGTTGGACCTGGATTAATCATTGTCTAATCTTGTATCCAATCTTGATACAGCTTTATGGAGCACCTTGAAATTGACTTTCTTATTATAAACACAGTGGGAGAAGACATTAAATTAATACTTTACTTTTAAGAAGAATATAACCAATAAGGAGAAAACATGGTGCTGCTATCTTCACTCTAAAACAAGTGATTAAGAATACAAGTCAAAACTTCAATAAGATCGTAAGGAACTGAGTTTATGGCTTAGTTGATTTTTAAAATATTTATTGTTTAGAAATACATTAAAATGATGTTTTTTTTATTTTTTTTTAAAATCATTTTTGACATTAGCACATCAAAATATCTAAAAACACTATTTTTTTAATTTAAAGTAAAAAATAAAAATAAAAATTTTTCAAATTTTTTCATAAATATTTTCCAATAGCAATTCCAAACAGACCTTTAGCGTAGCCGTGAATCATGATGTTTCCTACCAATCTACTTGTTATGACTTATGAGTAATTTTGAAGTTTTTTCTTCGTGTTTACCGGTAGCTTCTAAAGAAATTAGCATAAAATGTGTGTTAAATGCCAGAATTAAAAAATATATGAACTTATAAATAGTAATGTATACCTGTAATATTTACAGTTTAATATATATATATATATTGCTTTTTTATTTTATATTAAATGATAAATAGTATCCGAATGATAAATATGGTAGTGGACATTTGAGATCTTATAAATATCTAGATTTATTATTTGATGATAGTGAATAAAATACAAATACTTATTTTAAACATGAACATAAATATAAAAAAATGTAATCCACATTTCATTATATGCTCCGCAGCCAACCTTCCCTATCTGGTCCTAACAAATGTCCCTGCCCACCTTCTACTTTTTTGTTTGTGGCTTATCAGGATGATGGTGAGGTCTCATGAGCTCCGAGCCAAATATAATGAAATGTTTTTGTTTTTGTTTTGTATTTTAAATTTTAAAAAATAGTGTCTTAAATTATTGATGTTAAAAATAATTTTTTAAAAAATATCATTTTAATACGTGCTTTTAAAAACAACCTCAAAACCATAGTTATGAGAGAGCCATGTTTTGATATTTTTTTGGCGTGCCAACATCTGTAATTAAACATGAAATAAAGAAAGAAAGAAAGAAAGAAGAAGACTTTGACAAGTGGCAGGCTAAGAGGAAAATTCCATGAACTGAAGTGCTATGGCAACCCACATTGGTTGGTCAAATATTTTATCATTTTTTTCCTCGAGGATCCACTAATCCAATCGCTGATGTGCTCTCCTTGTATATCCAGAAACCATATAATATATCTGTACATGGTTGATCTTGGAGGGGAAGGCAGCCATGTCTGAACTCTATAAAAACAGAGGTGAAGGTTTTGTTGGGACCTTAACTTTTCTCACTATAATGAAATAGTCTGTGGAGGTTTGATCCTGTTCTTGTTTCTAAGCCAGAACTTGAAAATATTAATGTTTTACTTGGTTTTGATCTGTTTCTGGCGACTCTTTTTTGCAGCTACTCTTTCTGTCAAACCAGCGATAGTGTCCTTTTATATTGCTCAATTCTGACACTTGCATGGAGACCTCAAATGCCTCGAATGATGATAAAGTGACAAACACGAGGCATTGTTTTTATCAGATAGGCATTTTGTTCACTATTTGCTTTCTCTGTGCTTCTTTCTTCTGGCTGATTGAAAGGTCAAAATCTGCAACTTCAGAGAGCACAGGAGGGCCTGGAAATATTGTTGAAGGCACTGTTTTTATCAATGGAACAGCTCCAATAGGGACAACAGACAATGATTTTATTTGTGCTACTTTGGACTGGTGGCCTCCTGAGAAATGTGACTTTGGAACCTGTAGCTGGGGCAAATCTTCTTTTCTTAACCTGGTAAACTTGTCTGAATTGTAGCAAAGCTTGAATTTTTACTGTTCCTTTTCACCTTAATTTTGTCGAATTTTCTCTTTGTTCTCTGTTCCATGTCAACTTGTCTGCTTTCTAGATAGATATCCTTCATAAAATTATAATTAAGAATCCAACTAGGAAATAAACTATGGCCCATCAATTAATTCTTTCCTAAATCCATTTCTTCAAGTTCATAATACATCACTGTATGACAGGTTCGTGTTTGCAGCTATGCAATCACAGCTTCATTGAAAAGCGATTGCTTGTGTGAAACTGTGTAAAATATATCATTAATATATAGTTGTTCTCGATTTTTTTGTTGGCAATTACCATCCTATAAATCCTTTACCCGTACAGTCATCTTTCGGGAGTCTGCAAATTCTCAAATCTGCCATGGCAAGCTAAAAGTAAAGCACAACTAGCACCACTATTTTACATAAAAATTTGACTCTATCAGCCCTCCAGAAAGAACCGGTCAAATGGAAGTTGATATTTATTACAAGAGTCTGAATATTAATAGGTATAGTAAAATATGAAAGAATGTGATAGAGAAAGCAATTGTTTATATAGAGTAAAGTAGGCCATGGACTTTCTCTCTCTGTGTGTATTATTTTGCTTCTTTTTTTCAAGTAAGATCATCAGATATGGACTTATATATTTCTTTTTACTTCTCTCTTTGTTTTCCCAATTTTTTTCAGGATCTTACCAACCCAATATTGTTGAATGCAATCAAAGGTGAGACTCATTTAACAAGTTTTACTGATAATTCATGGATAAGTTATAACATAGTCTTGATTAAGTTGCAGCCTTTTCCCCTCTGAAAATCAGATTGGGGGGCACTTTACAAAATAAAGTCACGTATGAAAGACCAGGTGAACCTTGTCCTAAATTTATCAAAAGTAGCTCAGAAATGTTCTGTTTTTCCCAAGGTTGCTTGCCAATGTCTCGGTGGGATGAATTGAACAACTTCTTCAAACAAGCCGGGTAACCAGCTATGGTGTTCTCATGAAATTAGTTAAAAATATTTTTAGTTTATTCATCATAGTTTCCACAGTAGTTGGATTAATATGATGAATCAATATTGAATTGTTATATTTTGATTTTCAAATACAGGGCTGTTGTTCTTTTTGGGTTAAATGCTTTGAGTGGCAGGACAACAGCAGCAGATGGTTCCTCTGTGGGTGCTTGGAATTCAAGTGATGCTGAATATCTCATGCGATATTCTGTTGACAAGGGGTACACCATTCACGGCTGGGAGCTTGGTAAGAACTATATGGTTCCCTTATGAACTTGAAATATCCTAAATTTAACTCTTAACAGTCGTTCTTAACTTCTCATAAATGTCTGCTGTAGTTGCCGGTGGCATTACTAATGGAAGTAGCTTTTTTTTTTTCTTGCATGAAACTCTTCGCAATTCTCAGGAAATGAACTCAGTGGGAGAGGAATTGGAACAAGAATTGCAGCAGATCAATATGCATCTGACACAAACAATCTGCAGATGATAGTGGAAACTATTTATGCAGGTTTTGAAGTTAAGCCACTAGTCCTAGCACCAGGAGGGTTCTTCGATGCAAATTGGTTCACAAAATTTATAAACAAAACACCTAGATCTCTTCAGGTGGTCACCCACCACATTTATAACCTTGGTCCAGGTAAATAAACCAGCAATCTAGAGAAATATCCTGATTTTCCAGCAATTTAGCTCTAATATTATTTTTTCTGCTTCAGAACTATTCTCCTGTTCCTTGCAGCCTCCATGCTGCTTACTGGATAAGCATGTGTTTTACTTGTTTCTTGTGTGCAGGTTCTGATGATCACCTGATCGATAAGATATTGAATCCATCATACCTCGACCGAGGTTCTCAACCATTCAGAAGCCTTCAAGGGATTTTGAAGACTACCGGGACTTCAGCGGTTGCTTGGGTTGGTGAGGCCGGAGGTGCCTACAACAGTGGCCGTAATCTTGTCACAAATGCATTTGTGTTTAGTTTCTGGTAAGCTAATCCACAAATTCGATGTATTTTATTAGGTATTCTTTGATTGGGAATTGAAAGCCTGGACCTTGATTGAACTGGATTTCCATTCACCAACAGGTACCTGGACCAGCTAGGTATGGCATCGTCATATGACACAAGAACATATTGTAGACAGACATTGATTGGTGGAAATTATGGACTTCTTAACACTGTCACCTTTGTCCCTAATCCTGATTATTATAGGTAAATCTTGAGCCCGAAAAGTAAACTAAATGAATTTGGTGTTAATATTGTTACTTTAATCCATCAGTGCTCTTCTGTGGCACCGTTTGATGGGAAGAAATGTTCTGTCAACAACTTTCTTTGGGACTAACAACATACGAGCGTATGCTCACTGTGCAAAAGCATCGGTAAGAAGATTCGTAAAGCTTGGATCGGTAACAAAATTTCATTTATCTGCTTGGCTAGCGTAATCTGTTCCCGCCATTACAGAAAGGAATTACACTGCTGTTGATCAACCTCGACGGAAACACTGCTGCCAGTGTCCATGTTTCAACTGAAAATGTTACCAGAAATGGGACTTTGGCAATGCATCAACAAAATCAAAGAACAAATTTTTCTAGGGGTTCAAAACTCGACGTCAATACAAGAGAGGAATATCATTTAACAGCCCTGAATGGTGATTTACACAGTCAAACAGTGCTCTTAAATGGGAACATACTTTCTGTAAATTCATCTGGGAGTATCCCTCCTTTAGAACCAATTCAAACCA
Source organism: Salix exigua (assembly GCA_032356905.1). Lineage (NCBI taxonomy): Eukaryota > Viridiplantae > Streptophyta > Magnoliopsida > Malpighiales > Salicaceae > Salix > Salix exigua. Next base: position 2,644,994 of record CM063605.1, read on the forward strand.
ACCAGTCCGATCCAATAATTGTTGCCCCTTTCTCCATTGTATTTGCTCACATTGCTAATTCCACTGTTCCTGCTTGCGAGTATGTAGATTGAAAATTGATCACTTGTACTTCATTCATGTATAGTAAAAAGATTCAAAATATTGGAGCAAAAGGTCTGAGCTCTATGTTGTGGAAATGCAACTAACATTACGTACCGAGGCCGTTATTGACAGATACTGAGTTCATGACGAAGCTCATCTCATTCAGCCACAATTCTACAAGAACTGTTTTAAAGAATGTATATTACATGTATGGTTGCCAAAAATTTGCTTCATTGACTGAAATTTCTGGCCAATCTTTTGTCCATGCCCGCATTATAGCATAGAGTAGCATGTCATAGGGCTTTATCCCTCATTCCGATATCCCAAAACAAATTACCTGATGTTGGTAGCGGGGGGGGATCTTGGAGACAATCACTGCAGAAAAAGACGAGAGAGTGAAATTCCACGAGCCATTCAAGTTGAAGCAACTTGCTGCTCTTGCAAAGCAAGTGGAATGGCTGGTCTCCAATTTGTGCCATCTGGACCATCCATAAGAGCAATGCCCAAAGCAGCTAAATCCTTCCTAATAGCATCTGATTTTTCATAGTCTTTGTCCTTTCTTGCTACAGTCCTTTCCTCGATTTTTTTCAATATTTGATCTTCTGTCAGCTTTGCACGCCTCAGTGCCTTTTCCCTCAATTGCTGCAGAGCCTGCAGCAGGAAATGGTTTAGTAAATCATAGTTAGAAGGGGAGGGATATATATATATATACACAAAGGATACTTGCATAAATGGGTGGGCGAGCAATCAAAAAGCTTTCTGGGAGTAACAGGCGAACAGGTGAAAAATAATACTGGAGGAAAATAAATCCATGCTGATGCAGCAAATTAAGAATCACATGGATCTTATCTGTGTTATGATTAGGAGAGGGGAAGGGGTTTGTAGTCTGCATATTTAAATCGGCAATGCATTAGTGATATTCTAGCAGTATGCTACCTCGCTGTAAGTTGGGGGCATCAACCCTAAGACCATAAGAGCATTTCTGACCATCTTTTCCAGAGCAGCAATTGACACTACTCGCTTTGTTTGTTTCTTTCCCTGAATGGATCATCATTCAATAATAAAAAACAAAAAGATTAAAGGGAGAGATATAACCAAATTTAAACCCCAAAAAAATTATACCAGCTACTAAAGCTACCTACAGCTGACACACATGTGCAATCAAAGTAACACTAATATCCATAAAAATAAACTTGTCTGAATCTCATTACCTTTCGAGTATGTAGCATATCATTAATGATTTTTAATGGATCAGATAGTGCAGACAAAAGAACAGGAGTGTGAAGATCATCCGACATCGAGGTGACAAATGTATCGTGAAACTTATTGATGTCATTTATAGTGTCAGGCGGGATAGCATCCTTCTCAAATGTCACATGATGCTGGCTGAGAATATTTTCACAGTCATGTAGCGTCTGCAACCAAATAATCACATGGAAAAAAAATGAAAATATCTCATAAAATACAAAAGCCTTCTAGGTTAAGAACTACTTTTTTGTCTGGGATGTAAAACCATGAGCAAATATGGTAAACAGTAGAAACCAAAAGTTGATGGAAAAATTCATATGCTTGTCATTTATTAAAGGACTGGAAGCATTCCATCTCCAGATTGTAGCATCTTTCTATCATGGAAGCAAAGATAAAAAAAAATGAAAAAAAAAATATAGCAAGATTGCACATGAAACCAGAGCAAACAAATGCCACCACAAGGTCTGGCTGGTTTGGTGATTATTGTGGTACCTGATAGATGTAAAATATACGTTCTGAAGCACTTTCAAGCTGCACGTCAGAGTAGTTGACTGGGGATCTATAGTGGGTCCCCAACAGGAAAAGTCTCAAAGCCAATGGATGGTAAAGATCTATAACCTGGTTAAGGATAAAATGCTAGTAAGAATCATGTAAACTTGGATGATGGTTCTAGTACTAAACTACTCGCAGTGGAATCAAGAGAATCATAAACTAAAATAACACAAAATATCATCCAATATGAAATCCTTTACCTGCCTAATTGTAAAGAAGTTTCCCAAGGATTTGGACATTTTCTCGGAGTCGATAGTGACAAAACCATTGTGTACCCAGTAGCTTATATTACTATCTCTGCATGCAGCACAGCTCTGAGCAATTTCGTTTTCATGATGGGGAAACACAAGGTCCATTCCACCACCATGTATGTCAAAAGAGTGACCAAGATAAGCAGCACTCATGGCACTGCACTCGATATGCCACCCAGGTCTTCCAGGCCCCCATGGACTATCCCAGAAGGGCTCACCCTCCTTCGTGGACTGCCAAAAAAAAGTGTGAGAACACAATGAATTGGACAATATGAATGGACAGGTTGAGTTCCAAGACGTGCCGCGTACAGAGTTGAGCTTTTGCAGGAAATTAGATATACAATGAAACAGTTCCAGTATCTAGATGTGTGCTTTCACATCACGATGCTTACCACCTTTGATTTACACAGCTATATCAACTAGATTTTACCACGGGTTTCTTTCTGCTGGGCAGGATTTGGAAACCCGGCCCAACACTTCAACACCAGAAACAAGCACTCATCCACTCTATGTTTCCATGCACATGGCTTGAATCAAGAGCAACACAGTACTACAATTAGACAGTACCACAGCCAGGCCCAGCAGAAAAAAACATGTACTAAGTGAGGGGATTCAATAGCACAGCAGCATCAGCAAATATAACCATCTTGGATAATTTCATGTCTCCGTCAAGTATTCATCATTGCCAGTGTCTTACAGACTTACCTTCCACAATGCAAAATCAGCAGGGTTTTTCTTTCTGGAGTCCACAGCAACTCGTTCACCAGCTCGATTATCTTCTAATTTTCGTCCAGACAATCGCCCATATTCAGGTAATTTGTCGACAGAAAAGTAGACATCCCCATCAATTCTGTAGGCATATCCATTATCAAGAATCTGCTAAGATGACATTTCAAGAAATCACTATTCAAAGTATCAAAGAAATGAACATGAACGACAGAGAATAAATACTGAGTGGATCATTTCACCTCATAAAGACCATGCTCATAGCAATGCACTGTATTTGGTAATCATTAAGAAAGACATGGAGATTCAAACTCAAGCAGAATCAACAAATTACCTGCTCAATCATATCAATGATTTGGGGCATGTGATCTGACACACGTGGCTCGACAGAAGGTGGAAGGCAATGAAGATGCACCATATCACGAAGGAATTCTTCACAGTACCGTTTACTCAAACAGATTGGATCCTCTCCTAATTCATTCGCTCGAGCAATTATCTACATAATTTGAAAATTGCAACTCAGCTTATCCTGTAATACCAATATCAAAAAGCAGTTGGCAACCAAACTCTTGCACCAAAATAACATCAAATCCACTATCCACCACATTATAAACAAAAAGAATCCTCAAAACAACAATTTCAGTGGAGAAACACTGCACACTGTCAAATTAGGCATCATTGCACAATCATATGTAGAGCCCTGCATCAAAATTGTGCAATTTACTTATGGAACCTACTATAAAATCCCCTCAAGCGCAATCCAGATTGCCCCATCATGCAATCATTTTAATGTAGTTGAAATAAACCAAATTTAATCACAATCTTAAGAAGACAAAAAGGGAAAGAGGGGGAGAGGGAGACCAACTAACCTTATCATCAACATCAGTGAAATTTCGAACATAACGAACATCATACCCCAAATGCTTTAGATACCTGCCTAATTACCAGCCACCAGAAAAAAATCCCTTGTCAGTAACCGTCTAAACATGGATTCTTACAGCTTAAAGTGAGAGAAAAGAAACTGAACAAACCTTAATAAAACATCAAAGGTAACATATACACGAGCATGACCAATATGGCTCAAATCATAAGCAGTGACACCACAAACATACATTCCAACTTTACCCTCTACTTTTGGCTTAAATAGCTCTTTTTTTCTACTCATTGTGTTGTATAGCCACAATTCTGATGATGGACTTGCAGCAGGGGCATCTCCGCTGATGGTTTTGATTGAGGGCTGTGATGATGTTGTTAGAGAGGTGAAGAAACGGTGTAGTCTTGTCTTCTTGGTGGGAGAGAAAAGGGTTTTGATTTCGATTGAATGAAGGAGGTAAGATTTTGTTGGCGGTGGAGAGAAGCAGATTGAGGTCAGGGGTTTGTAGTATTTGTAAAGACTGCCCATTTGCTGTTCTCTCTGTTGCTCTGTTTCAATGGTTGTTCTCTTTCAGCTTCTGTCTTAAATCGTAAGGCAAACCTCAAAGACGTCCTCAATCTATATGGATATGTTTGATTTCGTCCCCATTTTATTTTTCATCTTGATTATATCATCCCCGTTCCAGTGGATTCCCATGCCTTCCTTAACTTTGTTTTCCACTTTTTTAATTGTTAATTACGTCATTTATGATATTAATTTATTACATTGTTTCTTGTCAGGTAATTGAATATTGAATATTATATTTTATATAAAAATATAATGCTGTGAGAAAATTTATATAGTTTTGATCCGACAGGTTATACATAATTTAAATGATAATTTCAAAGATTTTTATGGTTTTTTATTAAAACGAAATAAAAAAAAGTTGAAATTCAGGTGATTATTTAGTATTTAATTATTTTCTTACCCTAAAAAAAGCACAAAAAATGTGGTGTTTGGAAATGTGTTAGTAATTATTTTTCACTTGAAAACATATCAAAATAATATTATTTTTTAATTTAAAAAATATATACATCAACACTTAAAAACACTAAAAAATTAATTTTTTTTAAAAAAAACATTAACAAATAGCAAGTTCAATCTCAATTCAAAACAATCCAAAAACACTAAAAGATTAATTTAAAACAACAACAACTTGGGGTGTAAGTTTTTTTTGGCCTTTGCAAGTTTTTTTATTAATATTTTTTCAATAATTTTCATCATTTTTAAATAAATTGACCAAGAGTGAAGTTTTTTTTTTAACTCGGATCCATAATTTAACGAATTACAAGTTTAAGAGATTAAATCGGGTTTAAAAAGTTTAAATTAAACATTTTTTCACCTCAAATTAGTTTTTTACTAGGCAAACAATAAATCTAATATATGCTAATGAGTTTCCAATTCCACATTAAAAAAATAAAAAACTTTGATAGAGGATAGGACTGTAAATAAAAATGGTGACAGACTTAGCACTCGTTTGACAATGGTGCGTTCCATGATTATCAGACGGGTTACATTTTTTCTATCTCAAACCTTATCTTCTTCTCCTTCTGCAAGCCTTCTCCTTCTCTTCGCGCATGTTTGGGAGTGTTGCAGCGGTAGCTTTTCAAAGTTTTTTTCGTGCTGAAATATAACAAGATAATATTTTTTTATTTTTTAAAAATCATTTTTGAAATCAACACATCAAAATGATCTAAACACACTAAAAAAATTTCATTTTAAGTGTAAAAAAAAAAATTGAAATTTGTCCAAACGGCGTTTCCGCCGCTTGGCTAAACAGGCGCTTCTTCTCGTCTGCACAACCATACCCTCACCCTTCTGCCTTCTCTTCTTCTCGTCGGCTACAGATGATGATATTGATGGCTCCATTCTACCTGGATCGCCTGATGGCGTGGCAAAGTATTGCCTTGCACTTGTTACTCGCCGCTACCTCCTAGCTATGGGTGCTGTTTGCAAGAAATGTAGGTCATTTCTTAAGACCAAAGAGTTCATCACTGTGCGAATATTAGTTGGCTTGCTTGAAGAATGGCTTTTTGTCCTAACTATGGATTCTGGAGGAAAAGAAAGCCAGTTGAAGGTTCTGGATTGTTTGGGAGTTAAACGTGAGCTGGATAAATAATATTGTCGTGCAAGAATAAAAAATAAACATAATAAAATAATGAAGGATTAGAAAATAATTAATAAACGGAATATAATTCTAGTACTCTAATAATCAAATAGAGACTTTATTGGCTAATCCTAAAAGTATCTTTAAATAACATATATATATATATATATATATATATTATTTTAAGGGTCAGATACATATTTTCTTATTTATATGAATTTTTTTATACTTTTCATGCAACTTGTTTTTTACTTTTCATAAATAGATTCTCTTATTTATGTTCTACATAATTGACACTAGTTATTGTTAATTTTATATATAGTTGTTTTGTTAAAAAAAACTATATATAAAAAGAACCTTTCATTATAAAACCTTTCTTATTTTTTAGTTAAATTTCGTAATTATTTATAATAAATGAAATTTAATAAAAATTGTTATTTATTAAAGTATTCACATTAATAGAAATTGTTATTTATTTTTAAATGTATTTTTAGAAGTTATATATATATATATATATATATATGCGTGTGTGTGTTTATATGTCTATGTCCTTTAAAATAATTTTACAAGTTAAAAGCAATATGTAAAGTTTGGTAACCAAACACCTAAAACTATTTTTTTTCAAACTCCAACTCAACCACAGTTTTAACCAAACACTTCACTGCTTATTTTGCATCACAGTAAAAACGTTTTTTTTTAACTTCAATCGCAAAAGCAAAAGCAATGCCAAACACACCCTTACTAGTATATGCTTTCTAGAACCTTCTGTCCCTCTATTAACTAATGTTCCACGTATACAGAGAAACATGAGCGGGCTAGCAGGGTCTTGGTCTAGTGGTTAAGAATGACTTCTCCCTTCCTCTCATTTCAGGTTCAAGCCTTGCCGGGCACGTCTTTTGTCCCCGTGGTGCTTTACATGCTCGATGAGCTTGCATGATATTCAGTGGACCTGGAGATTAGTTGTGGTGCACGCAAACTGACCCGGACACCCCAATTATATATAAAAAAAAGTGACTGTAAAGCTATTTTTTCAATTTGTTAAATGGAGGCATGTAAAAAATTTGTTGTCTTCCAAACAATTTGGACTTGTAAAAAAAAATACCGGGTCACCTGGGTTTTAGGTTGACCCGGTAGATGAAACAATTTTCTTCAGGCCAAGGCCAATCACCGGGCCAAGTCTTATCTATTTTAAACCTGATTAGAGCCTTGGATCAAACCAGCGAGCTGAAAGAGGATTGATGGCTATGTTTTTTAGTGGGCCGGGCCCTCCAATATTATTATTATTATTATTATTATTATTATTATTATTATTATTATTAACATGGCTCACCCGAGGCTAGGTCGACCGGTGGTCCAAATTTAATAAAACAAAATCAATGATCGTGCAACCTCTTGATGCCATGTTCTGTAGTAAGAAATGAAATCGTCAGAGGCGAAAAAGGAAGAGAGAAAGACAAAGAAACCCTCAAAAAATTTCAACTTGGCGCTCCTTCATCCCTCCAAAACCAAAATAAACACCAAAATCTCTCTCCCGCCACAACCAGAGAGAGATAATCAAAGCGCAAATCTCCAAACTCAAAAGCAAAGCACGAAAGAACCTTTCTTCTGTAGAGGTCTATAATACTAGTAACGTGCTCTGCTCTTGTCTTATTACAAAGAATAGTCTTGCTGTCATGGCAGTTACTTCAACTCCTGTAGCGTTGAAAGGAAAAGAAGTTGTAGAGAAGAAGAGTCGGTCAAAACGTCCTGGAGTTCGTGTTGTTGGAGGGAGGATCTATGATTCTGAAAATGGGAAGACTTGTCATCAAGTAACGAGTGTTTCTTTTGATACAATTTTAGATTATAACAAGTGAACCCTTTTTTTCTATGCTTGGTTGGTGAGAACATGCTAGAAGGTAGAACATGAAAGAAACGAAAGTTCCAAGCTTCAGCTCTTGTTTTTTTTTGGTTGATTTGAAGAGAACCCATGGATTTACTTTGTATGATATCTTTGTTGATGGAATTTTAGATAATACGTAAACCCTTTTTGTGTTCTTCTGTTTGGTTGACGAGAAGATGCAAGGAAATGAAAGAAACCTAAGTTTCGAGTTTTAGGCTTTTAGCTCCTGGTCCTGTTTATTTCAAGAGAAGCCATGAATTTACTCTCACGATATTGTGTTGATATAATTCTAGATAATAGCTAGACCCTACCATGGTCTTCTGTTTGGTTAATGTGAACATGTAGGAAAGCTAGCTAAAGAAATCTAAGGCTGAAGTCCTGTTTTTTTTCAGCTGATTTAACAATGACCCGTAATTACCTTTGTGATTCATTCGTATATTCATGATTTAATTGTCTCATAGTTGGTACATATGCCCAATAATGCTTTTTTTTTTTTGCTCTGCATCTCCCAAAATGGGTTTTGGGATCTTTTCTATATGTTGTTAAGAGTCAGTGACACTAATTTTGTTGCTCCACATGAAATCGAATCAAGAAATTGGTTTGGTAATGTTGCTATATCTAAATTGGTGGTGGTAGTACAATTGATGGCCCCGTTGAATTTTTTTCCATGCATGCTCTCTCTGCAACTGATATTTTTTTTCGTTTTGTCCTTGTTTGTTTATAATCATTGAAGTGCCGCCAAAAAACAATGGATTTTGCGGCAGCTTGTGCAATTCAGAAAGGAAACAAACTATGTACTCTCAAGTTCTGCCACAAATGCCTATTGAACCGGTTAGTTGGTGACGCAGTTCTTGTGTAACAAGCTTTGTCAAACAATTTAAGAAGGTTTTTGCATTCAAGTTTTTTCTCAACACCTTTTCGTTGGTGGTGTTCTAGATACGGAGAAAAAGCAGAAGAGGTAGCATTGTTGGATGACTGGCAGTGTCCCAAGTGCAGGGGCGTTTGCAACTGTAGCTTCTGCATGTAAGTACATCAATGTTTGAATTGTACATCATGTCTGAAGTTTAGTGATGACATTATTGAATATAACTAGTATTCTTGGTGAATCTAATAGAATAAAGTTTTTTCCAGGAAGAAACGAGGCCACAAGCCTACTGGAATTCTTGTTCACACAGCCAAGGAAAATGGGTTTTCTTCTGTCTCAGAACTGCTGCAGGTTACAGGATCTGAAAATTTGAATCTCTACAAGGATGTGAAAGCCGATGATGTTTCATCAGAGAAAAGTGGGGCGCCATACAAGGTTTGGGAGTGTTTACTAATGATGGTCCTTTGTTATGATTGTAAGGCTGCTTCATCCATTGGATTTCTTATTTGCCATATGTACACGTCAATTGATACTTTAACAGGAGTGTACAGTCACGTCGCCATGGAAACCAGGGAAGGAAAATTCTTTTGATGGAAACGTTGATAAGAATCTGCATCCTCAGAATTTAACACCCATCTCTGCTGAGAAGAAGTCTAAGAAAACAAAAAGGAAAGGACTGAAGGAAGTTGGTAATGGCAACAGGGATGCTGAAATTAGTTTAGAGGAGAGCGGTCAGAAGAAAACAAAAAGGGAAGCACCAGGGGAAGTTAGTAATGGCAGTATGAAGAGAGGTAATAAGAAGCCTATAATTACTGAAATTGTTTCTGAAAATGAAATGAAGACCAATGAAAAAGATAAAGGTGATGTTGCAAAGGAAAAGAAGTCTAAGACAAAGTCCATGGAACTTTCCAATGACAAAGTGAAGGAAAACAAGAAGGGTGAAGATGTTTCTGAAAAGAAAAGGAAGACTAAGGCACATCCTCAGGAAATCTCTAAGAAAGAATTGAAAAATGGAAAGAATGAAGATGCTTTTGTTGAGAAAAAGAGGCCCAAGACACAGCCTCGAAAGGTTTCCCAGAATGAAGTTTTACTTGGTGCAAATTGTAATGGTGGAATAGTTTGTGGCGTTAGTAGTGATAGAATTCAAACGGAGACCAAGATGGCTGGAGACCCATGCAAAGTTGACAAGGATCCTGCAGAATTTCAAATCAAATCAAAGACAGCCAATGAGAGGCGTGCCATGAAACTTCAGAACAAAGAAATCGACGTGGACATTCAATTGCCTCAGGGAACCTGCTTAACGGCTGTAGCAGGCATCGAGTTACCTCCAGAGAATGTTGGCAATGCGTTGCAATTCTTGGAATTTTGTGCTAGTTTTGGTAAGGTATGAATAAATCTTCTATTACTATTGAACCGGATGAAGCATTGTGAAAGCTTACTTGCTTTTGATCGCAAACTAAACTTCAAAGATAGTTGGACTTATGTTTAAGCATGGGTCTATGGTGAACTTCTTTTAAGTATGGTCTATAGTGTGCCTCTATAAACTGATTTACCTTCTTGAGGTGAATTCCGTTTATGCTGTAGATTTAGCGATCATATAATTCTATCTCTTTCCTTTGTTGTCAAATTATTAATTCTTTGTTTTGTTTTCGTAACAGGTGACAATTTCCACTAAGTTTAGTTATGTAAATGGCTGATACTTGTTGCCACCATGCTGTAGTTTGTTTCCATTTTCCCTGCTCATTATTCATGACTTTGTTGATTGCCCATGTTCTTCCTCCTTGATTAGGTTCTTGGTCTGAAGAAAGGGCAAGCTGAAATTGCACTCAGGGAAATCATAAATGGACGAAGAGGGCGTCGGTTGCAATCCTATCATCTAGCCCAGATTCATATCCAGTTGCTGTCTCTGATTCAAAAGGATATGGGAGAGGAGTATGTAATCTATAACGTTGTCTGATTATTCCTAACCACTTTTGCTTCGCTTGGGGACAGAAAAATGATAATTTTGTGATTTCTTGTTCAGATCTCCAGCCCTAACTGCAACAAATGAAAACTCATGGTTTCAAGCTCTCGGGACATCTGTTTCGAAATGCCATTTCATAACAAAAGAACTTCCCTCTAATTGTTTTGACTTGGGTAATGGAGGATATGATAAGTTAAACAGCTCAGAAAAGCTTAGACTCTTGAATCTTATATGTGATGAAGCTCTTAATACCAAGTAAGAGACAAAAACAGAATGAGGAAATGGGTCCAATACATCTGGTTCTACAGTAATCAATCCTTGTTGACAAACATTTTATTATCTTATTATGATTGTTTATAAATATATTTTCCAGAGCGTTGCGCAGTTGGATTGATGATGAAAACTCTAGTTTTTTTGAAAGACAGAAGGAAGCCAGAGAAAAAGTTCTTGCAGCAAAGGATAAGGTCATAGTCGTTGTAAATGGCAATGTTGGCTTTTCAGTGATGTGGGTGAATCCACCCTTTATTTGCAAACTAATTATTTTCCCTTATTTGTTTGGCACAGGAGAAAAAATTGAAACAGAAGATGCTAGACGAGGTGGCCAAAGCTATTATTGAGAAAAATGGTGCTCCCATTTCTGTTTCTAATCATAAAGAAATAGTTTCACGAATAAAAAGTGAAGCTGCACTAGCCCGCACAGAAATGCTGGAGGCCATGACACTGAAGGGTAAGTGCATTTCCACTTTTGAAGTTAAATTGATTGCATAAAAATGTTTGCTTTGATTTTATAAAATACTTTTAGATATACAATCGGCTTAAGTGGTTTGATATTCGGGTTTGATGCGCTATACTAAATAATTGTAGTCCTAGCCGCTGAAATTTGGTGCCAAAATCAAGGCCAGACAAGGGATAATTTTCTGCGTTTCTTTCCATCTACACATGACCAACTTATGTTGAAGGCCACTAAATAAGAATTATCTGACCTGTCGAAGATGACAGAATAATGTATAGAATTCTGGAAATCTTTGCTGCCTTTTCACTAAGAGAATTACAGTATATAAGTACATCAAGGAAGATCAAATCCCTTAATCCTAGACCTATTATAGGAAGTAACTCAACATCAATTACAGCATGATTATATACATTAATAATGAATATTTTAGAGAGATGATCAAGGGATATAAAAACTAAATAAGGAAAGAAGAATATCAAACTATACATTTAATATCCTAGACCTATTAAAGAAGAATATAAAAGCTTATGACAGAAGAGAATGCCCTTAAATGTTTAGAAGAAAGACATTTACAGGAAACTGAAGAATCTGAGATCAAATTTATATTTTGAACTATCATAAGCTTGCTGGTAGGATTGGTTAAATCAGTCCTCTGCATTAATCTATTGTTCTTTTTTTTTATCGTACATGCAAATTAATGTATAATTTGGAAACGTATATATTTGACCCTTACCTGCAATGATCAGAGACATTATCCAATGCTGTCAGAACAGAGCCTGTCTTTCTGGATGTTGATGGCCGAGTTTTCTGGAAACTAAATGGCTATAATGGTCAATCAGATATTCTGCTTCAAGGTCAGGATGCTTGGTTTGTTTTCATTTGTGTACATGAAGTAAACATGCTTCATACCATCATTTATTTTTCTTGTACAGATATGGGTACATGGAATTCTGTTGCACCAAGTGAAAAATGGTTAGTATATGCTGATGAACAGAAACTGGAAATTGAGAAATACATCATTTCCTCGAGGTAATATCATCAGTTGGTACATCTTTTGCACTGAGAAGTCAATTTACAGTTTACTTTTAGCTCCCCATGTTTCCTCCATATAGAAAGAATTTATTTAGGATGAGAAACTTGTAACCAGTAGGAGCTTGCTAATCATTTACCTTTTGGAAATTTGGTTTTTTTGTATAGGTTGGTGTCTAATACCCACACGCATATAACTTAATTACTTCAGCATTGCGGTATGATTGGTATTAAAATTACTTGAACGGACATGTGACTTGTGAAGGGCGACTTGCTAATGCCATGTGAATTTCACCTCTAACATGCAATTTTAGGGACTTCGTTTATCATGTAGAGATTAGAAAGAAAGAAAAAAATTGTTGGCCCCTTTTGAACTGAATTTTCTACTGAACTAGAATTGTCATCAGGTTACCGTCGTCATTGATTTGTTGTGCTACCACCTGCCCAAAATGCACTTTGATGTGTTCCTTTGGTGCTGTTCATGTGAAAGAATGAAGTGCATGATAACTTCTTGTCGGGATGCATGTTTGAGCTTATCAAAATCACACGTTGTGCCTTCTCATTTGTGTTTTTCTTTAGGAATCTGATATTGTTGTATACATGGGTCTACATGTAGGTATTTCTTGCAGGTATTATGTGCAGCAAAGTTGGCTTTGTTCCTGAAGGGCAATGTTATGACCTATATTGGATATATTGGATCTCTTTATCGCATGTTCTTTTCTTTTTTATTTCATTTTGGTTGATATGCTTAACCATGTTAAGTTCCCTTTTGATTTCAGGACAAAAAGGCTTAGGGTTCAAAAAGCTAACGAAACCCATTCAATTGAACATGATGAAACAAGGCAGGCATGATTTTCTGACGATCCATCACGCAAAACAGAAATAAGATCGAGGTAAGAAGAGGGTCAACAATAGACGCTTTAAGCAAAAATGCTGAGTTCCTCAATTTTACACCATGTGCCAGATCAGAGTTCTTATTTTTACCCCTTGTTTGCTTGCATGCAATGATTTACAAAGCCAGGGCAATCTGTCCCTTCACCTCTCCTTATGAATCACAACCTGAGGTGTGGAGTTTGATTAGATCTTCAGGGTTCTCAGGATGAAATTAAGTAATCTTACCGAGCATAGAATCAGTACCTCTATCACATAAATGAAACGACTTGACAATGTGCACGACAAATCATCTTGAATAAGCTATAATCTTCACCTATCCACTTACTCAAATGATTGCACCAATGTCTTTCGTTATTTCTCTTAGTGAACACTTTCTTGTTTTGAGAAGTAAGTTATATGTGTCTGCAAATTGTTTAATGCCCCACTTTTGTATTCTGATTTATTGGAAACAGGTCAAAGTGGGAAATTTTCACAGCTTGATTGATCCATGGCCAATGGCATCTGGGGATTTTGGCTTCTTTTTTGCAGTTTTTGTATGCTTGGCATGATGATGATGATGATGAAAGTTCATTCTTTCAGCTGAAATACTGTTGTATTTCACCCTCCTTGTAAAGGCTATTTACTTTTGTATACTAGGACAACATTGTAACGGAAAGCTTTTCAAATACTAGGTTTGCTTCCTCGACGTCTTACACACCTGTTGCCATCACCGGTTCTCTACAGCACTCTTGTCTGATTAGCTGCCTGTGCAGTAGAAGTTGCAGTTTTGGAAAGCAAAAACCATGGCCCATTAGCCATTACTAAATTTACTATTTATTGGAAGAAAAAACAAAAAGCTTATAAGTTGGAGATCCGTTTTCTCATGGCCCATTAGCCACTGTAAAATCGGCTGGGATATAAATCTCTTATTTCGCATGGCCCATTAGCCCCCCTGTTTTTTTACCCTGAATCTGTAAGAACACCATTATTTCAGGGGCTATTAGTCTTTTTACACAAGGTTTTTTTTTTTATATATATATACAATCATAGAAGCGATCTGATTAACTTTAGGATATTTAAATTTAAACAATTGTTGACACATGATATAAGTGATTTTTTATCTATAAAAATAACCAAATTAAAAAAAAAAAGAAACGAGTTGTAACCGGTTTAAATTGACCAATTCCAATTTGGTTTTAGAACCAAAAAACTGAAAAATAGTTTTTGGATTTTTTAAACTTTATTTTTAATTTTAACCAAGTCTTTCTCTCATCTAATCTCATAAAAATAGAATTAAATCAAAAAATTTGAACCAAACTGCACAATAGAAATATTTTTATAGTATATTTTTTAATTTAAACCGGTTCAATTTACCAAAACCAAAAAAAAATAAGTTTTAAAAAAACTAGAAGTTTTCTTAAGAAAACCAAAATCGAACCAAACTAGAAGTTTTAAAAAAATTCTAATCAATTTAATAAGTTTTTTTAATAATTTAGTTTTCTTGATTTAATTAACTTTTCAGTTTTTTTCTCGCCCCTAAAATGATATACACAAATTAGTGTATGAGAGTTACCAATAGCTCTTACACTATTTGTGCAACTCCTCCCAATAGTTGTATTTGTAATTGCCCCTACTTGTTGAAATTGTTCTTTAGAGGCATGACGTGATAATAAAAATTGAGATTTGTATAGTAGATATCAAGTTTGAGTTAAAACGTACATCTCTTATAAAAATATAGTCAGGATTTTACTCGTTTACCTAAACTCATAAAATATATTTTCTAAGAAATAAAGATTTTCTCGAAAAAAAATTTGGTGTTGAAAATTGAAATTGCCATCACATCCTTTTCGTGCTAGTATGACACATGATGGCAGCAGTTAAATAATTTATCATCGGTGTTTTTTTTTTCCCGATTATTTTCTCTCCTCTCCATTGAAAATTGTAGGTTAATTCTATTTATTGATGATCAATCGTCAAAAGATTAATCAATTATTTCCCCTAGGTTAATTCTAATCATTGTTGATCAATCGTCAAAAAATTAATCAATTATTTACCTCGTGGTTATTCTAGCAACAACTTCTGTTGATCACCTAACCTCATCAAATCCAGTCAACCCATAGTTTTGATCAAAATAAGGGGAAAGGAAGACTTAACTCATGAACTGGAGAACTATTTTTCAGTTTAAAATTAAAATTAAAGTTTTTCAAAAAAGTAGCCCTCTTGCTCTTTTCACGACAATGATTTCAGTCAAAATTTAATTATTTGCTGTGACTGAATTAGATAAACAGTTCCCCTGTTTACATGGATGATGGAACAGTCAACACAGATCACTTGCATCCTGTGTCCAGTGGAATAACTTCTTTTACCGAAGTTCTTTGCAAGAAGCTTCGAAATTTAAGAATCAACATGTCAGAGACACGGAAACACAGCACATGGAAATTAAGGTTTTGTCTATCCATCTAGCAAACAAACTCATGAGTAAAGATGTCAGTGTTACACAATTTAGTGTTTTTCATGTAAATTCATCCATCAGCATTGTCAAAAAAGTAAAACTAGCATCTCCCAACTACCAGATTGGAATGAAGATATGACCATTGATAGCAATAATGTTATACTTCTTCTAGCTTCTGAATAAGAAATGGACGAGCCTAATTCGAATAGAAGGTTCACATTTCATCTCTAATTGCTCCTTGCAGCTCCTGGCAAGATACTTGCTAGGGATGGCATCCCTTGGTTTCTCATTTCTTCTTGTGCTCTCTTCATTTCTTCAGGATCTGTTGTCAAACATAAACAGATTAATATGGTTGGTAGAGTTGAAAATAAAATAAAATAATAACAGCGGAATAACAGGTCATCTAAAGCCGTCGAGTTAACAAGTCTGGCATAATGTTGCAGAAAGCTAAACTAATCTTCCAATGTGCATTTGGTCATATAAAACATGGAAAGGCAAGCTCCAAAAAAAATAAAAATGATAAGTGTCATTAAAGTCCAGGTTCATGTCAACAGTCACATGAACTGCAAGTTGTTAAACTCATTGATACAAGGCTGAAGGCAAATGGACAAATGAAAAGAGGCTTGTCCAAGGAGTGTTCCATGTGAAAGCTACATGTTTGCAAATCACACGAGGCCAAATCGCAGAAAATAATTAAAACAAACTAACATACTTGGAGCTGAAGAGGTCACAAATTAAAGATTGAGAAATGGTAAAACAATGTTGTTTCACCTGTTAGAAAGCTGAATGTGTCAAGAATATCAAACAAAAAAATGAAAAGAATCGATGCATGTGAAAAAGTAGAAGCCATATAAATGGCTATTTATAAGCCTAAGATTTCAGAATAAGAACACAATTCTACATGACTTCCTGAACCAGTTACACCAAAAGAGTGGATACTGGATGCTGCGAAGTAAAATTCATGTTCTTCTGCTGGTCAAAACATTGCATTATTAGGCAGTACATCACCTCATAAAACACTCAAGCGACAATATGCATTCAAAAATTCAAATATACGAGCCACGTCAACTATCAAGTCTAGTGCAATTCCTCAAAGCCATGCAATTTGTGAGAGAGTACTTTACCCATGTTTTCCATTAATTTTGGCATCACAAACATAACCAACACCATAAATCCCATCATGAGACCCATTGGACTTTTGACAACAGACATTACGGAGAAGGGCTCCCTGATCTGCAAGAGAATAAGATATTTGGTGAAAAGGTAGGTTAGTAATTCCTAAATACTAACTCCCTTAATAATTATATCCAGATGAATATAAAGAGAAGGATCAACCTCATAATACTGCTCTTCCTTTAATGGCTCCAATACCATTTCACTCAGACTCCTCCTTTTCTCTGTTAGTGTTGCCTGAACCTTACCTGGGAATCTAGCACTAACATCGACTCGGACCTAAATGTTTTAAATAAAATTCAATATTGGGAATATAATAATACTGCATGATAACTCACAGGTCAAATTTTACAGATTGAAAGACTTACTGGAGAAAAGAAATAGCCAATAGCATCCACTTCCATTAGATGGGTCCCCGCTGGCACATCATGACTTTTAATAGACAAGTCAAGGAATGAGGTAAATAGAGAGTGCTTATTACCATCCCCTTAATGCTATAACATCAAAGTTTATATGTGAATAAAGTTAATCTGTCAAACCCTCAGCACAAATACCCCCCAAAACTACAACCAATGGAAATGGGTATGGTTTTCAAATAATTGATTTGATTAAATTACTGAAAGGGCATATGAAGAATTGAATCATGCTATTTAAAAAAAGCCTGTCAAAGCTATCATTGATTCAAGTTCGAACAGAAGCATGCATAGAAGAAGGAAAAAACAGTAGGATACAAAGAAAAATAACCATCAGGCCTCAGAAAAGTAACATGTTGGCCACCATTTAATATAACTTTGACATTGGATATCTTTCCATGACCTCCAAGTCCTTTTGCATTGATACCTGCTAAACAAATTCAGGAATGATCTAAGATGAACTAAAAAAAGTAAAAAAAGGACGCATATAAGAAACATTGAAGTAAGAAGTGCACAACGCAAATTATACTCATCAACATTGTTGTAAACAAAAATAAGCCACAAATCAACAATCTATTGATACTATCTTCACCGAGGCAAAATATTATTTGACCTTGTACAGGCTAAACTAATCTGTGTTATAGGTTCACATTAAATACATCACCAACATTGGTGACAAAATCATAGTGATATAATAGTTTATTTTGCAAATTCTACTTCGCAGACAGAGGCTAGACTTATACTTCTAAAGAAATCACTATCATGACCTTGTGCTATGCATCACTATACTCTCACCTTTCCCAGCAAAAAAGAACTCTTTCTCCCAATCGAACTAAGGTTAAAAACAATTCACCAAGAATGGACGATGAACAATTAAATTCACACGAATACCCAGCCAAGATCCCAACATCAAAATCCATTACACATTAATACCATCATAAAACAACAAACAACTCTTTTCGACCGTTGATTTTACACATTTCTCAAAACAAGAGCAATAGGATTTAGAACTAATTTGGGCATCCTAACAATAGCCCACAAAAGGTCTCAACAAAGCCATTACTTTTTTACCAAACAGGCCAGGAAAAAGACACCATCTCAAGCATAAAATTATCGACAAGAGTATTGAGATTAAGGAACATAACAAGAAAACAAGAAAAACTTAACATAGAAGAACACGTAAATTGCACAATTGTTTTTACCTGGGATCTTCACTCTACCATTGATTGCGTAACCATTACCAGAAGACCTGGTAATAATAAAAACAATAACTTAATTAATATCGAAATAAGCGGTCAACGTAAGAATAAAATAAAATTGAGAAACCGTACCCAGATGAAATTGCGAGGGATGGAGATAGAAGAGAGAGGCATATTTGCAAGACGAGGAGGAGAATCACCGGTTCCGATCTTACAAACGATGCCATGATAGCAGCTTAAAATCAGAGAAACCTTCAAGCCTCCAGCAGCTTACGAACTAGATGCAGTCCTTTTTAAATAATAGATTAATAAATAAATTTTGTGTGGTTTATTGTATGATGTAATTAGACTATAATTCTTATTTTTGCTGTTTTTTAATATTCGCAAACAAAAAGAGCTTTCTATCAATATGGGCTTTAAGCCCATCGTTCCATAACATTAAACCAAGAACAAAGGTATTTTAGCCCAAACTAGCCCAAGTGAGTTTGAATTATTATTTTTTTGGGGTTTTGGTTTTGTTTTCATGTTCGGTATTATGATCGGAAAGTGCTTGTGAAAAAAATTAAAATTTTTTATTTTTATTTTTTACTTTAAATTAAAAAAATAGTATTTTTAGATTATTTTGATGTGCTGATATCAAAAATAATTTTTTTTATTTAAAAAAAACATGATTTTGATATATTTCTAAACAAAAAATACTTTAAAAAACAACCACAATCACAGTCCCAAATAGTCACAAATCCATCGAATAAAAAGCCAGCCATGAAGCTACAACTATTGATAATTGCAATTTTAGCCACTAAATCCATCGTATAAAAAGCCAGCCATGAAGCTACAACTATTGATAATTGCATTTTTTTTGTTAATTTATTTCTCATGTTTCAATGTAAATTATCTAGATTAAAGATATAAATTTATTTGCCCGTGTTTAAGATTATAGTAAAATTTATTTTTTAAAATATTTTTTCTTTGAAAATATAATAAAATATTTTAAAAAATTGATTGCAAAGTGAGAAAAAAAAACAAACCTAGTTAAAAAAATCAAACTAGCACAAGCGAGTTTGAATTATTTATTTTTTTGGGTTTTTGGTTTTCTTTTCACATTATAATTAAGGGTGGTTTGGTATTGTGATCAGAAAGTAATTGTGAAAAAAAATTTTAAAAAAATATTTTTATTTTTTACTTTAAGTTAAAAAAAATTAGTGTTTTTAAATTATTTTGATATGCTGATATCAAAAATATTTTTACACAAAAAACACTTTAAAAAACAATCACAATCGCACTCTGAACAGTCACTAAATCCATGGTATAAAAAGTCAGCCATGAAGCTACAACTATTGATAATTGCATTTCTTTTGTTAATTTATTTCTCATGTTTCAATGTAAATTATCTAGATTAAAGATATAAATTTATTTGCCCGTGTTTAAGATTATAGTAAAATTTATTTTTTGAAGTATTTTTTTCTTTGAAAATATAATAAAATATTTTAAAAAATTGATTGCAAAGTGAGAAGAAGAAGAAAACCAAACCTAGGGGTGCATGATAACAACAATTTTTATTTTTCCTTCGAACAAAAATGTGTTTTACAATTAGGGCAACCTCCCTCCAGCAGAGACACGATCATCCCAAAATACAAAACCTGTGCTTTACAATTTACACTTGCGATGACGGTGCATTTGTGTAGCAATAACACATATTGAGGATCAAATCAAGAATTTGATATCAAGCCAAGCCGGAGAAGAAAGGCAGGATTGGTTTAGGCCATGGCTTCAATGAATGCTACAACCCTAGCTTTTTCGAGAACCAGTTAGAAAGATTAGCTATGGCGAACCCCGCAAAAACCTGCAGCCCATGACAAAAGAACTTCAAATTGATAGGCACAAAACTTTCGCTCCTGTAAAATTGATAGTTCATGTTTAGCAGTATAGATGCGATTGTTTTGAAAGTAATTTTCATTCGAAAATACATCGAAATAATATATTTTTTTATTTTTTAAAAATTATTTTTGACATTAACAAATAAAAATGATAAGAAAACACTAAAAACTATAAATTTAAAATAAAATAAGAAAACACTAAAAACTATAAATTTAAAATAAATAAAAAAACATTCTTTTTCAAAAACGCTTTTGAAATGCATTGTCAAACACCCTTTAAAAAACAATGCAACGAGTCATTTAATCAAACCAAATCCAAATGCTATCATCACTCTGTAACGTGAACAAAAGATATTATATGATGACTGGACAGTTGTTACTAAGCTAATAGCAACTTTCCACCCTTTTCATCATAAGATGGAAGGAGAAGAAATGGCAGAGACACTAGCTAAATCTCAGTACTTTTAATTTGTGGCAGGTATAATGATACTAATCTTTTTTGAAGATGTCGAAGAAACTTGACTCGGAAGCACTTTTATAATAAGTAAATTCATTACCTGAACAGAACCAAGGATGTAAATTGCTGAATAATGACGGCCATGAATCACCATATCAGCTAGCATAGCAAGAGGGATGGTGAGGGACATGCCCAAGGTGGCCACCAATGGAGTTGTCCATACAACAGATAATGCCCTAGCAGGAGCAAAGCAGCTTCAGCATGAGAAGCTAGAATGATGAATATGAAGCAGTGATATAAAGACGGGTTGCTTTCATGTACCAAAAGTAGTCAGAGACGACACTTCCAACAAAGCCGTTGGCAAGAACAATTTCATCCAGTCTAGCAGAGTGAGGGATTGTAAACTTGGGTTCAATTCCCAAGGCTGTCAATGGCCAAACTGACAGACCAACAGAAAATGATGATTCAGTCAGTTAGGATATGATACATCCAGGCAAAGAAGACCCAAAAGGAAAAGAGAACGATGAAATAAAAACGATAAAGGGTTTTTATTTCAGATTTATTGCACATCAAAACGATCAATAGAAAAACTTTTGCACATCTTACCAAGCCACCACAGAGCTACTAGTGTAAACAATCCTATATATCCGAACAACTTTTGCACATCAACCCTTTCTCCTTCTTCTCCAGCAAACTTTTTAAGAAGAACTGCAGCAATGATTGGAAAGTGAAACACTGAAACTAATTTGGCAGAATTAAATTAGAACAATGACCGCCTATGTATATTGGAACAAAAAAACATGAAGCAATCAAGTGAGACTGTACCCAACCTGTAAATAGTCCGTATGACACGGCTGAGAGAAGCCCAAAAAGATCCCCAACAAGAGAGCGTTTGTCATTGCTGAACACAAATATCAACCATCAATGCCCACAAATTAATCACAAAGAGCAAGCTTATTAAATAATAGCTGCTCAAATAGAACATTTCAACTTTGATGAAGTTATGATCCTGCACGAGATGTTACTGCAGGTAAAGTAACCACGGTATTTGCATCAAATGTGTTGAAGTATCAGTAGACTATTTAACTCAGTGCTCTATAATATTTTCAGTGCAGGCAACGTTCACCCTAGAAGACAAACAAACCTTAACTATCACTTTCTGTTCATACTTCAGTAAAAATGAACTGGGAACCTGAATTGGAAAGTCTTTTGGTGCATTACTTGAAAGGTACCTTATAAGGGTACATTGAACAGAACCAATGATGTCCTTATTTTGCTTTATGCTGACAGATAGGGAAGGTAAAAGTAAGGCAGCATAACAAACAAATACATAGTGGACTTACACAGAAGCACTTAGTTGTGAGTCATCGGCAGCCCAAGTTTTTCCCAACGTAGTCATGGCAACACCAGCCATGCTCACCAGGACAGCTATCACCTTTGCTGCATTCAAAGAATCTTGACCCAAAAATGCACCAATGAAAAGAGTAAAAAGTCCAGAGGTTGATGACAAAACTGTAGTACTCGCAACACTTGTTCGTGCTAGTGCAGCATTTGATAGGTACTGCCCACAACAAAAGAGCATAATTAAGAACCTTCTTGAATTCCTATTAGTTTTATGAACTGAAAGCCATTACAAAAAAGAAGAGTGAACCTAGCATGGATAAATGGACAGGCTATATAGAAACATTCTTATCTTCGTTTTGTACATGCATTTTAAAGTAATGTTGGTATTTTCCCTTGATCAATATTAGATACGTCAAATGGATTGTTAAGTGCCAAAAGGCATAAAGGAAAAAATAATCCTGAAGAAGCCATACCTCTGTTACAAACCAGATAGGGGCAATATAAAAACCACACATAGCAATTTCTCTGGTTGTGAGCTCTTTGTCATGTTTCAGAACATTCAAATCATCCTTGTGTCTAGAAACTAAAGGCCTTTCTTCTGAGGATGTAAGGTCCAGTTCACTGTCTTTTTTCGTCAAAGTTCCCTGAAGTTCCAGTTCAAAGATTTTGCGACTTAGAGGAGAGTTTAATTCATCGGATGACCCGTTTATGTTGGCTGCTTCATTACCACTTTTTGACGTCTGTCGTTTTAGCAGATTACATATCCAATCTTTAAGGAATGCCATTGGGAGGTAAACCACCATAAGAGAAGCTCCAAGGTATGTCACTGCAAATGGCTGCTTATAATCTGCAAAGATATCCTGATGTGCAAGGGAAGTGCATTTTTATACCAATACATCATTCATTAAGCCAAAAACTAAAATGCACGAAAACCTTATCATTTAGAGTTTTGTTTCCATAAATTTCAATAAAAATTCAAGTATTCTCTAGCAAACACTAGCGAGAACTACAATCCATTCCATTGCGAAGAAACCAGACAGTAAAGAAAGATAGGAACTATGTTATTACAGATCTGTATTTTTTTATTATTACCAGCTCGACTAAATAACCAACAATTATGTGTCTGATAATTTTTATTATCTGCAAAATTCGGCATTCCCCTTATTTTCACCTCATTTCTTTGTAAACCAAAGAATCTCTCACAGAAAAAACTCCCAAACCACCCATCAAATGTAAAAGGGTGAATCTATACAGTTTAGTTTTATAATTAAGCAATCTCAAAATTGCATTTTTAACACAAAACTGTATTTCTTTCACAGCAACAATTCCAATAACAACAAAAGAAAAAGAAAAAGAAAAAACAGCAACAGCATCTCAGGCAAAACAAAAGCAAATGCTGATTTCAAGTTTCAACAACTGGGCCAACTGCATAAACCCTGACATAACATGAACATAATGTACATATACACATTTAATCAACGACTCACAAGTGTAACCAAAACACCGACGTAATTCAATCCCCAACAAAAAAAAGAAGAAGGAAACATGTGAAAAACAAAGTTAAAATTACCTGGGTAACTTCAGCAGAGGTGACCCATATAATAACAACAGCAGCTATCAAGAACAAACCAGCTTTATATCTCCAACCCATATATGTTTCAAGGATTTAACAAAAGCCCAGATAAAGAAATCAGCCAAAATATTACAGAGATCTGCCAAATTCCTCAGATCTTAATTTGGGTATGTACAGGACACCGACAACGTTCGTAGGTATAATCAACTGTAGTAAATGACTATAAAATCTTTCAAGAAAAACGGAATGTCAAAGGGGATGTTATCTCTCTCTCTCTCTCTCGGGCTTAGCAGGCGTATGCTTCAATGCTTAACCAAGCAGCTGGCGTAGATTCTGAGTTAGGAAAAGAAAAAACAAAGGGAGAGATTCTTGCAAATCAAGAGAGAATTAGCTTGGGAATGAAAGAAGGAAAAAAAAAAAAAGAGGAAGGAAAGGAGGGAGCACAGGTAGAGAGAAAGACGTCTTAATTAGTTAGAATTGTTTTTTTTTATTTTAAAAAAATTACTTTTCACTATTTTAAATTGGTGTTTTTTATTTAACCGTCTAGTATTTTTTCAATCAATTCTTTTACTTTTAAATTACGGCCATTTTTAGTAGTATTTAAAATGAATTAAAATAATAATTTTTATTATTTTTTAAAAATATTTTTCACATTAACCATTATCTTAAAATATATAAAAATAATAATTTAAAATAAAATAAAATTAAAATCCAATGCAAAACACGGTTTTAACGGTGTTTGATATGAAGTCGTGAAGGGAACCAAAACGAATAATTTAATTAAAGACATGAAAGTATTTATAATAATAATAATAATAATAATAATAATAATAATAATAACAGTGAAAATCTAAGACCCTGTTTCTTTGTTGGAAAGTGGTTTCCTTTTGGAAAGTGAATTCCTGAAAAGTGAATTTCGATGTTTGACAGTGTTATGAAAAATGAACTGAAAAACACTTTTCAGTGTTTGTTTGTGTTATGGAAAATGAACTGAAAAATAATTTATTAATAAACTAATTTTTTTCAAGTTTATTAAAATAATGAGGAACAAATCTTACAAATTAAAAGGTTGAATGAGAATGAAATTGAAAAAAAAATATAATTTCATAAATTATCTCAAATAAAATAAATAAAGATCAAATCTAAAAAATTAAAAAAAATGAAAGGTGAATAAATTTAAATAATAATAATTAACATTTCATAAATTATTTCAAATAAAATAAGTAACAATAAAAAAATGATGACCAAATTTGATAGATAAAAATTTTCAATAAAAAAATGATAAGAAAAAAGCAAATAGCAATTATAAAAATAAGGACCAAAATTAATATAAAAATAAATATTCAAAACAAATTATATATAGCAATCAAAAGTTTGAGGATCAAATTTGATATAATCAGCAAATAATGATATTTCTAAATTTTTCACAACTTCCGGAAAGTGTTTTCCGCCCAAATTTTCCGGAAAACACTTTCCTGAAAACCAAGTCAAATTCTTCTTTGACCGGAAAGTGTTTTTCGTTGACCAATTTTCCAGAAAACAAATAAACACGGGAAAGTTTAGAAAGTTATTTTCCGGAATTCACTTTCCGGGAACAAACACAGCCTAAATAAGTAACACAATAACCCTAATATTGATATTAGGTGACGTGTCTCAAACCTTGCACCGTCCAATCATTCTTCATCAAAACCATCTCCAACTCCTTTCTACCTCTACTTTTCTTGCCAGTGCAAGAAATACATGCATGATAGGTCAGGTAAAGAGAAGGTATTTAAGGAGAATCCAAGCTCAGTTCGTGAATATTCTACATGTAGAGATAAGTTAAGCAAGGTTACTAGCTCGGGAGGAGGACCGCTGGAGACGGAGGTCAAAGAAAGGGGATTGAAAAACGAGATACTTTCAGGATTACCCTTATTGATTGATGATTCAGGTGTGTCCTATGATGGTGCTGACGAAATGAATAGTGCGGTGCTGGATTCCACAACCTGTTCGCTGAAAGTCCTCAGTGAGAGAAAGATGTTTGTAGACTGTATTGACTCGCGATCGAGTTCATTCAGATCACTGCTTGCTTGCCCCTTTCCAGGAAGAAGAATTCAAGATTTCAAATTCCAAATGGCTTATGATAAATCCCCTGGAACTCAGACAAATTATTGCACCGTGCATTGTTTTATACAGGTCGATAGCTAATGTGCTCGCAATAGAATGGAAGGCATGGTACCGTCAATCCTCTCGTCTTCACATCCAAATTTTGTTCATGGAAGGAATATTATGGAAAACATGGTGGCTGCCTTTGAAACTATCCATTTTACGAAGGGACAAAAGAGAGGTAACAAGGTACGGAAAACTTTGAAGATTGATATTAGCAAAGCTTATAACAAAACTCAATAGAACTATTTGCAATCGATTGTGATGAGGTTAGGATTTGCGAATTAATAGGTAGAGTTGCTATTGTTGTGGGCGACCTCACTTTCTTATTGGACACGTATTGTGTTTTAAAAATATTTAAAAAAAAATGAAATTTATTTATTTTAAAATAAAAATCTCAATATTTTTAAATTATTTTAATATGATGATGTTACAAATAATTTTTAATAAATAAATAAAATATTATTTTCATACAAATAAAAAAATACTTTTAAAAATAATATTAACTACAATACCAAATAAACATTTTATGTGCTTCAATGGTACAAAATTTGGCTTTACACAGAATTCATATAGTTCTGCGGCAGAGGTACCCTGTTTCCCATATTTGTTTATTTTTATACAATGAAGGCTTATTTTCTTTTTTTATTTTTGATAATTAGGATGTCCGAGCTAGCTCGTGCATATCATAACTAATTTTTGGATCCATTAAACATCCTGCAAGTCTAATGAATATATAAAGCACCACCAGGACAACAAGTATACAAGATAGGGCTCAAACCTGGATAGCTGGCAGGAACAAACACAGTACTGACAACGGAGCCAAGACCCTACTTGCAAGGTAGTCAAAATCACGAGCCAACTCGCAAACTCGTACGAGTTTGCGAGTTGGCTCTGAAAACCTGGTTGAACCGGTAGAAAAATCGAACCCGGTCAAACTCGTAAAATCAGACCAAATCAATCCGATTTTACAATTCAAAATTTTCATTATTTTAAAACCAAATTTTGCACTGATTTATTTAATTACCTCTTATATTTATACACAAAAACATTTACCTTCTTATTTCTCTTAAAAAAAAAACATTTCAAATTTAACACTCTCAGCTTCTCCCTCCCCTGTATTTAAAAGGAGAGGAATTGATGCAAATTGCATTTGTCCCCGATGTGGGACAAATGCAATTTGTCCACTTTACAGCCGAGACTCTCTCGGCTTGATTTAAAGTTCTCTCAATTGAGAGAACATTCTTGTTGTCCGATGTGGGATGCCCAGTTGCCCACATCGGACAACTTACACACACACACACACATATATATATATGTGTGTGTGTAAGTTTTATAATATATATATTAAAAAAATTATAAAAAAATATATATT
The DNA here is from genome assembly GCA_032356905.1 of Salix exigua. Classification (NCBI taxonomy): domain Eukaryota; kingdom Viridiplantae; phylum Streptophyta; class Magnoliopsida; order Malpighiales; family Salicaceae; genus Salix; species Salix exigua. The sequence goes on from CM063605.1 coordinate 2,672,222, forward strand.
ATAAAAAAATAAAATTGTTGTGTTGATTTTATAAAAAATAAAAATTATATATATATATATATATATATATATATATATATATCATGGAATCACTCTTGAAAATCAGTAATATTAACTTTAAAATTTATACTTAAATTTTTTTAATTTTTAATTTTTACTTTAAATTAAAAATTATGTCATGTATGAACCTAAACTAATTAAGTTTTATGTCCATAATTATGCTATTTTGTATTCAGAAATATTTTACAAACGATTTTACAATTTTTCTTCTCACATGATTTTAGCTGTGATTTTACTATTTTTGTACGGACATTTCGGGTACGATCTTTCTACGATTTTACGATCCGATCTTACGATCCGATTTTTCGAAGCCCTTTCCGATCCGTGTCAAAATCTCGATTTTGACTACCTTGCCTACTTGCATGCGGCTTTTTTTTTATCACCGAGGTGTCCGGGCCAACTTGTGCGCACTTTGACTATTCCCTAGACCCACTGAACATTCTGCAAACCCAGTGAACATATAAGACACCGCGAGGGTGACAAGCATACCTAGCAAGAGTCAAACCATGGTATCGGGAAAGGAGACACCTGTCATTTACTGCTGGGACAAACCCTTGCTGGTACGAGGCTTATTTTCTTATCTAGAAAGGTTGATGAGAGAGTTAATCGACCTGCTTTTTTTCTTCTTCAATTGTTTAGGTTTTAAGTTTACTTATATTAGTTTTAGTGTTACATCAGTTAAAATTACGAGTTGACTTGCCAGCGCGTTGCACTGAGCTTTTTTCTATGTAGAAAACTAATTGATTTTTTACGTGTTGTAATTAGTTAATTTAATATTTAATTAGTAAAATTATAATCGAAAAAATATGTTAGAAATGATTTTTTTCCCGTCTAAAAGGTACAGTGTGATCAAAACGGGAAGTGATTCGTATATGTTTTAATTGTAAATAACTTAGGCAAATTTGTCGACCTTTTCTTTTTTTGAGTTCTTTTTTCTCTAGTAATATTAGATATGAAAAAATTTTAAATAAAAATCTACTAAATTTTTTTAAGAAATAAACTTAAACAAAAGAGCACAAAATTAGAATTAAAAGCCAAAATAATATTTTATTTTATAAGATTTATTCATCATATTATTATATTAAAAGTATTTCAGAATACTAATATTATATTTTTTCTTCAAAAAAATTTAGGTCATTTTTTCTATTTCTATATATATTTCAAGGCGATAATATTAAATAAATATGAAAACATATAATTAGTCTCACATATTTATAAAAAAAATCTAAAAATAATCATTATCATTATTTTGAATGCTTTATGTAACTTTTTTTAGGTAGAAAATTGAATGATTTTATATATGTTGTAATTGGTTGTTTTAATATTTAATTTGTAAAATTGTAATTAATGGAATATATTAGAAAGTTTTTTTTTCCATCTAAAAGTGATTGAATGTTTTTGTAAAACAGAGCTTTACTGAGGGGCACCGGCGTAATTGCACGCGGTCGGACCGGTCCGGTCCGCCGCAACTTTTTCTTTTTTTATTATTTTCGAAAATGGCTAAATACGATTCTAGCCCCTAATAAGACAAAAACCATGAATTGGGTGCAAGGGTGGAACGGTAATTGACCCTCTTTTTCGAATTATTTAATCGGCGTCTGTCAGGGCGTGCGCCGCACGCGCCAGACGGTTTTCCGTTTCACGCCCTGTTCCGGTGGCGCGTGCGGGCTCCTCCGGTGACCAGAAATTGTCTATCGGCGGACAGAACGATGCGCCGCCGCGTGGGCTTCCTCCCGCGGTGGGGCGTGTAACCACCGGATGTCCATGGACGCGGCGGAGGCCGGTTGAAGCCGCCGGCCACGTTTTCTCTCTCCTGCAGGAGAGTCCCCCATGTATTTTGACTTTGCACTTCGGTCCCTCGACTTTGAATTTTGTTTTTGGTCCTAATTGCTGGTATAAAAGTTTTAATTTTATTCGATTGGGTCCTCCGATTTCAATTTATTGAATGTCAAAGTTGCACTTCGGTCCTTCTACTTTTAATTTCCGGATTGGCTGTATATAACTCAATCAATTTGGTACAAAAGTTCCGATTTTTGCAATTTTGTCCTCTGATTTCAATTTAGAATAAATGTAATTTGCATTTCAGCCCTTTGACTTTTAATGTTTTAATTTCAGCCCTTGATATTTGATTTTCATTTAAGTCCTTATACTTTTATTTTTTTATATTTCAAAAATAATCCCTACTTTTTTCCATGTATATATAAAAGTGTATTTAACACAATAATAATAATAATGATGATAATAATAATAATAGTAGTAGTAGTAGTAATAGTAGTAATAATAATAATAGTAATAATAATAATAATAATAATAATAATAATAATAATAATGACTTAATTATTTTTTGTTCTTACGCTTCTCTGTTTTTTTCCTTTCTCCCGGTAATTTGATAATAATATTTTTTGCCGGTTATAGCAATAATAATAATTTTTGTTTTTTTATCTTTTGTTAAAATTTCTTGCATGTTTTTAGTCTTTCATTGTTTTTTTCCTTTCATTATTAACATAATAATAATAATAATAATAATAATAATAATAATAATAATAATAATAATAATAATTAAATTATTTTGCGTGCTTGCTCTTTCTTTAATGTTCTTTTTTCCTCCGGATAATTTCATATATTTTTTTTTACAGTAATAACAATAATTGTTTTTTTTTTAAATCTTTTGTTAAAGTTTATAGGATGTTTTTAGTCTTTCATTTATTTTTGTTTCTTTCATTATTAACATAATAATTATAATAATAATAATAATAATAATAGTGATTATTATTAATATTATAATAATAGTGATTATTTATTCTTTCATAATAATAATAATAATAATAATAATTTTTTAATTGATTTTTCTTGCTTGCTATTTTGTTCATGCTTTTTATTTTTTTCCCTCGGTATAATTTAATAATTTTTTATTTTATTCTAGCGGCAATAATAATTTTAAATGTTAGGACTCCGATGTTCCTATTGTTATAATATTTTAAATTAATATTGCTTCCTTTTCCCTTTTTTTTTTGCTCTTTCTATTAATTGATTTTTATACTTTTATTATCTGCGCAATAATGATTTAAGTAAGTTTTTTTTCCCTTATTCAAATATTTTGCTCTTTTTTCTAATGTTAGTGTGCACTCTTTTGTGATCGTTTATGACGCAATACCTATATTATAAAAGATGTAATCTATGCTTACATGACAAACTCAACTCAAAATTGTAAATTATATACAAAAAAATACCCGCAGCAACGCGCGGGCAATTTGCTAGTATATATATATATATAAAACAAAATCGGTTTCCAAAAAAAAAGTTGAACAGTTTGGGAAAAAAACCATATATATATATATAAACCGTTTTCCAAAAAAAATCCAAAAGCAGTTGTGTTGTTTGAGATTCGAACTCTCGCCCTCCAAGTCCACCAATGCGCAGACAATCACTCAGCCACAACCAGTTCTTTATCATATCCACTATACAAATTAGAAAAAGAAGTCATGTGCAAAAAACAAAGCACATGCACGCGCGAAACACCGGAGCAAATGGTCGGTCCACAGTACACATGAGTGTGCATGAACAGTGCGTACCGAACATTTTGTTTTAGCTTATAATGTAATTAGAAATTTTAATTAATTATTAATTTTAAAACACATAAAATAAAATTAATTGAGATATATATAAATTACTCAAAAACTCACTTTCTAATATATAAAAAAACTTTTATTCGCAAATGATAGTTTTTTCTACTTCAAGTTTTTTCTACTACAAGACAACTGTCTATATCAGGGCAGGTAAACCAAGTATATTCTCCAGCTATAATGTTAGGGAAGCGTGTCGGCAACACGTTTCAGATAGTCTACAAGTCTTCACTTGGTCGTTAAAGTTAAAGGGATGTTTTATATTTCATTTTTAAAAAATAAAAAAATATATATTTAATGTTTTTATATTTTTAATATAAAAAGATTTAAAAAATATTATTTTAATATATTTTTGAACATTAATATGTTTTTTTAACATATACATGTGCTGATATTTTTTTATTTTTAAAAAAATTATTTTTGACATAGCACATAAAAATAAATATATCAGAATAAATTAATTTAAAATAAAATAATTTTTTATATATATTTTTTCAAAAACATTTTTAAAATATAGCATGAAACAATCTCATAATATAAATGGGTGTTTTGTATAATATAATATCCGGGATGAAAAAGGATGAAAAATTGAATTTTTCAAACACCCCGAAGGATGATGAACAGGTATTGGTGGGGCAAGAAACAGCGTAATGGTCGGGGAATAAGGTGAACAACCGGTCAAAATTGTAAACCTGAAGAAACCTATAATAATAGTAGTAGTATATATATACATACATACATATATACATATATATATATGTATGTATATGTATGTATGTATGTATGTATGTATGTATGTTAAAGGATGAAAAATTGAAAATGATAACTGAATTATGAGAATTTCGAGAATTTAAAGCAAAATGTTATTTACGGGTGTTATAAAAATAAAATGCAAAAAATAGTTGAAAAATAAAAAGCACATATACGTTAACAAAATCTTAATGAAAATGGATTTTATGGAATCAAGGTAGCAATCTATAATGTAAAGAAATTTGAAAACCGTACAAATTACCATTGAGAGACATAAAAGAATTCGTAAAAAAGTAATGTGTGTCCAAAAAAAGAAAGAAAAAAAGGAGGAAGAATAGCTTTGAAGAGTGATAAAAATCAACAGGGAAACGTTTCGATTGAGGGAGTCTTGAGCAAATTAGGGTTATTAGATAACATTTGGGGGAATTTAGAATTGATTGCTAACTAGTAGCAGGGATGATATCATGTGCACAGAAAGTGAGTAAATTATAAAATTGAGCAAGAATTCTGGGTGTGCAAGTGATGTAGTGGCGAACCAATTATGGAAAGTGTTTCTATTTGTTTGACTATTTTAAAATGATGAGCTTTATGTATTTAAATTGATAGAAGTTTGGAGGTTAAGAAAAACTATTTAAATTCTTGAGAGAATTGTGTAGAAATATATTGATTAGATAAATTAAATATGTAAAATAAGAGAAATTAAAAGAGAGAGAGGTCACCCCATTAAGAATTTGATTTTGATAAAAAAAAAGTAACAAATGAATCAATGAATTTAAATTATTAAACTTAGAGATAATTAAGCCACATGATTTCAAAATTATTAATTGTAAGAAAAGAATATTAAAAAGATACACGCATCTACCATGTAATGAAGTTTTATTTCAAAAGATGATAAAGGAGAAATAATTGAATTAATCTAGAAAATAAATGGTTGTGGACATGATAATTAAGGGATTTTGAGTTTGTACTATATAGATAAGCATAATTTAAATTTAAAATGAAATAATTTCCTGTAAAAAAAGAATTTATGAATCTAAAAAAAACTTATTAAATGGGATGGTCGCGGACCGTAAAAATCACGGTGTTTTAGACAAATTACAGGTAGGTGAAAAATATTCGAAGTATTTAGATATTTTAGGATGTTAGTATTTGTAGCTACTACAATACTTACTCTTATCATTTGGTTGAAACTATCATGCTAGAAATTTAAATGACTTAAAAGAGAACACCAGAATGATTTGACTTTGAAATATAGAAATGAAAATTTTAAGGCACACTAAAGTTCATGTGATATTGATAAGAGTATATCATATTGATTTGACTTCCAAAAATAGAAATGTCATATTTAATGAATATATACATACAAGGATACTAGAGTTCATATGGCATTTCAAAGAGATTACTAGGTTGATTTAGCTTCCAAAAAAGGAATGCCAAATTTAATGAGTATCCATGTGAGGATACTAGAGTTCAATTGTTATTCAAAAGAAAATACTAGAATGTTTTGGATTCAAATAAATAAATTAATTAATAGGAATGCTAGATTTATAAATATTTGTGCGAGGATACTTAAAACTATATAGTATTAAAAAAACATCAAAATGATTGACTTTCAAAATAGAGATGTTAGATTAATAAGTACCTATGTAAGAATACTAAAATTCATTGGTATTGAAGAGAATATAGGATTTGTAGAACCTTCAATAGAAAGTTCTAGTAAATAAATACTCATTTAGGATCTTTAGATAAAGAGATAAAGTGAATGAAAAGAATTACCAATAATTTTGGCAGTGCAATATAATTGTTGGATTTAAATTAGTTATTGAATGAATAAAAAAAAACTTGGTTAGAGTAATTAGGTGTGAATATTTCATTATAGCACTAGATACGGTTTACCATGTATAATTAAAGTACATATTGGTCTTAGAAAAGATAAAAAATAATATTTATATTTGAGGGTATTTTTGACCTTTCACATGGGTTTTAGGGTTATTACTAGGGTTGAAGGGTGTTTTAGTATTTCCACATTGACATTTTATTTTTTTAATAAAAAAAAATGGTCCATGCTAGCACACACTAATAAACGGGTGATTTCGGTGCTATTCAAACAATGAATGTGATTCCACCGTGTGATCAACTTATGTTTTATTTACTTAAATAAATAAGGTCAGTAAACACAATTGTATGAAAAAAACTTACTTTATGTGATTAAATATCTTGATTTACACTCATATTTTTCTAGTTTTGTTTTTTTGATTATTATCAATGATTTGTTTTTCATTTATTTACATAGATGTTTATCAATTTATTTAATTAGATAATTGTATATAAATTATGATTTATACTTATAGATTTTTTTATGTAAGAAACACATCAAAATAACTTGTGTTCTCGATATTTTTATTAATTTTTGTTTCAATGGAAAGTGGGTTAGATAATTGTCTATACTAAATTATCTACAATGGAACAGAACGTTTTTTTTAATAGCACGAAGCGTTCCGGGCATTCCGTTGTAAGTTGTCCATACCGTTCCGTTATATAATTGATTATATATGAACAATACAACCTCAAAATGGCACGCCGAAATGCTCCGAAACCGAAATTTTCCGTACCAATAGAAAAATTGGAACGACGACCGGAACGGTATTAACAACCTTGGTATAGACTATAGTAAGATATGGTGATATCATAAATTTATTTAATTAGATGATTGCATATATATTTTTATTTTATATTTTTTATGTGAAAAAACAAATGTATTCGGTATCTTAATGGAAATTGTTTTTAATATGGAATATATTAAAATATGGTGATAGTATAACGGAATATTCCAAAAATAAATGTAGTCAAATCCACGACCGTAACTAACGGTAATAAAGCCCATGGTTTTCTTGATTCAAGATCCTGATTTAAGGTTGCTTCTAACAAAAGCCAGCAAGTTTTATCCAAACTCAAGGTCGGTCGAATACAAATGTCCCAAAACACAAGCACCTTCATAATCAACCTTAATTTACATTTTACCAAAAAAAAAAAACCCTTAATTTAGGCACCGTTTGGGAAGTGTGTTGCCATCCGTATTATTTTAAAATTTGATTTTTTTTCATTTTAAATGAATATAGTTTGATATTTTTAGATAATTTTGATGTGCTGCTATCAAAATTAATTTTTTAAAAATAAAAAAAATATTATTTTAATATATTTAATCGCAAAATACACTTTAAAAAACTACAATAATAACATTTTCAAAAACTCTTGGTGGTCCCTAATTTATCAACTAACATTTATCAACTAACATAACTAGAAAGTTCGCGAGAATAAATTAAAGGCCCCACCACAAAGATACACGTGTTTGTGACTGACACGTGTAATCTCTTACCTCCCTGATTTTGTACCAGGTATATTCTTGTTAAAAGATCTCAGGCCTCCAGGGATACGCCACGTGGAAACACTGGGTTAGTCGGCTCAAACCGCGTGGGCTTTCGTGCTGTGTTCAAGGGAGTCGCTGTGGGGTTAACGGTAGACCACCCAGGTCGGTGTTATAATTATATTAATTACACTTTTACTTTTTTTTTTAATCTCTCTTTTGACAACGTATCCTCAGTATATTAAAAACAATTGTTTAATGTAAGGTAACAAAATCAAGATGATGTAATTTAATATATCTTATTTAAGTTGAGTAAGCAAAACAATTTAATATATTTTACTGAAATAATATTTTTTTTTATTAAGAAATTAAAATTGACTTGCTGAGTTACATGTTGACCCACCAAACTTAATTTGAATTAAAAACTTATAACAATAATTTTAAAAAATAAAACAATTTTTACTAATGAAAAACAATTATTAGTTATTCTCATTATACTCTTCATTCAATGAGTTAATCTTTGCTTATTTCACTTATATTTAGACCATGTTTTTTTTTAATTATTATTTAAAAGTACTTTTTTAAAATTATTTTTTTGGTGTTTTTTTGTTTTAATATGGTAATATCAAAAATAAATCTTAAAAAAATAAAAAAAAATATTATTTTGATATATTTTTAAACAAAAAATATTTTAAAAAGGAATAGTTGCTATAATATTAAATGTGTTCTTCCTCTTACTATTTATTTATTTATTTATTGACGCAAATAAATTCAAGATAGGGATAAAATCTCATCAAAATCTAGAGCAATAAAATATAATCAAATGGAAAAAAACAGGTATTTTGGTTAAAAAGAAGAAGAAAAGGAAATAGTATTTAAAGGGCTTATCCTGAACCGTCCAATTCCATGATCCTCTCGTCCGTATCTTGGGGAATCTTATCCTAACTCTCAACGTTTACAAATGGAAATAAATGATTCGTCAGTGGTTTCCATATGTGGCTTTGAAAATTAAATTAAACATCTTATTTTAAGGCGAGAAATGGACTTGTGAAATTAATGTGAACCCTCTTCAATTTTATAATACATTTAATATTTTCTTTCCCACCCCAGAAAAATAATTATATATTCCATTAATTATAACTATATATCTTTCATTTCCCTATATATACCCGCACTGCCCTCGCCGAAACTCCCCTCACCAAAACACCCACATAGTTTTCTTCAACCTTAAATCTTCTCTCAGTAAACAGACGATTTGTTTCAAAACCCTTTCCTAGTTTATCTCGTTTTCTTGAGAAATCTGATCAAACCATGGCTCCTGATACTACCACTGCTTTTGATAACAACACCAGCACCGATCTTGTGAAGCAAGCTAGCATGTCAAGCTGTGCATATGTTACGTTCTTGGCCGGCGATGGAGATTATTGGAAGGGTGTTGTGGGGCTAGGCAAGGGGCTGAGGAAGGCCGAAAGCAAGTATCCACTTGTGGTGGCTGTCTTGCCTGATGTTCCTGAGCACCACCGCAAGTTTCTTGTTTCCCAAGGATTCATAGTGAGGGAGATCGAGCCTGTTCATCCGCCGGAGAACCAGACTCAGTTTGCTATGCCCTACTATGTTATCAACTACTCCAAGCTCCGTATCTGGGAGGTCTGTACGCATGAACTAGCTAGCTCTGTTTTGTGTTTCTTTTGATGAAAAACAGAGGATTTGCTGAATTTTAGTCTTCATATATATGTATCTCATAATCTTTTCTTCTTTTGTTACAGTTTGTGGAGTACAGCAAGATGATATATTTGGACGGTGACATCCAAGTCTTTGATAACATTGACCACCTCTTTGACATGCCAGATGGTTATTTTTATGCTGTGATGGACTGCTTCTGTGAGAAAACATGGAGCAATAGCCCGCAGTACACGATCGGTTACTGCCAACAGTGTCCCGATAAGGTCAAGTGGTCTGCTGAGATGGGTCCCGAGCCTCCTCTCTATTTCAATGCCGGAATGTTTGTTTACGAGCCTAACCTTTCCACATATCATGATCTCTTAGAAACCCTCAAAGTCACCCCGCCTACCCTGTTTGCTGAGCAGGTTAATATCATGTTTGCTCTGTAATCTCGCCTAGGATTTCCTAGCAGCAAGTTTTAATTTTCTAATTTATGTTTTTGTTTCCTTGCAGGATTTCTTGAACATGTTTTTCAGGGATGTTTACAAGCCAATTCCTTCGGATTACAACCTTGTAATGGCCATGTTATGGCGCCATCCCGAGAACATCAAACTTGACGAAGTGAAAGTTGTTCACTATTGTGCTGCTGTGAGTATTCATCAGTAAATTCTGCAATAATTTCATTCATTCGGACATGAATTAAGTATTACTTCATGTATTCTTCTGCAGGGGTCTAAGCCGTGGAGGTACACAGGAAAAGAAGAGAACATGGACAGGGAAGACATCAAGATTCTGGTTCAGAAATGGTGGGACATTTACAACGATGAGTCGCTGGATTACAAGAACACCGTGGTTGCTTCGTCTGGATCGGAGCTGCTACCAATCCTGGAGGCTCTATACGAGGCTTATGCTGGTCACTACTTCACCGCCCCATCCGCTGCTTAAAGCTCGTGGATCTTGTAAAGTTCGCTTGTTGTAATAATTGATAGTCCCTCTTTAACTGTAGAGAACAAACAATGGCTTCCGCAGTTTTTGCTGGGTGACTGAATAGTTTGCTTGGTTTGATACCCCCTATTTATCAACTGGGATATTGTTTTTTTTTTTCAATTTGTTTTTATGTTTGCGAGGATCATTTCCCTTTATCTAGTAATATGAAAACATGTTTTTCTACCAACTATCTCACCGGATATCTACAAGTTCAATGAAATATGTAAGACACTACGATAAATATGCCGTGCAAGAATGGATTTAGGAATAACTGTATCCTTTAAAAGAGGGATCCTCCACTGACCACATCACTTGTTGTTGGTGCTGGTGGGTGCAAAATTCAAACCGTTTGAATGTCTATTCTGGATTAATTCAAGGGCGGCTACATGGGCCCCGGGAAACTTTACTTCGAGTAGACCCCGAGGAAAATTTAACAAAGACTTCGATTTGACCCGTTTGCCCATGTCGTTCGATTTGACCCGTTTGCCCATGTCGGTGTTTTTTTATTTTTTTATCTTATTAAAGAAAAATATAAGAAAATAAAAATACTTTGGGCTTGGGCCAAAGGCTCGAACTCAAAAGCTATATTTTTAGGTTAATATGCATTGGGCTACTTAGACTAGGTCTATATGTTAGCCTTTTTGTTTTGTTTTCCTTAATTGTTTCTCTTCCAATTACTTTTTTTTTAAAATTGTTATTATGTTTGTAGTAAAAAATTAAATAAATAAATTCAATAAAATTTATGAATTTAACAAACGCAATTAATTTAATGCAATTACTTGTTTGTTACTGCATGGCATTAGCCGATTGGTGTATCTCTATACCTTGCAAATTGCCGAGTCATTAATTTACTACCACGACACTGTTGAAACTTTGAAAACGACAACTGCTCTAACTGCTCGCTGCCATCTTACTCTTCTGAGAAAAAGTCACCGTTTATAACCGTCAAAGATCTATAACAGCGTCTGTTATTTAACTCTTCTGAGAAAAAGTCACCGTTTACAATCTTTGTCTTTGCCTCTCTTCTGTTCTGTTCTGTTCTTCGTCATTGATTCAGGTATCCCTCCTGTCTTTCAACGCTTTATGACTTGTCTCTGCTTCTATACAGTAAGTAGGACTCGTGTTTATTTCTGCGATTTTTCTATTTCAGTTTCTTAAAGATTGCATGCTTTGGAAAACTTTATAGATTGTGGAATTTTTTTTATCTACGGCTCTCTCATCGTTATAAGTTAAGAATGAAAGCTTGTAATTGATTTTATATTGAAGTAACAATTGCAGAGTTTTCTTGATTTGATTCATGAATCAAGATTTGTAAACTAATTTAGGTCTAAACAGTTCTTTTTTTTTTATGATGATTAGCACTTCCAAATTTGGGCTACTTAAGTCTTACTTTTAGTCTATATGTTTTCTTTGCTGTAGCTGTGTTCTTACTGGATTTATTAGGTTGTCTCTCCCAGGGATTGCTCTTGAAAAGAATATGCTGCTGGCTTCTAGATTATTGCGGTTGCAATTGTTTCGATTTGTAATTATATTAGTTTTAGTCTTCAGCCATGTGGAAAATGGGAATGCGGGTTTAACAAGCACCTTTGTTCGTACGCTATGGCCAGCAGCAGATATCCCTCTTGACAATAAAGTTTTTGCAATTCCAAAAGGTTATAATGCTCCACAGCAAGTGAGTCTTGCACTTTTTACTGAATTTTAGGTTAAACCCTTGTTTTTTTTGCTGATGTTAATTATGACCAGTTTGTTGATTGTTAGGTGCACATCACTCAAGGTGATTATGATGGGAAGGCTGTAATAATCTCTTGGGTTACACCTGATGAACCGGGTTCTAGTACTGTGAAATATGGCACTTCGGAGAAGAGTTATGATTTTAGTGCTGAGGGCACTGTTACTAACTACACATTTTACAAATATAAGTCTGGTTACATTCATCACTGTCTTGTTGATGGGCTTGAGGTAAAATATTCAATTGAACTATGACTTTGATTCGCTTTTTGAATGGTCTCAGTTTTGGGTTTTAACATTTCTTTCTTTTTAGTATGATTCCAAGTATTACTACAAGGTCGGAGAAGGTGACTCTTCTCGTGATTTTTGGTTCCAAACACCTCCGAAGATTGATCCTGATGCTTCCTATACATTTGGAATTATTGGTAAGATATTTTGCACTATTTTAAGAATAACAGAGTTAAATTTTGTTGCCGACCAACTGTTGGGTTTTGCTTTAGCAAGATAATTTTCAATCAATAGTCTATTTTTGCAATATAAGGCAATATGATACAAACAATGAAATGTGGCGGTTGGAAGAACATGTTTCTTAGTTTTAGACCACATGTTTTTATATTTTTCTCTCTGTATTGGTTTCTGTATGTTTTCAGGTGATTTGGGTCAAACATATAATTCTCTTTCCACTCTCGAGCATTACATGAAGAGTGGGGGACAGAGTGTTTTGTTTGCTGGTGATCTCTCTTATGCTGATAGATATCAATATGATGATGTTGGTACTAGATGGGATTCATGGGGACGTCTTGTCGAGCAAAGTGCTGCATATCAACCATGGATATGGTCAGCTGGGAATCACGAGATAGAGTACATGCCAGAAATGGTAATCTTAAACTTCACCTTATGTTTTCTTTTCTAGTTTCTTACGCTCTTGCCATTGATCTATTGTTTCTAGTTTTATTAATGCTCTAGTTTCAACACATGTCTAATTTTTGGCGTTTTTGTTGGCAATATATCCTCTTGGCTTTGATGCTTGTCAACTCACACACAAATCCTCTTGTTCCAGGACGAAGTCCTTCCTTTTAAATCATTTCTGCATAGATTTGTCACTCCTTATACAGCCTCAAAAAGCACCAATCCTCTTTGGTATGCTATACGCCGTGCATCTGCTCACATCATTGTCCTCTCCAGCTATTCTCCATTTGGTAATCCTTTATTCACTATGTTTTGGCAGCTAGTAGCTAGTCCATTCCAAAACCTAGATGATACAATCTGCATAAAATTTGCTGGTTTCTTACCAAAGTAGATGTGATGGAAAACTGTTGTTAACATTTTAATTATTTCTATTCTTAGTTCATCTTTCTACAGATTATTTGATGTTACTGTAATTCGAATGTTTTCTGGTCATAATGAATTTGCAAATATTTTTTTAATCAGTGAAATACACTCCTCAATGGATGTGGCTTAGAGAAGAATTGACAAGAGTCAACAGGGAGAAGACACCTTGGCTCATTGTTGTCATGCACGTGCCCATCTACAACAGCAATGCAGCCCACTATATGGAAGGTGAAAGCATGCGTGCAGTTTTTGAAAGCTGGTTTGTTAGATCCAAAGTTGACTTCATTTTTGCCGGTCATGTTCATGCCTATGAAAGATCAGTATGTACTTTCCTATTTTTCATGTTTTATAGACCTATCAATACATTATCATGTAGTTTATGTAGTTAATCCATTTGTATATTTGTACCTTCCTCTTACACTAAAATTGAAACTGTAAGATCATCCTCCTGAAAGTTCACTCAATCCCGAAAGCATTCATTTACAAAGTTTTCATTGGAAGGAGGAGCAGAGGAACTACTTTTCTAAGTATGTCTTTGGAGATCGCAAACTGGCATGCAGCTCCTATAGTTGAGATTTAACCCAGCTGCATGGTTAAAAACAAGTTTAGCCCACCCCTGCTATTCATATTCTAGGAATTCAGCATGAAAAAACCCCTACATATTTCTCTGTTATTTCATGATGCATGATGCCCCTGAAAGGGCCTTGACTGAGCTGGGAAGCTGAACCCATGGAGTTGCAACCCCTTGTACTCTGATCCTAATGATGTTGTATATATCGTTTTATACACCAGTTTTGAATTTATCAAGTGTTTTCTTCTCTCATTGAGACTATTCTTGATTTACAGTACCGTATCTCAAACCTACATTTTAACGTGTCAACTGGTGACCGCTATCCTGTTCCTGACAAATCAGCTCCTGTGTACCTAACTGTTGGGGATGGGGGAAATCAGGAAGGTCTTGCTGGAAGGTAAGGCAAATCTAACTGTTTAAGCTTACGAAAATCAAACTAATCCAAATATGGCTTCTGTATTAACTGTTGAAATTTATAAGTAGGTTCTTCGACCCACAGCCAGATTATTCTGCATTCAGAGAAGCTAGTTATGGCCATTCTACCTTGGAGATTAGGAACAGAACACATGCATTCTACCATTGGAATCGAAATGACGATGGAAAGCCAGTAACAACTGATTCTGTGATATTCCATAACCAACACTGGTAAGTGTGATCTCTTTACCTTCCTTTTTGTTCAAGAATGCTAGTGTTTAGTGATGGTGGTATCTCTCAAGCATCAGACAAGTATTATAGGTTCATTGGTAAGTTGGTATTGTGAACTCGCATTTTTTGAGGGAAGGTAAAGAGGAAGTTTTTTTCCGAGATATCAAATATCAGATGAGCAACAAAACTGATGCAAAAAGTCTTGTATAACATAAGTGATTGATTGATTCATAAGTGCAATATGAGGCTCCAGTATGATTTGTGCTTTTTACTTGCTTTCTAAGAATAGCATATGCTTCAAAACAACAGTTGCGCATCGTTGGCTATCCGATGTCCATAACTTCTTTCATGAACATGATTCCATTTAGAGCTCTTAATGAATTGTCATGCAGGGCAAACAATCTGCGTAGAAGGAGACATCTCAAGGCCAGGGAACATGCTAGCCACTGAAGAGTTTGGATAGAAAGGTTTCACAAATTTGCGGGCTTTGTGCATATCGCGGCAAAGCAGTAATATTCTGCACCACTATGCTATAAAGATCAGGAAATGCTAGCAACCTGTGCTGTTCGCATAAATATTTGGGATCACTGCGTCCTGAATTTATAGGAAATGGCCATTTTCAGTTTGTTGAATTTGCCAGCATTGAATATATCGTTTGAAGATTAGATTGTAAGGTTAGGAATATGTTAATAAGCACCCATCATCACTACCAGAGCGTTCTAAGTTGATTTTCCTGAAATATTCCTTGATTTCTTAGCTCAATAATGTCACATTTTTGGTCACTATCGTTTTCGAATCCATTGCAAATAATCATATAATGAAGTGCTATTTACATCAAGATTGTCAATTCTGTTTTGGTTAGTGTTTTGTTTTTTCAATTAGAAAGGAATGTTTCGATTTTAGAGCGTTACGGCTTGCCGTTTCGGGATTATATTGATTATATAAGCTATTCATTTTAAATTTTATGTCCACAATTATTATTTATTTCCTTCTGAAAATTGTATTGATAAATGCTAAATTTTTTTAGGTGGTACTATTTTATTTTGGATACATGCCAAAAATGCATCTAAATTAATGTTTTATTTTAGTGATTTCTAATAGTTTGATGGGCTGATGTAAGAAAAAATTAAAAAAAATATTTTTATATATTTTCAAGTGAAAAAGAGGTTTGAAAAGAGCAATTAATCACAATAATAACAAATAGACACAATAAAATATAACAAAAATCCCTTGAGATAATAACAAGTAAATCAATGGAGTTGGTGAACGGCTATATATTTCCATCATCATGCAATGAAAAATGGAGAAACCACATGAATCACAATGTGAGTTGTATACAAAACATCCACTCTCCTTCATTGACCCACACAAGCCGCCGGAGGTAAATGAGGTTTTTATTAAGAAAGAAGTGTTTAAGGGAAACCTTAAAATATACAAAAACGTGGAACAATCAACGGTTTGTGTGGCAAGGTAAGCTAAATTAATCCGAATAAATATAAATAAAATGATAATATAAAAGGAAATTCTAATAATTAACCATGGATTAAGAGAAACCAATTACTAGCTTCTGTGTTATTTTAAGTAATGCCCTAAAAGGTTGCGTGGGTTTCAAAAGAAATTGAATGCCATGCAGAGAGTAGAAAATAGTAAGAAGAATATATTTTTCTTCATGGCCATTAATTGACCTATTTTCAGGACAAAACCTACCTCGTGCACACCTCATTACTCTATAAAAGAGACACTAACTCTTGCTACTAACTCTCCTTGTGCTCTTACAAAAGAGACTAGAGATTGGGAAGATGGAGTTGTTGGGTTCAATGTGGTGTTATGAAGAGGTGGGTAATGGGTTTGCTCTACTCCTTGCGATTATGACTTTTTGCATGAATTTGCCATTTTTTCTATTTTTTTTTCTTTTTTTTTTCTTTAATTAAAACCGCAACTAATCGTGTGATTGGCTATTCCGACTCAAAATATTAAAATAATACTCTGCGTGTAGTTATCATAGTCTCAAACAAACATTCATGCATGACTTGAGGGTTTTGTGATCATTTTCTTTACAAAACCCTAGATTCGTATAAGCTGGAAATACGTTTCGTTTCGTTTCGGAGGTTATTTTTTTTAATTATATTAGAATCATAATTTAAGAGTATTGGCGGTAAAGAAGTAGAGTCTTAATTAAATTGGGATAAAATTCTATGTGTCAAATAATTTTAGGACTATTCTGTGAGGAAAAATATATAATTAAGGGTAAATGTCAAATACTTTACAATTTCAAGGGCTATTTAGCAAAGAATTTTAAAATTGCCTCTGAAATGGCTTCACTACTGAGCCAAATTTTACACTGCCTCAAATTTTATAATTATTGTGATCAGTAACAAATGTCTTGTGCATGCCATTGAAACCAAGGCTTCTATTTTCGTACTGCTGCCCTATAATCATGAAAATACTGCATGAAATTAAAGATTTAATAATATGTTATTATCCCTTTATCAAACTGATTAATCTGTATTGAATTCTGACAGAGCATGGATGAGCTGAAGCAGAAACTTGTGCATGCCACCATTGAATTGGAGTCGCTGAAAGTTGAAGCAAGAGAAGAGATGAGAAAGCACAGGGAGGACGTGGAGCATTTAACCAATCTGCTAAAGATTGCTTCCCAGGAAGGAGACGAGGCCAAAAGTCAACTGCAAAGTCTACTCAACAAGCTTGCCCTTTCTAAATCCATGGCGGCATCACTGCCTATTCATCTTCAAGAACAATCCGAGAACCCCATTGTAGTTTCTGTGATGGGGAACTCGAGCATTACTGAATCTAACAGTTTGTCTGATACATGCAATCACCAATCACATGGATCATCTCCAGTGGATCCCTTGTTCGACACAATTACTTCACCAGATTTCTCTAACATTAACTCGGCAGACTTAAGTGATGCGGGGTTTGTGAGCAGCACCTTTTTTCAAGATTATAGTGGCTCTATATCAGCAGGTTTAGTGCCTCCAGAAGTGGCGAAGATCCATCCGGCTGATGCTGTAATTGACAATTTTGTCAGAGGAAAAGTCCTGCCGCAAAAGAGAAAGCTGTTGCAGGCTCTAATGGAAGCAGGCCCTCTTCTTCAAACGCTACTTCTTGCAGGCCCGCTTCCACGGTGGAGAAATTCGCCGCCATTGCAACCGCTCAATATTCTACCTGTTTCCATGAGTAATCAGAATACATTTGCTAACTCTCTTGCTCAAAAATCGCTGGCTTCACCATCTTTCATTGAGTTGCGTCGCCTATCTTCTCAAAAGTGTTCTTCCATGTTAAATTTTGACAGTACTGCTGGTTCCAGTTCAGGTCTAGACAAGGGATATCTGTTAAACTCCGGTGCTCTCCACCAAATTCCAGCTGCCAAACGGCAGAGATTTCAGTGAGATCAAATTTCAATGGTTATGGAAGTACTAATCAGCACCCTTGGTTTAATTTTCTTGTCCATAAAATATTTTGCTTATGCTTCCTTCTTCTATCAGTTTATGTTTTGAATTTTGAGGCCCTCCACCATTTGACAAAATCGGAAAAGCTTAGATTTATATATATATATATATATATATATATATATATATATATATATATATAGTTGCTCTCATCAGATGTTACCCTTATAGAAGAGGATATCAAAACAATTTCATTTGAAAGTCTTTAGCATTCATAAACTAATTAAACTTTAATATTGAATATTGACAGATCATGATGAATTGAATCTCAGAAACTTGTACGCAACACTATTGAATCAGAGTCAATTAAATTTGAAGCAAATGAAGAACTGAGAAAGAACAAGGAGGGCGTGGAGCATTTAACCCATCTCTTAAAGAATTTTACCAAGACAGACCAAAATTTATCTGCAAAGATCATCAGGCTCCATTGCATTTATATTTTTTTTATGCGAAGAAACCATCTCCTGAAAATGCACTTTATAGGCACAAGTGATCAAGTAAAATTCCGCTTGCTACAGGTTCTTACTGAGGGGACACACCTTGACTCGAACTCAAGATCTAGTGTGTAGATCACAAATCCTTTGTCATCGCGTCAATTCTCTTGGGACTCCATTGCATATATACACATACATGTATTCTGAGTTTAATAAACATGTCATAGAATGTAATCCAGCAAAAGGACAAAGATGGTAAAAATGGTTATGTATGAAGGAAGAAAGAGCTGGGCTTCCCTCATCCTCTTCCTCTTCTCTCCTTTACATCAATCTGTAATAACCTCTTACAACATATCATCGAGGGAAATCGCAGCATTGGTTTCTAGCACTTGCGTTGCGTTCACAGAGAAAAACAGGCAAGAATATCTGCACGGAAAAGCTTGAAAAGATACCCTTTAAGTCCTAGATCAAGAATCACGAAACTTTAGCTGCGGTGTCCACTGGAGGTGAAGAAGCAGCTTTCCTGATGTAGGACCGTCTAGTGGAAAGCTGTCTTGAAATTCTCCCTCTAATAGAACCCTGGTGAGTGTCATGATGCATCTTCCTATTTTATCCTGAAAGATTCATACAGTTCGTCGAAATTAGAATGGTATTGAAAGGCTATTAACAAACTTGCAAGAATAATGCAGATTCCTTGCAAAACTTTGAGAAACAAAAGTGAGTGCCCGCACAGAAAACAATGTTGGATCATTAATCCAACCATTTGAGTTTATATAAGAATAATCATGTGTTTGTTAGATTGTCAAATAAAATAAAACCTAATTAAAACTGATTTGCTAAGTTTTTTTAGGCAATTGAGTTTTTAGTGTATCTAATAGGGTGTAAATTTTTAGTGTGTAGAGATTAAATAATTATTTCTATTTTAGTGATGGGTTAAAATAAAAATACCAAAAAGTAGGAATACCAAAGGGTAGGAACGCTATATATGGTTATGATCTCTAGATTACATGTTCTGCTTTATTCGCATTTCATAATCAGAGAGAAAATTAGGTTAAGGTAAAGAGAATCAAATGGCTCTCAAAGAAGAACGTGTTAATCTGGAAGGTTATTTGTACGATTCTAGAGAGCGACTTTCAAATATAGATTCAGGTACGTTTCCGCTTAAATTGTTTATGCGTTCTTGATAATTCGATATGAATACTTCTATATGTGATGAAATTTACAGTCCTAATAAACAACGCCTAACAACCTAAATAGACAAAGCTCAGCAAGACAATTATGACAATGAGCAGCAATATAATGCACTTGGTGTGGAAACATTACCTTGCCAAAAGTGTCGTGGTCCCAGACTTCTGCAATTAACATATCGTGTAATGCATCCTCCACAACAAATTCAAATGTTTGGTTCCAAACTGGATTTAGGTTCTTTGTTAGGACCTGTGAAACCATAAGAGGATGAGGTTCTTGCCTGCATAATATAACTTTAGAAGACTCTTCTTTAATTACTGTAATCAATGGAGATCTAGTTAGCCAAAACTGCACTTTCGACGTGCCAGATTCTTCTTTGAACAAGTGATAAAATGAGTGAATGATAAGAAACAAACGAGAAAAAAAGATAAAAAAAGAACATGGCTGTGATCATGTTAACCAGAAACCTGGAACTCACTCTGGTCTTGACTTTCTTCTCAGATTTCTTCATTACAAGGACAACATAGGGGTCGGCCTTTCCATTCAAGTCAGTTGCTGGCAAGTCTTCTGCAGCTATAACAGTAACTGTCAGTACTCCTCTCACGATGACATTTTTCTTTGGAGATGTTCTTCCAGAATTAAGACCATCTGCTCCATCAGTGCCACTCTTCATGGCCTTTTCTAAAGTGGTCAATTGAAAATCAGGGTTGAAAGGATTTTTGAAATTGCTCTCTGTGCCGTACGGACAGTACAAAAGCTCCAAGTGCACCTGATGAAAAAAACAGAAGAATTTTTTTTGTAAGTTCATATTTTGCTTTTGAACAGGGAAAAATCTGTAACAAAAGCAGGAAAAAAAACTGACTGGGAAATATCATCATATCAGGTTTTCAACTCAATTGAAAAACCTCTTTTCCAATCCCCTTCTGAATTCGTAAAAATCACACATCAGTTTAGTCTTTAGTATGATCTGTTGGATCATTAATCCAACGTTGGACTTATATGAGAATAATTATGTGTTTGTTGATTGTCAAATAAAATAAAGTCTAATTAAAAATGAACTGCAAAGTATTTTTAGGTAATTAAGTTTTTAATATATATATAATAAGTTATGGACTTTTAACGTGTAGAGATTAAAAAGTTGTTTCTATTTTAGTGATGTGTTAAAATAAGAATACCAAAAGGTAGGAATACCAAAGGATGAGAATGCTAAAAGGAAGGAATACCAAAGAGTATATATAATCATGATCCCCAGATTACATGTCATGTTTCATTCTCATTCTGACATTTCATCATTAAAGAAAAAATAAAATTAAGATAGAGAAAATCAAAAGGTTTTCAAAGGAAAACGTGTTAATTTGAAAGTCTATCTATATGAATTTAGATAAGCTTCGGCTTAATTGTTTATGCTTTGATAATTTCAACATTCTATATGTTATGAAATTTACAGTCCTAACATGATCTCCTACACACTCGATGTCGACATATCATTCTAACATGCTTGAAACCAATGAAGAGGATGGGAAATTTCATTTGGCATAGTAGATTCTTACCTGACCCCTGTACTTGTTATCTCTCTGAATCTCTAAATCTTTGACTAGTTTCAACCATACATCCTTTACTTTACCAGGCTCAAGATCCTTTAGTTCCACCAGAGCACAACCAATGAGTTCCGCAGCCTGAACTCCTTCATCATCGAAGACTCTTACTGTCAAGTGTTGAGTTGATGCATCTTCAACTACGAACTCAAAGTGTTCATTCCATATGGGATTCAATTGGTTGTTCTGAAATTATCGTAAGAGTTATGACTGATCCAAGGAAAAAAAAGTTAGGTGGAGAAATATAGGAAGCTGTCTTACAATTGTTTTGCTGGTTTTCATTCTGCTACGTAGTGGACGTATAAATAAGACAGCATAAGGATCAGATTTTCCGACCAAGTCTTTATTTGTCAAGTCCTTGCCCTGCACAAGCTTCACCTCTAACGTTCCAACGGGCTTCAACTCTAGGTCACTAGAACATGAAGTGAACATTAATATTTCATCAGAAATCCAAAATGTTACTCCTTAGTGTGAATCAGCTGGATGCTTTCGGGAATTGGAACTTTGTAGGGGCTCGATATATAACAGAGACAGTGTGTCCAAGGCAGAAAGAAACATTGTATATTAGTGAACTTCTGGAACATATAATGGATTAGTACACTGTGGTGATACTTGTTAGAGAATAATATAAATTATATTCTGGGGTTTCATCTAATAGCTTGACTTTCAGGTGAAATGATTTTTTAAAATGTTATCAGAGCCTTATTGACTCAACGGTTACGAGTTCGAATCTCACAATCTCTATTCTATTTGATAAAAAAAATCAAGCACAAGGTAGTTTGAACTTGTTCAAGTTTTAAGCCCAAAAAGTTTTCACTTGAGGGGGAGTCTTAGAGAATAATATAAATCATATTCTGTGACTTTACCTAATAGCTTAAATTTTTAGATGAGATGATTTCTTAAAAATACTGAATAAGCACTACTGTGATCATGAGATAGGGATCAAAGTTAAGCTGGGTTGAGATAACATTTCTATTTCCGATCAACATGAATTTAGACTAAACCAAAACAAAAAGTCCCATAAGAAGACATGGATAGAATAACAGAGGACAAGGAATCGGTCGAGCCTGTTCATGAAACTCAGGAGGCGAGTGAAACTCTAGCCCACCTAGCTCGATATGGATTGCAGGTTTGAAGATTTTTGGCAACTTGTACCTTGATCATAACTAAATGACTGGAGGGAATTATGGGAATTGAAATATTGCAAGAAGATCACAATAAAGATGATAATATAGAATTCTAGATAAAATTAGCTCACCTATAATCCCCAGGTAATATTGACACAATTTTCCGAACTGGCCATGTTATAGAATCTTCAACAGCATCCCTTATGGTTTCCTGAACATAAAAATACAGCAGTTTCATCAGACCGATGACCATTCAAAGCCATAGTCCTAGGAAACAAATAAATATGAAAAGTACAGTTCTGGAAGAGTATTTCAAATTAATGTTTAATCATCTACAAAACTTAGTAAAAGATTGGTCGTAACATTTGTGACTAATCAGGATCAATCACCCTCCATCATGTATGACATAGTTGGATCAAGTAATTTAGTCTTAAAGACACGAGAAAAACCTTGAGAAATGCATGCAAGTGCACGAGAGATGCAGCAAAGAACCAGGAAATAAAATTTGTTCAAACCTCAATAGCATCAGAAAGGCCTGGGATTGCTGATATCTCACCACCGACAACTTTAAGCGTAAAATCCAGCTTTTTCTGCAGTCATAGTAAAATTTATAAATTGAATTCAAGGAATTCCATGTTCATGTTATCCAGAGCATATTTGGATATGGTTTTCTACAGATTTATACATAGATGTTTGTAACTACATATACTTCTTCTACTTTCAGAATGAGATTTCATATATAAGCATTTAAGTTTGTGCATGAAAGAAGTTCATGTATCATAATCAGCATCACCTTCAGAGCATATTTTTTTCCCTTCCAAAATGTTGATTGTGATAATTTTAAAAAGTAACATCATAAAGCTCACCTTTTCTCTCAAGGAATAAGAAACAGCTCCAAAACAAGGAAATTCTTCAGCTAGTGGCTTGAACACTAACCTGAAAACCCCAGTGAATCCAATATTTTTCACCTAGATGAAGTTAAACAGGAAAAAAAATATAAATAATATTAAAGATCTTCCACTAAATTTGCACTAACTTAGACAGCTATTGTAAATATCATGTGAGTTCATCAGACAACAAAGGGTGAAATGACATAAAGGGTTTGATTGCTGTACCAATGCCGGAAAAGATTAAAGAATAAAAGAAAAGAAAAGAAAAGGGAGATGAAATTAGTATCAGTCTACTTTATCAAAAGAAAGAATCAGCCTGCAGCCTGCATTTAGAAATTTTTATTCTATTTTGTATCTTAAGGCACTAGAATTCAATGCTTTAGTTAGCTTAAATTAAGGAAAAGCATAAGTTAAATCATTAATTTTGGTGAAATTTTACCATTTACATGTTGCGAGGTCGGAAGAATACTCTAATGGCCTGCTTGGAAGTGTGGTTGCGGTTGTTTTTTAAAGTATTTTTTTATTTAGAAATATATCAAAATGATTTTTTTTAATTTTTTTTTTAAAATCATTTTTAACATCAGCACAATAAAATGATCTATAAATACAAATAATTAAAAAAAAAACATTTTTAAAACGCAGTAGCAAACCCCCCATGAAACCGAGCAGAAGATTACCTGGATGGGTAGCGCCACACCAACTCTTGTATTGATACCAAGAACAATATTTGGATTACCATCCCACTGCATCTCCAATTCCATGGTGATACCCTTGTCTCCACTTTCCTCTTCAACAATGCACACTCCTGTAAGAACATATCATCACTCAGGTTTCCCTGATGAACGACTCTTTCAACAAATACTCCCAAGTTGTCATAATTTCATAATTTCACCATAAATCCTCTGTCATTATAGATCCCATGATCGCCAGCATCTTGGAAAAAGAAATATCACCAAGGGCTTGAAACAATTTTGTAATCAATCAAACTAACCTGTAAATTGTGGAGCCACAGTGCCTAGTGTCAGCTTGGAAAACTTCATAGATGAAAATATAGCTGGCGTATATTGTTCTAGAATCGGCTCAACATTGCTTCTTATCAGGTCTGATGCTGCCTACGCCATTGAATAACAAGAAATCACAGAAAATTGCAGCTCAATAGAACTAATTACCCAAAGTGGAGCAAAAAATCCATCGTGACTAAGAAATTAATCAAACTCATTACATCGTTAACGTACGGCCAAATCTTGTCAAGTTGAGCATTAAGCCAAGTTAACTGCATTTCATGAACAAACCAATATCAGAACCATGATAAAAATCTCTAAATCACCCCAACAAAAAAAAAAGATGGATCCTAGTGATGAGACTATGGTAGGATTACTGATCATATCATGTGCAGTAACTTAACTTCTGTCTCTGTGAAAAGACAACCCAAGGTGGGTAAAACTCATCAGGAAGAATTTTTCTTGAATCTCGTACTGTCATTCTTGCAAATGCTGCCACTGTCGTAGCCTAAAAGAAAACACAAACATTAATGCAAACATAAAAAAAATCCACCATGAGTCATTAATGAAACCGATCAAGGAACCAGATGGGATTTACCAGTTGAGAACGATGCATGGATCTGATATTCTCGTACTTGGCAAATGCTACAATGAGACCAATCCCAACAGAGA
The DNA here is from genome assembly GCA_032356905.1 of Salix exigua. Lineage (NCBI taxonomy): Eukaryota > Viridiplantae > Streptophyta > Magnoliopsida > Malpighiales > Salicaceae > Salix > Salix exigua. The sequence goes on from CM063605.1 coordinate 2,697,321, forward strand.
TTCCTATAATCATACCAATAAGGAAAGACATCGTTTCAGTGTTTCTGTCTCTTTTTCTCAGTTTCAGGGTTGTTTTTCTTCCTTTTTTAGCTTCAACATGGATTTTCAAGCCATCTTGTTGGTGTTTGATCAAAGAATGTTGGGTTGTTGCGATGGGAACGTTGGGGTCGTGTGAAGATGAAGAAAACTAGATAGTTCTGTTGTCTTAGTTGATTAGTCATTGATTAATTAGTTAATTATTTACTTAATTAATTTATAATCTTTTGGTTCAAGTTTCGTATCTGTAAAGAATAAAGTAATTTGTTCCTCATCTTTAAGTTTCATTCCTTTTTTTTTTTGTATATAAAAAACCCATTAACATATTTAATTAAAAAATAAAGACAATTTTTTTTAAATAAATCTATTTACAATATAATTTTTATTAATTCAGGCTCCCCCCAACTTTGTCTTTTCTAATTTCGAAACGTTAATAAAACAATAAAGTATATAAAACAGGTGGCAACTGATGAATTCATGTGGCAACTGTTCTTTCGGTCAGCTTCTAAATCTATCTTTTCAGCCAACTATAATACCTGTCTTCCAGCCACGTATGCACAAGCCGACATCTGCACGCCACCTACGTGGCCGTATCAGATCTCGTTTTCCTCATAGAAAAAAGCGTACATGGCAGCTTGGTCCAGTGTCCACGACAGCACCGATTTACGTCGAGAGAACACCACCGTGACAATCCATGACGCATGGGGTTGTTTGGTCTCATTTTAAATATTAGCTGAAGTAATCGAAAATACTACGCAGTTAAATATCGGATCGAAAATATCCATATGAATCACCCCGAGTGTTCCGTTTTGGTAACTATTCCCGCTTCTTCAATTTGCTTTATATATAATATAATATTATATACAGAATCACAGATATATATATAGTTTGAGATGTATTGAAAATAAAAAAATTCAAATAATAAAAATTAAAAAAATAATAAAATTGTTATCAATTTTGATTTTAAAAAATAAAATTATATTTTTTTCTTTTTAAGTTTTCTCGTACATATAATTAATTAAGTATATATAAATAGTACAACTTCGAAACAACACAGATCTGAAACCAAAATATTTTATACCAATAAAAAAACAAAATGGCAACCGATATTGACCTTGATTCCAATTAAGGAATGAGTGGGATTAGGTTGCTTAGCATCTTTCATATGGGAATCTGCTGGGATTAGGTTAACCATGTTCAGGAATCAAGGCATTTGGTGAATTTTGATAGGTTAATTGAATCTGAGATCAAAAGAAAAGATCATGGGTTGATTCGCCAGATGGGAGCCATAAAAATCCATGCCAAGCCGGAATAAAATCTGAAATATCCTGCGGTGGTTTTTGAAAATGTTTATTGTTTAAATAATACATTAAAATGATTTTTTTTATTTTTTCAAAATTATTTTTGATATCAGTACATCAAAATAATTTAAAAATACGATTTTTTAATTTAAAATAAAAATAAAAATAAAAAATTTTCAAACTTTTTCATAAGCACTTTCCGATCGCAATGTCAAATAACCAAACTCTAGACGGTCCACGTTTCAGTCTCTACTTTTTTGCTTCCACGTGTATGCATTTAGCTAGAGACACGTCCACTAACTCCTGAAAACGCAAATAAATTTTTTTTTTTTAAAAAACATTTTTTTAATATATTTTAATATAAAAAGTATTTTTTCAAAGTAGACGATGTTTTAACTTAAATTTAAGATTTGTTGCGTCACATCTTATTTGAACGAGCTGATGTCTTTCTTAATTACTTTCCTAAATGTCTTGTCCTTTATACGTTTTATACCTGGAATATTATAGTCGAGCTGAAGCGTGATTAACAAGCAATCAAGATTTGAGGGAGCGAATGATAACTCTACACAAGGTTGAAGACAATGAGGGCTGAGAGAATCAGTAGGGTGGAGATGTGTGGCCACGTTTGACCCAAAATATATGTTTTAAGTGTTTTGTGTATGTTGTGATTTTTAAAATGATTTTTGTTAAAAAATATATTAAAATGATGTTTTTTTTAAAAAAAAATTAACAGCAGCATATAAAAAAATGATTTAAGAACATTATTATTTTTTATTTCAAGTAAAAATATAAATAAAAATAAAAAGTTTTTAATTTTATAAAAAATGCTTTTAAAACGCAATGTCAAACATTTACAACCCATGTTTTTTTTTTATGTGGCTATTTGAGAGTATGATTGAGGTTGCTTTTGAATGTGTTTTTTCTTTCATAAATGCATTAAAATGCTGTTTTTTATATAAAAATAATATTTTTGACATCAACATATGAAAATGATCTAAAAATATCAAATTATTTTAATTTAAAATAAAAAATAAAAATAAAAATAATTTTTTTCCAAAAATACTTTTAAAAAATAGTGAAAAATAATACCATACCCATCAAGCCGTCAAATATTTGTAAGGTCATATATTGCAAGCATAACATATATTTATATTTCAAATATTTTTTTCATATTCCATGCCTCCAACTACAGCCACTAGAACCACCGTATCCTTGTCACCTACTAACATTGACCGTTATCATGTTATTAATATAATCATTATTTTATTATTATTATATATAATTTTTCAATAACACCGACCGCATCTTTCACGGAAGAGCTAAAACATAAACTAAAAAGAAAAGATAATTTTTGTAGCTTTTATCTTTTATTTTAAAATATCTAAATTATATTAAAGAGTCAAAATAACATATTTAAATTAGAGAATTATTCATATATGTTGGTCAAAAAAAGCTAAAAACTTATTTTGATTGGATTTTTATTAGTTAGTTACTATTAATAAACAATTGTATCAATATCAAATATAATAAAATAAAATTTACTTTTTTAAATGATTTTTTATCCATTAGAGTACACAGACATGAAAAAAATATATATTTACATTATTAAAAAAACTATATTACTAATTTGGTTATTCTAAATTGTTTTTATTAAAGATGTTTTAGCGCTTCATCGTCACCATCACAATCATCATAGCTACTTTTTTTTAACAAATATTATAACTTTATTTTGTATTATTATTATTTTTATTGTATTATTATATTTAAAAATCATGCATGAAAAATAATTTATTTTACATAAAATATTTCATTAATGCATCCAAATAATAAAGAATAACTCATTCTACCTAAAAATATGTTTTCTTACAAAAAAAAAACAATACAAAATAAAATATGGTATCCTTAAATGTAAAATATGAAGGCATAACACAATATAAATTGAAACTTTATTGTTGGAACATGAATCCTTAAATGGTAAAATTGCAAGAAAATATACTTTGAGGAGTAATTTAAAATACCCATCATAACAAGAAGACGAACTTTGTGGTACCGAATATCAAAAAGCTTAAAATCGAACAAGTTCCAAGCCGACATGACGTTTTTCCAGAGACCTCGCCAAGCTCCTCAAACAACGCCACCTCATAACCCCACGCCCGGGTCTCTCTCTCTAAAATATGAAAAAAGCCTTTATCAAGATTCTCTTTATTTCATTAACTATTCTTTTTTTAAAAATGAAAATAAAAAAATCAACCACTATAAAAATTGCACCACCATAACTTCCTTCCTCTCTTCACAGAAAACACTCGAAAGTGATGGTCACCGTTTCCTGTTGATCTCTCAGGAAAAACAATAACCTTCTTCTTCTTCTTCTTCGGTTTGTGTGGAAATGGCGGGAAATGACTGGATAAATAGTTACTTAGAAGCGATCCTGGACGTTGATCCAGGAATAAACGATGCAAAATCGTCTTTGTTGCTTAGAGAACGAGGTCGTTTTAGTCCTACTCGTTATTTTGTTGAGGAAGTTATTACTGGCTTCGATGAGACTGATCTCCATCGTTCCTGGCTTCGTGTAAGACGATCGAGGCGATACGACACCGTGTTTAATATTTGCTTCGATTGAATGGATTCAATGTTATTCTTGTAATTTTCAATGTGAATTGATTTTGATAGGCTGCGGCGATGAGGAGCACGCAAGAGAGAAATACTAGATTGGAAAATATGTGCTGGAGGATTTGGAATTTGGCTCGCAAGAAGAAGCAGGTTTTTTTTCATATATATTAATTTTACTAAATAAAAAAAAGTGTTTAATTATTAGTTCATGGTATTTGATTTGCTTATGATAATCGATCATTGAGTAATTTAATTGATGGAGTAAAAAGTCAAATCTAACCCAGTCCTGCATGCGTGTCAATCACGCTTTGTTTGTGGGTCCACTTAAACCTGCACAGTATCCGCAGCTACTAGCTAAGACCCTATTTGGATGTGAGGAAGTGTGATGTGGGTGTGTTATTGAAATTGTGATTTATTTTAATTAGTTTGAAAGCGTTTAGTTAATTATACTATACCACACTATTTTGTGTCTAAATTTTAATTAAAAAGCTATAATTTATAGTTTTTTTAATTACAACTATACAAACTACTACAATACGATACACACATTAAGTCCATGAAAAAAAAATCAGAAAAAATCGTAGCAATGCATGGGGATTTTGTGGTGTGCTTGAACTCATTTTCGACTGACTTGCTCTATTGAGATCCTGGAGTCGTACAATAGTGACTGCATTTTGCGAACCTTTAACAACAATTGAATGAATCACACGATTTTTATTTTTAGTTTTTTTGTTTTAATATGATTAGTTGGAAGGTCCATTTTGGGAAGCAGTGCAGCTGCAGTTCCATGATTTTTTTAAAAAAATATTATATTAATATATTTATAAATAAAAAATATTTTGAAAAACAAACTTAACATCTACCACTGTTATAAACACCTTGAAATATGGTTCACAGTGGGCATGCTTTTTAACTTGTAACTGGTTCTCAGTTATTTGTTTGAATTTTGTATGACTATGGTTCATGTTTTGCGCAAGAATGTTTAGTTATTTCTGGAGTGTATATTTTTCCTTTTCTTTACATTTTTTTCTTGGATTTTTTCTTATTAGCTTGAGGGCGAGGAAGCTCAGTGGAAAGCGAAACGCCACCTTGAACGTGAAAGCGGTCGCAAAGAGGCAACTGCTGACATGTCGGAAGATCTGTCAGAAGGAGAGAAAGGAGATGTGCCTGGTGACCTTTCAGCTCATGGTGGGAGTGTTAGAGGAAGAATGTCTAGAATAAGTTCAGTTGATGTGATGGAGAATTGGGCTAATCAGCACAGAGAAAAGAAACTTTACATTGTGCTCATAAGGTATAACCAAAAAATTTATTATTGACCTGACATTATGATGGGTTATTTGCATGCTTTTTATTCATATTGACTTTGTTTATACCTATGAACTAAAAGTTGATCTCAATATTTGAATATATAGAATTTACAACTTGCTTGAAATTCATAATGGTTCATAAAATTACTTCTAACAAGCGGTTATGCAGTCTTCATGGCTTGATCCGCGGTGAAAACATGGAGCTTGGCCGTGATTCAGATACAGGTGGCCAGGTAACTCTTGGCCCTTTCCTTTTTGCATCTCTGTTCAAATTCTCTTTGAACTTCTTATTGTTATGTGGAAAGCACTTATTCTAGACCGTCATTTCAATCATGAAGCACCACTTTACATATGGGGAGGTCTTGGATTTACTGTTTTATACAGGTCAAGTATGTAGTGGAGCTTGCAAGGGCCCTGGGGACAATGCCAGGGGTTTATCGGGTTGATTTGTTGACAAGACAAGTATCGGCTCCAGATGTTGATTGGAGTTATGGTGAGCCAACAGAGATGCTGAATCTGATAAGCTCTGAGAATTCAACAGGGGAGCTTGGTGAGAGTAGCGGTTCTTACATCATTCGAATACCATTTGGTCCGAAGGACAAGTACATAAGAAAAGAACTCCTTTGGCCTTACATTCCGGAATTTGTAGATGGTGCACTTGGTCATATTATGCAGATGTCTAAAGTTTTGGGAGAGCAGATTGGTGGTGGAAATCCAGTCTGGCCTGTTGCAATCCATGGACATTATGCTGATGCTGGTGACTCTGCTGCTCTTCTCTCTGGAGCTCTAAATGTTCCTTTGGTTTTTACTGGACACTCACTTGGACGAGACAAGCTTGAACAACTTATGAAACAGGGACGGCAGTCAAGGGAAGAAATAAATTCAACATACAAAATAATGCGGCGGATAGAGGCTGAAGAGTTAACTCTTGATGCCTCCGAGATTATTATAACTAGCACTAAACAGGAGATAGAAGAGCAATGGCGCCTGTATGATGGCTTTGATCCAGTGCTAGAGCGCAAACTTAGAGCAAGGATCAAACGAGGAGTGAGTTGTCATGGCAGGTTTATGCCTCGAACTGTTGTAAGTATCAACATGTTGTCATTAATTCCTTCATTAAACCTGTGAGGCTCCCATTAGCCTCTAACCAAAGTTGATTGTTGTGATATCTTTATGCTAATGGTATTTTGTAGCCAAACTAATCCATGTCTTAATATGTCAATGATGTCCAGGCGATTCCTCCTGGAATGGAGTTTCATAATATCACTCCACACGATGGAGATTCTGATGGAGAAGAAGAGAAAAACAAAGATCATCCTGCGTCTCCTGATCAACCAATATGGTCAGAGGTGATAGTTATTCTTTTCTCTTATATGCTTTGTTTTTTGACAGTCGAATGAATTTTACATGTCACTGATTGATTATTCCCCCCACCAGATAATGCGTTTCTTTTCCAATCCCCGGAAGCCTATGATACTAGCTCTTGCAAGGCCAGACCCAAAAAAGAATATTACTACTTTAGTCAAAGCATTTGGAGAATGCCGCGAGCTAAGGGAGCTTGCCAACCTGGTACGCTAGTCTTTGAACCTCTATGTCTAGTACATGCATTTCAATAACTGATCTCTGTTGGAATGATTCTTGATTCCCTTCTTTCTCATCAAAATTTGATTTACTTGCAAGTTGTTGTTTTATGTTATTGCAGACATTAATAATGGGAAACCGTGATGATATTGATCAAATGTCTGGCGCAAATGCCTCTTATCTTCTTTCCATCATCAAGCTTGTTGATAAATATGATCTATATGGTCAAGTGGCTTACCCTAAACACCATAAGCAATCTGATGTTCCAGACATTTACCGTCTCGCAGCCAAAACAAAGGTATAATTATAAATCATATTTTACCAAATTGATCTTGCAATAGGATGTCACATTTCATCAAATGGAATTGTGTTGAAATGACACTGTAGTTTGCATTTAAAAATATTGGTGATTTCAGTCTATCAAGGAAGTTCTGATCTTTTTGTTGACTTCTTGACCCGGAATTTCTTTTTCCCTTTCAGGGGGTGTTCATAAATCCTGCTTTCATTGAGCCATTTGGACTTACTTTGATAGAGGTTTTTCTCTTCATATATCACCTACTATCTTCATTTTAGAATCCATTAGTTCTCGAAAATTTAACGTGCCCCCTTGCTGAACAGGCAGCAGCTTATGGTTTGCCTATTGTTGCCACAAAAAATGGTGGTCCTGTGGACATTCATCGGGTGTGTACATAGCTGAATCCTTACTATCTTAGGATGATTTTCTTGGTTATTCATCAAAACAGATGCGAGTCTGAAGATTCCTGCTAGCATATGGATACTGACAACAAAGTTTATACAGGTGCTTGACAATGGACTGCTAGTTGATCCTCATGACCAACAGTCCATTGCTGATGCTCTTCTCAAGCTTGTTTCGGACAAGCAGCTGTGGGCAAGATGTAGACAGAACGGACTGAGAAATATCCACCTTTTCTCATGGCCAGAGCATTGTAAAACATACTTAGCTCGGATAGCATGTTGCAAACCCAGGCAGCCTCAGTGGCAGAAAAATGAAGAAGGATTTCAAAATTCAGAATCAGACTCACCTGGCGATTCTTTGAGAGACATACAGGATTTATCATTGAACTTGAAGTTATCATTGGACGGGGATAAAAATGGAAGTGGCAATCTTGATAATTCTTTAGATAATGAGGACAATGCTGTTGATGGAAAGAACAAGTTAGAAAACGCTGTTTTGACATTATCAAAAGGTGCCATGGGAGGCTTACGGAAGGATGGAGATAAAGTGAGAGGAGATGAATATACTACCAGTATTAAATTTCCATCTCTGAGAAGGAGGAAGTACATTTTTGTCATCGCTGTTGATTGTGACACGACTTCAGATTTTCTTGAAATCCTCAAGATGGTTGTTGACGTGGCAAACGTAAACTCTGCTGGGTTGATAGGATTCATTTTGTCAACAGCCATGACCATATCTGAGATAAATTCTCTTCTGAATTCAGGGGGCTTGAACCCATTGGATTTCGATGCATTTATTTGTAACAGTGGTAGCAATCTCTACTATCCATCTTCTAGCTCTGTTAATTTTGGACTTCCATTTGTACTGGACCTGGACTATCATTCACAGATCGAATACCGATGGGGCGGAGAAGGTTTGAGGAAGACTTTGGTTCGTTGGGCTATCTCTGTTAACGATAAAAACGGTCAAGTAAAGGTTGTTGAGGAAGATGAACCTGGTTCGTCGTCGTATTGCTTTGCATTGGAAGTGAAAGACTCGTCATTGGTAGTTATGTTTTGACTCTCATCCATCTTCTGCCTTGCTTTTTTGTGTGTGGTTGTTTTTCGTTGTCAACTATTACTTACAACGTCCCCTGTCTTTACAGATCCCCCCTGTTAAGGAACTTCGGAAATTGATGAGAATTCAGGCTCTTCGATGCCATGTGATTTATTGTCAACAAGGTGCCAAAATAAACGTGATCCCTGTGTTGGCTTCTAGATCCCAAGCGCTGAGGTACCTCTTCTATTTCGTTTATATATATTTTACCTCATTACACATTATGAACACTTCAGAAATTTGTTTCTGGAAGTGTTCTAATCTTAATTAACCCAGATTAGAAATTGCCAGGTTGATTACATGTATCATTTCATCAATAGAGTTTTTCATCTCATTGAAAGAAAGCTATCTGATTGTCAAAAAAAAAAAAGTTGCTAGTGATGTGCGAAGAATATGAGTACTGTGAGAAGAATATGTCTAGAAATAATAATTATCTCACTTGAAAATTTAAGTTATAGGTGAAGCTCCAAGTATGATTTTCATTGTTTTCTAACACATTCCTTCAAGTGAAAATCTGTTAGGTTTATACTTGCACAAACTAAAACTATGTTGTGCCTGATTTTTATCAAATAGAATAAGGAAGGTGAGATTTGAATTCGTGACCGCTGAGTCAACAAGGTTCTGATACCATGTTAAAGAATTATCTCATCTAAAAATTTAAGTTTTTAGGTGAAACCCTGAAATATGATTTATATTATTCTCTAATATATATTCTACGAGATTGTGATTGAGACTTTAACCTCTGTTATGCCAATCTAAAATGAGCTTCTGAACTTCTCGCAACCCATAGATTGTTCTCCTGATTCTGCGAATCAAATTACCATAAGCTAACTGCTTGCTCTTCAGGTACCTACATGTTCGATGGGGAACAGAATTGTCAAATATCGTGGTTTTCACAGGAGAATGTGGAGACACGGATTATGAAGGATTGCTAGGTGGGCTCCATAAGACTGTTGTGCTGAAGGGAGTTGGCAGAAGTTCTCTCAAGCTGCATGCTAACAGAAGCTATCCACTGGAAGATGTTATGCCATTCGATAATCCCAACCTTGTCCAAGCTGGGGGATGCGACGCCAAGGACATTAAGGAATCACTGGAGAAACTAGGGATTCTTAAGGGTTAGAAGAATTCTCTCTCCTGCTTAATCGTAAGGCTTCCCCTCAGAAATTCCTCATTAATTTCATCGATATTGCTGCACTCTCCGTGTATGAATTTTTTGTTGTTCAAAATTTGTTAAAATAATAATATTTTTTTATATCAATGTATTAAAACTATTTAAAAACACAATAACTTAATATTTTATTTTAAGTGAAAAATAATAAAAACGAAGAACATGACAAAGTAAGTTTGGCTTCCTATTTTGAAGTGAATTAGATCTATAGTTAATTGTATGGTCGGTATAATTAAAATAATAAGGGCATCTCGAGCGGAGGAGTCATACCCGGGAGCCAAAGCCAAATATTTAAAAATATAGTTCTTTTTGTCAATTTCTGCTCTCTAGCGGGAGAGCCATCCCAGTAGCCATTTTGCCTCTTCTTCTCGGCAAACATCTATTTATCCAGGAGCTATTTTGTTAAAAGAGCCGTTAAACTAGTCGTTATTGGTAGAATTTTAAGAATCAACAACCTACAAAATCACAGCAACAAATTCACAGCAAAATCACAGCAACAAATTCACGGAAAAATCACAGCATGTTACCAGGAAAAGGATCCTATAGCATGATTTTCGTTAGTGTAAGATAGTATTAACATCTCCTATGAGCCATGTTTTCTTGATTGTAAATTTGCTATGGTATGTTTCTTGGTGCAAAATTATTATTAACATATACTAAAAGAGATCGGGGTTGACACTGTAGACCGACTATTTTTCTTCCGTGCTTCGCAGGCATTCGGTTGTCTTTTTTTTTTTTTTTTTTACACAAGCTTTCTTTTTGTATTTTTTATGGTGTAAAAGACAAAGCAAATGTTGCGGCCGAGCGGTTGTCCGCGCGCGCGAGAGTTCGAACTGCTCCGACCACAAAACTGTTTTGTTTGTTTTTTTTGCGTGGGAGAAACAGAGCGCTCGAGTTTGGATATTCGATTGAGGATTCGGGTTTGAAGTCGCTCCAGCTCTGCTAACTGTGTTTCCATTAGCGGCGCCTCCTGTATTTCCTGTTTGAAGTTGGAGGGGTGTACAATCTTGTGTGTGCTTTGGTTCACAAGAATAAGAATAATAAAATAAAATAAAACCAATGATAAATGACTAATGCGATGAATATTTATTAACATATACTAAAGAACTATTTTTTTTGTCTTTTGTTTTTTAATAACTGGTTGTTGTTTTTGATTTGTTTTTTTTTCTTTCAAGAACCATTTTCTTTTTAAAAAAATGAATGATTTTTTTTAAATAACTGGCTGTTGTTTTTCTTACAAAAAAAAATAACTGAGGTGTCCGGACCAACTTACGCAACTCACGACTAATCTCTAGATTCATTTTTTTTTACATTTTTTCTTTTTTTTTGTTTTTCCACTTATATTTTTTTTCTTAACCGAGATGTCCAGGTCAGTTTACGCATACCATGATTTTTTCATCCCAGGTATATTTTTTTCAATCAATAATTTTTATTGTATTTATCATTATTTTTATTTTTTTATTTTTCTTTTTTTTAATGTTTTTAGGCTTCTTTTCAGCCTTTGATTTAATTTCATTTTTTTCACGTTATTAAAGCAATAATAATAATAATAATAATAATAATAATAATAATAGTTTTAGTTTTGTTCTTACATGTTTTTTTATTGATTATTTTTCTCAGGTTGATTTAATAATATTTATTGTTTTGACAGTAATAGTGATGATAATTTTAGAAGTTAAGGGTCTTTTGTTTTTTAATAACTGGTTGTTGTTTCTGATTTGGTTTTTTTTTTCAAGAACCGTTTTCTTTTAAAAAAAATGAATGGTTTTTTTATAAAAAAAATAACTGGTTGTTGTTTTTTTTACCAAAAAAAATTAATAACTGAGGTGTCCGGGTCAACTTACGCGCACCACGACTAATCTCTGGATCTGTTTTTTTTTTATATATGTTTTTTTCCCTATTTTATTTTACCACTTATATTTTTTTTCTTAACAGAGATGTCCGGGTTAGTTTACGCGCACCACGATGTTTTCTTCCCAGGTATTTTTTTTTCAATCAATAATTTTTATTGTATTTATCATTTATTTTATTTGCTCTTTTGTTAATGTTTTTAGGCTTCTTTTCATCCTTTGATTTAATTTCATTTTTTTCATGTTATTAAAGCAATAATGATATTAATATTAAGAATAATAATAATAATAATTTTAGTTTTTGTTCTTACATTTTTTTATTGATTTTTTTTCTCAGGTTTGTTTAATAATGTTTATTGTTTTGATAGTAATAGTGATGATAATTTTAGAAGTTAAGACTTCGATGTTACTGTTGTTTTGATAGAGTATGCTGATCTTTTTCATTATATCAAATTTTACATGTTTAAATATTATATTTTAATAATAGTAAAATTATTTGTTCCGTTCACACTACACCCGCAACGTAGTGCGGGCATTTGACTAGTTAGTTTGCTAAAACTCATTTATGACTTCAAATTTTCACTACATAAACTATAAGAAAATGACATTTCTTTTCCACGTGGAATAAAGGGTTTTGAGTTTCATAAAAAAAAATGTTAAGTCAGAGTTATTTGAGTTTATTTCTCATTCATACATAAATTATTTTAAATTACCAGCAAGTGTGATGTGATGACAGAAAATTTATGATTTGTACAACAAGTTTTAAGTTCGAATCAGGACGTACATCTATTATAAAAGTTTGAGACAACTGAAATTTTATTCAATTACGTGAAACTATGAAGTATATTTTCTGGAAAGTGGAGTTTCCTTTTATCCAAAACAAACTATTTGTTTTAATCAATATCATGTTTGTAAACTTTATAGAAAACCAATTTTCAATGAAATTTCAACCTTAAAAGTTAGCAAATTCCACTTTAAATTTGATCCCAAATATACCCATTAACTATATTTTAAAATTGTCTCACTTAAAAACTTAAACAAGTTTCTAAATAACTCTAAACAACTAATGTGCTTCTAGCAAAAGAAAAATTCTTGGAGCGAAATAGATTTCTTCTAATGAATTCACTCGAATTTTAGATTTTATTTATAGAGCAAACATACAGAGGCAGAGTTGCCTATAGAAAGTAGAAACAGCTCCAGTTTCTTGGCAAAACATATATTGCCATAGCTAGCTAGGAGATTATGCAGCACAGTACAAGACATCATCACAGAAACTAAAACACCATGCAGAAGGGCAAGCAAAAGACTATGGTGGCTGACATTATTTTGATCTTCTCTTCCACTACGAAGATAGACGATTTTACTCCTTCAAAACGTCAACGTTTCGTCTTCTCATGAATTTGAGGTTGGCCCCGCGTCAGCAAGAACTACTTTGAGCATAGTGGTTCCATTGTCACAGCCAAATGCAACTCTAGTAGACACACAAGTCAAATCAAGGAATTAAGTTTCTACCATGGAAAGATCATAAAAGATTGAATTTAAGGAAATAGGGTGGTCTTGACCACCTCAACGTGTTCATCTTTTTAGATGTTTTGAGGGTGTTTGGGAGAGCTTTTCAAAAGTGTTTTTGAAAAAAATAAATTTTTTTTATTTTTATTTTTCATTTTAAATGAATATGTTTTGGTGTTTTAGATTATTTTAATGTGTTGATATTAAAAATGATTTTTAAAAATAAAAAAAATATCATTTTAATATATTTCGACATGAAAAATACTTTAAAAAATACCGTAACCGTCCTCCCAAACATGCATGAGCAGAATTTTGATAAGGAAACTTACTGGGATGACCCTTGCTTGCATCCAACTGCCCAGACTCTTCCAAGACCATAATCCAATGTGTTCTCGAGTCTGAGATTTATTAAAGAAACATTTAAAAGTTTTAGAAACTGAAAGTTAGCAGAATTAATTGTAAAAATGGAACCCAAATTCCATAGTATGAAGTTCTTGTTTTTAGAAAACCATCTTACCTAGAAGGTTAAGATATTAAATAAAGTCGAAAATATGATTTATATTATTTTCTAACACTTGTAAACATTGAGTCATGGAAAAACTAAGCAGCTAGACAGGTTGAGTATAATTCTATCTATTCATAATCTGGGAACAACTGCTCAAACATGACTTTACCGGTAGGTCGTTGCATCCCATAGCCGGATCGTCTTATCCTCGGAGGTAGTAATTATGACGGGAAGCTGTGGATGAACACAGCATGAAGTGACATTGTGGGCATGGCCTTCTAATGTTTGGACACAACTTTTTGTTTCACAGTCCCACACCTGATTGCAATTTACAAGGAAGGCATGCAAAATATGAGCCACAAATTGACAGATGAATTCACAGCATGGCTGGAAAAAAGAAACTGTCAGATGGCTAACCTTGACAGTAAAATCATCAGAACCACTCAACAGATATAGTTTGTCATCACGCATGAAGAAATCGACACAATTTAAGCCCTTAGAATGACCAGTTAGTGTAGCAACAGGAGCAGGAGAGCTAAGATTCCAAATCTGCCAAAAAAAATCATTTTAAGAAATCAGAAGAACACCTTTTAACACAGAAACTAGCTTGAAAAATTAAGCTCACAAATCAATACCTTCGCGGTGGAATCAAGTGATGCACTTGCAAAGATTCTGGTATCTTCTGGATTGAACACGACTTGCATTACATAATGTGAATGCCCTTCAAAGGTTTGAGTGCACAGCCATCCCTTCTCCCAATCCCACATCTTTATAAGCTTGTCGTCGGACGATGAAAGCACACATGGCAGGGTAGGGTGGACAAACACGCCCCTGATGTAATCGCTGTGCGCCTCAAACTCTTTGACCAACTCTGCTGTTTCATAATTATATACGCGGATGAACTTGTCATCCGACCCTGTTACAATCCAGTGCTTTCTTGCAATAAACTTTGCTGACCTCACTGCACGAACAAAACATTCGAAAATGAGTTTCAGAAGAGTTTGTCGGAGACTTCAAAAGCTTGTTTAAGGCATTAGAAACTACCACACATAGATATTTACCTGGTGATTCTGTGACTTTGAAAGACTTCTCCATGGTCTAGAATCAATCAAGAAAGTTCCAAGTTAATTATAAATATAGGGATTCAACAAGCAAGAACAAGGCAGTCTAGCAGTGGAGGCATGAGAATAACAGCCTGGGCCTAACCTGTGTGTGGTAGTTCCATATACATACAGTTCCTGAATACAAGCCTGTTAGAATCCTGCATGGAAGAATATATATGTTTGTAAATCATGCTTCGACTCAGAACAAAGATGTGAAGATATAGAAAATTACATTATAGAAAGAAAAAAAAGAGGGGGGGGAGATAAATCCTGTTTACCATGGTTGTGTTGGATGCAGATCTAGAGATTTAACCCTTTCAGATGATTGTGTAAATTCTTGCTGTACCAAGAGACATATCCAACAAATCAACGATAAGCTCTCACACAGATGTAAAATCTTTGCGAAGAATTAATTAGTTGCAAAACACAAAAGCGTGACTGAGAATAAGTACCTCAATTTTCAATGTTAGAGCCTGCCCAAAATACCAGATGAGATCCATGCCAAGCCGGGAAAATAAGGCAATTAGTATTAATTAACATGATTTGTATAGTGATATTAAACTGAAATAACAAGTCTCTCCCACACACATGTATTTGATATGGATTCAAAACTATAGTTTGAAAAATAAAAACTTTAAAAACTATGAATCAAAGGGGCAGCAGTCCTTCTTCCTGAACTATATATGTCTGTCAAGAAGGGAAGGGCCATCATGCTACAGATCACATGATGGATTATTAGTTTCAATCAGTAGCCAAAATTAGTGGACCTTTTGCTTGTTAACATGTTGAAGAATTTTTTAACTGACCAATTTGTACATTCTTTCTGCGAAAATAGTAATGAAAAAGCCATAACTTTGAACGAAAATATCAAGAGTTCATGAGAAAATAAGAGCAAAAATAATATGAAAAGGCACGAAAACCTAAACGACCTGCTACAACTCACCATTTCACAGTTGAAACAGGTGAGAAGACGGCAATGGCTTGAAGAGAAATATGCTTTGATAGGCGGAGTACTGATAGAGAAGAAAAGGAAGGAGCTGCTGCATATATAGGCGGGGATCCTTCTCGGCTAAGGAAATTGCTTGTGTTTAAGCTTACCATTCTTCAACAACCAAATTAACGCGGGCTTTGAAGCGAGTCTTCTTCGTGGTGTCATCCGCTCTGGCCTTTGCCGTTCATCATTTTCATGCAATAGAATCGATGGCTACGATTGAAGATTAGTGTTCCAGTAATAGAGAGGATATTTAGAAAAGTCTAGGGATGATCAGATTGACCAGCGAGGACTGTAGATTGGGACGTGCATAAAGAAGATATTACAGAAAAGGAAGATGTTGACCAGCAAATCAACAGCAACGGTACACAGATCACAAGCAAGATCACAAGCAACAGCACCATACAATCAAATTAATTCTCAATCAATTGTGATATACAAAATTAACTGTACTTACCTTACATATCTACATACTGTAAATACAATTACTTCTGTATCAATATTTAAACACAAAACCATGAATAAGAAAAGTAAGCAGTGACAATTATTCCAAAACTTCTTCTCAACTCTCATCCTGTCCACTTTTCTCATCTCAAATTCTTGAATCCTTTATGGTATTAGAGCTTATCTTGAGCTAACCCTCACACTTCGGTCCTAGACAAAACAATGTCAGAAACACCCGAATCAAGAGAATCAAGCAACATTGAATTATCAAAACTAATTTCTGAAATGTCAAAACTTTCCTCACCTTCATTCTCATCCTATCACTTACCCACCTCCTTCAACATCTCATCTCTTTTCACGGTCCCAATGGACCGCACCAACTATGCAAGTTGGAAATCACAATTTGAAGACATATTGGAGATGCATGGCCTCACAGCAGTCATCAACAATGACACAGAACCACCAAAAATACAAGAAGATGGTTCTGTACACCCAGAATTTGCAAAGGACAAACTGGTCCTGAGCTGATCAAGGCAACTTCCTCATCCTCCATAAAGACACATCTCATCCCATGCACCACTGCCAATCAAGCTTGGAAAATGTTGGCCAAGCGACTGTCACCACTAGCTAGTACCCGAATAATAATTCTGAGAGATCAAATTTGAACACTCAAGAAAGACAATGATACAACAATGGTTGATTACCTCAATTACGCCAAATCGCTCGTTAAACCTAGATTGATTCAAATTATTTAACTTATTTCATAATGGTATTGTTATGAGATTTTTTTTAAAAGTTAAAATGATATTAATTTTAAGAATTTTTGATAATGGTATGAGTTTGCTTATTAAGTTACTCAAGTTTAACTATAGCACAGCCTGTTTGGGAGTGTGGTTGCGGTAGTTTTTCAAAATCCTTATTGTGCCGAAATACATCAAAATGATGTTTTTTTTATTTTTTAAAAATCATTTTTGAAATCAACATCAAAATGATCTAAAACACACAAAAATATATTTATTTTAAAAAAATTCAAATTTCGGTCAAAAACCGGTGAGA
Organism: Salix exigua; assembly: GCA_032356905.1. Lineage (NCBI taxonomy): Eukaryota > Viridiplantae > Streptophyta > Magnoliopsida > Malpighiales > Salicaceae > Salix > Salix exigua. Next base: position 2,714,574 of record CM063605.1, read on the forward strand.
TCACAATGTCAAACGGGCACTCAATATTACTACTTTATATATATATATATATATATATAAAGCAACTTGAAACAGCAAGTACTAATTGAGTTGAACTATTATATGAAACTAGGTTTGTAATCTTGAATTGGGATTTCTCCCTAATTTCTCATAGCATGGACCATCATCGGGCTCTCCATTTTTTTTATAATTATATTGACAAGAAAATCAAAATTCTCATTAAATGAGAGAGAGAACTGGATACAATTATTTTTCCCTTGGCAATTACCGTTCATATAATTCAATTATGATAACCAGCTGCGACTACCTTGTGAATGTACTAATTCGAGCCAGAAAGTCAAAAAAATAAAATACTGGCTAGCGTAATCTTTGACCTTAATAGCCACACCACATGACTCCCCCCATAATGCTCCGATAAATATAGCCAAGGCAATGCATTTACTACATGTATTGACTATTGCATACTGCATACCATTGAATTTTGATGACCTTTTGTTTTCACTATCAATTCCCAACCGAAGAAATGTGAAGGTTATAAAATTTCGGTCCTTTTTTTATAACAACAACAACAAAAATAAACAAATACAAATCATCAAAGTAACCCTTTTTTAGATGTTTTGATCAAGGTTGTCAATTCTGTTTCCGTTGGTGTTTTATTTTTTCAATATTGGAACGAAATATTTCGGTTTCGAAGCGTTTCAGCACTTCGTTTCGGGGTTGTATTGTCTAAGTATATATAATTAAATATATATTAATTCAAACAAATTAGTTCAAATCCAACAATAAAATTATTTAGAATTGTGCAATTTAATATAAAAAAAAACACAATAAAATGTTTTTCTGAACAAAATTATGAATACGTAAAATATTATTAGAATACATCAATCTCGCAAGGTTATTACATTATCTGATTGCTCTGAAATTTTAATATAATATATGTAAATATGTCAAGAGATTCCTTGTAAAATTACATCTCAATCTAGCATTCGGATTAAGAGATATGATTGATATTATAAAATTATTTATTATTTTAAAAAAACACTATTTGACCAAAAAAAGAATTGGTGGAATGAAACTCAAATGTTTCGGATGGTATTTAGCTAAAAAATCTGGAATGGATCTGAATTTAAACCAAGATAAAAACGATGTCGTTTTGTCTCATTTTTAAACTAGTACGAAATGTTTCAGCCAAAACAAAATGAAACTGACAACTCTGGTTTTGATATTGCCATAATGGTTGCTCTTTAAATTATTTTTTATTTTTAAAATTTTATTTTTGAGATATATAAAAAATAATAGTAATTGGTGTTAAGTTGACAAGAATTAATGGTAAATTGAAAGGAGGTTGGACAAAGGGATCATAGTAAGAATTTTAATAGATAAAGAGATAAATTATTAAAAGAGAGAGAGAGAGAGAGAGTAAAAGGGCCATATTAAAATATGATGAGAAGGGGTTGCTCTTGCTCTCTACCAGAGAAAAGAAGAGCTAACCACCATAGTTGTCAATATCGTTCCGGTTGTCGTTCCGGTTTTTCGATTGGAACGGAACGTTCCGGTTTTGAAGTGTTCCGCCTTGCGGTTACGGTGTCGTACTGTTCATATATAATTAATTATATATATATGAAAAAATATTAATTTAACAAGAATAATTAAAATTTGAATTTTTTTATTTAAAATATTTGCTGTTTTTAAATTATTTTGATGTATAGATATCAAAAATAATTTTTAAAAAATAAAAAAATAGATTTTGAACCTGGAATGGCACGCCCAGAACGGAACTGAGGTGTTCCGACCAGAATTTGAATGGAATTTCCGGAACGAAACAGAATTACAACCGAGACTAAAACGACATCGTTTTATCTCAGTTTTTTTAACGAAACAAATCATTCCGGCCGAAATAAAACAGAATTTACAACTATGATAACCACAGCAAACTCTAAAAGCCTATCCTACTGGCAACTAGCTAGCTAGCTAGATTGTCGTACGTGAATATAGATTAGGCTCAAAAGATCTCCTCGAAAACTTTTCCTACATCTTCGCTTTTTTATCTTCTCCATAGTCTCTGTAAAACCCTAATGAGATGCACTGACATTACTCCCCATCGATCTCTCTGCCATGGCTGATCTCGTTTACTCTACCCCTTGTATTCTATGCCCTTTAATCCTTCTCCTTTTCCTTTTCTACTCATTCAACAACTTCTCCGCCAAAACTTCTGCTCCTCCGTTGAGTCTCTCAAATACTTCAGAAATGATCTCCCCTAATATTCCTGGTGCAGTCAAAGATGATCACTTCTGCAATACCAGTACTGATTGTACCAACAGTGTAAGCTAGCCCTTTACACGATAAAGGGTATAGAGTAAAATGGGAATTCTGCTTTGACTGTTAATTTGCTGACAGAAAGTTTGATCAAACAGGTGCAAAAAGATTTGCACAGGAAGAGCCGGATTGAAACAATGGAAGAAGGGTTGGCAAGAGCAAGAGCAGCAATAAGAAAGGCGATTCGAATGCGTAATTATACATCTTACAAGAAAGAGAGCTTTGTCCCTGGAGGATCCATCTACTTAAACCCTTACGCCTTTCATCAGTTAAGTTCATCGACCTATCGCCATGATCTACAATTTAGACTCATTTTTGGTCCGAAAGTTGAAATTATATATACTAGCTGTTCATGTAAACTTGGTATGTGATAATAATAATAATAGATTTGGTTGGCATTGCTAACTACTTGGAAATTAGGATTAATTTGGGGATCATCGTAAATAATTTCCACTTTCAAAATTATACGTACGGCTTTGATTCAGTAAGATTACCATATTTAGACCTAGATGGAGTCCTGTAAAAGCTAGCTGGCATGGCATGGTGAATGTGGTAGTTTGTCAGTTTAATCCTAGGTCATTGTGTTTGCACATTCCTGGCAAGTATTGATCTTCACAGACTGCAATAATGTGTACTTTTACGCAGCCACCATACATAACTTTTTGGTATTTAATGAAGAAGAGTTTGAAAACTTCTGCTCCATAAGTAATATTTATGAACATATATAGAGCTCTCATTGCCCCTAGATAATATATATCATAATCTTTTGTACGACGGTCCCCCATTGTAGCGTTTAAGAAAAGCAGAAGAGGACGACGACCCTTTAAGTCAATTGTTAATGGGATAATTGAAGCAGATTTAATTGATGACATTAATTAAGGTAAAGTGATACAACCTTCTTGTATCTTATTTTGATAACTTGAATTTCTAAGTGAGATGATTCTTTAACGTGATATCAGAGTCTTATTGACCAAACGGTAACGAGTTCAAATTTCACCACTCTCATTTTATTTGATGAAAAATCAAGCACAAAATAATATTGGTTTGTGCAAGTTTCAAGCTCAAAAGGCTTTTACTTGAGGGAGTGATTTAGAGAATAATATAAATTATATCTTGGAACCCCTCACCTAATATCTTTAAGTTTTTAGATGAAATGGTTTCTTAATATAGCTAACCCAAAAAAATATATCAAAAATCCCTTTAGTTTATACCAAAAAAACTGCTCTTTCTTGTGATTAAAAAAGAGTTAAATCAAAATAAAAAAGTTGTGAAATTAGAGTTTTAGTATACTAGGGTTACTGTTATTTACCCTAGCTAGTAGTAATTATTATTCTCTTATTTTCAGGAGCCACGTTGAGATGGAGAAGAGATTTAGAGTATGGACATACAGGGAAGGAGAGCAACCACTTTTTCACACAGGCCCGGTGAATGATATCTACTCCATTGAGGGGCAAATCATTGACGAACTGGACAGTGGGAAGAGCCCATTTTCAGCTAAGAATCCTGACGAGGCGCTTGCCTTTCTCGTCCCAGTTAGCATAGCCAGTATCCTTCATTTCATCTACAGACCTTACGTCACCTACTCTTGTAAACAAATTGTTGGGAGAAACAACAATACAACACTCCTCTTTGTGTGAATCTATAGGAAACTTCTAAATAAAACAGAATATATGCAGAAATTATATATCCAAGAACCACAAGCACAACACGCAAATTTTACGTGGAAAACCTTCCCGATATGAGAAGGAAAACCACTGGACTGTAGTCCACTCAAATACTTCCACTATCACAAATAATGGGTTCACAATATTCTTCCTCAGATTTAACTAAGGGCTACAACATAAATCATCAAGATTAATCTATTCTTGGAATACAACAAGAATTAAAGAGAACAAAGTTGAGAGAAGACTCACAAACTGACAGCCCCGAGTTTTGTCGAGCAGATCAACTTCCACACCTCCAATCTTCAATCCCACCGTTCAGAATTAAGATAAATATGTCTGGAAGCTGCTGTCTAAATTTCAACCCGATCCAACGGTTAACGAGTTGGAAATCGAAGGAAGAAGACAGAGTGCTCATCTGCCTCCTTCACCCTTTTCTCTCGGCTCTCTCTTCTTTTCTCTTCCCTTTTCTTGTCTATTTTTGTTCTCCTTGGCAGCTCAAATTAATTGTGCCCTGCCCTTGTAGTTGGGTACTTTCATGTGGGCTAAACCCACACAAATATTTGGGCCATCCTCCTCCTAAGAGGGAAACCCAAACCCAACAAATCTCCCCCTTCCCGACTAGGTGGAGGGATTCGCCATCCCGGCGATCGAGCAACATGTCTCAAGCTTCTCCCTTGTTAGAGCCTTCGTTAGCATATCAGAACCATTATCATCGGTGTGAATTTTCTCAAGAGTTAACAACTTATCATTGAGAATATCTCTTATCCAATGATACCTTACATCGATATGTTTCGATCTTGAATGAAATGAAGAGTTCTTTGCAAGGTGGATAGTACTCTGATTATCACAAAACAACACATATTGTTGTTGTTTGAGACCAAGCTCTTGTAAAAACCTTTTCATCCATAGCAACTCTTTACAAGCTTCCGTTGCTGCAATCAACTCGCTTCGGTTGTAGAAAGTGCAATGCATTTTTGTAACCTTGATCGCCAAGAAACAACTCCTCCGAGAAGGTGATCAAGTAACCCGAAGTAGACTTACGGTATCCATATCTCCGACCATATCGAATCCGTGTAGCCAACCAACATTGGTTTACCACTCCCAAAGCTAAGACACATCTTGGAAGTTCCTCGTAAATATCTCATAATCCACTTCACCGCATTCCAATGTTCTTTTCTCGGATTTGAAAGAAACCGGCTAACAACACCAATCGCATGAGCTATATCCGGCCTCGTACAAACCATTGCATACATCAAGCTTCCTATCTGCTGAGGCATATGGAATTCTTTCCATATCTTCCTTCTCTTCATCTCGTCGAAGGGCTTTGCTTTGTGCTCAACTTAAAGTGTGTAGCAAGAGGAGAGCTAACCACTTTAGCATTGTTCATGTTGAACCTCTCAAGCACTTTCTCAATGTATTGCTCCTGTGATATAAACAACTTCTTATCTTTTCTGGATCTATGAATACGAACCCCAAGAATCTGCTTTGCTGGCCCCAAGTCTTTCATTGCAAATGACTGACTTAACTGCTTCTTCAACTTGTCAATTCTTGAAGAATCCATGCCAACAATCAACATATCATCAACATAAAGCAATAAAATAATGAAATCACCATCAGAGAATTTTTGCATAAAAACACAATGGTCAGAAGTAGTCTTCTCGTAGCCTTGCTCCTCCATAATGCACTCAAACTTTTTATACCATTGTCTAGGTGCCTGCTTCAAACCATAAAGACTTTTCTTGAGCCGACACACATAGTCCTCTTTTCCTTTTACCTTAAACCCCTCTGGCTGCTCCATATAAATCTCTTCCTCCAAATCACCATGAAGGAAGGCGGCTTCACATCCATTTGTTCAACCTCTAAGTCTAGACTAGCTGCTAAACCAAGAACAACACGGATGGATGACATCTTCACAACCGAGAGAAAATCTCATCAAAGTCAATGCCTTTTCTCTGCTCGAATCCCTTCACAACCAGCCTAGCTTTATACCGTGGTTGTGAAGTGTATTCTTCCTGCTTCACCTTGTAAATCCACCTGTTTGTCAAGGCTCTCTTATCCTTTGGTAGCTTCACCAAATCAAAGGTGTGATTGTCATGTAATGACTTCATCTCATCTTGCATAGCATCAATCCACTTTGACTTGTGTTCATCTTCCATGGCTTCGCGATAACACTCGGGCTCTCCCCGTCATTTAATAACACGTACTCATTTACGTAATCACCGAGTGGAAGGATGTCGATCTCTGGTAGACCTTCCGGGTGGAACATCCGGTGGTATCTCCGTATCGGCAACTCATCATGAGATTCATCCTGTAAGGGAACATCCAGTATCATCCGGAACTTGGAGGTCATTCTGAACATCATGTTCAGTTTGTGCTGGCAAATCTATCAAAGAAGGTGAATCCAAGTCAATCAAACAATCATTATATCGAGGCACTACCTTTTTTGTCTTCTCAATATCATGTATAGTTTGATCTTCCATAAACACAACATCTCGACTTCTCACAAGTTTCTTCTCAACTGGATCATACAACTCAGTAACCAAACTCATCTAGGCCATAACCTAGGAAGATACACTGTCGGGTCTTCACATCCAGTTTCGATCTCTCATCTTTGGGAATATGCACAAATGCCTTACATCCAAAGACACGCAAATGATCATAAGAAACATCTTTGCCATTCCATACCCTGTCTGGTACATCAAACTGAAGAGGAACACATGGAGTGAGATTAAGAACATGTACTCGCTGTGTTCAAAGCCTCCCCAAAAGGAGTTTGGCAACCGTGATTGTGAAAGCAAACATCTTACTCTCTCAACCAGAGTTCTATTCATTCTTTCAGCCAAACCATTCAACTGAGGAGTCTTTGGAGGTGTTCTTTGATGCCGAATACCTGTTGCCTGCAATACTCATCAAAAGGACCCAAATACTCTCCCCCATTATCTGTTCTGATGCACCTCAACTTCTTCCCAGTTTGTCTCTCAACTGAAGCCAGGAATTGCTTAAACACATCAAATACCTGATCTTTGCTTTTCAAGGTATACACCCATAATTTCCTTGAATGATCATCTATGAAAGTCACAAAGTAAAGGCAACCACCAAGTGTTTTAGTCTTCATAGGACCACATACATCTGAATGTACAAGATCAAGTATATCTGTCTTTCTAGCAGAAGGGAAACTCTTAAAGGAAACCCTGTTTTGCTTACCTGCCAAACAGTGTGTGCATTTTTTCAAAGATGCACTCTTCATTCCTGCTAGCAAATTCTTCTTGGCCAATAATTCCAAGCCTTTCTCACTCACATGAGCAAGTCTCTTATGCCATAGTTCACGTAGAAGACTCATCATCCATTGCATTAATAATGTCTTTGGAGAATTTTGCTTCTAACATATACAAAGTAGAAAGCTTATAAGCTCGAGCAATAACCATAGCACCTCTTGTGAGCTTCCATCGACCATTATAAAAAATGTTGCAATACCCTTCATCATCAAGTTTGCCTACAGATATCAAGTTCAAACGGATGTCAGGAATATGCTTCACATCATGAAGAACTAACTTCATGCCATTACTCATCTCCAAGCACACATCTCCAATGCCGACAATATTGGCCAAGTCATCATTACCCATCTTCACTGTCCCAAAGTCACCGGCTGTATAGGAAGTGAAGAAATCTTGTCGGGATGTAACATGAGTTGAAGCACCACTATCAATCACCCAACTAGTCTCATGGCATGCAAAATTAATGACATCATCATCATAAACAAGTGAAGAAATCTCCGAAGTAGTGGTGGCAACTCTATTACCATTTTTGCCATCTTCATTTTGTATCTCCTTCCTTTCTCTTTATTCTCTCTCTTCAACTGTCTGCAATATTTCTTGATATGCCCTTTCATGCCACGAGTGATGACACTCAACATTGGCAAACTGTTTGACTTGTTTACTGCTATTATCTCTATTTTTCGGACCTCTGCTCTTACTCCTCCCTCTTCTTTCTATAACCAACACCTCGATCGTGAAGAGGATCCCTGTGATTTTCTTCTCATCTCTTCATTCAATATACTACTTTTAGCCAGATCCATATTGATTTCACCATTCGGGGCTGAGTTAAATAATGACATCCTAAATGTCTCCCAAGAGTCCGACAATGTACCAAGTAAACACAACCCTTGAACCTCTTCATCAAACTTGATACCCATCCCAGCAAGCTGATTAATAATTCCTTGGAAAGTGTTCAAGTGATCCGTTAAGGGAGTTCCATCTTGGTATCTCAAATACATCAATTGCTTCATCAAAAACATTTTACTATGCCCGGTCTTACGAGCATACAACTCCTCAAGTTTTTTCCATAGTGTGCGTGCATGTGTCTCACCCTCAATATGATTCAACACATTATCATCTACCCACTGTCTAAGATATCCACATACTTGTCTATGCATCAAAGTCCATTCTTCATCAGATTTATTTTCTGGCTTCTCAGACGCAAACACGGGTAAATGGAATTGTTTCACATAAAGCAGGTCTTCCATTTTACCTTTCCATATATTATAATTTGAACCATTCAAACACACCATTCTACTTAGATTAGCCTCCATTATTCAACACAAGATATTTAAGGTGCTCGATCGCACCAAGCTCTGATACCACTTGTTGGGAGAAACAACAATACAACACTCCCTCTTTGTGTGAATCTATAGGAAACTTCTAAATAAAACAGAATATATGCAGAAATTATATATCCAAGAACCACAAGCACAACACGCAAATTTTTACGTGGAAAACCTTCCCGATATGAGAAGGAAAAACCACGGGACCGTAGCCCACTCAAATACTTCCACTATCATAAATAATGGGTTCACAATAATCTTCCTCAGATTTAACTAAGGGCTACAACATAAATCATCAAGATTAATCTATTCTTGGAATACAACAAGAATTAAAGAGAACAAAGTTGAGAGAAGGCTCACAAACTGACAGCCCCGAGTTTTGTCAAGCAGATCAACTTCCACACCTCCAATCTTCAATCCCACCGTTCAGAATGAAGATAAATATGTCTGGAAGCTGCTGTCCAAATTTCAACCCGATCCAACGGTTAACGAGTTGCAAATCGAAGGAAGAAGACAGAGTGTTCAGCTGCCTCCTTCACCCTTTTTCTCTCGGCTCTCTCTTCTTTTCTCTTCCCTTTTCTTGTCTATTTTTGTTCTCCTTGGCAGCTCAAATTAATTGTGCCCTGCCCTTGTAGTTGGGTACTTTCATGTGGGCTAAACCCACACAAATATTTGGGCCATCCTCCTCCTAAGAGGGAAACCCAAACCCAACACAAATGTAGAACATTGCTGAGGACTACATTGGCATCGTTTCCAGCAAATATCCCTACTGGAATAGAAGCGGTGGAGCTGACCATTTTCTGATTTCCTGTCACGACTGGGTAATATCCTTGTTCTTTCTTGATTCTTATAAATCTACTTAATTTGAAAAGGAAGGGGGAGAAGTTTCAATTCTGTGTGTCGCTTAAGTTTTTAGGTGAAACATTTTCTTAACATGCTATCAGAATCTTATTGATCCAATTATTACAAATTCTTCATTTTATTTAATAAAAATTAAGCACAAAATAATATAGGTGTGCAATTTTTAAACCCAAATGATTTTCATTTTAGGGATGTGTTAGAGTATAATATAAATTATATTCTGGGACCTCATCTAACAACTTAAGTTTTTAAGTTAGATGGTTTGTTAACATGGTATCAGAGGTTTGTTGACCCAGCAATCACAAGTTCAAATCTCATTATTCTCATTCTATTTGATAAATATTAATCACAAAATAGTGTGAGTTTGATTGTAAGTTTCAAGCTCAAAGGGTTTCCACTTGAGAGGGTGTGTTGGAGAATAATATAAATTATATTTTTTAGCGTTACTAGATATTTTAAATTTTTAGGTGAAATAGTTTTTAACGACAATGTTTATTGACTGATTGACTGATCTCTTCCATTTGATATGTATTAGGCTGTTTCGGCTGTACAGGCACTTCATTAGAGTTCTGTGCAACGCCAATTCCTCAGAAGGGTTCAGACCAGAAAGGGACGTCTCCTTGCCGGAGTTCAAGCTCCCGAGTGGAAAGTTAGAACCAGAACAAATCCCCCAGCCGTGTAATAACAGTCGCTCGATCCTTGCCTTCTTTGCCGGGGGCAGCCATGGGAGTGTGAGAAAGATATTATTCAAGCACTGGAAATTAGTAAAAGACAATGACATTGATATACCTCCCTGAAACCCTAAATTACACCGAGCAGATGAGTAAGAGCAAGTATTGCCTGTGCCCTAGTGGATGGGAGGCGGCAAGCCCTAGGGTAGTCGAGGCAATTTATTCAGGCTGTGTTCCGGTGATCATTTCAGACTATTATGTTCTGCCGTTTAGCGATGTTCTTGACTGGAGCAAGTTTTCCGTTCATATTCCGGTTTGAAGGATACCGGAAATTAATACAATTTTACAAAACATTCCCGTGGAGGAGTATTTGGAGAAGCAACGGAGGGTTGTTCAAGCGCGGCGACACTTCAAGCTCAACCGACCAGCTAAGCCCTTTGACGTGGTGCATATGGTGATGCATTCTGTGGCTCCGGCGGCTTAATCTCAGGCTGTCAATATAAGTAATTTCATGGATTTAGATTATAGCTTCACACACACACACACACATATATATATATATATCCAAAAACTACAACGTCATGCATGGCACGTGCTCCTGTACACGTGGCCAAATTACTATGTATGCATAATGTCATTATTTATTATTTCAGTAATTATCTTTTGTGCAAATATAATTCTTAATTTTTAATATAAGCAATTCTATTGAGTTCGGGTTTGGATGGATTAATTAATCAATTAATTAAAAAGTCAATAAAGTCAAGGCAATATTTTTTTTATTTATACGTTTTGTTTTTATATTTTAATAATTAAGAGACTTTATTTCACCTAAATTTGAATGAAAAAATCTCATTTCCAATAATTAACAGCTTTAATCACGATTCTTCAAGATCCAACATTAACGTTTCTCTCATTGATCAATCGTATTTATATATATAAGATTAATTTTGTAGATAAATTAATTAAGGAAATTCATTGGATTTGAAAACTGAAATCTTCATATGAGAAATACTCTTTTCAAGATTAATAATAATTACTAAAAAAGATTCTAGTTTTGCATTGCAGATCTCGAATTTGAGTCAGGACATGTATAATTTGTATTAACATGAGATAATCGGAGTTTTACTAGCTTTTCCATACTCATAAAATATACTTAAAAGGTGAGGTTTTCTTGCATAAAAGTAATGCTCTTTTCAAGATTATTATTATTATTATTATTATAACTAAAAGGATGGAGATTTTAAAGCCTTTTAATCGATTCACATATGCTTTGCTTCTAAGATACAACTTCTGTGTTGTATTTACAATGCGAAAGAATTCTTGTAACTGAAGCTTGGTGCAGGTGCTGTGTCCATTGGGCACTGCTGAAGAATCACTCATTTCTCTTTGGCCCTTTACAGCTTTTAAACCAATTACACTAGCGAAATTCTATAAAATATAATATTTTAAATAATTTAATTTATTCTTGAAATAATAGCTATCTCGATTTATTAATTTACTTATTTTTATCATGATGATCCGTTTTGTAAATAGAATGAAATTACTTGGTGCTAGAGTGACGTGAGACGCGCACCAATTGTTGTTTTGGAATTTTATTTATTTATTATTTTCTTTTTCCTTACCGTTAGGTCGGTTAAAATGTAATAATAATAATTATTATTATTATTATTTAAATAATTATGTACGTTATTTTTAGAATAAATCTAGAAAAAAAAATCACACCGGGTGAATATTTGATTTTCTCAAGTGGTTAACCAAGCAGGCAGCAACCAGACAAACCATAGATTTTTAGCTTCGTCGCCATTTTCTGTCAATATATATATCCTTGCTCACGCTTTCCTTCCCTTTCTCTCTGGAAGACACCAAATCCCAAACAAACTCTCTCTGTGCGCCACCTTCTCTCTCTCTCTCTCTCTCTCTCTCGCACTCGCTACAAACCGTTTTGATCTCATTTTCTCTCGCTAGCTGTCTTTCTATGTGCTGCTTTCTACCAGATATGTGGAGGAGAAGAGAGAGATAGAGGAGTTTAATTCTCGTGCTGATTGAAAATGGAGTCCAATTCATCTGCGTTGATTTCTTTACTGCTATTCCTTTCCGTTTTGATTCTGTTTGGTTGCATAAATAACAATTTCTTCTCTGTTAACTCTTCTCCTAAATTCGAACACACAGCAATTTTCACAGTTCCAATCGTTGAGTTACAAACAAAAGCAATATCAATCAGTACCAGCTCTGATCAGCATCGCGACGATCCAATCCTGACCGCTCACAATTCTGCTGCTCCATCCGGCAGCACTACTGTACTCTCTGGAACTGTAAGTAATTCATCTCTCTTCTCTTCTCTTCTCTTCTCTTCACTGTTCTTTTGATTAAGTGTGCATGATGATTAGAAAAATGTGAAGAAGAAGATGAAAAATGTGAAGTTGACCAAGGAAGAAGAAGAGATGGAGCATGGACTTGCAAGAGCTCGAGCGAAGATTAGAAAGGCAGCTTCGTTAACTGGAAATATTTCGAGGATCGTCGCCGACGGTTATGAAAACGACGTCGCCGTTTCTATTTATCGAAATGCAAGAGCGTTTTATCAGTAAGTCGGTTAATTACTGTAAGTAGCTGCAAATTATTCAACACCGCCAAAAGAAACAGAATTCTTTTTTTTTTGTTTTAAGAAAATTAAAAATAAATAAATGTTAATCATTATTAGACTTTAAACACCTGGCTGTTTGAATCAAATCAATTTGAACCGGACCGGACCGGACCGGCTTGTTGAACTAGTATCAGCTAACTGGACAATAACCAATAAAATAATATTATGTTTGATATTATGCAAAATCTAATAAATTCATAACATGCGTATATATGATTGTGAAAAAAAATATGCTATAAGTGAGCCAATGGTTCAACTGATGAACCAAAATCCTTGTTGTTCACTGATTTTTTTCGAATCCTCATAAGTAATAGTTGTGATATCTAAAAAAGAAAATTGATCAGGAGGGTATATTATTCAAATCAGTAATTAAATCATAAATTAAAAACCACATATCATGATGTGCTAGACCATTAAACTTTTCATATATAGTATAATGAATTTTATGAAACTCGAGATTTGAAAAATAATCTAGGTATTGGTTTTAGTGAAACAAATTCATATTTAGTCCAAATTCATAAATTAATTAAAAATAAAATGATATTATTTGAATAAAAATAATTAATTTTGAATGATTCAATAACCTGAAATTCTCTCATAATCTTTTTCAGCAAGTCTTTGATTATGATCTACTAATTATGCTTCAAACTAAAATGTGTGAGCTATTTAATATAAATTAATTTATAAACATTATTATTTGCTAATTCAGCAGATTAAACAAAAGTATATGTATGCGCGCATGCTGGAAATGAAATCCAAAAAAAAATAAATTAATTTACAAAACTTGAAAAAAATAGCTAAATAACAATAACAATAACAATATATGATAAATTAGAGCGTTGAAACTCTATAAACTGCTTTGCTTGTACGAAAACTCTGTTCTTTGTGCGATTGTGGAAAAATGGAGAAAACTATTATAAGTGAAGCATGGTGTGTGTGCACATATGTGTCCATATCGCACTCAAAATTCACTCATTTCTCTTTGGCATAGATAACTGTTTTCACTCGTATAATTTAATGTGAATCATAATAACTACTGCTACACTGGCAAAAAGCGGCTTTTGTTTCTCCATTGTAATAGACAGTGTCGAGATGGATGCCGCTGCTTTTTATGGATAGTGGGTTTTGAAAGGGAAGAATTGCTTAGTGGTCTTCTCTTAGGCCCGTTTGTTTCTTTGGAAAGTGATTTCCGGAAAATGAATTCCTGAAAGTGAATTCCGGAAAGTGGTTTCCTGAAAAGTGAATTCCTGGAATTCACTTTCCTGTAAAGTGAATTCCTGAAGGTGGTTTCCTGGAAAGTGAATTCCTGAAAAGTGAATTCGATGTTTGGCGATGTTATGGAAAATGAACTGAAAAATAATTTATTAATAAATTAATTTTTTTTCAAAATTATCTAATATATATAAAATATTTAATATAAAATATTTAATCACTTAAAATAAAAAAAAATGAAATCTAAAAAGTATAATGATGAATTTTTTTATTATATCCTATATTCATACATAGCTTATTTTATAAAATATAACAATATATGTCATATCATATTATAGAGAAATAAGCTTGTGAAATATTTTTTAAGTAAAACTTATTATTAATATATATTTTTTTCCAATTTTAAAAGCTTAAAATAAGTTTTTTTTTTAATTTTAAATCAAAATCTCAATGCAAAATTTTAATTTAGGGTGATTAAAAAAAAATAGAATTTTTAAGATTTAAATTATTAGTTTTTGTGTTTTTTAATTGTTAATATCAGAATTATTATTTTTTTATATAAAAAATAATACTAACATGTTTCTATTTTTAAAAAAAAAAAAACAATAACTAGCTGGCTCACGGAAAGTGTATTCCGGATGTTTGGCAGAGGAGTACATTTTCCTTTTTTCAAGCCTTAAGTTTTCCTTGGCTAGAAACAACTTTCCAGGAAAGTTGTTTCGGTGTTTGCCAAACATCGGAACAACTTTCTGTGTTTGTTTGTCGGAAACAACTTTCCAGAAAGTTGTTTCCGGCAAACAAACACAAGAAAGCAAGGAAAATAAATTTCGGAAATTCACTTTACTTGAAACAAACAAGGCCTTAGTCTAAGCTGAAAATAACATATGACTAGGTATACGGCAAGCTGTAGCTGGCAAGCTCATCATACATGACATCCTCAAGTTGTACTCATTATGGCCACTATGCACAAAATGGTTTAGTGGACTTGAGACCATCGAATAGTGTTCTAGCCAATGATCACATTGCTGCTCTCTTTTCTTAATTAGATATATAGAACAAAATATTCGTATTGTTAAAGAGAGTAAAATTATGGTTTGCAGTGTCATACTCGCAAATTAACTATTGTGGGTTGATAAATTTTTAGGATCAAGACAAATTTTATTAATTAAGATCAACGGGTCCGCAAGTAGAACCAAATTGTCTAGAGTTTTTTTGTTTTATTCAACACCATGAAGCAAACAACATGGTTTGGTGGTGAGCATCGTTCCATGACCTTCGACACCTTAGTCTGTAGTCAACCTGATAGGGATTTTGCTTTTGTTATACCTAGTTTTAGCGTAATCTTTTCTCTATTTGACAGCGTATATACCAGTTGCCGCAACCAGTGATATCCAAAATCAGTTCTATTGTGATTCTTCAGTGATCATTCAAAGTTTTAACAGAGATTTACAGGCGAGTTGAGGTCATGTCAGGGTTGCTACTTGATGTTAATTTGCACAAGTTAATATATACATATTATTGATTGATAGATCTGGGCTCTTATTAGCTAGCCAAATATGTGCGATTCTGGGTTCTTTTAATTGCATTATCATGATTAGCTATTGTCAATATCAACGTCATTATCCTCAATTAAAGGGCATCTCTCTTTCAACTTCTCTGCCATGTCCAGCATATGCTTATATATATACATTTAAATTAATGATCTCAAACATTGCAGAAGTTACATGGAGATGGAGAAGAGATTCAAGGTCCACGTATACTCAGAAGGAGAGCTACCAATTGTCCACGACGGGCCATGCAAAGACATATACACAATAGAGGGGAGGTTCATACACGAGATGGAGCATGGAGCCAAGAATTTTAAAACAAGGAACCCTCGACGAGCACATGTATACTTTATGCCTTTCAGTGTCACATGGATGGTCAAGTATCTCTACAAGCCTCTCACCTACGATCACACGGCGATGAAACAATTTGTGGCTGATTATGTGAGAGTGATATCGAGCAAATACCCCTTCTGGAATAGAACTCAAGGAGCCGATCACTTCATGCTTTCCTGTCATGATTGGGTGAGTAATTTCACTTCAAAACGTTTCATTTCATCTCCAAATTAATGACTATATATATATATATATATTGAAGTAATATTTGAACTCTCATGACTATACAGGGTCCCCATGCTTCCCACGGCAATCCTTTCCTTTACAATACATCAATACGTGCCCTGTGCAATGCCAATAGCTCAGAAGGTTTCGACCCTCGAAAGGACGTAAGCCTTCCTGAAATTCACCTCTACGGTGGCAATGTATCCCCCAAACTCATTTCCCCTCCGCCAGCCACCACCCCACGCCCCTACCTTGCATTCTTTGCCGGTGGGCTTCACGGCCCAATCCGTCCCGTCCTCCTAGACCACTGGAAAGGCCGCGACCCTGATCTTCAAGTCTACGAGTACCTCCCTAAAGACCTGGACTACTACTCATTTATGCTCCGGTCCAAGTTTTGCCTCTGTCCAAGTGGTCACGAAGTGGCTAGCCCAAGAATTATTGAGGCCATTTACGCTGAATGTGTGCCTGTTATTTTGTCGGATCATTATGTGCTCCCGTTCAGTGATGTCTTGAGATGGGAGGCCTTTGCAATTCAGGTGAATGTGTCGGAGATACCAAGATTGAAGGAGGTATTGGCGTCCGTTTCAGAAGAGAAATATAGGAGGCTTAAGGAGGGATTGAAAGCTGTTAGGAAGCATTTTGTGTTGAACCAGCCTGCTAAGAGACTTGATGTGTTCCACATGATTTTACACTCCGTCTGGCTTCGGAGATTAAATTTTAGACTTTAATAGATATATATTTTTTAATACTCAACACATGCTACAATCCTATATATAAAACAGAAAAAATGGTAAGTGTAAAACAGCTCGTTGAGTTCCCGACTGGAAACAGTGTTGTAACAGAAAATGAAATGAAATCTTTGTTATACATTTTATATAATCAAATATTAAATTCATATTAAAAATTTAAATTATAAATACCTCCAACTATTTTGCTCAAGCTCCAAATGAATTTTCAATGCAGTAACAACAATACAGTTTTTCACAATGCAACAGCAATAAAGCTTTAAAATAATATTAAAATATTCTGAGAGAAACTTCTCATCTATATTTACCAATAGTCGTAGATGGAGTACATAGACTATTATTTATATGTAGATCAAGGACCTCTTTTATTAAATGTATTAGCTAATTTTATCCTCCTATTAAAGAGAAAAATAGACAATTAATCTTATGATCTATCTCTAAGATCATCTGAGCCGGGTGCAATCTAGGATGCCTGATGGTGTTCATGATGGATGCTTGAAGTGGGCTGATTGTGCTCCTTAATTTGAATGCTAAGCCGGGCCCATAATTTGCCTTCAATTTTATTTAAGGGCTTAAGTCCAGCCCATTATTCCTCTGAGCTGATGCTTTAGAGTCTGCACGCACTACCGTAGGCTGTGTAGCTCATTAAAATAATTCTTAAAAAAATAAATATTAAACAGTCCCATTATAGTGGATTCAAGTGATTATCACTTGTAGTTTATTAATCCTGCCTGAATATATCTAAAAAATTGAAATTAAAAATTAAATTATATATTTGTACAAATCCTAGCTACCAATAAAATGATAAATTCATTAATGAACGAGCACATTAATTAATATTTACACCATGCATTCCCACTTAATTTATCGCAACAAAGTTGTGAGAAAATCGTTCGATTTGAGATTTGAGCAAGTCTCCAAAAGAGAAACGATGCCCTTCATGAGGACTGATGTTTCCGATCGTCCTCGCCGGCGTTGTCGTCGTGGTAATCACTTCAAGATCAGTTAGACCCATTTCTTTTTTCATTGACTTGATGAATCCCATATCTACTTCATTCCCTGAGATGTCTCTCACATAGAAGGCATTCACTGCTTTCTCTCCTTGAGTTGCTACATCCGCTCGAACGACAGCCAGCCCATTTTCTCGGAGAACTCGAGTTATGTCCGAGAGTAGCCCTACTCTGTTCTCTGCACGCAACCTCAGCAGAACACCCTGCACCGCCCAATGAGAAAATATAAATAAACTTGACCATTGGAAATCATTTGATACTAATTCATGTAATAAGATTTTATTTTTTTATGAGGGCTCACCTCGCTAACCCGACGCTCTATGGCAGCCTCTAAGCATTTAATTACTCGTTCTTTCTCACTTTCTGTGTGAAGTGCGTACCCATCGCTGTGTCTGACGAAGTATTCCTGAAGCCAGCAAATATTTGTCTTTGATTAGCACGTTGAGAAAAAAGAATGGGTTTTTAATTAATTATCTCATCTAAAAGCTTAAGTTGTTGGATAAAATTTTATAATATAGTTTATATTATTTTTCAATACCTCTCTTGAGTAAAAACCCTTTGGATTCGAAATTTGTATATACTCATATTATCTTGTACTTGATTTTTATCAAATAAAAAGAGATAGTGAGATTCGAATTTGTGACCGCTGGGTCAATAAGGCTCTAATATCATGTTAAGAAATCATCTCACCTACAAGTTTAATCTGTTAGGAAATGTCATAGAATATGATTTATATTATTCTCCAATACACCTTCTCGAGTGAAAATTATTTGGGTTCAAACTTATTTTGTACTTGATTTTTATCAAATAGAAAGAGGGTGTTGAGATTCAAACCCGTGACTACTAAGTCAACAAATCTCTGATATCATGTCAAAAAATCATCTCACTTCAAAAATTAAAGTGAGATTTCATATTTATATTATTTTTTAACAGAATGATATATTATACGAATGATTTTTATTGCTACTTACTTGAAAAGCACGGCCATCTTGATCAGAGCTAACCGAAGCATGGAAAATCACATATTGCATATCGGTAAGTGTGCATATGGTATCGAACATGAGCCTCGGCCGATCCTTGCACTCTATGTTAACAATGGAGTACTCCTTTTGGTCACAGTTCTCGATCGAAACCACCATCTTTGAACCTCCTTCGCTGTTAATCAACCCGGATCCGGTTGCGGATGGGCTTCTAGGCCCATCAAAATCTCTTACCGAAAGCATGAGTTGATGCAGCCTCCTTTCTGCATTGCTTACGGCGCCTTCCCCTCCAAGAAAGCCCCCAGTCTTCACTTCTCGGTTGCTGATTTGGGATGGCCCGCCGGCGCTTCGCACCGTGTTGGCGCGGAGCACCGTGATCAGATGATCCTCGATGGAGGCGAGGCGGCGAGGGTCTTCAATTGGGGTGTCGGAGGATGGATCGGAGATGTAAGCGACACAAGCTAGTCGAGCATTGTGGCTCCAAGCATGGACTTCCACGATGTTGCAATGAAGGTCTGCCAGGGCAGCTGATATCTCGGAGAAGAGGCCAGGCCTGTCGGTCCCTGACATTTCAATGGCCGTGTGCTCGCTTGAATGGTCGGCTTCGAAAACATTGTTGGTATATGCTCTTGCATTAGGAGGGCTTGGGGTACTCTCCCTCGTCGTCCCTATAGCCTGCAAATTTTTATTTTTTTTTTGGGTTCGGTGGTAATTAATTCTTTGTTAAATTAAATATCCCAATTACAATGACGCTAATCGCACTAGCTTGATGAAAGATTACAGTTGATTAATTACCTGCTGGATATAGTTGATAACGTTGTGATCTCTAAGTTTCTTGCCATTCTCATCCTTGACATGAAAAACTGCATGAAATTAATCGCAAAAAGCTATCAATCTTCGTTCATGATGAACATGGGTTGATCGTAATTAAGACCCGGCCAACAAAATGTTGTGGATAGATTGCATAAAATACTTGCCATCCATGAACCACCCAGCATCGGAAGAAATATAGCCTTTTGAGATGGTGAGATTCAGGTCTGTCAGAACCTGCACAACCTCCAGGAGGAGGCCCTGCTTATTTACGCTGTCAATCTTCACAACGGTGCAATCTTCCATGCTTTCATTATCAATACAAACTCTACAACTGCAATCAATGCCATGATGAACAATATATGTTGTGGCTTCAGGATCAGCCTGCAGCTATGGTGATTATCATAGGTTTGATTATAAATTCAAGGTTTTTATATTGAAAGATAAATCACTTACGTGGGCCCAAATATCCTCTCCGGCAGACTATCAAAGTCAGGATCAAAGTAAGGCCAACAAACGTTCTCCATTCTGCAAATCAAGATAGATCGAAAATCTATAAACTAAGACTCCCATATCATGATCATCATAGTTTGAGAGAGCTTGCTAGCCTTTGAAAAACTTGTTTGTTTAGTAATGCAGCATGAACTAGCGAATGATTTCTAATTTAAGCACAGTAACAGAGAATTCTAGCTGCATAACAGCTCATCAATGCTGGAAAAATAAAATAGGATTGTCCAGAAATATTTTCTTAACCTTCCGGTTTCCAATATTTGATATCTTAAAATACCTGAATCCATTGCAACCATGTCCATAGCTGGCGGAGATCGGTGGGTGCTCTACGTACTAGCATACATATGTTGTTTATTTAGCCTAAATTAAACCCCCATAGCTAATTACGTCAATCACGTACTATGGGCTATATATATATATCAAGAAACCGGGTTCATGCACAAACATATAATCAAGCTGAGTCAATGATGTTCGTGTAATTTCTTCTTCTGAAAGTCTGGGATCCAAACATTTCTTTCCTTTCAAAGAAAGAAATTAAAAGTATTGTATGATTACTTAAAATGTAGTTACAGAAGGAGAATATGCATACAGATGGAAGAGAAATTAAGTCAAGCAGCACAGTAGCTTACGTTGATATTATGTGGAGGTGGTGGTGGTGGTGGAGTGGCGGAGCTTAATTATGAAGCAGGAACGCCGCCAGAAGAAATTAAGAAGATTTATATCAAGAAAAGGTGGGATCCCTTCTTCAATATATATGGGAGATGATGGAGGGAAGAGTCTCGTTCCTATTTTGAGGTCTGTGAATGAATTTTGATTAGCGAAAATAGAATATTAAATACTTGTGGAAGAAAATTATTACAAGAAAAAAGGTAAATGTACAAAAGTCAAACAACATTATCGAGTTGATTTTGTCCTCTTTTCTTTGCCCTAGCTCATCATGTCTCCCAATCATATCCACATGCTTCCCCATGTCTTTGGCGCCATCCTTTGACGAGTGGATAGTAATTTATCCCGTTTTAATCAAACAAGTAATTAGTGAAGAAAATTCCATCCCCACGTTTGAGCTTCTGATCACTAACGTACAGATTTGCCAAACACGTCGTTCAAATATATTATCAGGAAGATAATTCTGGGAGTGTTGTTGAGATTGTTTTTTAAAGTATTTTTTTATTTAAATATACATCAAAAAATTATTTTTGACATCATCACATCAAAATGATCTAAAAATACTATTTTTTTTAATTTAAAATAAAAAATTAAATTTTTTTTTTTCAAAAATGTTTTCCGATCATAATCCCAAACACCCCCTAATTAGTGGTATGATAGCTAGGTATGATCAGTACCTAGTTCACACTGGTAAAATTTGCTTTCAAGACACGCTATGAGCCATGAAGCTATCATTTTCATAGTAATTTCACAAGGGATATGTGCCAGAGCAGCCTGTGAATCAAAAAGTTTGACTAGGGTTTAGAGATAAAGCATGGAAGATTAGGTTTTCGGAAAAATATTATCTGGGCTAGATCCATTCAACCAAATAAATTACATGACGGCACAACGAGAGATTCATTATACGGTTTAGATTCATTTGGATTAAGGGTTTACACCCTAAAAATGTTTTTAAATGTTTTTGAAATACGATGAAACAACCGTTTAATTATATGCTTCCGTGAGACATTGAGTTTTCTCTTCTTAGATGCCAAATTTGATGAGCTCGTGTCAAAAAAACTGAGAAAGAAATGTCCAATTGCCACTTCCCAAGCTCCATGGACCGCTGCCTAATTTTTCAATCAGCTGTGATTTTACAAAATTAAATTGGTCATGTAGAAAAACAGGTGTCTTGATTTTCAGAGCGTGTTCATTTTCTAGCCTATCTCATCACTGTAGGTTAGCGAGGAGTCAAGGATAACATGGTTCGATCAATCATGTCATTAATGATAAGGATGGTGGGATTTTTATGATAATCTGGCTGTCATTTCTTCTAATGGAAGCAAACTGATTCATGAGAAACGAGTCTATTTCAGAGTGTGGTTGCGGTAGCTTTTTAAAGTGTTTATTGTGCTGAAATACATTAAAATGATATTTTTTTTATTTTTTAAAAATCATTTTTGAAATCAGCACATCATAATGATCTAAAACATGCAAAAATATATTCATTTAAAATTTAAAAAAAAAATCAGCAAAAAACCAGTGGAATCACAATGTCAAACAGGCACTTAATCCAAGATAGATTGATAGACATGAAATCCATGCAATAATAAGAGGCAAGTCAACTCGGGTTAACTTCAAAAAAAATCAAGATAACTTAACAAGAAAAAAAAACACAGATAATTCAAAAAAAATCAAATAATGAAACGAAAAATAAAATAATTGAAAAAAAAGATATCCAAAGTGAAAAAAGTAATATGATGTGTTTGGTTACGATTAAAAAAAATAATGTGCGCAAAGAGTAAGTATGTGTTTTTTTTATGAATTGACACGTAGTTTGATTCTCACTTTCCTTGAATTATTTACTATAATAACCCACTTCTAACATTAGGGCAGGATTTGCTAGTTGGGGATGAGAAAATATAGAGAGAAAAAGTAATAGAATTAAATATATTGGATTATGTGAACTCAAATGATCAGACATTAAAAATTGATTGCAAGAACCTACAAGTTCTTACAAGGTGATTCAATCCAAGTGGTCTAAAACTTACAAGGCATGATCAAGAGACCTAATGATTGTAAGATTGATATTGATAAAATAGAATAATCAATATCTTCGTTGTCGAGTACAAGTTGTATTGTTTTGAAATAAATACAAGTTATCTGAGATATTCAATCTACTAATACGATCTAAATAGAAAGTTTGTAATCCGACTCACAATAATCACTTGAATCAAAACCATGCATCCAGATGAACAATGGGCTAATGTGGCTTGAAATACCATGCTGGTGGGCACAGGCATTGCAGCTCCCAGGGGATGCATAATGGTTGAGGCCACACTAGTAGCCAGCATAGCTTTTCACAAAACATGACAAGATATTCGATAAGCTGCTCTGTTGATCTGATCCAATCACTTGAAAGATTTTGCAATCAAGATATTCGGAAAGAAATATAGGCGCAGCAGCAGCTTCACTTAAGATCGAGCAATGTCCAAGTCAGGCACAACTGGGCTAATCTGCGCACTTGCGAACCCAGTCCATTAATTTCGAAACCAGGAGATTCCCGTCGATGGCACCACAGCTAACCCTCCCCCTTTTTAAGGTTCCCAGTTCATGGCATTGACCCTAAGCCATGACTGCATGACTGAAGCTCGAGAAGGTGCAAAACATGCCCTAGCTCGTCTCACCATTAATATACAGGTAAGGCAATAGGGAGAAGACCAAACTGGGAACCCTGATGATAGCATGGAAAGAAAGCTACCCAGAATCAAACTGCTTTGTCAAAGTGATTGGACTGTCACGTTATAGCTATTTTGAAAAGGATGAGAGAAAACTCTGGCGAGATGGACGCACTGAACATGACCAACAAAACCTTTCAAGAGCTTTGCAATTAACTTTTTATGAAAAGAAACGAAATAAGTATGGCATTTGCAACTGTTAGTCCTATTGGACTCACTCCCCAACCACCGTCAGCTCCCCACCTTCTTTCACATGAGATGTAATTATTCATTTTTTTTTCCTTTTCTTTTCTTTTTTCATTTTCAGTGTTCCAACAGTTCTGCCAGTTAAAATGCCAAGAAATAACTCGAAAAAAACATCCCTTCATATTGTGAGATGTCATCAGGCTCTGTATGGAGAACAAATGACAACAGTTGACATGATCGGGTCTGTGATTGCAAAATTTATGTATGGTTAAACCATGGACCAACTGCTCCATTTATGTGCCCATTGCTGTGGATCCCAACACCATTTGAAATCATCGGCGGCAATCCCACTGCCATTGGAGGTGGAGCAGCAGGATACAACCCGTGATTGTGTGGTAAGGTGTGGGGACTCACAAGAGGACTGGCTGGACTCCCCTTGCGCTGTTGGAGGACATGAATCTGCCTGAGACCTTCCTCGTGAATTCGAGATATTGTCTCTAATTCCTGCATTGACAGAGCTTCCAATCCAGCTCCATAGAGAGGGGCATGCCGGGTCATTTCTTCTTGAAGAGAAGCTTCAAGGGTGTGGATATATTGCTGAAAAAAGAAAGGGTGGGAGTTAATCTGACTGCTGCTTCTAACTCGCACAACATGGAGAAATAACAAGTCTACCATTTAAATTTCATGTATGCTAGCAAATGATTAATCAATACAGAGTTCATATCATTCCAAGCTCATGCTGCCTGAACCAGAAATGCTAGGTTTTATTGAAAGAACAAGTAAGAGAAAACAGTCCACCCTTAATTTGTTTATATTGCGGCTCTTCTATTGCAGTCAGACAAATCATGCACATGCAAAGACCATCAACCTAAAAAGAGATCCCATTTTTAATGGAAGTTCACCCAAATTGTTCAAGGAAAAACGAGTCCAACGCCTAAAGCACTGATGTTGCATGCAAGAGTTCAAATGGCAAATTAAGGCAAGCCTGCTGGAAAAAAATTCAAGGCAGTGGTTTTGATACTCAAAGACAGAAATGGAAATGAAAACTTGATCAAGTATCATGACTAAGGCATTTGAAATGAACACATTATTACACAGGACTGTGATGATAAAATACTCATAAGAGGCATCCACTATGTAAAAGCAAAAACCTGGCAGGCCTGCAATTTTGATTCCATCCCATCAATATATGCTTCACACCTAGCAACCTGCTCTTCCTTCTCTCTTTTCTCTCCTTCTGTTTGCCCAACTGTTTGTGTCAACCTCCGAACCTCATCCTCCAATGACTGACGGATTTCTTCCCTAGTCACATTCTCTGTTGCATGTCGTTTCAGTTCTTCATCAAACCTTTTTCGTGCAGCTTCAGCATTCTTCAGCCTTTCAGCAAGAGCATTTTTCTCTTTCACTACTCTCTGCATTTCATATATTTGCAGCACAACAGGAGTCAGCATTAAAGGAGAAGAATGTATGTAAACAGCTAAAGCTGTTTCCATGAATTTTATGCTTCGACCTCAATCAAAAGAATATTCTAAATAACATAATCCATCCACCTATCTCAAGTACAAGGAAGCAAATTCTACAGGAATATTTCAGTCATATACATCTGCAATGTTGCTCACAAATATCAACCAACTCTCTTATTTCCAAAACATTCCTCCATAAGAAAGCAAAATATGATAAGACTTAGCACAGCAGAGGAATTCCATTTTTTTACTGCAGGAATTGAAATTTACAAATAAAAAATGTTCCAGAGTCTGAGGGAATTACAGTACATTGTGGAAAGAGGTGAATGGTGGGGCAGGAAATTATTAGCTGCCACTCTCTCCATTCTCTTAAGAGTCTCCCCCTAGTCTGGGAGTGGTGGAGGCGAGGTAATGACTTCATAACTTTCATAGCCAAACTTCCAATCATAACCTTTAACTAATTTAGCAAACTATACCCTACAGACATAAAAGTGATTTGCAAATAGTTACCTTTCTCTCCCATTCTCTAACCAAACACAGAAGAATTCTTTTGTCTTGCATTTCTATACTGGTGAATCAAAACAAGGAAAGGGTATTCTCTTTCCATCTCTTATCTTAATCCCCTCCCCATCCTTTTCTCCCCAGAAATCCCAAACAGAAAGCCAGAAACAACTAGATGAGCTGTTGGCTAAGTTGGTATTTCACCTTGAGATAGCAAACATGAAGTGATGGATTGATGTAGTAAAAAACAGTTGTATTCATAGAGGAAAACATGTCTAATGGTCCTACCTTCAATTCATCCCGTTTTCGAGACTTCAATTGGGAGAGTTGTGTCTCAGCATCATGAAGACGGTCTTGAAGAACTTTCTTCTCAACTGTGAGCTTGATAATTTCATCATCTCTCTCTGAACGTACCCATTCAAGCTGACTCTCGACTTCATGCATCTGTTCAGAAAGTTCCTTCTTTTCCCGGGCAAAGCGATCCATCTCAGCCCTCATTTCAGACTGTCATTTCAACAGTGTTATCAACATTAATAAATTCCCACATAAAAAATTCCTACATGTTATTTAAATGGATTATATCAGGTACCTTTAGCCTATTGATAGTGGCCTCCGAGTCACTCAATTTTTGAGATAGATTTGCCTTCTCCCGGGCCAAATTGGAAATTTCTGTTTTCCTCTCATCACGCATACGGATAATTTCATCTTCACTAGCACATAGCTGGTGCCAAAGAGCAGCCCGATCAACACTTGCAAGTTCAGCAACCTCCCGCATCATGCTCAGAACAGGTTTAACAATCTCTTGCTCCTCGCAGACTAATATAGCCAATATATCCAGATCTAGATCTACATCACGACTATTATCTGTAGTACTAGTGGCATGATCAACAAGTCTCTTTAGCATTCTCCCTCTACAGGGCTCATTGGCATACCATTTAAATAGTATCGTGTACAGCATCTTAACAAATCCCTTCACAGAAAGGTCTCTAGAAAGGGCCAGTGTCTCAGCAAGACCAAGAACAACAGAGAAATCATCTCGTTGAACTTGTAGCTGGTCACTGGCTTCTCCCTCTATTATAGCATCTTCATGCTGAAAGTTTTCGGTAACAAATCTGGCATTAAAATTCAATCTTTGAGTGAGACGCCTTTCCAAGACCATGGCTACAGATTGAGCCATAATTGCTCCTCGAGCTACAGCCCTCTCAAAGGTTTGAGAAGCTTCAACAGCAAGGCAAGGTATGGATAACATCTCAATCAGAATATAAATGTCAGAAAAATGACTGCTATAATGGAATGTCTGCTCATCCACCACCTGCAACCTTTCAGCAGCAGATGTATTTTCTCCAAACAAGAAAAGACCACAAGGCAAGGTTGAGCAGCTGTCTCCAAGGTCATCATCACAATCAATATCTCTTAGTATGGTTTCAGCAACATCTCCCCAACTATTCACAGTTTTGCTCAAAAAGTCCAGGACAAAAGGAGACACGTTGCCCCCCAAAACTTTTAGCCTGCTACGAACAGATCTGACCTACAAAAGAAAACAAAGCAGTTTAAATAAGCATTAAAGAGATCTTGTCAAACAACAGAGGAAGATATTCTGAGAAAGAAATGCATACTGCTTCAGGAAGATGCTGGCATTGGGATGCGGCTTTGAATACAAAATCAATGGTAGCAACAAGAGGTTCATCATTTGAGTCAGCCAAAAGATCAAAAGACTGAAATAGAACACGCTCCCACACATCACTGCCACACTCCAGTTGACCAAGAGCACCAAAAACCTAAGAATGACCATCAAAACCACACAATGAAATATCTGGAAATAAACTTAAAGAAGAGCAGTATGAGCAAAAGGTCAAAATTGAGAGGGAGTCTTTTATAAAAGTGCATCTATTCAACAGTTATCTTACAGGTATCCGCAGTGCAGGTTCTGCATCGGGCTTTTGAAGTCTTTCAAGAAGTGCATAAGCAGCCAGAGGATGCTCTGCATGCTCAACCAATTTGGGTACCAAAGAAACCAGGTCAGGCTGCAGATGCTTAGGAGCTTTATCCAACACAAGAGCTATCTTTTGTGCAGACTGCGGTCTTCTTCTTGGCTCTGGGCAGCCTTGCGGAACAGCTCCATCTAGGGCCCTCAGTGAGTTAACAATCAGTCCCAACAGCTCCTCAGATTGTTCCGGCCACTTGGTCTGAAAGTTAGACTTCTCCAAGTAATTAATAAAAAACAAAATATTACTCAGGAAATGTTAACAGTTAAGCAGTGGAAATCCATACCTTAGAGCGAAGTGAAGCATTTCCTGAAGCACCCCCTGCTGTTGTTACTGGTGTGTAAATAGGCTGTCCTGGAAGAGCTTGTCCAGGCATACCAGTCCCATTTATGTCAGAGCTCTGAACAGCAGATGCTCTAGTAGAATCATCTAGACCAGAATCCAATCTTTCATGTATAGGAAACCGAGCAGATTCTGTTGCTCCACTTTCCCTGTCAGATTCCAATGGGCTGGCCACACCACTGCCATCAGGAGAAGGCTTTGAGAGTGCATCAGAGGAATCATCATTTGAACTTCCTTCAGAAGGTTGGCAACATTCAACCATTATGTCCAAAAGTAAATCTATAATTGCCTGCTGCAAAACTTTTACTCCCATCAACAAATTCATCAAGCTGGGGGAAGATTCATCAGCCTTTGTGGCCTTCTTTCCATCATTGCTACCAGAAAGTTTTGTTGGAAGAAGCAACCTCTTTACTTTAGCAGGGTCATCAAGATAAACACGTAGCCCAGTCAGAAAACCAGCAATGGCACCAGCATCCATTAAAAGCTTTTCTCTTAAAGTAACCTGTGGCTGTGAGGGATTATCTCCATATGTGAGGTGAAACCCAGCTCTGGAAAGAAGGTTTCTAAAGATATCTTCTTCATCTCCACTTATTCCTTCACTATCATCAGAATCAATGAGTTCATCAGGATCAGTTGTTAAAGCATCCTGATCATCCTCAGATGCCAAAACCTAGCAGAAGGCAGAACAAACTTAAACAGTCAGCCATCATATGAAGAAGAGAAGATAACAAAATAAAAAATGCTGCTTCTGATATCCAACAAATTTGAAGGGTATACTGGTTATTGAAAATAAGAAGATGCATAGGGGTAAAAAAGTTTAACACAAAAATGCACGCCCAAAAGGTACACAAAATAATCAGAACCATTGAACTGGTGGACTAATTCAAGATTGTTTTCATGCACTATTCTTACATGCATTTTCCTGTTGTGTTGCACCAGAAAAAAGGGCATGCAAAATTACCAATACATGGGATGGGCCAGTGGGGTTCAGGGAGTGGAAGGCAACTACCCCATTATGTAGTTCAAGGCCTAGTGAGCCTCTCAAGAAGCCAAAACAAATAATGTTCTCATAATTCTGGTGAGATAAAACAACTTAAAAGGAGTGTAAAATATATGCAATCTAAAATGCCAGGCTGATGTAAACAGAAGATTTTAAAAACAGGATTCTCTCCATCAGCCCATGATGTTGAAGGTAAAAAATCACAAGGGAACATGATGCACACACATGAACCAACAGGCATATCACACACATGAACCAACAGGCATATAACCGATCTATCTCAATACACAAAAATAGCAGAAAATGATCAAAGAAAGACTAATCATGTTCTAACCTCTAAATCAGAAAACTCAAACCATGGGCAGCAATCTAATATTTCACAGACAAAAACAACAGAGTCTCGTACAAGGAACCCTGCATCTGTTTCCAACATATCTGACACCTTCATGAATTGAAGGACAGAATTATTCCATGTCTTTGTACAAATAGATGACTCCTTCCACACAGTCTTGGCAGGATTTTTTTGATTTACTACAGCCATTCTGTATCTGACCCAAAAGTTTTTATCTGGATCACTACCAGCTGACTGATCACTCTCTAAGTATATGCATATGGTGTCAAAGGACTCATACACACCTGCATGGGGAAAAATATATAGCATCAGTTGAATAAAGAAAGATGACAGCTGCAACCAAAACTTCAGCTGAGAGATGACCAGAGATAACTACTCACCAATCCGAAGCTCACAACCACCAGCTTGGAAGAACTTGCTAAATATTTTTCGAGTTTCCATTATTTCTTTGAAGGACAAGAAGTTTTCCACTTTCCATGTAAATGAACTTCTTTTGTCAGCCCCGTCAATCTGGGAAGCACCACTAGTTCGCTCGGTATCCTGATCAGTAAACTCTTGCATTATGGATGTTTCTTTCAGGATGAGAACCTCTGCAGAGAATACAACAGTATCTTGAACAAGAAACCCAGAATCTTGATCAAACAGGCTTGTAAGTGTCACAAATTCACGCCAACCCCAATCTTTGGCTGCTTTGGAATAGCGATTCTGAGATTCCTTTGTGACAGACTTCTCCTCCATCCTCTGGTTCACAACTGACAGTCGATGACTCACAAAACAGCTCCAGTCACTAGAAGTATTTCGTGAATCCGTAACTTCAAGAAACACTGAAAGGTGGCATGGTGGCTGAGACTGCCCTGATACCACCAAGCATACAGGAATTTCTTATCACTTCACTCTCCTAAGAATCTCAGTTTGGCTTACAAATTAACTTGAAACCATTTTGCATGTGAGTAAAGAGAAGGCTGCAACTGTCAATTGGTTTAAATATCTAGCAATTGTAAATTCAGCTTAAATACATGATGCATGCAATCAAAGAAAACCTTCTCTTTCCTGGTACAGTCCAAGGACCAAAACTTACCTTGTTAAATTATAGGCAGTAAGCAATGATGCATGGTGTTTTGCAAAACCTTAATCCAGGTGATTATCACTAATAATTATTAAAAAAAAAACATGAAGCTACTTCAAATAAATCCAGCATAACAGACAATTATAAAAAGATAACAACCAAGCTCCCTGTGTCCACATAAGCAGGAAGAACTACTTCTCAACTATCCATATTAGGACGTGTTGCACTTGTCTTAAAATTGTCAATTAGAGCAGGATTTTCATAATAGAATCCAGGCATACTCCAAGTCTATTAGCATACAAATTAACGAGCATCTGTAAGTTCATAGCTAAATAATACTAATGACAGTCATGCATACCTCGAGGATAAGCAATGAGTCGGCAATCCCGGTTCCCAATCTGAAACCTCCTGCTCTTGATGCATAGACCAGTAATCTTCCTCTTCTTCAAAAGATCCTTCAACCTCGTAAAATTCTCAATCCTCCAAGTGAATTTCCCGATATGGCCATCAGACTTCCTTGCTCCACTCCCAACCCTTCCTCCATTTAAACCCCCATTCTTTGAAAAGCTACTGAACTCCTTAATCACATGAAATGAAGTGCTAAACACGGCGGTGTCATCAACCAAAAACCCTGATTCAGCCCCAATAAAATCAGCCATCTTCATATAATCATTCCACCCCAAACTTGTATTATCCCCACTCTTATTATCTGCTGCAAACCGTCCATATGAATCTCTATGCACATGATTGCTCCCCCCAGCCTTTTGATTCAATACAGACATTCTAAACAAACACCAACAACTCCTATCCGAAACACTTGTCTTCTCCGTATCCTTACTCTCCAAACACATAGACAAATAATCCGTACCATTCACTGAACTCTGATACACACTAATCCTTAAATTACATTCCCCGGCAGGAAACACCTGGCTCATTATCTTCTGTGTCTTAATCATTTCCTTGAACAAGCTAAAATTATGCACTTTCCACGTAAATTTCCCACTCGACACATCCGATACTGGTCCCACATTTACTGAATTGGACGAAATCGATAAGGAAACCCCTGATTGCACCTCATTATTACTAGAGCTACTACTATTGTCGCGGATAAAACTAACTGATTCATTTAAAATCAAAATATCGGCAGTGATTAAAACGCAATCATTATTAAACAAATAACCTAATTTGGAATCGAAAACGGTAGAAGCCGGGGTAAAATCACACCAACCGTGTGATTTTTTCTTGCTGGAAAACCGATGCCATGAATCACGGTGTATAGTTTTGGAATCATCAAGTGGATTAACAATTGATAAACGGTAGCTAGCAAAACAATCCCATTTTGACGATGATGTACCGCGCGGGTCCATGATTTGAAGGTAGATTGAGATGTATCCTGGCAAAGCTTGAGAGTCACCTTTAGGGTAAATTAATAAACGGCAATCGTAACCGCCTACTTCAAAATATTTACTCCATAATGCCCTAGCTTTGACACGTGGAAAATTATGTACCGTCCATTTGCAGATTGCCGAATACTCCCCTCGCCGATCGATTGTAACGGCTTCTGCCGCCGCTCCGTTCGTCCCGTCTCGCGTGGTCCCCACGGTGATATCGTCAATTGTTGTGGTGGTTGATGTTGGCGTTGCTGCGGCCGTGGATGATGAGGTGGTGATAGAGGATTGGTCGGAGGGGGAAGGTGTAGGGGCGGATGAGGAGCAGGATGAGGATGTGGCTGCCGCTTCCATTGAAGTGGCGGTGGCGGTGGGGTGGTGTTTCATTGTATGTTAGGGGTTTTGGTGTTCTATAGTATTTATTTTATATTAATTTCTCTCTCTCTAGAGTCTTGATCAAAAAACAACCTAGAGATAGAAAGAAGGAGAAAGAGAGAAGGGATGTGAGGGTAACGAGAGGAGGAGGCTGTGGACAATTAGCTCCTTCTAGACGTGTAGTTAACCTGCGCTCTTTTTCTCTTTTTTTGGGTTTTTTTTTTGGTTTTTGGTTTCACGGGGTCAGTATTCGGTGTGGGTGGGTGTAAGCTTCACTGTGTGAGATTGAGGAAAACTTTGAGGCGGGGTCCACATTATGGGGCCTAGTTATGATGCACGTCCGTGGGAGTAACGACACGTAGCCCGTAAAGCGGCTAATTTTATCAGAGTATTTTTTCTCTCTCGCATCATTTGCCATTTTCCTTTTTTATTTTTCATTGATTTTTTTAAACATAAAAAAGAAAAAACTTGTATGCTTTGGGTTTTCTTAGAAAAAATTAAATAAAATCGAAATATTTTATCATTTCTTTAAATAATTTTATTACTTGTTTGGGAATATGATTGAGATTGTTTTGAAAATTATTTTTCATTAAAAAATATATTAAATAAAATCAAAATATTTTATAATTTTTTTAAATAATTTTATTGCTTGTTTGGGAATACGATTGAGATTGTTTTGAAAATTATTTTTCATTAAAAAATATATTAAATAAAATCAAAATATTTTATAATTTTTTTAAATAATTTTATTGCTTGTTTGGGAATACGATTGAGATTGTTTTAAAAATTATTTTTCATTTAAAAATATATTAATATAATATTTTTAAAAAATAATTTTGACATCATTATATGAAAATAATTTACAAACACTAAAAAAATTAATTTAATATAAAAAATAAGAATAAAAAAATCAAAACTAATTTTGAAACATAATACCAAACTTTATTAGGAAAACTTTAAAATAATATGGTTCTAATTTTTTTAAATAAAACAAAACAATGTCATTTGAAAAGAAAATGAAATTTATTTTAGAATTGACCAATTTCGTCTGTATTATTATTCAAATCTATTTCAAAATAAAACTCAAATTAAATTAAGTTTGGAATTAAAAAAAAATGTTGATATTAATTTAATGCACGTGTATAAAATAATAAATAAATGTTATTCGAGGGGAGCAAAGTATTTTGATAAAAAAAAAAAAAAACAAGATTCGTCCATTTATTATACAATTTAAACGGGAGAATATTTTTAGAATCTCTCAATAGACAATATAATTAGTTTTCCACTTCCAATTAGGGATGAAAGAGAGCTTGATTGATGGGTTATGGGTGTGGGTTTGTTGAAATTACAAATGTTTAGATTTTTATAATCAGAGATTTTTCCTTGGAGGAACATCAACGGGGTCCATTGATTGGAAGGATCCAGATATTCTATGTTGTTTGTTTTTCAAGGGGCCCACGTCAGGGGACAGCGAGGCAGCAATACGCCTCGTGCTTACGTTAGCGGATTCACTGGAAATTATAGCATATCAGTTTTTTATTTTCTTTATTCTGCGCTTACTACACCACCTTATTCGTTAAAAACTAGCAAATTGCCGACGCGTTGCCGGTTATTTTTTATATATAATTTAATATAATTAAATTTACAATGATAAATTTATATAATATAAGAAAAAAAAATTACAAATTAGGAGATAAATGTTAAAAATTTTGAGTTAAGTTTGTCACGTAAGCATAGATTATATCTTTTAGAATATAGGTATTGCGTCATAAACGATTACAAAAGAGCGCGCATTAATATTAGAAAAAAGAAAAAAATATTTGAATAAGAAAAAAAACTACCGAAATCATTATTATGCAGATTATAAAATTATAAAAATCAATTAATAGAAAGAGCAAATAAAAAAATAAAGGGAAAAGGAAGCAATATTAATTTAAAATATTATAACAATAGCAACATCGGAGCCTTAATATCTAAAATTATTATTGCCTCTAGAATAAAAATAAAAAACATTATTAAATTATACCGAGGGCAAAAATAAAAAGCATGAACAACACAGCAAGCAAGTAAAACCAATTAAAAATTATTATTATTATTATTATTATTATGAAAGAATAAATAATCACTATTATTATAGCAATAGAATACATAATCACTATTATTATAATATTAATAATAATCACTATTATTATTATTATTATTATGTTAATAATGAAAGAAACAAAAATAAATGAAAGACTAAAAATATCCCAGAAACTTTAACAAAAGAAAAAAATATTATCATTGCTATTACTAGAAAAATATATATTAAATTATCGGGAGGAAAAAAATAACAAAAGAGTAAGAATGAAAAATAATTAAATTATTATTATTATTATTATTATTGTGTTAAATACAATTATATATACATGGACAAAAGTAGGGATTAAAAAATAAAAGTGTAGGGATTGAAATGAAAATCAAATATAAATGGATTCAATTAAAAAATTAAAAGTCCAAGGGTTGAAATGCAAATTACATTTATTGTCAATTGAAATTAGAGGACAAAATTGCAAAAATCAGAACTTCTGTACCGAATTGATTGAGTTATATATAGACAACACGGAAATTGAAAGTAGAAGGACCGAAGTGAAACTTTGAAATTCAATCAATTAAAATCAGAGGACCCAATCGAACAAAATCAAAACTTATATTAAAGAACTGAGGACCAAAAACGAAATTCAAAGTTTAGGGATCGAAGTGCAAAGTCAGGAAATATGGGGGACTCTCTTGCACATTGACGTGCAGGAGAGAGAGAAACGTGGTCGGCGTATTTAACCGGCCTCCGCCACGTCCACAGCCATTTGGTGGTTACACGCCCCCCGCGGGAGGAAGAGCACGCGGCGGCGCGTCGTTCTGTCCGTCGAGCTACAATTTTCGACCACCGGAGGAGGCCTCACGCACCACCTGAACAGGGCGTCAGGCAGAAAACCGCCTGGTGTGTGCGCCTCACGCCCTGACAATAACGGAATAAAAAATTCCAAAAATAGGGACAATTACCGTTATAACCCTGAACCCAATTCAGTTTTTTGTCTTATTAGGGGCTATAACCGTATTTAGCCATTTTCGGAAAAAAAAATTAAAAGTTGCGTCGGACCGACGCGCAATTACGCCGGTGCCCCTCCGCTAGATGCATTATTTTGTCTTATTTCCGGGGATGAAAGAGTTATTACATTGTTCATCTTTGAATATTTTTTTTTAAAAAAAAGGAAAACCCGAACTTAGCCCCGTTTTTCACCGCGATTTTGCCGCGCGGCCAAGGGTCATTTTCGCCTGCACACTGCTCGAATCCA
The DNA here is from genome assembly GCA_032356905.1 of Salix exigua. NCBI lineage: Eukaryota > Viridiplantae > Streptophyta > Magnoliopsida > Malpighiales > Salicaceae > Salix > Salix exigua. Next base: position 2,750,073 of record CM063605.1, read on the forward strand.
CAGTGATTCTGGAGACAGTCTACAGTGGAAAAGCCACGCCTTTTAGTTGTTTGGTAATTATCGTGGCTGCTTTTAAAAATTAGTTTTGATATTAATATAAAAAATATCATTTTCAATATAAAAAGTATTTAAAAAAAATGTGGTTTTTAACTAGCCCAAAAACTAACATCGACCAACTATATTATAATAATGGTACCATTTATTTTTAAAATATGATAAGATTTATTTTTCTAGGTAATTTTACTCTGACATATATTAAAATAATATAGTTTTTTTTTTGTTTTTTTATCACCACCTCAAACACAATAAACAACATTAAGAAATATTAATTAAAAAAAATTAAAATATCAAACGATCTTAGTTATTTTAGTGCCTATTTAGGGTTAGTAGATGATATTTTAAAAAAATAGTTGCTCAAAAAACTATTAACATAATATTTTTTATATTTATAATTTTAATATCACTACAAAAATATTTGAAAAAAAAATAGTTTTTTAAGAAAAAGTTGATGCCAAACACTCCCAGACAAACGCGCGTCATTTTGATGGGCCTTGGTGGATGAGAATGGAAATCCAACTGAAAGTTCACATGGGCTTATCAACAACGTTCGGCCCTTGCTATTCCAAGCTTTGAGTTCGTTTAAAAATTTAAATATTTGGAAATCAAAATCTTTAATTTAACAACTAGGTGAAACTTCAATGTTGGTTCCTGAAGAATCCATTCACAATTTTGGACCTACATTTATAATAAATTCACAAAATTGATTTCATCCATTTAGTGACAGTTTGGCAGTATGGTTGAAGTTGTTTTAGAAAGTGTTATTCGTTCAAAAATACATCAAAATGATATTTTTTTTATATTTTAAAAATTATTTTTAATATCATCACATCAAAATGATCTAGAAAACACTAAATTTTTTAATTTAAAGTAAAAAATAAAAAAAAATTGTTCAAAAGTATTTTCCAAACACAATCTCAAACACCCCTTAATAGTTTAAGTGCACGTTGTGTTGTTGTATATATTTTCTTTTATTTTATAGTGGAGGTTAATTATGATCACTCATTAAAAATAAATTTTATTTTCATTCATGCACGTGCAAATAAGTGAAATAATTTAAATATTAACTACAATATTTTTTTAGATACTATAAAAACAGTTTAAGACAATAATTAATTTCTTTTAAAAAAAAGTTAGACTAATAATTTAAAAAACAATAGAGGAGGTATGTGCAAGAGTATTTTTAAATAAAAATAACGTTAATGAAAAGAATATAAAATGAAAAAAACTCAAACTTGCCTTGTTTTTTCTTCATAAACGGATGAGATGTTGCCATTTTATTTTATTTTTTTTAAACAGACAATACTCATCTACCATGACAAACAAAACCCATCTATCATGCACACATGATTTATCGTTTGTGTGAAGATTTCATGATCATTGAAAAATAGGGTTCTAGTTTTAGGATGGAAAAACTATTTTCTTGTAATTTGTTTTTATTTTGAAGTATATCAAGAGAATTTTGATAAACACATTTACGAACTCAAAATATCCTTTAATTTAATTTCTTTAAAAATAAAAATTATACAAATAAAAAACTTTACGAGGCTCGATCAGCTATTTTTGACACAATTGAATTTCTTTTGGGACTTAAATTGTAAAATTACAAATTTTGAGTGATTCAATTAAAAAAAAAAAGATGAAACATAAAAAAAGAGGGAATTGGATGAGTGAATATAAAAATAGTATTGGTGAATATTCTATTTGCATTTTATACACCATTCTCTTTTTAGTTTATGGGATAATATTCCAAAGAGTTTATATATATTAGATGGTATTTTTAGATTAGTAGTAACACGGACATCTTCTTTGGATGATTTAAACTGGCGAACCGAATGACTCCAACCGAACCGACTCAAAAATTGAGTAATACTATTATAATCCATGGTAATTTGTCTCACAATCTACAATAACACCCCATGACCTCTTATAGCATATAGTATAATATACAATGTATTTCGATTATAAAATGTCACTTTTAATAATAGACTTAAAAGCATTGTGCAATTCTTTTTATGATGGTCAATCAAATGTAAAAAACAAAATAACAATTGAGCTAATGAACTTTCTTTCTTTTCCTCCCTTTTTCTCTCCCATTGTTTAAGATTTTGCATTGACATCATCGGAAAATCAAATGTGTCATGCCAATTTGTATTCATATCAATTTTAATCCTTAATCTTTGGATTACTATTCTTTTGGTCTTATAAGTTTTTCAATGTAGTTTGTATTTATGTCAACTTCTTTTGCTTTAGAATACAATCAAATGTCACTTTTTTTTTCACACGGAAGAATTCCATAAGAGGAGGAAAAAAAAGTTGTGGGATGGGAGTGGCCCAAATTCATCTAATAACACGAGTACAAGATTACACCTAGCTGAAATCGGACCCAGATCACTATAGTATTTAAATTTAGTATTAAACATATATATCAAAATAATATTTTTATTTTTTTTAAAAAAAATTCAATACTATTACATAAAAATAAAAATAATCTAAAAACATTATTTTTTTTAATTTAAAAAATATATTTTTTAATTTTTATCAAAAATAATTTTAAAATACAGTGAACATCTTAGCAAGTTAACCGGCAAATACATAATATCAACTTAGATTACGTGCAATAGAGGAAAGAAATGTCAACAACTTCCTTCTCGCTTGTCGAAGCTACTGAGACATCAGCTGAAGAAGCTGATTTGTTGACCAGATCAAACAAAAAAGTAAAAATTGGAGAGAGTTGCAACAACTTGGGATCAACAGGGGGAACTCGCTACCTGGATTCGCTTATGGGAGTTTCAATTGTGGAGCCAACACCTGCAGAAGACAACTATGGCATTGAAGCAATTTGCATCGATGATGAAGATGGTTATGATGAGGAGGATTGCCCAGTGATCAAGCTGTCGATTGAGGAGAAGAAACGAATCAGGGAACCTTGGAAACATACCATTATTATCAAATTAATGGGAAGGAAAGTGGGATATCTGTTCCTAATGCAAAAACTGAAGGTTCTATGGAAGTTACAGGGGGACTTTACATTGACAGATTTAGGAAACGACTTTTATTTGGCAAGATTTGCCAGTAACGATGACAGAGCACACGTTCTATATGAGGGGCCTTGGATGGTGGTCGGGCACTACCTCACTGTCCGAACTTGGCACCCCAGTTTCGACCCACAGGTGGCATCCATTGACAAAGTGGCAGTGTGGATCAGGCTACCAGATCTATCAATGGAGTACTATGACACTGCGGTGTTGTGGAAAATTGGGGATCGAATTGGCAAAACCCTAAAAGTTGACCGAGCTACAACCATAGGACTCAGGGGGAATTATGCGAGAATTTGTGTTGAAATTGATCTCACAAAACCATTAATTGCCAAATTTAAATTGAGAAGAAGGATTAGAAGGATCATCTATGAAGGCTTGCACCTGATTTGTTTTAGTTGTGGCCAGTATGGCCACAAACAGGAGAGCTGCCCCCATGGTCGAAACAAGAATCAGGAGGTCCAAGAGGGGATGGAAATGCAGAAGGTTAGTGCTGAGCCAGTTGTGAGACCAGAAATTTTGGAGTCCTTTGGAACCTGGATGATAGCTGAACGACGTTCTCGCCGGCCGATCAAGGAGATGAAGCCTGGAAAACAAATAGAAACGACAAAAAACAGAAAGTATCAGGTCGGGGATAAAGGAGACAATGGTGCGCATAAAGGAGTAAATCATGGAAATGGACTTCGGGTGACACGCCGTTACGCGGCGCTAGTGGGGTTGGAAGAGGATGATAACAGTGGTGGGGTGGCCACTTTGAGTGGAGAAGACGAAGATGATAGAGATGTTGTCGGGGAACAATTAAAAAAGAAGGAATTTTTTAAAGAAAATGCTGGTATGCCGAGCCGCATGGATTCAAACATTAAAGCAGGCCACGAAGTTTCTATGCCAGGCCGAAGGGACTTGAAGATAAAGGCTGGCTACGATGGGCCAATGACAGGCCACACGAAAAAACAGAATGGGCCGAGTGTTGCAGAGAAAGGAGATTGGGCTAAAGTTAATCAAACCATAACCCATGCTCCGGTAATTTCTAATTCAAAGGAAATGGAGATGAGTTCCATGCAGACATGTGCACGGGGGAGTAAAGGGAAAGGCAAGATGGCAGAAATTGGAGAGTATAGTGGGATGGGTGGAAAAAATCAGTTTTCTGAAAATATCACCTGTAACATTGCACTGGCACCACAGATGTTAGTTTTGCCGCCGGATTGCAATGTGTGCAGGGATGATAGTTTGATGTTGCAAAATCCAATGGAGGTAAATCGGGAACCTGAACCACCGGATGACACAATATGGATGGATGAAGGAGTTAGGGAGAATGAAGATGCAACAAATATAGTAATGGCAGAAGGAGTGTCCACAAGTGTGGAGGTCAATTTAATGGAGGAGGTAGCGGTTGAGGGCCGAGAGATGGACATCTAACCGATTCTCTCCATGGTGTATGGTACGTGTCTAATTCGAGAAAATTAATTATAAAAATTATGAATTTTTATTTTGGAATTGTAGAGGAGCTGGTAATACTTGGATTTTGCACGGTTTTAAATGATATGAGGAGATTACATCGAGTGCAATATTGTGGCGATTGCTTGAGCCCGAGTCGGTGGAATTAGAGTGTGATGAATTATTGAAAAATTAAGATTTGAAGCTCATTTTAGAGTGGAGGCACAGGGTATGTCGGGAGGTATATGGTTGTTGTGGAATAATTCACGAGTTCATATACGAATTTTGAGTTTTTCTCAACATAACATACATGGCATTGTGAATGAGGGGATGAATGATTCGTGGTTATTTACGGTGATGTATGTGAATCCAAATGTCATTTTAAAAAAGCAATGCTTCGATGAAGTGGTGAAGTTGGCTAGAGACATTAGACAACCATGGATGGTTATTGGGGATTTTAATGAAATATTGATGGCTGCAGAAAAGAGTGGGGGAGCCGAAGTTGATCATCAGAGGATCACCCGGTTTGCTAAGTGGGTTCAGGATTGTCAGTTTATAGATTTAGGGAGTAAAGGTCCTCGATTCACATGGAGAGGGGGAGTGCGAAATGGTTATGGTAGAGTGTATGAGCGTCTGGATAGGTGCTTTGGCAATGTTGCTTGGTGTCAATCATTTCATGCTGCATCAGTCTCAGTTCTTCCCCGCGTAAAATCGGATCATCATCCTATTTTGGTAGAGTTAAAAGATCAGAGTGATGGGCTTAGAGGAGGAAGTAAGCCTTTCAGGTTTGAGGCTGCCTGGATTCATCATGATGCTTTTACCGAGTTTATGAGGAAAAGTTGGGAGAGCGAGGTGGAGATTCCCAAAGCTTTGGACAAGTTGACAACTGTTTTGAAAGACTGGAATAGGGATGTGTATGGAAATATATTTCACCGCAAAAGAAGAGTTTTGGCTAGACTGGGAGGAGTCCAGAAAGCTATAGCATGGCAAGGAAATCCTTTCTTATACAAATTGGAGGATGAGTTATCAAAGGAATATCGACAAATTCTTCACCAGGAGGAAATTCATTGGTACCAAAAATCACGATGTCAGTGGATTTCGTTTGGAGATAGAAACACATCCTATTTTCACACTAAAACTATTATTCGAAGACAACGAAACAAAATTAAGGCTTTGAAGAATGAACAGGATATATGGGTTTGGGAGGAGGAAAATTTAAAGAAAATGGCTAGAGAATATTTTCAGAATTTGTTTCGGAAAGGTCATGAGGATGATCTTGAGGTAACTCGGTTAACAAGTCGTTTTCCAAATATCGAGTCCAATTTGTTGCAACAGTTGGCCATCCCAGTTTCAGATGAAGAAATAAAGGAAGCTATTTTTGAGATGAAGCCTTACAAGGCCCCGGGACCTGATGGGTATCAGCCAGTGTTCTATCAGTCTCAGTGGAAGATAGTTGGTCAGTCTGTCTGCAGATATATTAAGGAAGTGTTCCGAGGTAAGATGGATATTGCTCAAGTTAACCAGACGTATGTGGTCCTGATTCCAAAAACTCAAGCGCCAGAATACATTCATCAATTCAGGCCAATAAGTCTATGTAATGTGATTTTCAAGACAATGAGTAAGGTAATAGTTGGGAGGTTGAAAAATCTGATGCCGAAGCTCATTAGTGAAGCACAGAGCAGTTTTGTTCCGGGACGTCATATTACGGATAATATTATTGTCGCTCAGGAAATTATCCATTCCATGCGGAAAATGAAAGGGAAAAAAGGTTTTATGGCTATCAAAATTGATCTGGAGAAGGCTTATGATCGCCTAAATTGGAGTTTTATTCGAGATACTTTAATTGCAGCAAAAATTCCGGGTGATCTAATACGGCTCATCATGACTTGTATTGAATCTGCTACTCTTACTGTGTTGTGGAATGGTATTGCAACTCAGAATTTCAGTCCAGACAGAGGAATAAGACAGGGTGATCCTTTATCTCCGTATATATTTGTTCTTTGCTTGGAAAGGCTATCGCAATTAATTCAGCAGAGTGTGGAGGAGAATAGCTGGAAGCCTTTTAGTGTGCGCAGAAATGGAATGAAGATTTCTCATTTGTGTTTTGCGGATGACATGATTTTATTTGCAGAGGCAAGCATGGAGCAGTTGAGAAAAGTGTCTCGGTGTCTTGATATGTTCTGCTCAGCTTCGGGTCAGAGAGTCAGTATTGCAAAAACAAGGATATTTTTCTCCAAGAATGTTTCAAAAGCTTTGGCAATTGATATTAGTAGGCAGAGTGGATACCAAATAACAACAGATCTGGGCAAGTACTTAGGGGTGCCTCTGCTGCATCAAAGAGTTACCAAGCAAACGTATAGTTACTTAATAGATCATCTGCGCAGAAAGTTGGCAGGGTGGAAGTCTAATACTCTATCTCTAGCAGGAAAGATCACATTGTGTAAATCGGTTCTTGCCACCATTCCTCTCTATCCGATGCAAACTGCGGTTATTCCGAAGGCTACTTGTATTGAGATAGAAAAAATTTGCAGACGCTTCATCTGGGGTCAGAAGGAGGGAAGAGACAAGATTCATCTTGTAAACTGGCAGAAATTGTGTCTTCCTAAGGAGAAAGGGGGGATGGGGATCAGGAAAATGGAGCTGGTTAATAAAGCTTTTATTATGAAACTGGCCTGGGGTTTGTTAAAAGACACTAGCTTGTGGGTTCGATTTCTTAAAGATAAATATATGAGTACTAATAGGGGATCAGGTTCGCCAGTGGCAAATTCCAAGGATTCGTTACTGTGGAAGTCCATCTGTTCTGAATGGGAGGAAGTTCATAAAAATATTAGCTGGAATTTGGGCAATGGAGATCGAGTTCTGTTTTGGAGAGATAGTTGGGTGGAAGGTTATGGCCCTCTTGTTAATCATCTACAACAGGGGATGCAGATTGAATCCATAAATTGTTCAGTGGCTGATATGGTGGACAGTAGAGGTAACTGGAAATGGGAAGATTTTGCTCATCTTCTTACGGTTCACGCAGTGATGGGTATTGCCGGGTATATCCCTCCTCGGAGAGATGCGCCAGAGGACTCAGTGGTTTGGGAACCTTCAGCCAATGGTAGATTTAATGTTAAAACAGCTTACTTGGCCAGGGAGGACAGCGAGACCATGGATCAAGACCCTATATGGAGAATAGTGTGGAAATGGAAAGGAATAGAACGCATCAAAGTGTTCCTATGGTCGGTAGCTCATAATGCTATTCTGACAAATGAAGTAAGATGGAGAAGGAAGTTAACAGATAATAAGAATTGTAGTGTTTGTGTTAATGAAGTGGAATCTTTATTGCACGCTCTTAGAGATTGCCCTACGGCTAGGAGAATTTGGGAGGTTTTTGTCAAAGTGGAGGAAAGGGCAGTTTTCTTCAGTCAAAATTGGTATGTCTGGCTGGTCTCAAATTTATCTTCCAGGAATAATAATAGTGTTGGTGATTGGTCGTTGTTGTATGGCGTAACATTATGGTTTATATGGAAGGAGAGATGTAATAGAACTCTCGGAGCTAGGCAAGGAAATTGGTATGGGACTGTGCTAGCAATACGGAGAATGGTGGAGGATAGTAAGATGATCCAGAATAAGGGTATGGGGGATATGAATGGAGATTCAGGTACTACTTATATAGGTTGGAAATACCCAGCGGAAGGATGGATCAAGTTAAATGTTGATGGTTGCAGTAAAGGCAATCCAGGTTTGGCGAGAGCGGGAGGGGTGCTTAGAGATCATATGGGTACTTGGTTAGGAGGTTTCGCAAGAAATATTGGAATTTGTTCTTCAATAACTGCAGAGTTATGGGCGATTCACGATGGATTGAAACTCACATGGAACAAAGGTTTTCGGAAAGTGGTTTTGGAATCTGATTCCAAGGTTGTGGTGAATTTAATTAAGAATGGTAGTGAAAAGATGGATAGGTACTATCATCTTGTCATGCAAATAAAAGTTATGTTGGGGAGGGATTGGGATGTTGAAGTTGTCCATGTTTTTAGGGAAGCCAGTTGCGTGGTCGACTGGTCGCTAATTTTGGGTTGGGAAGAGATTTAATAGATAGAGGATCCGATGATATAACTGATCCTCCGTCTGGAATCTATCCTCTGCTGTATTTTGACCTCATTGGGTCGACTTTTCCTCGCAGTATTTTAGAAGGGCGTAACGCCCGATTTAGTACCAAAAAAAAAAAAAAACTTAGATTACGTGCAACGTGGCCGGATATATATTGTGACACGTACCTAGAAAAATACTAGCAAGTATATTGTAGCCTTTTTAGACTTTGCATGTCATCTTTAGCGAAACCTTTGTGAACCCTAATGTGACTTGCACACTTTCCTTCAATGCTGACTCGGACAGAATTCAATCGGCCCCACCTAAGAAATCACCGTTGATTCCTTCTCCACAAAAGTAATCACACAGTTGTAGTGGTAAAGAATTCATGACTAATGGGCTGACGTTTAAAATAAACAAACTTGAAGTAATGAAAATAATTCATGACACATGGGTTGATCATTTTATAAGAAATATATTTTAAAAAATTAACTCAAGTTTTGATTGAGTTGACAGAGTCGATCAAAAACAGCAAGATAGAATCCTATCAAGTAAATTTATAAGTTATTTTTAAAAAAGTTCGGTTTGCGCCAACTCTCGAGTTGATTTGCAGGGCAGGTATGTATGATATTTTGGATATGAACAGGATTATGCTGTTGTTTTTGGTACCAAGTCCCAAACTTTAGAGATACTGAAGAAGAATCTTAAAAGTGAAGGACGTTAATTTCCTTTCTGAGGACTGGATAGTGCTTGGCATAATCGCCGGCAAGTATCTTAAGGTTTAAGGATGTTTTGTAATGTAATCCTCGTGACTTGGGCTACATTTGTTACAAGAGATCGAATGATGTTTGGAAGATACGCAAGTAAGGGGTACTAATAATTCATTATTGGTGGTACGTAGCTAGTTTTCTAAGTCAGATATGAACTTTCTGTCCATTAAGAATTTAACTTAAGAATGATCTCTATGTACATTCCCAAAGTGGTATAATGATAAAGTGTTTGCGATCTACACAGTAGATTTCGAGTTTGGAACGTGCATCTTTTATAAGAATCTGGAACTGTGACAATTAGAGTTTTAATCGCTCATCTGGATCTACAAAATATGTTTTCCAGAGATCAAATCCAAAATAAAAAAGCTCTCCGTTCCTTAATTAACACACTTGAAAGAAGCCATGGCAGATCTGGAGACCACAGATTCAAGCTTTGAGTCGATGAAAACAAGGAGCAACTTTGAGGTGCAGCTCTCTAAAATTTACACAAAAGACACCCTTCCAGTCTGAAGTTGAGGGGATGTATTCTTGTTTTAACACCAAACAGGGGAATGTTGATGGAGAAATAGGAACATGCATAGTAACTTCTGTACTAGTCCTTCCAATGTAAGCCGAGAGGGAAAGGGGGGAAAGGAAGAAAAGAACACTGTAATAAACATAGCCTTTTCTGCTCCAACAAAACCCGCGTGCAGGTAGGACAGAAATTGGATTGGGCGAGCAAGGAAACTTCTTGCGACTTGCAAGATACCAAAAGAACTTTGTACAGCTTCCATTCGGCTTTGATGATGTGGCTTGCCATCTCCAATTTACACCCATAAAATTACCTCCTAAAGACTTTTTCTTCCTAGTAACTAGGGATCTGGTCAAAGTAGGCTGAGAGGTGAATCCCATGGCGGCTGGTTGAAGATGCAAATAAAGATCAAAATATATGCTGCTAAAATTGGTTGATACTGAAAGCAAAATGCAAAGTTAGCGCATCTACTGTCTGGAAATGCTTGGAAAAAGTAAATTTAACCTATCAGATGTCTTACTTTGTGAGGGGACAAATTCCTTGGGGTTTCCAATTTATTTATTATATAGTTTCTTTCTTGGCTTATGGCAAAATGCGACAAGCTTCTTTTGTTTCGACTCCCAGCATAATGAAACGAACATGAAGCAGCTAGGACCATCTCGGTTCTCTGATTTGCTCATAAAATTCTTTTGGGCCTCTATCCGTTTGGGCCTTAGGAGAATGCCAATGCAGTCCCTCAAGAGTTCTTATCATCTATTTCAAGTTTTAATCAGTCATGTATCCCTTCTAAAACTTACATCCCAGATTTTACTTCGTGCCAACAAAATATATTTTTCAAGAAGCATGTTTCCTCACATTAAAAATAAAAATGGATGCCAAAGCATTTCTCACCACGATTCTTATCGGACCATGAACAGAAACAAAAAACACGCGGTAGCTAGGACCACCAGTAGTAAATTGAGAGCAAACACTAGAAACCATGGAATATAGAAATATCATGCCTCCTTTAGTGAGAGCACATGTCAAGGGATCACCATCTTTCAAGCATAAGCAACTCCTTAAGATTATGTTATAGGGTATTGGCAAGTGACCTTCAGTAATGCTGTATACAATCATAAGATTCGTTCTTCTTTCTGAGTTGAATCTGTGAGGAAAAGGTAAGCAAAATTCTTGAAACGTGATAGGTTCCTTTCCATCTCCTTCCCGGCAAGAATATCAAGTACAGCACACACCATGAAGGGCGTTTCTGACATAGGAACAATTCAGAAACATGTATCGCACCTCAGCTGAAAAGAGAGTCGTAAAAATTGGACACCAGAACATTTGCACTTCATAAATATTAACTCAATCAAAAGCTTAGATAGACGTCCAACTTGCACCAGTTTGTTTCCACGAGGGCAGTCTGATACACTGTGTGTGAACACACCCGGATATTTCATGTATCTCACATTGCTCAGAAGAAGAATATTTAATAAAACTTTGAGAAGAGAAAGTTCAAACAGAAAATACCATGTACTAAGAAAATAAACAAAAAAAATACAAGCACAAAGCACATCAGATCTCACTCAACTGCTGCTCTTACTTTATGCAAGTAGGGAGTGCAAGTCCATGGCATACAAAAGCCAGCACAACGTAGATGATCACTAGTAGTAATAAAATCAAAGCAACCCTGCAAGATGCAAATGATTTAGTCAGAGGACAAAGCATTCAAAGATCACAAGTTTGAAGTAGGCAATGTTGAAAGAAACTCCTTCAGTACACATGTGCATGAAGTTATAGATCAAAACCACTCCAATTAAATAACATACGTGAGCTTAACATTTCTCCACCATACAGTGCTTCTGAAACGACGAGCTTGCTTTCTGAAACGGAAGGTGTTTCCTTGCATGTTAGCTGTTTTATCCACCAGCAATTCCAAGCGATCACCTCTCTCCAAAACTTTGTCAATGTTCTCAATCATGACATTTCTCACCTATTATACAACCACCAGAAATTTGGAAGTTACAAGTCTATTTAAAGCGGATAATTCAGGCAGGACCGCTCAACTGGAAATTCAGTAAATAATTGTTCAATATTATACCAGGTTTCTGCTCAAACAACGAGGATAATAATGGTTTGTTATATCCTTTATATGCCATTAATTCATCATTCAGTATCAAAGTAAAACTCAAGCCCACAAAGTAGTCATTTCACCAAAACACCACACTTTCACAAAGCAACAAAACAGCAAAATGGATCGAAAGTCAAAACCACATTTTACGAAACAAAATCTAAAACAAAACATTATTCCAGACATCAATTACCGATAGAAATCTAAATAACAATCACCCTTCAAGTAATAGCAATCATAATTCATTAAAGCTCACCTGACTCATTTCACCTTTCAGTCTATTTATCCTATCTGCATTTGGATCATTAGTGTAATACTCCATTTGCTGGCTCAAAACTCTTGAGAACTCATCATTCATGGCATAAGCTTGAGCTGTAATAACGGCACGGCCAAAAGTCCTCACAAATCTCTGATGAATGTCCTCGAGAAACGCAAATGGAATTCTTCCTGCACATAACATCAACGACACCATAACTTTTCCCACTCTAGAATCAATCCTAAATCATTCAATAAATTGTCAAACAAATAAGCAGGTAATAGATCGTGCACTAAAAATCACATGCTTCCATCTCTCTCTAAAATATCAAAACACAATAATTGTAATCGTGCCCAAGCCACAACAAGGTAACACCATGCGATTACCCCAGTCCCAGCGTAAATGGGATGCCTTTGACGGGGCTACATCACACTTCCCTACACGCAATTCATTTTCAGCTCTCACCTAAGTTGCAAAGTTTCACTCATTCTCCAACCATCACAGTAGCTTCAGCTAGCATTATAAAATCCAGTCTTTTCTGCAGCTCTCAAAAATAATTAAATTGTCGTTAAGGCCTCGCCATAGAGAAACTAATTCGTCTGAAATTCTCAAACGAAGAGATGAACTTAATTTCAGCTTCGAGTCCTAAAACCCAATGTTTCTTGAAATTCTGATCCTTTCCGAGACCCGACACCCTCGACTACATAGATAGTACCAAATAATCTCTAACGCAACATAATTAAAACCCTAATCAATCAAAATTTAATTGAAGTAAGAAAAATAAGGGAAATGAAACAAAATCTTACTGCCGGCGGTTTCGTCGGCCATACAGAGAACAGTAAGGCCATCGGTGCGTTTAACGTGAAAGATATAGCGATCTTGAGAGTAAGAGACGTTGATATCATCATTGCCTGGTATCTTGTCCAATATTTGCCGCGCAATCGCGCTTGCGTTTGTCACCGTCGAGCTAAACTCCGCTAGCACCACAGATCCCCTCGCCACCAGCGCGTACAGGATCGCCATCGGGGATCTGGTTAAGGATTTTGAAAACAGTTCCCTTCTTTTGAGTAATATTTAGCTTTGATTAAAATGGAAAGAAATAGGAGCGAAAGTGATGGGTGCGGTATAAAAACTGGAGACAGGTGATTGACTGAGTGGAGGTTTTGGTGGAAAGGTTAAATAAAAAAAATTGGGAAAATTGTTACGATGAGGAACTTTTAATACCTGTCACAACCGTTCCGGTCCGACTCGGTATGAGATTCATGCTGTGTGCTGATTGGTTTCTTTCATGTTACGGTTCAACTGTTCGTTTTTCTTATTTTAATTTTATTTTTCTTATTGTTTTAATGTATTTATATTAAAAATAAAAAATATTATTATAATATATTTTTCAGATCATAATGAATTTGAATATATTAAATAAAAAACGATGAATTGGATAATTTTTTTTTATTAAAATTAGCCTTATAATCAATGAAATTTTACGAAGTCAACTAACTGATCATTAAATTTAGCTAGTAGATTTTTTTAAATTAATTAAAAATAATATTATATTTAGGAGTACAGTATTGATTATTTTCTAAAATATTTTTTTATTTTGTAAATAAATTAAAACAATAATTTTTTATAATTTTAAAAAACAATATCATTGTATCAAAACAATCTAATTCGACAATAAAAAAATATATTATTTTAATACATTTCTAAATAACATATATTATTTTAATATATCTTTAAATTAAAAATATTTTAAAAAACAAATTCACAATAATATCAAACATCGATGACTACTGAGGTATCAATAATAATAAAAATAAAATAAAATGGTAATGACCTGAATTTCAATCTGCCACCCTACCGCTGAGCAGACGCACATGGAGTTCTTTTATAGAGGTGAAGTGATTTTATAGCAATGTTTGGCGTGTTTTTGAATATATATATATATATATTATTAAAATTTATTTTTAATATCAGCATTTAAAAATACAAAAAAAATATTTAAAAAATAAATAAATTGCAACGAACTGTATCCCAAAGCTGTATGATGAGGGCTTCTTCAATTTTAATATGCGTTTTGATACAGAAGCAGAAGCAACTGGAAATGTGGTGTCTGCACGTTATTGTATTATTTGACTTTCTACTCTGCTGCAATGGATAATAATAATAATAATATAACATTTATTTATTCATTAACTAAATAACAAAGTAGCATATTGTATTTATGATGCTGGCTTGTGATCATTCCGAGCACGTGTCCCAGAGGGAAGGGACACCCAACATCGCTGGACCTAGGATTTTTTAAATTGATTAAAAAATATCTATTTAATTTTTTTTAATTAATTTGAATTAACTAAACAAACTCATAAGAGAAATAAATAAAAATGATACTAAAATTGATTGTTTAACAACTTAGAGATAAGGATACTAAAATGAACTTTTAAAATAAAATTCAAAGTCACCCTATTTTCCTCACTCTTTTTCACTCAGGTCATGTGTCTTTCAATTCAACTCTTTATTCCAAAAATAAAATAATAATAGGATACTAATTTGAATTTAAAAGTAACCAATTATGTAAAACAAAACTAAAATAGTTGTTTTAAATGATATATCTGGTATTCACTATATTTCATCACACGTTTTTTCCGTATACGCTAAGATTTGATCAATTTTATCAAACAAGTCCATGATATCATACCAATTCCATCTCTAGTGGTTTTTATGTGAATCATGAATGTAAGATAATGGAACACTAACGTAATGGCAGAAATCTTACGATACATACAACATATCTCGAGTTTAAATCAGAACATGTATTCTTTATAAAAATTTAAAACAACCAAAATTTTATTAGTTCATTAGTCTCACAAGATATATTTTATCATGAATTTAATTTATGCACTTTATCATAAAAATATAGATAAATATTGGTATAATGTATTAAAAAAATGATAATTGTTTTTAAAAAAACTGGCTCTAATATACCATGATTGCCTTACACTCTTTCTTTCTTTCTTTTGCCCTTTTCTTCTTGGACTTTATCTGGTCAAAACTACAACACACAGCCACTATCTCCTGTCGTTAATGATTAAAGCCCACGATACGCGGTCCATTAAATCATTCAATTCACTGGGAAATACATATTCAAAAAATAATCAAAAGGTACTACATTTATTATAGCACATTTTCACTGGATTTCAAAATTGTTTTTTATAAAATTATTTTTATTTTTTATTTTAAATTAATTATTTTTTTATGTTTTTAGATCATATTCATGTGATGATGTCAAAAATAACTTTTTTTTTAAAAAATAATATTATTTTGATGCATTTCTGAACAAAAAATTATTTTCAAAAATAACTTCAAACACACTCTCAAACATGCAAAGAAACATTGTTTTTCTTCTCATGGATTAACGTGGATTAAAGCAGTGATTTTTTTTCACAAATCTAGTGGGGTGTACGACACTGCGTTTCAAAAATGATTTTGAATAATTTTGAAAAAAAAATATTTTTATTTTCTATTTTGAATTAAAAAAATTTGATATTTTTAGATTATTTTTATATGCTGATGTCAAAAATAATTTTTAAAAAATAAAACAATATCATTTCAATACATTTCTGAACAAAATTTATTTTCAAAAACAATCTCAACCACACTTCCATCCATTATAATAATCTAGTTGTCACCAATCTAGTATCACTTTAAACTTCTATTCAATAGACATATGGCTCATGACCACTAAAAACTAGATAGCCATAAAACCAATTACCACTATAATTTCTATAGTTTAAGGCTAAAGCGATGTTTGTTTTGTAGTTTAATATATTACTTTAAAATATATTAAATTTAGATTTTATATGTATCTATATACAGATATATATATATATATATATATATATATATAATTTTGATATGTTGATGTTTTAAATAAAAAAATATATTAATATATTTTAATTAAAAAAACACCTTGCACTGCATTCCTAAACATATACTTAATTTTTTTATTTTCTAATCAAGATAGTAAACCTCATTTTATTTCATCTGGCAGTGCATGCGAGATACTACGTGTCACTAGAATTTTATTTAAAAAGAAATATTAAAAGAACATTTTAATGTGTGACAGAATATTTGAAAAAAAGAAAAGGAATTTTCTGAACATGATCACCCTATGATGGAAGCAGGTACTGTTGGGTCATAGGAACGACTCGTCTGGCCATAACGACTTTCGAGCTTCGATCAGTCTTTCAAGGGGTTAGGCTGTCCCAGCCAGCATAACTGGGGGTCCGATGACAGAAAAATCCGGCCCTACCCAGCAAAACTGCTCGGAATAGTTATTAATATTGTTAGGGTCACCATTCCAGTTTTTTAATCGGAACAAAAAGTTATAATTTCAAAGTATTTTGGTGTATTTTTTCGGTGTCGTACTGTTTTTATATATATATATATTAATTTAACAAATATAATTAAAATTTGAATTCTTTTTTATTTAAAATATTTTGATATTTTTAAATTATTTTGATGTATAGATGTCAAAAATAATTTTTAAAAAAATAGATTTTGAACCCGGAACGGAACCGAGGCGTTCCAACCGAAATTTGACAGGAATTTCCGGAACAGGACGGAACTAAAACCAAGATAAAAACGACGTCGTTTTGTCTAGATTTTTTGAACAGAATGGGACGGAATTAAGAACTATGCCCCGGACAATGGATCATTTTTTTAACACGGAAAAAATGATGATTCATAATTGTTTTTTTATCACTGGTAACTAAAAACGTTTATACATGTATTTAGTAACAACAATTAAATTATATGTGCTAGTAAATAATAATAATATAAAATCTGAAATAAATTTTAATTTTAAATTGAATCTCTGAAGTTTTAATTGATTTGCATTAATAAAATTAAATACAAGTCTAGAAATTTTATTGAGGCGCGTGCAAGATCTGCTCAGAAAAAATACAACTGTAGAAATTTTCAATTGATTATTTTTTAATGTATAGTATAATGATGTTTAGAGGAGTCAAAAGGAAAATACAAATCCATAAATTTTAAATATATAGTTTGTTCATTTCAAGATCCGTGAGATTAATTAAAATATATGTAAATTGAAAATAAATATAAATAAATCAATAAAATCAAGTTGAAAATAAATGTAAATAAATAAATAAAACCCTGTTGATTCTGTTAGAAATCACGGGCATTTTTCAACGTCATTTTCCGAGAAGGTATATTTCGAAGAAAACAAGGAAGAAAAGTCATTGCCCATTAATGAGAGACGATAAAAGCTGAAATCTCTCGCTTCACGTAAGAGATAAATGAAGCTTCCTCGACCAGACATCAGCCGTGTCACAGCCACATGCCATCCACTGGGAATTCGTGGCTCCACCGTAATCACCACCACGCACCAGTGACCAGACAAATACTAATAAACAAAAACTTGAAGATGAGATGTAGATGGAATAATCTAGAACATGAAGGCTACAGATATGTTGAGCCATGTGACATTCTGTGGAATTACTATTACATTACTTATCAATAATAGATGTTGACAACTCAGCTGCTTTTTTTTTTTTGTCCATAGCTGCTTTTAATTAATTAATTAATTAAATAAAGAAAAAAAAAGTTAGCAATAGCCAGTAGATTTTTTTTTAAATGAATGTGGTTCAGGATATTTAATCACACAAAATAGGACATTCACCAAACTATGTCCCTTGAATTTGTTTATTTAAATTAATAAAAGATAAATTCACATAGTGAAAAACTTGTCCTTAATGATGTATATGGATGATGAACAAAATAAAAAATAATTGTTCATGAAATATTTGTGTTGTTTAAAAGTTTATTAAAAGTTAAAACAACTATTATCAACCACTCCAAGTTTGTTGTTAAGTGTAGGGGGTAAAAAGATATTTTTATTATAAAAAAGAAAGAAAAGACCTTGACACAATCTTGTAACGACCAATAGAGTAGTGAAAATGACCAAAACACCCTTACCATAATGTTATTTTTTCTTCTCCCAAAGGAAAATAAGTAATTTTATTATAGTAATCCATATTAAACGGTGTTTATAGCTACAACAAAAGACTCGTGCCCTATATATATATATATATATATATATATATATATTGGCATTGAAAGTTTTTTTAGTTAGTTGGCAACTAGTTTACAAGGCAATGATATGTTGTAGTTTGAATTGTAAAAGATGATTCCAGGTCTTAGAAAGTAATTTGACATTGTTATTAAACATGCCTTCACACCCCAACCTTAAAATTCGCTTGACGGAACTCCTTCTCTAGCTCGAGTATGAAATTAAATTGTATGAGAGTTGAATTGATATGACTTGTTCAACTTGGTAAGTCCAAAAATAAATTGGATAACTAGTAAAAAGCTTCAGTTTGAAATTGAAATACATGGGAGTTGGCTTGACATGACTTATTCTACTTGGCAAGTCTAGAATTAACTTGGATAACCAGTAAAAATCTTGAGTTTAAAATTAAATTACATGAGAGTTGCCCTAGCATGATTTATTGGACTTGGTGGGTTAAAAATAACCAGAAATAACTGGTAAAAAAATAGTTTAAATATTTAAAAATAAACTAAAATAACTTTTTTTTATATTGAGATAACAACATATTAGATATATATATATATATATATATATATATATATATATATATATATAAGGAAGTTGTCAATTCCATTCCGTTCCGGCTGGAACATTCCGTTCTATTTAAAAAATCAAGATGAAACGACGTCGTTTTTGTCTCAGTTTTAATTCCAGTTCGTTCCGGAAATTTTGGCCGGAACTTCTTGGTACCGTTCCGGCCTTAAAATCCTCTTTATTTTGATTAACTTGTGACTTTTTTCTAATTTGAGATTATGTTTGTTTGACTTTCTATTTATATTGTATAATGTAAAGTTAATTTATCTTGAATTTTAATTATGCTTGTTAAATTAATATATATATATATATATATATATATATATATATATATATATATATATATATATATATATATATATATATATATATAAACAATCCAACAGAAAAACCGGAATGACGGCCAGAACGGTATTGACAACTTAACAAACTCCTTTAAGTTAAAAAAATAATTTTTATTTATTTAATTATACTATAATAAAAATAAATGCTTATAAAATTAAATACAAACTAGATGTTTATTTAAGACTATAATAACATCATAAACAAACCGGGCAATTTATACAAAACACATTTAAAATCAAGAAAATGGTAGAATACAAATTTTAAAAAAAGAATAATGAAAATAAAAAAGAAAGAAAAAAGAGTGACCTTCACAACTCATCTGCTGTTATGAATAGCGAAGGAGTTGATAATTATATGCCCTAAAAGTTAGCGTGGTAAGGTAATTAAATGGAAACCTTTTCCTCGAATTACAGTCCTTTCTCAAGGTGGGGTTTCAAAACTATATTTGATAATTGATTTTTACATAAAATTTACATGGAATTGGATAACTAGAGTTTTATTCAGATTGCTCATAACTCGTTTTTTCATGAGCGCACTAAGTACATTGAGATCGATTGTCATCTTACTCATCATCATCTCAAACACGACACCATTCTTTTGCTTTTTGTTCCTTCTACCTTGCAGATTGCAAATTTCTTCACCAAGGCACATCCCATCTCTCGTTTTCACTTTCTAGTTGGCAAACTCTCGATGCTTATAGCTGCCGCATTGTGAGTTTGAGGGGAGATGTTAAATAATAATTATGTTGACTTATTTAAGTTCTGTTTGTTTCCCGGAATTCACTTTCCGGAAAACCACTTTCCAAACTTTCCTGTGTTTGTTTGTCTTCCGGAAAGTTGGTCAACGGAAAACACTTTCCGGTCAACGAAAAAATTTGGCTTGGTTTTCAGGAAAGTGTTCTCCAGAAAATTTGGGCGGAAAACACTTTCCGGAAGTTGTGAAAAATTTAGAAATGTCATTATTTGCTGATTATATCAAATTTAATCCTCAAACTTTTGATTTCTATATATAATTTGTTTTAAATATTTATTTTTCAATTCCATCTCTTAAATTTTAATTTTTATATTAATTTTGGTCCTTATTTTTATAATTGCTATTTTCTTTTTTCTTATCATTTTTATATTGAAATTTTTTATCTATCAAATTTGGTCCTCATTTTTTTATTTGAAATAATTTATGAAATGTTAATTATTATTATTTTAATTTATTCACCTTTCATTTTTTTTATTTTTAGATTTGATCTCTATTATTTTGATTATTATTTATTTTATTTGAGATAATTTATGAATTTTTTTTAATTTCATTCTCATTCAACTTTTTAATTTGTAAGATTTGTTCCTCATTATTTTAATAAACTTGAAAAAAATTAATTTATTAATAAATTATTTTCCAGTTCATTTTTCATAACACAAACACTGGAAAGTGTTTTCCAGTTCATTTTCCATAACACTTTCAAACATCGGAATTTACTTTCCAGAAATTCACTTTCCCGGAATTCACTTTGCAAAAGGAAACTACTTTCCAGCAAACAAACGGGGCCTAATATTCATTAAGGGTAGAATAGTATTTTATATTTAACCTATATATAGTTTATTTGTAATTAGGTTAAGTGAAGGACTCACAATTGTAGCCTATTTTTTTATGATTTTGCTCTTAGTTATGTTAACAGTATTGAGGAAATTTTTTTTTTTTTTTTCCATTACTAGATTGATTTATTTCCAGGTCGATTTTTTTTTCAGGATCGAATCATAATCTTACACTTTGTTAGTATTGCATTTAAAGGAGCTTTTGAAAAAAAATTGAAATTCTTTTAATTTTATTTTTTATTTTAAATTAAAAAAAAATAATGTTTTTAAATTATTTTCATGTGTTGATCTTAAAAATAGTTTTTTAAAATTAAAAAAATTATTTTAATATACTTTTAAATAAAAATTATTTTAAAAAACAACATCAAATAAATCCACTCGGAAACAATAATTTAGAGAGTCCCATCTCTTAAATCTGAAAACAAGAAAAAATCAGCACAAAAAGTTTCATTTCTTTTTCAATGAAATAGGCCTGGCACCCTTCCCCCCTTCTTCTTCTTCTTTTTTTTAATAAAAAGAATTTATCACAGAAGAGGAAAAAAGCAAGTTACATGCATGTCTCAGGAACACTCCTCGCCGGGGCTTTCCCTGAACCAGTTATGTGACTTGTCTCAAGGTTGAAATTTGCACATTATATCTCGAGTTTGAGTTAGTATATGTATTTTTTATAAGGTCTGAGATTTACATAGTAGATCTCAAGTTCGAGTTAGGATATGTACTTTTTATAAGGTCCGAGATTTGCACAGTAGATCTCGAGTTCGAGTTAGGATATCTATTTTTTATAAGGTCCGAGATTTACACAGTAGATCTCGAGTTCGACTTAGGATATGTACTTTTTATAAGGTCTGAGATAACTAAGATTTTATTCGTTCATCTATACCCACAAAATATATTTTCAATAATAAAGTTTCCTATAGTCTAAACCCTTCTTGAAGCTCTACAGCTAATCAAGAGCTGGGAGTTTCTCTTCATTTAATATTTTATATCTCGGATTTTTCAGGGGAGTTCATTAGAATATGACTTCTTAAAAAGTGATTTGAGTCTTTTCAATTTATCGACCGAAAAGGAACTTCATGTTCCATCAACCACGAGCTCAACTCTCTATCAACTAAAAATAAAATAAAATTTCAATCACAAGACTCCACTAAGTTTATTATTTACGGCGTAAAAAAATAGATATTTATAAATTATTTATTGTGTTCTAGGTATCCATATATATAGTATTTATTTTTATTTATTTACCTAATATAAAATTAATATATTTCAGGTCAAAATCATGAGTGGAGTCGAGCTATATCTTATTCATTACCCATAACATATATAAACAACTATTAAAAGAATATTTGTTCATCCGAGTTAGAATTCATTAAGTTCAAATTAGATTATCATCCTTAAAATTTAACAAAAAAAATTTGATGCGAGGGAATCTTATCTAGCTAGGTGAGCGAGTAAAACCCTGATTATTTTAGACTCTTATAGATAATACACGTCCTAACTTAAACTCAAGACCTTCTATGTAGATCACAGACTCTTTATTATCACGACTCAATCATTAAGGGTTAAATCAATGATTAGTGAATTCAAAACCTAACACAGACTAGGGACCCGTTTGTTTGCTGGAAAGTGGTTTCTTTTTGGAAAGTGAATTCAGGGGAAAGTGAATTCCTGAAAAGTAAATTCCTGAAAAGTGAATTTCGATGTTTGTCAGTGTTATGAAAAATGAACTGCAAAACACTTTTCAGTGTTTGTTTGTGTTATGAAAAATGAACTGAAAAATAATTTATTAATAAATTTTTTTTCAAGTTTATTAAAATAATGAGGAACAAATCTTACAAATTAAAAAGTTAAATGAGAATGAAATTGAAAAAAAATATAATTACATAAATTATCTCAAATAAAATAAATAAAGATCAAAATAATAAAGATCAAATCTAAAAAATTAAAAAAATGAAAGGTGAATAAATTAAAATAATAATAATTAACATTTCATAAATTATTTCAAATAAAATAAGTAACAATAAAAAAATGAGGACCAAATTTGATAGATAAAAAATTTCAATAAAAAAATGATAAGAAAAAAGCAAATAGCAATTATAAAAATAAGGACCAAATTAATATAAAAATTAAATTTTAAGAGATGGAATTGAAAAATAAATATTCAAAACAAATTATATATAGCAATCAAAAGTTTGAGGATCAAATTTGATATAATCAGCAAATAATAATATTTCTAAATTTTTCACCACTTCCGAAAAGTGTTTTCCGCCCAAATTTTCCGGAAAACACTTTCCTGAAAACCAAGTCAAATTCTTCTTTGACTGGAAAGTGTTTTCCGTTGACCAACTTTCCGGAAGACAAACAAACACAGAAAAATTTGAAAAATGATTTTTCGGAATTCACTTTCTGGGAAACAAACACAGCCTAGATTAATGAAAAAACTATTTTAGACTAACCCTAATGAACCATCAATCGGCAAGCATTGGACCAAGTGGATCCCGAGGGGTCACATGTGATCAGGAAGAGCTCAGAATAATCTTACACAGAGTACACGATAAGGCGTTAAATCAGCATCCTCGACATGGACCTCTCTCTCTGCATCTGCATAGCATTTCAATCAACGGTGGCCGGTCCGACAGCAAATTATCGGATTCACGTGACCTGAACCGGGTATAGTATGGGTTTCAATTATTGAAAATATACTAGACAAAATACAACGGGACACAGGCACCCCAAAAAAGGATCCACGTTTGTCATAGTTCACAACCTGGATCCCATTCAGAGAATAATATTGTCTCCAAGTACTGCCACTTGCCTAAGTTGATTTGAATTTCTGGTCTTCGAAAATACATTTTAGGTTAATTTAAATTGCTGGGAGGTAGATTTTTTGACGCAGAATAAAAAAAAAAAGAAGAAGAAATAAGAGAGTCTGATGGGTTTTACAGCCCACACATACAGACGTCATCATCATCTATATTCTTAGAGAATGTCAGCATGCTCGAGTTGATTAAACCAGAGTTAATTCTGCGGGCTACAATATTGAGAGCTCCTGTGCAGTGTGGTGTGAAAATAAAAATGAGACGGGGAGTAAGGTTTGCACCCGTGTAAAACATGTAATTATAAAATAAAAAAATCCACACACATGCATGCGTACAAGATAGAAAATTAGAGATCCGAATCTCTTTTTAAGGATATGGGGAAAAGAAAGACACACATGCAGGGTGAGGGCACTCTCGTCTCTTAAGAGAGATCAGGGTTCGACCCCTTCTCTTGTATGGAGCCGGCTATTTGAGGAGCATTTTTACTCTTTCAAGATCCACTCGGTACGAACGTGGATTAATATAGGCCAATGTCTGGGATTTTATATATATATAAAAAAAGATATGGGGAAAAGAAAGACTTCAACCAGGAAAGGGCTGGTCGTTAATTTGTTCTTGTAAAAAAGACATTGCTGAAAGGTGATAATGTTGCTGATAATATCTCAGCACCAGAGCCAAAGCACGCTTCTTCTCCACATGCATACAAAAATGTAAATAGTGGCGTCACAGCCCTTTCAACTCTCTTCCACTCAATCAATCTCACAATTCCCACCTCACAATTCTCCTTTTAAACTGGCACTTCTCCCCTAAAACCTCACAATTTTCTGCTTGGTTCAGTAGCAGTGCTCAAGCTACATCCATGGCTTCCAAGAAACTCATTGCCGTCAATCTGATCCTATCCCTTCTCTTTTTCTCAACATTCTCCAGTGCCTGCAGTACTTGCAAGCCTAAGCCTACTCCCCCGGCAACTTGTCCCAAAGACACATTGAAGCTAGGAGCTTGTGCTGACATCCTTGGACTTGTTAACGTTGTTGTCGGAACGCCACCGTATACCAAGTGCTGTCCTCTGCTTGAAGGCCTGGCTGACTTGGATGTTGCCTTGTGTCTCTGCACTGCTATCAAAGCTAATGTGCTTGGAATTAACTTGAACATTCCAGTTGCTCTCAGCATACTTGTTAGTGCATGCGGCAAATCTATCCCTCCTGAATTCAAATGTGAATGAAAAATATTTCTTTTTTTTCTTTCTGTGTAGCTTGTTTCGTGTATTTGCAAAACGTGATCTTGTTGCTGGGTTTTATATTAGCTTTCGAATGCTTTCTTCTTACAGCTGATGTCTTTGAGGGAAGGGCAGTGTTACATTATGTGTGATTTGTTCCAATAACCAGGCCAGCTTGTCTGCCTAGGTCTTGTAGTGTTTCTTCATGTTTATTGTGACTCCAATTTCTTTTGTATTACTTTACTTTACATTAATTGGTCAATTGAGTTTGGATGTGTATTTGACTCTTATTTTTATTCTAGAAAACCCATTTTTATTTAGATATTTTTATCCATCTGATTAAGCAAGTAAAATTCTCTTACAAGATGAGCACAGCCTGAGATATACTATAAATTTTAATTTATTTGTAATCACGTCGTATTCTTGAGAATGTGTTCGACATTTGGTTCTTATTAATTATCATTATTATAATTTCTTCATTATGAATGATACGCCCGAACCAGCTCATAGGCAGAGGAATGGATGGAGGAAGCAGGTAAATGAACGCAAAAGGAGCTACAGGCCCAATAATTCATTGACACCTGTTGATAAAATCCTCACAAATTTGACGTGAGCTGCTTCCTTGTTCAAGCACAAATATAATTTACGCATGCAGTAAAATTAAACACACAAATGAATGCTTATTGCAATATCATGGAAGGTGATGTTATATACACAAATGAATGCTTATTTAGCAGTTTAAATTATTAATTTTACACATGCTGCTAAGATGAAAATTTTTGAGGCTTGAAACTTGTATAGATCTATATTATTTTGTGTTTGTTTTTTATCAAATAGAATAAAAATATTGAGATTTGAACTCATGACCACTAAATTAATAAAACTGTGATATTATATTAAAAAACTATTTTATCTAAAAATTTAAATTATTAAATAAAATTTTAAAATATAATTTATATTAGTTTTCAAAAAAATTAAGGCCGGTCAAGAGAAAGAACAAAGATCTTCCTTAACTTCAGGGATTTGGCGTCCCTCTCAATTGCTGAAATATATAATGATGTAGCATGAAAGGTATCCTCTTGTGTTCACATACCGGAAATTATAATGCTTTTTGGAGTTTAGTTTTAAACATGTTTTTTTATTTGAAAATATATTAAAATATTTTTTTAATAATATCAGTATATCAAAATATTCTGAAAAATAATTTAATGCCAAAAAAATATTTTTCTTTCAAAATTGATTTTAAAATTAAAAAATAGCATGTCATCAATAAAGATTATGATATCAATTTGTTAGGAATTTATGAAGTTAAATATTTCTTTTTTTTTTCTTCTAAAAGTAGTATTAGAGAGACAATATATATCATAGTTGTCAATACCGTTCTGGTTTTTCGATTGGAACAAAATGTTACGGTTTCGGAGCGTTTCGACGTGCCGTTTTGGTGTTGTACATTTTATATATATATATATATATTAATTTAACAAGCATAATTAAAATTTATTTATTTATTTATTTAAGATATTTTGGTGTTTTTAAATTATTTTGATGTATACATGTCAAAAATAATTTTTAAAAAATAAAAAAAATAGATTTTGAACCCGAAACGGAACCGAGGCGTTCCAGCCGGAATTTCGGAAACGGACCAAAATTAAAACCAAAATGAAAATGATGTCGTTTTGTCTCGGTTTTTCGAACGGTACTGAACATATTAATTCCGTTCGCTCAGCGAAATGGCAGAACATAATATATATATATATATATACTATGATATACATACATACATATACATACACACACACACATATGTGTGTGTGTGTGTAGCACATGCATTCACTTGGTTGATCTAAATGTCTACTCCTCAAATAAAGGAGCTCCTATTATAATAAACACACTAAATAGAAAGTTTCAAGAGGATGCAAGTGTGCTTTAAGAAACTAAAAAAAAAAAAAATATAGGAAGAAGTCGTGATTCAAGTTAGAGACCTGATTGGATCAAATAATTTTCTAACCTAATAAAAAAGAAGAAGACAACAATACATAGATTGAACGGAGAGAAAAAGAGTTATAATGATGATGATGATGATCAGTGTTTATTAAAAAGAGAGAAAAAAACGAGAATATATTTTGACCTAATCAATTTGACAAACTATCCTAAGAAATATAAATCTAAAAGAATCGGGACCAAATGTTATATAAAAACATAATAAGAGGAAAATTAACATTATTTGATTTAATAGTGAAATTGAAAAAGAAAGCTTACATTTAAGAAAAGACCACAACGCAAAAATCAAAAGAAAGATGATCGACTATAAAATAAAAAACTAAACACGTCAAAAAATTACATCTTAATGAAACGAAAAATCAAAAACAAATTTAAAGTTTATAAAAGGAATCAAGCTGAAAATCAAAGAATTAAAAGTAAGAGGACTAATTCAAAAGCATAAACAAACTAAGAGGACAGCATAGATTTTTTTATTGGGCAATTTGATTTTCAAGAAGAAAATATAAAAGAAAAGAAAAAGGTTATAGAGCCATTACCTCCGCACAAGCCATTATATGCACCACTTCATTATGTACGTGTGCACCACTCTATTAAATGCGTGTTTGATATCATCACTTATAAAAATAATATAAAATCACTAAAAAAATTGATTTAAAATAAGAAAAATCCATTTATTTTAAAATATTTTTCAAACACATATTGACAATATGCATGTTTGGGAAGACAATTGCGTTTGTTTTTGAAAATGCTTTTCATTTAGAAATCAAAAAAATATTTTTTTTTAGTTTTTAAAAATCATTTTTAATATCAACACATCAAAATAATTTAAAAATATCATATAAAATTAATTTAAAATATTTATTTTAGAAAACAGCTTCGAAGAATTCTACATTTGATAAGTGGCTGGATATGAAAGCAATGATCTTAGTCACATGTTTTTAAAAACAATCTCTTCTGGGCCTAAATGTACAAGAGATGTTTCAATTAGCCAGACTCATGAATTTCACTATTTCCAAGCCCATGGATCCTCAATCCAAAGCCCAAGAGCCCGATCAGCCTTAAATCCCAAATCATTTTGCAAAATGTAATGATCGGCGCTTTTTGATCCACCGCTCATGCACAAAAATGTTTGATCAAAGTTTCTAAAAGCTGTTTTTTTTTTATAAATAATTTATTATAAAAATAAATAAATAAATTTTAATTTAAAATTATGCTTAATAAAAATATCTCAAATTATTCTTTAAAATACGTATTTGGCACCTTAATTTAATAGTTCAAGAATAGCGCCATGCAATTCCCTAAGGGTGAAATTAATAAAAAAATTAATCTAGAAAGAAGAGCCAAAAAAAATTACAAGAATAAAATTAAAACTATTATAAAAATAAATATTTGATAATGGGTGAAATTGAAATGAAAATTTACTTCAATAAAAGGAGAAAAAAATATTATTTTTTCACATGAAAATATATATTTTTATCAATACTTTAAAAATAAATACATTAAAATATCAAAACCCCGAGCTTACAAACATGAAAAATGAGCGATTTGTTTCTACAAATTAATTCATTGATTTAAAATCTAGTTTGAATTTAATTTAATATAATATAAAATCAGAATGAAATTGATAAAATTAAACTAATTTAATCTAACATAATTATAATTGATCAATTTAAAATGAATTAATTTTTTTTATCTAAACAATTAAAATTAAATTATTTCAGATTAACTTGCTAAACTCATTATATACTAACCATAAACCGAACCATTATCCTTGCCAAATTTTACAGTTAAGCTTCACCATGAGAAAGTTGCAGGGAAAGAGAAATAAAACCCCAACCGAGAAAACAAAAATAAGATAAATAATATAATATATGAAACGGGTATAATTGTCTTTTCGTTGGCTCAAAGCTATTACTGACGACCCTGTCTCCTTCCTTCTCGCTCCGCATCGAGAGAGAGAGAGAGAAGAAATAAAACAGACGCTACAAACAAAGCAAGAATCGAAGCAAGCAAAGCCCGCAGGTGTGCTCTTCACACATCACATTTCACTCTCCGCTCACTCTATCCACGTCTGCGCCGTCGTCTTCCCTTATCACTCGGAAGAAAAAAAGTGGAAAATCCGATTCATGAAATATAAATTTACGATCACCACCCGGTGATCTCCACGGTTCGTGCTCCTCCGGTTTCTACGATCTTATCCTCAGAGAAAAAGATATTTATGAAACACTGAGGTTCTGAGTTTCCACAGCGTCAATTTCTGCTGATTCTTAGCTCTTAGAGAGAGAACAGATTATAGAGATAGAGAGAGATGCAGAGGCTGCGGAGTCCACCGAAGCACAGGCACGACGGGACTTCGCCGCTGCCATTAGGGATGGATTGGAGTCCTCCGCCTCGAAAATGGGTAAAATTGTCAATCTAGTTTAATTTCTTCGTTTAATTTCAAAATTAGTTTTTATTTTAGTCTTTTTTCTAGGCTTCCATGTTTTCTTTTAAGAAAAAAATTAATTAAGTATTATCTCAGTACGAAATGATCAAGCAGTTGCTGAATTGTGATTTGATCGATGGATCGTGTCAACGCTGAGTTTAATTAAGAGGATAATTAAGTTGTAATTAGAATTAGTTCAGCTGTTTTTGCATATGGAAAGTGATTTTTTTTGGCATGAAGTTAATTTAGGCGAACCGGACTGGCATTCTAAGTGACATCAAGCCAAATCATCTCATTAATTGTATCTCAACTGAAACAACTGTTATTTAATTTAGCACGCTTGCCTTAATTTGGATCGCGTTCTAAAGAACTCGTTGCATGTATTAAGTAAGCTGATTTAACAAATATAAATGGGATTTCTGGTTGTTTATTTGTTGATTTTTCATTATTTATTGGAATTGAGAATCTTGATTCGGCTGGTAGTATCATGCAGCATGCATCGACAAGTCTAGTGGTTGTAAATGAATATGGTGTTTTTAACCAGTAACGGTGCTTGAAGACTTGATAGGAAATGTGAAAATCTATAGAATGATGGTTGGAAGTTGTTGAATTTGTCAAGTTATGCTGTGAACAAGATAGAGAACGGTACATTTGCATCCCTTATGAGCTTTTATTTTCGGTTTTCATGACTGGTGTATTAATTTCTTCCTTTTTTTTCTTATGATGTCTTGCACCCGTAACTGGCTTGTCATTTTGTGATAGCAAAATGCACTGGGTTTTTTATATTCTTCTTCTGCTCAATAAAAATGTTCAATGCTTGAAAGGATAAGATTGATTTTTTATTTTGTTTTGCAGAGTGGGCGAGAAACTGTTTGGCCTCATGATCCTAGAACGGGATGGAGTTACTGTGTCACCATACCGTCCTGGGTCGTTGTCCCAAAATCAAGAGATTCAGATCCTGTTGTGGTACTCAAATTGAATGATTCTCCCGTGTTTATCTATACCAAGGGTTAGATGTTATTATGCGATCTCCATTGATTTGTTGTAAAATGATTTAGATTGGTTACTTATTTCTAGGAAGCTTCAAACAATATGGACATCCAATACCATGGTTTACCTTCCTGTAGGGAATAACCAGTTGAAATTTCCAAAGCATACTACTGTAGTTAAAGAGGTTAATAGCATTCCTCGTTTTTGTATTTGCATTCATTCCATTAGTGCAAGAATTGTTTTATTTTCATGTTATATCAGTAGGTTTTAGTTTTTTGGTTAAAACCATTTCTTGTTACCTTAATATATGTAATTTTCTTTGTTTGGGAAGTGCATAATATGTAATTTGTTGAATTCATTTTCCAAATATAACTGTATTCTTTCCAGAATTTCAGTAAATTCATCTGGGTCTGGATTCATGTATCTGTATGTGTGTGCCCATGCTTATGTGTACATGTTAATGACTATGCACTAGCTTTGTACATATTATGTTAACATTCTTAAGGGGCAGTTTTACAGGGTTCAGGTGGGTTTACAATCGCCAGAAGGGGTTACAACCATGCGTGGAGTGTTAAGAAGATTTAATGATTTTTTGAAGTTATTTACTGATGTAAGTACACATTTCTATTCCATTTTGGTACATTAGTTATTCCACTCTGTTAAGTTAGGGTACTGAGCAATTAAAGTATTCAATTAGTCAGGGCCATTTGACATTCTTTATGGGAACTAGGTCTTGAACCTCTTATATTTTCCATTGGCTATCTCTTGCAGCTTAAGAAGGCATTTCCTAGAAAAATTCTCCCTCCAGCCCCGCCCAAGGGACTTCTGCGTTTGAAAAGCAGGGCACTCTTGGAAGAGGTACGTAATGTGTTTTGGACTTTTTTTACTATATTTGTTTTTCCTTTTAATTGGGAAACACAAGAAGGTTATATTTTGACTGTCAATATTTTTCGCTCTACTTATTCTTGATGTTTTCCTATCACTAATGCCACTTCATTCTACAGAAGCAAATTCCCATGACTGCTGGTATAAGCTGATTACATCATTACAAATATCTTACGGAAAAATTAGACTTGCTTAAGTTTCTGATTATGATGACGTGGAAACCAAAAACTATATAATTTTATTTATTTGCAGTTATAGCAATCTAGACACAATTTTTAAGCTGGGTTTAGGTATAGTTGCAATATAGTGAAAATTTTAGGAAAAGAGGATTATGTTCAGACTTGGCTAGTTAGTTTTTTCCTTTATTTTGAAGTTAATAAGAAAACTTCATTTTGTTTGCATTTAAGTGACTAATATTCTTAAAAGACTTTGCTTTGTTGCAGAGAAGGTACTCTTTGGAGCAGTGGATGACAAAACTGCTGTCTGACATTGATTTATCAAGAAGTGTTTCAGTGGCATCCTTTCTTGAATTAGAAGCTGCTGCTAGGTCTTGTATGTATCATTTTACCTTAAAAACATCTTAGTACCTCCTTTGTAAAAGTGCATAATTTACTTGAATCTCAACTATTTTGAAAAATGCTAGTATTTTGTTTTCTTTAAGATTTCAATCTTGCTTAACATTTCCTGCAAGTTTTTCAGCATTCCAAGAAGCAAATCAGCAGTCATTAGAAGGAAGTCCCACCGGTGATAGTTCAACCTCCTCACTTCAGATACCTCCAAATTTAAGTTCTCTTGCTACTGGTTCATCAATTGCATCAGATTATGGTAGCGATACTGCTTATGAAACATCTGATCTTGGAACACCTAGGCTAGGAAGAGATGAAAATTTTGGAATTGGCTTGGGGGATCTAGCACTGGATGAAGATCTAATCAGTCCTATGGAAAAACTTGTACAGTATGGCATGTCAAACATTGATGAGGGACTGTTTATGGGACATGCTATTCTAGAGCAACTAGAGGGTCTTCCTAGGCACAAACCGCATGGTGGACATATAAATAATGTCACAGCGAAAGATGTATATAATGGAAATGCATCCAAAGCTTCATTTTTTCCTGGAAACGGGATGGAAGTTTTCTCTGACCCAGGGCCTGGTAAAGTATTTGGTCATGTCAGAAAGTTGTCCAGTGAGAGTGTTGGAAGTGACGGAAGTTCTCTACGAGGAAGTGAATTATCAAACACTGGGATACCAAATTCATCTGGTGATGGATCTCTTGACCTTCCAGGAGTAGCTGCTGAGGTATTGAGCTCCACAGAAGTTCTTGGTAATGCAGAGCTGCAATTTTCAGGTGATGCACACATAGTACTTCCCGTGGATCAGCGTCATAAAATGAACAGGGTTCTATTAACGATGCAGCGGAGGCTAGTCACAGCTAAAACAGACATGGAAGACCTCATATCAAGATTAAATCAAGAGATAGCTGTAAAAGATTACCTTACATCAAAGGTATGTTGAGCGAAATTGCATGAGCTTTGCATATGCCACCTTTTTGTCACATGTTTGTAATCTGTGAACTGAATATACTTCTATGCAAGTGTGTAATAACTATTGAACTCTCAAATATTCAGCCTTTGGCATGTCTTTTGATGCTGTTCTCTTATATTGCTCATTGGATCTCTTCAGGTCAAGGATCTGGAGGTGGAACTCGAAACTAACAAACAGAAAAATAAAGAAAATATGCAGCAAGCTATTTTGATTGAGAGGGAAAGGCTCACCCAAATGCAGTGGGATATGGAGGAATTGAAACGGAAATCATTGGAAATGGAATTGAAATTGAAGTCAAAAGAGGTTACATGTTAGCCATCATTGTGGTTTCAAAGCTTCACTTTTGTTTTTTATTTCCTAAGTTTCTTTTGGAGATTTCCTGCATCAAGGGAAAGATGTCCTTTCAATTACTTAAATTCAGATAATGATTAATGTAACCATTACAGGGTGAGCAGCCAAGTACAGAATTTCAAATGGCAACTACCGACCATGAGAAAGACATAGCACTTGAGGAGTTGGATGCTGCGAGAAAGCTACTTGAGGATTTGTCTAAGCGATATGAAGAGCTTGAAGCGAAATCGAAAGCAGATATTAAATTTCTTGCAAAAGAATTTAAATCCCTTAAAAATTCCCAGACAACATTGAAGCAAGAGCTTAGTCAATCAATGAAGGAAAAATCTGAAGTTGAGGTAGTTATGCACTACTATTACTGTAACATTGAGTTATATCAAGTTTTTTAAGACATTCTCATCTTATGGGGAGCTACATTAATATATAACTCACACAACTAGCCTGTCCAGGTCAAATTTCAAACACGTTGCTAGCTCCTGTCAGTTATCAAGTCCCAAGCCAAATACTGTTTTTTTTTTAAAAAAAAAAAATATTAACCAATTGATTTAGGAGGTATATCTTGCTTTGAATATTACTCTCCTATGATTTCCTGTAACCAGTTGTCTCAGAAAACTTGCTGTGATGTCTATGGCTTCTGGTCATATTCCTGTATTTTCATCATTTTAAAACATCGTTTGACTCAGATTGATATTTTGCCTTTGGTCCCGACTACTATAAGTGATGCATGTTCACTGATTCTATGCTATGTTTTTTTTTCTTTCCCAGAAACAACTTCATAAGGAAAGAGAAATGGAGGAGCATGGGAAAATTGCTCGGAAGAAACTGCTACATGATTGTAGGATTCTGTGTGACCGGCTGCAAGAATGCAATGTTAATTTGTTGAGCGAGGATGATGATTTTGTTATGGACTTTTCACTGGCAGATGCTTTAGATTTGCTGACCACATCTGATGATCAAATCGTCCATCTATTAACGGAGGTACTTTCTACTTTCTATTTCTAATGCTTTACTATAGAGAACCTTTAGCGTTAGGTTCTGTCATTATTTAAAAGGATACCTGGACTTGATCTCCTCTGCTAAAATACTATCAAAGCTGTATTTAGTATTTAGAAGCACCTGTTGAATATGAATTTAAAAGTAGGTTTCATTGATTCCTTTTCTCCGACTTACCTACACAATGTTTTTCCCCAAATTATTGGCTAGGCGCAACAATTATTTGAAGATGATAAAATCACTGCTCCTGAAGACAACTTGATGAGATCAACCGATGATGAATTGAGGAATATGCTGGCAAATCTCTTAACCGATAATGCAAAGTTGAGGAAACAGGTGAACTCTGCTATGCGTCGTGCTCTTAAAACTGGCACCATCTCTAGTAGTAGTACTGACGGGGCTCCTTCAAGTAACAATCATGTAGAAAGATAAAAGTATAGTGGAGTATTGTAATTTTTTCAGGTAAAAGGCGTCTTTCAAAACTAATATAGGGTTACATGTTTTGCATACTTCATTTCACTAAACAAGAAATTAACTCCATGTAATTTTGTCCTTTCACATATCTCCAGTACTGTATTTTTTATTTTATTTTTACTGGAATGATGAGTGTAAACAGTATTGGAGGAGCCACATAAATGTTCAAAATTTTAGAGTACGAGATAATTTGGCTGTGGCATTGATGCAAAAAAAAAAGGATAATGGATTTATTTGATCCAAAGTTAGTCAATTCCGTTCCGTTCCGGCTGGAAAAACGAGATGAAATGATGTCGTTTTAGTCTTGGTTTTGATTCCGGCACGTTTTAGAAATTCTAGCCGAACATCTTAGTACTGTTCTAAATGTACCGCTTTGACTTTAAAATCCTGTTTATTTTAATTAACTTGTAATTTTTTTTCTTCTAATTTTGAGATTATATTTGTTTGACTATGTGTTTATATTGTATAATTTAAAGTTAATTTATCTTGAATTTTAATTATACTTGTTAAATTAATATTTTAATTTTTATATATATATATAATTAATTATATAGAAACCACAACGGTATTATCAATTTTGATTTTATCATCTACTAGACATTTATTCTATTTTGGATTCTTGATCACGAAGGTGAAAAGGGGGGCTCGTATCATGGCTCGGGTCAGGGATGGTCAAACGGGTCAAACCCTATCAGTTTGGCGAGGCACCACACTGAGAGCCAAGTCAGGATTGGTAAGGCATCCTGACCTGTTCAAAGCCACCCAACAGATCAAAACTTCGCGTTGGTCTTCGGCTCATTCCATGATTTAATTTTTATTTTTTTTATCATGGAAGGTCACTGACCTAAAAATCAGGGAAAGTAAAAACAAAGAATCTCAACTTCCGATTTCAAGCTGAACCCCACGATCCCATTTTCCGGTTACATCCTTGTGTTTCCAAGGAACCTCAATGAAGTCAAAATCATGACAGGTAAGGG
This sequence comes from Salix exigua, assembly GCA_032356905.1. Taxonomy (NCBI): domain Eukaryota; kingdom Viridiplantae; phylum Streptophyta; class Magnoliopsida; order Malpighiales; family Salicaceae; genus Salix; species Salix exigua. The sequence continues at coordinate 2,785,587 of CM063605.1, forward strand.
TGGCCTGATTTCCTCTTTTGGTGCAAAGAAAAATTAGAAGTCGAATCATTTGATTATAGAAAAAGGTGAAGATAGCTTTTGGAAGCGAAACCTTTTCTATTTCATCACATGGGAGCACCAAAATGAATGGCCATGATCTAGCCTGGCACATCAAATCTCCCACCAAGACATATAGGAGGATTGGAAAGAAAAGCCAGGGCAACGAATCATTTAAGCATTAATTAACAATATCTAAACCAGTCTTTTCATCCATTACTTTTTTTTTTCTTTTCAAAACTGTCATGACAGCCTAAAAATGATTCAAGATCCCACTAGGAAAAGAATGATACAGGATAACCACTGTGAGAGGGCATGCCCAGCAGCAGGTATGAGCTTATCAGCAGAAAAACATATCAGCAAATCATCACCATCGGCTCAAACGTCATCCTTTTCAGCTAAGTCAGCCTGTGCCTGAGCACATACATACTCAAAGACCTGTAAATTTTGTAAATCAGGCCACATCAGATTCAATTTTGCAGACTGAAAATCTTACAAAAATAGTGGCTACATGGCAGCCAGGGACCTAAAATGTCATTCGAAAAACAAATTCCATCCTCTCGAAGGGACTGTGATAGAAGTCAACTCGCACAATGGGTGTCATTGATTTCACTTTCATTCCTAAACAAATCTAAGAGAATACAGAGTAGCTATAGATTAAGCTTTTCCCTGTCAATGAATTCAGTCCCCTCTAAACTCTGTTCATAATAATAGTTTCGTAGCAAGGGAAAGAAAGGGGTACCTGTACTTAACAGCAATTTTCAATCTGGCGCGGCTCCACGAGGATGTAAAGTGGCTTGCCATTGAGCCTGCACTGTCCCTGAAATGCAATTTCATTTGGTGAGGAACACAATGTTCAGAGATCAATCTACTAAATTTGCGGGGCAGGAAATGGAACATGGAGGTATTTGCAGGAAAAGATCACACTCGAAATACAATGGAGAAGACAAGCCATTACCTTGACCTCCCGCAATCCAACTACGCATGCACACTCAACCACTTCAGCTTCCGATCGTTCTATGAGAACATTGAAATCCATCGTGAGATGGGTTATGCAAAGAGTAAACCGGGTCCAAATAAACAAAATCATGGAGGTGAAACAGATTTAATGGATCAAGGAGGAGAAAACCAGTACCCAAGAGCCTTATTGCTGCTGACAAGGTCCCTCCTGTAGCCACCAAATCATCTATTACAATTGCACGCTCGCCAGGCTCGACAGCGCCAACATGCATTTCCAGACAATCAGTTCCATATTCCAGCTCGTACGCTTCAGAAATCACCTCACCTGCATATTCACCAGTTTGGAACAATCTTGCAATAAGATTCTTATTGAGGTTCTGCGAGCGCGGCGGAGAATGAATGCAATGCAATGCGTTAATTTACCAGCCAGAAGAGATTAGATATGGACTGTTCCACGAGGAAACTGCCATTTTCAGTACTACAACTAACCTGCAGCTTCAAATACAGCCTCAGACATGACTACAGAGCTTTACAAGATGATTTAAATTTCATGAAAACTTAAATGCTCTCCCTACGGCATTTAGGTTGATGGACCAAAACAAGCTACCCCTTTCCTTAACATATAAACCAAAGTACAGCAGAAGCACCATTGCAGGTCCAGACTAAACATGGAAGTACCTGGCAGTTTTCTGGGTTTTCTTAGAGGAACAAACTTTGCACCGATAGCTAAGGCAATTGCTGGGCCAAACATGAACCCTCTAGCTTCAACCCCTGCACAAAACTTGCCGACATTAGAAATTAATAAGACATCCAACTTGGAAAGCAGTAGAGCCAAATGGAAACATCATTATCGAACAGCTTGTTTCATACAGGAAGTCAACAAGATTTTTTCATCTAGCCAAGAAATTCCTGGTGGTACTAGATTCCCCACGTGATAAAGACCCTTCAAAAAATCCACCAAAAACTTATAAATCTTGAAACAGCCTTTTATTTATGCAGTCTGTAAGGCCAGAGACAACACCTCGCGGGTGAGAAGTTTAAATAAGCCAGAACCCAGGCTTGAAACTCAATAAAATCACTAATTCCCATAGTCCCCTCTCCCTTTATCCCAGTAATTAACCACTTTTTGAAAACAAGCCCTCGCCAAACAAGAAGAAAAGGGGAAAAAAGATGATAGAGGGCTGGCTATTAAATACCAGCAACAACAGAAATGTCCATGTCTCTATAGCGATCAACAAAGATATCCACTGTGTCCTTAAAAGCTTTGTGATCCAGCAACAAAGTTGTTATATCCTGAAACATTATCCCTGTCAAACAACAAAAAGTTAAGCAACCAGGCACTAATAACAAAAGAAAGAAGACAAGGAAAGAAACAAATCAGACCTGGTTTAGGGAAGTGAGGCACCACCCTAATAGCTTCAGAGATGCCCTGTAGTCTGGGGTCACCTTTGAGTCCATTCTCTGCTGCAAACATTGTCTCTCTCTCTCCCCCTCCCTCCTTAATTCTCGTCTGCTCTAATGGTGTTTTAGAACTTGTGAAGGCGTGGTTAATATAAGCACCGAAAGACTTGAAAGAGTTATGGCTTCTCTTCTCTGCTGTCTCTGTATCTGTGAAATGGAATTTTGTTATCCAAATTGGAATTCTTTACATATTCTTTTTTCCCTCCTAAACTGAGCTAAAGATCAAATCTTTCTCTTATCAATGCAATCTAAAGAGAGCAAAAGATGATCAGTGTATTAAATACTAGCTATTTTGTCTATTTATGTTGGCCAATACGATGCACTGTTCTTGTGTTAGGCTTGCACGCGTTATAAAGCACGTGCAAAACACTCTTTGTCACCCTCAACTTGAGCCCACATTTCCAGTTGCTTGCTTGACGCCTCCTTCATCTTGTCCCTTCCTCTTTTTTTCTTTTTTTTTCTATTGCTTCCGTTTTTCTTCTCTTGTGTTTTGTTTTTTCCTTTGGGATGTCTTGCAGAGTAAAATTTTTTATGATTTCATAATGAAAATAAAAATGTTTTGAAATCTGTATACGCATGCAGTGATTCTACTTCTTGAGATTCTTTGAAACACATCAATCGGTGTTTTCAGGTAACTTTTTTTTTTCTCAAGGCGAAAGAGGAAGTTGGGTTCATATCTAAATTATGCTTTACGAGTCAAATTTCTTCAATAAATAAATGGTACGCAAGGGGAAAAAAATCAGTTATTTGAATCATTTTCATGTTGCTCCCATTATTTTTTGTGATTGACATATGTGTTTGAATCAACTTGCACACATCTCGATTAATCTCACAGAATCTGAAATTAATGATCATATAAATATCCATATTATTAGAGATTATGAATTAAATGTAGATTATACAAAATATTTTTCTTTCCTTGTATAGTTGTTAATGTAAACCCAGAATTCTCTCTTGTATCTACTATGGATTAGGCAACCAATTAGGATCAATATTACCGTTGCAATTACCTTATGTATACTAGAGATATCAAGACATAATAAAAAAAATACAGATCCTCTGCTGTAAAATCTGCTCCCAAAATCGTTTTCTTCACACATAACTGCAAGCAGAGCCTTGATCTAGCGGAGAAAGGGACTTGTTCTCTTTCTCTGCACCAGAGTTCAAGCCCTACTATGCATGTTTGTCACCTTCGCGATGTCTTACTTGTTCACTGTACTTGCAAGATGTTCAATGAATTCTAAAATTAGTTATAGTGCGTGTAAATTGACCTAGACACCCCGATTATAAAAAAAAAAAACTCACATAACTTTTATCATCAACCACTTATATATATGATTTGGTGCTTCTATTATTATTACCATACAGGGTGGGTTGATGCAGATCCAACCTACCGTAAAGATTTTTTTAAAAAGAATTCGTAAATAATAATCATGTTTCATCCTTGAAAGAGTGTGAAATAAATAGTTTTCGTAGCAAACCCACCAAGAAATTCATAAAAATAATAATAAAAAAGTTCCTCTTGCGTGTAAACGAAATCTTAACAAATCTATTGGCTGTAGTCTGAATTCACATGATGATTTGTTTCCTAGCGTGAAGTCAAAAAAAACACATTCGTTACACTCGAAAGACGTCAACTATCCACAATTACTCACCTGATTTTCTCTGTAACTGGCAATGCAGCAACTAGGAAACAAAAATAAGTTGGGGGAAATTATCAAAATAGATCTCTTTTTTTGACCTGAATCATTGCAAATCATTGAATTAATGTCTCTCAATCCTATAGTCAACCATAGATAGGCAAGCAATCTCAAATGTTAGTTTGTTCATGGAGTTTGATTCATATATTCGATATTCTTTTCAAATACGTAAACGATGACATATTACATGATATATATTTGTTAAAAATAATAAAACAACAATATATTAAATTGATTCAGATCAATCATGATTATCCTGCAAGAACTATAATTTTGATACGAGTTAATGATAAAATCAAGCAGCTCGTATGGAATAAAAAGTGGAAATCCAATGGATATCAAAGTCTAAATCCTTGTCATTGGTAGAAAAATACACACACACATACAATGAATGCATGGAAAATGTATCCTTGGTAGACTGAAATGTTACAATAATCATAGTTTTGCCTAGCTATTTAGATGTCATGCGGCTGTTCAACTCCCTTTTACCTACCCGACTGGCCCAGAAAATCTCTCTATAAATCTAAACTATGTTTAATATTTATGATATATAATATATTTTAAATAAAAAAATATTTTAAAAACGTATCTAAAGCACAAATTGTAACCCCTAGATTGAAAATATTTATTTATCTAGCAAAACCTCGTCATCCCAGGTAGGTTTTGAGCCGGATCCAAACCTAGCTGGGTCAACATAAATAAAAACTAGAATAAAAGGAGATGTTTTTAAAAAGTATTTGAATAAAAATAGATGATGATCTTCGACGAGCAGCAACACGCGCAGTAAAATGGGAGTGGGACTTGGGAGAGACAAACAGCAGAAACATCATCGTTCAACATAATCTATAAAATATTATCCTCTTCCTCGATGATAACACTGTTTCAGTATATCTGGTATCTATCGATCTATCTACCTGGAGTCTATGAAAACCTACGATTTCTTCAAATCTATAAAGGAAGATTCTAAGTTGCAGGAAGGAGCCATTGTATTAAAAGCAGCAATCCTCGCTGTTACCCAGTTACCCAAAAATCTCACCAATCACACCCCTATCATCACCATCTCATTGCCATGCATGGTACTTGGACTGCAAATAGTATTCTACAGTAAACTTCTCTGCAAACCTCCCTGCCATGGTGAAAAAGATCCAAAAAAAAAAAAACCCTTTTCTCAAAATCGAGGTTGAAGGCCTATTCTCGTCATTTACAAGAAATTGACGGCTACTAAATCTTTGCAGAGAATCAAGCTGAAGGAGATTTGGGAGATTTTAGAGGTTATGGTCCCAAGTGGGGTGGTTCGAGCTCCTTTAATTTTTCTTTCTCTTTTCTGGTGATGTTGCTACACACCACACACCATTTTTATCAGATTGGATTTTAGCCCTACAGGTGGAGTGATGAGTGGATGGACTTGAATCGGGTTCTGGGTCTCTGGACAAAATCGATACATCGAAGAGTGGATGAAGATTTGCCATGTATGTATATGTATATATATATATAGATTTGTGATGAAGATCTATAAAATTGTCTTTTCCCCTATCGACCATATATTGATACTTTATTGTGATGGGCCCCAGAGATCGAGATGAACTTGAGGTCACCATGCAAAACAAGGCAAGCCCTGTTACACTTTCAACTGTGGGTGTGAAAAAACCACCAAACCCAGTACAATTATCGTGCCTTTCACCCCTTCCATTTTTCGTTTGTATTTGTAAAATTATTTATTATTTATTAAATATTATTAGTCTAAATAGAATTATCAGAACAAAACCAAAATATTTTAGCTAGAATTTAGATATAATTTTCAGAATGAGTTAAAATTTTAAATGAGATAAAAACTATATCATTTTTTAACTGGTATGAAATGTTTCGACTATTTCAACTGAAAGGAAACAAAATTAACAACACTCATGAAATGTTTCGACTATTTCAACTGAAAGGAAACAAAATTAACAACACTTCCTTTCACTCCTTTCAACTTTCCCTTTGGTATGTATTTCATAGTTTTTATGATATGAGTTTTTTTTAAAAAAAATATTTATGATTTTATTTACTGTTTGAGAGTGTTGTTGCGATTGTTTTTTAAAATGATTTTCGTTTATAAATACATCAAAATATTTTTTATATCAGCATGTGAAAATAATTTTAAAAAATAATTTTTCTTTTTTAAATAAAAGATTTTTTTTTTCAAAAACACTTTTAAACAAATAATTTATTAATATATAAATATAATCAAGTCAAGTCTAGAACATACATGTTTTTGTTAAAGATAACTTAAGATAGATTTTTACGTGTAAGATATTATTTTATATTTCAAAAACATGTTGAAAAGCAAAGCTATCGCATTAAATTATTACCTTTTTAGCTTAAAAGTTGTTTAGTATTTCGTTTAATCAACCCTCTTCCCGTGGGATTAAACTAGGGGCAAGCTAGTTCTTGGATATATGTTCTGCCACTTTATTGAATATTTTATTAAAGTAAGTGGAAATAAATTAATAACGTACACAAATATGTCTTCGAATTGCATGTTTGTGATCTATAACGTACCATGTGGGTAGCATTTACCTATTTCTGTAAAGGGTTGATGGTGATTGAATTGCTTCTTTTATATATATATATATATATATATATATATATATATAGCCAGCAATTATGATTCGAGATAAGGGAAATTATGTAAATAGAGAGAGAAAAATTGAATGGCTTTTGCTACTTGAAAGGCAAGTGTGGCAAGTTAGAGACAACTTCCCATTTGGCATTGCGGACAAATTAGCGATTTGATGCTTTTTTTTTTATTTTAAAAATCAGTGTTTTGTGTTTTTAGATCATTTTGATACGATGATATCAAAAATAATTTTTAAAAATTAAAAAAAATATTTCAGCATAAAAATTATTTTCAAAATCTACTTCACTCTAAAATTAGATTTTAATAAATAAAAAAAATACTAAGTTACCTTGTTCGGAAGCTGCTGGTGATGTTCGAAATTATAAAATATCGCTATCATCATGACACGAACTTTTTATATCTATGTAGACGGGTAAAATTCAATTTATTGTTTTTACTAGAGGGGTAAAAAATAAATATCTCATGCTTATGATTTATCAACAGGGGTAGTTCAGATTTCGAGAGATTCGACTGTACTATTAGTTGAGAGATAAATCACACTAATCAACGCTCCATCTACTTTATTTTATTTTATTTTTTTAATCATGTTGGTGTGCATTATATTGTCAATATCATTTTGTTTTGACTGGAACATCCTATACTATTAAAAATATTAACAAAAAATCGAGATTAAATAACTTCATTTTAATAAAATTAAATATATATATATATATATATTTATATATATATAAAGGAGAGAAAGAAAGAAAGAGGGGAGGCATGGACGCGTGTTGGCGCAGACATGGATGATGGACGTAGGAAATAAAATCCAAGGTACCAGATTACTGTTCAAGCGCACGCTTATTGTACTAAGAAAACCCATTATAACATCATCATTAACAACACCCTTTACCTCTCACATCTCTTAGATTTACAATATCCTCTCTTGTTTCTTCTTTTGTGCGTCCACAGCTCATATCAGCGGCCGGGATCAGCCAGAACCAGAACAACTCTCGATCTCGACCCTCCAATCTCGATGTCTAAAAAGATTACGAAAGATTTCCCCCCCTTTTTTTTAATATATTCGTGCATATAAAGTCAAAAAGTCAAAGGCATGTGAGTGTCTGAGAGGGAGAGATGGGGATGATAGGAACAGAACGTTCCATGTAATATTCCAGTGCTGTCATGTTGTGTTCTAGGACTTGGACGTGGTATTATTAGATATAATGTGAAGAGATTAGCTCGTCTGAGCCGTGAGGATCTTGGCAATCCAAGCCTCGTAGTCACAGATCTTTGTGATGGAAAAAGGAAATCAAGAGATTTAATATGATGGTCTGGTGAATCAAAGTTGTTTTTCAATGCTATGATATGAGAAAAATTGTGTCCAAAAGTTTAGAATTTCTCATAGGAAGTTTCCGGTTCACATCGCGGTTTAAACCGAGGCAGAGTTATTGAACCCGATAATCATGACCTGATTTAGTATATGTACTAGGTAATTTTTCCACGCTTCACCGCAATTGGAACTATATTTTTTAAAATATTAAAAAAACAACATATTGATTTTAATTATCTAAATTTAGAGGCAAAATCATGTTTTTATTGTTATAGAAACTTGAAAAGAACAACTACATCTAAATAATCATTTAATGAAAAATTAATTAGTGAAAAGATTGGTGTTTATGAACTAATAGGTAAAAGAGTAATTATATTATAACAATCCATAATAAAAATATGTGTAGCTACAACGAATCCTTGACATGATTTACTTTTTTCTTTAATATAAACCCGATCTAATATGCAATTTATAAGTTTATCCAAAACAATTTCGTTTGATTACTTTTTAAAAGAGTAATTATATTTATTATGTGGTTTTTTGAAAAAAGTATTTATTTATTATATGAAAATATTAAAGATAATTTTTCAACTTCATACTCTAACATTTTGTTGATTAATAATTGATTTTTATTTTTATTTTCTATGAGGTTATCATAATCTCATGATTTGGTTCATGAGTTTTGCAGGTTAGCCAAGTTGGCTCGAGTTTTTGTATCATTTTTTAATTGAAAAAAAATATATTTTTAATTTTATCATTCAATATTGGTTTGAATGAGAATTAATTTTTTTTTTATTTTCTTTCTATAAGGTCATCATGATCTTATGGGTCGGGATATGAGTTAAACTAGTTGACTCAGGTGTTTTTTGTTATTTTCTTTTAATTTTATCATCAATATTGAGTTCATTGAGAATTTATTTTGATTCATGTTCTGTGAGGTTATCTTGGTTTCGTGGCTTGGGTCACGAGTTTGGTCGTACGACTCAAGTGATTTATTATGTTTTTTTAATTGATTTTATCCTTCATTATTAAGTTAAATTAAACTTGAACTTCATAATTGTTTTGATTTGCTTTATATGAGGTAATCTTTATCTCATGATCTAGGTCCGACAGACTAATCAACCTCATTTTCCTAGTTAAATTTTGTTTTTAATTTTGTCTTTCAACATTAAGTTGATTGATGATTGAATTTATTTATTTTACTTGTTTTCTATAAGGTTATTAGAGTTCCATGACTTGAGTAATGAAAATGATTTTTTAACCTAAGCTGATCAAAGTCAATCTAATATGTTATTGTTTTTTTTTTTAAATATCATCTTGATTCTTTTAAGTAAAATTACATTTGTTTTATCAATCATTGAAGCTTTATTTAATGGGTGTTTGACTTTGCGGTGACTTCTGTGGTTGAGACTCACTGCAGAGCCAAACCATTTGGTTAAACTTTCGGACTATAGTTTGTACCGTGGGTCCCCACCAAAAGCTACGATTGAACCACAGTTTATGAAAATATCTTTTAGATGCTTTTTGCCTAAACACAAAATATGCAAAACATAGGCGAACACGACAGTTAACACTGGCGAAGAATGATTTTGCAAAAAAAAAAAAGACATAACAGAGAGGAAGAAGACGATAACACAACATAAAAAAATTGTAGCATAACCACTGACCAACAACCACCCTTGGCGTCAGGAGGACCACCGACAACTCTTTCTCTCTCTCGATTGCAATTTTCTCTCTAAAAAACAATCATGGATGCAACTCCCTCTCTCCTCGACAGTCACCTCCAGTTACTCCTTTGGCACCGACAACCTCTCCTCTTCACCTTCAGCACTTGCACCGTCCAGTCTTTTCCCACAACTCCGACATCAAGCAGCAACAACATCGACAACCTTCCAATGTTGCTCTCAGCCACCATAAACCACCTTCTGACGCCACCACCACAGGAAAAATCACCTAGACCTCCTCTACCCGGTAGCATCGACAGGTGAGCCTCTCATCACCGTCGACCGACAACCCTTGTACAGTTCATGTGCTACGTGAACAATGCATGGGTGAATTAATTCACGTTGCTGTTCACGCAATACGTGGACAATGCAGAATCCCGTGTTGCTTTTTTTGAACTCTTGGGTTGGACTTGCTCACGGCACAACCCAAGTCTAGCAAAGTTAGGTCTTTTGGCCCAACTTGGTTGATCCGAACCATTAAGTTGGGTTAGACTTAGGTTGATTTTGTTTTAGAAAATCTAAAAATCATATTTTAAAAAAAATATGTAGATAGATTATGAATCAAAAACTTACAACTAGATTTGACATTGAAATTATATCTTTACATATGTAAATAGAGATCTTGAAACTCAATATGGATTGCAGATATTTTACCAAATGTTGTTCCTCAATCAAATAATAAGGGATCATAGAGGCCTTCACATATAAATTTAGTTCGTGATAGAATTGCAAATAGTTTTATGAGAGAATAAAAACAAAAGTCTCTCTCTATATATGTGTGTGTGCGTGCGTGCATGGCCTTTAAAATAATGTTACAAGTTGACAGCAATATAGTAAACATGATAACTAAGCACATGAAACTGTTTTTCATGAAACTTCAAACTCAACTACAATTTTAACCGAACATTTGAATTTCAATTATAAACTACCATTAAAATTGCTTTTCAGGAAAAAATATTTTAAACTTTAATCACAATAGCAACTGAAATACCAAATAGTCACTTATAGTTGCCAAAACGACTAAGATCATATCATGTTAATCTTCTTACAATATAAGTAGTTCAGCTAGAAAATATATTATTAATATCTTTTTATTTTATCCGACATGCATTGCATCATCATAACACGAGTGTAGCGAGGAACAATCGATTGTTTCTTATGAAAAGAAAACTACTCTCATGATAAAAAAAATATTAGTGGAACTATACAAAAGATAGCAGATCTCTTCATCTTTTCAACCTTTTGACAAATGCGGGGGAGATCAAAACTAAAATCTTTCTACAGTTGGGACCCAGGTAGAAAAAAGAGTTTTTTATTTTATTTATTTATTAATCTTTTTTTATTAATCTTTATCTTCCACAGACCTCGTACCACCATAGTGTCGTCGTTGATGACATCTGTTCATGGTCACATCTTGCTCAAACCTAACCTCACTTGCAACTCTACCCTTCACTTTACAGCTTATGATCACCAGACAGGTATTCTAGCTGTTGTTTTCACTAATTATTTCTCTTTATCCACTGCGAATATTATATTAGATTCGTTAATGATTAAGCTGTTAGGGAAGAAATTGAAAAGAAATAATTGGTCCCTTGATCGTTAGGTATAACCATTTGTTTATATATGGGATAAGAGCGAGAGCGAGAGACTGTTTTTTTAACCCTCCCTTCTCCATGTCAAGACAAAGATCAAGTCATTAATTAAGAAATAGATTATCCTGGTAAGAAGTCATTGTTTTTAATTTTTTTTATTAACATGGGTGTTCGTATCTATTTATACACAGTTTGATTAATTTTACGGGTCTTAGAATAAATAATTATATAAATTTTTAATGACTATTATATTACCAAATACAAAATTCAAACACAAAATTAAAAAAATATAAATATTTTAATTTCAACCACCATTTACTAAATGGTTATCTATTGGTGGTCATATATAAAACCATTTTTTCAATATTTATCGGTGCAATCACGATTTCTGAATCTACATACACAAACTCAGTTTCTATTTATCGAATCAGAAAATCAGAATTTCTCTTGCTGGTTCCACAACATCTGATATTCTTGGACAAGGTATCTAAGATTCCTGGACAAATACACAGGAATAGAGATCTTATCAGACAGCGTCATCCGATCCAACAAGATCGAGTTTGAAGAGTTTTTTTTTTTCTTAATCTAATATAATAGTAATAAAAACGGATAAGTACTGTCCAACCTAGGTTTTTATAAGGGCAAAACTCAACTGGGTTTTACTAAGATTAGGTGACGGTTCATCCAATCCATATCCAATCTGCATGTCTTCTTGTATTGATGAGAATTTTGTTTTTTTTTCACACTTTCGTACAAGGTTAGCCCATCCCTATCCATCAAGTTGACTCCATTAGAGTCGGCCACCAAGAACTGCAACATGGAAGAAAGAGAGCAAATTTTGGTGGGTTTTCTTGCATGCAATGTGATTAGCGGATGGAATTACTGACTTCCAGGCTGAGAAAAAGTCTTTCTTCTTTTAAAATAAAAACAAAAAATCGAGCTTTAAATAAGATAAATTGAGGATTAACCTGCGGAATCCTAGCGACCAAGCATAAAATATACAGCAGATCAGCAGACGCCTGTGGTGGTAGTAAAGCTCTTTATCCATGTCCTTATGCTATATCCCTAGTAAACCCACCTACTGCTGCAGCTCTCGAATTACTCCAATGGTGGATGTCTCCACCCCAATAAGCTTCCATGTTTCTGCCGCCTACCCGCTCTTCCACCCTTCCAACAAACTAGGAATGCAACTGTTGGCTCTAGTAAATAGCAAGAGAATAATATCACATTCCCGTGTCTTACTAATAATTTAAACTTTTAAATGATATAATTTTTTGATATGATATCAGAATCTTGTTGACTCAACGGTCGCGAGACCAAATCTCATCTCACTCATTCTATTTGATAAAAACAAAATACAATTTAGTGTATGTCTGTGTGTAAATTTCAACCCTAAAAAAGTTTCAATTGAGGGGATTTTTTTGGATGCGAGGAAACCTCATCTCCCGAAAAGTACATTTTGTGGGCTCAGGTGAGTGAATAAAATTCTAGCTATTCCAGATTTTTATAAAAAATATACATCTGACTCGAACTCAAGACTTATTGTAAAATCATAAACTTATACCATCATGTTATATTCATTTAAAACTTTATTTGAGAGAATATGTTATAGAAAAATATAAATTATATTTTGAAATATCTTCTGATAATTTTAAATATGATAGTTATTTACGCAAATATCCAATGAATCCTTTCTTTCCACAGGTACACCACAACGCCACACCAAAGACAGTAGTAGCCCACATCCCTTTTCCCCGTCGTGTCGTCCTTATTTGATAGGTTTTTGATGAGCCAAGATGTCAGCCCGGCATTCGAAAATTCAAGTCTATCACGTGGCTTCACCGGCAGACTCCAAACTTTTCGGGATCCAAGGCAATCGCATAGGACATGCATCACATTCTCTACAGTATTCGGGCAAAATTTGATTATGAGATTGGTCTGTCAAGTGCCTAGCTGCTCTGTTATCATTGGTCATTGATTTATTATTCGCCAGGAAATTTAGATTTGAATTTTATAATTATTAATATGATTATATTATAAACTTATATCATCATTAATTTTAAAATTTATAAAATTAATCGAGATATATGTAAATTGTTCATGTGCTCGTATGCAGACTTCGCAGTGAACTGACACTTTGAGATCGATACCAATAAATTGCATCTGTTGCTATGTCTTCACTTGACGGACGGTGGCCTGATGAAGTCATCATAGCCCGCATAGAAGGAAGCACGTGAGCAAAAACTTCCCATTTCCACCGATTATTCGTATCCACCATGGAGTCACGTTACTTTCCTCCTCTGTAAGTTCTTGTCGAGTATGTTCAGTTGAAACCCAGAAGTTATCCAACCATTTATCCTTCCAAAGCCTCACATTCCAATCATTTCCAATCGACCACGTCGTTCCTGTAATGACCTGTGGCCACACTTTGCAAATAACTTTCCAAATCGGGGAATCTGTTGCCTTGGCATGTACCTGGTGTTCTGGTGTTAGAATTTCAGTTTGAATTTGAATACTGTTTTCCAGAAGAACAGAAAACTCAAGAACAGAGTTGAGTAGGGAAAGATCAATACATTTTATTAATTAGAATACCCATTTAAAGGCTTAGAAGGAGCTTGAAATTACTCAAAACAAAACACTCAACAACCTTGATAGATTATTGGCTTTCTAGTAAGAGATCCTGCGGTGATTCCTGCAGTTTCTGATGCCCTCCCATCCCAGAACACACTAAGAGAAGCAGTTTCTACACATTATCAGTTCTGTCAAAGGAGTTTGGAATCCCCGCAAGAGTCAGAATTTCCAGGATGAAATACGCCTTCTCCAAGTCAACTTTAATCGCTATACCTAAAGGGTCCTGACATGAGTGGTAAGAGCACTCTTGTCCCTTAAAAGAGATCAGGGATTCAATCCCTCATCTTGTATGGAGCCGGCTATTTGGAGAGCACTTTCACCCATTCGGAGCCCACCCGGTGCGAACGTGGATTAGTCTAGACCAGCGTCTGGGACACCGCATGGTTTATACCAGAAAAACTTTAATCGCTATTAATCCTTTTATTGACAGTTTGTCTTCCAGTAACAAAACTGTTCTGATTCTTGCTAATCAAAGATGACATCAGAGGTTTTAGATGGTTCATCAGAGCCTTGGTGAAAATTCTGAAGCTAACATTGCATAAACCGACTGGCCGAAATTGGTTCTAGAACTCAGGCATCTCTGGTAATAAGACCATGAAGGAATGATTTATTGCAGTAATGTCTTTTTTATTTGGTGCTGTATCTTTAATATACCGACAAACTCCCTCCCCCACCACATGCCATTGAGTCTGATAAAAGTATGGCTGAGATCCATCTGGGCCAGGGGCTTTTAATGGCTTCTCAAAGACAACTTGCTTGATCTCCTCATCAGTAACTACATTTTAACAAATGGTTTTTAAACCCCTCTTCAATGCGCGGGAACTTTGAGGAAAGATGAACTCCACCCATATAATTCTCCTTCCTAGTAAATAGCTTCTGATAAAAACTCCATGGCCATTCTCTTCATTTTTTCTTCTTCCCAAACCCATCGATAATTGTTTTAGTATAAAATTAGGAGCTGTTAAGTTCCATGTTAAGCAATCCACTAACATTCCATGTTAAGTTCCCTCCTCAAATTAATCAATAAAGGGCCTAATCTCCATTTAAGGCTTTCTGAATACCCCCAAGTCTGGCCAACATTCTTTTTTTCCAAGCAAAGATATTCCTAAAAACCTCCTCATTTCTTCAGCTTGAACATCATGTGTGTGAGAGACTCCACCATGTCCGAACTCATAAACTAGTTTGTATCAATAGATTCGGCATGTCCATGCGACTTTGAATCCGAACGGACGAGCAGACCTCTCATTACCTAATATCTGTATTACGAAGCTAAATAAGCAAAGGGTGATGACCAGATATAAGTCTTGGCAAGACCTTAACACACAGGTCTGGGAACTTAATTCTCATAGCAGTCTTGCCAAAACCCATCTTCAAACACCCTACTACTATACCCTTTACTCTTTTATCCGTTCCATATGAATCTAGGACCACTGCTACCTGAATCAATCAGCCCACAGTCATGATCCCATCTTCCAAAACGAATGCACCTCCTCATGCCAGCTGGTGCCCCACCTGATTTCTCGTTTTTTGCTGTCAAAATCTCATTAAAATCTCCCATCACTAGCCACGAAAAGTCTTATGGATCCTATATCTTCCAAGCAGACGTACACTCTTTAAACTGTCTCTGGGATTCATGTAAGCAATAGTACATAGCCATGATGCTTTATCTGAATCACCTACTATAACGTGTATAAAGTGTCTAGTTGCACCTGTGTTAGTAATTTTGACTTTGGTTATCCTCCAAAGTAGCAACATGCCTCCCGAAGAACGTACAGGTACCACCCTAATTTATTAATTTTATGAGTCTTAAAATTAATGAAAATTAGTCATGGTTCTGTCAAAGAGATCATGTCAATCTTGCAGACCCTTAAAAAATAATGAATAATAGACCATACCTATCTGTTTCCAATCCCGCAACAATCCCAAAAAACATATTCATCATGATAAATAGTAAGATTAATGGAGTTCCTTGCTAATTTTTCTCCTATTCTTCCTCGCCACCATCCAGCTCCCATTCTGTTCTACAACCTCTATTCTGATCACTAGTGCTGGAATTTGCCGATCTACATGATGCGTTATGCTGTTCGCAACTCATCAGGCAAACGGACCCAACAGCTACTCTGTCAATGCTCGCTTCAAACGGATCAAAATCAGGGTGCCACTGTCTTTCCGTGAGATACTGATCCACCTCCATCCACGGACCTCCAAATAATGTTAGATCCCTATCATCAGGTTTGAGAACTTAGCTAGGAAAAAAATCATTGCCTAGATCCACCAAACTTATTTCGCCTTGAACCCCCCATTAGCCTAATAACGGGACAGTCCTCTTCCCTGTCTTCCTCCTCCTCGTCACCCTCAGAAATAAAACCCTCGATCTGGGTGTCGATTAACAGTTCCGGCTCAAGAAATCCAGGACCCATGAGTGAATCCTTATGAATAAAACCCTTCCCAACATTGTTTTCTTCCTTCTCCTGTTCTGTTCCCTCGCTCACCATTTGTGGTTTTATGTTAACCTTGATTATCTTGTTTGATCATCTGCCTAGCAGATCTTCTCCTTCCAGCGTGATAGTTGAACGTTCCTCTCAGAGAGCATGGCGCTTAAGTACGTATGTTAAATTCTCGAAAGAGTCTCGGTGTAGATTTTAAAGACGGTGGGATATTCAAAACACCGTGGCCTATTTACTTTAAATTGTCCTGCTGCAGTTTTACATGGTTTGGGGCTTTCCTTTTCTTTTTCTTAGTCGAAGTCTTAAGGCTCTCATTTTCATTACCGTTTGTTTTTTAAAATGTTATTATTTAAAAATATATTAAAATAATATTTTTATTTTATTTTTTAAAAATTATTTTTGACAACAACATATTAAAATAATTTTAAAACATAATTTATTTTTCATTTAAAGCAAAAAAAAAAATTTGTTTTTTTAAAAACACTATTAAAGTGATTCCCAAACAAAATCTAGTGCATTCATGTAATTTCAATTTTTGTCTTACATAAAATATTTTTATACATAAAAAATATTTTTTTTATAATTTTTCTTAAAAGAATATTTACATATAAAATATTTATTAATAATAATGATGATGAAAAAAAAGCAATTAGATGGTAATGAGAATAAGTAAGCGATAATGGCCGAGAAAGAAATAACAGTGAAATGATGATGATGGTTATGATGATGGTGAGATGACGACAAAAATAATGACGAGAGAGAGAGAGAGAGAGAATAGGATGTGAGGTTGTTGTGGTTATGGTGGATTTGAAAAAATAATGGTAGTGAGATAAAGATGATCATTGAAATAGTTGAATGATATTATGATTGTATTATTATTTATATATATAAAAAAACAATTATAGAACTTAAGAGCTGAAAATATTTTAAAGCAAATGAACTAAGTTTGAAGGTTGACTAAAAAATATTTTTCATTAAATATTTTCTAGAAAGAAATATTGAAAAAAAAACTTTTTTTATAAAGTATTTTACACAACAAACAAAACCTAGAGAATTAAAATATTTTAAACCAAAATTTATTTTTAGTGATCATAAAAAAACAAGTCAATGTGTTCTCAAAGACAAATAAAACAAGAAATTAACAAAAAGAAAAAAAGTTTTTTTCTTTAACTAATGGGACGTAATAATTAAAAATATAAACAAAAGTTATTTTAACTTAATATTTCCATATTCTTAATGTCATGCTAAAATGATCATTTAAAGTAGATTGAAACTTATTTATTTACCTTTATCATGGAGATGGAACACCGTTTTTTTTAAAGAATAATCAAAGACATAGTGATAACTCTTTATTTCCAGGTTCCATCAAATGTTGAACCCAAATATATATGAGTTTTAACGAGTTGTTGAATTCACTATCTCTGAACCCACTTAAGTGTCAAGCCCAAACATGCACGAGTTTAGCGAATTGTTTGACCAATTAAATCTAGGATTAGCCAAAAACTGAACCCATATTCTTTTTAGATCAAAAGAAACTTACGATCAATGATTACTCTGATATATGAGAGATATTTATCCTCACGAGTCAAATATATTTTGTTTACACAATAACATTTCTTTTCTTTAAGAAGACGAATAAGCTTTTAAAACAAAATGAATCCTTCAAACTATGGGGTCAAGATCTAGATTCTCCATTGTATATTTATTTTTAGTCTTTCTAAAATATGATCATATTTTTGTCTAAAGAAATACTTATCAAACATCAAATAATCCTTAAACAAAGACTTTTTTACAAGTATGAGACACCAAATATCAACCACCTTTGTTAGGTATAATGAATTAGATTACTAGAGCCAAGACATTAATCGATTATCCAAAACATAAGCTTTGCCCCCAAGCTATGTGGATTTGTTTAAGACAACATCAATGGCATTGTCCATGAGAAATTGATTAAAAACCACCAATTATTCTTTCAAGAGTTGTGTTATTGACATTCCTAATCACTTTCAAAAGTGTATCATCAAAGGACTATTGAAATGAGACATGACATGGACTTTGTTAATGAACCATCTCATATAAAAGCTTAAGCTTGTAAGTAAGATCTCATAATATGATTTATATTATTCTCTAACACACCCTCTCAAGTGAAAGCTCTTTGGGCTTGAAACTTGTACAAGTTCACATCATTTTGTGCTTGTTTTTTATCAAATAGAATGGGGATGCTGAGATTTGAACTCGTGACCGCTGGGTTAACAAGACTCTGATACCATGTTAAGAAATCATCTCACCTAAAAACTTAATCTTATAAGTGAGATCCCATAATATAATTTATATTATTTTCTAACAGACTTTCCTATAGATGCCGCACACTTGCGCTATCGATGTTTCAACAACTCTTCATCACTTAGAACATGGTTGGAGCCTCGAGATTTTAGAGGGATTTTAATAAATTATAAGTGAAGTATCCATTCAAACTACTTAGAGAAATCAATTCAGCAACCTCGTAAAAGGCAACCATAAGAGAAACTCTATTATCTTCTTTTTAGGCCTAAAACTACGATTTTAATAGATGCTTCATAGAATTAATTGTACCTAGGGGAGATAAAAATATATATTAGTCACTTGGTAAAAATATAAGTTTATTTTAAAATGTTTTTTACTCTCTAAGTGTTCTCTTGAGCATAACCCCCCACCTTTTAGGGTCTGTTTGAGAGTGCGATTACGGTAGCTTTTCAAAGTGTTTTTCGTGTCGAAATATATCAAAATGATGTTTTTTTATTTTTTAAAAATAAATTTTGAAATCAGCACATAAAAATGATCTAAAAACACTAAAACATATTCATTTAAAATGCAAAAAAAATAATTCAAATTTCTACGAAACACCGGTGGAATCGCAATGCCAAACAGACTTTTAAGATGAGATAAACCCATTCTTCCTAGTACTATTGCATAAAATATTTTAGAAAAAATCAATGTCTCTTTAATGCCATGACACAACTTTACCTTGAAGAAATTGAAATGGTCTTTTTAGTGCAATCCTACATTTATCCAAGGATGAAATGATTATTGACTCAACAACGTGGGGAAATTTGGTCTTTCTAGTACACAAGCTCCTCAACCTTTTAAAGATAGAATGAATTCATTCTCCTTGGTGTCATAACATATATTACTTTGGAAAGAGCCAACGTCTCCTCAGTGCTACGATATAAGTTATCTTGGAAGATATGAACATGGCCTTCTTAGTGAGATCATATATCTCTTAAAAGATGTATGAACATTGCCTTAACAATGAGGATAAAAACGATCTCTCTAAGACATAAACCCCTCAATCTTCTAAGGATATAATGATAAGATGGACAACGCCATGACAACAAGAATGGTAAAGGGAGAAACTTGGGAAACAAGTAAAAAAAAAGAAGACGAAATGAGTATATAAAAAGTAGTAGTAGAAAACATGCTATTGCCTGTCTTTTGCTATCAGTTTTTATGGATGTAGCAGACAAATAAATTTAATCCTGGTTCAATTTATTAAAAAAATAAATCAAAACAGTTAAATCAAGAAAGAAAATCACAAGCAGCAATGGGATTATTGCCTTCATTTAATGGATGATGATAGACCTTAGAGTGAAAATAATGTAACACGCAATGAATACTTTCACATGATGAATGTCATCTGCTGCTGTTTTTTTCTTTTTTCATGATAAGAGTTGTGAAATTGTTGTATGAATTCTAATTATAACAACCCTTCCCCCATTGTTTTGCCCTATTGTTTTTAAGTTCCTTTTGTTGCCTGCAGTAAATACTGGGATTTGTGAATATTTCTTGAAATCTCTAGCCGTGTTCTAGCTAAATACTGGCTAAAAAGAGAGAAGAATTTGTAACTAGAATGCTCTTCTATCTTTGCTTAATTGATGGTTACCATTGATATCCATTTCCTATACAGTATGAGATTTGGTGAAATGTTTGTAGTTTTCACGTAGGGAAGACTTGAAGCAGCAGAATAGACTGGATTTCTTGGCAACCTCGAAGATAGAAAGCCCTTCACTGCAGATAGTCAAATCAATCTCAAACAACACGTAGTCAAGCATCAATGAAAATGGGGCCACTGAACCTGCAAGGGTTTTACGTGAGAGATTGTTTTCGCAGACACAGAAACTTGAAGAACAGACAAGTAGGGACTCTTGCCTTCCTGTGGATGTTCAACGAGTACTTAATCTTGAAATTCTGGAATCTGATCTTCTTCCACTTGTGAAAGCTTTGAAGCAGAAGGAAGAACTTCAATATGCAGAAAGAAATGTATTTTTGGAGGACAGCAGATTAAATCAGGCAAAAGAGGAGTGGGAACGGCGAGGAAATGAAATTTCGACTGTTTTTTCTAAGCATGAAAAACCTGAAGGGGAGCTAATGCAGGCAGATCTTGATCTAGCTTCTCAAACCAGGGAGACTGAAGATTTAAGGCTTCAAATCAAAGAGGGTGACCAGGAAATTCCTTCTGCACATTCCACTCTCTATCAAAGAAGATGAAATGGATAAAATGAAACGTAAATGGCTGAAGAAAAGTGAGGAAGTTGACAAGATTTTACATTTGAAGTACCATGTCTTACATGACTAGTTTGACAGATGCCAAAATAGAAGTGGAGAGTGAGAGCTAAGCTTAGGGCTACAGAGATACGGAGCTTGAACTAGACTTGTCCACGGAGAAGGAGCTCATAGAAGAGTTACAAAAGGAGTTAGAGAAGGAGAGATTGTCTCTGGAGCAGCTATCGAGAGGGTGTTTTTTCTACAGCAGGTACCGCATCAGAAAAATACTGAATTTGGAGAAATGCAGCATTTTCTTCATGTGAAGAATCAGAATTGGTGGAAGATAAACTAGATATGCAGACGTTAAAATATGAACAAAGATTTGCAACTCATTAACGCGAGGAAGAATTTGGGGGATGAAGTAAACCACGAGGTCGCCGCGCTGAAGACGCTAATGAGCAGTAACGAAGAACGTGTCTGAGAAGCCACCACGCTAAACGAGAAGAGTAGCATGTTCAGATTATGCAAGATAAATTGAACGATACAAGGGTTAAAGTAGCATGTCTGAGAACATGTCTGAGAAGCCACCACGCTAAACGAGAAGAGTAGCATGTTCAGATTATGCAAGATAAATTGAACGATACTGTTAGAATTAGTGAGATTTGGATTAAGGATAAGCTGATAGGATCATTCCTCTGTTTTTTTGAATTTTAAAGTTTTGAACTATTCATAACAGGTTTTGCACAAAATCTGTTTTTTCTTCCAATAATCTCTCAGCATGTTGAGAGTTTTATGCATTTTTGACTTTATCATGTAAGCCTATATTAAGGCACTTTCATTTTGAATAATTTATGTGAGATCAGATTCCATTTCTTGAATCTTTCATTTTTACGCAATTAAGCATTCCCAGATTTTAATTGCTACAGATAGCTGTTTGAAGAACGATTCATTGTGCGATTTCTATTTTCAACGAGTGGTATCAGAGCAAATTTCCTACGGGACTGAGGGTGTTTTGTGAGTGAAATTGGAGTGATTTTACTGAGTGCAAACACGAGAGATTGAGTGAAACACGAGAGAATTGAGAGGAAAAATCAGTGAGATTTATTTGATTAAAAATCCATGGCTTCTTCATCCTCATTGTCTCACTCGTCTGTACCAGTGTTTGATGGTGAGCACTATCACATTTGGGCTGTTAAGATGAGGTTTTTTCTGCGATCCCTAGGGTTATGGAACATTGTGGTGACGGATGCTGATCCAATTCCATTCAATAGGAATCTAATGATTGCGCAGATGAGGGCTCATGAAGAAGAAAAGTTGAAGAAAGACAAGGAAATTACGTGTCTGCATTCTAGAATTACAGACCATATCCTTACGAAGATTATGAACCTGGAAACACCCAAGCAGATTTGGGACAAACTTCAACTTGAATTTGAAGGTAGCAGTAGAGTCAAGGCTGTTAAACTCCTTGCCTTCAAAAGGGAATTCGAATTGTTGAAGATGAAGGATAATGAGTCTGTCAAGACTTATTCTGGGAAATTAATGAATATTGTGAACCAAATGAGACTCATTGGGGAGCAATTTGAAGATCATAAGATAGTTGAAAAACTTATGATGTCAATTCCCTAGAAATTCGAAGCAAAAATTTCTGCCATAGAAGAGTCCTGTGACCTCAGCACTCTCACAATTTCAGAATTGATCAGCAAGCTTACAATCCAAGAACAGAGGGTTCAAATGAGGGATGATGAAGTTGCTGAAGGTGCTTTCCAAGCCCTTAGTAAGACACGCAGGACTGGAAGTTTTCAAAAGAAGAAATTCAACAATGGAAAGTCCATTATTTTGTCCAAGAGTAAGGCCATTGTACCAGCAAATAAGCAAGTATTCTCACCATGTTCTTATTGCAAAAGAACAAACCATGCCGAGAATGATTGCTGGTTTAAAGGGAAGACACTTCTTTTCTGTGATCACTGCAAGAAAAATGGTCACAGTGAGAAGTATTGCAGATTAAAGAGGAGACAACCAAGTGACCAAATACAGCAGCATGCAAATGTTTCTGAAGAAGGCAAGGATGATGATGAGCACCTGTTTATGGCATCCCGTGATGATCACATCTCTAGGAGTGACACTTGGTTAATTGACAGTGGCTGTACCAGCCACATGTCTAAGTTCCTATCCATTTTCTCTTCAATCGACAGCTCAATCAAGCCCAAGATTAAGCTGGGAAATGGTGACATTGTGGAGGCAAAGGGGAAAGGAACCGTGACAGTCAACACTAGCAAAGGTAAGAAGATTATTACAAATGTCTTGTACATTCCATAGCTAGATCAGAATTTATTAAGTGTTGCACAAATGTTAGAATTAGTGAGATTTGGATTAAGGATGAGCTGATAGGATTATTCCTCTGCTTTTTGAATTTTAAAGTTTTGAACTATTCATAACAGGTTTTGCACAAAATCTGTTTTTTCTTCCAATAATCTCTCAGCATGTTGAGAGTTTTATGCATTTTTGACTTTATCATGTAAGCCTATATTAAGGCACTTTCATTTTGAATAATTTATGTGAGATCAGATTCCATTTCTTGAATCTGTCATTTTTCACAATTAAGCATTCCCAGATTTTAATTGCTACAGTAACTGTTTGAAGAACAGTTACTGTGCAAATTTCTATTTTCAACAGATACAAGGGTTAAAGTCTCTGAATCAGAATCTACAGATACAAGGGTTAAAGTCTCTGAATCAGAATCTTTACTGGAGAGGATCGTACAGCTTGCAAACAAATTGGTTATCCCCATTGAAGTTGAGAATGAAATAGGCAATCTGACAACATGACCTTCGAATTAATTCAACAACCATTGGGTGAACCAAGTGATGACTTTGGTTGCAGTTTAAGCAGCCGGAGACTGAACTCAGGCAGGGAGCTTAAGAGTGAAAGAAATGGAAAGCTCTCACAATCAGAAGAAGGAGCTTAAAATAGTTCTTGAGAGAATGGATACAAAAGAAAAGGAACTGAAAAACTTGAAGGAAGCAGCAGTTGAAGATGCTAATGATCTGAGGAAGCTTTATTCTTTAGCACAAGAGAGAATTGGTGAGAGAAATATTGGAAACTTGGCTATAAAGAAACTCAAACTAGAGCGTGCTTCTGTTACAAAGTTTTTGAAACCATAAATAAGAGATTGCTTATATAATTCGCTATATGTTGAATCTACACATATACGCACCTTTGCATTACATTCATCAAGAGACAGTTTTACTCCATTGAAAGTAAATAACCACCAGCAGCAGTGCCAGTTCCTTCACAGCTTGGAAGAGAACGTAACAAAGGTTCTTCTATACAGGCTATATAGATCAGTTAAGATGAATATGTACATGTTTTTGTGAACTTAAAATAGCTCGACTACCGGGCAGCAGCAGGGCTAACGCCAAGGATATTTTTCACGGATGGTGGAAACCATGCTTTGTCGCTACCGTCTTCGTTAGTCTGACCATCCATATATTGGCCATTACTTTGCACAGCATCACCCTGCAGCCAATTCACTCTTGATCTCTGTATTTTTTTCCCGGTGAAAAATCCAACCTTCATGGCTGTAAATATACCCAATACTATCACAAGAGGTCTTACAACCCAATGAAAATCCTCAAGGTGTTCATATTTTTTGACAACCCCAGGACAAGTATTGAAAGAAACTACTTCCACTTCTGCTGGATCAGCCAAGAAACTGCTATTATTTTGTTCAATTGTAAATCTTCCTGGGAATTTGACAATGAGGCATCCATTAGGTAGGATCCACCAAATCTTCCCAGTAGCCCAGGCCCCACCTGTTTTACGAGGCCATTCAAATCGAGGGCTAAGAACATTAGTTTTCAGTCTCACAAACTGACCAACAAAGTATGATTCAGCCATTTGAAGCTCTGAAGATTTTCCTTTCCATAGAGTTTCCACACCTATAAATCCAACAGCCACACTTCCATCACGATTTATGGAATGAAGAATGCCAACTGGTGAGTGGTTATTGTTTTCCTCCTTCAGGTGTACCCAATCCCCAGCTGCAAGGCCGAAAGAGACTTTTTCCAATGTTGAGACAGGAAGTCTTAAGGGGTCATGGATGCCATGAACACTCACCAAAACAAAACCATCTCGATCACGGTTGCGCTCTAGACCCACTACAGTTCCTTCTGGGACATTCATATTTTCAGGTCTGCATGAATTGGGTGGCCTCCTGGATTGTACCATGTCTCCCACTTGAAGATGATCCTTCGACAGAAACCACTCTGTGTAACCAGCACCACTGGATTTCTCCGGGATTGTTTTGCCGCTATACCCTGTCCAGCCTCCATCTACGAAAACTGCATTCTGCGAGCTGCAATTTGTGTTGCAACAAAACACACATAAGTACAAGGTGTGAACAAGAAAGCTTCCATTCCAGTAACCAAAACAACAAGCAGATAATCATCCTTATAGATGAAGGAGAAAATAGCAATTCAAAGAGGGGAAAAACTCAAACGGGGTGTAAGGCCAGACACAGTGGTGCAATATCCACTAGCACAATATGCAAATATCTATGAAGGTTGAGAAAGAAAAGTAAATCTTATGTGGAAACCATAGCATGTATCGAGTGAACTTATGGAAAAGGGATGCCTAAGCAAAACAAAAGCAAAGGTCAACTGACTCAGAAAAAAATCTGCTCCCTCAAGCATACATTGGTCTCAGAAACTTGATCACTTTGATGAGTGTGAAAATATATAAAATATACAGCATGAGGGAGGGGGTGAGCCAGTAAGGAAGTGGAATTCAATATTGTCCAATCCAAAGGGGTGAGAACAAGAAACAACAGAATCCCACAAAATCTATCTCCTCTTCATATTAGAGTGATGGGAATTTATGAAACAACAGATTCTGTGAGCACAGAAGGTTGCTATTCTAAATGCATTGCCATCTAAATTGTGGCAAGGGAAGCAAAAATTTCCATACAAACATAAATTAAAAATATTTGAGGATGAAAGGTGATAAAAAAAGAAGAACTAAGATACATATAAAATCATAGTTTCATGTCCAACAGCTGCTAATCCAAACAGGGCATTTGTAAATCGAAAATTTTATGACAAATATATCTCACAGCCCTACCACTCATTTTATCACATTCAACGGCATTTTCAAAGCAAGTAATGAAAGATAGCGTTTTCATTTTACAAAAGATAGCAAATTATGCATGCCAACCCCCAACAGGATATATAATACAAACAATAACATACAACATAAGACCAACCTTTTGAATACACGTAATATGTCTGTCATCAAGGGGCGGCTCCTCAAGTCATATTCAAAGCATCCAAGAAGAATATTTTCAACTGGAGGAGGGAGGCCCTCAGGAATATGTGGTTTCTCTTGTTTCCTAACCACTGAGCCATAAATTTCTTCAATTGACTTCCCACACCAAGGCAGAACACCAGTCAACATCTCCACAATGCTACACCCGAATCCCCACGAATCAGTCTCAAAGGATATTGGACCTCTTATTTCTGGCTGCCACTGTTCTGGAGCCATGTAGTTTGGGGTGCCAAGCGTCCAAGGCATATCTGAGCTTGGTAATGGAATTCCAAATAACAGGTATGGAATACCAATATCTCCCAGAATTGCTTGATCATTTTCATTAAGAAGGAAGCTACAAGGTTTAAGGTTAAGAACTAGGATTTCTTTTGCATGCAACTCTGCAATTCCCTGTGCCAATTCTATCCCATACCTGGAAATAAGTAAGCACTGAGGCTAGACTGCCTTCGCCAATTCAATCACTTGGATTTAAGGAAAAAATAATAAATTCACCTCAAAACATCAGGCAATGAGAGCTTCCCTCCTTTCAGGAGAGCCATTTTGTCCCCAATTGATCCCTCATAAAACTTCATAACAATGCATATCTGTATTGACATACAGGCATTAGTCTTTCAAGATCGAAGGATTATTGAGCAACGTGTCCTCATTATAATATATATCAAGCATGAAGGCATCACTCACCTTTCCATTCATAACTGAAATTCCATGTAGAAAACATACACTTTCTACTCCTTGACACTTTGAAAACAAACCATCAAACTTATCCAGCACAAGCCTCATATGTTCCTCCTTAAGAGGTGGCAACATCTTGACAGCCACTTCATGATACTCTTCGTAATCTTCAGTGGATTGATGATGAGTAGCCAACCAAACATCACCAAAAGGTCCCCTCCCGATTCTATGTCTAAGTTTCATTTTTGCAGGATCAATCCTTTGAGTTGACTGGTTCGACGAGGCCATCACAGTTTTAAGGTGATCAGGATCCTCATAAAGCTCAAACTCAAAAGGAGACACGGGTTGAGCAGGAACAACTTTGTTGGCCATTCTATCCCCTACAGATAAAACATCAGGTTAATTTAAAAAACTTGACAAAAAACCATCAAGTAAAAATAATTGTATTGAAATAGCATGAACTCAAAACAATAGTCCTTGATATTCCTACATACAAAACAACTAAATGCAACAAACATCTCATCAAACAATTACCACAAGAAAATTTAGGATCGTAAATTATATCTTGATTACGCGACCAGAAGCTGACTTTATGCCAAATTAACAAACTTTATGCTGTCTATGATTTGGTAGCAAATTGATCACTAAAAAAACACCTCTTTTTCCTCAGAATCAAAACAGTTTCTCAAGGACCCTTTTGGGCTTTCACCCTTTTACTTTTTGCTTCACCTGACCAACAAAAGAACATAAAAAAACACCGAAACCTGGAATTCATGCTTTGACAGTTTGACTCTCTCATTAATTCTTACAGTTTCCAAGCAACCAAGCAAAGTTTCTAACTTTAAGAAAATTACTCTTAAATTTAGAAACATGCAGAAGAAGAAGAATACTTACTCTCGAGGAACTGATTAAAGAGAGGCCTGAAGAGAATATATATAGAAGCTTAAAAAAGCCTAAGAAATTTCGACGAATTGATCAAACTGAATTAGAAAAAGCTAAACTTGTTATTAAGAAGAAGAATACTTACTCTTGAGGAACCGATTAAAGAGAGGCCTGAAGAGTATATATAGAATCTTAAAAAAGCCTAAGAAATTTCGACGAATTGATCAAACTGAATTAGAAAAAGGTAAACTTGTTATTAGCAACAACAACAATAATATTGACAATCTAGTAGAGAAAAAGAAAGAAATATCGAAAGTAATCGGGGGAGCACCGAAGAAACAAAATTGTTGTCTGCAAGGAGAAGCAAAAAATGAGATCAACGACAAACATAAGAGAGACTAGAGTGTGTCTATGTCCTATCTGCTCTCTGTGGGGCCTGGATTCGATTACTCTTGATAGTGACTGGGATATCTTCCATACAAGCAGATTAATTTTATTTTTTCTAGAGCTATAACAAATATTCAAGTAACAACAATTCAAAAAAAAATGAATTAAATTAATGAAATACAGTGAGATTATTAAAAAATGAAATGAAATGAAATTATAAAGTTTAAGGTTTAATAATTTAATATTTAATGTTAAAGATGAAAAAAATCATCAAAAAATACAATAAAAAAAGAAAATTCAAGTTAGCTCTGGATAACTTGATAAACCAATGATTTTGGTTATATGAGATTGCAATAAAAAAATATAAAAAGGATGATCTAAGTAAAACAACAAGGTTTAATAAAAACTATATTAAAAAAATTTCGAGTTAATGTGAGTTAACTTTAATAGCTCACAATAAAAAAGTGAAAAAATAACAAAGTTTAAGGACAAATAATTAAATGCAAAATATTGAAATTAAAAAAAAAATAGTCATAAAAAAACAAGAAAAAATAATCATAATCGATATATATATATATATATATATATATATATAACTAGGTTACTTACACTCTGAGGCATTGAATCACGACAAGCTTGTATGTGATTACAATCTGTCAAAGTAGTGAATATGTATACTCTAGTTGAGAAAATGAAATGTGAAGCAGTTCAACCTTTGCTCCTCACAGAACCCTCAATTATTTTGCAATGGCGAATTTCTTCAAGGAAGCTCTAATTGTCAACCACGATTAGCCATGATGAACATCATGGCTAACTCCACGTGAGTGTTTGTAGCGTGAGTTCCAAACCCCTCTCTCTTTCGGAGCTTGAAGAACCACATGTTCATGGACACTTCCAAGACTTGGGTGCTTCCACGTAGCTGGCTTTGATTGGCTGGTTTAGATGACGGTGACACTTGGCTCTTGAGTTCTGGATTTCGTTGATGATTTGCGAACAGCAGTCTTGGTTTCTAGCATATTCCCAGAAGCCACAGCTACGGTGCTAGGTGCAGGTAACCGGATGCATTCACTGTTTCGAGGTGGAAAAAAAAAACATATCATTTTTATCTTAGTTTAAATTTTGGTTTATTTTAGATTTTCGGCTAAATACCATCTAAAATATACCGGTTTTGTTCTGTCTGTTCTATTTCGACTAAATAATATATTTTTTTTTAAATAATGAATAATTTCATAAAATCAATCATATTTTTTAATCCGATCGTTAGATTAAGATGAAATTTTAAGAGAAGTCTCTTGACATAATTATATATATATATTATGTTAAAATTTCATAGCAATCAGATAATATAAGAACCTTGCGAGATTATACATGTTTATAATTTTATTCAATAAAATCATTTTATTGTGTTTTTTATATTAAATTGCACAATTTTTTTAAAAAAATTATTTTTGGATTTGAACTAATTTTTTTGAATTAATATATTTAATTATGTGTATATATATACATAAACAATACAACCCAGAAACGGCGAGACGAAACGCTCCGAAACTGAAACATTTCATTCCAATTGAAAAAAGTAACAACCAAAATAATATTGACAACTTTGGATATTATTGACAAATTCACCATACTCTTAGAAGTCCTGTAAACTAAATATCAACATTTCCAAATTATCTTTAATACTTGTTTCAGTTTCACCATTGGGAATCAGCATATAGCCAAATAAATAATGGTTTAATGGTGAAATTCACACCAAAAAACAAAATCACAGGCATCATATCATCATCTTGAGAGGCCAAGGCACCAAGACAGATACAAATGATCACAAGAAGCTGCCAGATACTTGTATCCTTTCAAGTTTCATGAATAACATACCTATGCTTTAAGTTCTGAAGATCTCTCCACCCCTGGAAAAACAAATTAGCACGACCAGCTTGCAATGAATTCCAGTTTCCAAGGGGAGTTAACCCAATTTTTCCACTGTTCATATATGCAATAACCCTGAACTCTCTAGGAGGGTTACATGAATCTACCTTCTTCATTGAAGTCTCTGCTATGTACTAAACGATGGATTTCTCTTCATCACTTCAACCCACATCGCCCTAGATTTACCTCTCCCTGCACATCCCAGTTCTTAGAAGCCCCAAGTTTTCATTGTTTTACATATTTGCTTAAGATTAGCTGCGGCATCCCACATAATGTCAGATAAAATTATGTGTTAACAGTGGCAAACGCCAACAAAGCACAGCAAGAAATCATAAGCATCCCTTTAGGCTTGGAGGCCAAGTGACAAGAACATGATGATCAAAAGGGGCTACAATACACTTTACATCCTTTGTGAATGATTAGCACCCCTATTCCTTTTGTGTTGAAGATTTCTATGAACTTCAATCCTAATCTCTGAAACACAACTTTATACTGCGAGTTGGCTACAAGCTCAAGTCTATAGAGCAATTTGGTCACCAGATTTTCATTAAAACATGGTCAAGAACAAACCTAAGAAACATTGTATTAAAGGATTCAGCAAGTTGACCCAGTTCTCATTGCCTGATCTTGCCTCAATCCTAAGCTAGTCAGCTTGTTTACAAGAACCTATGTTCTTCATTCAATACTGGTACCAGCTAAACTAATTTTTTGCGATGCTAGATCTTTCTTTATAATTTCAAACAATGTCATCTTTATGTGACTCTCCCCTCCCCTCCCATTCCTACAAACTATAAGTTGTGATTACCTTCTCAAGTTTAGCAATGGCAGTTCACATATCGCCAGATGAAGCTTTGGGTTGAATAGTTGAAATAAGGCATAAAAGAAAACCAAAGACACCAGCTTTAGAGGAAAACTGGCCAGAACAGGGTGGTCAGGAGAGGGGGAAAGAGCTCTCTAAACTCCATCCTAATCTCTAAAAGAGAACCTCATAATCTTGTGAATGATAGCACACCTATGCTTTTAGAGTTAAAGATCTTTCTCTCTCTCTCTCTCTCTAAACTCGATCCTAATCTCTGAAACACAACTTTATACTGCTATTTCACAAGAAATTCCCGTTCACAAAGCAACTTAACCCAGTATTTCCATAAAATAAGGAGGGGCGGGGGGGAGCAACAGAAACTAAGCAACGAGGAGAGGGGAAATCCCCCCCCCCCTCTCCAGATTCACTTCTTTCATTGCATAACATCAGTGTAATTCATAAAATATAGACATTAATAAATGGAATTCATTTCCAATTTCACCAAATATAAGAAGATACTAAACCATCAAGATAACAACCTCATTGAACAGGAAGCACCTTCTTAACAATCTCATCGCTAAGAGCAGCAATCTGTGAATCAAGTGCTTTGATAGTCACTTCTTTCTGAGTATCCAATTTAACCAATGCTTCTTGCAACTCAGCCTCAATTTTCTTCCTTCCTTCAGCCAACTTCTGCTCCACTTCACCCTGTGTTTCCTTCTTCATTTTATTCAATGCAGCCGATATCTCAGCCCTTGCTGCTCTCATAACAGCAGCAGCCTGTTCTTCGAGTTGCTTAACTTCTTCTGAAGTATCTTTAACACTGCTTAGCTTCTCCTTTATATCTGCATCCCTTTCATCCATGAAATTACCAAGTGGGCTGAACCAGATTTTGTCCAAGGCAAACATGAGGACCAGGAACTCAACCATGATTATTGGCAGTGTTAAGTTGAAGTCAAAGAGTGCAGCCTTTTCAATTTCTTCAGCTAAAGAAGGTGGTGTGAAGGTTAACGAAGTGGCTGCAATGAGAGAGAGGGACTTGAGGGTGGAAGTGGAGAGAGACAGGAGTTGGGGTTTGGTGATTTTGAGGAGTTTAGGGAAGGAAAGTTGTGGGGATTGTTTGGGCTTGGAGTTAGTGGGAAGGGAAGTAGATGAGAGGGTGAGGAGAGGTTTGGCGGTGCCCATGATCATGTTGGCCATGGCTGATGACAAAATTTGGAGTCGTAGAGTCCTTTGGAGCTTGAGAGTTGATGGCTGTTGATGGTGGAAGTGGTAGATTTTGTGTGGAAATGGAGATTTTGGGAGGAGTGGTTATCTCTTTCTTTGCCACTCAAATTGATGAGGTTTGTAATGGGCAGGAGGAAGGGGTGGAGGGAGAGGCATGGCGTTACACGTGTTATGCACGTGCGATTTGTTGTTCTTGA
This sequence comes from Salix exigua, assembly GCA_032356905.1. NCBI lineage: Eukaryota > Viridiplantae > Streptophyta > Magnoliopsida > Malpighiales > Salicaceae > Salix > Salix exigua. Next base: position 2,818,003 of record CM063605.1, read on the forward strand.
CCCTGACCATGGCGGACCCGACCCGTTTACCCTTCTTTAATTCCAGAATTATTATCATCTGAAATAATATCACATATCATCATTTTAATACTTATTCTAACCATCTTTGAATCTGTAGAAGCGAGGAGGATCTACTATTTTTTTTTAAATAGAATTTAAGGAAAAAATATAAAGTAAACGGGTTGATAGGGTTTTTTTTTAATTCAATCATTCAACATTTGTTTGAATAAAAAATATATTTATATTTTTTATATAAGTAATTATAGTTTTATGATCCAAATTGCAGACTAATCTATATTTTTTAGTTTTTTAAGTTTATCTTTTAATTTAAGTTAATTATAAATTAGAGTTCATAATTTATTTTGGTTTGTTTTTTATGAGTTTATTTAAGCCTCATGACCCAGGTCACGAGTTTGATTTGTTTACTCGGGTTAACTTAGGTAGTTTTTTCATGTTTTTTATTGTTTTTATTTTTATTTTATCTTTTAATATTAGATTGATGGAGAACTAGGCTTCAAAATTAATTTTAATTTGTTTTCTATGTAGTAATCCATTTCTCATAACTTAAATTTGCCAAGTTAACTCGGGGTAATTCAATTTATTTTTCTAATTTTTTTTTAAGATATTGAATTGATTGAGAATTGAAATTAATATATTTTTATTTAGTTACTTTCTACAAGACTATTGGGGTCTTATCTAATGACTTGTGTTCGAGATTTGACAAGTTAATATGAATTGATCCAAATAAATTTAAGTGAATTGAATATGTTGTTGTCTCATTGTTTTTAATAAAATTAAAATTTTTTATCGGTATCATTCATATTATCTTTAAACTTGCAAAATTGACTATATTACATTAATTTATCTCCATATAATTTAATTTTTTTTCTGCTATAAAACATGCAAATAATATCTGAATATATCTAAAAACCCGTGCGGGAATTATCTAAGTATTTTTTTCAATCTTCCAGTGACAAGAATCGTTAATGCATTGCACTATTTATAGGCATTTTTTAAAAAATAATTTATGTTTTTACTGTTACTGTAATTAATGTAGGCAAATTTGATTTCTTTTTTTCGAAGTAGGTGAATAGCTTGCTTAGCCCATGATGCTCTTCTTTACTTCCAGCTGTATCAGCTGCCTTTTCACACTCTGAGGCCCAACCAAAGGTATAAAACTGTTCACAATAACAGGCCCACTGATAATCCAAACTCAAATGCAGAAAATATTTTTTTTGTTTAAAAATATATTAATTTTTTAATTATTTTTTATATTAATAAATAAAAAAATCTAAAAACAGCAGAAAATTTAATTTAAAGTAAAAAAATATTTTTTTTTTATTTTTTTCAAAAACACTTTTAAAATGCAATACCAAACAAAACCATTAATATTTGTCTCAATCAGGGTTCTCAATACCATTCTCTTACTAGCTGGAATGGCCGGAACATTCAGTATCGTTAAAAAACCAAGACAAAAAGGCATCACTTTCATCTCGATTTTAATTTCGACTAGCTTAAAATCTTGACCAAATTTCAGTGGAACATCTCGGTATTGTTACGGGTGTGTCGTTCAACCTTAAAATCTTTTTTATTTTGATTAACTTGTAATTGTATTTCTAATTTTGAAATTATATTTTTTTGACTGTGTTTATATTATTTATTTTAAAGTTAATTTATCTTGAATTTTAATTGTGTTTGTTAAATTAATATTTTAATTTTTTTTCATATATATATATATATATATGAACAGTACAACCCCGAAATGGCACGCCGAAATTCTCCGAAACCAAAACGCTCCATACCAATAGAAAAACCGGAATGACAACCAGATCAGTATTGACAATCTTGGTCTCAATCTAAGCCTACATGGATAAATGAAAATGAGCACTAAAGGAATTTACCATCTAATTAGAGCAGAAGCTTACAAGTCCCCCCGAGAGTGCTACCTAATATTTGCTTCATCGCTGCTCCGGTGAGCTGCAAAATTGCCATTGCACAAAATGGAATTCACTGAGATAAGGCATTCTCTGAAGTCGAGCTCCACCAAATATTGCAACCATACATCTCTACAGGTTGAAGTCATTGGAGCATGCATGTCTTCTACAAAAAAATGGCTAGTTGACAACAATTGCAACTCTGAAAATTCTAGTCAGTTTGCCTAACAATTTTGATGTTTTGGGTGGTTGAAAAGATGAAAACAAAAAAAAATATATTTTTTCTTCTCTAAACTACAACCACAAAATCTACCAAAATGCTATGAAGTATAATTAGTTGGGAGCTGGTGGTTCCCGGAATAAGCATATTTCCACCAAACAAAAACATCCTCAACACTGTTAGATCTCTTCCAATAACCTGCAAAAGGCTGGAACATCCTGTGAAGCAATCCTCTATTGTTAGCTCCCTACGAGCTTATAGTACGCATACAAACCGGAGCCAACAAAACCAAGGGACTGCCCAATGACATTGAACTGCAAGGAAGCAAAATAATATTCAATCAGGTAGTGAAATCACAGATGCAGAAGAGATGTTAGAGCTTGTTTGTTTTCGTGTTTTAAAAATGTTTTTGAAAAAATTTGAACGACCCGAAAACACCATGTTTTTGGATTTCTTCGATTTGCTGATGTCAAAAATAATTTTAAAGAATGAAAAAAAATATTATTTTGATGTATTTCTAAGAAAAAAACACTTTGAAAAACAATAGTTACCACAATACCAAACATGCACTTAGTAGTACATGTACAAGAAAAAGTTTATGGAGAGAACAAACATAAGAATATTTTGACTCACAATATCAAAAGGAAGCCCGCCAAAAATAGTCCAGCCAAGTGCAATGGTAAATAGATCCTGCAACAACATGATAACCAAAAGATATAAAAAAATTATACATAATGGATGTTGCAAGAATGGAATCTTCAGTGCCGTAATAGATCCCTTGAAGTGTTTCATCAACTCAGGAGTTATACCAATGAACTAATGAAGTTAATCGAGTTGGTGTTCCCATTGCTACTTCTTTAACTCATTATATGGAAACATTATTGCCATTTCAAAGCAATTCAAAATGGTAAAACTTCCAGCAGCTGACAATATTTGAAAATTCCCAACCCCTTCAAAATTAATGCAAAATCTGTAATGATGTTAAATGGAGCTGGAAAACCCTTCATTTTTGCACATTTATCATTAGGGATGGAAATTTCATTTGAATCTGGTGGATGGCGATCCAAACCGACCAAGGTGGGTAAATATTTTTTGGATAGTAACTTTAGGTAGTGGGTAATGAATAAGATATGAATATTGTCAAATTCGACATAAAACTAACCCAAGCTACATACATTTATGTTTTTTTTAATACAATATAGAATATTCATATCTCAATATTGATATAATACACACATATATATATGTATAGCATTTATAATTTTGTCATTCAATATATACATCCATCCCTTTTATATATATTATTTTATGTTGAATAATAAATAATATTATGATAATGAACATACAAATAGATACTCGAAAGCCAACGGATAAGCCCTGAATATCTAAATTTCATATATGTTGGGTATTGGGTAGAGTATGGATACAATAGAAACCTGACCCATGGATACCCATTTTCATCCCCGTTTATAATCATACACAAATTTAAATGGCCACAGAAAAACTTTTCCAGAACTTGAAAATGTGCCAAAGATGGCTGAATTTCAACTCTCATCAATATTTGAAACATGGGATCTTCAGCACACTAAATATAACCAAGAAAGGAACAACTATTATCATCATCAAGTTGCTCAATCCCATGCATAAAGTGTTTAGTTAACTGACCTTCAGGTTACCACAAATGGTCTGCGTCAGTGCTGAATTGAGAGTTGTGTTTAGGAAGATACTGTAATTCAAGAAGAAAGCCAGGATACATGAGAAAAGCAATATAGCCTGCACAAGAGAGAACACAGAGACATCGCCAAATTTCTCAAATCCCTCAACAAATAAGTGCATTGAAACAAGAAAGGAACAGAATAAAATAGCGTTATGCTTCAATTGATTCATGATGGCAGATAGACAAGGTTCCATAATGCTTGGAAAAGCATTGTTATTCTTTGATAAGTTTGGCTAAGAGGGAGAACTTTAAACACCATTGACACCCAAATAAAATGTAAGAATTGAATTGCAGTGGGTTGTCAAAACATCCCCATCAATACTAAAAAGAAATTTTAAAACAGGCTCATGCAAAGACATGCATGACCATTGTGATGCGGCACCAATGAACAATACAAAGTGACAGTAAAAGAAGAACAAAGCTTAGAAAAGTTAGGAAAGAAAGCGGATATTAGAAAGAAGCTTAAAAGGGAGAGGAGAAAAGAGGTTGAGAGGAGCTGCAAAGTTTGCAATTTAATTCATTTTCATCAAAAGTGCCCTCAAAGTGTCATAAGGGGAATATAAATAGCAAACCCTAGACATATAATTATTGGGCTCGGCCCGTTAGATAAAAATTGTTTACAACAATAATTCCAAAATAAAATACAATGAAATGGGCTCGGTCTCCCAACCAAAGTGTAACAGGTCGGGCCGATCTGCGTCGTCGTCCATATACTCGAGTAACTTGCGGTGCGGTGTGGGTCCGGTGTCCCCACCAACTCTCCGGGGTTGGAAAAACTCGACCCGTCGAGTGTAGACACTGGTCGACTCGATAGTACTCCCAAAGATTTGGATCAAGCTGCTGTAAAGTATCTTTAGTGATCCAAGAGTTATCCGAATCAGATCGGCCCACCCAGCGAACTAAAAATCATTGAACCTCATCGTTATTGTTAAAAACAACTTGTTCATCCAGAATAGCATAAATATTAACCTTTTGTAACAACTCACATACTTGCCTTTGCAACTCAGCATGTTCACTTGGGTTCATCCTATAGTGAGGCAAGTTTGGCAACGCAGCACCAGGGACAAAGTCTATGGCGTGTTGAATATCACGCATGGGGGGTAAAGTATCAGGTAGGTCAAAAGGAAAAACATCTAGAAATTCTTCCAACACTTCCTTTACCTCTGAAGGTGGCTCTTCTAAAAAGTCTTCTACACTCTCCTTAGCTACCACAACGAAACACAATGGACTCCTCACAAAATTCCTTATCGAATTCCTTAGGACTTATTATGTTAAGACCTCCCCTCTTCACTGCACTCTTCTTTTGGCTCGTATCATTAGACCTTGGAGGTAGTCCAATGAGTTGGATTTTCTTACCTTGAAAATAAAATGAGCAAGAATTTGATCGCCCAAGGATTGTAACGTCCAAATCATACAACCAAGGCCTTCCCAAAATGACATGCCCGACATCCATGGGAATGACATCGCACCAAATTTCATCATGATAGTCCAAGATCTTTATGGAAAAAACACATCTCTCTTTGATCTGCTATTGATGTGTCATTAACCCATGACACACTATAGGGTTTAGGATGTGGAACTGATTTTAGACCTAAACGGGACACACTCCCGAGGAAATTGTATTGATGCAACTACCATTGTCTATGATAACCTTACACCCTTTGTCTCCACACTTAATATAAGTGGAAAAAATAGCAGTCCTTCTCCAATCTTCAGTCCCTTTAGGTTGTGTTAAAGCACACCTAACAACGCCTAACCTGATTGTTTTCCGTTGAAGGGATATCGATCTAACACATCCTAGCAAGTTGGACTCATCCTCCTCATCATTTAAGTCCTGAAAATCATTGGGATTTGGTTCATAAATCTCATCATCACAATTGTCTTCTTCACCCACATCTTCTTGCCCCTTGATAGTTAGAGTCCTATTAGGGCAACTAGAGGCGTACATGACCAAAACCACGACACTTAAAACACTTGGATTCTTGAAGTTGTCTTAGGCGCTCGTGAAGAATACCCTTACCCTTGTCGTCTCGAGGTATCTGTGAAACTAAAGGATTGGGTTTGCGAGGTGGGGCACCTAATATTGAGTTATGACTTCTGGTTGAGGTTTAGAGGATATTACGAGTATCCTGGCGTCTCGGCCATTGGCTTTTGTGACCAACTCATAATTTTGTACCAAGGTATATGCTTCATCAAGGGTGGAAACACCCTAAGTACAACCTCCTTTTAAGATCATCATTTAAACCTTTTCGAAATCTACTCAGGGTCATTACTTCATCCTCTCTAGCTGCACACCTCATTTTGTACTCATCAAATTGTGCCACATATTCATTGGTGACTTGCTTCCTTGTCTCAAGTTATTCCATTGATCCAAAAGATTTCCTCTATACGAACGAGGTAAGTACTTCTCTTCTATCTTAACCTTCATTTCAACCCAATCAGTAATAGGGGGTTGACCTCTTCTGATCAGAGATTCCTCGACACTTTCCCAATAAAGTTGAGCGGTTCCCTAAGTTTCATTTTTGCAAATCTCACCCTCCTATTCTCGGATAGATTATGCCAACCAAAGAATTGATCCATGTCACGGATCCATCTATCAAAGATCCACGGGTCAAGTTGACCCTCGAAAGTTAGGGCTTCCACCTTAATATTCTTCATGACTTGTTCATCGGGTCATCGTAATTGCGATAACCTTGATTACGATGGTATTGGCGGTTCTGTGATGAAGCTGGTCTTTGGCGGTACTCATTGAAATGTTCATTATCGAGTAGAATCATCCAAGTCATGATGACCTTGGTGTTGATTATGGTGGCGGTTCCTTCGAGGAACTGGTCTTGGAGGATCCCTACGATTTTCATTAGCATGTTCACTCCCACTAAACTGTCTTACTTGCAAAGTTTCAATTGACTCTATCCTTCCGGAAAGATCATTAATTTGGTTTGACATGTTACTCATTTCTCGCTCGCATAAGATGTAGTTGTTCTGAATATCTCTAAGAACATCACTGGAGTTTTGATCCATGGTAGCTATGACTTCTAGATTGTGTACTAGACGACCACTACGTAAATGCATGCGAATTAGCCCTAAAATTGAGATCACAAATAATTCTTGCAAGTAAAGCGGAAAATAAAATTAAAGCTAATATACGTATAATTATTTTAATATATTACTTGGAGACTAAGTAACAACAGATTAAACCAGGAAAATTCGCAAGCACGCAATGTAAGTCCTCGTAGATGCATACAAGTAATTCAGACACAATGTTTTGGTTTTACCACAAATTTAACCAAGCTCCACAATTAATAAAGAGGATTAAATGCTCAAGGTCCCTAAAGAAGCTTAGAATTAAGGTAATTAAATTTGTGAATTGAATTTTGTAATTTAGTTATGATAAGCACAAGGAATAATATTGATACTAAGCTTAATCAACAAGTGTAAAATATACCCGGAATGATGATACTCAATGCGAAAAAAAATTCTGACCGGGGTGACGTGGGGATAGGGTCGGCGTGGCGATGGCGTGTCGGCCGATGGCGATGACGTGTCTGCTGACTCAGCGTCTTAGGGCTGACGCGTCTGCTGACTCGGATTGCTGATGTGGCGAAGTTGCTTTAAAATCACCCGCTCCTCTTCTCCTTCTTCTTACGCGCTGCGTTCTTCTTCTTCTCCTTTCTTTCTTTTCTTTCTTTTTCTTACGTCGATGCAGTTGTCCTCAATCTTTGGGGGCGATGGAGCTTTGTGTCTCCGCTTGGGTCTGGCGATGCGAAGGAATGGTCAGTGGTGTCTCTGGCGTCGTCGCTGGACGGGAGGCACCGTGGGGCGTTGATGCCTGTAACGGTGGCAGATGGTTGCTGCTGGCGTCGAGAGCGTCGTGGATGGTGCTGCCTCTGCTGGAGTGTGAACCAGTGGTGGTTCCGTCGTTGATAGTTGTTGATCTGTGGCCGTCGCTGTGTGGGTCGTGATCGGCGTTGATGTTTGGCCGATTGTGGTAGCAGATCGGTTGGGTGATGGCTGCGCCGCCGATGTAGCAGTGGTTCTGCTGTGGATGGCGATGGAGGCGCTGCTGCTGCGATGGAGGCGCCTCTGCTCTCTGTGGTGTTGGTGTTGCTCTCCGGCGTTGATGATTTTTTTTGTAATCCGCATGTAATCCGCACGATACTGCTTTTTTTTTCACTCTCACGGACCGATGACGCTTGTGTGCTTGTGTTTGATCCGAGCGATAGAGTATTTTTTTTTATAACAAACCCAAGGATTGTTTAATTGTGAGAACAATTAAAACCCTAAGCTCGATACCAAATCGATACGGCACCAATGAACAATACAAAGTGACGGTAAAAGAAGAACAAAGCTTAGAAAAGTAAGGAAAGAAAGCGGATATTAGAAAGAAGCTTAAAAGGGGAGAGGAGAAAAGAGGTTGAGAGGAGCTGCAAAGTTTGCAATTTAATTCATTTTCATCAAAAGTGTCCTCAAAGTGTCATAAGGGGAATATAAATAGCAAACCCTAGACATATAATTATTGGGCTCGACCGTTAGATAAAAATTGTTTACAACAATAATTCCAAAATAAAATACAATGAAATGGGCTCAGTCTCCCAACCAAAGTGTAACAGGCTGGGCCGTCCTGCGTCGTCGTCCATATACTCGAGTAACTTGCGGTGTGGGTCTGGTGTCCCCACCACATTGGTTCCTAAAATAGTGCAGACCTTTTTCACTCATTTCCTAACTTGCCCAGTATAGATTTCTACAGATATATATCATGCCAATTACTATTTTTACAGGGAATTAAGTGTCATAATAGAAGGGAAGCTACACCAAATGTACATTTAAGACTTACAAAATGCCAGTGGACTAAACTACAATGCTTGGTTAAAAAAAGGGGAAAAGAGAGAAGTTTAGGAATTACCAAGAAACCTGGGGAAAACAAATACGGGAAAGTCATGGTCATCTGCAAATCGCCACGGATAAAGGTCCAAAACAACAAAACTGGTCCACATATAATTCCTGTAATATGAAAAGCAACACAATGTACAACTTAAGGTCAAGGACAAAAATCTCCAGAGCAAGTAAATTAATTTCAATGTGTAGTGGATCAGGCAGACATTAGTCAACAGATAGAGAATTAATTTAAGTATCATCACCTACCATTGCACCACATAAGGCCAAAGCTATTAAGGCCACTGGATTTCCCTGAGGAAAAGAACATGTTAGCCACTATAAAAAGAGAAATGTCATGCTAATGAAGAGGAAATCCAAAAGGAAAAACAAGTGTGAGTACTACCAATACGGCTTATGGTTGCAAGATATATAGCCGTTGTAAAATTTGCTAAGAAGACAACAGCATAGCCATAGAAGTCAAATGACAAGTCCCGTGCTCCGGCAATAAATGCACCAAGAACTATCAAGCCAACACTGATAACATCCTTAACCTTTTTAGTTAAATGAAGGAATAAAAAATTACAATGCCATAATGGCTATTTCCAGTGGCAAAATCTACATTGACGTTTCTTTTGTTGAGGTCTATCACATTAGATTTTCAATATAAAAACATGACCATCAAAATGAATGAAGAAATTAAGATGAAAAAAAGAGTCAGTTTAAGCTAATGAGATTCACTTCTGATAAAATAAGTTTTTCAAGAATTTCAATTTTATGTTGCATAAAAGTGTCAATGGGTGTTCTATTCCTTGAAGCTCTTTCTTTCTTCTTCTTTTTCACAAAATACACACATTAATCAAGCTGATGCAAGTCCAAGGAGATTTTATAGATGTAAAAAACGTAAATGGAGGAATCAGCTTAAATCTTTGGCAAAGTCATAGCATTGGATGCAGAATATAGCCAATTAAATTGCCTGCAAATAACATTTTCTGGAATAGCTACAAAAAAGGACCATTCACCTTCCAAAAATTGGCGGTGCATATCTCTGCCCTGCTAGAATGTACTCCATAATCATTGTAAATACCACTGTTGTCCGTCTTAGGGTGGTATACATGGGAACATTTACCCCACGGACAGACTCCATTGTAACTAGCTTTCAAGGGGAAACATCAGAAGGGGTGGAAGTAGAAATTAATTAAAAGTGAAAAATCAATGAGGAAGAAAACCTATTCAACGTTATGCGCTAGCATACCATGTAAAGCAAATAAGTAAATGCAAGAGGTAGGGTGTGAATTAATGTCTCCAGTGGTACAAGATTAGCTTTGGCATCAGAAGTAGTTAAGGATCCACCATCAGTGAAAGAGATGATCCTCCAGTGTCTCAATACATACAATAAAGAGCACGAGCATATCATCTACAAAGAATCAAAACAATGGAGCGAAACGTGAATATAATGTTGCCAAGACATCCATTGAAAATAATGGAATTTCCCCAAGTAGGAAAGACATAAATACATAACAACGCTAACTAAAATGGTGAATAATAAAATGCACCATATTGGCTATGGAAAGTCTACCTGAAATAAAGTTATGACATTTGCACTAGGGAAGCTATAAGAAGAAAGAGCTGCTTTATTGAACAATATCAAAAGCACTGCAAAAGACATGCAGCAGAAATTGTAAGTGGCTGAACGTAATGCAAAATAAAAATATCACAAATGGCTGTCTATTGAACTATCATTCCGCTGTTCTATGAATCTCATTTATTTTTCTTTTTTCCTTTTCAGTTATTCATTTCCCTCTGAATTTAAAATAAAAAAATTTTAAATCCATTCCCCCTTCGTTGTTGCTCTTTTCAAGTGGAATACAGCAAAAAATGAAGGCATGATATTAAATGAGATTCACTTTATGCAGACATATCCCGTGCGACTTTTGCCATTACTTCAATCTAAATCTCCAAAATAACCAATACATAATAAGCCATCCAAATATGGGAATTGCATCGAAAATTACACACAATCCTGTAAAATATCAGGTTTAATCACTCTAATAAACCTCAAATTAACACAATTGATCACATCCCTAACCACCAAAAAACATAAAACCACAATTCACAAAATTTAATAACACAATCCTCTCTATAACAAAAACCTAAAAATAATCCAGCTTCAAATCACAGTTACAAAATTCGTCTCCAAGAAAAACCATATGCAATTAATTTAATGATAAAATTTCAACACCTAAGAATATCAGACGAATCAAATAATAATAATAAAAAACTTGATCGCTGTATATTGTTAGAGAACTGGTTTATACCAGCACAAGACATGTAGGAGATAGCGGCATAAGCTCCTCTCTTAGTCATTGAAGATCCTCTGAAGACCTTATCATCTCCTTTAATTAATCTCTCTTTCTCTCTTTGCCTCTCTTCGCTGATTGAAGATACGGAGACTGGAAGGAATGGATTTGAAGAGGAACTAGACGCCGCCATTGAAGTCATCGTCAATTAGAGAGAGAAACGGTGATAAATGAGGATTCACGGTCAACTCCACCAGATGATTGAGTGAGTCGTCGACTCCAACTCGGACTGGAGGCGGGAGGCGGGACACGAGAGGGATGACGACGTGTTTTTTTTTTTTTTGCTTGCAGGAGGAGGAATGTTAGACGTTGGGTTCCCTTAATTTCAATTTTTCAAATTTCTTACTTTATTTAGATTTGTCAACGACTCAGTGGCTCCCGGGCAGACGGTTCAAAAGTGTTATCAAGAGCTAATCGGACCGGATGCTTCAACCGGATAATTTTTAACATGTTTTTGTAGTTAAAAAAGTTTTAAGTAAATAAATAAATTATATATACATGCAATTAAATAAATTGAGAACTTAATAAATAAAATACAACAAATGATGATTAAGAAAACTATAAAAATTGATGGACAAATATAAATTAAGACATTAATTTTCTAGAACAAGATATTTTACCTGGTTTTGTTTGCTAAATTTGTTTATTAAATTAATATTCTTGTTTAATCAACTTATAATTGAGTTAGACACATTAAATTATTTGAATAAAATAAAAATAAATATAAAATTATAAATATTATTTGAAAATATACTATTATTATTATTTTTAAAAATAATTTTCATATATCAAAGTCTTATAGACCCTCATTTTTCTCTTCTTGTAAGACACGTGCTACTACTGGAGCTCGTTTTCTGCTTCTGCGTGAAGAAGAAGAAGAGGTAATGTTTAAGGTACACTAATAACACTCTCATTTGAGACTTGAATTTCGAAGAAAAATTCTGACGATTATGTATTAACAAAAACATTAATTGCATGGATAAATCATGGAGTCGAGCCCACAAAATACTTTTTTTTTCTATCATTTTTTTCAACCTTCTTCTAATATTAATATTAATATTAGATTGTTTTGAGAATTATATTTTATAATTTTTCTTGATTTTTTTATATTGAGTTTTATACCAGTATCATGAATTTAATCTAGTTTTTTTTTTTCTTCTCGATCTCAACCTTCAAATTAAATTTGTTAGAAATGGAGCTTCGTAATATTTTTTTTCAAATTGTTTTTTATTAATTTATCCCAATATCATTATTAAGATAGAAGGTTTAGCAGGTTAGCTGAAATCTTTTTTAAGTTGTTTGTTCTAATTGAATTTTTTCTTCATCTTCCAAAACTAGTTTGGTTGGGGATTTTACTTAAAAAAAAATTATTTGCTTTCTATAGGGTAATTCGGGTTATGAGTTTCACTTGGTTGACTCAGTTTATTTTTTGGGTTCTTTTTTAATATTTTTTTTTCAATTTTCCATCCAACAACTTGATTTTTTTAAAAAAAATCAATATTACGTTATTTGGGAATTGAACTTAGTAATTTTTTCAATTTATTTTTTGTGGAGTTATCATGGTCTCATGAATTTAGTAGTTTTTTTTTCTTTTGCTTCAACATTTAGCATTGAATCAGATGGAAATCGATCTTTATAATTTTTTCTTATTTTTTTTTATATAAAATTATCTTGCTCTTATGATCTAGGTTGCAAGTTTGATAGATTGACTCAAATTGACTACTGTAGATTTTGTTTTTGTTTTTGTAGTTAATATTTTTTTTCAATTTTATCTTTCAAATTAAATTAACTAATAATTAATATTTTTAAATTATTTTGATTTTTTTTATGATGATCACAGTCTCATGATCTTAGTTATAAATTTGACATGTTAACTTGGGTTGATACAATATGTTATCATCTCAATATTTAAAAACAAATATCATTTTACCATATTAATATTTAAAAAAAAATTGTATATCAATATGCTTTTATTATTATTATTATTATTATTATAAAAATAGCATGTTAGAAAATATTTTTTTAATATTTGTAAATTGTGAGTACCAACCTGTTCCCTGCAGTGAGAAATGGCCCTTGTGAAATGATCTTAGTGTATTGGTGAAGTAAATTGTGAGTAGGAATGGCGAGTGGTGCTAACATGCTATTAAAAAAAAAGCATACTCTTTCAATACAGGGTAAAGGAACATAAATTACCAAGTTTGATTGCCGATCAATTTTATTGCCAAACAAAATGATGATGTTTCTGTGAAGGAACTACCTTACTCAAAAACTTAAGTTGTTAAATGAGGTTCCAGAATATAATTTATATTATTCTCTAAGATATATCCTCAAGTCAAATCTCTTTTGGCTTTAAACTTGCACATATCCACACTATCTTATGTTTGATATATATCAAATAGAATGGAAGTGGTGAGATTCGAATTCGTGACTGATGGGTCAACAAAATTACGATATCATATCAAGAATATAATTTATATTATTCTCTAAGATATATCCTCAAGTCAAAGTTCTTTTGGCTTGAAACTTGCACATGTCCACATTATCTTATGTTTGATAAATATCAAACAATGGAGGTGAGATTCGAATTCGTGACTAATGGGTCAACAAGGCTCTGATACCATGTCAAGGAATTATCTCATCTAAAAACTTAATCTATTAAATAAATTCTTAAAATATAATTTATATTATTCTTTAACAGTTTCACCGTGTTTCAACCCTCATAGAAAATGACCTCCTGCTGCTTGTTGCGATGGATCGAACGAACAAACAACGAAAATGAACCTAGACCCTCATAGAAAATGACCTCCCGCGGCTTGTTGCGATGGATCGAACGAACAAACAACGAAAATGAACCTAGCTACTAAACATGGTTACGATGGAACATATTGACCTTGAGTTCGAATTGAATATAATCTATACCATGCAGGCTTGAATCTTCGCACGAGATCCATGATAAATGGTGGGTCTTCTCCGTAGACTCTTACGATCGTTGGTTGAGGAAGCATATGGCTCTACAATATCAGGTTGCTGCATTTATATATGAACATAGATGACCTAATATCAGATTCAATGTTCTTCAGGTGATCCCCACCCTCTCACGCGTGCCTTGAAGATACACACTAAGGAAATTTACAGACATCTTCCCATCAATGTTGAGTGTCGAGCTGATGATCTTTGAGTGAATGTGACAAGAAACTACAGAGCACTTTGAATAGAAACATGGCAGTCTCCATCTACCAAAGGAGTCTTATCCTCGATCGATGTTGCCAAGGGAGAAGAATAGTAGGCTTCTTTAAAGAGCTCGTAATGCTTAGGATGCTTTCCATCTCTCCATCCATAGGAGACCTTATCGGGAGATAAGAACATGGATGCTTTCGTAGCACCCACTTGTGTTTAAAGCATGTAGGTCCATTCATAGTAAATGGGTCGAGCTTAGACTTAGCATATCAGAGTAAGTGGCAAAACTTTCTTTTGACCATGTGTCTTTGTTATTTAAAAGCAGTTTTTTTTTTTAATATAGTTTAACGAAAATCTCATCAAACAAGCATTCTATCTTGCTCTCTTGTATATATTTGATTGGAATAATATGATGATATTTGATTTCATGAATTAGGATTCACATGCTAAACAATTATCTCATTTAAAATTTTAAGTTTCTGGGTGGGATGATTTTTTTAATATGGTATCAGAATCTTCTTGACCCTACGATCACAAGTTCAAATCTCATCATCTCTATTTTATTTAATAAACATTAAGCAAAAAATAGTGTGAATCCGTGCAAGTTTCAAGCTCAAATAGTTTTCAATTGAGAAAATGTGTTAGAGAATAATATAAATCATACTCGTGATCCTTGACACCAGAAATTAACTTGAGAGGGTTAGTGTAAAAGGGCTAGGTGGAGGTAAGAGGACACGTTTCTTTCCATACCAGTAGAATTCATAATCTCCGACTAGATCACAGAGTCAATTGCTAGTTGCATGTTTTTAATTTAATTATCAGAAGAAGAAGCTTAGGGAAATGGAGCTTTAACCGGTGGCGGGCTTAATTTCTTGCCACCCCCATTTGCGGCTGAAACTCTTTCCCCATTCCATAGCACAGTTTTTCATTTTTAGGAACTATTAAACCCGACCCTCGTTGTCAAATCCATCCATGACAGCAAACTGTACAGCAGTTTGAACTTACCAGGAGCCAGCTAAATGAGCAGTAAATTATTTGTACAACTTGTTTGCAACTTCGAGAGCACAAAACTTGTAATTGGGTTCCACCATCACACGAGCATGATCCACGCCACATTGATTGGACTGATCTTACAGGAATTAACCATAGCTGGTTTTGATCCACGGCCCCCTCTTGGGGCTAACATGCCTGCGACCACATGCTGGCCATCACGTGAACTCCACAAGGATATACCTTCTCTGTGTTCCAAACACCAAACATGGAAGATGCACCAAACCCTATATTATATTATTGGGGTGATTCGGTCATCCCCCTCCTCCTCCCTCTCTCCCTCTCTCTCTCTCTCTCTCTCTCTCTCTCTCTGTATATATATATATATATATTGACCTTAGCAATGGTAGAACTGAACTCCGACAAAAAGAATCGTTATTATTATAACAGGAAAGTTGAAGATAGTATTATAGTTTTAGTATCGTTATAATCAAGAAGATGAAGAGAATGTTTTCTTAGTAGAAATACCACACCCCTATCATGGAGGTTCTTGAATGACAGAAGAGTTCATGCATCAAGATATGTTTGATGGACTTCTGCCGACATACTGGACATGTTTATTAATGAAATCATGTGCGAAATCTTACAGTATATATTCTATATGTTTCAAGAGGCAAATGCCAATTGTCAACGATCATTCAATGATGAAGTGTTTGTTTAGTTAACACCAATTTGTAGTAATTTGGCAAGCACTTTTTTGTGTTACTGCTAATAATTGAATCCTTATTTTACTTATAATCTTTACTAAAATATAAAAAAAACCTTTTATCGATCGTTGGGAGAATTCTACATCAGTGCCTTTCGTTAATCAACACATTTTCTAATGTGCCTCACGGATTTCTGGAAATGGTTTTTAGTTTTTCAGTCACAATATCTGGAGAGATTCTTACCACTGCTATAATATTAGGGTTATAATATAGAGGTTAATAATCAAATATCAGTATATCCAACATCTTAAAAAACCAATTGCGAAAATTTAAATTAAAACCTCTAAATAAATGAATCATTTTCCTTATCCCTTGTTCCAACTTTGAAATTAAGGGACAAGGAATCAGATTCGAATGCTTCTGGTAAAACCATGTGGACAAACATGGACGGTCACTGCAAAAGGATCCGAAAACTTGTGCTTCCTCAAGTTGAATGGTGTAAATATTTACTTTCTATTTAATCTTTAGAGATCAACTGTACTAATACCATACAGAAGCCTACTGTATTTTACAAGACTCATTGAACTGAACTGTACTAACTAATAGTCAGATTGATTTGGGGGATTAGGCCAGGATGATCATACACCAAAACCCAAGTTTAAGAAAGAGGGTTCTTAGGTTTGTTAATTTGAAGATCACTAAAATTCATAAAATTAATTGAGCTCATCTGACAATATATGAATAAATAAAAGAGGGTACTTCAGTTGCTGAATATAGGGACAGTACAGAAACAAGCTGGGTTAAGACTTGAGACCATGGAGAGGGCTCCCCGTGGCTAAGCGGTCCTAACACGTTGGTGCACCTTTTCCTTACCTGTCCGAATCAGTGCTGTGCTTTTGGCCGACCCAACTTACATGCTGTCCCTAACTTACTCTCTCTTACAGGACAAGATGGCCAGCTTCGTGTGCCTTTAATTCTCTCTCCCACTTGTATATATATAGCTATATGTTTCACTCTATCAAGCAAGAAGCGTCCATTAGCCAACTCATCCCATCTCTTGCTTTAACTTGTTCAAATTTTATTGCTACCTAAAAGCATATTGTGCTTGAGAGTATCATGGAGCTTCAACTAGGTCTTCCCCTTCCAACCCACAACTTTATTGAAAACTTTGACTTGAACAATGATGGGTTTGACCCAAAAGATGATATGGTTGGTTTGAAGCCATGGAACTGTGAAGATGGTTATCTGGGAAACAAACGTAGCTTTGAAGAAGCCTTTGGAAAGAATATCAAAGGTGGATCTCAAGAATTGCCTTTACTTTCATGGAGTGGCCAGCCAAATGATGAGGATGACTGGAAGGGAGAGAAGAAAATCTCTTGTAGCATTAACATGTGAGTTGCAATTCGTACGTTGTACAATTTATCTTTTCCTGTTTACATCTAGCTAGGTTATAACAAGTACTTTGATTTTACAGGAATGACGAGGAGGAAAACCAAGTTGTGGGATGGCCACCGATCAAGTCATGGAGGAAGAAGATGCTCCATCACCAGCACCAAGGAGTTCATGTCGTGAATAGAAATTACAGAATGGTAACTGGGAATCACGAAAATGGTGCTGGATCAAACACCAGGTATGTCAAGGTGAAGATGGAAGGAGTAGCCATAACAAGAAAGGTTGATTTAAGGCACTACAACTCTTATCAGACACTCACGAACTCCTTGATCAGCAAGTTTGCTAAATGTAAGGGAAGTTGCAATATTCATCAGAGAAAGTATAATAATTTCTTGATTAGTTTCTGCTTGTGGGTTCAGGCCAAAACCTTGAAAAAGATGCTGCACATTTCACACTGACATACCAGAACAGAGATGGAGACTGGCTAATTGCAGGAGATGTTCCATGGCAGTAAGTATCAGCAGCACTTCTTTATATATATCTCTAATGCTAAGAAAATATAAATAAAGAAAGCAAACCTGCGTTTGTCAGGTATTTGTTTCCTTTGTTTTCACTGTATATTTATCGATTGTTGATAATTAGCATGTGTGAATTTTAAATTAATAGGGTTAAGCAATGTGTTAATTAACCAAAAATTTGAAATTTATGGTTTAATTTCGCAGGACTTTCACTGAGTCTGTGCAGCGTTTGGAGATAGTAAGGAATGCTGGTTAAATTTGGCTGCCATGATCAATTGTATCCTTGTGATATGTTGTAATAAAAACTACAAGTAATGGAGTAGAGATCATATGGGCTGGAGCAAAAACATAATTAGATTATCAAGCCTGTGCCTATATGCATTAATTGTAAGTTTGTAATCTTTTTGTTAAATCCATGCTACAAGTTGTATTGCTTTAGAAAAAGAAAATGCTGGTGTGCCATCATCATCCTGGTCTTGTAATTGAAATGTATAAACATCGACCTCCTAACTAAAACCTGGAATTCATAAATAATTTGATTTCAAAATAAAATATTATTTAGAAAATATTTGGTACTTGGACTTTCATTTGCCCTAATTGACAATCATTTCATACATGTGGGTGTAGCATTTACTTTTAAATCTTAAGATTGTGTATGATTCATGTCTCGTGATAGAAGCAGACAGATATAGAAGGCGTAAGAACATGTTTGGCTGAGTAAAAAAACACAAAAATAAAGATATATATATATATATATATATATATATATATATATATATATATATATATATCCCTCACCTAAAAACTTAATTTCTGACTTTTAATGTTAATGAATTATCTCACCTAAAAACTTAGACTGTTAGGTTTTTAGGTGAGACTTCATAATATAATTTATATTATATATATATAACAGTAAAAAAACACAAAAATAAATATATATATATATATATATATATATATATATATATCCCTCACCTAAAAACTTAATTTCTGACTTTTAATGTTAAGGAATCATCTCACCTAAAAGTTTAAGCTGTTAGATGAGATCCCATAATATAATTTATATTATTTTTTAACGCATTCCCTCAAGTGAAAACCCTTTGGGTTTGAAACTTGCATAGACATATATTATTTTGTACTTGATTTTTATCAAATAGAATGAGAACGATGAGATTCGAACTCGTGACCGTTGGGTCAACAAAACTCTTATACCATGTTAAAGAACCATCTCACTTAAAATTTTAATTTGTTAAGTAAGGTCACAGAATATAATTTATATTATTCTCTCTAACATTTAAAAATAAGGACATGGAAATATATATATTTTTATCTCTGTTTTTCGATTCTATTTTGTCTTGAAATAGTAACTAAAAGTTATACAAAAAATTACATGAAAAGTGAGTTTGTTTTCTATATTATTATTAATTGTTTGCATCTTAGTTAATACAGATTAGCCTTGAAATACATAAAAAAAAAAAAAGGAATTTGGGATGCGTTGGTGAAAGAACTAACTAAGATGGAAGAGCTACCCTGAAAATATGTGTTAATTTAACAAACTAAATTGAAAAGGATGAGATTATTGAAAAACAAAATATTGTAGACATAATTAAAAATAAATAAAGAAATCTGGTGAACCAATTTGATGTGATCTGGGTCTTTCAGTGATCAAAGTCCAATCATAAAAATTCACAACATACCCCCTACAGGTTACAGTTCTCAGTGTTTATTTGAATTCTAAACATGATTTTATCCAATCATGTCGTTTATATTTATTGTTAATATGCCCTACTAGTTTCCAGCCAACACCACCAAATAAATGATCAGTGTACATTATGGGATTGATATTTGGATATGTTTTGCAATCATCTAATTTATATTATTTTATAATATATATTCTCGAGAAAAAGTTTATAGACTTAAATTTTCACATAATTTATATTATTATCGATACTACAAATAAAGACGGTGAAATTTGAACTCATGATCACTGGATCAATAAGACTCTGATACCATATTAAGAAATCATCTCATCTAAAAATTTAAATTATTAGTTAAGATCCCGAAATATAATTTATATTATTATCTGATACGAGAATCTCTCCTAAAAAAAGGTGGCTTTGGAAGAAGATGCTCTTATTTCCTAGCTCCTGATGATCTTTCAATGGATTGGAACCAGTATGATTGTAAGATGGTTAATTTGACACAACTAGCTAGCAAACATTCATGTGACTCGCTACCTTGAGGGAGTCCAATCTGTTCAAATGTTAAATGGCCTAGAATATTAGGGTTCTTTCTTACTCACATGCATGCATGGTTTTGAATGTTTGGAACAAGGCAACCATTGCCGGCCGAAGATTAATTTGCCGATGATCATATCATCACTTGTAAGCTTGCGTTGGCTGCTACTGAGGATGTTTCTGCAGATCATTTTCTTATATATTTCAATTTCAACTTGGCCAGGACATTCTCCTGTTCCCACTGCCAAATCTCACTTGCTTGATCGCCCCACCCCCCCAGCATACGACATTACACCAGTCCAAAAAGGATTATTTATTTAGTTTGATTCGTTAATTATTTGGAAAGAAAACGATGTGATCACTCCCTGCACGACACATGAGCCGGTAAAACCTAAAAAAAAAAATGTGAAATATAGAAAACGTTCCCAGAACTCAATTATATCAGTATTTTAGAGACAAAATTATCATTTGACTATTACCCACATTAATTTTTGTTGGTAATTTTTTTCCCTTCATGGGGGAGCAGATAATTAGATAGGATGAGAGGAAGATTTCTAAATTTATCCCATGCATGACGATTGTCAGAAATCTTCATCTATGTAGACATTTCTAATTAACAGTAGATCGAGCCCACCACAGCTTCGAGTTTGTTGGCAATGTGACCGATTCCTTATCGGTCTAATCTACTTATTTAATGTTTTCTAATTGACTCTGCAAATTTCAACCTTTGATCATGTTCGACCTAGAAATGGACGGAGAGATAGGAGCAACGAAGCCATTGTCTCTTTCTATAAATGTCATTAGCAAAGTGACTATCGAAGAATGAGTACACGAGTTTACTTTTGGTTGGTGATGGAAATAAAAAAAACTTAATTACAGGCTTAAGAAAGTTCATGCATGATGTAACTGATTGTGAATGTTTGAATATGTGTAGCAGAGTCAAGAGTAGACTACTCATCATAATACTCTAAAATGTTTAAGATATAAAATTTGATTATTCGACCCTCATGCCTTTATTTTTTGCTCTTGTTGTTACACTAGCTTGTGAATCTTTAGGGAAACAATATATTAAATTCTCGATATGCGGGGTTATCAAATACTTTATAAACTCTGTAGCCTGTGTAGTCCCTCCCCCACTATCCCTTCCTGAGTGCTTTGTAATGGGGGTCTTGAGCTTCTGTTTCTTTGTTTTTTGGGTGTCGCAGGTTGTTTTGGCACAGAAAACTAGTGATCCTAACGAAGGTCTTCATCGCTTCAATATTTCTGTACCTGCCTGGACAGGTTTATGATTTTTAAAGAAAGTTAGATTTTTGTTTCTGTAATATGATAATTGTGCTTTTGTTGTTCAGTGGATGCTCTTAACAAACTGATAGATTACTGGGATTTGAGAGACAAGTTGAATATTACTAATGACCCTTGCATCCAGAATGCAGAATGGGCTAATGAACAAGCAAACCCTAGAGTTGCTTGTGATTGCAGCAGCAGCACCTGCCATATCACTCATCTGTCAGTAAATAATCATCATTTCTATGCCAACCACCCTCAATTCTTAGTTATAGTAGTTATTACTGTTGACGGTTTTGTTTTCATTTATGTAATGGTTCAGGAAGATTTATGGTTTGGACATTTCTGGTGAGATACCAAGTGAACTGTTTGTCCTGAAGGAGCTGGTGAAATTGTAAGATCAAATTTTATTAGAACTTCTTCTGTTGTGGATTTAAAGAGCCTGACTTTTTTTATCATGATGCAGGGATTTTGGTCAGAATATACTGAATGGTACAATCCCAGCAGAAATTGAACGGTTATCAAACTTGCAAAACCTGTAATTGCCTAACAAGCTCTAAAGATCTTATATTTGCAGAGCTGTTGATTTTTCTTTTAATGAAAATAAAATAAAATTGAGTTCTCTTAATTGATATACTCATAATTCTATCCCTTGTGTTTGAAAATGAACCAGTAATCTGGGCATCAACAATTTCACAGGTGCAGTGCCTCAAGAACTTGGAAATCTAACCAAGTTGATTACTCTGTTAAGTACAATCGGCAAAGTTTTAGATATTTTTGTGTTTTCATGTCATGAATTATACCCAATTGACTGAAGCTGATACTGATTATATGAGTTTATATCATGTCACAGAGGTTTGGGCTCCAACAATTTCGTTGGACCACTACCCCCATCCCTTGGAAAGTTGACATCCTTGCAGGAGCTGTAAGTTGTTCATAACTAGTTGATCAAGATCATTGTGGAAGGACTTTAGGCCAGTTTAATTGATAGGGATCATTGGACTAATTGAGTTATGGTGTTCTTGATTGGGAGCTGCATGTCGCCTTGTCATGCTTGCTAGCCGCACAATCTGATTGAAAATTGCTCCTTTTTTCAGGTATGTTGATAGCAGTGGACTCAGTGGACCGATTCCGCAAGAATTTGCAAATCTGAAATCTCTTCAAACTCTGTAACTTTCTCAGTTTCTGTGTATTATATTGTTAGAGAAAAATATAAATTATATCTTAAGATCTCATCTAATAGTTTAAACTTTTAGATAGGATGGTTCTATAACATGGTATAGAAATTTTATTGACCCAACGATCATGAGTTTGAATCTCACAACCCTTATTTTATTTCATAAAATCAAGTACAAGGTAGTGCAGTCCTGTTTGTAAATTTTAAATCCAAAAAACTTTCATTTGAGACAATATGCTAGAGAATAATATAAATTATATCTTGAGATTTCACCTGATGAAATGGTTTCTTGATATATAGTACAGTAATTTTAGATTCACATGATGGATTGCAAGGTAATTCTAGGATTTTGTATCCTTCGTTTCAGCTGGGCATCTGATAACCTGTTCACTGGAAAGCTTCCAGACTTCTTCAGAGCTCTGACAGAACTCAGGAACCTGTATGCCTGCTTTTCCTTCTATAATGCTAATGCTTTGAAAAAATATCTTAACAAGCTATAGCGTTTTCGTTCTTCGCATTTCATCATCTGCAGGCGGCTTCAAGGGACATTGCTAGAAGGTCCAATTCCAAGCAGTTTT
The DNA here is from genome assembly GCA_032356905.1 of Salix exigua. NCBI lineage: Eukaryota > Viridiplantae > Streptophyta > Magnoliopsida > Malpighiales > Salicaceae > Salix > Salix exigua. Next base: position 2,841,169 of record CM063605.1, read on the forward strand.
AGTGCTCTAAAGAAGCTGGAAGACCTGTAAGGCCTCAAAATAGGAGTTAAAATATCTTGCATCATAAAACATGCTGCTGTTTGTTTTTACTCTCAGAAAAAGAATGTCCTCCAAGTGGCATAGAGTAATGGCAAAAGATTTGTGATTTGTATAACAGGTTTTAAGTTCGACAGAGCATCTATCCTTTATAAGAGCCTAAAACAGTCGATGTTTTAAAAGTCCCCAAGAGGGGTGGCGTGATGGCAAAGAGCTTGTGATTTGTACGACAGGTCTCGAGTTCGAGTCAGAACGTGCACCCTTTGTAAGAGCCTGGGACAACCAGGGTTTTACTCACTCGCAAAGTGCGCTTTCCAGAGATGGGGTTTCCTCGCATCAAAAAAAATTAAAAAAATAAAATAAAATGTAGCAGGCTATATTCTAGCAGCAGCTGAATGTTTGCAGATCATCATTTTTTACCCTGCCCGTACTATTTTTGTATTACTTATCAATCACTATGCAGTAAATCAGAGTGTTTTATATTAGTATGTTCTCAGGAGAATCGGTGATCTTAAAGGTGAAGATTCTGTTCTTGAGTTCTTGTTAGACCAGAAAAATTTGACTATACTGTGAGTTTCTGTAAATCTCAAGTAAAAGTATTTTTTTCAGCAGTTTCTTACCCCATCCTTTTGTTTTATTATATATTCTCTAGTAAGTTCATTGCCTAGTACGTTTTTGCAGGATTTTGAGAAACTGTCTACTGTCGGGACAAATTCCAGACCGACTGGGAAACTTTTCCGAGTTACGAGAACTGTAAGCCACTTAGACATCAAAATTTGTGCATTAGGAGCTTCATTTTAACCTGTGCAAAACAAATTTGTCATGACAGGGATTTGAGTTTCAACAAATTAACAGGTCAAATTCCAGACTCATTTCAAGATTTAGCTTTATTACAATACCTGTAAGTCTTATACTCTACCACTTCATTCTCCTTTTTCTTATGATGCGATCAGTAAAGCTGATTCTTGTTCATCAGAACCATTCCACTTTCATTCCTATGATGAATCATGTTCCGGTCATAAAACTGGGAAAAATGGAACCTATTTTATCTGACAAGTGTGTTTTGGCCAGCTGAAAAATGTTTTGGTTTCAGTTATTCTATTTGGTTTTACTTGAAGAAATGTTGGCTACATGATTCAGGTATCTTGGAAATAACAGCTTGAATGGGCAACTCCCTGCAAATATCATAGGTCCAAATCTAATTGCAATGTGAGTGCCGCCCTGAGTTTATATACAAGGAAATTAAAACACATTTATCATAATAACACAATTAAATTACAAGTTAATGCCATGATAAGTTCATCCGTCGTCTGCTACATTCCGAAAACCTGTAGCAGATGAGACTGGGGAAAGAATAGGCTCGACGAATGTCAAGTAATAGGAGCATTAATCATTTTTGTACTGTGGATATTGATAAATTGGATTGCGCTTCTAGTTAAGACTGAGTTTTCAGTGGAAACTTGATGGCAGAGATGTCTCTTTCAATCCCATTTCTGGAGATTTGCCACAAAATTCTACGAAGGTTGGATTATCAATGTAAGCTAAACTTTGTTTCCTTCTCATTCAATCATTTCTGGGAGTAATCTTTACAGGTTTTTGTCATGTGGCCATGCTGCAGTCAAGCAAGATGCAACGTTTATTTTTCTTTTTCAGGAATGTTGTTGGAACTTCCATTAATGCAAACAATTTACAGGGGTAAGCTATCTGGAGATTAATATGTCATTGAAAATCTGTTGCTCTATATAAAACAGTACCTGAAGGTTTCACTTCAGATATCGCACTCATAGGTCACATCAAATTCTGATTAAAATATTTACAATAGGAAAATTATCTATTGCCACAGTTTTGTTGAGAAACCCTCACAAATTTTCTCTAATAAAGTGATCAAAAATGAACACAGAAAGGCTTCTGGGATGTTGCAGTGCCTCCAAGCTGATTTCAAGTGCAGCAACAAAGTTTCATCGAGTAATGCTTTCAAATCTCGGCATGTTTAAAACTGATTTGTACATCATAGAATTTTGAGGATTGTTTTTGACCAAGTTCATCTTCCCAACCTACTTGCTTTTATTTCCATTTCAGAATCATTTTCTGTCAAATGTGGAGGCATGAACCAAACATCTGCATCTGGGATAGAATATGAAGGTGATTTTGAATCAATTGGAGCTGCTTCACTATACACAAGCTCAGAAAATCTGTGGGCAGTAAGCAATACTGGGAATTTCATTTTGAACCCAAATGGACAACAATATTTAACACAAACAGCTTCTCAAATCACCACAACTTTGGACCCTGAGCTATATAAGACAGCAAGGATTTCACCGAGCTCGCTGAGGTACTATGGCCTTGGTCTAGAGAATGGAAGATACAGTGTTAAGCTTCACTTTGCAGAGATAGGAATGGATGACTCTCGATCTTGGAAAGGCCTCGGAAGGCGCTTATTCGACATATACATACAGGTATGCTTAAAAAAAACCCATTTACAGGAGAAAGATGCAGCTTGTGCATGCTTGATGATCATTAGTGTCATGACTGGTTTTAGGGGGAAATAGTTCTTAAGGATTTCAACATTAAAAACGAAGCTGGTGGATCCAAAAAAGCCTTGATTAAGACATTTGAAGCAGATGTGACCAACACAATCATGGACATTCACTTTTTCTGGGCTGGAAAAGGCACCTGCTGCATTCCAGATCAAGAAACATATGGACCTTTAGTATCCGCCATAGATGTTTCCCAAGGTAGATCCATCGTTACATTTTCTTTCTCAAGCATGCAAATGTCCATTTTCAAACTTCCTTTTGCATTTCTAACATGCTCTACCGTGCCTAGATACTGCAGTATCTGATGTTGCTGGCTCTTCCAGCAAGGACAAGAAACGTTTAGGAAAACTTGTTGGGATATCAGCGGCATGTGTAGCTGGGCTTGTGATCATCTCTTCTGTATTTTATCTATGGTGGATAAAAGAGGATTCACCTCGGAACATTAGAATTTAATGATTAATGACAGAAACTTAATGACCCCATAAGTGTTGCTGCAGAATTGTTGTGTGGCTAATTATTTTTCTCTGTAATATAGTTGATTGTTTTCCAACAAGAAAGAATTTATCTCTGCATGCAAAAACCAGAAATGGGAATTAAGTTCCTCATTCGATGCAGATTGGATTTCAGGAATCAGTCATCGATCGTGCATCATATGTTTACAACTGCTGATGGGCCTGGAAACAATGGTGATTCAAGGGAAAGAACCATGTATGGTGATGGCCTAAATGGTGTTTCATCGCTCTAAAGTGAAAGTGTAAGTTTCTCATTACAGTTTCGGTTGTTTTTTCTGTTTGGAATATTTTAGTTTCGGATAATTTCAGTCATGTCGTTTCGAAGTTGTATTGTTTATGTGTGTGTATAATTAAATATATTAATTAAAAAAAATTAGTTCAAATCCAAAAATAAAATTATTTAGCATTATGCAATTTAATCTAAAAAGACACAATAACATGATTTTTCTAAACAAAATTATGAACATGTATAATATTACAAGAATGTCATCATCAATATCGCAATGTCATTATATTCTCTGATTGCTCTGAAATTTTAACATAATATATATAAATATATCGAGAGACTCCTCGAAAAAATTCATCTTAATCTAACAGTCGGATTAAGAGATATTATTGATATTGTAAAATTATTCATTATTTAAAATAATAAAAAAACACTATTTGGCCCAAACGAAGCAGGCGGAACGATACCGGAATGTTTTTTACCATTATTTGGCCGAAAAATCTGGAACGTACTAGAATTTAAACCGAGATAAAAACAACTATATTTTTTTAAAAGAAGATCATCAATCATTTCATGCATGTTAGGCCAAAAGCATGCGAATTCGATATGAACAGCAGCTCAATAATTGCCAACTTCTGAGTGCTAGAACACCCGAATCACAGGGCAACCCTACAAAAATTCTAAAAGAAAAAAGGAGGAATCTAGTGGATGCTTCTCCATGCTTTAGACTTTGTTTAATCATCTTCAATGAGAAGGAATGAGTTATTATTTGTCAATCAAACAAGAACACACTTTCTAGGCATCCAATGTTGAAAGAGAACCAATTTGATCAGCTCCACTATCTCAAGGATACCCATGGCACAAGCCCTACTTTAATGCATACCTTTTGCTGGTTCCCTCTAATTTTTTAACAGGTGTTTGTTTGACACTGCGTTTTAAAAGTATTTTTAAAAAAAAATATTATTTTTTACTTTAAATTAAATATTTTTAGTGTTTTTAGATTATTTTCATATGCCGGTATAAAAAATGATTATTAAAAATAAAAATTTATCATTTTGATAGATTTCTTAACAAAAAAAAAAACTATTTCAAAAACAAATTCAACCATACTATCAAATAGACATTTACTTTGGGATGGTTGTTTGGATGAAGTCATGAGATTCTCAACCGATCTAATCGACTAATTAACATGATTGAAAAGAATTATATAATGCTTCAAACACTTCCTAATGGAAAAGGGTTCCTTGATGTTATGGCATCTTTCATTTTCATTGCTTTTGTTGGATAATATTATATGTATGGTATCCACGATGAAATCTCGTATAGAAATGCATCCAAATTGTTTTATTTACGTTGTTTATTTACAAAATCTCGATAGATGTTGTTGTTATTGTTATTTTATGAGGAATACCTTCTGGTTTGATTTCTAGTTGGTTAGCGTTTATGAAATTGGACAACATTCACTCTCCGAAAAAAAAAATATATGAAATAAAAGAATTGAGCTTACAATATCCCAGGTGTTTTTTCAGCACTAATACAATTTTACAAGAAAAAATCTAAAAATAAAAAATAATACCACCTTATTAAAAATAAAATTATATATGATGCTATTTATTTTTATTATCATTTTCAATTAATTATTTCATTTCAACTAGATACCTCCAAAGTAAGAAGAAGAATTGTATTCCCAGTCACATCATTCCATTATTTACTATAAAAAATAATTCCTTAACAAAACAAATGTCAGAAATTATTCATTAGCATAGGAAAAAGTTTTTTTTACTATAAAAAATTGTTTATTGGCAAGCAAATGGAACCTTGGACGAAAATGAAAGGTTTTTTTAATAAAGGGAGTAATTTGCACACGAGATGCCAGAATTAAGAAGAGAGAGGAGTGATCGGTATAGCCTGAAATATTTTTCTATATTTTGTTGGATGGTTTTGAAGTATCATATAAAAATTAATAAATACATATTCTAATATATTTTAAAAAATTATTTATCATCATACCGGACAAACACAGTGTGTCTCCAGCAATTAAAATAAATTGAAACGTGGTGAATTTAATAGTCTGCCAGCCAGCCATGTTATCATCAACTCATGTAGAGTCGGTGTTTTTTGCATTTTTAAAATATTTTATAAAAAAGAGAAAGGAATTAAAGATTTTTTTTAATATTTTGAGATTATTTTAATGTGTTAATATAAAATAAATAAAATTTAAAAAATGATATATTTTCAAGCAAAAACAATTTAAAAACACAATCATTTCATTAAAAAGAACATAAATTTTCACGTTTTCCATTTCTAAATCAAAAGGTTAGAGAGAAAATAGTTCATGAATTAAGTGGACTTTTTATTTATTTATTTATATATATATATATATTATTCTTAATTTTCCACTCATCTTATTATATTATTTATTTATATATATATTATTCTTAATCACTCCACTTTCTCCCCACATTCATTTCTTTAATATAAAGTAACTAAAGTTAGCATTGACCGTTTGTCTTTACATCCCTTTTCAAATCCCTTTTTCTTTATGCGTCCATCTAGTATTTTGCCCTGGATTAGCATTTAGTTTTTTAAAAAAATAGAAGAAAAAATGAAAATTTTATTTTTACTTTTTTATTTTAAATTATTTTTTATGTTTTTAAATTATTTTTATATGATGATGTAAAAAATAATTTTAAAAAAATAAAAATATATTATTTTGATGCATTTATAAATAAAAAAACACTTTCAAAAACAACATCTTCAACTATGCTTTCAAAATACACTTAAATTTGACCCGTTCTAGCGGGTTGATATAAAATAAATTAGGTCTGATTTGAATTTAGTAAGATCAAATTAATTCGGTTAAATTTTTAATAATCTAATTAAATAAAAAAAAATCTTGTTGAAACATGATTGAATTATATTAAAACAAATAAAACAAACAATGTTGTTATAACAAAACAATTGACACATATTTTAAAAAAATGTTTTTAATTATAGATACATTAAAATATATATTTTTAATATTAGTTCATCAAAACTATTTACAAAAATTTTAAAAAATAATTTAATATTTTAAAAAATATATTATAGTATAAGAAACCGACAGACAAGGGTACAGTAAAGTGAGGGTATATTTTCTTGCCATTAAGGTAAAAAAAGACACCCATACGCGGCATTATCTACTTGCACTTCCTACTCAGAGCCTGATCCGAGTGTTCGATGCTGGTTGCGATTATTTTTAGAAGTATTTTTTATTTATAAATATATTAAAATAATTTTTTTTATTTTTAAAAATTATTTTTAATATCAGCACATCAAAATAATTTAAAAACACTAAAAAAATCATTTCAAATAAATTTTTTTTTTTGAGAAAACAGTGTAACAGCCCTTCCAAATAGCTTCTTAGACCTTGTTTTCACTGCATGTGTTTTTGAAAAATATTTTTTAAAAAAAATTATTTTTTAATTTAAATTTAAATTTTAAAGTTTTTAAGATCATTTTCATATTAATATCAAAAATATTTTAAAAAATAAAAATATATATATATATAAACAAAATTAAAAGGAAAAAAAAACCCAACCGCCGAAATAAAAATCGCTTATCCTCGAATGGAAAGTTATCTCCGTTACATTAATTACCACTCGCCTAATCCTACACTATTTTGGTTATTTTCAACGCCAGCAATTTATTTTCTGTGTCCTTTTTGCCCTTTGACTTTGGACGATAAATATTTAATTAATACTTTAATCACAGTTTGAATTGAATCTAATCAGTACTTGCAAAGCCATGTGTCTCCAAACTTTACATCAATCATCAATGAGCAGGTGATTGTGGGACCAAGCAACCGGATCAGCCGCCACGTCAATAATCCCGAAAAGCTAAAATCCACCCAAAGAGAAAATATATACCGTACTCGTAGTCGGTGTCAACAAATTATGATTCTTAACGCTTGTTTGGTCCTGAATTACCGTTATTTTTATAAGGTGATTTTAAATAATTTTTATTTAAAAATATATTGTTATTTTTTAAATTTTATTTTTGAGATTATTATATAAAAAATCTGAGAATATATATAAAAAAATAACTTAAAATGAAGAAAAAAAACAAAATAATTTTTTTTTAAATTACTCTTAAAACACAAAAACAACTAAAATTCACAATAAAAGAAAATGGCATCACCATCATATTTATTTGCTATTTGCTTGTATTTAACTATTTAATGTTTAGTATCTGTTTGTGAATGTAATAAATGTTGTTTTTTGAAATATTTTTTTATTTAAAAAATTATTAAAGTATTTTTTAAAAAAAAATTAATGGGAAAAGATTAAAAAAAAACTTTTATTCTTAATTTTCATAACTCCAAAGAAAGAGTTATATTAAAGGGTCAAAATAGCATTTCTAAGTTGAAGAGTTATTACTATATATTTGATCAAAAGAGCCAAAAAAATATTTAATATATTTCTATACAAAAAAAAATAATTTTTGATTGAAATTATATTAGTAACTTATTAGTAATAAATAATTATATCAATATTATTTATATTAAAATAAAATTGGCATCTTGAAATATTTTTATTGGAGTGAAAATATAAAAATATTATATTTATATTATTCAAGAAGTCATATTATTAATTTGGCTATTTAAAAAAATATTGTTATTATAATTCGTCTGCACAAAAAGAAAAAATCATTACATAAATATTATTAATTAAGTCAACTAAATCTTCAATTTTAGCATTAAGAAAAAAATCTCCTCAAAGAGAAGAGAAAAAAAAAATCAATGGAGTAGTCTCTTCTATTCTTTTTTCTTCGAGTATTTATTTACTCCGTTCCGACAAACAAACACGCAGCCCAGAGACATGCTTGTTTCAGACAAAAGCTCCCCCGCCCCCATGACACTTCCGCTGCTGTAGCTGTCTCTCCTCCACATCTTTGATCAAATCAACGCCTCTCCTTCCTCCACGTCCTCTCCGGACCCAACTTCCCCTTTAAATTTACCTTCTTTTAATTGCAGCTAATTTCAAACTCACGCCCAAAAACACTTTCCGTCTTTCTCTCCTCTCCTCCCCCCTCCAGACACAGAGATTGTCTTTAGATCCGACGCCGTTTTCAGCACATTTCACTCTCCTCATCCCAGATCCAACAACCTCAAAATCCGACACACCGGTAATCTCACTATCTCCTTCAGTAATCACCTCACTAATCACTTCTATTAACCATATAAACTAAATCCTCGTTTATCGTCTGCTTCCGCCAGCTCAACGGTCGAGATGGCGCCGAGCACGATCCGAAAAGCGATCGGGACCGTCAAAGATCAAACAAGCATAGGTATAGCGAAAGTAGCGAGTAACATGGCGCCGGAGCTTGAGGTGGCAATCGTGAAAGCAACGAGCCACGACGACGACCCGCCGAATCAGAAATATATTCACGAGATCTTGAATCTAACCTCGTATTCTCGCGGTTACGTTCATGCTTGTGTGTCTTTCGTTTCGAAAAGGTTAGGGAAAACGCGGGATTGGATCGTGGCGTTGAAAGCATTGGTGCTTATTCATAGGTTATTGAACGAAGGAGATCCGTTATTTCAAGAGGAGATTTTGTATGCTACTAGGAAAGGTACTAGGCTGTTGAATATGAGTGATTTTAAAGATGAAGCGCATTCGAGTTCTTGGGATCATTCGGCTTTTGTTAGGACTTTCGCGATGTACTTGGATCAAAGACTTGAATTCATCTTGTTTGAAAGGAAAGGAGGTGATGGTGGCCGTGTCGGTGGGAATCGTGGTGCGGGGAGCGCTCATGGTGGTGAAATTGAGAGATACTACGGAGGCAGGGGTGATTTTGGTAGAGGTGATTTTAGGTCGCCGCAGCCAAGAGGTTATGAGTATAGTGATCAGTATAATGGGGATTATAACAGGGGGGAGAGTGGGAATGGGATGCCGAGGAGGACGAGGTCCTATGGGGATATGAGTGAGGTGGAGATGAGAGAAGGGAGGGGAGAGAAGAAGACAGCTACGCCGTTGAGGGAAATGAAGCCGGAGAGGATTTTTGGGAAGATGGGACATCTGCAGAGGTTGCTGGATAGGTTCATGTCATGTAGGCCGACGGGGTTGGCCAAGAATAATAGGATGATATTGATTGCGTTATATCCGGTTGTGAAAGAGAGTTTTAAGTTGTATTCGGATATATGTGAGGTTTTGGCTGTTTTGCTCGATAAGTTTTTTGATATGGAGTATCCGGATTGTGTCAAGGCCTTTGATGCTTATACTAGCGCGGCGAAGCAGATTGATGAGCTGACTGCGTTTTATAACTGGTGCAAGGATACTGGTGTGGCGAGATCGTCTGAGTATCCTGAAGTGCAGAAAATTACAGGCAAGCTGTTGGAGACTTTGGAGGAGTTTGTGAGGGATAGATCTAAGAGACCTAAGAGTCCGGAGAGGAAAGAGGAGGCGCCACCTGTGCCTCAAGAGGAGCCCGTGCCTGATATGAATGAAATTAAGGCCCTGCCCGCACCGGAGGATTTCACTCCTCCCCCACCTCCCGAGACAGAGCCCGAGCCTCAGCAACCACAGGTTCCTGAGGATTTGGTGAATTTGAGGGAAGATGCTGTCACGGCTGATGATCAAGGGAATAGGTTTGCTCTGGCTTTGTTTGCTGGTCCACCGGCCAATAATGGGAATGGGTCATGGGAAGCATTCCCATCTAACGGAGAGCCACAAGTGACCTCGGCTTGGCAGACTCCAGCTGCTGAACCCGGCAAGGAAGATTGGGAACTGGCATTGGTTGAGACAGCTAGCAATTTATCGAGGCAGAAAGCAACTTTGGGCGGTGGGTTTGATCCATTGCTGTTAAATGGAATGTATGATCAGGGAATGGTGAGGCAACATGTGGGCACTGCTCAGTTGAGTGGAGGTAGTGCTAGTAGTGTGGCGTTACCAGGGCCGGGGAAGAGCTCAACGCCCGTTTTAGCCCTGCCAGCTCCAGATGGAACAGTCCAGGCAGTTAATCAAGACCCTTTTGCTGCATCTTTGTGCGTGCCACCTCCTTCATATGTCCAGATGGCTGATATGGAGAAGAAACAGCAATTGCTCGTTCAGGAGCAGGTGACATGGCAGCAATATGCCAGGGATGGGATGCAAGGTCAAACTAGTTTGGCCAAGATCAGCGGTGGTGGTTACTACAATGCAGGTCCTATGCCAATGATGCCTTATGGAATGCCACCTGTCAATGGAATGGGCCCACCTCCGGCCGGGTATTACTACACCCCTTACTAGTTTGAATGCCATTTATCTATAGATATTGTTCATGTCCATCGTTTTAGTGCTTTATTTCTCTTGAAAGTATATGATGTCATGTTGTTCCTGCAATCTGTGCTGGGGAAAGGGTGAGGCCGAGCTCAAGAGATGAATGATGCTGGGGGATTTAGATGTCCGGGAGACCTGTAATTGGAATTGTGATGTCTCTTTGTGCTTTGTAATATTAGAATTTTCTGACATTTTTATTCTTTATTTCTTTACTCTTATCATTGGTTTGAAATAGCAGAAAACCACCTTTAACACCATTAAAACAGCTGCTTCTTGCTACTGATTGTAAAAACTGTTCTTTTTTTATTGGTGGTCGTGATAAACCATGAATTCCTGTTGTTTATTCTATATGTGTATGTATTGTGATCAATATTAAAAATGTAGTTCGTAAGCTCCCAGCAATGCTTGGTCCCTTTCTCCCTGTAACTTTAAGAGTTGGGAAAGTTATCGGTGTTTATTCCGGAACGTCTCTCGACGTGGTGTGATGACAAAGATGTACATACAGTCAGAATTTTACGTACTCTTCTGAATCTACAAAGTATTCTGGAAGAATAGTTGCCTCCACCAAATTTGGTGAGGAGAGGTTTTCCCAGCCAGATGACTGGTCTGTATTTTGTGCAATAAGCTGACATGACTTGACCCTGACCCACTGAGGTTTAGTGATGGGTTGAGATTTTTTTTTTCTTTCTTCATTTCAAAGCGAAAAACATTTTTATATTTATATCAGTTAAAACATTTTAGACAGAGTGCCTTCAATTCTATGTCTTCCTCGGATGTTTAGCGAGGTAAATGGTGCGTGTCAGGAGGCCAATCCTTAATTAATTGTTTAATTGTTTAATTGTTTAATGATTTTGTCTGACAATGTGGCCTGGTATAATTGAATCCAAGCTTGGACACGTTTATCTCTGATACTTTGGTTAGGATATATTGTTGGAAAATTGAGGCAGAGGTTGGACATGGACTTACGAAGTGACCTTTTAATTTCATTTTTGGTGAGATCAATGGGATGGGGAAAGGGACTGATTTGAAAGAACCTGGAATTTATCATAAATGATAAAGAAATAATTGGAGCTGAGACCAAGCAACTTTGAAAGTTTTTGTTAAAATATATTAAAATAATATTTTTTATTTTTAAAAATTATTATTTACCGAGACTGTGCCTTAAGTTGGTAGCGTAACTGTATATGCTGAAGGCGACGTCAATGGATATGGAGTAGGATTCAATACAAATTGAAAGGTTCAAATTAGACAGGACAGCTAACAAAAAAATAAAAACATGTTCGAATCGATGACACTGTCAATCTAAAGTTAAAAATTCTTGCTGAAACTTGTAAGGGAAACGCTGTTCAGGATGTGTTAGCGTCGAGATTGGAACAAAGAATCCATAATCCTGAAATGACTTCACTTTGATGAGTATTAAAAGATTGGTATTAGATTCCATGTTTCCTTAATTAAGTGATTGTTTGGATTGTTTTAAATGTTGTTTTTCATTATTAAAAAATACATCAAAATAATATTTTTTTTTATTTTTTATAATCTAAAAACATCAAAAAAATAATTTAAAATAATAAATAAATAAATAAATAAAATTTGATTTTATTAAAAATATTTTTAAAATATCGAACACAAACCTACCACTTCATACCCTGTGGTGGTGTACCTTGCAGTTGGTGGCCGCATGAACCACCAACATTAAGATTTAAAGGCCATGGTTCCAACTGGAAACACGAGAACCAGAAGATTTGCGGTGTGCTGATCGTGAAATCCAATTTATATTTGCTGGGGGCATGGATCCCACTGAAGAACTTCATTGTCTTTTTTAAGCGTGTGGGTGAGTTTTTTTTTATTCGAGAAAATTTTATCTTTAAAAATATATATATATTATTAAATAAATAAATAAATAAATAAAATTTTAATTATTCTAGATTTTTACAATAAATATTGGCGGCCAAAAACCAATCTACATGAAAATGTGTCCACTGATTCCACAGGAGGAGTTCTTGGGACCTATGTCCCACATTTATTTTCGCATTCCACAAAGTTAAAAGTTTGTGCACCCTGACCCTATGCTTGGTGTCGTTTTCTTTTGTTTTGAATGGGTAGTAGACCTTCTAGACAGCCATTGCCATTCATGTACTGGCCATCTCCCTTTACCAAGTTAAAATAGTTGAAGTGTTAAGTGAGGATTGAACTTTGAAGTACGCGACAAAATCATATATCTCAGTTAAATAAGATTTTAGAAAATAATTTATATTAATTTTCAAAGTAAATAAGATTTTAGAAAATAATTTATATTTAGTTTTAAGGATAGAATATTAATTAATATACTATCAGAGCCTTGTTGATTTAGTGGTTATGAATTTGAATCTTATTAATCTCATTTTATTTGATAAAAATCAAGCACACGGTAGTATAAATTTGTGTAAATTTTAAACCAATTTTTTTTAATTGAGAAGTGTTAGAAAATAATATATTATATTTTGAGATATTATCTAACAGTTTAATTTTTTAAATAAGATGGTTTTTAACATATTTTATTGTTTGGTTTCAAAAATAATTTTGATTTTTTTTAAAAATTAAAAAATTATTTTTACATAATTTATATAAGTTGATATTAAAAATATAATTTTTTTAAATCAGAAAATATCATTTACCAATTTAAATGGTTGAAGTGAAAAAGGTAAGAATTGAAGGACATGACAACATCACATCAATAGTGTACTCTTCTACCTCACTAGTCTGCTGCTGCTGCTACCAGAGCCACGATTGTAGTTGACTCTTATTTCCAGTCTGGACTCTGGATGGTTTGGGTAGGGGTAGCTGTTGATACCATCAGTCTTGTCAATTCTGATTTGATTTTTATTTTTTTAGTTAGAATTAAATATTTTATTTTGAAGTTTTATATTGGATTATATTGTTTATGTTATATATATATATATATAATTCAAAAAATAATTTAGTTTAAAATTATAATTAAAATTATTTAGAATTGTGCAATTTAAATTTTAAATATAAGTAAATAAATTTATATAACTTGACGTAATGAGTTCAAAGATAAGATGAAAAATTGATAAAAATATAGTTGATATCTTAAAGAAATATTGAAATAATGATATATTGAATCAACTCGGGACAACTTAGGTTAACATTTCAAATGTGTGACCTCTGTTATAACTAATAAAACCATAATAACCTTAAATATAGCAAATCAAATCGAATTATAGAGTTAAATAAGTAAAAAACTCGTTGTTGAACAATGAAATTGAGAAAAAAAAATGATCTAAAACAATACAATAAAATGATTTTTTGTTGAGAAAAAAAATTATGAACATGTATAATATTACGAAAATATCATCATCAATCTCGCAAGCTCGTTATATTCTCTAATTGATCTGAAATTTTAACATAATATATCAAAATATATCAAAAGACTCCCAGTAAAATTTAATTTCAATCTAACGGTCGAGTTAAGAGATATAATTGACATTATAAAACTATTTATTATTTATAAAAAAATATATATTATTTAGCCTGAACGGAACGGGCAGTACAAAATCGAAACGTTGCAAACAGAATTTTGGTGGAATTTTCGAAATATACTGAAATTTTAACTAAGATAAAATTTGATCTGGTTCATTTTATTTTTTTGAATTAAAACAAATATATCAATTATTTCAGATAAAATAAAAAGAAATTGACAACCATGGTTAATATAACATCATCAGCATAATATCTGGGGGAGGCTGGCAACATCTAAGGACAAATGGGGTGATAATTAGGCAAATAATCAGATAATTAGGGGAAACTGCCATGAAGATTACGTTCAACCGTTTTGCTGAAATGTCAACCGCTGCCATGCCAGGCTGGCTGTGTGTGTGCAAGAAAAAACTGCTGACCTGCTGGATGGAGACAGGTCATCAATCCCACCGCTCCACTTGTTCCAGCTGGCAACCTTTTCAAATCAACTTATTACACACGCAAACTGATATTAAAATACTATGATCATTATAAAACAAAACTACATGTTTTAAGAGTGTGGTTGTAGTTGTTTTTAAAGTATTTTTATTTATAAATGAATTAAAATAATAATTTTTATTTTTTAAAAATTATTTTTGATACTGAACACATTAAAATAAACTAAAAATATATAAAAATTCATTTAAAATAAAATCAAAATTAAAATTTGGCCAAACAACAATTCAACCGCGTAGCTAATCAGACGCATAGAAGGTTCATTAATACGTCCGAATAGTTTGGTTTTTCTTTTGAAACACCAACTCCACAATGCAAGAAATTGCACGCAAAATCCTTTAGCAATGACTTTGTTGATGAGAGTTGTATTAAACAACGTTGATAAAACTTTATTTTATTAGTCATGCTCAAGCCTCTTCTTTGAATAATCAACGAATCTTGACAAGAGTTCTATCAATTGTGTGTTTATATTATAATGCAAGTGTTTCTAGAAAATACGTTTTAATTAAAAGTGCTAAGATAATATATATTTAATTTTTTTTTATATTAATATATCAAAATCATCTAAAAATAATTGGAGAATCTTCACAAATTTGCCATGTGGGCTAAATTAAGTCGTGGGTTTCTTTAATCATGATAAAAGAAGTCGATAATTACAATAAAGTTTACAGCTTGGAGATTTTTTATTTCAGCTCGTGGTATCTGTATGCAAACAACAGGTGAGTGAGTGTCCTGTTTGACAATGCGATTCCACTGGTTTTTTACTGAAATTTATTTTTATTTTATTTTAAATAAATATGTTTTTGTGTGTTTTAGATCATTTTGATGTGCTGGTTTCAAAAATGATTTTTAAAAAATAAAAAACATCATTATGATGTATTTCAGCACGATAAACACTTTGAAAAGCTACCGCAACCACACTCCAAACAGACATGCAAGATAGTTTATCAAAGAGTGGTTGATTCTTTCTTGAACAAGTTTTTCCCATCACAATAATTTATTTCGAATTCCAGATTCAATTTATTTTATGTATTCTGAACATAAACAGAATTTAACATGGAAAGAATATTATATACTCTATTATTTATTTTATACCACAACATCGTTTTCTAAGAATCGTGTTTTTTAGTGCATACAAGTTAGTCCAGATATCTATGTTAATAAAAACAAATCATGTTTTTCATGATAGAATAAACGCATTGATATAAAATTTCATTGGTTGTAATATTACATTATAAACAAGAAAGTTTAATCAAAGTATGTAAGAACATTAACAAAATACAATTTTTTTTACAAAAACACTCAGATATAATATTTTTGTTAAGATAAGAGACTGAAGAAATCAAATTTAAAAGGAGATATTGAAAATTAAACTTGATTTTCTGGTTTTTCTAAAGAGCATAGGACTTGATCCATTAGTTGAAAATCAGTTGATTTAAATGAATCGATCCATTAATTGTTTGGAATATGAATATGAGAGAAAAATATAAAAAGAAAAAAATATATATCTTTTTTAAGAAAATATTTAATAAAAAACGATCATTCCTGTTAATCTTGGAGTAGAAAATTTAAAGAATGCTGACATTTAATCTTGGAGAGGTTTTCAAATGTGAGAATTATTGAACGATGGTTCATCATGGACGACATTCAATGGAGTAATTTCTGCCAACTCACATGATGATCCACCAGGATGTATATGTGGGAGCTTCAACAAGTTAGTCGATGCAACCCACACATAAATCTGGAAAATAAGCCCACGAGATAAAGCCCATATATAGGCCCACGATCGAATGCAAAAAACAAATATACTTTCAACAACTCTGCCCATGGCAAATTTACAAGTTAGAGCTTAGAACTATTATCTAGTAAGGAAAAGCCTCTTATTTTTCTCCTCCGCAAATGGGATGGGACACTGAATTTTTTTTATTTTTTTATGTGTTTAGATCATTTTTATGTATTGATATCAAAAATAATTTTTTTAAAATAAAAAAATATTATTTTGATATATTTTTGATCAAAAATTATTTTTAAAATAAACCTTGATTACACTCTCAAATAATCACATTCTCAGGAATTGGATCCCTGCACTGCACAGCACCTTAAGTGGTATATGGGTCGGGTGAGGAAAAAAAACTGAATTATTAAAAAAAATATCTAGTCAGAATATTTTTTAAATTTTCAGTCCAATTTGGTTCAAGTTTCTTAGGACTAAAACCCGATAATTTAAACTGGACCGGATCAAATTTAAAAAAATATATATTATAAAAAAATTGTTTTGATTTAATTTTTCCAGTTCTATTTTGATGAAATGAAATGAGAAAATTTAGTTATAATCCTAAAAAAATAGCATACTATTTTTTAATTTTTTACATAAAAATCAAATCGAAACCAATCCGTTTGAATTGATTTTGTATTATTTTTTATAATTTTAATTCGAACCGAAAATATAGATGTGTTACAGATGAATGAATGAATAAATAAATAATATATTCAATTTATGATCCAATTTGACCCCACCAAGCCAGTATAAATGAATAAAAACCCTAGCCAGCCACCACCATGGGAAGCTGTACAGCTCGAGGGACGTCGTCAATGCCACATGATAGCTTGATAACATCACAAGCTTTGATTTTTAACTCTTTGAAAACACGCTCACGCACTCACACGTGTTCTCTAGAAGTCAACAACTCCATGCTTGCCTGTCGTTGTCGTCCACACACTTACTTCTAAAGCCAACTCAGACATGTGAAAGTAGTTATGTCTATTAAAATCCACGCAGCGCGTGGAGTCCTGAAATATTACAACCCTTCTCAATCTATATATAAAAAAATTAATTATTAGTAAGTGCTTCAATAATAAATAAAACATATATTATTTTAATATATATCTAAATAAAAAAACATTTAAAAAAAATCACAACTGCCCTCGACTAACTGTATATGCTCCACTAATTAATTAGGTAGCTGAAAGAAATATGTGATAAAAAGTAGGACTGTGCTAATCAGTAATACATCAATAAATTTCCATGGTTATAAAGGCAACCCTCTTTATTTAAAAGAGAAAAATAATTTATAGATAAATTTTTAATATTATTTTTTATATTAAAAAATTGCTAAAATTTTGGTGGTATTAGGTATTACGGTCAGACTTATTTTTAAAAATTATTTTAAAAAATAGAATTAAATTATTAATATTATTTTATGTTTTTGAAATGTTTTAATGTTTTAGTATTGAAAATAAATTTTAAAAAATAATAATAGATTTTTAAGTGATAAGTTGGTCTTTATACAATTGCCTGTAAGAACAGCTAATTTTACAGCACTGCCATCACTGATCTTGAAAAATGACATCCTTGGCTGTACAGATCGACGGCTGGATTGAATCGGGACAAATAATTTCGTGGGCAGGAAAGGGTCATTTCGTTACATCACAGACAAATCAGAGCCCTTAACCTCAAGATCATAGCTAGGCCTTGTGGTTTCTCAAAACCTGATTAGATCCGGGGCCACCTTAGACGCCTTATACACACGTGGGTGCCACCTGTACTTAAACTCCAGTCAAATTTTAAACTCCGTGGGTCCCGCAATAAATGAAGGTCAGAATTTAATTCTCTTAAGTTTGAAAACGATCGTCCCACAGTCAATTTTTGTTAAACTTTGGAAGGGTTTTTAACCATGTATTATAAGTCGTTTTCTAAAATTCTTTTTATTTTATTTAAGAGTATATTAAAATAATATTTTTAATATTATAATAAAGTAATCATAAATTAAAAAAATATGAACCGGGTAAAACTAAACGTTATTATTATATTTTATCGGGTGGGTGGTTGAAGGGTGAACCTTTGGTTGAACCAGGAATAAGATAACCGGTTATCGCAGCCAGCTTGGGCTGGCATGTGAAAACATGAGCTAGGGTTGTAGTAGAGTGACACTAGAAATTAACTCAGTTAAATTTGATTGATTTAATTAAAATCCAGTTGATTTGAATGACTTTAACAACATGTTTGAAAATATGATAATTTTTATTTTTATGTATTTTAAAAAATTATATTTATTATTTAAAAGTATTAAAATAATATTCTTTTAATATTTTTTATAATTTTAATATGTTCGATGTAAAAAAATATCTATAAAACTAATTTTTAAAAAGTATTTCACACCACAATACTAAACTCATACTTGATTAGATTAACAATTGATTTGACTATATGATTTGAATATTTGTAATAACTAAAATTCTTGTTAATTCACCAAAACTAATATATATATATATATGGGATCACATTTCATGTATCATAATTAAACTTATTCTTTTTTCAACATGAAAGAAAACAATTTCAAGTGTTTGGTTACCAAATTTTTTATATTGCTTTCAACTTATGAAATTACTTTAAAATATGTGTGTGTATTATTTTTTAAATATTTAATAATTATAATAATAAAATATAATTAATAATTCAACACTTATTTTTATTCTCCCATCAAATTACTTGTAATTTCATCACGAACTATAAATCCACATGTAAGGTCCCTGCGATCCCGGAACAACATATAGTAAAATATCATTTGAAACAAAATTAGGATTACGAGATAAAAATTATATTATAATCTCTTTTTAATATATTTATTTATATTTTAATTAATTTTTTAGATTATATTAATATTAAAATATATATTTTTATATGAAAATATAATAAATAAAACAACAACAAACTCTGATATAATAATCGACACCACTAAATAAAAGCAATTTACAATTTATTATTTTTTATCTGCTATGAATGGACTCACTAACCCTTCCCTCTGTGTACCATTCCCCCTTCTATTTATTTCCCTAAATAAAGCAATTGATTATTTGTATATGCTTGCAGTAGCAACACAGAGGTTGAGAAGCCATGAAAAACAGCTCTTTTTTAATTAATAAAAAATATTATTTTAATATATTTTTAAATAAAAATATTTTTTAAAATAACCTAAATATAACGTATTTCCAACCACAGTCCCACCACACTACCAAACACCTTCTTAAATTCAGCTGAGAATTCAAAGGCTAGGCTTTATGGGAGGTCCACCAACTATACCTAGTCGAGGCCCGTAAAACATTCAAAAATTAGCTAGTTTTATTTTATTCTTTTTTCTTTTTGGATTTTATAATGTGTGTAGGGCTTTGTTTTTTTTTCTTCTCTCACATGTATCAAGTGAAATATGTTATAATAATAATAATTATTATAATTTTATTATTTTTAGCATCAATACATTAAAATTATAAAAACAACTTAAGAAGATAAATTTAAAAATACCAATCAGTCGCATAGTTTCTTACCTTGTTTAAGCTAGTTTTTATTTTATTTTATTTAAGGAGTTGCTAATACATTTTCAAAAAGAATATTCAATAATAAAACTTTGAATTATAACATTTATATAACGACCCTTTTAATAAATTTGAGAATTTTTCATTTTTTTGTGTTTTTAGATTATTTTGATGCGTCAATATTCAAAAATATTTTTTAATATATTTCTAAACAAAAAAATACATTAAAAAACAATATCAAAACACACTCGTACACAACATTGCATGAATAAAATCCTTACAGCGTCCGCAGCAATTTTATATCAAAATCACCATAGAAATAATTAATTTAATATTTTTAAAATAAACAAACCTAAAAAAATAAAATTCTAAACCGAAACGTAAAACAAGAATTTTACAAAAGCAATATCGTGTTTGGAGTGAAAGTTTCATTATAAAAAAGACTCATGTTTTTATAGTTTTTTAAAACCCTTTTAAAGAGATGTTTGGTGTCCTCAACTGCAATGACCAACCCTTAATCACGGTAGGTATACTGTGTTTCAATTTTTTTTTTTAAATTAAAAAAATAATATTTTAGATAATTTTTATGTATTAATATAAAATAAAATAATATTTATTTAATATATTTTAAAATAAAAAATATTTTAAAAAACAACTTTAAGCTTCCACGAAAATCACAGCATCCTTCCTTAATTGCAGGCCGTGGTTTCCCTAATTCCATCCACCATGGGCTTAAAAAAAAGTGCTTAATTACTTATTGCCCACCTTTTTGTAAATGCAATCATAAGAGACAGCGTCGGAAATTGCTGGAAAAGAGGAGACACAAAATGCCCCCCATTGTATTCTCAATCCCTAACTTGATCCCAATTTTCAGAATATATTACCAAAAACATAATAGCAGTGGCGATTTTACTGATTGGAATACTGTATACTCTCTCATAATTCATTATGGATTGTGCCAGTGTTTTGTTTATTTCATGGTTGTGTTTTCGATTTTTGACTTTTCCTTTCAAACAACCACAACGTGTACAGCGTATTCACGATTCAACCCCTTGAAAATAACAAAATAGTGCACAAGGACGAGGGGCTCCGTCGGCTTTTCACACCTTCAGTGCACAGACTAAAAAAGCCTTGTGTGTGTGTAACTCGTAAGGATTTTATAATTATATATATATATATATAATTCAAATTTTAATTAGAAATTTTCCAAAGTTTTAGACTCGTTTTACATTTACAATTCAGTAGCCTCTAACTTTATAAGTTATATAATATTATTATTATCTTATATATAAAAGATGTGAGAAAAACACTGTACCCATGATATATATATATATATATATATATATATATATATATATTTTATTTTATGTATTTGTGTTTTCAAAATTTTAATTTATATCTATTATATTTTATTTTATTTTTAAATTATTATTATTATTTTTCTGTCTCAAAAAACGTTGTAGCAATCTACATTGTTTTTCCTGCACCATGATAAAAGGATATTAGTGTGTTTGTTTCACTGTAACACATGTTACTGTAGCTTCTGAGTAATTTAACTGTGGATTATTATAGTGATTTTTGGGTCGGTTCGATTCTCGGTTTGCTCGATTGGTTTATTTTCCGATTGTTTTATTTTTTATTATTTTTTGCACAGTGAAATAACAATTTTAGCCCTGAAAAAAGACAAAAAAAAAGGATTATGGGTGGAGGGGCTCCGCGGTAATTGCACAAATTCTGATCGGATTGGTCTGCCTGCCTATTCATTTTTTAATATTTTCCCGGAAATGGCTAGTTACCGGTTTGGCCCCAATAAGACAAGATTGTTGACTTAGATATAGGGGCACACCGGTAAATGACCATTCTTTTTTCTTTTACAAATTATACACACAAAAATGCCCGCGGCAACACGTGAGGGCACTTGGCTATATATATATATATGTGTATATATGTATATACAATTACTAAGACAATAACATATTAAATTTACCTAGAAAAATCCAAGTTAATTAGCTAAATCTAACCACTCTTTATTTTCAAAATTATCTTTCATTTAATTATATGCCAGCTAGGTGCATGATAGATTTTTTTTTAAAAAAACAAAAAACATTTTTTCCTTAAAAAATTAATAAAAAAAAATAGAGATGACAAGTGAGATTGGAATAAAACATGACCCTATTTCTTTTTTAAAAAACAAACTCATAAAAAAAATCACGTTTAAAAACACAATTAAAGGATAAAAAAGTCAAAGGTCACGTGTTAGGTCTATGCAAGTGCTTAACCCATTGCAAAAACATGACTCGTGCACTGGACCCATTATAAAAGGCCTGGGCCACTTGTCAAAACCTTATTTTTTTTCTCAATATTATAAGGCAAATAAGTCATCATTCTCCCTTCTCCCTTTAGTTCTTAAAAACAAACATAGATGACACGTTGTTTGCCGACAGAATTAGGTGATGGTGGTTATTTTTCAAAATATTTTTTTTATTTAGAAATATATTAAAATTATATATATTTTTTATTTTTTAAAAATTATTTTTGATATCAGCATATCAAAATAATTTAAAAATATCAAAAAATATTTTCATTTAAAATTAAAAAAAACAAAATTTAAGGAAACAACGATGCAACTGTCCTCCGATGCAATTTTCTAATTTCTAATAGCTCAAACCTTTTGATTGTTTTGCTAAAAAAACTCAATTTTTAACCAATGTTTTTTACTTACAACATCTCTAAAACACCATAGAGTTTTTGATAAACTCATGTATTACCTCAAACAACAAAAAGTTCTCATCATTTTAACCTCGAAGGACGAAATCATTTAAACTCATAATTTTTTTAAATATTTATTCACATTTATCCAAAGAGAATTATTTATATAAAATTGTTAGTTTAGTGTATAGGACAAAAGTATGATATAAATAAATATAAACATGTTTAATTAAAAAAATAAAACTAAAGATATTAAAAAAGTTTTAAAGTAAATTATATAAAAGATCATGTATGTTTATTTCAAAATAGCAATTAAACACTATCTGCAATATCCATCTACTTCGGACTCATTATTGATTCTAATTAAAAAAATTTATGTGGTATCGTGTTAAAAACAAATCTGCTAAATCATAGAGAAAAAAATTCATTTAGATAGTTAAATAAATTTAGTTTTTATATGAGGTTCCACACATAATTATTTTTTAAACCTTGATTTTATAAAAATTAAAATCATATGTTTTTTTTAGTAATAACAATATATTTTATTTATTTATTATACATAGAAAAAAATATTTTATAATAATTTTAAACAAAACATATTATTATTTTTTAAATTTCTTATGGCCACAGTTGTTAATTATGTTCCGTTCAAAAAACTGAGACAAAACGACGTCGTTTTCGTCTTGGTTTTAATTCCGGTCAGAACATCTCGGTTCCGTTCCGAGCATGCAGTTCCGGGTTCAAAATCTATTTTTTTTATTTTGAAAAAATTATTTTTGACATTTATACATCAAAATAATTTAAAAGCACCAAAATATTTTAAATAAAATATAATTCAAATTTTAATTATATTTGTTAAATTAATATTTTTTTTTCTATATATATTTAATTAATTATATATATGAACAGTTTAACACTAAAACAATACGCCGGAACACTCTAAAACCAGAACATTCTATTCCAATAAAAAAAACAAAATTGTAATCGGAAACAACAATTCATATGGCACCCTCCTCATTCCCATCTTATTACTTAAAATAAATAAACGGTGATGACGGTGAAACGCATAACCAAGCAGCTCTCTGGTTTTTTTTTTATAATTCGGAACAGCTTATGCGGACTCGGTTGCATTGACCCACAACAATTATGTTTCTTTTATAGCAACGGAATGGAGCGCCCTTACCCCATAACTCAGCAAGAGGCTTGCGAACATGGTAAGAACATGAGGCCAACCTTTCTCCCTGCTGACCGTCCATGTTGTGGCGGCGGGGACTGAGAATATTTTCACTGTCGGTGGTGTCTTACAAGGCATTGGCAGGAAAAAAATTGAAGAGGGAGCGAAACTGATAGACAACGTTACGAGGCAAAGAAAAGAAAAGAAAAGGACGGAGAGAGGGAGAGAGGGAGGGGGACTCTTGGGGCTAGGGGAAGCAGGCATGTGGATGAGTGGGGGACACACCAAACTCATTAACCCCCCTTGAAATAATTGAGTTTGTGACAGAAAAGAGAGAAAAAGAAAGCCAAAGCCCTTACAAAAAAATATTAAAAAGCCTCCTGCTTCTCTCACCACTTCTTGCATTTTAGTTTACGGTGTTGTTGTTGATGGTGATGCTCTGTTCAATGTGTGTGTGGGACTTTTGAAGACCTGATAAGTCACAAGCAAGAGTAAAAGGCAGGAAACCAAAAACTAAAGCTACCCTTTACTTCTTGGTCACAGCTTTGTCAGCTCGGACCCATCAAGCAATAGAGAAATCTTGTTCTTTCTTCCCCCTCCCCCCCAGAGAGTTTGTACTGGTGAAGAAGAAGATGCCTCGACCAGGACCAAGACCTTATGAATGTGTTAGAAGAGCTTGGCACAGTGATAGACACCAGCCCATCAGAGGTTCTCTCATTCAAGAAATCTTCAGGTGCCCTCCTTCCTCTTTATTTGTTTCTGTGTGTGTTCTTATTTGATAAAGAGTCTGTATTTTCTCACTGATTTTGGTTATGTATTTTGTTTAAGACTTGTCAATGAGGTTCATTGCTCAGCAACTAAAAAGAACAAGGAATGGCAAGAGAAGCTCCCTGTTGTTGTCCTGAAAGCAGAAGAAATCATGTACTCAAAAGCCAATTCCGAGGTTAAAGCTTTCTTCTGTTTTGTTGTGTCACTGTCAATTGAAATTTGAACACCTCCATCTTTATCGATTGATAACTAGAGACACAGCTTACGATCAATGAAGCGTGTGTGTATTTTAGTTTTGAGCTAGAGGTCATGCTGCTGGGTGCTGATAATTTAATGAATTAAAGATTCAGAATTGACATTTATTTTGCTTTCTATGTTTCTCAGCAATAGTGCCAAGTCTTTGCTGGTTTAGTAGATTTGATCGCTGTCTTTTTGTAGAGCTTATTTTTGGATTCTAATTCTTGCACAGGCTGAATATATGGACCTTAAGACACTCTGGGACAGAGCAAATGATGCCATTAATACCATAATTCGACGCGATGAGAGTTTGGAAACTGGAGAGCTTCTTCAACCTTGCATTGAAGGTACCGGCCTAGTTTTATTCCTTGTGCTAGTTGTAGTCTTTGATCTCTGCATGTCTTGAATAAAGATTTTGTTACTCCAGAATTAAAATACTTTTGGCCCAATTTTTCAGTGCTCGAAATCAATAACAATGAGTGCTACTATGAAATTTAGATTCAGTGTATGTTCCTTTCAGCATAATTGATTCAACCATCATAATTATATCTCACATAGTGCTGTCACTTTAAGTCCCATTTTATGTGACTCTCCACTTTGTTTGAGACGTTGTACGGACAATGTTCTGCATGCAAATGCTATATGAGTAACCCTTCTCATCCTATTTCATTACTGCTCAGCTGCTCTCAATTTGGGCTGCACACCAAGAAGAGCCTCAAGGAGCCAACGAAATTGCAATCTGAGGTTTTACCTTAGTCCTGGCACTCAAGAGTCAAACACTTTGTCACCTGCTGCTGTGCACAATGCCATTCGGGCAAATCACATATCCAACTCACATTGCCTGCGTGATTATTCCACAATCATGAATTCTGCTCCTTCAGGCTCAGAATCACAGGACCTTGCTGGCAAGGGCAATGACACTTCTAACAGATTTCTTTTTAGAACCGATAGCATTCCTCCATCTAATGTTAACAGATGTTTACCCTTTGAAAATTACCGTATACCAAACTTGTGCTCTGTTTACCCCTTATACTATGGTAGTTTCCTAGAGCCACAGCTAGGTTGTGGAGCCCTTCCTAAGACTGTTCCTGGCACTGTAGAGCCTGTCAAGGTGGTTGCTGTGCAAAACTTCTTCCCTTGTAACGAGGACATCCCTGCTAGAACCAGTCAAGTTGATCATAAGGACTGTTCTTTGCAGCCACAAGAAATTGGGTGCGATCTATCATTGCGGTTAGGCTCTCTCTTAGCTCCAGTGCCAAGTGCGAAAACCAAGCAAATCAAGGATGCCAAATATGGTGTCCATGATTGTTCTCAAGAGGGGGGCAAGTTTGATGATTGGATGCCACAAATGGACGAGTTATCTTTCTTCCCTACGGTTAATGTGGTTGACCCACTAGTTTCACATTCAAACAAATCGAGGGAACATATAATTGTAGATGTAACAATGAAAAAACGCAAGTTGGTTTTCGATCACCATGTTGAAGATCAACAATTCTTATGGCAGCCAAAGCTTCCTTGTGATCAGTTAACTGGCAGAATGAAAAGCGTAGGTTCGTAAGCTGGCTGTTGCTTGGTATGTTGCTTCAAACTCTTGATATGCCTTAGCAAGAATATCTTGTAAAGCTCTTTTTGGCAATGTAGTGTTTGCTAGTTTTGTTTAACAATGATGAGTTGCTAGCTGCAATATTGTAAGAATGTTAGATGTAAATATTGATCTTAGTTTAAATAAGAACTAACATGAGAAGCATGTGGTTTAAATTTACGAAGAAATGCTTGATGTAACATGGTGTTGCTTTTGGACCACAGACCAGAACTTGCATACCATCATTTCTTTTTACCTGGATGGAGAAAGTTCGATTTTAAGACAACATCTAGGTGTGAAAGAGGAAAACGAAAGTGGTTTTGAAGAGCAGGCTTTATTCTGTTTGTATCTTATGCACAGAAGCTGGTAGGGTAATCTATGTCACAGCATGTCCAATTAGATGAAGCTTTATAATTACAAGTCCAAAAGGCAGCTCAGAGTTGCACTTCGAATGTATTCTTATAAAGCATGGTATCAATGTGGAAAGGCGAGGCAAAAACGTGTCTCTTCAACAAACCTTAAACTTAGCTATTAGGAGAAGTAATCCTGATCATTAGATCCATTCTGATCACTAGTTCAGTGGTCAATGGCCCCCATTCTGATTGGTTTTGGTTAAAAAGTGGGCAAGAAATGATTATTGAATCACTGGATATGCATTCTGTTTGTCTTAGTGGGGAACAAGAAGGTCTGATCTTGCCAAATCTTACCATCATATTGAGAGTCAATGTGCTTTGAGGCTGTTTTGTGGACCCCTTGTGCATGTGGTCTTTTTAGGAAGAGGACAAAACCCTTTTGTCTGTAAGAATGGTGTATATTTGTGGTGCTTACCAGCCATCTGTAGGTGGTGCGACTCTAATACTAAATGGCTTTAACACATCAAAGATCATAGTGGAACTGGATGTGGACCATATTGGTCTTGGTAAATCTGGTAGACAGATATTGGGAGGTCAAAAAATGTAGACTGAGGCCATTCCTAACTATTTCAATAAACTATACTCTCCTAACTTTCATGATTGTGACTGGGGAAGTGACGTGTATATGAGACATAAAGGATGATGGGATTCTAAAACTACTTGAGAATGGCTGTAAATGAAATCGTGTTACACATTTTTCCCCATACTAATGGCAGCGCCAAATAAGCTGCTGAACGTGTATTTTCCTCCCAAAGAGGAGTCCTGAATTCTGCAGTCGTCTCAAGTTCTGTACACTTTTCTTGCTGTGGAATCTATCTAGCTCTAGTCAAGAGGGAAATGTGTTGAAAAAAGAGAGTTAAAAGTGGGAAAAGAATTACGCCGGATGTATATACAATGTGTCTGCTCTAGAAGGTGGAAGATGTTGGAGAAGTGTAAGAAGCATCCAAAGAAGAGCAGCAGTGGAAATCTATCTGAAGTCTCTTCAGGAGAGAAAAAGTAGAAACCCCGCCTTTTTTCTCTTCCTCTTCAAGTTCTCCAACTGGGATGGCAGCAAGGAATCTCTTAATGAATTCTTTACAGCACTCTTTTCCCTTGCAAACTATGTCATCTTTATCCTTAGCCCTCTCCTCCCCTGCCATTTCCGTCGCGGCAGCAACATCTTTCGCCGTCTTTCCGTACATCAAGCTCGAGTCATCGAACTTTAATATGTATGCCTGGCTGCAGCCCTCGAAGAGTCTCTCACCCAGCGAATCAATGATATAGTAAGCTTCGGCTTCTACCTTCAACACGAAGAAATGATCGTTCCAACTCACTATATATATCCTCTGCTCATGATCTTTGATGTTGCTGGTTATTTCTTGCCATATATAGTCGAAAGATGTGGCTCCCTTTAAGCTTTCAAACTTTTGAGGACTGAAAATCCCAGTAAAAGATTTCTCGTGTGAGATGGTCAAAGGCCGGAGATCAGCTTTCAAGACGGTTTCAAGATCGAAGTGGTAATCAGGGAAGGCATTCATGTAGGCCTCATTGTCGCACAACTTTCGCCACTCATGTGAACCTTGTGCTATGAGGTTGTCAAACTGAGACAATGTTGGCATGAGTTCCTGGTTTGAGTGAAGCCAGTCGGCAATGACAGCAACTATTGCCGTGCAGGCACTTTCTCCGGCAGCCTTTTCGCTTCGTTGATCAAAGGAAGCAAGAAACACTTCGGCTTTGAGTTTTGCTTGACCATCTCTGCTGACTAGCTCCTTGACCTCCCACTTGTCTTTCTGCAAGAACAACAGTGGAACCAATTATGTGTCAAACTTCCTTTTCCATAACTTTCAAAGGCCAATGAGTTTGTCATAGCAAATGAAAAAAATCAGGGACATGGTGACCATGATGAATTTCTTGTGGTCCACCATGGCATTATATGCTCCAAGGCAAGTTCTTTCATCATTTCCAGAGCAACTAAGAAAATCTTGCGTACTGTTCCTGGATATGAAAAGTTCTTTCAATTACTTACTTTTGGATTGATTGAATTATGAAGATCTAGCTTTTGACACCGATGTGACACTACTATATGGGACATGTCTATGGGGTTCGGCCGACACAACACCATCAGAGATTCAACAGGTAATACAGGAGTATCTTAATACTATAAAATGCTCGAATGAACAGACAGGATCGATTCACATGTACGGATGTTTCTCTGTACCTGCGTGGAATCGGATATGTCGACCTTCGCATTAGTTTTCTCAATGAATGGCTCTACTTTCCTCCTGGACAAACTGAAGCTCAGCCTTCTCTTCTTCCATGGGAATAGCCTAACCTTGGTAAACCGGTCTGACCGAGTTTCTGGGGATGAACCCAAGTCGGTCCCTGAACTCATCTCTTGATTGCTACCGTTGCTAGTGGAAGTCAAAGTTCCGGCCGAATCATCTGAGTCAAACATAGTTGACTGAGCACGACAACTCCCATGATTTACTCTGTCCATTACATTCGTAGAAGCTGTAATGCTCTTAAAAAGTCCTTTCGTGGTACCTGAATCATCCGAGTTTTGAGCAGTTTGGTCACATGAATTTCTGACCTCAACGAAGCTTACACCAATCTATATAAAATGAAATAATCATGATTAAATATTTAAGCCAAGAGTAATTCAGATTATATTAAACAAAAAGGTCAATGGTAGCCACAGGTTTCAAGGAAAATGCAGACAATGAAAAGGTCAAATATTATGAGTAATTGTTTATTGTTCATCTTGCTGTTTCATCGATGACTTGGGCTTGATGGTCAAGCTTTCTCAATTGGTCAAATTCTTGCAGCTATTTTTTCCATTTCAATAAAGGAAATGGTGCAAACAGCTCAGATATGCAATCTAAAATCTTGGATAATGAGTTAATCTTTTGGTTCTTACGATCTGAATCGTTTTCTCCAGGCAAGGTGAAGATAGACAATACTCTGGTACTGTTTGAGAGAAAATGCAAAATCTTCTAGAATAGAATTACAAGAATAAATATGCAATATATTTTTGACTTATCTAGATAAAATATTATGAGGGAGTAAGTAGCTCTAATTTATCAGATTATTAATTACAGAGACTAAGATTTTTCAGATTAAAAAGATTATATGCTCAATTCTCGAGATTGAAGGTCTGTCAACTCGTTAAACCCATCTATATTTAAGTTTAATGCTGGGCTGAAAACAAAAAATGCTCATCCATTAATTTCTTACACCATCTTGTAACAGCCGATGCAAGTGAATTGATGCAGGCATTTATTGCAAGTTAATTACAAAATGTTTTGTTTTTTAGCAGAAAAGATGAGTTACAGAATTTGGTCTGCAGGTGGAGATGAAGCTCACCAAAAGAGTAGCTTGACAGTCAACTCCATCAAAATGTAATGAAATTGGCAGCTTTTGTTCAATCCGGGAGTTCATCTTTGAAGCCAATTCTGCTATATTCAACGTAACATTTCCCACGACTTCCATTTTTGACCTGGGTTTCTCAACCTCGCCCTGCAAAAAGACCATCATCACCATTGCCATTTTAGTTCTGGATTCTTACAAAAGCAGAGATGAACATCACCAGAACAGTAATAGTAATAATAATGATAAAAAGGCTTCTTACATATAAAACGCTGAAAGAAACATCCCACTGAGCAAAAGAATTGTCTTTAGAAGGAATCCATACATTCTCAAATTCTTCACCATTCCATTCTATATCAGACTCCCCTTCCTTGAGGGATTTTTGGCTACTGTAATTTCTTTGGCGCTCGGAAACTCGATAAAATGGAACCAATCCTGACGACTTGGGACCTTTCCATTTCATCTCGACAACAAAAACCATTCTTTCTCTTCCGTTATCACCAACCTTTTCCTTACCGAACAATCCTTCTAGCTTCAATGGCCTCACCTTGACATGAATCTTCTTGGTTGTCCCAGCTGCCTGAATCCATGGCCACCTCATTGTTATCTTCTTGTTTCTCTCTCTCTCTCTCTCTCTCTATCTATCTATCTATCTGTGTGTGTATATGTATATGTATATATATTTTTACAGGTTAGTCAAAGAGAGAAATTGATTGCTTAAAGGAGAATGAAACAGCAAAGACTTGTTCTTTAATTGGGTCTATGACAGCTTATATCTATATATTTCCTTTTTTGTAACTACTACTTTTTCTTGATTTTCCTTAGCGTGTGTGTTTCCGTGTGAGCTAGCCCACCTTCCTGGTTACACGCACCCATAGGAAATCACGTTACTCCTCGCTTCATCAGTTTCTATTCTAAACTTGTCATTGTTTTCTTTTCCCTTCAGAGATCAACTCATATATATATATATATATAGAGAGAGAGAGAGAGAGAGATTAAGATTGAAAAAAAACTTAGAATATTCTTGATAAAATGACGAAAATAGAGTTTTGATGATCCCAAATCATGGCCGAGATGTGATTCATATTCAAATTCTGTAATCCAAAATGATGTTTGAGTAGGGATCACCCCTTATCATTGAGGCAAGGCGGAGTCAATAGGGCATGTGGGGTGGTGACACGTCAACACAGGTGACATGGACAACTTGGTCTACGCGTCTAAGGATGAGGATGTATGGTTTTCTCAGACAGAGAAAAGGCGTGGGTTCTGCGCATATGCCGTGTTGGTCCTCCAACTTGGAATAATTGTTTTATTTTATTTTATTTTGGATTTTACATGTTGATTTTGTTCAACAAAAAATGTCCATCCGACTTATTCGATTTATAAATATTAACTGGTTTTGTATCGTTATTCTATTCATTTCAATAGTGCTGGTACATTGGAGTATGTTTTCATTGTGTCATATTCTTATCAGACCTATTTCGCCTTTCCGAGATTAGATTTCATTCTTGATTGTGGGTTGCATGACCACGTGTTCACGAGATTCGTATCAGTTTAAATTCAAAACTAATTTTTAAATTTCAATTAGGATTTTTATGGACCAGTTACGAATTAAATGAGTTTACCTAGATTAACCCAAATCAACTTAACTTTTTTATTTTATAAAAACAATAAAAATCAACAAGCTTTGATTGAATAACTTAGTCTAGAGGGTGTTTAACTAGATCAAACCATATTATTTTTTTAATTTTATTTTTATTGAAACTTGGCCTAAGCTAAACCCTTAATTATCTAATTAAACCTATAAGTCGGGTCGGGTCGGGTCGGATCAAGTTTTAAAATAGTAGAAAAAACAATGTATTTATTTCATCATAAAGGAAAACAATTCCTCCTTTGTTGGCTTAAAGTTAAATAAAATCATGATGGAATGTGTGCTATTCTTAGTTGTCTAAAATACATTACTTATTATATCAAAATCAAAATAAATTATATTTGTAGCTTATTATATATATTATAATCTATATTTTAAACATTAGACAAGACAAATATATTGTCATTACAATATTCTTTTTTTATACAATATTCTTTTTTTATTCTATTCAATATCTATTAAACATAAAATTTAATAAATTATATGGTTTATCCCAATGCACACTAAATACATATAAACATATATAGTTATTTGTACAATACAACCCATTCTTAAACAATATCTTACATCTTATTAAATACTATCTAAATGTTGAAATTCTAATTTAAGATCCGGTCTTTTGACACTAAAATAGTATATGATATTATAATAATAATAATTTTTTAAAGTGTGTTTTTCTTTGAAATATATTATAAATTAATAAAAATATATAAAACAAAATTAAAGCAGAACAAATAAATAATCTTTAGGGAAAAAAACACCGATTAATCGCAAAAATAAACACTATTAGGTGATTATGGATTATGAGTTGGGACCATCGGGAACAACATAATATAATATTTTTTTTTTTTTTTTAAATTTTGAATAGTGAAAAAAAACCAGCCAATTTAATTACATGTAAGGGACTATAAGATAAGATGGGCCGTAAAGGGCCTGTGGACTGAACTTATACTTATTGGGCCCAGTGTACCTGGGAAAGATAAGAGCTTTCCTTCTCTAGCTGCCCTAGCCAGAAGCTTCTCTTGATTGCTGCCAATGGCAGTGCTACATATTATATTGTATTTTAAAAATATTTTATATTAAATTAAAAATTATTTTTTTAGTATTTTTATATTATTTTCACGTTCTGATGTCAAAAATAATTTTTTTAAAAAATATATATTATTTTGATATATTTTTGAATTAAAAAAACACTTTAAAAAATAACATCAATCACACTACCAAAAAATCATTTAGTAATATTAATTTTTTAAATCAAATTCTTCCCTTTTATTTTTCTATTATTTCATCCAAAATAAAATTAAAAAAAGGAACATCCAATCCCTATTATATCTCGCTATGAATCCTTAATTATTTTCAAAAGACTAATTTGTATTAATTCTAGTACATGGAAGCCGATTTTGTCTTTATAATTAATCTAAGGTTTATTTATTAAAAAAATATAACATTTTTCTAACCATGAGGTGTTTGCACATTAAAAATATATATTCATTAAATCAATATGATGTTTTTTTTTTAATAAAAAAGTGAGCGGGCCTATTTGGAAAGAAAAAAAAGAAAAATTGAGGGAGGATGATTTTGAATTTTTCAGGTCAACAACTCCTAGGAAAGTGAATCTACTTTAGCCTTGTTTGTTTCAAGAAAACTGAAATCCCGAATTCAGTTTCCTTATTTTCTAATGTTTGGCAACCCATTTGGAAAGTGAGTCAAAGGAAAGTTAATTCCTTAACTTTCCAGGTTGTCGCCCGATCCGCATACGGCGTCCCCGGAGGGATCCTGGCTCTCGCAATGTGGAGTTTTGATGAGGAGTCGCCACCTTGCTGTTGAGGGTCGCTAGGAACACCCAATTTGTACTGGTCTGCTTCAGAGATTCAAAGGTAAGGGACTGGTTGCGTAAAGGGAAGGTATTAGCACCCCTAATACGCCTTACCTGAGGTAAGCTGCATTGCCTATTTAGATGTGATTTAAAATATTTCAATAAGTCAGTATTTATTCATAAAAAATGTTACAATTAAAAAAAGAAATCGATCAGTGCTTAAAAATCCAATATATTTTATTGATTATTGTTATTCCTGCTGAATATTTTAGATAATAACCTTTTGGAATTCATTTATCCAAACACCGAAAAGTAAATAATAGGATACTATTCCCGTCGAATATTTTGGATAAGATTTATTTATCCAAACACCGAAAAGTGAATAATAACATACCATTTCCCGAACAAAACAACACCACGGAAAACAACGGCCACACAAACACAAATCAATTTTATCTCGGTCCATTCCAATCTCGGGTTTGTTCAAAACCATGGTTGAGGCAGAGAGGAGAAAAAGAGATGATGGGGAAGGCTGGTATGTTGTTTCGACGGACGGCAGGGAGAGAGGGCAGAGGTGAGGAAAATGGGCAGCTGGCCGAGTGGAATGGGGAGGATGGGACTGTTCGGAGAAGGAGACTAGAGGGGAATGGGGTCGTCTATCTGGTGGATCCGAGGAAGAGAGAATGAGGGAGTGAGGCGGCGTGGTCTGTTGTAGATGGGGTTGACGGGGAGTGGCTGGCTGACGGCAAGGGAGCTGGAGATGAAAGGAAGTTGCCGAGGACACAAATGAGAGGGTGGGGCTGCAGCAGCCCTAAAGGGCCGGCGACTGCAGCCCCTTTTGGGAGAAAAAGATGTTAGGTTTTCTAGTCTAGGGTTTTTGGGAGAGTGAGAGTGTATTTTTTTTTGGGTCTTCTTTTTTTTCATATGTTGATTAAAACCTCTATTTATAGACTTTTTATATGCAAAATTCCAAACACAGTCTTCGGCTTGCGCATCCCTTTCAATTTAGTCCTTTGACTTACAATTTGCACGATTTGACTATTAAACTCTCTATTTGCCCCATTTTCCTCGTAACAAGATATTTTTGGATTTTTTGTTTTTTCTATTTTTCTATTTTTCTTTTTCTTCCGAAACATAAAAAATAAGTTGGTCAAAATTTGGGTAGCAACACCGGTCAAACTTGCATTTTGCTTTAGTTTATGGAAAGTGTTTTCCTTTCCTTATCAAAAGGAAAACACTTTCCGAACTCAACTCTTTCCCAACTCTCTCTTCCCAATCAAAACTCGCTCCGGATAAAACCCAAATAAAAACCCTAACTCTTCTCTTCCTCAACTCTCTCTCTCAACTCTCAATCGTGAAGGTCAGAATGCGTTTCTTCGATTTTCTCTATCTATTAACTTCAGATTGAGTCTTTTGGAACAAGAATTAAATATATATATTTAATAAAATATGGGCAAACGATTTTGGTTGGTGGGTTTGAGGAGGATTTGCATGTTGGGAATTCTATGATTGATATGTACATAAAATATGGATTTTTGGAGTTTGGGCGAAAAGTGTTTTATGAAATGCCCAAGAGGGATGTGATTTCTTGGACTGGGGTTGATTTCTGTTTATGCGAAGAATGAGAATATGGAGAGTGCAAAGCGAGTTGTTTGATGGACTCGTCTGTGAAGATGATTTTTAGAGCATATAAGAATCCTATCTATTTAGTGTGGTGTTGCTTGATTCCTCATGACGGAGTGTAACAAGCCATCAACTTCCTTGGAATCTATCAATAACGACTCTTCGGTTTGCGTTTTTACGCTAACAATCATTGCAAAGCTTGCTAATGCCGACCTCATCTTCGGTTGTCGATCGGTTAATCAATTTTCTTCGTCAATTGAATCATGTTTCTCTTGTAGTATGTCATCATCAACCTTCATGGAATTGTCAAGTCATCAATAAATGCATCCAAAACTCATCGGTGCATGCTCCATGCTATCATCAATAAATTTCTCTCGACTTGTAATGCTACTATCACCCACATTCATGCGATGAATCCCGCCTGAGCTGATGCAACCGCTCAATCATGCAATCTGAAACTCCTCGTTGTAAACTCAATCTCTTCTAAGCAACTTCTTCTCAATTCATGCAAAGAATCATGATATTGTCATTAACGAGGTTTTTCTGCCTCCGTATTCATGCGGTGAATCGAACCTTGAGTCGATCAGGCTCAGTAACAATTATCTCATGATGAATTTTTATGGCATGCATACTTCAATATTTATGACAATACAATCATGCAACAATATCTTTGGAGACAAACAAATGCGTGAGCAAGACAATATTTCGAAATCGAAGGTGCCTTTCAAACGCAATCTTATTCTCAATCACCGTTTGAGCTTATCAAACCATCACTTCTATTAAGCCATGCTCGCCTTGAGTTGAATCCGTTGGTGCTCATTGATGAATTTCACTAAATCAATCATTTGCTTATGCTTCTCGCCTCTAGCTGATGTGAAATTATTTGCATTCCTATCAAGATCCACATTCTGGCCTCTAACTATTGAGCATTCCGATGATAACCGAGAATTGTCAATGTCAAAGATTCTTCAAATCCTGTCAATATTTTCTCTAAATCTTTCTTGTTCCTAGAATTAAGTCACTGATTCCACAGATCATGTGCTTCCAAAGTCTAATCATTGCAATAAAATCAAAGAGATGTCCTTTGTTGAAATCAAATTCATTTGGTCAAATACCCAACACACGATATTCAATAAATGCAGACTTGTAAATATTTTGTATTTTGCAAACAATAATTGACTCGTTGTGAGATTGAAATTGTCTTTTTATGGTTTTTGGGTTTCAATTCTAATCTCAGATTTGGGGTATGTCCTTTGATGGTACATGATGAAGTGATGATTTGTGGTTTTCAAACAATTAGAGGTGAGTAAAAACTTGAGGTTCAGTTGAAAAATTTGTCTCATCTTTCAGTACTTACCTTCTCAATATGCATAACAACTTGCAACTTCTCATGAAATTATAACCCTTATGGAAAAACTCTAACAAATTTAGAGAGCGTCACTTATCAGTTAAAATTGCTTGCTTGATTAAGGACTTTTAAAAGCATGTAATGAGGCTATGGTTCATGGCTATAAAAGAAAGAGGATTCATAGGCTCAAAAAAGTGTTTAATGGTTTCAAAGACCTAAGATCACCATCATCTAGTCATTAACTCTTTTTCTCTTATTGTCTTTGTAGAAGAGACGACATAAAAATATGTTAATTATCTTATCGTGATTTTTTTATCAATCAACCAATGCTCTAAGAATCTCTACAACCATGTCATTCCTTAAGTTGAAAATTTCAAACTTAAAAAGGAATACTAGAACTCAAACCATCATTTGTCGTCTAATGTTATTCCAACGTTTGTTGCACTCAATATAGTATGCCAAAACAATTCTGCAAGATTTGCATTTGATGGATAACTTATCTTGAAGATTCGATAATCTTAATAACATTTTTTCTCACATGAGGTTTGACCAAAGATACCAACAGACATGGTATAGTTCAATATTCTCTTTTGTTTTTTTGTTTTTTTCTTCTTTTTTTTTTGAACTTGTCCTTAGCATTGACTCTTGATTTTTTTCATGTCCTATCTCAATTTGATTGTTCCCAATATTGGGTTTTCATTCTCGAGCATTCCCTCTTCTGTTGATTCTTAATGTTGTCATTGTATCCTCAAACCACAAATCTCTTATTGTCCCCTACTGTATTTGCCCCCAGTGTATTTGCCCCCAGTGTGAGGGTGTGATCCATGTTGGGTGTTTTTTTTAAATAAAATATCAGGCTCAAATCGGGATTATCAAGGGATACATATTTCAAGAATAGTGAAGGAAATAAACAAAGATGGCCTTTTATCATTTCAAGCAAAAATGGTTTTAATCGATAAATTTTGACCTCGTCCAATGTAATGATTTGGACGTGCAAGAGTCATGATTCGCGGGTCCATAACTACCGAATCCATTACATGTCAATATGCATACTAATAAAGCTTAGTTCTATGATGTGGTTCAAAAACTCAGTGTATAGGCTCAAAAAATTGTTCGGTCATCTGGTATTGGTCATCATGTCTTTTAACAAAAGTTGGGTCAATTTTGCAATCAAAACACTTTTAATTTTTTCAAAAATGATAAACTTTAAATTTTGCATGTTGGAGTTTGATCAAAACATTTTGTCAAAAATAAGAATGCAAACATCTCTTGATTTCAAAACAACAAAAGACAAGGAAAACACATGATTCAATGAATTGATGATTTAACCAAAAAAACAAAGTGATAGCTGATGAGATTCCATGAGAAAATTATTGACGATGCGACACTTTTCTCAGACTTTCCAAACAATCATTGTTGTATTGTCACTGCTCATTGATCTCGCTTATGCTCACGATGATTTATTGCTGACACTTTCGACGATAACATCCTCCACAAAACTTGACTTGCCTTTTGTTGATTAACTTCCACACTTGATTACTGATATTCTTGCAACTGTTCATTTCTCTCATCTATATTATGTCACCGATTGTTTCTATCGCACCGCTCATTGGACATAAAAGTGAATCAAGCTCGGAAGCACTCTTGTCAATACACCAAAGTGCATAAATCATAAAAATTATCATACGACAAACGACTCCTCTGGCAGTAAAATTTGCTTCTTCAAGCAATGTAATCTTGCAGTGCACATGCTTTGACTTATGAGACACCGGAACAAATTCAGCAGTATCATATCATATCTTCTCACTCAAGATATTCATCTTCGCTTAATGAGACAAAATTGTGCTCAAAATGACATGGTCTTCGTGCATGGCGGCATAAAACTTTCCGATTTGACAATGCCGCAATAACTCCACCCGATCGGAGAAAAAGTCAACCGATACTTAAATGGACTAACAACATCTCCGATCGATGCTTGCTTCGAAAATGGATTACTCGCACTTCCTCAAAAGAAAACTCGAATTTCCACAATCCTCATTGATGATTGCACTAACACTCTCCAAATAATATCCGGGCATATGTCGCACTTGATTTCACTAGAGAGCAGAAAACTTTGTTGTGGGCTTGCGGAAGAAACATGAATAATGACTTTGTATCGAACCAGGTTCTTCTCAACGAATATCAAATGTCCAATGACTCTTGACTCTTCGGAGGATGACAAATTGAGGGACCCCTATTTTAAAACTATAGAAATGCATGTTGAAATGCATATGCATGTTTGTTTTTGACAATCTTGCCCTTTAAAGAGCGACACGTGGTTGTAACGACTGCATGCTAAACAAAAATTATGAGAATACATGTTGAAATGTACACGCATGTTGAAATGTTTTTTTTTGACAAACTTGCCCTTTAAAGAGCGACACGTGGTTGTAATGACTGCATGCTAAACAAAAATGTGAGAATGCATGTTGAGATGTATATGCATTTTTTTACGGGCTCAACCCTCGAGGAAGGACGTGCGATCGTAATAATTGCATGATAAACAAAAACAATGGGAATGCTTGCGAAAATGTATATGCATGCTGACCTTTTTTAACTCCTTTAAGGAATGACACGTGATCATAAAAATTACATGATAAACAAAAACTTGTGACAATGCATCTTGAAAAGCATATGAATGTTTTTTTTTTGCTCACCCGCTTAAGAGTGAAACTTGATTGTAACAATTACATGATACACAAAACTATGGGAATGCATGTTAAAATGCATATGCATTTTTTTTTTTTACAAACTCGTCTTTTGACACATGCTTGTAACAATTATATGATACACAAAAACCTTAGGAATGCATGTAAAAATGCATTTTTTTTGACGAACTCGCCCTTCGGGGAGTGACACATGCTTGTGACAATCATGACGATACACAAAAACCTTAGGAATGCATGTAAAAATGCATATGCAATTTTTATTTTTTATTTTTTTATTTTTTGATGAACTCGCCCTTCGGGAGTGACACATGCTTTAGCAATTGTATGATACACAAAATCAGTATTTGCTTAAACCCAACAATGCAAATTTCCTAAGCGATGATTACTTGTGTCACTTATTGAATTTAAATTGCCTCGAGAAGAGTTTGTCTTAATGCAAAACAGTAATGAAAGTAGCACACACCCTAATGATTGGCTCTAATCTTTACACAACAAATGATGAGTTTGCTACATTTGACTCTAAACGAGTTTCTTGTTGTCCCAGTGATCACCTTCGTAAAGGCAATATGGGGTCTTAACAGATAATGGGATGATACGTATACCAATCACTACCATCTAAGCTCTCAGCGAAGAATTAGGGTTTACACGACAAATGATGAGTTACTACTTTTAGCTCTAAACAGGGTCTCTTGTTGTCCCAGTGATCACCTTCGAATAGGCAATATGTGGTCTTAGCAGATAATGGGATGATACGTATACCAATCATTACCATCTAAGCTCTCAGCGAAGAGTTAGGGTTTACACAAACTTCAACCTTGACTCAAGTCATAGGTAAGCTGCTAGTCCCCCACCTAACTTAAAGTTGCACACCACAATAGTATAACGAAATAAATTCACAATGTATGAACATATATACATATACAAGAATTAAAAATGCCAAGAAAACTTGCTAAAAATAAATACATAAAATTCAAACAAATTGAAACAAATAAATCACATCGAAATATTCAAAGCTTAGTCCAATATTTTTCGTAAAAATACCTTCCCAGTGAGTCGCCATTCTGTCGCACGTCCCCGCGCGGCGTCCCGGGAGGGATCCTGGCTCTCGCAATGTGGAGTTTTGATGAGGAGTCGCCACCTTGCTGTTGAGGGTCGCTAGGAACACCCAATTTGTACTGGTCTGCTTCAGAGATTCAAAGGTAAGGGACTGGTTGCGTAAAGGGAAGGTATTAACACCCCTAATACGCCATACCTGAGGTAAGCTGCATTGCCTATTTAGATGTGATTTAAAATGTTTCAATAAGTCAATATTTATTCATAAAAAATATTACAATTAAAAAAAGAAATCGATCAGTGCTTAAAAATCCAATAAATTTTATTGATTATTGTTATTCCTGCTGAATATTTTAGATAATAACCTTTTGGAATTTATTTATCCAAACACCGAAAAGTAAATAATATCATATTATTCCCGCCGAATATTTTGGATTTATTTATCCAAACACCGAAAAGCGAATAACAGCATACTATTTCCCCGAATATTTTGGGTATAAACCTTTAAGATTTATTTATCCGAATATTAATAG
Organism: Salix exigua; assembly: GCA_032356905.1. Classification (NCBI taxonomy): domain Eukaryota; kingdom Viridiplantae; phylum Streptophyta; class Magnoliopsida; order Malpighiales; family Salicaceae; genus Salix; species Salix exigua. The sequence continues at coordinate 2,882,020 of CM063605.1, forward strand.
TGAATAATAATTTCCCAAAGAAATAAGATTTTTATATTTTTAAAATATTAACCAATACCCTTTTAATTTTTACAAAGAAAACACATTTTTATTCCTTTTTTTTTCCTTAAGGAAACAACATAACATAAATGAACAAATAAAACACAACAACACACACACACATTCTCTTTTTTTCATTTCTTTTTCATCACCTTTTTATAACTAAAAAAATACAACTCACACACATTATCTTTTTCATTTCCTTTTCATTACATTTCACAAATAACAATTAAAATACAATAAATTCAAATAAAACACATAAACATAAAGAAAAATACAAAAAGGCCTCGGGAACAGTGCCATATGCGAGAACAAGTCTTGGTGGCGGAGGAGGAATGGTGGTGGCGCTGTCGTCCACGCGCCATCAGCATCAGCGGCGGCGCGTGAGGCCACGCGCCACCGGAGAAGATGCGAAACAGGGGGGGTAGACCAGCCTCTTCCTTTCCTCTCTCTCTCGCCGGCGATGGCCTCCCGGTGACCCGCAAACAAACAGAAAACGCAACACAACACAAACAACAAGAATCAAAAATCTCTTCACATCGCAGATCCGCCTTTCTTCCTTCTTCCGCTTCCCCTTCTTCTCGCCGCGAGGGTGTTTCAACAACCTCCTTGGGTCTCTGGTTCTCTTCTTCTTGGGTTTGTTCTTCTTGTTCAGATCGGACCATTCTTCTTCTTCGTCTGCTCTCGTCTGGTCTCCTCTACTTCTTCTCCCGCTGGTGCTGCTGCTTCGTCGGAAAAGGTGTTCCCCGATGACCTGTAATCAACACCAAAAACCACAAGCACAAACAACAGGGAAATTAATTAATTCTACCCTTCAAAACTTGTCTTTTTCTCGGCGATCTGTCTTCTTCTTCTCGGATCTGCTCTCGGTTGGGGAGATCGGTGACTGAGAGAGGTGAGCTGGACAAGGAGGGGAGATGAGAACAGAGGGGTTGGCTGACGGCGCCGGCCGATGCAGAGAAGAAAAGGAGGCTGCACAGACCTCCCCTTCCTTTCCCTCCGGTGGTGACCTTCAAAGACGACCTGCACAACAAAACAACACACGGAAAACAACGGCCACGCAAACACAAATCAATTTTATCTCGGGTCCATTCCAATCTCGGGTTTGTTCAAAACCATGGTTGAGGCGAGAGAGGAGAAAAGAGATGATGGGGAAGGCTGGTATGTTGTTTCGACGGACGGCAGGGAGAGAGGGCAGAGGTGAGGAAAATGGGCAGCTGGCCGAGTGGAATGGGGAGGAAGGGACTATTCGGAGAAGGAGACTAGAGGGGAATGGGGTCGTCTATCTGGTGGATCCGAGGAAGAGAGAATGAGGGAGTGGGGCGGCGTGGTCTGTTGTAGATGGGGTTGACGGGGAGTCTGGCTGACGACCAAGGAGTTGGGGATGAAAGGAAGTTGCCGAGGATACTAATGAGAGGGTGGGGCTGCAGCAGCCCTAAAGGGCCGGCGACTGCAGCCCCTTTTGGGAGAAAAAGATGTTAGGTTTTCTAGTCTAGGGTTTTTGGGAGAGTGAGAGTATTTTTTTATGTTGATTAAAACCTCTATTCATAGACTTTTCATATGCAAAATTTCAAACACAGTCTTCTGCTTGCGCATCCCTTTCAATTTAGTCCTTTGACTTATAATTTGCACGATTTGACTATTAAACTCTCAATTTGCCCAATTTTCCCAGTAACAAGATATTTTTGGATTTTTTTGTTTTTTTCTATTTTTTCTATTTTTTTTTCGAAACATAAAAAATAAGTTGGTCAAAATTTGGGTAGCAAAACCGGTCAAACTTGCATTTTGCTTTAGTTTATGGAAAGTGTTTTCCTTTCCTTATCAAAAGGAAAACACTTTCCGAACTCAACTCTTCCCAACCCTCTCTTCCCAAACCCTTTCTTCCCAATCAAAACTCGCTCCGGATAAAACCCAAATAAAAACCCTAACTCTTCTCTTCCTCAACTCTCTCTCTCAACTCTCAATCGTGAAGGTCGATGAACGCTTCTTCCGATTTTCTCTATCTATTAACTTCAGATTGAGTCTTTGGGATCAAGAATTAAATATATATTTAATAAAATATGGGCAAACGATTTTGGTTGGTGGGTTTGAGGAGGATTTGCATGTTGGGAATTCTATGATTGATATGTACATAAAATGTGGATTTTTGGAGTTTGGGCGAAAAGTGTTTTATGAAATGCCCAAGAGGGATGTGATTTCTTGGACGGGGTTGATTTGCTTATGCGAAGAATGAGAATATGGAGAGTGCAAAGTAGTTGTTTGATGGACTCGCCTGTGAAGATGATTTTTAGAGCATATAAGAATCCTATCTATTTAGAGCAATGAGGATGATTATGGGCAACAAGACTCCATTTTGACCAAGGAACCGCCACCTGTTCTTCCTAATAACATGTCTCCAAGTATGATGGCGAATGTGCCTAGTTTAATTGAAGAGGAGCAAAGTAAGAAAAGCTTATTAAAGTGGAAAGGGCAGAAGAAATTAAATTGGATTTATGCCGATTGGCTTGATGATCTGCCATTAGTTCACACCTTGACAAACCAAGTGCAGAGTTGAGTTTGAGTGGAGACTACTAGTTTGCATTGCTTTCATGTTTCAGTTGCATCAATTTTTTTTTATGATTGTTATGTCTCCAAAATTGAAATTTTGTATCACAGGATGTTGAGTTGTTCAAAAGTCATAGGAGATGAGGCATATGATAGTTTTTCTCTGCCAAATAGGCCTTTTAGTTCTCATTTTCACCCCTTGTTTTCCTTCCATGATTCTTAGTTTGGAAACGAAATAAATGCTTCATTTTGTAGCAATCGTGATTGACAGCGTAATATTTTATTTGAAATACAAGTCTTTGTTTTCTCCATTTGCTTTCATAGCATCAAAGCCACCTTGTTTGGATAGCATTGCACGGCTTGTGCCAAGAGTATAGGAAATATGCACATGGAAACAACAACATAAAAGATAGCAAACAAAAGGAGGTAGACTATTTGCTGAAAATGGTCTTCTCCGCAAGGACCCGTATTTTATCACAATGTTTTTTAAAGATTTTGCCTTCCTAAACGTTTTATAACCTTATAAATATATTAGAAAAGCAATCTTTACAAGGTATAAAAATCATAATTATAAATCAAATAGAAAAAATAATATAAAATTTAAAATTAAGCTAAAAGTTTTGTCTCAAACAATATCTTCCAAATCTAATTTAAGAGTATTCCAGACATCAACAATGGTTGAATCAAAAGTGTTTTTTTGGTGCACATGTATTTTCTAGAACTTAACTTTATCTGGCTTTAACACCCAAATATATAACTCTTAATATAAACTAATTTGGCTTTCTTAATATGAAAAAAATAAATTATTTTAATCTTTTAAAATTGAATAAGTTTTACTTACAGAATATTTCACAATCTTATTTCTCTATAATATAATATGACATATATTGATATATTTTATAAAATAAGCTATGTATGAATATAGGATATAATAAAAAAAATTCATCATCATACTTTTTAGATTTTAATTTTTTTATTTGAAGTGATTAAATATTTTATATTAAAAATTTAATATATATATATATATATATATATAAAAGATAAACTTGAAAAAATAATAATTTATTAATAAATTATTTTTCAGTTCATTTTTCATAACACAAAGAAACACAGGAAAGTGTTTTCCAGTTCATTTTCCATAACATTGTCAAACATCGGAATTCACTTTTCAGAAATTCACTTTCTCCGGAATTCACTTTCCATAAAAAAACCACTTTCCAAAGAAACAAACGGGCCTTAATAAATAAATTAAAAGGGCTGAGCACGTACCTTCTAGAAAATGAAATAAATAACTTTTGTTTTTTTATTAAAGAGTATATCAAAATAATATTATTATTTTTTTTTATTTTTTAAGAATTATTTTTATTTTAAAAAAATTATTTTTAATACCAACACATCAAAACGATAAAAAAAGAGAAAAAATTAAATATTTTTGCATGCAATTGTAAAATACTAAACTGTTTTTGTTTGTTTTTAGAAGGAACAAAATACATGAAATTATGGTGTTAATTTCATTGTCCCATGGATTATTTCTAGATGCATATTTCATCCTCTTGTTATTAAATCTAATTTAACATATTGGGTTGGTTTAAGATCTAATTGAAACTGATTTTGTAATAAATAATAAATATTAACTCCATATAGTCCTATTAAAACTTATGTTTTTGGACTCAGTGGAAACCCCATCTTTTTACATCCGAGTTAAGTGAGTAAAACTTTGACTGTCCTAGGTTTTTACAAGATAAGCACATCCTGACTTGAATCCAAGACTTATAAGAAATATCATAAATTTTTTGTCACCATATTACGCCGCTTGAGTACTCGAATTAAAATTGGAGTTTACAGACTTGATAAAATCCATTAACTTCTTCTTTCTTTCTTTTTTATATTTGAATATCTATATTCCTAATGTGAAAGGGAGATTTCTAGACAACAATTTTTCAGACCTCTTACAATTTTATATATCTCCCGTGGGGATCTTTCTTAAAGCTCTCCTATTGCTTCAAAACCAACTTCTTAGCTCTCTTTTTTGAAACCTACAAGCTTTCCAAAGGTCTACCTAAAGCATATTTTAATGTAAAACTTAGTTATAATTGGTTTCCAATCTCTTTTTAAATCGAGTAAAAAACATTTTTTAATTTCCAACAATTGAAAATTTCAGCCCATCATATTTCAGTAACATCACTATCTAGTGACTTCTTTTTGTTACCTACACCCTATACATATATAAATATATATATAAAAAAACTAAATAAATTATGTATAAATAAGGCATTTGCCGGGTTGAAAGTCATTGTTATAATTAATTAAGTGGACTAATGATCTAAACCAAAAAGTTGTTACCTGAAAGGAAAGGGGCTTGTCAAATCTGCATGCTCTCCTAATTATCTTGTTTTGAGTGGAAGTTTTGGTATTACCTAAGTCAAAAGAAGAAAAAAAATTGAATAAAAATGGGATAAAATTCTAGTCCAATTTCAATCAAGCACCAACATAGTAGAAAATACTTCCTTGTAAAAAAAAAAAATAGTTCTTCTTGGAGTTTTTTTTTTAATAACCAGGGTGTCCGAGCTAGGTTGAGACGCATTTCAACTATTTCTTGGATCCACTGAACATCTTGTATGCCGAACAAGGATCGAATCAGGGTGTCATGAGATACCATTGAAACACTTGAATCACGATCTCTTGAAGGGACCTTCCAACTACCGCTAGGACAAAAATACCCTATTGGTTCTTCTTGGAGCTTTTTATAGCTTGAGTTGAGAATTTATTAAAAATATCATAAAAATAAATAAAAACAAAAGGAATCTCTCTTCCTTCTCAACTTTGTGTAAGGCTCTAGGGATATGAATAATCATATTTATTTATAGGATTTTCAAAAGATAACCCAACTTGTGAATTTTAAATCTTTAGTATAGAATATTTAATTTAACATTGTTATACCCTCCCAATACAATTATAATATAATATAATGCAGTGCATGTTTTTTTTTATATATATATTTTTTGGTGAGGGAACCATTGATTTGACAAAACACCCCGCACTTTATTATATTTATAAGAAGGTCTTTGACTACTTCATAGCTTTAACGATGTTTTATTTAGAATATGAGTTGTTTCTTATCACCTTGATCTTCATGCTAAGTTGATTTTGAAGCTTGCCTTTTGAAATGTTAGAACACTTCTAAAGGTTCGTATTTGCTTCTATGCGAATTGACATAACAATATTTTATGTATTAAACAATGAAAATAGTTAAATATCTTTTATCACCTCTAGTTTGCATAAATTTTAAATCACATGAATAAAATCTAAGAGCTCAGTCAACAAGATTTTAATCGTAGCGGTATGTTTCGTTCTATTTTGGCCAAAATATTTTGTATTAGTATAAAAAAAGAGACAAAACGGCGTCATTTTTACCTCGGTTTAAATTCCATCCCGTTCTGGATTTTTCGGCCAAATACCAGCCGAAACGTTCCGGTTTCATTCCGCCCGTTCCACTTCATCCAAATAGTGTTTTTATATATAATAAATAATTTTATAATATCAATCATATCTCTTAATCCGACCGTTAGATTGAGATGAAATATTACTAGGAGTCTCTTGATATATTTCTACATATTATGTGAAAATTTTAGAGCAATCAGATAATGTAATGACCTTGCGAAATTGATGATAACATTCTCGTAATACTATACATGTTCATAATTTTGTTAAGAAAAAACATTTTATTGTGTATGTTTTTAGATAAAATTGCACAATTCTAAATAATTTTATTGTTGGATTTGAACTGATTTTTTTTGGAATTAATATATTTAATTATATATATACATAAATAGTACAACCTCAAAACGGCACGTCAAGCGCTTCAAAACCGAAACATTCCGTTTCAATTGAAAAAACAAAGCACCAACCGAAATGATATTGTCAACAACTTTGATTTTAATATAATATTAAAGAATCATCTCATCTAAAATTTTAAAATATTATCCGAAGTTTCATATATAATTTATATTATTCTATAACATAAACAAGATGAACAAAAAAGATGAACCAAAACTTATATATTATTTTTTTATAAATAAAAAAAAGTTTGAGAAAGCGTAAAAGTTTTCTCCATTATCAGAACCACATTTGAATTGTCTTCTTACACATGCAATCAAGACTATTAATTTTAATATAACTCTTAAAACAAAAGAATACAACTCTCTAGTTTTAAAAACACAACTCTATTTCAAATTAAGTTTTAATAAACACAATTTTTTATTCACAATATATACAACAACAACTACAACATAATAATAATAATAATAATAATAATAATAATAATAATAATAATAATAATAATAATAATAATAGTAGTAGTAGTAGGAACAACGCATGTGACCAACCCAGGAAATCCTGTCTCCTTGAGATGTGGACCAATCCCGAATTCATGCCTGCTTCTCATCTTAGTGAACGGTGCGAATTAATTCCTACTGGCATCTAGGGTTTAAATAATCCATGCAAATTTCCGTTTTATCTACCAGAATAATAATAATAATAATAATAATAATAATAATAATAATAATTTAATTTATTGGATATTGATTCTGCAACAAAGAGATATCAAAATTAACAGAGAAGAATGAGTGGCAGGCCTCGTTATAATTAATTAATAAATAAATAGAAGCTAACGATCGATCATCCTTCGGAGTTTTGTTCTTGGAAATTCATATTTTAATTATAAAATTTATTTTCTTAATTATTTTGCTTCTCAACAATCCTTTTCAAGCCTCAATCTATGCAAAGCTGCGTTAGCTTTTCACCATTTTTCGTCTCATGAAGTGACAATGAGCACGAGAACACGAAGATAGGAACAAATTACGAAGTACGTACCACTAATAATTTGCATGATTGCAAGTCCTTTTCATCATTTTTTCTTATATATTTTTATACCCCACAAACGATCAAATTAAGATAAATGTTTTGGTTAATTTAATAAGCAATAAAAATTAGTATCGGCAACGTACAATATCAACAATTATATAGGACAATCCAAGAATGTCTGACGTAACTTTTAACATGTCTGACGTAACTTTTAACATGATAAGATTAGGGTTTTCAAAAGATTAGGGTTTTTAAAAGATTAGTGGATATCAGTACAATAAATCTTGAGTTTGAGTCAAAACATGTATTTCTTGTAAAAATATGAAATAACTGGAATTTTACTCATATAATTGGATCCACAAAGCATGACTTTCAGGAACGAGGTTTCCTCGTATAAAAAAAAAATCATGACAATTTATCATATATATACACATAATTTCACTTTAATTAATTAGAAAGAAAGACTTGATTTGGCCGCAAACAATCCAACCCATAAATTAAACCCTAAATAATTAAAATATAAGACGATCTAGACTATATTACTATCGTAAGTTACCCTTTTCTTTTCCTTGTTATTTTCTAATATGTTAAATAAATATCTCATAGCATAAAGAGCGAGGATGTCCTAATCATTAACATATATAGATTAACCTAAGTTTGAAAACTGCTGTCACGCAATTTCTTCCCTGCCACAGACAATAAAAAACCAATTTTATTTAATAATCATTATAAATCAAAGTCTACCTAATATAAAGATTTGGTCGAGAAAATCAAATGGCATAAATCAGTCCACCTCAGAGCAAATATTTTGAGATTTGTTTTTAATTAAATTAGAGCCCGGATGATCGATCCTTGAAAACTTATATGAATACATGGGACTCATTTTCTTGGACCTACAAAAATATATCACGATACAAGGATCTTGTCGAGCTTATAATCACTCTTCCTGCTGTTCATGTCTCGTGTTTAACCTAAGATTAATTAATACACTGTCATTAATTATATATTAAAAGACTAATGTGCCCTAACATTACCTTAAGGCTCTAATTCTAGGACCAGACAACATTCCCACAAGTATTGCTTTGGCTGTATTTAAGGTTTGTTTGTCTATTTGTCCAAATCTTTCTGTGTTATATATATATATATATATATATATATATATATATATATATGATCATATTCTTAGGGTCTCATAGAGTATAATATAATTATATTATGGGACCTCACCCCATTCTATTTGATAAATATTAAGTGCAAGGTGATGTAAGTATATTATGAGGTCTTGTTGACCCAGCGGTCACGAGTTCGAATCTTACCATTCTCATTCTATTTGATAAAAATATCAAACACAAAACAATGTGGATCTGTGCAAGTTTTAAGTCCAAAAAGCTTTAATTTAAAAGGGTATAGAGCCTCAACTACATCCTTAAGCTTTTATTTATCATGCCGCACGTTCCCTTAGCAAGGTGACAGCCAACTCCTATCAAATAAAAGAGTAGAAAACATAGTTAAAATATAAGATTAAATAGAAAATTAAATCTAATTGAGAAGGGATGCCTAATAATTTGTTTAGGATTATGCTTTAAATTAAGTAAATAATTTGAAGAGAAATAATTAATTGAGTTGGTGGCCCACTGCTTGACCTTATCTTCACCTTCCAATCCATGCTTTAAATTATCCCAGCTGTCTTGAAGACACCATTCTTCTGCCTTGTCAAATTTGATATTCAATTCGAGGTGTGGAAATAGATTGGGACTAATAAGTTGTTTCTTTTTTAAAAAATATTTTTTTTATTTTAAATTAAAAAAATTAGATCATTTAGTCAAAAATAATTTTAAAAAAATATTGTTTCAATGAAAGCAATTTCAACCACATTCCTAAACAAACACTAAAAAAATTATTCTCATATGATCTCAGATTCGAGTACCGTGGTTGTTAATATGATTATTACTAGAGGTTTATATAATCGTTAATTTCATGACTTACGGGATTACTCGTTTTTAATATGATAATTACTGAAAAAATTACATTATCATTAGCTTCAGGCTCCGTGGAATTACTTAAGGTGAGTACAAATTCATCTGGACACCTATATTATTAAAAAACAATGATATTCATTAAAAAAAAATCAATCAAAAGTCATCATCGTCTACGAGCACATCTTAGCTCTCACATTTCTTACTTCGGCAAGAGAGAAATTTCAGTTGGGTCATCCTTGCAAGCCTAAAAATTAATGCAGCAGCACCACCCCATTCAAGACTTCCATTACAATCCAAAAGTCATTAAGATTCTGAACTACTAACTTTTGGACTTCTGGGTGCTTGAAAATCAAAAGAAGTTATCAATAATTCAACATTTTTTTACTTTTTTTATTAATATAAATAGTTGAGGTAGGTTGTTCATATCTCAATTAATTTGACTAGTATTAAAATTAAGGATAATGGAAGAACCCAGTTTGCTTCCTATAATCACTCAACATTTTGACCGGCAACACAGTAAACCACTATTAATCTGTATAAAAAGTGATGTGATGCTTGGATAATTAAATTGTAAATGGAGCGTTCAACCATAAATCGAAGAAGAAATTAAGGACATAAATATTGTTATTTGTGAAAGGAAGACAAGGACGGCTACCTAGGACATGATATTATTGGATCTGTCAAACCAGTTGAAAGTTGAAACCATCCATGGTTTGACGTATTGGAACTTCCAAGATAGAATCCAACTCAACTCAGAGCTCTTCAAACTTCAAAGACTTCAGCTCTAACGACTCGTGATGACACAGGCAAACCATGCACGAAACGTTTTGTTTATAGAAGCCAGCCAGCCAGCCAGCAAGAACAGAAAGACCCATTTTTGCAAGTCCGCTTGTTCTGCAACAACGGAAGAAATTAGGTGATGTCTGCACCTACCGACACCTCTGTTTCTCTAACACTTCGTCTCTCTCCTTCTTTCATCTATTGATCAGCGAAAGAACTCACCTTTCTGTGAATCTGCACCATCTTTTCAGTTTTCACATTTTGTCTGTTTCTACAACGTTGTTGGTCTGGATTTATGGTCTCTAGGAAGAGTGCCCAGCAATGGAATCTGATGGTTCTCTTCCTTCTCCTTTAGTACCTCTCAATTCTCATATCTGAAAGGTACCCTTTCAATCAGCTGTCATTCTTGATTAAGAATTTGGGGTTATCATGAGTTGTTCTGGGTTTGAAGCTGTTTGTGTGCCCTGTTCTTGAGGGTACACAGGCTGTGTCTATTGGCTTGTTTCCTTGACTGACCATTTTAGTTTGTCTTTCATTTTGTCCAAATTTTGCTGCCTCGGTTGAAGGGAAGAAAGTTTAGAGAGGGGTCATCTTCTTTAAAATTCATTCATTTTTTTACTCATACAATTCTATACTAAAGAATTCAGTAGCCTGGCGTTATCTTTGTCTTCTGATACCTGAAATTGTCCTGAATTTGGAATTGTTAGCTTTAGATGAACAGCAACCTGCTTCCATGGTTCAACTTGTTACGGGTGGGAGTACTGATTCTAGAATCATTGCAGAATGTGGAGTATTTTCATTGGCTTGTTTAATATAAATTGTCCATCAAAGCCCTGTTCTTTGTGTCCTGGATTTTGGAGCTGAATTGTATTCTTTTGTTCAGTTAATTCGCCCTCCTCTTCTTGAGTGGTTATGGAGCAATGGGGTTTAGTTCGCTTTATGGGGTCCATTTCATTGCTTGTCCTCCTTTTTCCTGGAGCCTGTAAGGCTGGTATCCAAAGTGTACGCACGATCCATCCAGGGTTTCAAGGGTCTCAAATGACTTGGATCAATTACGATGGGCTGTTTCTTATATCCAACAACTCGGATTTCGCGTTTGGCTTCAGTACCACTGAAGATGTTACACGGTTTCTGTTAAACATTGTCCACTTGGGTAGCTCGAAGGTCATATGGTCTGCAAATAGAGGTTCTCCGGTTTCAAATTCTGATAATTTTATCTTTGGTGAAGATGGTAAGGTCTCTTTACAGAAAGGGGAAGATGTGGTTTGGACAGCTGATACTGGTGGCAAGAGGGTTTCTGCAATAGAGATGATGGATTCAGGAAATTTGGTTTTGCTTGGGAATGACACCAGTGTTCTTTGGCAGAGTTTTAGCCATCCTACCAATACACTTATATCAAACCAGGATTTTGTAGATGGAATGAAACTTGTAAGCGATCCCAACCACAATAATCTGACCCATATCCTTGAAATCAAGTCCGGGAACATGATTCTTTATGCAGGTTTCCAAACTCCACAGCCTTACTGGTCTCTCCAAAAGGAGAGCCGGATAACCGTCAATCAAGGTGGTGGAGATGTTGACGTGGCATCTCTCAGGGAAAATTCATGGAGGTTCTATGATGGAAACAAAGTGTTCCTGTCACAATTTATTTTCTCAGACAGTGTTGATGCAAACGCCACTTGGATTGCAGTTCTAGGAAGCGATGGTTTTATAACTTTCTACAATCTCGATGAAAATGGCAGTGCTTCGCAAAAGAAAATACCAAGTGATTCATGCAGCAGACCAGAACCTTGCGACGCACATTTCGTTTGTTCTGGTAACAATGTATGCCAGTGCCCTTCTGGTCTTCGTACCCGCTCAAATTGCCAGACAGGTATTGTCTCTACCTGTGATGGTTCGCATGATTCTACAGAGCTTGTAAGTGCCGGGGATGGGCTCACTTATTTTTCTCTGGTGTTTCTTCCACCCTCTTCAAAAACCAATTTGGAAGGTTGTAAATCCGCTTGCCAGAGTAACTGCTCGTGCCTTGCTTTTTTCTTCCAAAACAGTTCTGGGAACTGTTTCCAGTTCAGTAACATAGGAAGTTTCCAGAACTCTGAGGCAGGCCCTAGTTTTATGGCATACATTAAAGTTTTGAGTGGTGGAAGCAGCGGTTCCAACGCTGGAGGGGATGGAGGCAGCAAGAAAAGCTTTCCAATTGTCGTGATAATAGTCATTGCCACATTGATTGCCATTTGTGGTCTACTTTATGTGGCATTTCGTTATTACAGGAGAAAGAAGAAAATGCCAGAGTCTCCCCTCGAAACCTCAGAAGAGGATAACTTCCTAGAGACTTTATCTGGGATGCCGATCCGTTTTAGTTACCGTGATCTTCAGACTGCAACTAATAATTTCTCAGTGAAGCTTGGACAAGGAGGGTTTGGCTCAGTTTATCAAGGAGCTCTCCCAGATGGAACCCGACTGGCTGTGAAGAAGTTGGAAGGCATTGGTCAGGGAAAGAAAGAGTTTCGAGCTGAAGTTAGCATCATTGGTAGTATCCATCATCACCACTTGGTTAGGCTAAGAGGCTTCTGTGCTGAAGGAGCTCATCGCCTCCTTGCTTATGAGTTCATGGAAAATGGCTCTTTGGATAAATGGATCTTCAAGAGAAACACAGAAGAGTGCCTGTTGGATTGGGAGGCAAGATTCAATATTGCTGTGGGAACAGCAAAAGGACTGGCTTACCTCCACGAAGACTGCGATGTAAAGATCATCCATTGTGACATAAAACCAGAAAACGTGCTTCTTGATGGCCAGTTTCTTGCCAAAGTCTCAGATTTTGGCTTGGCCAAGTTAATGAATAGAGAGCAAAGCCATGTTTTCACAACACTGAGAGGCACCAGAGGGTACCTTGCACCAGAATGGATCACAAATTATGCCATATCAGAGAAAAGCGATGTTTATAGCTATGGCATGCTTTTGCTTGAGATCATTGGTGGAAGGAAAAACTTTATCGCAACTGAATCTTCAGAGAAGTCCCATTTCCCTTCTTATGCATTCAAGATGATGGAAGAAGGGAAACTGAGGGAAATCCTCGATTCGAAGCTGAGTCTCAACAAAGACGACGAGAGGGTCTCCACGTCTATTAAAGTTGCATTATGGTGTATACAGGAAGATATGCATCTCAGGCCATCAATGACCAAGGTTGTGCAAATGCTTGAAGGTCTCTCTCCAGTTCCACTGCCACCTACTTCATCACCACTGGGCTCTCGCCTTTATTCAAGCTTCTTCAAATCTATAAGTGGGGAAGGCACTTCCTCATTACCATCAGACTGCAACAGTGATGCCTACCTCTCTTCAGTGCAGCTTTCTGGCCCAAGATAGCGTTTGTTGACAGTTGGTGTGATTCTTATGCGTGGATGTAGAATTGAGCGAGCTATTCCTGTGTATGTGTCCCGGAATGCTCTTGTATATTTTTTATATTACTTGGAAGTTTTGTAACTCTAGCCATTGGTAAAGCTTGATCACTTCTGTACACTCACTGAGTTGATGTGGAAATGAAGAGTGTTGATTAAAACTAAGTGATGCAGTACACAGAATTTTGACTCGAAACTTTGAAATCCCATCTTATTTTTAATTGATTTTCCAGACTTTAGAGAAGTTACTAGCTGTACATCATAAAGCTAGGAGAAGTGATTTCTCAATCTTATAGCTTTGAAATCCCATGTCTGAAAGTTCTCAAGCTCTGCACTTCCTTTGGCTGGATCTGAGACAGGCCATCAATGATGAATTGATGGGAAAATTCTTTCAAGCAAAACTCAGTTTAGCAACCTTCAGATAACAACCCATAAGAACACCAAGCCTTCCACTTGTGTGAGAAACTAACCAATAGGATTGAGTCTTTTTGTTCCTTCCATCACTCCAACCTCATCCAATCACCTCCCTGCACACCACGGAGCAAAACTAAAGTTTTGTCTAACATCATCCATCAGAGATGGGTTCTTTAACTACCCTCAACACCAGCAAACCCTCCTCTCCACTCTCCCTAGTTTTCTCTCCAAGAATTCAAATTTCCAGGAAAATCTCAACGACCCTTTCCCTCAACGGTCAAATTTCGAGCCACACCTCTCAAATCCTGTGCCTTTTCCCTCCAGCAACAGTGATAATGGTGATGGTTAATTACCTTTCTGCAGCAAAACCTCTTCTTGTTGTTATTTTAATTGCTTAAGTGGGTCCTAGTGAATTAATGGGTTCAAAATAGGATGGTGATCGAGTTTTATTCGTTTGCAGGAGAGAAAGATGATTGCTTGTCAAATAGAAGGGCATTTTTTTTATAAACTCAAATTGTACAAGGTTCTTACAAGAGATACGAGATACATGACCTAATTCGAATTCAAAATCTGCTGTGCAGATCTAAATCTCTTTGTCATCACACGCAATTGAGGACAAATAGAAGGGCATTGCTTGTCTGTATATCAGCTTTACATTTTCAAATTGGTATGCATGAATCTATCGAATAGGACATTGCTTGTCTGTATGTCAGCATTACATTTTCAAATTTGTCTGCATGAATCTGTGGATGATCTTGATGCTAGAGCAACCCAGTAAGTTCAATGAATACACTAGTAGTTGTTTTGGTTTGGATTTGTGTTTTCTTTCTTGCTGAATTTTGGATGATTTTAGTGGATAAGAGTTGTGGCTTCAACTGGGGTCCTTGATTAGTTGTTCTTAGTGTAGCTATTTGTGCTATTCAAGTGTGAGTTATAACAGGTTTTGAGTTCGAGTTACAACATGAATTCTTGTAGAAACCTCATATAATTAAAGTTTTGTTCGTTTACTTGGATCATAAAATATATTTCCCCGGAAAGTAGGTTTCCTCTCATCCAAAAAGAAAAAGTTATTGCATTCTTCGTAGGGAGCCTGATGCTGAAGGAAAACATCCACAAGAATCTTTGAATGCAGCAGTTCTTCAAAAGAAAAGGCTTGTCGTGAGTTCTTGTCCTTTTTTTCATAGAATTTTACTGTTGTCAGCGAGGAATATTGTAAGAAAAATATGACATTTCATTATAATTACTGTCTTGTCTGCAGAAAATATAACATTTCTTTCTTCACAGAACACGGGAACTTGTCGCATTCTGAAATAAAAATGAGGAATCACAAGATATTACGAATACCTCTTCCAAAACCATGGAAGAATATACCTTATCTATTCCCTCTATAGTTTTATATGTAAAAGTACCGTGTCATGATGATAAATAGCTTACAATGTGTATAATAAGTTTTGATTTCGAGTTAAAACATATGTTTTTTTTATAAAAAGTTAGAACAACTAGGATTTTAGCTGTTTATTTGGATTCACGAAGCATGTTTTCTTGAAAACAGATTTCCTCGTTTAAAAAAAATTGATCCGTTGTTACTGGTTTTTGAATGTAACTGGTATGTCAGGCCTGTTGGACTTCCTTCAGATCACGCCTTTATGGTTTCAAAAATGTTTTTGAAAAAAATATTTTTTTATTTATTATTTTAAATTGATTTTTTTATATTTTTAGATTATTTTCATGTGTTGATGTCAAAATTATGTTTTTTTAAATATTATTTTAATATATTTATGAAAAAAACACTTTCAAACACAATTTCAATTATTTTCTTAGTTACATTGATCTTCATACTGCAACTAATAATTTATCAATGAAGCTTGGACAAGGATGGTTTAGCCCAGTTATTCTAGTTTTTTTATTTACTTTAAATTAATTAATTTTTTTTATATTTAAAAAAAATATTATTTTGATAAATTTCCAAGCAAAAAACAATTTAAAAAAAAACCCGCTACCATGCTCTCAAACACTTCTATATAAATTTAAGTTCTATGTATTACTCTTTGTCTATGTTCATTCCTCAAGTTTGATATTTACAAACATAATTTCCATATTTCATGTGTTTCTTTGTAGTTAACTCATTGAAATATAAAAAGGGTTAGTGAGAAACAGGGTAATACTCTAATTTTCTCCAAAACTAATTAAAACATTGAAAAGTAAAACTTTTTATTCAAATGTAATATTTCTTCATCTAGAAAATTGAAAAAATTAGTTTTTAAACTTTACATTGAGTTTGGAAAATATATTTTAGAAATTCTCCATAGTTTTTAAATACCAGTTTTTTGTATTTTTTTCAAATGAAGAAAAAAAATAATATTTTCTTTTATATATAAGAGTTTTTTTAGCAATGTAAGAGGTTAAAATTATATTTTTATATTTTCTTAGTTTTTCTCATATATTATTTTTTTATTACAAATGTAATATAATTTTTTTTTGAGTCAACAATATTTTTTATTATAATTTTAATTTGTATAAAATAAAATTGACACTCTACTATTAGATTATTATAAATATGAACTATTAAGATGATTATTGTAAGTTATAGTTCTGATTTGTTATATATAAAAATAATTATAAGGTTCATTTGTTATTTTTTTATGGAAAACTTTTTATTCATTCTCAAGAAATTAACATGTCTTTTTTTTTTCTTATAAAAACTGGAAAAAGATTTACTTATTTATTTATTCAACACACCTGCTGTTACTAAACAACAATGTATGTCCAAAGAGATAAGCTTCAGGGTCATGCCTATAAGTTGATCTGATGTCATGATACACCACTTTACTCCTTAATTATCTGGCAAATAATTAAACAAATAATTAAAAAAAATAAGTCAAAATTAAAGGATTTCTATTCCATCGTCCTACATGTTCATCAACAATTCATACATTTTAACCCCAGTTGTCCATAAAAAAAACCCCATGAGTTATAATTAGACAATAAATTATTTAAACAAAAAACAAATATATATAATATTTATCATTAATATTATTGTATTTTTCTCAAAATTCATCAACTTAACTATTAAAAAGCTCTTAAATTTACAAAATAAAATCTTCTTGCAGATATCATACACCGGTTACTTCAGCTATAAATAATAAAATATATAATCAAAACCAAGAAATTAGCTGATTATTCAAGACATGTGATCACCTAGAATTTTAAGAATATCATCAATCAACTTATTTATTTTTATTAAAAAAATATAAATTCTAGGTCACAAGTTTTTAAACCATGGTTTGAATTGTGTTTAACAATGAATGAACAAAAGATTTATTTATACACAAGATAATCCACCATAAACAAATGTGTTGTGCCTAGCCATTAATGAACAAAAGATTTATTGCTTCTATAGATGGCAAGAAGATTTTTCCTCATAAAATTACATCTCACTTTATTGTCTCTTTCAATCATAATCCACAACAGCCTAACCTTGGGTTAAAAGTAAACCATGATTAGTCCCCTTTGGATAGAAAATAGACAGCTAGAAGAGTGTGTGTGTGTGTATATATATATATATATATATATAGTAGAGAGTATGAGAGTAGAGAGGATGCAGGGAAGAAACGAGGCCTAGCTAGACTGATGTCAGTTGGCTTTGACTTGCGTTGACCTCAAACATGCCACGTGTTGGGACCCAATCGGGTGTAGTAGGACTCACGCTACACGTTCAGATGCTAGAGAATGTCTGGAATCGGCAGGGACACTTGCATTCATCGATAAGTAGCTGTGGGTGTTCAGCACTGCCTCTTCAAGGGTGCTCACCCTCTGGCTCGCTCACGTGCTCACTCCTTTAGAGCACGTGTCATGTGTCTGACAGCATAATTACACGGTATTATTATTTTTCTTTTCTAAAATAAAAAAAAAAACAATAATAAAAATCATTACCGTTTTATTTGTCCCACTGGAAAATCCCGTAGAACTCTAAATATCCACATTCTTTGAATCAAAGCAAATCGGTAAACTCTTACTACCATCTTAAGCTATATAATAATAATAATATCTTAAGCTATATAATAATAATATAATAATAATAATAATAATAATTTTATCAATATTATTAGTCTTGCACGCACGCACCCACCCACCCACCCACTAAAAAAACCGAACTGGAATCTGTTATTTGTTACTGTCAATGGAATGGCAAGTGGAAAAAGACGTTGTCAAGGAGATTGGAGCGGGTGACAGAAACATAGTACTCATCGATTAGTGGAGATGTAACCGCGTCCAAGGTTGACGAGACCATAATCTTATCTTATCTATCTCGACCCAACTTGGCTTCCAAGTATCTGTCTCTCTTGTCATCAAGGTGATGCCAACGCACTCCATGAAAGCTCCCCGGTTTCTTTCAATTTGACCCTCCACCTTTTTTTAAATTAATCTAATTATCTATGAAACCATGATGAGAGTACATTGAAAGTCAAGAAGAAATCAAGCACCTCACCCAGTATTATTTTTTTATAAAATATAATTTTATTTTCAGATTTTTTTTAAAAATCAAATAGACATAACATCGAGCTTATCGAGTTATAGATTGTTTGTTTAAATGCTTGGTTTAGAGCACGATTCAAGTTGTTTTTAAAATATATTTTCGCTCAGAAATGTATTAAAATAATTTTTTTGACATTAATATATGAAAATAATTTAAAATAAAAATAAAAATATTTCAATATTTTTTAAAATATTTTGTAAGCTCAGTGCCTGGCTAGGTCATTTGAGTTTAAATCGGTTAAATTTTAACTTTTTTTTCCTTTGGATTATGACTTTGATAATGACATTATGTTTTAAAAATGTTTTTGAAAAAAAATATTATTTTTTATTTTAAATTATTTTTTAATATTTTAAGATTATTTTGATGTGCTAATGTAAAAAATAATTTAAAATAAATAAAATAAATTTATTTTAATATAATTTTTAAAAAAATATTTTTAAAAATAATTTCACGTATATTCTCGTGAATGTAAAAATAATATCATAATGTTTAATTTTGACACAGATGGGACTGCCACAATGAAAAATAAATGCTGCATATCGTGTCCAGACCACATTTTCTCTAGATTTAAAGCATGATTCAATTTATGAAATTTCACAATTAATGCATGAAAAAAACAATCTACTGAATTTGCAACTTCATTTTATTTAAATAAACCTTACTTTACGTAAAAATGTCTACAAAAACATAATTCAAATGCATTTAAAAATGCTTTCTAAAGTACATTTGAGTGTTTTTAGAAAAATATAAAATAAATTAATATAATTTCAATAAAAAATAGTCTTACAAAAACCCGTGTCAGGGCATAACTCTATAAGATCTCGTCGGTTTTTGACCGAAATTTGATCTTTTTTATTTTAAATGAATATATTTTTGTATGTTTTAGATTATTTTGATGTGTTGATTTCAAATATAATTTAAAAAAAATAAAAAATATTATTTTAATATATTTACATACAATAAACACTTAAAAAAAATACTGCAACTACACTCCAAACAGAAAGTTTTAAGCATGCATGTAACAGCAGCTTATCTTAGAGCTTGTTAATTTTGTAAGAGTTGACGAAGAAGGTGTCCGCCGTCACGGTGGCCTGTCACGGCGCTTTGTCACTCTCCGACAACTTAGCCTGACTGGTCGGTTTGTCTTCACTCCAGTCCATCTCCCGCTTTTGTCTACCTTTGCCTCCTGTAAGGAAAAAAAAGAAGTAGGTACAACTAGAGAGTTAATTAAATCATTTTTGCCTCTATTTATAAAAAGAAAATAAAGTTTTATCATTAAGCATGCACTTCAATTCACATCCTTAGATAACTTTTGAGAAAATGGCCCAAACGTTGTTAGGCATAAATGTATTTTAAAAAAAAATATATATTCTAAAATTATTTTGATACGGTAATATTAAAAATAAAATTTTAAAAATAACAATTACCATGATAATAATTGTTTCATTAACCTCTTCAATTAGGATGTTTGACATTAAGTTTCAAAAAATATTATTTTTTATTTTAAATTAATTTATTTTAATGTTTTTAAATTATTTTTATATATTAATATCAAAAATATTTTTAATAAATAAATAAATATCATTTTAATGTATTTCAAACAAAAATCATTTTCAAATATAATCTCTATTAACCTCTCAAAAAGGCACTAAACCTATTTAATGCTCTAAGTTTTTTCTTTGACGAGCTTTGGGATTCTAGTAAATGGTATTTTTTTTTTAATCTTAAACTAACTGATTTGTTATAATTAAATAATGATATTTACGATGACTCATCAATTAAGAGGAGGGGCAGGTAGCCTATAATTTTAGATTTTTTTTTATAACATTAACATATCAAAATTATCTAATTTTTTAAAATAAATATTACATTAAAAAATAAATCATAACGCAAAAACAAACAATTATACACAATAATCCAAGTTAATAAATAAAATAATATCCAATAATCTCAAATATTTATTTTATTTAAAAGAAGTGGCCACACCATTAGCAACGGTTACTTGTCCACTAATTATTAATCAGTTACTTAAAATAACCGTATATCCTTATCTACGCTCTCTTATATAACCGTATAATTATACGTATAGTGTACACCAGACCACCCGGCCCCTCTCTTATAAGAACAGTGTGAGAGTGGAGGACGAGAGCGAATGACCTGGAAGGAAATAAAATGGATGTGAAAGCCGCTGCTTTTTAAAAGAGCCTTCGGCCTTTGAAATCCTGAAACATAAAAAACACAAATAAAAAAAATACTACAAAATAATTTTATTTTTATTTTTAGAAAATAGCAATCCGAACAGAGATCGATCTTACTCTTTCGGGTCGGATCCTGCTGTTCACTGTGCCCGGTCTTATCTCAGATCTTTCATAGCATTGGTAAATCTGTCAGTCTTCTACTTGATTGATGAAGTTTTGATTTACGTTGCACGCGTTTCGAGGTAAGGAAGTTGTTGGGAGTTTTTTTTTTTTGGTTGCTGAGATTTTTTTTTCATGTGAATCTTTCTCTCTCTCAGTGTAGAGTTAGATTTGAGTGGTTAGTCGACTTGTTTGGTACTTAACGGAGTGTTGGTTTTTGTGTGCTTGTTTTTTTTTGGGCTATGAGCAGATCAGTGTTAAAAGGATAGATTTGAGACTTGGAAATGCTGAGATTCTTTTAATTAGTTTGATTAGCAATATTGGATTTTGTACTGATTTGATTCTTGTTCTTTTAAAGATTGGATATCCATTTGTTTAAGTCTTGTTTGGATGCCGAGGAAGTGGGGGAGGGAAAAATGGTTGGGACTTGTTAAATTGTTATCGGTTGAATTGAGTTGACGAGGTTACTTAGCCATCCTTTTCTTTGTAATTTAGCGTTTTGTAAACACAGTTTGTTAGACATTTTGCTGAAAAATGTGTTGGTTAATGAGTGCAATTTAGGGTTTTAAGCGCAATGAAATTGGCGAGGGGCTTGTTTGTGTTTGGACAAAGGAGGTTGAGGTTGAGGATTGTTTCGATGTTTAATAGGTTTGGCTTTTAATTATGACTCGGTTATTATATGGAAATAGAGAAACAGTTTTCAGTCTAATTGTATGTGCTCAGTGTGTGTTTTGTCAAATCATCTTTTAGTTCCTAAGTTTGTTTTATTTATTTAACTATTCTACTTTGCAGAGTGTGATGGATTCTGATAATCATCTTTTCCCTGATGATGGGCTCGAGACTGTCCATCAAAATGGTGTTAATGAGCAAAGTTGTACTGCTGGAGAGGATGGTGTTGTTTCGGATAATTTAAGTGGGAGCATGGGGAGCGCTTTTAAGGTTGATGATTATACTAACGATAATCCATCCACCAGGGAAGTCAAGGGTGAATTAAAGGTATATGTGGGAAGCAATGGATTGTCTGTTTCTAAGGTATGGAGATGTTTGAGTCTGTGTGCTTTGTTTAATGGCTAAAAATAAACCTGATTATGGACTTGATTTTTTTATCATATAGGAAGGAGAAGCCAAAGTGAAAGATGCTGATAATTCAGAGAAGGGTTCAGGAAAGAGTGGCAACACAATGCCCTCAAACCCAAAAAATGTCCCAGCCACTCGCGTGAAGAAGGATAAGGATGGAAGAGATGCTTTGACACGAACTGCTGTTTCAAATGGCTCTGTTGCTGTAAATTCACAGTTAAAACAGACTTTGAAAAGTAAATCATTCAACGAGAGGCAGGGTCAGGCATCCAAGGTATGGTCAGCAATGCTTTTTGCCTCTGGTTCACATGTTTGTTATTATCTTTGCACATGCTTATCATTTTTCTGCTCTTGTCTGCTACAGAAATCTGGGAAGTCTGATGAAGTGCCGTCTGCTGGCTCTCTGTACGAATTGCTTGTATTTTTTATATTTCTCACCTTTTCTATTTCTTTTTTCCCTTAAGGCCCTGGTTGTGCATGTCAATCATTACTAATTGTTAACTAGTTAGATTTGATCCAGAATGTCTGATTATTTAAGGTCTGTTAGAATTTTAAAATCACATTTATCCATGATGCTTGTTTCTCTAGCCATTTGTTAATGGTGAGTTTGATATACACAGGGAGAAGACGAAACTGAAAGCTTTGAAGAAAGTGCCTGTTGCAAAAGCTGAGGGAGAAACAGAATCTACTTTGTATCCTTTTTTCTTCGAATGTTGTTTCTTTATTCTGAGTAGAACTGGTGTCATCTTCAGCTTTATGCCCATAAGCTACCCTTTTCTGTGGTGTCTACATGTTTTTTCTTAATTTCATTGTAGAAGTCCCACTGCAGAAGATGCCAAACCTCACAAGTTTGGTGCACTTCCAAATTATGGTTTCAGCTTTAAGTGCGATGAACGAGCTGAGAAAAGAAGGGAGGTTAGTTTTTCACTTGTACCTTCTTTGTTCTCCATTTAAGCTTCCCTGCAGCAATTATGGCGTGAACATAATTTCTTTAATGTGATGCTGTTCAGTTCTACTCTAAGCTCGAGGAAAAGATTCATGCAAAGGAAGTTGAAAAGAGTACCTTGCAAGCTAAGTCCAAGGTACAGAAATGTTTATGATTTCTGTGGACTGTATTTGAATTTGTTTCTTGTCATGGAAATCATTCAGTTCTCTCACAGGAAACCCAAGAAGCTGAGATTAAGATGTTTAGGAAAAGTCTGGCTTTTAAAGCGACCCCTATGCCCAGCTTTTATCAGGAGCCTGCACCACTGAAGGTGGAGCTGAAGAAGGTAACCACGTTTTTTTATTACCAGGGCATTCTTGTTTGTCTCTTGCTTCTTCTTATTGCTTAGCTTTCATACAAGATTTGGGTTAATGTGCATCCACTGCAGTTTTTGGGGAATGCAAAATAGACTGGCTTATAGGATGCTCCAGTTCCAAATTGCTATCTAAGCATTTCTTAAATACCATTCTGCACTCCACTCTAGTTCCTGCAATTGCATCTAATTGCCAATTATTTTAGGTTGGGTTGTTTTTTGTTTTTTCCAATCTCAGTGTTTTTATCTGTCTCATGTTTATTTATTTAGAATTTGATTGTTTGAATTGAAGTAACTATATCAAGTTGCTATCATGGATCATTATTTTCTTATCATTTGTGCTTGTCTTTGTATATTATATCTATCTAATGACACAATTATCTTGTTGCCATTTGCATCCTTGCTTGGTCACATGCAGTTGTTCCGTGGTTCACATTTGTTACATTTGGCCTTTTGTTGCAACTAGTATTGGAGTTGTACCTATGATTGTTTGCTTACTCCTTACTACCTGCACTCTGCAGTTTTTTACCATGCAACTCTTTTAAATATGGAAACAAAACATGTATTATGGAATGCTGTTAGGGTCTCACCATCATTTAGATACACCAGTGATGAGCTACTGTTTGTGCCAGAATATGCTGGACAACACTATTGTTTACCAATATTAAAAGTCCATGTCATGACAATCTTTATTTTACTCATGTCAAGATCTCTTGTGTTGAAACGCCTCATGACCAAAACCTTCAGTTAAGAGGATATACTTGGGAATTATTTTTGAGGGAAGCCCTCTAATGCTATCAAGATCCTTGTAGTTTTCAGCCTAATTAACTACTCTGCATGAACAGCTCTGTGTTTAAAGTCATGTAGTTTACTTTTGCATTTTCCAATGGGTGCACTATTCAGATGATATTATTTGACAATTTGCCTCCAATGTGGCTGCCTTGGTCTTTTAGTGATCTTGTTCTTGATATATCCGGCAGGACTGTTATCCAAATAAAGTTGCATTGGCCTTGATGTTGTTACTTTTATGCAGATACCGACAACAAGAGCGAAATCTCCCAAGCTAGGTAGAAAGAAGAGCCCATCCCCCCTGGACTCTGAGGGAAATAATAGCCGGAGAAATCTATCAAGTCGTCTAAGTTTGGATGAGAAAATGTCGTCTTCTAAGATTCCCATCAAAGGACTTTCTCCTGGCCATCCAAAGAAACCGCAGAGAAAATCCCTTCCCAAACTGCCTTCTGAAAAGATCAAGTTATATGCAAATGATGAAAAAGGTAAATTGCCTAAAACATCAAATGAGGGAATAACCACCTTATCTGATCAAACAGATGAAGTTGTATCTGGCAACCAAGAGCAGGAAGCTGTTTTGAAGAACGAGGCAAGTGAGTTTCTGCCCCCAAAAGAGGAGGTGGTGGTTCAAGAGGAAGCTGCTACGTTGATGAACGGTCCCATAGCTTTGGCAGTTTGACCATTAAAAAAAAAAAAATAACCCAGAAAGAAGAGAGTGCTATATGGAAAGCCCTCAAATCAATTTGCGTAACTAAACAAAGGTGGAAGACCGGGATTGTTGGGCAATGAAGGCGTGAAGGATTTTGCATGATAGATTGTGATGTTGTGTTTGCCCCTTGTCAGCATCACTGATTGTTGTGTTCATGACTCCAGGTTACGGTTCGTTAGGTTTCTACATTCTTGCAGTATTGTATGTTATCACTTGCAAAAATTATTCTAGTCTTACCATTTTATTTCTTATTTGCCTGCTGTTCTGAAAATATTTAGCAAAATTTTGGAGAAAACTGCTGTTAGATAGGCCATGCTCTTCTTTACTGTCCCTTCGAACCTGTTACATGTGCACAATTGGACATTGTTGATCAAGGTAATTTGGTGTTGTAAACTGTGAGCAAGTTCTGTTTCTTGATTGTGGTTTTTCTTCCAATCACTCTCTCTATATATATATATGTGTGTGTGTGTGTGTGTGTGTGTTCCACTATTAATTGTGGTTTGCGAAGGCATGGAGAGGAAAAATTCTTAAGGAAGATAGCAGACTAGGAGAAGATAGTGAAGTGAGAGATGGAGAATGGCTTCACCACCAAGCTATATTATCAGTAGTTCTATAAACCCTAAGCCCAAAGCACATTGGCTCCAACACGGGACTAGGTCAAAAGGAAGCAATAAGCCCAAAACCTGCATGTGTTAGCAGGAGCACCAATGCTACTGTCATTCATTGCATAATTGCCAGATTCAGCCCGAAATATGATCCAGAATTCACCATGTTTATGGGATTTGTGAAGGTAAATTGCTGGAATCCAATGTATGATCATAAATCAGTTTATCGGGCCAGTACTAGACTGTAAAAAGTAGAGTTTCCTATGGCTACCGATTAAACTGAGAAAAATAAAAATTAACCGGAACCAAAAAAAATCCTTTTAAACATATTAGTTTTTTTTTTTTTCAAAATCCGGTATGGTTTGGTAATTATTTTTAGAAGTAAAAAACCGGTAAATCAAAACCGGTTCAAATTAAATAAAATTATGTTATATTTTTTTTATTCTTCTGGTTTAGTTTTTTCTTTCTAAGGAAAACATGGTTAACATAAAAAAAACCTGATTCTTTTCCCCTCTTTTTTGTTAAAAAACCGAACTACACTGAAATTTGTTGGTTTTTATCTATAAAAATAACCAAATCAATATTATGAAGAAAACACTTGAACCAAAACTAGTTTAAACTGACCAGGTTTGGTTTGTTTTTTATATATTTTATTATTATTATTGTTGTTGTTGTTGTTGTTTATGATATCTTTGATTTAAAGCATAAATAAACACTTGAAACTTATTCTTTCAATCTTGAGAGGAAAAAAAGTAGTTTGCAAAACCTTCTAAATGCATATTTGGTATCCAAAGTGGAGAATACCTTCTTTGTGGCTTTTTATATGCATACGGAGCCTTTTTATTGATGTTGGATGCAAGAAAATCCCACTTTCTAGAAATTTTATTTTGTAAATCCAGGTGAGAGGGTAAAACTTTGGTTTTCATGTCTCTTTGAATCATGCATATGGAGCCGTGATTGTTTTTTCAAATTATATTTTTATATTTTCAAATTATTTTAATATGATAATATTAAAAATAAATTTTAAGAAATAAAATAAAAAATATTATTGTAATTGAATGAAACAACCTCTACCACAGTTAGAGGCTTGATAGAATATCACGACATGAATTTTGACATTTTTCACTTTCTTCTTCACTCATGAATTTTGTAGATTTTGCTCATATATTTTTAACTTTTTTTTTTTTTTTTAAAAAAAAAGCAAGCAAGCAAATCTTGCAAACAGCCTCAGCAAAAACCTTATCCAACTGAGCCAGTCCTATAGCATCATGCCAAGTCAGCTGCCTGTATCCAAATGTATCCAGTTCTAACATTCTCAAGCCACAAATTGCTCATGTGGACATAATCTTTTGGATCCCAAGTTGTTTAAAAAGTATAGAGAGTGGGTTTCTATGGTTAATTTTTCTGTATTCAAAGAAGGAAAATGGCAGCTACTGCTACCTTGATGATGACTGCAATTTCTCTCCCAAACTTCAATGGCCTGAGACCCTCAGCCACCCCTGTAAAATCCCTGGTTAGGGTTGCTAATAAGACTCATTCTCTCTCCCTTTTATTTATTTTTCTTTTTTTGGTTAATTAAGTTGAACTTCTCTTGAACATATGTATATCTAAACTGATCAAAATCTGAAATATTATGTGCATCATGCAGGCAGCCGTTCAACCGATGAGGCGACGGGGAAATGGAGCTCTAGGTGCTCGTATGGATTTCATCGGCTCACCCACAAATTTGGTAACAATTTTACTAGTCTATTTATCTGATTTCCTGAAGAAGTTGAACATCTTTCTTTCAAAGATGAATGTTCTTTCTGTTTATAGAAATGTTATGGCTAGAAAATGAACTTGTGAGTGAGTTTATGCGATCCAATTTGTCAGATAATGGTGACAAGCACAACCCTAATGCTATTTGCTGGAAGATTTGGGTTAGCCCCATCAGCAAACAGGAAGGCTACAGCAGGATTGAAGCTTGAAGTGAGGGATTCAGGCTTACAATCTGGTGATCCAGCTGGTTTCACTCTTGCTGATACCTTGGCATGTGGGTCTGTTGGTCACATAATTGGTGTCGGGGTTGTTCTTGGTCTGAAGAACATTGGTGCATTGTAAAAATCTTTATGAGCTCATGAATTTAAGTGCTCTGCTTTTAATTCTGTTTGTTTACCATTTTCCTGCACGCGAATGCTTGTTATCCTGAGGAACATTTTGTCGTAATCCATCAGATTTGTATAAAGAAGCCATTGCTGTAAGGCAAAAAAGCTTGGAGCTGGAAAAACCAAACAGAGGCCAATATTGCTCAGCCTCATCATATCTTGCTCAAAGAACACAGTAGATAGCTTTTTATTATTATGGGATTATTTTTTTCTTTGTTATTTGACAGTTTTGACAATCATCCAAGTGTTATTTCTTTCATGGTATAATAGCCATTTACTCATGTTTTCGTTTCGTGAAATTATATTTTTTTCAATGAAAAAACAAATTAAGAGTATGCCGTGCTCAAAATTATTATTATTTTAACACAAAACAAATTAAGAATATGAGATATTAATGTTAAGTAATCATCTTATCTAAAAGTTTAAACTTGTAAATGAGACTTCAGAATATGATTATATTATATTCTAACACACACCCTCAAGTTAAATCCCTTTGAGCTTGAAACTTGCACAGACTCACATTACTTTGTGCTTGATTTTTTTTATCAAATAGAATAAGAGTGGTGAGATTCAAACTCAGTAATCACTGGGTCAAATAAGCTCCGATACCATGTAAATGAATCATCTTACCTAAAAGCTTGAGCTTATAAGTGAGGCCCATAATATAATTTATATTATTTTCTAACACATCTCCTTAAGTGAAAAATTTTTGGGCTTGAAACTTGTATCAACTCACATCATCTTATACTTAATTTTTATCAAATAGAATTGAGGTGATGAGATTCGAACTTGTGACCGTGAGGTCAACAAGGCCCGATACTATGTTAATGACCATCTCACCTAAAAACTTAAACTTGTAGGTGAACCCTGAATATGATTATATTATACTCTAACAATTAAGATTGTGAGATTTGTTTTTTGATTTTTGATATGTCATCTCCCATCTGATTTCTGATATTTGAAATTCTGCTACATCACACTGCTTTTTCATCAGCCGAGGCCATATTTCTTTCATAATAATTGTTGATTTTGTTTCTTGGATCAGTGACATTACTCTATACCCCCTTCTTAGATGTCTCTACCTGTGCGCTGCATGTTTTCATTGCAGGATCATTTGATTCAGCTCGTTGGTATTTTTTTGTTTCGTAGGATTCTGCCTGAATGTCGTTTTTTCTCTCTACCTTTCCACACGAACTAGAGTTTGAATTGATGTCTTGTAGTTGTTTGTGAATGCATTTCAAAAATATTTTTAAAAAATTTGAATTTTTTAAATTTTTAATTGAAATTAATTTTTTTTGATACTTTTAGATCATTTTATTGTACCGATATCAAAAATAATTTTTAAAAAATAAAAAATATTATTTTAAAATATTTCTAAACAAGAAATATTTTTAAAAACAAACTCAATCATACTTCCAAACAATCTATAATCTCCAATTGAACAGCTTTCTTACCTGAATTCCATCCCAGCATCAATCCAAAACTTCAGGCCCCGCCCAAGCCTCAGCATTAATGCATTTCCAAGTCCAATTCCAGCAACAAAACCCCATCCCAATGGATCTCTCGTAATGTTTCCAGAACCTTAGAAACATTCTCATTGCATCATACATTTTCATTTCGGTTTTTATATTTTTATTTTTTAATTTATTTTTGGTTTTTTTAATTTTTTCGGTTTGTATATTTTAATTTTATTCTTTAATAATTGAAATTGATCTTATATGTTACTTTTCATTTTAGTTCCTATTCTTTTAACAAAATTACAGTGGATTTTTTTAAAACTCTTTTTTCAGTCCTCAAGGTTTTTATTTGTTTCAATTTTATTTTTTGATTGGAATTAATTATACATTTTATTTTCATTTTAGCTCTTATTCTTTGAATTTTTTATTTGGTGTTAATTCCTTTAGTTTTTTCGGTCCTTCTTGGACAATGTATATTTTTTACCTGTATTTATGCATCTATATTTTTTGTTTCTGTTTTTAATTTTTTTAATTTTATTTTTTGTTTAGGTTTAGATTTTATTTTTATCTGATTTAATCCTTAAATTTTAATTTATATTGGTGATCATTTTAAAATTAATATTTTTCTTTTTTCTTACTTTGTTCTTTTTTTGGTGTTTTCTATTATTTTTATTTATTTTTCGGATCAAATTATTTTATGGTTTCATTGTTTGCATAATAATAATGATAATTTTAGTGATTTTTTTTGTAAAAGTTTTTGCTGTTTTCATTTTTTTTTGGGAAAATTTAATGATTTTAATTGTTTGGACAATAATGTTGATAATAATTTTAATTGCTATAGTCATAATAATAATGGTAATGCAGAGATGGATTTTCAATGATTTTTTTATCTTTTTGTAAATAGAAAATGAACTGCTTATTTTTCTTATTTAGTTATTGCAGGTGTTTTCACAATTTATATTCTGTTAGTTGTGCTTAATTTAAATTAAATTATAAAATAAATTAATCCTAATACAGAGAATTCGATGATTCAAGTATTTGAATCTTCTTGCTTTAAATATTTAAATCTTTTTTGTTTTTTTTAATGATGATGATAACTTTATGTTGATAATTTTATTAAAACCTATTAAACACTGCATATATTTATTATTTTGCTAAAATTTATATTATAAAAAATCTCATACAATTAATATTTTTTATATTAAAACAAATATAATTCTATCGCGAAAAAACGTGGATAAGTGACTTTATATAGATAGGGCAAGAACTATGAGATGAACCCTAGAAAGTGGCTCTTGGAAGTTCCAATTAAATTTGCCGAACATGGAAGGCCCAATTCGAAGCCTCTTCTGAAGTGATAAGATTTGTGAAATCCAAATTCCATGGTGGGATTTATGGAGGCCAATTTCACCATGGGAGGTGCTCGGGGGACAGGAGATATCTCGTGATTGATGATGGGATCTTTGAAAATAACACCACTTATTATTTTAATAGATTCTTTGTGATCGTTTTGAGAACTGAATGGTTAGCTATACCCAAAAAAATATGAATCCCAAGTAAAAAAAAAACAAAAAAAAGGAGAGGGACTAGTTAATGGGATGGGTGAAATAGTGGTAGACAGCAAGATCGGTTTCTCACTTTATCAGATTCTTTTGCTAACCACTAAAAGATTTTTAAATGAACAGCTTCTTGAAATCATGTTGCGTAGTGCACATCTCACCATGATCATCTAAGAGATTTTGTGAACTTCATTGTATTAAGATGAAGAGGGTGTTTGGTAATGTATTCGGAAAAATTTTTGAAAAAAAAAATGATTTTTTTTTTAATTTTTACTTAAAATTGAAAAAATAATATTTTTAGATCGATTTCAAAAGTGATTTTTAAAAAATAATAATTATTTTAATGTATTTCTGAACGGAAAAACACTCTAAACAGACAGTAACAGCAAACCATTCTAGATTTTTCACATCCATTCTTGATTATATTATTCCATGCTAGAACATGATCGTCAACTGGAGAAAGGAGAAATCATAGTCAATGGAAGATGCATGGTTCAGACAATTGTTGAATCTCCACGACTGTTTTTCATAGTATTGGTGAACAGATAATCTTGTCAACAATTTCAGCTAAGAAATTAAATGTCCTGAAACTTATCCCAACCATCATACAGGGACATCGACAACTATGAAGCTTCCTATAAACGTGTCCAGAACCACAGAACAGAAAAAAGAAAAAGAGGTGAGCAAATTCAGTTCACTTGCTAGATGCATTGAACATCGCTCAGATTGATCTCACCTAACAAATCAAAACCAGATTTCTAGTCAAGCAACAAGTGCCCCCACAAAAAGCACCATGTCCCATGTATATATAATTAAATATATCAATTCAAAAAATTATTTGGCCAAACAATACTGGCAAAAAACTAGAATATTTCGGCCGATATTTGGTAAAAAAATCCGAAACGGGCTAGAATTTAAACCTAAATAAAAACAACACTGTTTTATCTCATTTTTTAAAAAAGTACAAAACATTTCAACTAAAACTTAGATATATACATATATGAAGTTAGAGTAAAGCCTTCATTAAATATGGCTGGCCTTAATAATACCAGAAGCAAATGACAATTTTCAGATACAAAAACGTTGGGAAAACAAAATACAGGATTCCATTGTAATACTTAGGCAATGATTTCCTTTGATCAAATGAAAAGCCATCATGGGATGGAAACAAGCAAGTAGAATTACAATAAAGATATAATCGGGTTTTATTTATAAGCATTCCATTAAGATAAAAGCATACATCACAAAGGGTAGATGCCTATTTCATTACATGATAACAAAGGTTGCAAGATACAGTTCGTGAAGAAATGGAGCCTGTAAAAAACCAGGGTTTGGAAAAAAACCCTCCAGAAAGAGGAGGTTATCATGGCAGACTGTATAACTTGTTGCCACAGCCAAAACCCTAGACAAACAGACCGAATAGTTGAACTGCCAAAAGCAACCGTTAACGACTAGTAGCAGTAACCTACCCTCTGAGGAAAACAGCGACCCAACGACCATGTTGTTCAAAAACATGATTACAAAAACAAAAGGACTGAAAACCTGATAATGGACAGATTTGACATTGGTACTTCACAAAAAGCTTCAGCCAAGCGAGAAAGCCATGGAGCCGAACTTAAAACGCCAAGTGATAGCACCCTGAAACATAAAAAGAAAACCTAGAACCAGAACCTGGAGACTGTATTCTCAGGGAACAGCGGCCGCGAAGAATGTTGCGCTCCAATATTGAGAGCTGCTAAAACACTTTTAACAGGTATCCAGTGAATGGAAACCCGAGAAAAAACAAGAGAGAATGGCCTCGTTCCCAGGAAAAGTAAACCCAAGTGCGGAAATGGAAAGACCCATAGCTGATGGACCCAAAAACCTAACGAAGCTGCTGCTACCCACAAAAGCTGACTATCAAATGAGGCTTCCTGTTTACTTTGAACCCCCAAACTTTACATCCTTCACCCTAATCTTGGAATAAGTTTCATCCTTTCCCACTTACGAAAGAATATCACACCTCCATAACCTTTCCACAAGTATATCAGCAGTGCTGCTGCTGATGGCATTGCAGTGCTTGAGATTCAACCCCAAGAGGGTCTGGCCCAATTTTACAAGGGCAGGTAAGCTCTTGTCTGATATCATAGAGCAACCTGACACAGAAAGGACCTGCAGATACAGCTGCTTTGAGCGAGCCATGGCTGCAATCCCAGAATCAGTCGTTGCACACTTAGAGACGTCAAGGTCATATAGCAAGAAGCAATTCTCTGCTATTGCCACCAAACTTGCATCAGTTATCCTCCTACATCCATCAAGATTCAACATCTCAAGAGTCCAACCATGCTGCTCAGTCATCACCGACACCACTCTGTCGGACAGATTGACACACCCACTAAGGTTAACCTTCACCAGACCAGCCTCACAGTTCTCAAGTACTGAGAGAATCCCAGCATCAGTTACTCCCTGAAGCCCGCTCAATTCCAAATTCCGCAGTTGGGGGCACAAGTTACCTAACAACGCCAGGCTATTATCACCAAAACCAGGGCAGTTGCGAATAGACAATGATCGCAGGGAATTGCAAGTAGACAACTCAGGCAAATCCAGCTTTAGGTCCCTAATCCCAAAGCAGTTCACCAATGAAATAGCCTTCAGATTTGCACCACAGTTCAAAAGGGAACCAAAAAACCCAAACTGGGTGATCCTGTGGCACTCCTCTAATTGCATGCTCTCCAGTGTCTCTGCTGCTTTTGTAAATGAGACTAGTCCACTGTCAGATAAGAAATCACATTTGTGGAGGCAGAACTGTTTCAAATTTGGGCAACCCTTTCCCACAGCTTCAAGTCCAGTATCTGTCACTCCCGGACAGGATGTAACTGTCAAGGACTTCAACTTATGCAACCCTTGGCCATTACCCATGACCCAGAAGCCCCTCTCACTGACATTTGGGAGGCTTGTCAGAACAAGATCAGTAACTGCCTTGCCATAGTGTCCAACAACAGCCAAGGACACATCAGTAATGTTCAGTGATTGGAGCTTCAGCTTTGTCAAAACATTTGAGGCAGAAGATACGAGGGCTGCAATTCCTTGATCCCCAACACCTGGACAGTTTTTGATTGAAATGGACTTTAGATTGGTGCAATACTGGCCAACAGCTTGCAGACCTTCATTGCCAATGTTTGAGCAAGATTCTAACACTAGATCAGTCAGATTGGTGCAGTTTTTTGCAATTGCAAGCAAACCCTTGCCAGTAATTGCAGGGCATTGGGAAAGATCTAGCTTCTCCAGCATGCGACATCCATTGGCAATCTCTGATAAACCTTCATCCCCGACAGAAGGCAAATTCCACAGGGAAAGAACCTTCAGAGAAGGGCATCCTCGCGCAATTGCTCTGAGGCCAACCTTTGTCACTCCTCGACTAGAATGGCTTCCATGGATAAAAAGCTTGCCCAATCCTCCACAATTTGCAGTTCCAACAGCAATAGCAGCGAGTCTAATATCTGTGGCCTTTTCCCCCTCCAAACTCCTGGACAAGGATCCATCACCTTCAATTTCCTCATCTTCAACCTTGCTTTTCACCTCAGTGTTCTTTACAGCTGATTTATTCTGGCTGCAAAGTTCATCCCTACATATACTGCTTAGAAGACTAAGCCAACGCTTTGAAACACAGGCAGATGCACTTCTCTCTTCACTTCCCGGCAAACGTCTGAAGATTTCAAAGAGGCATTCATCTGGCAAAACTTCAATAGAAGATTGCTTCTTCTGCTCAAATCTCTCAGCAAAGACAAATGGAGCACTGATGCGAGACCTCTTGCATGAAGGAACGTACACATCCACAGGAAGACCAAGGGACAGGAAGAGGCTTGGCTCCTTGGGGTTTGTGTATATTGGCCCCCCAGGACAAAAAACATTTTCACCTGGAAAACCAAAACCAATAACTTCCATAAATGAAATAAATCCAGCTAGTACATATAAAAAAAATACAATAAATTTACTGCAATCAGAATTCTCCACAATCCAAAAGCATGTGTTTAAGTTGATAATTGTTTCCCTTTTACAACTACAGACCAAGACCTTTTACAAGTTTCAAGACAAGAGAACTAAAAGTAACAAAAAATCATACAAACAAGGCGAGTTTATAACAGTGACAAAATGATTCTAGGTCAAACGACAGCATGCATATATCTCAAATAAAGCTTCCCAATCTGGATCTGACTTACAAATCCCAATCAACACTCATTCATCGATTAAGATCTAGAAGATTCCATCTTTTTCCACAAATAAACTGTTTGAACAAGACAAATTCCAATCTAAAATTCATTAATAAATATTTACAAGATCTCATCTGCTCATGTGCCTAAAACTAGAGCAACCAGTTCAAGTCATATTGAATTTCAGCTACCTAGATCCACGAAATCCATAGTGTCATCAAATCTCAAAGAACAGTCTCTCATAGCAAAATACATCACATACCTGATCTACAACTAAATATATTTGACCACAACAAGAATCCTTCACGTTCAAGATCTAACTTCAAATATAGCACGCACACATCCTAGCAAACCAAGTCTAAGTCTACAACTTTAAAAAAACCTAGAGAAATAAGCTCTAACAGTCCATGTGTCCCAGGCCAAAACATGAACTACCTCTCCTATTCCAAAACCCAACAAAACCTGTATATTCAACAACAAAAAATAATCCTAAAAAAGCAATTTATGTCTGAAATGTTAATGATTCTCTTTGATTTTATGACTGAAATATAAATAATTCTCTGTGATCGAAAGCAAACTGATCTCAAAGCTTCAACCTTTACATCAAATTCCCCACAAAATTAGTGCAAAAAAGAAGAAGAAGAAGCAGATAACTAACTACACGGCATATTCAATTACGGAAACAAGACAAGAAATTTAAGCAAATAAAAGCAAAAGACAGAGTGCTTACCCGTAAATTCAAAGAGCTTAGACATAGGTACAGCTCAAAAAACCCTGAGAGGTAAAATCCACCCAAAAACCCTCCAAAGAGAGCAAAAAAAAGAGAGCCCACAAAGATGATCACCACCAAGAATATGTAAGTATCTTCAAAACAAGAATTCATGAGAGATTTGAGCTCGAGGACATGGAAACCCTATTAGATAGGGAAAAAAGAGAGGGAGAGAAAGGATAAAAGGGAAAGAAATGAATGAATAAAGTGTGCAGACCTAATGAAAGGATTTTATTACAATGAGTTTATGGGTTTTGGTACATGACAATACACACTAGTACAGCTCACATGCAATGTATTTGCTCATTACAGAAGGTAGGGTTGCTTAATATTCTATCACCACTTTCTGATACATTGAATACAAGCAAAACAACAGGTTGTGGTCTTGCCCTTTTTCTTTTTATTTATTTATTTATTTATATAGGCTTGTTTGGGTAATAATATTTGTGGGTATTGGGAGTTCTATTTTTGGAAAATATAATATTTTGATGATAATAATAACAACAACAACATGGAGGAGAAGATAAGGAAAATTATGTAGTATTCCACTTATAATTACTATTATTTTTTGTAGCACTACATTTCAAGAGTACTTTTTTTAAAAAAAAATTGTTATTTTAAATTAAAATTTTTTGATAATTTTATATCATTTTCATGTGTTAATATCAAAAATAATTTTAAAAAATAAAAAAATATATTATTTTGATATATTTCTGAATTAAAAACACTTTCAAAACATAATTTCAAGTACACTCTCAAACAATCACCTACTCTATGAATCCATCTTAAAAAAATAAATACAATGGAGAAAAATGCTCAATCTATACTCAAAAATATATATTTTTTACTTTTTTTTCATGTTGATAATTATTCTTAAAATATTCTAAAATCTCTGGAGAAAGAAAGTTTGAATATAGACTTTGTGGTCAGTTTAAATCTTGTTTTATAAAGGAAATAAGTTAAAAAAATTTTGTGTTTTTAAATGAATCGAGATTCTTGATCATCGTTTTAATCTTTTATTTATTTTTTGTTTAAAATGTTTTACTTATTAGCACCACTACACTTAAGAAAATCGTAAACTTATAAAATAAATAATAAATGGTATTTTTTTTTGATTTTTGATTCCACCTAACTTCATTGTGTGAGTTTTTTTTATATATTTATATTACTTGATAAATAAAAAAAACATATAAATATTATCAAACTTGATTTAAACCTTACATGTGTGTGAGAGAGAAATATGATCTTAAACATTAAAAAAGAATTTTTGAATTCCATTTGCTTTAAATTAAATTAAAATTAGGTGATAAAATGAGAAACAAATCTATATTTATTGTCTAAATGAGTACTTCACATAAATAAATTTATTTATTTGGAATCGATATATATCTCAAACATCGATCTCAAAAATAGATTAGGTAAGTCGAAATCCTCCCCTAATTCTTTATTTTGTTTAAAAACTTTTCTATTTCTATTTCTATTTCTATTTATGTTAAATAGATATAACTCTTAACGAGGTGGAATTATTTTAATATTATTTTTCTTTTCTTTTCAAAGCTAATTTCTAGTGAATTATCTGTATTTTTTTCTACCTAATCTCTTCCCATTTGTGGCTGGACATACGAGGATCAATTAATTATTTTAAGACGGAACCTACGACAGGTAAAGGGGTATTTGAAAATAGTTTATTTAAAAATATATTAAAATAATTTTTTTTCTAAATTATTACATCAGTATATTAAAATAACCCAAAAACACAGAAACCTTTTAATTGGAATGGAGGAAAAAATGAGAAAATAAATTAATTTTTTAAAATATTTTTGAAATACAATACCAAAACATCTTTTAAAATACAGATTTTCACTGCCAGCAAGCTTTGACATGCAAATTATGTCACGATGAAGGAGAATCATAAATTTGAAGCCACAACATCAATACATAAAATTTTAAATGATAACAATCATGAACTTGTAATTACATATTTACTCGATCATATTTTGAGGTTCAAGTCTTATGATTGTTAATATAACAGTCATAAAAAATTTATATAGTTATTAATTTTAGAATCTATAAAATTAATGGAAGTAGACATAGGTTAACTCGAATAACACTTTAATTAAAAAAAAAATTAAATGATAGCAATGATGGGTGGCATTGAAAAATCGTCCCATGTAAACACCACCTCGCTTACTTTTCATATATTTATACTTTGACTAAAGACCAGGAAATTAAGGTTGCAATAGACTAGAAGATAGGCGTGCTCTCAGTAAGCTTACGAGGTCAGAGGTTCGACCCCTCTCGTCGTCTGCACCCAGTCTCTTGGGGAGAAATTACCACCCGGTCTGAAAATAATTAGTTTGGGTCAGGACTCAGGATACTCTTGATTGTACCAAAAAAAAAAGACCCAAGAATATAAACCTCTTTCAACAAATGAGTTTTCTCAAAGGAACAATATTTTATTTTATTTTATATGCGTTGCTAGTGATATTTAAATAAAAAAAATTAAAAGAAAATAACACGTACAATAAAAAATAAAACTGGTTTGCTCATAAGATTATTTCAATCTCATGAAATAAAAACTCTGATTCAACTCAAGTTAACCGGTTAAATCCAAAACTCTAAGTTATAATATTAAAAAAGTCTTGTTAAAAAACAAATAAAAATATTAGAAATTAGGAAATATCAATTTAAACAAATAAAGAATATAATATACAAAGGGTCATCTAATCGGTCTTCTCCCCTCCCTCGAAGCACCCACTTGACAACAATTTTATTGAAATTTGTCATGTGGGAATCCACGAGGCCAATATAAAAGCATTATTGTCTCCCTCGAAATCTTGAATTATTTGGTGTCAACAACTCAGCAAATGCATGAACCGACCCCATTTTGCTTAATTACTTTTCCTTTTTATGGAATTAAGTATTGATTAATCAATTGATTAAACCTTCAACTTGAACCGATCTTGTTTAGTTTCTCTTACTTGTATAATTGAATTGATGACATTAGCATCTTAGTAGCTGCTTAAGAAGTAAGAGTATAGTTAAAGTTATTTTTAAAAGTGTTTTTCATTTAAAAATACATTAAAATAATATATATTTTTATTTTTTAAAAATTATTTTTAACACAAAATAATCTAAAAAAACTATTTTTGAAACATAATAACAAACAGAGTCTTAATATATATCTTATAGTGCGCCACCAAATCTCATTTTCTATAAGGGGTAGTTTTTCGAGTATTTTTTTTTAATTTCTTGAGCTTTGATGTTTTCTTTAGCATGGTTGATTCGAGAGAATTGATTTCTCTTTTGTGTGTGTCTTAGTGTTTTGATTTTTACCATGAAGATAACAGTTCTTTGTTCTTGGATTTAAATCTTTCATGTGAGTATTTCAATTCAAGCATTTGAATTATTAAACGGGATCTCCTTCATGGTTATATATATTTTTTAATATATCCAGTCTAATGAAAGTCCAATCTTCTTACTATTTTATGTTCAATTCAATTTGATTATTTAGAGAGAATGAAGATGATAAAATTTAAATCATTAACCGTTTGGTACTAGTATTTGTTTTAAAAGACATAATAAATCAGAATAATTAAATCTTATTTTTTTCTTGAATTTCTCGACCAAATACCTAGCATCCATATTTGTATTAATTTGTTCCACATTATTGATATTTTAAAATTTCTCTAAATTAAATCAGAGTCTTTAATTTACTAACATTTTATTTAAATTTAAATGTGTTGTTTGATTTAATATTCTCTTTTTATTAAAATCTCTTATTTTTAGATACTTGGAGTTTCATTTGTGTCTGAATAGTTTTATTTATTTATTTTGACATTTAGGCACTTTTTTTTTTTTGCATTTGGGTGCATTATAGGTGTGTTATATTTTTTTTTATGTGAGAAAACCTTACCCTCTAAAAAATATATTTTGTGGGTTTAAATGATTTCATGCTCTTACAAGAAATGCAAACATTGACTCGAACTCAAGATCTACTATGCAGATCACAAACTTTTTATCATCAGGACACACCCTTTAAGGATGTGTTTTGCATTTGACTTGAGAGAAAATATCAATTTGATATATTTTTTTAGTGTTTTTCAGTGATTTTAACGTGTTAATATTACAAATAAAATTATAATCTAAAAAATACTTTACCATACCAAACACAATGATTAATAATAGTTTAACTTTATAATTTATTTTTATATGTTAAACATTTTGTTTGTATTTAGCTATTTGAAGTGAATTTGTCTTTGAATATTTGGATTGTAATTTAGGACCACAAAACAAGACATAGCAATGAGTCAATATTGAAAAATTTCATACCAATAGCCCTATCGGTACAATGAAATCAACAGAATACTATTGTGGATATCGACAGCATTGTTAATCCAAAAATGTAAATTATTCTCTAAAATAATTTATATTTTTTCAAAAAACCACAAATCTTAATCCTTACATCATCCCTTCGAAACTAGGCATGCCGGCTTACCTTTTCCTTTTAGATATGTGCAAAAACAATTTGGTGTTTGCTTTAGTTTTGATGCAAACTTGAACACACATGCACTTTCATTGGAGACAATGAGGAAGCTTTCATGGATTCCCAAACAAGCCCTCCTCACGGATGAGGGTGGCAATTCAAGGATGAAAGACTAAAATCATAAATGAGACCCGAGTTCACCACTGGAAGGCCAGGGTGCTACAATGGTGATGCCTTGATAGGTTTTAGGAAGGCAATTAAAAAAAAGTACTCTTGCAGAGGTGGATAGGATGCACTACATTTTTTTGTCTGGCCATCCCTAAAGGTTAGAAAACAAGAAAAGGGAAAGCAACTATAAATCTATTTGCACCAAGGCAATGTATGAAAATCACGACAAATAAAAATGGAATCATTAAAATTTCATGGCTTATTCAGTCATACAAGCCTTCCTGCTCCCATACATCAACAAGAAAATCCACCATTTCCTGCCATTTGAATCCAATAAGCAATGGGGAGTAGTTAACTAGATTTCCAAACAATAAAACAGAAACCTGAGTGGGAAGAGACTTACAGCAAGAGGGACAGGTCGGGCGAACGGCTTGTTATTCCCAAGCAGACTCTCATAGCTGGCATTCCAACTGCAAAGCATAAGAGTATAGAAAACATGAGTTGACAAGAGGAAAATACGAATGCCATAACATGATTGCAGACGACAAATTCGACAAGGATGTTGTTCGAGGACTTTAGGTAGACAAATTAATCCTGTTGCAAGGGCTGTCTGATAAACAAATTCCAAAAAGGTATTGTTGCATTTGCTATAGATAGACCTCATGAGGACACAATCTATAATGCGATTAACTAAGAATTTGAAAGTCAAGCCACTGTCAAACTTGGAAAATTTGACGTTAGTATTTGAAATTTCATATAATTAACTTGCAGCATGGACCGCCAACAAATTAAGGTATTGCGAGAAAGTTAAGGTATTTAAATGGCTCCCTGCCAACAAATTAGTGATTCACATACTGGGGCTTCAAATGCAATGAAAGATATTTCACCTTATTGTAGGCTCCCGAACTTGCTTCCTGTTCTGAGTCTTTTTATTTCCAAGCCATTGCTGCCTTGTTTGGTTCCAGAGAAGAAGACCTACAGTCAATACTGCATCTGTTATTGGAATACTTCACTTGAAGGATGCCTTGGTAAAGAGAAGGGCAAAATGAAAGGAAAGTAAAAAACTTGCAAAATTCCTAAACACAAAGAACAACAAAACTTCTATAAAGGCTGTAACAGCCTGTAGCCTTGTTACAATTAAGCCAAGTTCCAAGTGGAAAAAAAAGGCAAAAGTGGCATGTTAATTGAGAACTCCGCAGAAGTGCACATTACACACAGAACAAGCAATAATCAACTTAAGCAAAATATTTAGCCTGTAAAAGACTTGAACTTGCCCCGATTAACAAATTCAGAAGAGCTGCTAGTGCTTCCAGCATTATTGAAGGGATCAAGCTGCTGGTTTAATGTGCTAATTGATGAAAGGCTTCCCTGGGAATGCAATGCACTATTCTCCATATCACAAGCACTGGTGCTCCAAAAATCGTCCGATTTGTTTGACTTTTTTACTGCTTGTTTTTTAACTCTCAGTCCCTTTGATGATGCATCTATCGCAATAACTGTAGGGGGTTTAGCACAGCATCCAAAACAACCTCTGCTCTGTTACAAACCAGGTTTCACCGCAGATATGATTAGCACCAACTATAAAAAATTTGATGCTCAAGTGTTCCAGCAAAGGTAGAAGAAGTTGAAGCACCGAAAAGGAAGAAATGTGAAAGAACTATAAGATATAAAATCATACCCTCCCCAGCAAAAGCAAAATAAAGAAGATAGCCTTCAACATTATTCCAAGAAATAAGATTCGATTTCCAACTTGCAACGAATCATCCAATAATTCACTCAAAACATAAGCAAAGCTTGTTATAATAAATAGCAATAAAAAAGGGTGAACTAGTCAAGACACAAAGGGTACTGTGCAATAGTTGCAAATTGATTTGCAGGAAAAGAGCAATGACATCAAATTTTTAATCGTTCACCTGATGATGAGCACAGATACCAATCAAGGTAAACTTCTAGAAAAAAAAGCCAGACGATACATTTGAAAAGAATCATGGATCTTGCACATCCAAATACCTATATATTGCTACAAAATTGAATCGACAATACAGCTTGAAATGTACAAAAGAACATTCAGCATTTATAGAAACCTTCCATGATAGAAAGCTCTCATCACCATAATTTCCTAGTGCCTTTTGACAGAAAAAAAAAGAAGAAGGAAAGAACATTTAGAGAAAAAAAGAAGAAAAATGAGAAATATGATACATCTTCTGGATAATTCAAGGCTGTGACAAACTATTGACGGGGCCAAAGGGAAATAATAATAAAAGAAAAACCCAAAAACATTTGCAAGTACTTGATCCATCAAAACAAACAGAGCTCATAAACATTCATCAGAAAAGACACGTACTCCACTCAAATGTCCTTGGCATGAATTCAGTTCACGCCACAGTTCTAAACATGGTACATGTACAAATTTCTAAACGTATATAAACAATCTCATAATACAAGCTTGCGTGCTTCCGAATTAAATCATTAGTTCATTTTTCATATAACACTAAAATAAGAAGAAAAAGAAACAGATAAATACAGCAATGAAAAAAATCTCCTCACACTGAAAACAGCCTTGCATTTGCTCTTAAAAGATTCCATCCCCAAAACCAAAAGAGCACGGAAATAAGCCCCGGAAAACACTGCAAATGAACAAAAAGGTTTCTTCCCAAAGCTTCTCCCAGATCGAGTCAAGAAAGAACACCTACAATACATACCTCCTACAAAAAAGAAAAAAAAATCCTATTCAAAAGAACAGCCCTGCGTATACTATATCCAATTAGCCATTACTCCAAGGAAAGAATGGCAAATCTGAAAAGCCAATACATGCTTCTCTTGTTCACTCCACATAAAGCTCGCTTACAAGACAAGCAAACACGACAACATAAGATTCCAAACCTTAAAAAAAAGAGAAAAAAAAAGCCAAGTTAAACCACACAGACATCTTAAAATCCCTATATTCCAGTGACTCAGAAAGCTGACAAACCAAACTATAGTGCCCCTTTCCCATCAAGTGTCAATATTTGTAAAAAGCTTCAGCTTTTACTAATAGACACAGTTTTCAACAGTTCTTTTTGTCTTTAATTTTCCCGGAACACTTTCAAGAAAAATGAAAAATTCTCCACAAAGTAAACAAACATGTGTTGTAATGTATAACAAACTTCAATATTTTCACAAAAATTGAAAAAATCGTAACAGGCCGCCCGCCCTGTATTATTAAGGGAATCAAAAAGCTTACCCCATGCATGCAAAAAGATGACAGATCCAAGGATGAAGAAGTCCACACAATTGCCTTTACAAGCGTAACAAGATAGATTGTTTTTGCCAAAAACTAAGCCCAGGAAGGAGAGGACTATCAATCCTGCACCATTAATTAAAAAAAAAAAAACAAATCAATTTCTAAAAACAATTTGATAAGAGCATAAAAATGGAAAAGAAATAACGGGTCTGGTATGATTACCTCAAAAATGGCATGACTTGATTGGATACGAAAATTGATTGATGGATTTTACTCTCCTTCCTGGCAATTTTTTTTGCCCCCCCTCTGGTTATTGATTCAACCAAAGGGTTCTGTGTCTCTGGATTTTTTGTTTTTCTTTTCCTCCTTCCCAGTAGAGGGGCGAGCTGGTTTTAAGGGATGAAAGAGGTTAGAGTTTATCCCTGACAGTAAAATATGCAAGTTTTGGTACACCTGATCTCTGTACTCTTTAATCACCGTTCAGATTTTGAGATTTAACGGGGCCCACGCCGGGGCTGCTAATTGGCTGCAGATGCAGCAGCCAGTCAGCTTTTTATTATTTCCGTTCAACCTGCGTTGAACGGAAATAATTATCTACAAAAATCATTAATTAATATTTTTATTAAAATGAAGAGAAAATATATTTGATTTGAGAAATACATTATATTGATTGTTTTTTTTATAATTATGATATATCAACTAAAAAACAAAATATATTTCAATATTTTTTTAAGAGTATATTGTATTATCTACAAAAATCAATCATGAGTTTTAAGTTGTTTTCATTTTAAAAATATTAAATTAATGATTTTATATAGTAATAAATATTTTTAATTAAATTTTTTTTTGAAAATCATTATATACCATAATATCCGAAACACAAGCCTCTAACAACCTGCCTATTTTAGACATAGTTATTATCCACCTCTAATTTTAGAAAACGAAGTCATTTAACGAAAAAAATGATTCTACGAAATTCAGCTAACTTTTAAGAGTATATTTGTTATTATGAATCTATGATAGTTGTTATTTTTTACTTGAAAATATATT
Organism: Salix exigua; assembly: GCA_032356905.1. Classification (NCBI taxonomy): domain Eukaryota; kingdom Viridiplantae; phylum Streptophyta; class Magnoliopsida; order Malpighiales; family Salicaceae; genus Salix; species Salix exigua. Next base: position 2,926,452 of record CM063605.1, read on the forward strand.
AAAATAATATTTTTTTAAAATTTATTTTTTACATAGTACATTATACTAATTTTAAAATACTATTTTTTTTTAATTTTAAAATAAAAAATACCTAGAAAATGGTAATTTAATATTTTTTTCAAGTCAAATATATATTTAAAACACATCAAAACATAGTTTTAAATGTAAAAAATCAATTGTGAAAACTTATGCGGTTAATTTTTTTTATATATAAAAAAAATGGATCAAGAAATTCAACTAATTATTTCATTCATTTTTTAAAAAAAATTATATTGTTTTTAAAGTGTGAGATATGCTAACAAAAGGATTATGATTTGCACAACAAATCTCGAATTCAAGTTAGGATTTGTATTTCTTATAAAAATTTGAGACAAGTAAAATTTTACTCGCTAACTTGGACTCACAAAATACATTTTTTCCTCCCATAAAAAAGAAATTTATATTGTTAAGCTCAATGTTTATGTTTTACGGATAAAGCTTACAAATCAAACTTGTTTACATTTCATGTAATAAATAGCTAAATCGGTCTCTTCTATATTCTGATTATTTATTTATTTATTATAGAGGTGTTCAATTTAAATCTTTATTTTAATCAATATCCGCACCCTAAAACATTTTGAAATAGAGAAAAAGTACAAGCTGCTTCTTCTTCTTCTTCTTCTTCTTTTTCTGTTAAAATATTTTTAATAGTTATTTATAAATGCATAGTATCCCATGGCAGAAAAACAAATACAGAAAAAACAAAAAACATGTCTAGTTAAAAAAGAGAAATAAATATATTTTTAATCAATTTTAAAAAATATTCTATACTTCAAAATAAAATAAAAATACAAGTACTCCATCGTTCTCTTTGTTTGTTTCTATCTCGATAAGCCATCAAAAGCTACCTAAACTAATAAATCCCTATTAATGATTTCAATTTTCTTAGTCTATTAACAGCTTGATTTAGAACGTGGGGGCTTGTAATTAGTGGAATCATAATTCATTAATTACAAGTGGGTACCTTTTATTTTTCTCATTAATTAATATATAAGAAAGGAGATGCCCACTACACTCAACGACTGAAAATGATCCTAAAAGTCAAGTGAGTGGTGAGAACATTCGTTCCTAAAGAGTTAAGTTCAATCCTTCTCTGTATGGAACCGCTATTTGGAGCACTTTCACCTTCGAGGCCACTCGTGACGTTGATTAGTCAGCCAACATCTAAGACACGCGTGGTTTATATATAAAAACTACTAAAATGATCCTATAAATCATCATTTTTTTTCTTGATTTTTTTAACCATTGAATAAGAATATTAATGATAAAACCATCAATGATATATTCCAATAAACATAATGGTAAAATTATAGTTGATGTTTTCATTAACCCTATTGATGGAGTCACTAATAAAAACTAAATTACGATGATATCTTTATTAATGAATGCTTCCCGTTAATATATTTGTCGGAAAACCGATTACTAATTAAAATTTTTGTTGATAAAACAATTAATTATATAGTGATAAGTTAGATTTTTTATTTATTTTCTTGTAACCTAGTAAGTGAAAATTTATGAAAAATGGATCTAGGGCAACATACTCACATGCAATGGCCTTCGATTGCCTTGATTTATTTCTTAAGTTAACTGTTTGAGAAGATAATAGTGTTTCAAACAATATGTTTAATTGTATTTTAAAGTATTTTAAATTTTATAAGTTTTTAATATTTTTAAATTATTTTCGTACTGATGTCAATTTTTTTTTAAAAAAATAAAAAAATAAGACAATAAATGTACCCAAAAAAACACGACCCTACATGTATATATCATAAACGACATTTTTCCTTCAACCAAGCTGGAAGATCATGCAACTGGGTCAGCACATAATTTTTTTTTCCACATTCAAAATTGGACATTGCAATACCATGTCCAGTCAATGCCAGCATAGAGAGAGGCCCATCAGAACAGTTATCACCCAGGAAGAATTATAAGGAAAATACGTGGGAACATGTATTTGTATACTTTGGATTGTAATAATAAATTGGTAAATGCACTTCTTTTAAGGTTAAAATAATCTTTATTTAGTTTATTTATCATTTTGAATTGCTTAGGATATTTTAATATGTTTTTAGTGAATTCATTTTATTGTCTTTAAAATAATTATATACATATAATTATGATCTAAGACTGTTTTTGGTATTTTTATATTTTTGTTTTTATTACCTTATATTTTTTTTATTGCTATAGTGTAATAACTCTTTCGTTCTTGAGCTCAAAATTCTCAAAAGCTTGATTAGAAAAGTTTATTCGTCATTTCATAATGTATGTTTTTTTTCTAAATAATCTCTGGGTTCTAGGGCAATGTAATTAGTATATATATTTAAAACACAAAATAATAATATGAAACCCTTTCATACATAGACAAATAGATAATTGATATATCAAGGTTATGAATTTGTTCGTTGATACTTTGTTTTTCAAATGGATAAATGTTTGATTGAAGCATTTCATATCTATTATATTATATATATATATATATATAATTAAATTTATTAATTCATTTTTTTAGTTCAAATTCAAAAATAAAATTATTTAGAATTGTGAAAATTAAATTTCAAATATAAGTAAAAAAATAAGAGTTGAACTAATATAACTTCACCGACTTGATGAGTTCAAAGATAACATGAAAAATCAATAAAAAAAATAGTTTAATTAAAAAAATCAAGTTCACATCTTAAGAAAATATTAACCAATGATATATTAAATTGACTCGGGTCAACCTAGGTTAACCTTTGAAATGTGTGACATCTGTTATAAGACCATGATAACCTTAAATAAAACAAGTCAAATTATAAAGTTCAATTCATAATAAACTTGTTATTGAATAATGAAATTGAGAAAAAATCAATCTAAAAAAACACAATAAAATAATTTTTTGAACAAAATTATGAACATGTATAATATTACAAGAATGTCATAAGCAATCTCGCAAAGTCATTACATTCTCTAATTGCTTTGAAACTTTAACATAATATATATAAATATATCAAGAGACTCCTCGTAAAATTTCATCTCAATCTAGTTGTCGGATTAAGAGATATGATTGATATTGTAAATTATTCATTATTTTAAAAAATACTATTTGGCCGGAACGAAATGGGCGAAACAAAACCAGAACGTTCCGGCCAGAATTTGGGTGGAATTTTCAAAACGGACTAAAATTTTAAACGAGGTAAAAATTGCACCGTTTTATCTTGTTTTTTTAACTGGTACAAAAAGTTTCGGCCAAATATATATATATATATATATATATATATATATATATATATATATATATATATATATATATATATAACCTGGAAACCCTTTCGTTGATTGAAGAGCACGTAAGGAATGCCCTCGTATCGTGGACTTTTGATTCCCTCAGACTGTCTTGGTTGACATCAAAGAATTGCAGCTTGTTGTGGACTTTAGAACCTCCTGATGATCTTCATACACTCCGCTGAGTGATATCCTCAGCTGGAAGATCATAAGCTTGTTGGATCATTAATCCAGCGTTGAGCTTATATGAAAATAATTATGCGTTTTTAAGCTGGTACAAAAGTTTGACCAAATCGAGAATGAGATTAACTGCTATCTGGGATATATATATATATAGATAACCTGGAAACCCTTTCGTTGATTGAAGAACACGTAAGGAATGGCCTCGTATCGTGGACTTTTGATTCCCTCAGACTGTCTTGGTTGACATCAAAGAATTGCAGCTTGTTGTGGGCTTTAGAACCTCCTGATGATCTTCATACACTCCGCTGAGTGATATCCTCAGCTGGAAGATCATAAAATTGTTGGATCATTAATCCAACGTTGAGCTTATATGAAAATAATTATGCGTTTGTGGACTGTCAAATAAGGTAAACCTAATTAAAATGATCTATTAAGTATTTTAGGCAATTAAGTTTTGATGTATCTAATAGGGTGTGGACCTTTAATGTGTAGAGATTACGAGGTTATTTCTATTTTAGTGATGGGTTAAAATATAAATACCACAAAGGCACTTGGTTGCCTATAAATATGGGGTCATGGTCCCTAGATTACAAGTTCATCATTTTTCACTCTTACACCCATTGTTAGAGAGAATACTAAGGCTAAGGTTGAGAGATCAAAGGGCTCTCAAGGAGAACTTGTTAATCTAGAAGGCCATCTGTACAACTTCCGGATATGGATTCAAGTACGCTTCCGTTTTATAGTTTATGCTTTATAATTGTTCTTGATAGTTCAACATGAACACAATTTCTGAATATATTTATGTGTATGATGAATCTAACAAGTCTCGCCAAGAGTCTTGAACCTCTGTTCCCGATTTTACAGCAGCAATGCATGAACAAGAATAAAACACAATAAAGTTCAGAAAAGGAGAGCTGGTTTTGCTGCGAAAGAGGGAACTTCCGAGACCCTTCAGTTTCCAAGTTGTAAGAAAGTGGCAGGGGAGTTGGTGCAAAAAGATTTCAGGCATAATAGATCAGCAAGTTCGCGTTACAAATCCTGATCAAATGACTAATTTTGGCTGTGCAGGAAAACGTCTGAGCAAACATCCTGGGAAAACAATGTTAGAAATTGCTATTATGTCTCTTATAACATATCTATGTTCTTGTTTATTCAAACTCAAGATCACAAAGATAGATTACGAGGATTGATCATGGGGATCATTGATTGATCATTGGGATTGATTGTCTAATTTTTTCCTTGAAGAGATGAGAAAATTAGCTAATTTATTAATGAGAGTAGCATCTAATCTACCTATAAATAATAGTAGACATTCCTCGAATTTGTTTTCCTATTATTTTGAAACTGTATTGCTGCTGCTGATTCATTTGTATAAAAATGACTAGAGGTATTTATAATTTAAATTTTCGTTGCTATATGAATTTAATATTCGTTTATATAAAGTATATAGCAAATAACACTTGTTGATGATATAAAGGCTTTTCATACAGAAACCCTGAAATGAAACCTGAAGCATGACTGTAGATCTCCTTCAGCTTTCTTTTCCATAACTAAAATTACATTACTGATCTGGGTTTTCAGAAAGCTACAGATCGCCTCTGACGTCTTGATTCAGGTAATTTAAGTAAATTTGCAAGGGTGATTAGGTATTTCAGCAGAATGTTTCCGGTGCTTGAATCGGGCTCAAATATATCATAGAAAATATCAGCTTTTAATAACTCAATGAAAGATTCGTTAACACCAGTTTCTTAGACCATTAGAAATCATCAGGCCCATGTTCTTATTGCCAATCATTTACTCAAACTAGAAGTGAGCTCAAGACACTCTATCCATTGGCACAAAATCCAAATCAACGCCAGTTAATTGAAATATTTTCCATTCTGTAAACCAAAGTTCTACTAGCTCTTCTGTCAATTTCATTCTGTTTTCGACAGAAATAGCCGAAGCGTTTGGTACCAATTAAAAAAACAATGTAAAATGACATTGTTTTTATCTCGATTTAAATTCAATCCATTTCAGATATTGGTTAAAGCGTATCGGTTTTGTTCCGCCCGTTCAGCCAAATGGTGTTTTTTTTAAATAATAAATAATTTCACAATATCAATCATATCTCTTAATCCGACCGTTAGATTAAGATGAAATTTTACGAGGAATCTCTTGACATCTTTATATATATTATGTTAACATTTCAGAGCAATTAAAGAATATAATGACCTTGCGAGATTAATGATGATATTCTCGTAATATTATACATGTTCATACTGTTTTTTTAGATTAAATTGCACAATTCTATATATATAAACAATACAACCCCAGAAATGACGCGCATAAACGCTTTGAAACTGAAACATTTTATTCCAATTAAAAAAACAAAATACCAACCAGAACGGTATTGATAATTTTGCTATTATCAGCTCCTAGTTTATGGAATTGAAGACAAAATCAGTGAGCAACATAGAAGAAGATTATTCCATTTCTTTTCTTGTGTCTTTCGCTAAAAATGCTCTCAAATTAAATTGCAGTCCTATGTAAGTAAAGAACAAAGGAGAGGTCATGAATTTTAGGAAAAACAACACCCCAATTGTTTACCATTAGCATCAAGAATCTGAAGTACAGCACTTCGTTTCTAACAAGGATGAGGGCTAATTACTTAATTTTTACCTGCAACAACCACCTTTTTTTTTCATGGCCAAGCGATAAGGTGACCTCATCAATCATCATCAATCATCATCAATCAAAGTCAAGCCATCCATAAAAATTGGCAAGAACTTTATTCCTCGTCACTTGCTCCAAGGAATTTGCTATTACCTTTCAGAAATTCAGGTTATAACTTCGCGTACCGTAGGTTTTATAAAAATACAAATACTGACTTCTTTTTTTTTTAACTTTATTCAGCTTTAATGTCTATACAATTGATACGATCTAACAAGTTGTGTTGCACCATTAATTATGTGTTCATTTAAAGATTATACTTTTAAATTTTTATAGATAATCACTATGAATTTGAAGAGAAAATAACTAAATAAATGATTGAAGATTAAATATGTTGTAATTAAAAGAATAAGAACTAAATCTCATATAGAAATCAAGTGTCAATGAAAGAAATTAAAAAAAAGACATTAACTCAGTAAATTATTCAAGAGATACACTGCAATAAAAAAAACAAAACATACAAATAGTCAGATCTTAGCGAGAGATGCTATCTAATATTAATATCACTATAAACCATGGTGGTCTGTGAATATCTAGGTTAGAGGATTTATTTTGCAAGGAAAAAACTCATCACCCCTAATGCATTTTTAACTAAGTTAAATTACATTGTTGTTTGATTCATTGGGTCAAAATCTAATCGTTCTAAAGCTCAAATTTTAGCATCACTTTTTTTTTTATCTTTAATACCTAAAGATCATACTCTACAATGTAGTTTTACACCTCTAAATATTAAAGTCTACATCTAAATCCTAACATTAGAAATGTAAAATGAACAAAATGATTGGTGATAATTTTTTGATATTTTGACCAAACCTAAACAGATAATTATAAACTAGCTACAATATATATTTTTGTATTTTAAAAGCAAGAGAAAAGATGCAAATGTTTTTAGTTTTTTTTTAAATATGTTTGGAAGAATTTTAGGACTCGAACTTATGTATGAAAATAATTTTTTATTTATTTTTGAAATAAGTATTTTTATTTTTTTGTCTTCATGGGAATTTTAGAGAAAATTATGTATTTTATACCAAATTCATATCTTACATTGTAAGTAAGGAACACGAGTTACTAAGTGTTAACATGAATAGACACATAAGATGCATGCATCAACTCACAACACATGGTCATTAAGTGTGATGCCATAAAGTCGATGGTGTGTTCTTTCACGGCAGGGCACCCACAAGTACTTGACCCAATGGAAAAAAGACCTTTCAATGAAGTTTTTTTTTTCACAATTAAATTTGTTTGATATTATTTTAAAAAATAATCTCATTTAATGAATGAAATTTCAAGCTTACAAGTATTGAGGTCGCGAGAACAATAACAATTGTCTTGAAATCTTTGATGGAGATTCCATTGTTTAAATGGATACATGTCTCTAAAAATCTTGAATGGAGACCGTGGGTCAATTCTTAATTTATAAGGTTTAAGGTTATTATGAACTTAAATATTATTTTCATCATGTTAAGTTGTTTAGTTTATTGAGATTATTAAAAGTTTCCTTTTCTAGATTTTCACTACAAGGAAAATTTAATTCGAAGGATGCTATAATGATGATGCAAGAAGGTCATGGGAGAATAACACTACAACTAGTTAGTTTTAGCTATCTAAATATTTTTTTTTTTCAAATACCATGTTTTTTTATTTACTAACAAATAATTTATTTATATCATTTAGTGCTTGATTTCTGGTACAAGATGTAGAAAAAAGCAAAAAACTATGCACTAATTAAGATCTTCCAAATTAGGACGACGTGACATTCTAGAAGGAATTCATGTCACTATACATTTTAGAGGGCATATGAGCGGATTATATTGAGCACGTGATGTCTAGGCATTTCATTTGATCTTAAATTCTAGTGTATAGAATCAAAATCAGTGTTTTCTAGGTTTTGTTACCACACACATTAGCTACTCTATGTTGCTTGTTTCATATGCAAAATGAATAATGATTTCTTTTTCTTGTTTACATCATTTTTTTTTACAATTTATCTTACTAATATTTTCAAGTGACAATATTTTTTTTTCTTGTAGACTATGACTCTTAAATGCAAAACATCATCAATGAAATTTTTTGTTGAGATGCACATGTGGAGTAAGAACCATAAAAAAAAGTGCAGCATTAGTTCGTGGATAGTTACTCACACCAATTTGTGTAATGTTGGTTTTCACCAAAACATTTTCTTAAGTCATTATTTCATTGATTTTTTCTGACTATTTTTACTTTCTAGAAAACATATAATAGTCGGTTGAAGGAGAAATACATGGACGATCCCATCTGGATTTCAGTCCGAATGTATGATAGGAGGCAAGATCGTCCAATGGATCCACGAACTCTCTATCATTGCAAACAACAATTTGTGAAAGACCCATAGTGTTTTGACTGTTGAAGCCTCGTCCAAATCGATTTTGTTCACACAGACTTCAAAGCTCGGGTGACTTTAGCTGAGAAAGTACGTGATGAGACTACCAAACTTCGAGTTGAGATGGTTGAATTGCGCCTTATGCTTATGTATACACAATTAATTTGGGGTGATCCATGTGCTTCTCTTTTTTGGTTTTGCAATCCCTACCAACCTCTTCCTTCTTTAGTGTCATCTCAATTTTAGATTTATTGTGTTTGAATTTTGAATGTAAAAAATATGATTTAATTCAAAATATATTTTAATTGTTATATTATCTCGTCGACGAACGATTTCTGTCTGCGAGAACGTTAATAAGATAAGTATCGACAGATAAAGAGTTCAAATACTGATTAGATATTTACGCTGATAAAACTGTTAATTCTAGCAGATTTACAACATTTGCAAATACAATCAAAGAACAATCACCACAACATTGGTGTCTCCATAAATAAACTTAACCATAACGTTGACAATATCATCACCCAAATGCAACAAGTTTCACACACTGATCCGTACTACAAGACCAAGAAGAGGGCTTGGCCTTCCTCCACAGATTGATTCATGCATTAAACTACTGCATGTACGGGCCGTTTAAAGTCAATTGACTTATCAACTTCCAACTGAATTAATTAAGCCAGCAGCTGCTTGGTCAATTTACTCCTATGGCATGACTTTGTGTGAAGCACTCTTGGATTTTTGTTCAATAATTTAGAAATAGTTTCATCGATCTCTTAATTTTTACTTTTACTTTTGCAACTAAAATTAATCTCCATCTATGTATCCATTTGCTTTTATTTATTTTGTTTCAATCTTTTTTTTATAGGGGATATATAGATCGAGATTAATTAATTAATTATATATATATATATATATATGAAGCTTCTATAGCCATAAATGTTAAAGGTTCGACACCACACGATCATTTTGTGGCCAATTTTTCATTGAGATGCTGCTGGCTTTGGTTGAAAGAATGTGTAAGCATTTAATGGTACATGAAATTAAGTTTCAGGTAATATTGACTCAAATGCAAAATATGTAAATTTATCTTATTATTTCAGGATCTCATTTGTAGTTTGGTTAATGGCTTGCAAAATTAGCTAATTTTACCCTTAATTCATATTTTCTCCTCAATTATGTCCTCAATTGATTTAATTGGATATCTAATCTGTGCAATTATGACTGATCTCAACTATTTCTTCCAATTTTCTTCAACAAAACCCCAAATTGCTTATTTGTGAACTGAAAACATCTTTTTTTGAGACAACACCTCTATCTATCTATACTTCTTCACAAGGCAAGTTAACAAGATTAAAATTTATAAATATTTCCGATCGCCAGGTAAAATAGGGCTCGGCAAGATCAAGTCATCAAAGTTCATTCGAGAGCTTCACGCCAACTCATTCAACAAGACATACCTCCTGTATTTTTTTGCACCTGTTATTTTATTCAATTACATCTATTTAAGTATAAAAAGATTCCATTGATTAGACAAATAATTTGGTTCTTACAAGAACAACCAAGCTCATAGAAAAAGTTAATATTTTATATCAAGATGCAATGATGAGAAACTCAATCCAATCATAAAGTTTTCACCAAGTCATCCCCGATCCTTGAAATCATTTCGTCAGCATCACGTAAGCATGTGCAATGTTTGCAAGCACGTGTATTAGAAGTATTTTTTTCATGCTAGTAAATCCCTATTTCGGAAAATACATGTGTGGATCTAAATAAATAAAGGAGTAAAATTTTGATCATTTTAAATTTTTATAAAAGATTCATGTCTTGATTCGAACTCGAGACTTGCTATGTAGATCGTAATCTTTTTGCTATCACACCATGTTTCTTGAAAACGTAATAACTCGAAACCTACAATGCAGATCATAACCTGCTATATAGATCACAATCTTTTTACTATCACACCATGTTTCTTGAAAACATAATAACTCGAAACCTACAATGCAGATCATAAGCTTTCTGACACCATGCCACGCGTCTCGAAAAAGTACTAAAAATATACGGTGTTGACATATATGCAAGCTACTCGGCTGCTTCTGTTTTGAGTACTGATATAACATGGTAGAGGTTACTTGGCAGGGAAAAGCAAAGAGCATATGTTATCATTTATTCCATTCGGCATGAAATTTGCCAGAAGTTTTCACAGCACCAATACATGGGTAGGTGAGATCTTTATTGCAACTTTAGACTTTTTTCCCATCCAATTCACCGACAATTCACATAAGTTTGTCTACATATTTAGTGCAATGACCACTTTCCATTACCTCTTCACCACAACTCCTTCATTTCTTTCCGATCACTCTCGTACTTAGCATTATCATTATGATCTCTGCAATGCTTTTCTAAATAGTCTATCCCAAAACATGGTACAATCAAAGAAATTCAGAGGCGTCAGGCAACGCCAGTGGGGCTCTTGGGTGTCTGAAATTCGCCACCCGTTACTGTAAGTCTCACCCTCTTCCACTCACTTCATTAATATGATCATCTACCTCCTTTGGAAATATAAAGATAACAAGGGATATATATTTTTTTAAAAAATATATGGCTGTAAACCTAGCCAGCCAGCCACATTCTGATATGGGCATTTCTCTTTGATCGATGTACAGAAAAGGGTGTGATATGGGCTAGCTTGGGATATTAATTCAATGTTTCTTGTTTGTTTTGCGTGTAGGAAGAGGAGGGTGTGGCTGGGGACATTTGAGACGGCTGAGGCAGCCGCAAGAGCGTACGATCAAGCAGCTATATTGATGAACGGACAGAATGCCAAGACCAACTTTCCGGCAAGTCACCTTGATCAAGACATAAATCTCGGCAACGATAACAACTCTCCCTTCCCTGCCAAGGAACTGGCAGAATTACTGAACTCGAAGTTAAGAAAGTGTTGCGGCAAGGATCCTTCTCCTTCACTCACTTGCCTGAGGCTTGATAATGACAACTCTCGTATCGGTGTGTGGCAAAAGAAAGCCGGTTCTCGTTCAAGTTCAGACTGGGTCATGAAGGTGGAGCTTGGAAATTACAATAAGAAGACAGAGCCACCGTCGAAGGCTGAGATTGAGCCGGAAAAAGGTACGGAGGAAGAGGATAAAATTGCTATGCAGATGATAGAAGAGCTACTTAACTGGAATTGACCTTAATTAACCTCAATTTCTTGTGTGGTTTAGACATTAAACCTTGTTGACCTTTGTCCATGTCTTACATTGTAGAATCCCATCTCCATTCTCTTCCTCTACAAGCTGTCCGATTCCCCCCATGTATAGTTGCCAATCATAGACCCCCATGCCACCTCATAATCCCCTGGTTTTAGGAACTTAATTAGTCTTGTGATTGGTGACTGGAAATATTGTACAAACCAATAAGCACTTGCTTTGAAACCTACCACAATTTCTCAATTCAACTTGTGTTAATTAAGGGCCACAAGCCCAGATATAGCTTGTGGAGTGAATGTCTATAAAATCAACTTGCCTGATGTGCAAGGAGAGTGATCAGCCATTAACATGGTGTTCATCTGTGATTCAGTACAATTGCAGCAAAAGTTGTGGAAAAAGTACATATATTAGATCCTTTTTCTAAAGTGTGGGTCGAGTACTAATTAGATGAGAGTGACATGGACATGCATAGCTATCTTTTTATTATTATTATTATTAATGTGGGTGTTCGGGTCAGCTCGCGCGTATCTCGACTAATCTCACGGGTCCTGAAATTAACAATTATTTAAGCTTCTAGTAATCATCATATTACCAAACAAATGACTCAAACCTGAGATCACAAGGAGCAAACGTCTTAGTCACAAGCTCTTACTACTAAGTCATGGTTGTTACCTTCTTGTTTATAGGTGTGAGAATTAAATCATAAGAATATTGCAAGTACTTATATACTTGTGACAATGAAGTTTTAGAAAAATATGTATATGTATTGTTGTTGCTTGTGTGTCGTATAATATGATTTCATCGATGATCTTTTTTTTAATGAGAGTTGAAAAAATTATAATAGATTTGATGACATGTTGATATTGAAAATAATATTTTTTTAAAAAAATTACTTTAATATATTTTCAAGAAAAAAAATCAATTTGTGTTAACACACACTTAAAAAGAAAACATATAATTAAAGTAAACCTACTCTATCCCCCCCCCCAAAAAAAAAAAAAAAACATGCACATACAATACCACTACAAAAATATAATAATTTCTCAAATTTAATTAATAATTCTTTAAAAATCTAGATATAAAACTATAAAAGGTTAAAATGGAAGTTTAATTATATAGTTGGGAAATTAAATTTCATGTTATTTAAATATTTTTTATACAAAAGTTAATTCTTTGAATTTTCTATATTGCCATCGTAAATATTATAGCAATATGCATGTAAATGTCCCTATTTTGGATCATCATTGGGAAACCAATGCACCAATAACTGATGTAAACTCAAAAGACAAGAGAATTTGATTAAGACAATAAGCTTACCATTGATCATCCCACTGGAAACTTGTAATTAAGAAAAAAATAATAGATAGTGACAATTATCCAATTAATTGTGTATTTGAAAGAGAAATCCACTATAAATTAAGAAGCAGCACCAATTCGGTATGGACGCAATTATGACGATAATGGCGATGGAATGCTTTGTAGGTGTTCGTTTTAGGCAAGCTATACAACCTACTTGCCTTTACTCCGCCGCAATAAAAAATAAATTATTTTATTTTAGCATATAAATTTTTTTTTTGTCCCGCAGCGGACGATACCAGACAAGCTAGCACTATGGTCCTGTGTTCGATCCTTTGCATGTCCTTTCAAAACAGTTTGTAACAGTTAGAGTTTTATCTGCTCTCTAGATCTATAAAATATATTTTTTGGATAGTGGGGTTTTTCCTGATTTAAATATATATATATATATATATATATATATATATATTTAGTTTTGACTTTTAATTTTTATTGCTATTTATCTCTATATTAAATGCAGTTTGTTTTAAAAAAAAATAGAATAAGTTTAGTTTTGGTGGCGTGAAATGAGAGTGAAACTCTCTTATGCATATATAGTGAATGTTCTTTTGCTAGTGATCTGTTATCTCTATTTTTTTTATCTGTTTTGTCTATGTGTGGTTTGATATATTTTTAGTTTAAAGTGATTTTTTATTTATAGAAAACTTTTTTTAAGATTTATTCTTTTTATTATTATATTAAAAGTATTTGAGAACTCTGAGATTAAATTAATTTGAGATTTTAAAAAATATTAGATCATTTTTTATATATATTTTAATTTGTTAATATTAAACAAATATCAAAATATATAATTAGACTAACGTATTTAAAGAAAAAATACTTTAAAAATAATCTTTATCATTATTTTCAACACTTTATCATAATAAAATGAATATATATAAAAAAAAAACTAAATAATCAAAAGTTTCTTAGGCAAATAGGAAAGAAAAGTACACATTAACTTAGATTGTGTTTAATAGTTTGGTAATGTCTTATAATTATAATAATACTAGTTTTACTTTTATCTTTAATGTGGTAACAAGAAATTTGTAAAATTAAACTAAGATCATATTGGCAAATCACCATAATATGTTTTAGTCAAATTGTTTGAATCAAGAACAAACCTTTTTTTCAGGATAGGGACATGGTATTTAAGGGATTCAAGAGCAGACAACAACTCTATCCTACACCCCGTCTTTCGGGATATAAAAAAATGTTACAGAAATGTAAGAACTTATAATTAGTGGTCCCATCAAATATTCAAACAAAAGCAAAGATTTTTATTTTTTTTGGATCTGTCGAGGTTAAATAAGTTTTTCTGTATCATCACATGATCAAGAGTTCAAGCCTGTATGTTATTGTGATCCTATCATTTTAAATAAATATATTTTTGTGTATTTTGGATTATTTTGATGTGTTGATTTCAAAAATAATTTTTAAAAAATTTCAGCACGATAAACATTTTAAAAAACTACCAACACCACACTTCCAAATAATACGTGGGCTAAATTCATTTCACAGCTTGAATCACGCATCAAAATTTCTTACAGTGTAATTATGATGAATTTGACACGGAGAAGGGACAGCTCTTCGAAGCAGTTGGATGATCATTAATGAATGCCCCCAATGTATATGGTAGTGCGTGCTATCTCCTCTCGCCCGGCATCCATAGCTTTGTTGCTTGTTAGAGTTTTCAATACAAATACATTTAATGGCAAATGGATAATACATTCACAACAGTTTTTGAATTTGATCCATGGTTTATATTTTTTATAAATTATATTTGAATTTCAGCCATCAAAATTTTACTCGTTTATCTGATCTTGTAAAATATAAGTAGTTCTCGATCTTAAACCATAACATACATTTTTTATAAGAATCTGATCAGAGTTTTCAATACAAATACATTTAAGGACAAATAGATAATCCATGCACAACAGTTTTTGAGTTTGAGCCATAATTTATATTTTTTTTATAGGATTCTGAAACTGATAGAATTTTACTCGTTTATTTGATCTTATAAAATACAAGTAGTTCTCGATCTTGAGTCAAAACATATATTTTTTATAAGATTTTGAAATAAATAAAGTTTTAATCATTAATCTAAACTCACAAAATACTTTTAGAATTTCCTTAAAATCCAAAAAAATATATGTTTTGAATGGAAATGGGTGGGTGAGCATCGATGAACGAACGAGCGATCGATACGTAGATTTGTGTTTCTCCATGACGTAGAAGTGCTCGTGGCTCTCTGTCCATCCTTCTCGGCATGCTTATCAGTGAGTTCATGACAGCTCAACTGGTAGGGCACCTCTCTCTTTTTTTTTGGTTCATAATCTGTGAACAAAATATGTGGATCAAATAACTTGAATTTTTTATTTTTTTTACGGATTTATTGATTGGGTTGAGCGTTGGAAATTCGTGAAGGGTGCAATCTATCTATCTATCTAGAAACGTTGGAAAGAGTAATGGTGATGGAAACCTGAGTTTGCAAACTCAGGCTCATCAATGGATTTGACTCGCAGCAAATGATTGGAAATTTTGTGTCAGAGTTAAGAAGATGATTTCAAAAGGTCTTGAAATAATTAGATTAGGAGGTTGATTATGTGCAAAAGTTGTATGAAGGACAGATCTGACTATATGATCGAGCCATCCAAATCAGTCAATTTTCAGCTCTAATTTCAACCTTAGGCCCTGCATTTTTGGAGTTAAACACAAGCTGGCATGCATGGTGTGATGTTAACCAGCGAATCATCATTGTTGCATCCAACATGTGGAGTGATAAATGCAGATCTTTATGAACAAAATTATGAACTCCCAGAGTTTTTGCGATCAAATTTAATTTATAAAATGGGTTTCTTTCTTCTTCTTTTTTTGTTAGATTCAAGCCAAAGTAGCTTCATGTGAGAAATACATTTTGTTTTGTTGGTATTTTATCAAATGTTTAAAGCGGCTCTCTCTAAGCATAACTAAAACACGGTAGATCTCGAGTTCGAGTTTAAATTAAGATATGTATTCTTTATAAAAATCCTAGACAACCACGATTTTATTCATTCACTTGAAGCTATAAAATATGCTTTCGGGGAATAAAATTTCCTTAGTGTAAAAAAACATTGGAGATCTCTTTTAGATATATTGGGTGCTGATAATCTTAAAGGCACGAGAAAAGAAGGGCACAGAGAAAGATTTAACAGGCTGATAAGAAAAAAAATGACTTTCTGATCTGATCCTGGGAAGAAAAACCACAAGATTATTCCACATAGGGCGATCGACAGAAAGGACTATCATTGCAACATGCGAACTCTATTAGCAACAGTGATATTACCAGTTCAAAATTTTACATCTTATGTGACAAAAAAACACGACAGATACTACTATTAACAATATTATGGCGGAGAGCCGAAAGTATGGAGGCCACAAAACATAACTCGGCAACACTTTCAGGTGCTGATCACATTCTATCAGCGAGATACTTGGCCAGAGAGTTGACAGGCTTAGCAGAGTCAACATTTGCCGTGCCCCTATGCCGAATCTTGATCCGAGCAAGGTAATCAGCTGCAATCCAAGCAAAGCTCAGCATCACTGAAATACCAGAACCATGTGGATCTTGTAAATCCAGAGACTTCTTCACCCAATGAGGATGGTAGGCAACCTGATACCAGGCTGACGCCTTCTGCTCATAAAGCTTGTTCTTTTCACCATCCTCGTGTTGCTCAAACTCTAAATCCATTTTCTCAAAGATTTGCCTGAATTCTTTCTTTAAGGAATTGTAAGAATGTTTAAGCCTATCTTTCAGCTCTCCTTGCTTCCGGCTGCTGTACTTCGGCATAGACCATATGTGCCCTGTTACGACCTCTTCTTCCCGCTTCACTTTATACTGAGAAAGAAGGCCATTCAACTGCCCATCATACGAGCACTTTCGATCCCAAGCATCACTGATATAATCACTAGCTCCCACTACTTCAAGATCAGAATCATATGGGATATCACCAGGCACGAGATTATGCTCGGAAGATTCAGCTACACCTTCATCATATGCATCTTTTATCTGACGATATAGCCTTCCCAGAATTTTCTCTGACTTGTAGGACTGGTATTCCTCTTTCCCCATAAAATCTGGGTACATTTTGGGTTTCAAATATGAAGGCATGGAAACAATTTTCCCAGTCTTGGGAAAATCAACAGCTGTAGCGGCTAACTCTGCAAGCGTTAGGCAGTTCTCGTCCATGGCACCATGCTCACTCAAATCAGCGTGAACCACATGTGCATTGCATATCGACCCTAAATTCTCATTCACCATGTTTTTTGCAAAGAATTCTATGATATCCTGTATGACAAAAATCCAAAACATTAGTAATTTGCCTGGCATGCATGGAATTCTATGTGGTTTATCCCCCAACCACAAAATTATTAAATGGCCTACAATCCGAATCCTCAGCGGTATTCAGAAATGTATACACAGATGCAAAATCTATAAGCCTATGTCAAGATGAAAATTTTCTATTAAAATCAGAACCTGCACCCCTATATTGCTCAAACTTCTAACATTGCATGAACTAGTTGACCCTGACGATTGATGGACGCAGATGGTTAAGAGAAGGTGCAGATACAAGACTTGTAGCTCGGAAAATTGGATGATACTGAACTTGAGAACTGCTATCATATATCCAGGATTAAAAGAGACAAATACAAAAAAGGCTCCCAGTATTTTTATGAAAGTTAAAATTGCATGAAGGTTCTTCACATGGGTATTATGCATAAGATTAGGGACATGTACGAGTTACCCAATTTACAGAGTAAAGGAGGTGAAGAAACTCTCTCTCAAGGTAACAGGAATGAAAAATATATTTGCAGATAACATATCAAGCACTACAATATTCCACAAACTTCAGAGGTAATATTTGAATAAAGCACATAGATACCTTATGATTGACAGGACGAGCAAGAAGTTTGGCTTCTGCAGCATCATACTGCATGGGTATCCAGCTCCTCTTACTAGGAGGAATGAGGTTTTCATCCCAAGTGACAAAGTAGAGATCCCCATCCAGATCACTACCAGAAGCTTCATTTGTGTGGGGCCTCTCACCTTTCTGAGGGAAGACAAGGCAATCATACAAGTGGTGAAGTCCTGGGGCATCAACCGCTTCCAAAACCCTTACATCTCCAGGATGAAGACAGGGGTTCTTAGCTATTACCACGGTCCCTTTGACAACTTGAAGATTCTTCTTGGTCTCACTAAACTTTGCGCCATGCTTCACAAAACATTTTTCCAAAGATGAATTTGACACTTGAATAAAGCATTGTCCTTGTTCAAGCACCCCTAGCTCGTCCAAGCAGCCCATCAACCATCTTCCTGAGGGAACAAAAATTCGAGCCTTTTCTCTAAGGCCCCAAAGCTGTGCAGCCCTTATACAAGTTAGCATTCCTCGTAAATGAGGTTCCCTATGAGGCTCGAAACCTGCACTCAACATTAAAGCAGCAACATTCTCTTGGTCAGCACATGATGCAGTGAGGACATCAAATGCAACATCCGAGTTCACAAGCATTTGGTTTAGATTGGAGACCATAGTTTCCTGCATCTTCCAGAATACTTCATCAGGAACATTGAGACTTGAGAGCAATGTAACTATCTGCCTGTTTAGGAAACCAGGTTGAAACCTAGTCCAAGAACAGATTTCCAAAGTCGTGTGGTTTGATTGGAACTTGTTCATGCTCATCCTCAAAGACAAGCGGGCACCGTCACCTTTCTCTGGCCAACAAGCCACCACTCCTTTGCAACCAGCATATCTGATTTGGTAAGCACAGGGGGGGTCAATATCTAACTTGAGTTTCTCTGCAACTTCCCTGGCAAGATCTGGAGTGATAGTGCCAATGCCATCGGAGAAAACATAGCCATTCCTTTCAATATCAGGAAGATCAGAATTAACCTCCTCTGGTGGAACTTCTACAGTCGCATAAGTGGAGGAGAAACACTGACCCATTCTTGCAGAACACTTTGCAATGTTCCTATTGGTGAACTTCCCCATCCAACTTTTAATATCCAGCACACTTGTATTTCTTTCTTCAGCAAAAAACCAAGCAGACTGGTCCCTCAATTGATTGGACGAGAAGGCAAGAAAAGAGTATCTCCGGCCACATAAATAAAACCCTTCAGTCAGAATGCTCCTCACCCGTTTGAAGATTCTAGTTTTCTGAGGGAAGGAGCTAGAAGTGATGTCTCTGACAATGGGAGCAACATAATAGCTTAGAACATTTGAATTCATTCTCTGCAAGCCCTCATCCATGAAGGTAACTCTGAGAAATCGATCAGCAACATCAATGTATTTCCTCAAAACCCTATTGGAGAGTTCGACTTCAGGTGGAAGGCAGTAGGCTTTAGTTGGTGTGATGACCAGCCTTCTAACCTCTATAATGTCGCCCAAATGTTTCGGATTTTTAGAAAGTTTTGGGTTCTTCAGCAACCATCCTTGGACAGCTTTGAGCTCGCTGTAAGCATTGAACACCGGGTGTCTGTAAGTACAGATGTGCTTCAGTGCAGACACATTGACTTCAGCATGTTGATTTCTCAGCAAGTCAAAGAAGTCATTTGATAATTGATGCTGATTGAATATGCCTTTATGCATGACAGCATTCACCAAAAACAATACCTCAAAAGCTATTCCCTCCTTGTGATGAATACAAAAGAATGGATCTGACATTGGCATTCCAAAGTCCGGTTCATCTAAAATCCTAATTGGTCGTTTGAGGTTTTCTACCCGAACCCTCTGTTCCTTGAGATACTCCACAGCCTTTCTCAGCTTTGAACCATGACGAGGAGGGATCGATACTCTATAAGAATGGCACCGACCAATAGCCCCGCTCGGTGTAAAATCGGTGGTCCGGATCCAAGGATCATCATCATCCAGCAAATCAAAAGGAACTGATACATCAATGTCATCATTAGCAGTTCTATACCAGACCCAAGGTGCAGAAGCCAGCTGCAACAGAAGAACTAGACATGATGTTTCATTGTACTGCGTGATCTCATTAATGTCTCTGACTAGGAACTCCACTTTAAAATCACATTTTATAACAGCATGATCAGCTGTACTTTTGAGGGAGAAAGCAGTATTGCTAGAGAAACAAAACCTGCATGCTCCATCAAAAGGATCTACTAGAAAATTCGCACCAGAGGGAGGTCCTCTCCAACCAGCAAAGAACTTGTCGCGACTAACCAAGGTCCCTATCTCAATGCCCACATCAGACAGCTTGAAGGGAATTATTGTCCTCCTCCGCTGATTCAAAGTGAAAGGATTTTCAGGCCCCAAGCTAACCTTCAATGCCCTGTTATTCAAGAAGAGCTCACAGCGCCCTGCAGCATTCATAGCCCATGTTGTTGATTCAGTTAAGGCAAAATGCACAAATGCATGTGGCACCACTCTCCTATAATCTTCTGTGCTTTTGGTTTTTGTGATGTCAGTGATCTCAAAGTCGGGATAGGACTCAGGAGGAGTCCATGAAGTTTTCAATCTACACCGCCAAACAACTCCGATCGCTCTTTCCAAGTATTCAACAAGATCTTTTGCAGTCACATGAATGTCAAACCCACCAACACTAACTTGGGTTACCACTGTTTCCTTTGCACTTCTTTCTGCCTCCATTCTAATTGTTAACGATTCACCTGCTGCTAAAGATTATAGCAAAATCTTCTACCAGGAACCTGTTGAAGGAAACATGACAAACAGAACAGAGATATTAAAGCTTATACACGCTTGCAACACATTGAACATCAACCCAACGCATTCTCCCAAATAAACAAATGAAATATAAAGCTCGGCAATTTACAGCACAGACTATCAAAATTTCATTCTCTGACTACATATTTCAAATGTACCAGAATTTTGATTTAACCCCATTAACACAAAACCAAAGTATTCAACTTCCCACGCATACAACCATGAAATGCTTAGACATGAATGTGCTCCACAAGAAGCATCATTGGTCCACAGCAAAACCCAGGAAACACTACTTAACACAAGCAAAATAAATCAAACGTGTAATATATCGTATACATCAAAATTACAAAACAAGCTCTTTCTCGCTAAGCAAAATACTTTTTCCAAGTTTACGAATAGAAACAACTCATTTGAGAAGTATAAATAATTAAAATAAAATTCCAATTCTCTTTAACACTTAGGGGTGTTTGGAACTGCATTTCAATAATGATTTTGATAAATTTTGAATTTATTTTATTTTTATTTTAAATTAAATTATTTTGGTGTTTTCTAGATCATTTTCAGCTCACATTGTGATTCAAAAACACTTTTGAAAAAAATTGAATATTTTTTATTACTTTAAATTAAGTTTTTGGTCTTTTAATATTATTTTTTATGTTGATGTGATTTTTTTAAAAAAAATATCATTTTGATATATTTATAAACAAAAATTATTTTAAAAAATAATCATATTTATAATAAGACAATTAATCAGTTACCAAAAATAATTTCTACAAACCACCATAAACCCATTTCATATACGAACAACATTTTTTTAAAAGCGACACCCGGGACAAACTAATTATCATATAAACAATCTAAATCAGTGAAAAACATGATCATGTATTATTAGAGTAGAAGGAAAAAAAAAAGCAGGCACTGTCCCCTGTAACAAATTTACCAAATAGAAAATTTTACCAAATAGAAACAATCCATTTGTGAAAGCTCTCAGCTTTAATAATAAAAAAAATTAAAAACACCCAAATTCCGTTCTTTATACACTTTCTCAGCAACCAAACAGAATTTCAACAAACCCCATCAACCCATTCATTAAAAAGAACCCATCTTCCCATAGCAAAACCCAGGACACACTTGATAACACATGAACAATCTAAACCAATGCGTCATATAATCATATACTCTTGAGATAACGAAACAAAACCATTTTATCAAACTTAAATTTATCAAATGGAAACAATCCTTTGGAGAAAGTTTGGCGTTTCAACCAGGAAACCCTAAATTCCGTTCTCCTTACTCTCTCTAAGTGGCCAAACAGAATTTCAACAAAACCCATCAACCCCTTTCATAAAAAGGAACCCATTTCCCCATACTAAAACCCATGACACATTACTACACACAACCTAAATGAAAATGATCCACACAATAATGTATCATCAAAATAAAAGTACTAACCTTTCTGTTTATCCCTTTTAAAGTAATGATCCTGATCAAGCTAGAGTTGAGACAATCTTCATGGGTTTTCAGTGAGTTTGAGAATAAGATAGTTTGAGTGACTAAACAAAGAGGACGAAGGTGAGATACATATAGCATGTTTTCTGCTTGCATGAGAAGTTGTTCTGGTCAAAGCTTGCATGTGAAGTTGTTCTGGTCTGGACTTGTAGTTGCCTACAAGGAGAAGTTGATTGGAGAGAGATTTTTTTTTAAAGCTTTGAATTTTGATCGCTTTCTCTTCTTTTTCTATTTAATATTAGTAAATAATATGGTTTATATATGTTATATAGTAAAAGAATATTACATTTTAACCTTGATGCGATTTAAAAACACTATTTAAATAGGATGAATCAATTCGACATCATTAGGTGATTTTTTTTATGTTTCTGAATTTATATCATCGAGTTATTTTTATGTTGTTGAAAATATATTAAAATAATAATAATTTAAAATACAAAAATAAAAAAAAAAGTTTTTTAAAATACAAAAATAAAATATCATAATTTTTTTTTATATATGTATATGTATATGTATGGTTGGAAAACAACGAGCTCTAACTATACATATATATATATATATATATATATGAAATTTGGCCGCTTGGCATTGCGATCCCACCAGCTTTTGGCCAAAATTTAAAAAATATTTATTTATTTATTCATTTTAAATGAATATTTTTTTATATATTTTAGATCATTTTGATGTGCTAATTTCAAAAATGATTTTTAAAAAATAAAAAAACAACATTTTGATGTATTTTGAGACGATAAACACTTTAAAAGTTACCGCAACCACCCTCTTAAACAAGCACAGGTTCCGTATTGGATGAGATGAAAAGCACAGGTTCCGTATTGGATGAGATGAAAAGCACAGGTTCCGTATTGGATGATGGTAACACCATCATCTCTCATGAAATATAGTAATTTATTTTGTTCAAAATATATTATTATTTCTTATTTTTAAAAAAAAATTTGTTAATATCAACACATTAAAATAATATCAAAATAAATAAATAAAATAAAATAATTATTTTTCAAAAATATTTTTGAAATGCAGTGTTAAACAGATACTAAATCTTCCAACAAATTATGACTTTTTGCAGTTATTTTATTTTTGTACATCAATATACTTTTTAATTGAAAATATATTAAATAATTTTTTTCATAATTTTTAATATTAAAATAACTCAAATACACTAAAAAATATCAATTTAATATTTTTTAGATGAAAAATATATTATACGGAAAAAAACAAACAAAACCTTTGATGGAGATGATTTGCACCCACATATATTAATAACTTTCTTCCGAATTCCCTATATAATTCTTATGTCGATGATTGAAAAATAGGATGAGTTTATATAAATGAAAGTTTGAAATTAGATGGTGTTGTATCATGGGAGTCAAAATTACACATGTAACTATCTAGTATTTCAAGAATTATTTAGTTTATTTTCTTTTCCGCATAAAAAAGAAGCTAAAATTTATAAAATAATTTATTTAAATTGGATAGAACCAACTTATCCAAAGTAGGAGAAAAACCATTTTATTAATATAATTTAATTTGTTGATTCTTTTGATAAGGATAACATTGATTGAACCTATTAATGGAGGACTAAAATGTACATATGTTTTCTGGTTAATAGATTACATGAGAAGTTGTTTTGGTCAAAGCTTGCATGTGAAGTTGTTCTGTTCGGGACAAGTAGTTGCCTACAAGGAGAAGTTGTCTTTGCCTTTTAACTTCTTCTTTTTTTTAAAAAATAATAATAATATGGTTTGTGAGTGTTGAGATTGTGGTTTTTTATTTTATTTTAAAAGTATTTTTTATTTAAAAATATATTAAAATGATATTTTTTGTTTTAAAAAAATATTTTTGATATTGACATATAAAAATATCTAATAAATAATAACGTTTTTGAAATATAACGATAAACATTCTATAAAATAAATAAAAAATAGTACATTTTAACATGGTTGCCGATTTTAAAACACTATTTAAGTAGGATGAATCAATTCGACATCATTATAGGTGATTTGTTTTATGTCATTGAGTTGTAATTTTTTTTATAAATGATGCAATGTACTTGTATTATATAGCAATAATTATTTTTTAAAATGATTTTTATTTAAAAATATATTAAAATAATTTAAAAATACTCATACGATAATATTTTTAAAATAAAAAATAAGTTTATTAAAATACAGAAATAAATATCATTATATATATATATATATATATATATATATTACTGGAATACAACAAACTCTAACCTTCAATATTGGATGAAAAGCATGAGTGTTGCATTGGATGTTGGTAAGAGTACCATCTCTCATAAAATATATAGATTTTTTTTGTTTTAATTTTTTCAAACAAATTTTTATTTATATCAGCATATCTACATAATTTAAAAACAGATAAATAAAATATTTTTATTTTATTTTTTAAAAAAAATATTTTTGAAATATGATATAAGCAGATACTAAATCTTCCAACAAATTATAACTTTTTTGAATTGTTAGTGTAGATCAATATATTTTTTAATTGGAAATATATTAAAATAAATTTTTTTTACATAATTTATGATATTAAAATAACTCAAGAATATCAATTTAATATATTTTTAGATGAAAAATATATTATACAGAATATATTTAAATATATTTAAAAAAAACATTATTATTAATATTAACACTTATAAATAGTTTTTAATAAATAAATAAAATAAAATATTTATTTTAAAAAACAAATACTTTTAAAATACAGTGTCAAATAGATATTAAATCTTCCAACAAATTATGACTTTTTTGCATAGTTATTTTATTTTTGTACATCAATATATTTTTTTAATTAAAAATATATTAAATAAGTTTTAATATTAAACTAACTCAACTACACTCAAAAATACTAATTTAATATTTTTTAGACGAAAACTATATTATACGGGAAAAAAACAAAACAAAATCTTTGATGGTGATGAGTTTTATATTTATGTGAGAAGAAAAAATAATTTTAATTGATATACTATTTTCTTTTCCGCATAAAAAAGAAGTTAAAATTTATAAAATCATATCAAACAAAATAATTTATTTAAATTTGATAAAACCAACTTATCCAAAAAAATGAGAAAGATGGTTTTATGCATATAATTTAATCTGTTTTTGCTTCCTACAATACAGATAGGTTCTGTTGATTTTTCTGTTAAGGACAACAGTGATTAAAACTATTAATTGGAGACTTCAATTGGTTAATATTGAGACTTTGATGACATTATAAAAATATGATTTATAGTTTAGGGACCAATTTGTAGTCATCCGAAAATATTATATCCTCTCACTCCATGAGGAGACAAGCACAAAGAGGATATTCGAGTTCCTACGAATATTCTATTTTCCTTTATGCCTCGCATATCTCTCTCTAACAGCCGGCCACCTCTGATTTCTCTCTCCTCTTCTCTCTCTCATAATAAAAAGAGTTAAGAGTAAATAATTACCATCACCAAACATTTAACGATCGTCTTCTCCAGCGGCAGTGATCTGGTGCGGCGAGGAAAAATAATGAAGTTTTGGAAGAGCTTAAGTAATTTAATGGAGGAAACGTTGCCGGATTGGAGAGACAAGTTTTTATCTTATAAAGATTTGAAGAAACAATTGAAGCTAATTTATCCTAAAGACGGTGATAAGCCACTGAATAAACGGCCTAGATTGGATGATGATCAATTGGACAGTGGTGAGGTGGAGAAGGAGGTAATTGATTTTGTTAGGGTTTTGGAAGATGAGATGGAGAAGTTTAATTCTTTTATTGTCGAGAAAGAAGAGGATTCTGTTATCAAATGGAAGGTATATTTTTTTTGTTTTATTTTAATTTCGATATAGTTTTTATTTTTGTAGCTCATGGCTATTTGGTTGGTATTGGCTTTTTTTTATTACTATTGATATTACATGTTTAATTTTTTTTTTTCAATATTAATATGTCTTCAGTGATTGAATTTTGTTTTTACGGCTTTTATGAAATTGTTTGTGAGTATTTGGAAAAGAAAGAAAGAAGGTTAACTCATGGATCATGCTTCCTCCTTTGGAAGTGGATCCCAAGAGAGGGAGGTAATCTGGATTCAGAGCTCAATTGCATACGAGTGATATCGAGTGTATTGAATAAACTTTTTGGGTTTGAATTGTATTTGTAGAAGATAGGAATTTGTGTGTTTAACGGTTGATGTAGAATTCAAGTGATTGGTTGACATGAACATGAACATGAACAAGAAAAAGAGAGCGAGATTTATAAACTTGAAATGCATGTTTTTTTTATAAAGTGATGGGATTTGGGAGAATGTGGCTGGAATTAATATGTATTTCAATTGAAATGTGTTTTTTGGGCCGTGGTTGCAATGCAGGAGCTACAAGATAGAGCAGAAAAGGCGAAGGATTCAAGTGAAGAGCTGATGAAAGTAGGGAGGGAGATAGTGGATTTTCATGGAGAGATGGTGTTGTTGGAGAATTACAGTGCCCTTAACTATACAGGTATTTGTCTCCCTTTTCCGTGGTTGGTGAAATCCTGTGATCTTTGTGGATTAAGAGTGGGGAACAGTTTCATTGAATATGATTTATATCCTTGTAAGCCACTGGCCTTTTGGTTACATTGTCAAAGCTATGATAAATGGCTTACAAATCGAGACTCTGGCAAATAAGAATGCATATCAAGCTGACATGAGTTCAGTAGTGCCTTGATGGGAATTGATTAGACTCTTATGGAGATAAGTATCTAACATTGCGTGCATGAGGGGTCATTTATTTATTGATCGAGGTTGTTTTTTAAAATGTTTTTGTTTAGAAATACATTAAAATGATATTTATTTTATTTTTAAAAATTTAATTTCAAGTAAAAAAATCATTTTTTTAAAGTAATTTTCAAACGCAGTTTTAAACACCTTTTTAGTGGAAGGAAAAAAAGGCAAGAAATAAACTTGCCATGAGGTAGCTACTTATCCTAAACCGGGCCTGAGTCGAAGATGTGCCTGGAATGGACCCATTCAACAACTCGAAATTATACTTCTGAATCTTTTGCCTTCTGTTTGCAGGACTAGTGAAGATACTGAAGAAATATGATAAGAGAACTGGAGCTCTGGTCCGCGTGCCCTTCATCCAAAGGATTATGCAACAACCATTCTACACAACTCATGTACTTAACAAGCTTATCAAGGAGTGTGAGTCGATGCTTGATCATATTTTCTCTAGAAAAGAACCATCAGTCTCACCTCAAATAACTGCCGAGATAAGCGGCGGACGCGAAACCGAAACTTCATCCGAAAGTTCAGAGAGGTCACTCAGAATTCCCACCGAGCTCCCAGAGATAGAGTACATGGAAAGCATGTACGTGAAGCTAACACTGTCAGCACTTCGCGTCCTGAAAGATATTCGAAGTGGAAGCTCAACTGTAAGTGTTTATTCATTGCCACCTTTGCAAAGTAAAACGCCGGAGGGGGATTGGAATAAAGTTAATGTCTTGGAACAAGCGGCCAAATGAACTTTTTCATTCTGCTTTCGAGAAAATCTGAATTACTAGCTTGTTAATCTCTCTTTCTCTTATATCATACACATGGATTCAGAGGCCGCGACATTGGTGTTAAATCATAGCTTAGTGACGCCATTTTATTCCTGTAAATTCTTAAATATTAGAAGGATGCTGCCCTGTTATTTGTTTTTTTGTGGAATATAATTTTGGCTGTGACTTTTATGATGTTGTTGAACAATTAATTTCACACCGTCATTTTCATCAACTTATGTACCTCAAAGTGTACTTCAGTTTCACTAAATTTTGGTTTAATATTTATGGGAAGATGGTTTTTACTTTTAATAATACATGAATATTTATTAACTGAATATTATATATTATTCAATATAAAATAATATATATATATATATATATTAAAAGTATAAATTTTATTCACATATCTATATCTTGTGATGAATTTGACATTGTAGTTTTAACCATGTTTGAAAAAAAAAAAGCTAGTGATTTGTTGTTTGGTTATTTATTAATACTCATTTATATAGGACCCACCAATAAAACCTCTCAAACCTCCGGATCATGAAAAACAAAAGATTTCTTGTATCATCTTTTCTATTCACAGAAAAGAAAAATCAACTAGGAACTACTTCTACCGAGGCCAAATATTCTTTTGCCTAGGAGGAAATGAGTGTGTTCTAGAGGGAAGCCGCCTTCGTCATTATTGTTATCCTGCTAACACTGGTATTATTATATAAAAAAAAATTGTAATTGCTTAATTTACATTAAAAAAATGAAAAAAATGGGATGAAGAATAATTGATAAAGAATAAAAATAAAAATTGGGATCTTGAATAATTGACATAAAAAAAAATGTACTTGATTAATTAACATAAAAAACAAAAAAAATCTGGGATCTTGAATAATTGACACAGACAAAAAAGAATATGACATGCAATCTTGAATGATTTGTAAAAAAAAAAAATAGAATCTTGAATCATTAAAAAATAATATATATAAATATATGTGTGTGTGTTCTTTAAGTAATTTCACAAGTTGACAGCAATATGAAAAACGTAGTAATAAAACACACAAAATTGTTTTTCATTAAACCTTAAAACTTAACCACAATTTTAATCAAATACATAAATTTCAGTTATGAAACGCAACTAAAAGTGTTTTTCATGAAATTATTTTTTTTTAAACTTCAACCACAACAGCAACTGCAATATCAAACACACTCTAAGTAGTGTTTATTAATATTCATATTTATTATTAGATATATGGTTTCATGTGGACATGTCAAGTTGCCATGGGCTTAACATGTTTTTTCAATATATATATATATATATATAATATGCTATTTAATTGTTTTGTTTTGGTGGGTAATATTAACTTTAATATATTTTTATAAATGCCAATTTGTTATTGTATTATATTGATGTATATGTTTTGTAGAGTTATGTATAAACATGCGCCTGTAGCTCAGTGGATAGAGCGTCTGTTTCCTAAGCAGAAGGTCATAGGTTCGACCCCTATCTGGCGCGATAGATTGTCCTCTCTTTTTTTTGTCACTGTTAATGAATGTGGTTCTTGCTGCACCCGAGAAACTCATTGCACATTTTTACGTGTTCAACCTAACCCAGGCTTCATCTTCTTTATTTCGTGAATGAAATTTTCTCAGGGCTCGCGGCCAAACTTCAAAGATGAATATTTTCAACATTTTTCACACCAACCCTGCTTATATAATAATGATGATGATGATGATTTTCAAATGCCCTCTGGATGACCAACCTGTTCCTCTTCTGACTCTGACCTGCTGCCCATCACCTTTGCTAATATATCTCTGCACTCAGTCTCCATTGCTTTCTGTGAAACTTTTCAAGGCCTTGATCTCCTTGAATATATCCATCTTTGATAAAAATGTCCGTTGTTGCAGAAGCACCTGGATACCTCCAAGTCTTTTCTGATGGTTCTGTAAAAAGATTTGCCTCCAAAACGGTCCCTGACTCAGCGGGATCATATTCCGATGGGTTCAAGTTCAAGGATGTGGTGATTGACTCATCGAAGCCAATAACCGCGAGGCTGTTCGTTCCTGATGCTCAAGAAGGGTCTGTTAGTCAGCTTCCAGTTGTGGTTTATTTTCACGGTGGTGGCTTTTGTATTTGCTCAACCACCTGGCTTGGATTCCATCACTTCCTTGGAGACTTCTCCGTTGCATCCCAGTCGATTGTCCTTTCCGTTGACTATCGTTTGGCACCGGAGAATCGCCTTCCGATTGCTTACGATGATTGCTTCCGATCACTTGAATGGCTAAGTAACAACGTAAGTTCTGAACCCTGGCTTAAGCAGGCTGATCTTTCTCGAGTTTTTCTATCTGGAGACAGTGCTGGGGGGAACATTACACACCAGGTTGCTATCAGGGCAGTGAGGAGTAAGACCTCTCAGGTTGAAATCAAAGGATTGATGTCGATTCATCCTTATTTTGGAAGTGAGAAAAGGACCAAGAATGAGATGTCGGAAGGGGCACGTGGAGATGTGGCAATGAATGACATGTTCTGGGGTTTAAGTATTCCAGAAGGGTCTAACCGAGATTACTTTGGATGTAATTTGGAGATGCAGGATGTATCTGCAGCTGAATGGAGTGTTTTTCCGGCAACGGCGGTTTATGTGGCCGGCTTGGATTTCTTGAATGAAAGGGGTGTGATGTACGCCCAGTTTCTGGCAAAGAAAGGGGTGAAAGAAGTGACGCTGGTGGAATCTGAGGGGCAAAATCATATCTTCCATGTGTTTTATCCCAAATCTGAGGCAACTCGCGTTCTTCAACAACAGATGAGTGAGTTTATGAAGATCCATTAGAATCCCAGGTGTATTTCATGTAGATCACAGGCTAGCAGTTTGCCAAATCATAGAAAAATTGACAAAATGCTTGTAGGAAGGATCTCTAGCTTGTAATAAATAAAGATTGAAATAAATAATCTCAATGAAGTGCATATCCGCAAATGGTTTTTCAGAGTTACTTCAAAAGGGCTGGTGGTGATAGGAGTCGCAACATAAAAAATCTTGAACCTTTTATCGCCATAGCCAGTGGTAGAAGAAACCTCCATTTCCTGCCGTAACATACTGATCTTTCTGACTTTGTATTAGGCTTTCATTCAAAGAAAATCTTAAAATAAAACAGACTGATCAAGTGCATCAGCAATTTTGAAGAAATACCAGAAGATTAGGTTGAGCAACCCTTTAGAAGACCAACCTATATTTATTTTTTTGAACAGTTTATTAATAATTCTCAGGTCTTACAATCTTAACCTCAAAGGAAAGAAACACAATCATGATTCATGATTTTTGGCTCTTGTAAATCCTGAAAAGGCTGGTTCCTTTAGATGACCATCCTAACATTTTCTGGTGTTAGTAATCGTGGCATCTTCCAACAACAGATGAACGAGTTCATGAGGAGCAATTAGCATCTCAGATGGCTTGACAGATCATATGTTCATGAGGAGCCATTTTCTGGTGCTAGTGATTTTGTAAGAACATGGGACAACCAGATTTTTATTCGCTCACATATACCACAAAGTACAGTTTCCGGAAAGATGATTTCCTCGAATCCAAAAAAAAAAAATCTTAGATGGCGTCACAAATCATATGTGCATGCTGCCACCAGCTAGTATGAAAATATACTGATCTTGTTTGGATATGGCAGCCATGTGAGAAGAGTTGGTATGAAGGATTCTCTAGTACTGCTATCACAATAAATATTCCAACCACATGTATACTATTAAGATGTGATTCTAGCAATGTAATTACAGTAAATAATCAAATCAAAATGTATCCAAAACGTTTTCTCTTAGATCTTCAAAATGTTTGATGGTAACATGAATCACAATACAAAACTATTGTGAAGCTCCACCTCCTACAGTGGAAGGTAGAAGCCTCAATTCCATCCATTACCGGCTGATAAGCTGTTTCAAGAAATATCAGAGTATATTATGCAAATTAATATCCACTGACCTCAATATAGAATAACATGATATCTAAAACATATCATTATATACTGTTGAACCTATACAGAAACAGTCGGGGAGCCCATATTGGACTTGTTTTGTTATCATTTTGAACAAATTAAACACATGACTGGCTGCATTTACATGAATACCTCAGGTCCAATTGTATCATACAGATGCTTCTACTCATCAAAAGTGCTCATGAAACCACCGATGAATCCAGCTCCATTGCAATTCCCACACAGCATTTCCTTTCTGCCTCTGCAAGATAACTCAATAAATAAGAAGTGATTCATGTGTGACACAGCCCACAAGATCAGGTACTAATTAAACTCTGGTCCTTGACCCGTGATGAGAATTTACCCACAAAGCCAACATGAATCACCAGCTTTAAATCGGCCATTGAAAATATCAGCAGAGTTCACTCCACTACCTTTGCACTGAGAGCACAGAACAGCACCTGGTAATTCGACAACGAAACAAAAGTATAAATCAGTAGTAGCTGCATATTCTTTCACAATCCCAAGATGGGCTAAATAACTTCAGTTAGCTTACCATTTCCATCACAGTCAGCACAAACCATACTATTCGGTTTCGTGTTTTGATTACTTGGAGCAGCCTATTAAAAACAATTTGGAAAATGTATATTATGAGCAGACTTATGATTTTGAACAGGGAGAATGATATGAAACCTGACCTTAACTCTGACACAGCAACGTCTAGCAGCTGAAGAGTTGTGAAAAAACTCAAGCACCCCAAGAACATTAATTTCTTGCACACCAGAGTTGGTTCCATGTATTCCTGTGAAACGAAATTCAGGGTGGATATATATAAACGCTATACTTGAAGAACATGTGCGTATATGGATATTTGAAAAAGTTACCTGAATCTTGTTGCTTCGCTCTGATCGGAAGAACAAATGGTGAGCATGAAGCCATGCCAATGAATAGTGAATACAGTGGAGTCAGCTGTTAGGCGATGGGTGGCAATCATGAGGATTAGATAGTGAATAAATGGGCTTCTTGAACTCTTGGTGGGCCTTTGTTGCCTTGAATGAAATCTCAGCCCATTCTCGTTCCCCAACAAAAATTGATCTCGGTTTTCCAAATGGGGTCTACTTTGAATTCAAGATGACGTGGAATTTTTAAAATAAAAAATTACCTAGATAATAATATATTTTTTAAAATGAAAAAAAATTAAAATTCATATGGTTGATTTATATGGGTTAAATAATTTTGATTAACTTCATAATATATTTAGAAAATTAACGATAATAAAATCAACCTATGATAACCGATAATAATAAAAATAAATATTTTTTCTATGAAAAGATAACCTCTTAGTTTTTTTAAAATATTTTTATTGATTTTATTTAATATAAAATTAAAAATTAAATGAGAACTAGATAATATTATAAAAAAAATATATGAAACTCAATTATCAGTAAAATAAATGTTAATGATCAATAAAATAAATAAAAAAAAAATAATTCAAGTTAATGTTAGATTTTGGGTAATTATTTTGTTGATGTTTTTCCTACAGTGGTATACAACTTATCAATTATAAAATGTAAAGTTTACTTTTTAAGACTATAAAGGTAAAATTTTATTAGTAATTAGTTAAAGAGCTAAAAAGGTCGGCCGACTCATCGTGCACCCACACTTCGTGCATCTGTAGAATTGTCATTTTTCACCTTTGCTTCAGCGTGTGTATGTGCACTTGTCTTCGTTTTTTTCACAACGATGCTTTATATAAATTTTATGGTGGAAATGACAAACAAAAGCATATGCCTGAGTGGTCCCCTGCTACTGGAGATTCCAGCGCCAGGAGTTCGAACCTCTCAGGCCTCGACCTACACGTTTTCATTATTTGCTTTTCCTTTTTTATTATTCTTTTGAAAAGCAACTGTCCAGGCAGATTGCTTTTCGCTTTTGTTTTTGTTTTTATTACTATTATTATACCTCACCACGTGTTTTACGTTATTTGCTTTTCTTTTGTTTTTTATTATTCTTTTGAAAACCAACTGTCCCAGACAGTTGCTTTTAGCTTTTCTTTTTCTTTTTTATTATTATTATAATGAATGAAAGTAACAGAAATTAGTAAAACAGTAAAAAAAAAATGGTGCTAAATCTAAGACCAGGCAAATAGAAAAACAAATTCAAAATAGAAATTATTAGGAAAAACATAGCAATTATTTGATAAGCATTAAAATCTGTTTTTGTTTATTTTTCACATATTTAAAGAACAGAAACAAATAAAAATTCTGGTTAAAATAAAAAAACATAAAACATATTTTCAAACAGTATTGAATAGTGAAAATTATTTTTTATTCAGCCCGCAACGTAGAACATATATATTTTTTTTAAAATTAAATTAAATGATTTTTTCAGCTAATAATTTTTTTTTTGTTTTATCATCTATTATAATTTTTTTATATGCTCTTTGTTTTAATTTTTTTATTGGTTTTATTGTCATTATTTTCAAATTAGATGATTTTTTTCCCCTGATAATTATGTTTTTTTAAGTTATTATGATTTTTTTCTTTTATTTTTTTCTGTTCTTTATTCATCATTAACACAATAATAACAACAACAACAATAATAAAAATAATATATTATTTTTCTTGCTTACTCTTTTGTTAATGTTTTTGAGTGTTTTTTCTTTCGGGATAATTTGATAATTTTAATTGTTTTTGCAATAATAGCAATAGTTATTTTGTATCTAATATTACTGGAGAATTAAAGACAACTCAAAAACAAAAAATAGATAAATTTACCTAGGTTATCTACAATTAAAAAACGATACAGGTCACTTTTGTCTCGATTACATTGTTCCTTTTAAAAGGCAAACAAGTCATTATTATATGTTTTAATATTTATTGCATATTATCACCTAAAAATATATAAAGAGAAAAAATAACCTCGGATTTTTGCAGGAAAAACTTAATATCAACATTCTTACATACATTTCATATAATAATATGATAAATAAATCTTTTAAAATAAAAAAATGGTTGTGAATTTTAATTTTGTGTTCTTTTGTTCAAGTTTATTTCTTAAAAAAACTGGATTATTGATATTTA
Source organism: Salix exigua (assembly GCA_032356905.1). Lineage (NCBI taxonomy): Eukaryota > Viridiplantae > Streptophyta > Magnoliopsida > Malpighiales > Salicaceae > Salix > Salix exigua. The sequence continues at coordinate 2,961,340 of CM063605.1, forward strand.
AGATCTAATATTACATGGGAAAAAATACAACTCAAAAAACTTTGGTAAACAAATTTGACTACATTATCTACAATTAAAAATATACGAGGCACTTTCCGCTTCGACTACACTATTCTTTTTGACGGCAAATAAGTAATTATAGCATGCAAAAATTTATATTTTTTAAAAAAATACGATATTTTTATTTATAATGTGTAAGATCTAATATTACCGGAAAAAAGGCAACTCATATTTTTTTCAAATTTATCTAGGTTATTTACAATTAAAAAATATAAAAATCACTTCCCATTTCGATCACACTCGTATAGTATGCGAGTCTATGTATATGTGTTTAATATTTATTTAATATTATCACCTAAAAATATATAGAGAGAAAACAAATGACCTACGATTTCTTGCAAAAAATAATAATATCGGTATTCTTAAATATATTGAATATAATAATATGATGGATAAATCTTATAAAAAACTTTGGCTTTGAATTTAAATTTATATTTTAGACTTTTTTCCTTTTAAGAAACGATGACCTTTTTCACATGTATTTTTATTTTTAGTGTCCAAGTCAGTTGTTCTTTTTAACCGGTTTTTTTAACCACGATATCCGTGACAACAAATTTCTAATAAATCATTTCACTTTCTTAGCAAATTTTCTAACAAATTTTATCAAAAAGTTTTTAGCAATAGCAATATTAAATCACATTTTGGTTGAAAAAATCATTTTCAACAAATTTTATGAATTAAAATTATACTAATTAAATGTGAAAATAACAAAATACAATATTTATAAAATCAATTAATTTTCTACATAGATAAAAAGTTCAGTGAAGTGGACAAATCAGCTCGTAACAACTAGATTCCAAGACATTGTAATATTCGTTTTTTTATTAAAAAAACAATTATGACCACTCTCATCAAAAAATAAAAAATAAAAAGTTTTGAAAAATTATGACCACTCTCAAACATAGATTCTTGAAATAATAATATTACAATACACACACACACACACTAAAACTATTGATATATTATTTTTATATAAAATTATAATCGATTAGATAAATGCTTTTTTTATAAGTATTTTTTTTATTTTAAAACATATTAAATAGATATTTTATGTTTATGATATTAATACATTAAAATTACTTAAAAAAGTAATGAAATATATTATTTAAAAAAAATATAAAATGGATATAAACTCAAATTCAAATTAACTAAAATATAAAAGGCACCGGCCTTTTCCCGTAGCATATTTTACTGTTCACACATACTCAAATTACTATTCATTGCGATAGTAAAATCATCATTTACCCTATGGTAGAAAATTTTTAACCATCGGGACCAGGGGCATTTCCTAATTTTCTATGGGATATTGATGATATATTTGGATTTATTGCACAATAAAATGACGAGATTAACCCCTCTAAATGACAAAAATTATCGTCTTAAGCGGGGGTAGTGCAATACTTTCACCCCCGGTTTTTTTTGTAAATATCGTTGGCTTCTCAAATGTATGGATAATTGATCAATTTTTTATTTTTTCCTGATAGATCTGCAGCGTATTATCCGAACATGCCAGTGAGTGTTACGCCCCATGCGATTTTAAGGCGATGCTCGTGGTGAGTCGTTAGTGAAAACTAGGCATCCACTTTGTCATATGATTCACCTCCATGTCTTATGACTACACACATTGTGGGTGTGCTTCAAATGTGATCGTGTAATCGCTGGTGGATGATTTTTCTTCCCTCTTTTCTCTCTCGTGTTGCCAGAAAGTATGGTACTATCCCTCATATTTGCATGAATTTAATTTCAGTACCTGAATTTTTGATTTTATTTTTATTACTGATTTTTCTATGAAAATTTTGATTATTTTCAATTATGTCATTCAATTGAAATTGATTATATACGGTAAGTTTCATTTCGGTCTTTCAACTTTTTATTTTTGTTTGTTGTTGTTCCTTTAATAATTTGGGTATGCAAGTTTGAATTTGTTCTAATATTGTCCCCAAATTAAAATTGGTCATATATGTTACTTTTTATTTCGGTCATTATTCTTTTAATTTGTTCAACAATTGCACTTTATTGATTTTTTTAAATCCCTTTATTGTTTTTCGGTCTAAGTTTTGATTTGTTTCATTTTTATCCTTCAATTAGAATTAATTATATATTTCGTTTTTGTTTTTTATTTTGGTACTTATTCTTTTAGATTTTTTTGTATTAATTTCATTGGCCTTTTGTTCCTTCTTGGACAATGTTTATTTTTTTATCCATATTTATGCATTTGTGCTTTTAGATTTTGTTTTTAGTTTTAATCGAGGTTTTATTTTTATTACATTCTATTTTGAAATTTTAATTTATGTTGGTTACACTACATTTTATTTTTAAAAATTCCTTTATTATTTTTCGATCTCAAAGTTTCAATTTGTTGCAGTTTTGCCATTCAATTGGAATTATATATATATATATATATATTGTTTTTCATTTTGACACTTATTATTTTAATTTTTTATTTAATATTGATTCCTTTCTTTTCTTTGATCTTTCTTGTATATTGTTTATTTTTTGTCCGTATTCATTCATTTATACTTTTGGTTTTTGTTTTGATTTTTTGTCATTTTATTTTTTGTTGTGGTTTTATTTTTATGCGGTTCAATTATGAAATTTTAATTTATGTTGTTGATCATTTTAAAATTAATATTGCTCCATTTTTTTTGTTCTTTTTTTTGTTTTCTATTATTTTAATCTAATTTCAGATCAAATAATTTTATAATTTTATTGTTTGCATAAGAATAATAATAATTTTAGTGATTTTTTTATTGTTCTTTAGACAATTTGTTTAATTATTCGGGTCAATTTAATGATTTTCAATGTTTGGACAATAATGTTGATAATCATTTTAACTGTTATAGTAATGACAATGACAATAACACGAGGATGAATTTCCATTTATATTTTGTATTTTTGGAGATAGAAAATTAACTAGTTATTTTTATTATTTAATTAAAGCATATTCTTTCACAATTTATATTTTATTTGTTGTATTTAATTTAATTTAAATTGTATAATAAACTAATCTGAATACAATATATTCACTAATTTAGATATCCAAATCTTTTTATTTTTTTAATGATAATGATAATTTTATACTAATTATTTTATTAAAATCTACTAAACATATAAATTTATATTCATTTAAATTATATATATATTTTATAAAAAAAATCTGTACTTTACAAGATTTTTGCATATATTTATTACTTTATCCAATTTTATACTATAATAAAAAATTATATATAATTAATATTTTTTATATTAAAAAAATATATAATTTCAGCCGTGACACATGTCCAGCGCAAAAATAAACGGTGCAAGCCAATCGAAAAAAAAAACTCAATAGAAATTAACAACAAACCGCAGGGCCATTAAGGTCAACTCCAACAAAATCTCTCTCTATATCTATCTCTCTTCCCCACCCTCTTTACTATAAATTAAGTCATCCACCATCACAGAGCCTTATCCCTCTTTGCTGTTGAGCTCTCAGCTTCGGGCCTTCTCTCTCTCATTCTCTCTTGTAAAAAAATTATCTTTAAAAATTTCTGGCTAACGGTTTTACTTTGCAGCAAACCCTAACCCTAAACCCCCAAAACCCCTTCTTCATTTTACTTTCACAGGTACTTCTCCTTTCTCTCTCCAATTCACAACCCAATTTTACTGCCAAACCCTAATTTTTTAGATCTATCTTCGTTTTCTTTAAAAAACCCTAATTTTAGATCTGTGTTTGTTTGTTGTAGAAATCATGGGTGAAACAAGAGACAACGATGCTTACGAGGAGGAGCTTCTCGACTACGAAGAAGAAGAAGACAAAGCACCTGACTCCGTCGGAGCTAAAGTTAACGGCGAAGCCGTTAAGAAGTGAGTATTTTTGTTTTGTTTTGAAAGGCTGGTTTTTTATAAATTTTGATGGAGATTGAGAGATCTGTTGTCCAAGCTTGTGTATTGTAGTTTTGTTAATGTGCTTTTTTTGGTGTAACAGGGGATATGTTGGAATTCACAGTTCCGGATTCAGAGACTTCCTTTTGAAGCCAGAGCTTCTTCGGTCCATTGTTGACTCGGGTTTTGAGCATCCATCTGAAGGTTATATATTGCCATGCGCTTCTGGTTTTCTCAATCTGAACTTTAGTATTGTCTTTAATGTACAAGTTTTACTCCTAAGGGGTTAGTGTTGGAATTGTGTTCTTTGCCTTGCTAGTAAATTTTGACCGTGTCTAAAAAATTAGCATGACATCTGCATAATAATATATAAATTTGAGTGGCATGCATGGCTCAATATTTTTTTATGCGAATTTGCTAGCACTTTTATTTACTGAAGTTGTAGCTTTCCCATGTTTTTTTGTTGATGTCTTTTTTGCACTCTTAAATCATTTTGGTGTTGAACTTTTCAGGTAATATACAATCATCACAATCTTGATTTTGGAGCTGTATTCTTCTATGGTAAACCCTTTCAATTAAAGGATCAGAGGTTATGTTTTACTTACCAAGGGTTCCCTCCATACAATTTTCTTTGGTAATTCGTCAGTGCAACATGAGTGTATCCCCCAAGCCATCTTGGGAATGGATGTCATCTGCCAAGCTAAATCTGGAATGGGAAAGACTGCTGTTTTTGTTCTATCTTCTCTTCAACAAATTGAGCCTACTGCTGGACAAGTTATTGCCCTTGTTCTATGTCACACTAGAGAGCTGGCTTACCAGGTAATTTGAAGTAACAAATTTGACTTCCATTTACTTATGTTACTTTTCCTCCGTGTTGCAATGCTGTTTCCTCATTTTTTACTATTTTTTACTTAATAGATCTGTCACGAGTTTGAGAGGTTCAGTACTTACTTGCCCGATACAAAGGTTGCTGTTTTCTACGGTGGTGTCAATATCAAAACTCACAAAGATTTACTGAAAAATGAATGCCCTCATATTGTCGTTGGAACTCCTGGAAGAATTCTGGCGCTGGCTAGAGATAAAGACCTTTCTTTGAAGAATGTCAGGCATTTTATCCTTGATGAATGTGACAAAATGCTGGAATCACTCGGTAGGTTTTTATCATGAAATCTTGTCCCAGAGGTCCTCCTTTTTCCCCATCTTAATTTGATATCCGTGTCTTAATCATGCATATTCCTCATCTCTTGTTTATAACTGATATTTTCTCCAGATATGAGGAGAGATGTTCAGGAGATCTTCAAGATGACTCCTCATGATAAGCAAGTTATGATGTTTTCTGCAACACTCAGCAAAGAAATCCGCCCGGTCTGCAAAAAATTCATGCAAGATGTAATCTCCTATGGCTAGTTCTACTTGAATTTAGAAGTCTTTTCGTTTTAATATTGCCAGATGTCTCTGCTGAGTCTTCTATAGATATTTAGGATTCAGTTGTCCATCAGGAATTGTCTAGTGGTTGCTGTGGGGAAATTGTATATTGTTGAGTTGGGAATCACAAGCCTCAAGTTTGTGGCAGGTGCCCAAAGTGGGGTGTGGCTGTGTGTCTTCCTTTTTTTGTTTGATTTTTTTACCTCTGCTAGGATGTGCCCTCTTTTTCTTCAGGGAAGGGGGGTTGGGGGAGTGGGAACTCGTTGGTTGTTGGATGGGGTGGGGGGTTCTCCTTTATCTGTGGCGCCTTCAGTTGCAAAGTAGAGTTCTGTTGAGCTACAGTGCACTTGCTTGTTATGACCATAAAAAGTATCTGCAAGGAGACGATTCATATGGACCAGAAACTCGATTGAAGGGATGCAAATCCATCATTCATTTCCTTCTGGATAGCATTAGCTTCACGAAGGCTCCTAATATGATTTACTGTGACATTTGTTCCTTTCAGCCAATGGAAATTTACGTCGATGATGAAGCCAAGCTGACCCTCCATGGTCTTGTACAGGTATGCATTCAGATTTGTATTGTTGTTTTACAGTAGTTTTAAAAGAGCTAAACAATTCCAGGTTACAATGCTAGAGAGCTGGGGTTTGAGTGAAGCTAGTGAGGAGAGGAAGAAGATGGGTTAAGAAATAAGAGGGCAGGAAGGGGAGAGAGTTGGGACAGAACAGATGTTACAGAGAGATGTAGAATGAGTGAAGAAGATGGAAAGTGGAGATGAGGTCTTACCCTATGGAGAGAGGATATAGATTAATGGTAGAAAATAAGGTCTCAAGTATGAAATAAAGGAATTGCATTGAGGCTAGCTTTTAACTAGGGATACTGGCTCTTTGTGAAAGATGCGTTCATCCTTGAACCTTTAAAAACAATGCTCCACATTGAGGAACCCTGTTGGCTGGGGGATGGTGGTGCCATGCTGATGTCATAATTCTTCTCTTGGCAAGACTTTACTATACCAGTTTTTGAACCTCCATCTGACTAGCAAAATTGGAATGGCAGCACTACATCAAACTGACTGAGCTGGAGAAAAACCGGAAGTTGAATGATCTTCTTGATGCGCTGGACTTCAATCAAGTTGTCATCTTTGTTAAGAGTGTGAGCAGAGCAGCTGAGCTGAACAAGTTACTGGTGGAGTGTAATTTCCCCTCTATTTGCATCCATTCTGGCATGTCACAGGAAGAAAGGTTTGTAGATTTTATGAATTATATTATTATAAATACCCTTCTGCGGTCATTCAGGGTCTTTTTTTATGTTGTATTCTACTTTGTTTTGCCTTTGGTCTGCTGGTGCATTTATGCTGGAAGGAGTTGATTGCTTTGATTGATGTTATTGGTGTTTCTGTTAATACCAGCCCAGGGTCATTTGAGATTTGGTTTGTGTTTGGTGCCTGAATCTTGAATTTGGTGTTTGATCAATTTTTGTTACCATGGTTTTGGATTTTTCAGAACAATGTATACATGAAGTGTTTTTTTCTTTTTTTGCAAACCCAATGTTTTGAAAAAATCAAAATCTGGGTGTGTCATATATTCCATTGTTTTGGATGCTGTCTTGGAAACCTTATTTGAGAAGCTAGAATACACATGGTAAACTTGTTATTTTGTAGTGGTTTGTTTCTTTGGTGGAATGTGTGCTGTTGACATGGAAGTGAAATTTACTTGGATTCTTTCTAGGTTTGTACACCTTACTTTTTCACTATGCATCGGATGGTGGATGTTGATTTTTATGACCTCGTTGAAAAGGAGCTTTGTGGTTTTAATCTTAGAAATGACTGTCATTTTGAGTGCATTTTAATTTCAATAATATAATGCACTTCTGTTCTGGCACTTGGTTAGCATGAGTTCTGTAGTTGTAATATAGTCTTAGTAGTGATATGTTCTATGTTGAATTTATCCCATTTGCAGGTTGATGCGCTACAAGGGTTTTAAGGAGGGTCATAAAAGGATTCTTGTTGCCACTGATTTGGTTGGCAGGGGTATTGATATTGAACGTGTCAACATTGTTATTAACTATGACATGCCAGAGTCTGCTGACACTTACTTGCACAGGGTAAATTCAACTGAATTTGTTCAACATATCTGCTTTGCTGGTATTCCTTTCAAGCGTATCATATTTGTTGAGATGTCTTACAGTTGTGTTTTTTTTCTAAAAAATTCTATGACAGGTTGGTAGAGCTGGTAGGTTTGGAACAAAGGGCCTTGCAATTACCTTTGTATCATCAGCTTCTGACTCTGATGTTCTCAACCAGGTCTTGCAACTAATTTTTGTTTCATCAAATATGATTTGTTTTCTTAAATTTCTTCCAGCTCAAAAACTTAATAGTTTGATTGCAGGTTCAAGAGAGGTTTGAGGTGGATATAAAGGAGCTACCAGAGCAGATTGATACATCTACATATAGTAAGTTTCTCAATGCACTTTTTTCCACAAAAAAAAGTTAGTCGTAAGAATTTTATTAATCCATTTTTTTTTCTTTTTTGGGGTGTGAATAGATCGGATTTTATCCTTGAAAACCTACTTAGCAAGTATGATAAGTTAATTAAAATAGTCAGTCATTGCATTGTTCATGTTATGTTCACTTCTATTTCCTTTTATCCTGAATTTTTTCACAAACTTTTTGAAATACAAGAGCTGTTTAGAATCTGTTATCTTCATTATTTTGTTTTACTTGCTCTATGTTTATCCACAAAGCAAATAAGAAGAGACCCTGCTTTCCATGCCGCTGTCTTTGTTGGCATCTTCTTTTCCTTTCAGAACTTTTTTTTTTGGCTGCAATTTCGTTTCCTAACTCTTAATGTTTATGGCATTGTTGGAATAGCATGGAACTACGTGCTCATTGTTTGCAAACATTTTCATTTTGCAGTGCCATCTTGATGGAGAGAAACAATCAGCGTATGGTAGATTCTGATGGTTCAAGTCCCTTTCTATCTTATTTGTCCTGCAAACTACTGCCTAATGCTTGTATTGGTGAATCTCTTGGGGCCGTGCTTTATTAGACGTAGAGCTTGCTAGACTTGCCCTTGAATGATCGGTACAACAGTATCTATTTGCAGCATAACTAGTTTAGATTGAGCGCCATGTTAACTTGTATTTTTAATGTTTTAGATGAGCTAAAATTGAAATATTTTTAGTGCTTTATTGCTTCTTCTTTTTTAATATTAGGTTAGCCTCGGTGGCTTTTGATTGGCAAGGTTTTTGGTAGGTTCTCTTTCTATAAAAAGGGATTTGCTAGTGCTAGCAAGAGCAAGTGTGCTTTTGTATTAGTAATGGACTGAGCAACACGTGTAATTAATGTTTAGATATGGGCTGAGATTCACAACATATGGGAGAAAGATATATTAGATTGTTAAAAATCGTTGTCTAATCGGGCCATGGGGTGGGTGGGTGGTGTCATTAAATCATCTCAGAATATAATCCGGCTCTCCTCTTAGAGGTGGATCCGAAGCCAGTTGTTATAGCGTTAGGTTTTGTGATCATGGTTGTGTTTCATAGTGGTAGAGATTCATGTGTCTGCGTGAGGTGAGTATGAATTATGATGATGTGTTAAAATATATTTCTTATTTTTAAAATTTATTTTCGATATCATATACACAATGATTTAGAGTGAAGATAAGTTTTTCAACCCTAACACGACACCGTGTTAATATCTTTAGTAATGCTTACGAAGGGTCGTGGCTGTTGAATCTTTTTTAACGATGATGTTGATCCCTTTTAGCTTTTTTCTTATGCTGGAAGTAAACTCTTGTGATCTTTTGATGGTTTGACTTGAGAAACATTGTTTTGATTAAAATGATTGATCTTGGCGGAACTATCATTTGCTTGACAGTTATGATGTTAGTTAACAAGACATGATTTCTTCTTCTTGTGATTTGGTGCGCCTTTGTATAATTTAAAAATTAAGACTATTTATTTGTATTAGATAAATTTATCCCATTAAAAGGTATAGATAAACTTGTTTATTTATTAAATGGTTATATTGTTTTTTATATAAATTTATTTTTTAAGAGAATCGAAACAAGAAAAAAAATTAAAAAAGTGGTCATCTAACTTTGTGTTTGGCCAAGGGAAACGGATTTTTTATAATCAATATAAGAATATAAATAATTATTATATTTTTAAAATTCAACATGGAAATTGATATGGGATAAGGATTGGGTTATAGATTGAGTTGATTGTTGACTAGGGTAAAAAAAAACGAGTTACCCTGAGTTGTTTGATTTAATATAAAAATAATAATAATTATGGTTTTGAAATTAGACTAGTGGTTGATTCTAGGCAAGGCATGTGTCTAAGCTGAGAGGTCAACTTGGATCAAGATAATAATAATTATCATAGTCTTAAAATCTAATTAATAATCTGGCCTAATTTTTACATACTTTGTGTTTAGCCAATTATCATGGTTTTAAAAATAATACATCTCAAAACCTTAAAATACCCACTCAAGCATGTAAAAAGGAGGGGGTATCTGGAAAAAAAAGAGAACTTATTCTAAGTATTGCTCTAATCTAAATATAGGCCTTATAACTTACTTTTAATTGTTTTTATTTCTTTTTATTATGCCCTTTTATCCTAAATTTATGCTTATAAGTACAATAAAAATATTTACAATACTTAACAATAGATATTGTGTTTACCTCTTTGTTGGTGTGACTTTTATTTAATGTTGTTATATTGAATTTCTTTTATAGTTATTATATACTTTAGTTTATCTTCTTAAGTTTATTTTGATATTCTTAATGTTGTTTAATTTGTGTTACGATTGCATGCTAAGGCAAAAGTGTTTACTCTAGCTTTGTTATGTTTGTTCATGCACAAAATAGGTTTAAAACATCAATTTGGAATTTATGTTGCATGAACAATTATGTCATATTAAGTTGTTGTTTTTTTGGTATCTCAAACTTGATTTTGATGTTTAAATGTTGTTTGTTAGTGTCTTAGATTTAAACATGTGACTATGATTTTTTGGGATAAAGAAAACATATTTTTAAAAAACCAAAATCAATTTTGAAAATATCATAAATTTTAAGTGAGAATTTGAGTGATTGGATGCTAGATACTTGTTCCGTGAACGATTCTAAACTTGTACGTGCTTTTGACCAACTATGGTCTAATTTGAAACCCATGTTGTTGGGTTTAGAATGAATGTTATTGGTCTTTTTTTTTATCTTTTTCTGTGTTTGATCTGTTTTGTTCAAATTTTTGAGTTTGTTTTTGTTTTTTGTAGCGAGTTTAATCTATTTTTATTTTATATTTTGTTTTTGGATTGTTTTCGAGTTAAACCAATATTTAAGTTTTGGTTTATGATGACCAAGACTTTTAGGTTAACTTGATTGGCTCAACCCAATCAGGCTGGGAAAAAAACAATCTTTGCTTATTTCTTATGCTCTGTCTGGTTTGTCATGTTTATATTAAAAGATGTTTTGTCTTAAAGGTGTGTATGGCAAACACTCTTTTGCCTATATTAGGTTGTTTTATTTTACAAAAAAATGGGTTTTACTAAACAAAGCCTAAAACAATATAATAAAATAATAAAATCTTTTCTTGCATATGACCAAAACATTTAAAATTTATTTTAGCATCCTTTCAAAGAAAATTTAAAACATGCTGATTTGTTTAAAAAAACATTGCAAGGATTAAATTCCAAAGAATTTTTGCCTATATTTAAAACATTATTTTTTCCAAGACAATATTATTCACTTTTAATAAAGGATACAAAATCTAAAAAAGGGTAATATCCAAAATATCATTTGGGATAATAATCTTATTATTCACCTTAATATAAGTATAAAAAAATTACACGAGGTTAATGTCCAAAATACTGTATGAACAATACATCTCTCACTTATATAAAAATAAAATTCACAAGAGATTTTATCTGAAATATTATCTGTAATGATACGGCAACAAAACTTTCACTTTTTTCATGAAAGAAGTTTCAATGATAATCGAGGATATTATACTTTTCCAAATTGAATATTTTTTAGAAAATCAAGTTTTGCTAATCTTAGATTTTATGCAAATAATCTCTTACATTAGGTAAAACAAACAAACAAACCTTAGATGAATTATCAGAATTAAAGATTGTTAAGAACAGAAATCCTCTCCATTCCTTCCTTCACATAGAATTTATTTTGATTCCAAAACCACCTTGGATCCTCCTGGAAATCTATCTTTTAGAGACGGATTTTCAGATTCCCAATTGATTTTTCGGGCCGATTTTTCTTAATATTGCAATTGTGACGGGGCCGAATTTTTAATTTGAGAAGCAAAAGAAAATTACAATTTTCTTAATATTTCTTTTTTAGAAAAGATTCCCCCCCCTAATCCTAATTGGAGATATTCCTCTTTTCATAAACAAAAGATTTTTTGGTTTCCGATTTCCAAGTCTGTGTCAGAAACCAATTATATAAAATTATATGCATGCATGCATAAATAGCAAAGAAAATAATCTGTAAGTCTGACATTTAATTTCTATAATTAAAAAAAATGCATTAATTCTATACTCAGTATGTCTACTGCTTACTAAAGATCTACATAAATACAGGAATAAAGAAGAGATGTTATCGATCACATCAGTCCCTTTATTAGAAAGATAATTGATGGTAAGAACTTCTTGATTCATGGTGATCTCCCCCTTCCATGTTCTTGCACCGCCGCCGCAGAAGCTACTGTTATTTCTGTCATTACTGCTCACAACTGTAGTTTCTGAATGCAGGGCGTTTATCTCAGCTTTTTGATCCTCTGCATTGCCGCGTCTAGTTTCGGCTTTGGACATGGCCAAAAAGCTCTTAATGTGGTTGATTTTGGTGCCATAGGAGATGGCCAGACTGATGATACCAACGTATATACTTCAGCTCATGCTTTCAAAAAGTTAACAATCTGCTGCCATTTTTTCTCTTAAATAATGTTTGGTTATTGTTTTCGGATAAAAGAGATGGAGATTTCATTCCGAAACTGTTGGAGACAAATTTATTTTACATTTTTCTCAAATCTTGTATGCTATCTCATTGTTGTCACTTCATCACTATCGATTATGTGCATGTTCAGGCCTTTTTATCTGCATGGAAAGCTTTGTGTGGAGATGATGGAGCTCAGGGGTCACCTTCCCTTCAGATACCTGAGGGGAAAACATTTTTACTGCAGCCTGTGGAATTCCAGGGTCCTTGCAAGTCTGTCTCAGTTCAAGTTCAGGTAAAAAGAATTTCAGGTCAAGCACTGCCTGTGAAATTGACCTTTCCGACTAACCTGCCGTCAGGATTTAAGTTTCTGTTTTGTAAACTCTTAAGAGTACAGGTTCAAGGGAAAATCATCGCACCCAGCACCATTGAGGAATGGAAGAACTGTGAAGCAGATTGCTGGATAGGCTTTGTGGGCGTAGCCAATCTCAATATGTATGGATCAGGATTACTTGATGGCCAGGGTTCGGATTGGTGGATGCGTACTGTGCAAGCCGACAACTTAAATGTCATAATCTATACTTACTGCTAAACGCAATCATCACTTTCCTGAGTTCTTTAATTCTCAGTTCATTGAAATGTTCATCAGATAGAAATTAATATCTACTCATTGTTCTGTTAATCTCCAGGCCCGTGAGATAGCGTGCAACCCCCCCAGTACAGTAAGTATACCTCTTCCTGTTGAAACTTTCTTTCCTGGGAATCAACTCTTCAGTATTTGAAAAGTTGAACATATTTTTTTTCACATTTCTTACACCGTCGAGGTTCGTTTTCTGTCAAATTAATGTTGCAGGCTCTGAACTTCGAGAGATGTGATGATCTTCAGCTCAGTGGTCTAACTCATGTTGACAGCCCAAAAGGCCATATAGGAATCAATGATTGTAATGGCGTCCTTATCTCTAATCTTAAAATCGCCGCACCAGAAAACAGCCCCAACACTGACGGAATCGACGTGGCTAGATCGACCAACGTTCATATTCAAGACTCTACGATAGGAACCGGTGATTTTGATCTGGAGAAACTTCTGCCACTTAATTATTACCTCCTCATTTCTGACACTTCCGGCTGATAGCAATTTATGCATTTCATATGTAGGTGACGACTGTGTTGCTATCAATGGTGGGTGCTCTTACATCAACATCACCAACATTGCCTGTGGACCAGGCCATGGCATTAGGTTTGTGGAAACCTCGCTTTTTTATTTTCACCTGCCATCCTAGCTAAGATCTCTCTTCGCTCCACAGCACTTCACAGAATAAAAATCTGGCCACCACAAGCTTTAAAGCTCAAACTTGAAAATTGTGTCTGGCTGATGAATCGCTATTTGACAGCGTAGGAAGTTTAGGAAAGGATGGGCAGTATGATACGGTGGAAGAGGTGCATGTTCGGAACTGTAGCTTCACCGGGACTCAAAACGCGGCCAGAATCAAGACATGGCCGGTAAAAAAACATGTTACAAAGTGACACCGGACAAAATAATGAATGAGATATGAAAGTTATCTGATAATTAACTTTTCTTTCTTTTCAGGGAGGATCCGGGTATGCCAGGAAGATTTCCTACGAGAAAATCACGCTTGTAGCATCGAAAAACCCCATCATAATTGATCAGCATTACTGCGATGGTGTGCGTAACTGCAGGAATTCGGTAAATCCAAACACAAAATGGCCATTTCATCTAATTATCTCATAATCTTGAATGAAAATATATCTGATGGATGCTATCCGATGCACAGTCGACAGCTCTGGAAGTGAGCGACGTGACATACAGTAGCTTCCATGGAACATCTGTGGATGAAGAAGCGATTAGATTGGACTGCAGTGGCAGAGGTTGTATCAACATTGTAATGGACAATATCAACATAACCTCGACTGATCCAGGAAAAACTACCTATGCATATTGCGAACACACCAGTGGAACATCTTGGTTTACTGCACCGAATGTTCCCTGCCTCTCAGTATCAGGATTCTGACCGGAGAGCTTTGCTGTTTTTTGAACGGAATCTTTACTGCACACACCATCGACCATATATTTTAATCATGGTGGTCCGACCAGACATCTTGTGCCAAGTTATTTCTTGTAGGTGTCTGATGGATTCTCCTCTGATAGCATTGTTAGCCCTCCTTCCCTCTCACATTCAGCCCGATTGACCCTAGTTGAGAATAAATGTAAGACTATGTGGGCCCATCAGACTCGACTCCATGTTTAGCCACATCCAAGAACACAACATAACCTATGTATTGAAAGAGAATGTTACCAAAGAATTGAATTTTCTCTTCTTCTCTTTGCCTCTCCCTCTGCCGTGAATTTTCTCTTCTAAGCACTAAGGATTTTGGTTGTGAACTTGGACTTTTGGGTGTTAAGAAGGGTTGAGGAGAAACAAGCAATTCTCTTTTTTGTCGTTTTTGTTCTAGGGTTTGTAGTTGATGGATTGAAAAAGAGTTTTAGTAGTTTGTTGTGATATGATTATCAAATTATTTAAGAGATTTAATTGATATTTTAGGGTGTTAGTTGACTTAAAACGAATTGATTAGATAAGTGAAATTATGAGTTTTAGATAAATTAACCATCATTCATGTCCTTGAGAACAACTGTTAAGCACTAATTAAAACCATCATGGATGATGCTTCTTAAACCACCATTAGCCCCAGAAAGATTAATCCTTGCAAAATTGATAGTGTCTGAGTTGTGTCTGTTTGCTATTTCCTACGAACCTGTTGCCTTTCAGTCCTCAGTCTAAGGTAGTCAAGACCTGATCCTATCCATTTTTCTAATTTATCTATGATTTTTTTTATTTTTTTTCCTAAGCTGTCTCTTTCTATTTGTTATTTGTTTTAGAGAATAATATAAATCATATTTTGAAGCTTTATCTAACAGCTTAAGTTTTTAGGTAAGATGGTTTCTTGGCATGGTATTAGAGTCTTGTTAACTCAGCGGTCACGAGTTTAAATTTCACCACCCTCATTCTATTTGATAAAAATTAAGCACAAGATAACGTGAACATATATGCAAGTTTCAAGCACAAAAAGTTTTTATTTGAGGGTGTATATTAAAAAATAATATAAATTAACCGTGTCAATTTAACTTCTATTTAAAGAGTTTGAAAGTTATTTCCGAAACAAGTAAGTTTTTGTGAGTTGTGAATTTCATGACATATATATTAAACAAATCTTCTCCATAAGATTTGAGAACTAAAACACTAGGTATATCCTACATTATACACTAAAGCCCTAGATCTATCCTACATTACATCCTACATTATATATTTCAGAATATAATCGTGGTTTCTTTTTAAAATATTTTTAAATAAAAATGTATTAACCCATCGAAATAATTTAAAAACACTGAAAGAATTTCACGTAAAGCAAAATAAAATTTTAATTTATGTAAGAAAAAAACACCTTAAAATGCTTCCGAAACACCCCGTACATCAAGCTCACACTCACGACAACCCTATATTATGTTATCTTATATCAGTTTTGTAGTAGCATCGGCATTACTTTACCTCCATGAGCAATGCGGCCATCCTATTGTTCACCGAGATGTTAAGCCGAATAATGTAATGCTGGACTCCGATTTCAATCCTCGTTTAGGCGATTTCGGCCTTGCAAGATTGCTCAGAAGCGATTCTGCAGTGACAACAATGGCACTCCAGGATACTTGGCTCCTGAAGTGGCTTGCACAGGAAAGGCTACTCCAGAATCTGATGTCTACAGCCTCGGTATGGCTGTGATAGAAGTTGTGAAACGACAACGATCCAGGGGTATTTTCGAAGAAAATAGTTTACTAGAGTATGCGTGGAGTTTCCATGGAAGAAAAACATTGATTCAAGGTGTTGACCGAATGCTAAAAGGCAAGTATTGTTGAGAATAATATAATCATATTCGAGCCTCACCTACAAGTTTAAGTTTTGAGCTGAGATGGCTCATAAGCAAGTATGATGATCAACAAGTGAAGAGGACATCAGAAAAGTAGAGCAGGTTTTCTCGAACCCAGTGAGCCTCTAATGGAGATGCCGGATGTTAACGTATCAGAGCCTTGTTGACCTAACGGTCACGAGGTAATATGGGTCTGTGCAAGTTTCAAGTCCAAACAGCTTTCACTTGAGGGAGTGAGTTAGAGTATAATATAATTATATTTTAGGGCCTCACTTACAAACTTAAGCTTTTAGATAAGATGGTTCTTTAACACCAGAATCGAGGCCAAATGCGATTTTTATGCAACTTTCTTCCTCAGCTTCGGGTCAGTTTGGAAGTGTGGTAGAGGTAGCTTTTCAAAATTCTTATTGTGCCGAAATACATCAAAATGATGCTTTTTTTAATTTTTAAACTCATTTTTGAAATCAGCACATTAGAATGATCTAAAACACACAAAACATATTCATTTAAAATTAAAAAAAAATTTAGCCAAAACCCGATAGAATCGCAATGTCAAACGGGAACGAAACCACAGGTTTTGCAACTGATTTTGGGCCTGAAAGTGACAATGGCTTGCTGCAATCAAACCCTGAAGAGATGGTCCTTGATGAGATTGCTGCCCACCATGAAGATCGCGACATATAAAATGGGGTTCTTGTTGGCGTTGAAGACAGAGTCTTACTTCCATTTTTCTTTACTTTTTCATCTGTATTTTGTTTATGCTTTTCAGCTGTTAAAAGATGATTATATACACACACACTTTCATTTTAGACTTTGTAGTTCTTACAATGTTCCAATTTGGTCCTTATAGATTGAACTTTGGCAAACGAGTTCCAATTGTGTCATCTGTTGTTAAAGTTTGGTTTGATAATGTTGTTGGTTGTGGCTCTAATGACATTGTTTGTCAATGATAATAAATTATGATATAGTTGTTTTTCTATAAATGCCTCACGCACATTTATTTTCCCTTCATAATGAATCAGAAAAGTGGTCAAAGTCAAACAACTTGTTTTTTAATATTTTTTTCTCCTGTCTTTTTCTATCTAAACCTAGTATATACAGCGGTAATTCCCATAAGGCTAGAGACTCTAAAAATGTCAAAAAAAAAACTATCTTTTCTTAATTGACATTAGATACTCAATAACAGAGCTCTAAATTGAAACGTTTTGGAAACTCTGGACTGAAAGTAAGAGTTTCAACACTATAGGGGCCAAAATGAAAATTTAAAGGAAGAGTTTAAGAGAAAAGAAATGGAAAAGTGCGTCTGCCGGGAGTCGAACCCGGGTCTATTGCTTGGAAGGCAATTATCCTAACCGTTGGACTACAAACGCCTGATGATATTCCGTGAATATATATATATATATAAAACATGGTACAAACAAAACACGTTTCTTTCTTTCCTTCCAACGTCATCATCTTCTCTCTCTCACGAACGAGAGACCCTTTCACACGTGTCTATCGCCATTGATGATTTTGATGAAAAGAAGATGTCTTTTGCTCTTTCTTTGAGAGAAAGAACACATAATTGCTCTTGTAGTTTTCAATGGAGTTGGTGTTTGATGTTTGATGTTTGCTGTTCGCTGGGGACAATGATCAGTGAAAGGGAGAGGAGCAAGCTTGATTGCTAATTAATAATGTGTTTTGTAAATAAGGACATTTTTGTTATTTCCATCTCTCTCTCTCTCTAGCTTTTGCCACAGTTTTCATGTCTCCCCAGTACAACGCAACGTGTGGCATCATGTCATTTTCATGATTTGTCATGTTACTATTTTAATATGGTTATTTTCTAATCATGATTTGATTCAATTAGTTTTACTTTAATCTAGTTGTAATTTAATCTATTTGAATAAGGTTATTTAAGTGTCATTAATTTGATCATGAATTTCACGAGTTAACTTAATTGATTTGATTTTTTTCATTCTTTACATGGTCGCAAGTTTGATTAGGTTAAGTGGGTTCACTCGAATTATTTTTTATGTTATTTTTTTCATCTCATCTTAAAACACTATGTTAATTGAGAATTAGACTTAATAGTCACTAGATATTTGCATGGTAATTAACTTCAGGGGTCATGGGATTAGTCAATATGCATGTAATTTGACCTGAACACTGATGTTAATCTAAAAAAAATAGATTTACTGATATATTTCAATTTACTTTTTATTTGATTATCTAGTCTATGAATTAGATCACATGTTTAATAAATTAACCTGGTTGATTCATGTTTTTTTTTTTGTCAATTTCATAGTCGTGTCATTGAATATTTATTCAGTAAGGTCCAGTGAAATAAATAATCTATGCATGTCGTATTTGAAATAAATAATCTTATTTTGAAATTTGAATTGTACAACTTATCTATTTCTCCATAAAGTTATCTGACAATGTTTTCTTTTCTTCGACCCTTTCTCGGACATGCACAGACAAGAAATACAACCTCAATGCTGGCCTGGAAGGTTCAGATCGAAAACTACAGCACGAGTTTTTCTCATTTGATCGATTACTTTCGTTTAGACAGTAACTTTTCATGAGGTTATTTGTAGTTGTTTTTTAAAGTGATTTTTATTTAAAAATATATTAAAATAATGTTTTTTTTAATTTTTAAAAAATATTTTTGACATCACATCAAAATAAATTTAAAAAAATAAAAAAATATTTAAAATAAAAAAATGATTTTTCTTAGAAACGGTGATTACACCGCTTTCCCAAACAGGCATTACAGTTTGTAGTTGCGCGCGTGTAGTTTGATCACTGTTTATATGGGCTCTTGATTTTTTTCAAGAAAGAGGAGAATTGACTCGTCACGCGCTGAACCTCTGTCTTACTTCAATTACCCTCTACTGTTTTGATTTTTGGGCAGTATTTTTCATGAATATTGCCGGAACTCATTTGTATATTATTATTATTATTAAAAGTTAAGTCCAATGAAATAATTAGATTTTTAATAGGTAAATTTAATTTAATTATATTTTAGAATTAATTTTGGTTTGATTAAAAGATTTAATTAGATGTAAGGACATAATTATATTTTACATGGCTCAAATTAGTTTTATTAAGGACTTAATTAGTAAAAAAATAAGTTTGTGAGCCTAATCTGAGCTTAATTGAGAATATTAAAATTTGTAGGAGACCATATTTATATTTTATCAAGTCAATTGAATGAAATCAATGTAAAATCACAAGAAAGTCAAACTTTTATGGTCAATTAAAAGCTAAATTAAAACAATTCTCATCCAAAGACCATTATGTGAAAGACATCAAGCTACGAAGGCTCAATTGAAATAGGGGATGATTTTGAAGCAAATTAAAATTTTAAAAGTCAATTTAGTGTCAAATTGACCAAAAATCAAAAATAATTTTATATTATTTCAAAATAAAGTTCATTGAATATTTTTATATTATTTTAAACTTTTAATATCAAAAATAATTTTTAAAAAATAAATAAAATTGTTCGAATAAAAAAAAAGAGTTCAGTAAAATGTCTCTTTCCTAGCCAATAGAACCTGCCAATTACCCAGCGTGGAGCGAAGACTAATTCAATGGCTGAGAGAGAGGTGGAGACTAGCTGAATGAAAAAGTCAAAATTCTTAAATCTGTTAGGTATTTTTTGTGGAATATTATTTCAAACCTTATTCTGCCCATCTTTTTTCATGTCAGGATTGAGCCTCTTCGGATCTTCTTTTTTCCAAGTCTTAATAAAAAAATCCTAGTCGAATTTAAATAGATACAATCCATTCGTAATAAATTGTTTTTAAAAATATATTTTATTTTAATTAAACAATAAAAAATAAATTGATTAGGTTAAAAAATCAATATCATCCCATGCTAATTTTTAAGACTCGTGACTTGAGTTATTAGATTAAAAACACCCTATTTGAAACTCAATCCCCTAGTTAGTAAAATATTGAAGAATAAAATTAAAAACAAATTTCAGCCATACAAAACGATTAAAAAAATAACAATTGAAATAAATGGGGATCAAATTGAAATACAAAATAAAATTTTATATTTAAGGGTGAAATTAAAAAGAAAAATCAATTTAACAAAAGACCCAAAAGAATCAAAAAAAGAATGAGTATTAAAATCATAATATGAAATACAAACCATTTTTTTATTGAAACAAACTAATTTTTAATCGAAGGGTGAGATTGATTTGAAAAATCAATTAAAAAGTCCCAAATAAGAGAAGAAAGAAGAAAAGGATGACAAATTAGGATTAAAAGATGAAATTAAAATCAAATAAAACTTTTACAAAAAGACTAAGAATAATAATTAGAAATCAAAAGAATAAGGATTAAACTTGAAATACTAACAACAAAAAGGATCAAGCTATAATTTTCAGGAAGGGAGCAAGAAAAAAAAACAAAATCATAAAGGTCTATCAACGACAAATCAGGCTACCACATTCGATATATGCAACACTAAAAGGAAGAGGGTGTAATGAAGGTAAGGACATTTTTGAATGCCCCAAGGTACAACATGTGCCACCTTAAATGCATAGATGCATCCTACACGCTTGTCAATGCAACATAAACATCCTAATTATATATTCAAATACTAAATTTTTGTTGACTTGATAATAACAAAAAAAAAAAATAGTGTGAAAAGATTAAAAAGCTCTTTGACATCAATTTTGATTTTTTTTTCCTTTCAAGAGCATTTGGACTTTTATTTTTTTTTAAAACTTGTTCAGATACTAAATTGTTTCAGTTGAATGGATAATAAGAAAATCATTGTGAAAATACAAAATTGCCTATTGATGCCATTTTTTTTGTTACTTTTCATGGTATTTTGGTCTTTTCACTATTTATTTTAAAATAATAATGAAAACTTATTTTTTTTCTTGTTAATTTGATAAAAGTTAAATACCATGAAAGCATGAAATCAATGTTCCATTGAACAATAAATTAACTCACAAATTACAACTAAAATTCATCCTATTTTAACTTTTGTTAATGGTGTGAGATTTAAGGATAGAAGAAAGTTACTTTCCAATTGTGAAAATGGAAAAACTTTGGACGCTTAAAATCTATCATAAATAAATATAAGCTTTCGGTATTCTCTAAACAAATTTACTTGCTGCAAAAACATTTTTTTATATAACTGGAGTGTTTGTATTAATTTATACGTATCTCAGCTAAATCTATAACCTTTTATATACGTGTCCACACAAGTTTTTTACATAAAAATAAATTAAATTACTATTTCTTCACATTAAAAAGCATTACCTCAATAAAATATAGGTAATAAGATTTAAACTATAAACTCGTGAAGAGATGTACTAGGCTGAGGATCTTTACCCCTAGTGGAGTATTTATAAAGCACTCAAAAAGTTTTTTTTTAACAACATATTTAATTTATATTTTTTGTTTTTATGTGTTTTTAAATAATTTTGATGTACTAATATCAAAAATAATCTTTAAAAATAAAAATAAATTATATTAATACATTTTTTAAATAAAAAATACTTTAAAAATCAACCACCATCACCTCTCTACAAAACACATTGCGTGCGAGTATTGAAGAAAGCATGGTTTGCTTCTGAAGGCTACCGCCACTCTTCATTTGAGCAAAATCATGCGGGTCTTGAGCAAAATCTTGCTTGGTCCTCACACATTTGAGCTTGAACTATACATTGAAGCCATTAGTATATACACTCCCACACTTGCATTGTTAGACAAGCCCGCTTTGCCTCGAGTCAAAGCGACTTCATTTGCACTAAAACAAAAAAGATTATTATTATTTTTATTTTTATTATTACTTTTATGCTTACTTCACTACATAACTAAAGATGAAATAGAATTTTATTTTAAATTAAATATGATAATCTTACATTCCTCATGATCAGCGACACCCACTAGTGTACATTAATTAAGCCCGGCTTGGCACAAAACTTATACCATAAGTTTAACAAGTTAATTGTAATAAATAAAAATAATATGATTTTTTTTATAAAATAACACTAAAAAAATATCATTTAATTGAAAAACAAAAAGTCAAATCAAATTCTAATCTAATCTAATTAAGTTTAATTCTAAATGGAATTGTTAAATCATACGAGATTTAATATCTTTACTCCAAATATGTATTTGTGATTAATTATGTATTTAATTAACACTAAAAAATATCATCTAATTAAGTTTAATTTTCCTCCCCTCGATGCTGACTCCCTTGACGAATAAAATATTATTTTATTTTTTGAAAGTTCTCCATTGAAACTACCAATTTTATTTTCACTTTTCCTATCTCTTTGTCGATATTACAAATTTGCCCTAGAAAATTGATTTTTTTTTTCTTTCGGCATAAGAATGCTAAGAAAATAAGTTTTTAATGATAAAAAGTACATATATTTGTTTAATGTAAGTTTTGACCATCTTGGAAATATTCAATGCTAACAAATGTAGCATTTATTTTATTTTTTATTTTTATATGCAAAGACTTTAAAGAGTTATCGAGTTATGAGTGGAAATGAAGTGTTTTTATTTATTTATATTGTTTTCAATATATTTTTGTTAATGTGAGAGGTTATGATTTTAATTTATCGATTGATTTCTTAATTCAAACTTTCTTATTACTCATGAGTGAAGAGCTTCAGATTGATTTTAATTTTATAATAAATATTATCCCATTTTATTCTTCATTGTTATTTTTTTTGTTTTACATTCAAGAAGCTCTTATAAATATAATTATTCCAACATTAAAAATCATCTTTGAATTATTTTCAATAATCTCCACTTATTAAGAATTGGTTATGAATTATAATATTTGATGTTGAGTTTTAACTTTTTTTTGCAAAAATAATAATTGGATTTTTGTTTTAAATTAATTTTTTAAATTATTTTAAAATTAATATCAAATTTAAATTTAAAAAACTAAAAAAAATCATTTTAATAGATTCTGAAATTAAAAACACTATAAAAGAAAGCATACAATTAATTAATTAATTACTCCTATTATTAAATATTATAAAGTGAATAAAAAAATATTACAGAGATGTAATAGAAAGCAAACAAGCCCAAGCCCACAATCTAACGTGTAGAATCGCACTTAAAAGAACCGTGTTAGAAAATCCACTCAAAGATTGCCACTTCTCTCCTCTACATCAACAATCCCAAACCCTCTCCTTCCCCATCTCCACACCACCACCATTCTCTTCACTGCTACACCTTTTCTTCCAATTCTCTCCACCACCGTCCCACGGAAGCTTCACTAAATCAGAAAAAATGGGCAAGGGCGGATCCCTGAGTGACAGTGTTCTGAAAAAGATCATGCTTTCCTACGCCTATGTAGCCATCTGGATCTTCCTCTCCTTCACTGTTATTGTTTACAACAAATACATCCTTGACAAAAAGATGTATAATTGGCCATTCCCAATTTCACTAACCATGATCCACATGTCTTTTTGTGCCACACTTGCTATCCTTCTCATTAAAGTTTTCAAATTTGTTGAACCTGTCTCTATGTCGAGAGAAGTTTATCTCAAATCTGTTGTCCCCATTGGTGCTCTATATTCCCTAAGTCTTTGGCTATCTAACTCTGCTTATATTTACTTATCTGTTTCTTTCATTCAGATGTTAAAAGCCCTGATGCCTGTAGCTGTTTATTCTATCGGGGTTTTGCTTAAAAAAGAGAGCTTTAAGAGTAATACCATGGCTAATATGTTGTCAATCTCCTTTGGGGTTGGGATTGCTGCTTATGGCGAGGCTAGATTTGATACTTGGGGGGTTATTCTTCAACTTGGTGCTGTAGCTTTTGAGGCTACAAGATTGGTAATGATTCAAATCTTGCTTACATCTAAAGGAATCACATTGAATCCAATTACTTCTCTTTACTATGTGGCGCCTTGTTGTTTGGTTTTCTTGTGTATCCCATGGATTTTTGTGGAATATCCTGTTTTGATGGAGACTTCAAGTTTTCATTTTGATTTCGTCATCTTTGGGACCAATTCTTTGTGTGCTTTTGCCTTGAATCTCGCCGTTTTCTTGCTTGTGGGAAAGACTTCGGCTTTGACTATGAATGTGGCTGGTGTGGTTAAGGATTGGTTGTTGATCGCCTTCTCTTGGTCCGTTATTAAGGATACTGTAACCCCCATCAATTTGTTTGGCTACGGGCTTGCCTTTTTGGGTGTAGCATACTACAATCACGCGAAATTGCAGGCTTTGAAGGCAAAAGATGCACAGAAGAAGACTCAGGAGGCTGATGAGGAGGCTGGAAGGTTGTTGGAGGAGAGGGAAGGAGGGGGGAATGTGAAGAGAACTGAATCGGAAAACTAACTTTCATCAAAAAGAGTTTATTTAGTTACAAGATTGGATGAAGAGAGTAAGAAAATAAGAGCAGAAGGAAGATTGGTCTACAGAGGATTGGTGATGAAACGTAGGGAGATTTGTGCTTCTGTTTTGCCTTTGGTCATTCAGTATGTTGGTTTTAGGTTTATGTTTGTCATATGCTAGTTACGAGTCTTAGTCAGTTAAATGTCATGGATTTGAGATCTGCATTTGCTGGCTTAGCCGAATTACCTCTCTCAACAGAGGGTGAATCTCAAATGCCTGTATTTTATTTTGTTTTTTTCACCTTTTGATCATTTATATTGCTGGTGTCTATGTAGGAACATCTTTTATTGTTGAAGTTCTTATAGTTCTTATTTATTCTCGATACCTTTTATTTTCTCAATACAACGCTATTGTGGAGATTACTATTTTTATATCACAGTGGTGGATCCTATTGTGGTTTGAATCACATTTTGATTTCTTTTTGATGCATTGTGCTGTGATCTGTGCAATTTTGCCAGTCGAATCTGTGCATCTTCGGGATGCGAAAATGCAAATCTCTGTGAACCCTGGAGTTATTTACCAATCAATGTAGACAGGTCACTGTTTCTTCTAGGAAGCCATTAATTTATCTCAAGTCAATTGTATGTGGATCTACCTTTTTTGCTGCCAACAATGGGAATGCCTTTGGTCAGCAATTAGATGTGGTGGAGGCTGGCCACCTTGACTCCTTCAGCCAGCTGTTCTTGCACACTGGTTAGATTGGCCCAGCTTGGGCATACATGGTACGAGGTTACCTCGAACCAAGTTGAGCCATTGCTGATCCCTCTAGTTCTAGCGAGGTTAGATCTGCAACATGGGGCGAAATTCAAATTAATAAATGGCATTTTTGTTCAGTATGAACTGAGAATTTATCCACGATGAAAGTCAAAAGTCTTTTTAGGAAAACGTCATAGTGAAAGAACTCACCAAAAACAAGTTAAAGACGTAGATGACTTTTCCCTTTTCCTGGAACCTGGTAGCCCTGGTAAACTCCCATGTCATCGCAAGGTAGGTGTGACATTTGCTGATCCATCGATTGAGGATCTGATCTGCATCTTTACTCTCATCTTAAGTTGCTTCGATTATGGAATTCGAAAGCATTTTTATATCTCTGATGAACCATCTGCTACGCGTCATAAAGAAATGGATTTGACAAAGTGAAATTTACACATCCCAATCCATAAACCTGAACCTTCCAGCTCCATGTTCTAGGGCAACGCATCAGTCGCGAAGCTAGTGACATGGGAGTTCGTCAATGTGGCAAGAACTTTCCAGCAGATTAAATTTTCGAAGCAATTTCTACACCCTTTTCCGGAAAGAGCCTGTATTATTAGGAAATATATTGAATCCTAACTGGGAAAGGATTCCTAAGGATCAGGGATTCGTAGAAGTAGAATTCCAGTTTGCTTGTAATACCTGTATCTATATATATATACTGTATAGCTTCCGATCAATTGTACAAACATATCTCCAGTTAATAAAACAATTGGCTCAACCCCTTTTTAACTTGGTATCAGAGCAAATCCATCGATCAAAAACACCAGCAAAAGACAACCAAACAAACCAGCAAACCTGGTATGGAACAATCAAATACATCTGACAATCCTGGTATGGAGTTATCAAATCCATCAAAAAAACCTGATATGGAATTACCAAATCCATACAATGTTCATCCCTCAGATCACCCTGGTCACGTGCTTCTCTATACAAGGTTTGGGAAGATTTCAAACATCAGTTTTCACAGCAAAACACATCAACAATTTATCAAATTCAGAAGCAAATTGCTTCTCTATCCCAAGGTTCCATGACAGTCTCAACATATTTTAGCATCTCTGGACCACTTTTTAACTTGTATGTCATGATGGTTTGGTCAATGGACTCATGGAAAAGCGTAGGAGTGTTCAATCACTTTTCTCTGCCTTTTTGAAAAAAAGCTTGTACAACAACAAACTGCTCATATCGTTTGGTTTTGTCCTTGGAAAAACCTGGAGGAAAATTGATGTAACGAAAGGCAGTAGATTTGTGAGGGTGACAAATCAGGTTAAAAAATTTCCTTTTTTCTTTTCTTTTTTGACTTTTCTCGCCGACAAGGCTTGTGTGTTTACTGGTTCTATTTATTGACATTTCCATTGACTATTAACTATTTCATTAGTGCAAAGCCACTTCCTAGTCCATCTGAAGATCCAGTCTTCCTTCAAGTTTTGACTAAATCAAATCTACTGCTTTGCCAACAGTGTACGACACTGATTCAAAATTAATTATTTTTAAATTTTAGTGATTAAGTTTTGATGTTTTTAGATCATTTTCAATATATATCCAAACAGTCGTCACTTGAGGCCCTGTTTGGGAGAGCGTTGCAATCGGCGTTTCGTCGAAATTTGATTTTTTTTTCATTTTAAATAAATATAATTTGGTGTTTTTAGATAATTTTGATGTGTTGATGTCAAAAATAATTTTTTTAAAATAAAAAAAATATCATTTTGATGTATTTCGATATAAAAAACACTTTGAAAAGCTTACCACAAACACCCTTCCAAAAAACTACCTTTTAACATTTCTGTAAGATAAACACGATTCCACTGGGAAGCACTAGTTTTGTTGGGCGATTGTTATTTATTTAATAAAAAATAAATATACAGGTTATCCTAATATTTTTTAATATAAAAAGATTTTAATCACATGTCAAAATGTTTATACGTGTATCTAATTAATTAAATTGATATTTGATTCAATTTTGTACTAAAATTGAATTTGAAACAACCAAAGGGACTTAACATCCAAAAACTAAAACAAAGAGAGGCCTAAAATGAACTTTCCAAATGAAGTTCAAAGCCAACACCTATTTTACCCATTGTTTTCACTTTGATCCTCTTTCTTTTCAATCCAACACTTCCTTAAAAAAATCAAGTCTTTCTTTTCTAATCTTAGGATTTTTTAGAGCCCCACGAACAAATTCTAATGATAGGAGCTAATCGATCTTTGGGGTCTCATCACCAAGAACGCCAGCTAACTATGTCTTTGAAGTTGGCTCCAAGAAAAGCACGACATGATAAAAAAAGAATAGGAAAAGGAAAAACAGAGAGAATCAAGGTCTATTTGTGCATCACGAACTACAATACAGACACATTCAAACATTAATTATGGTTGATTTTTCTGCGGGTACAAATTCATAATTTCATTGTCCAATTCAATCACAGTGCTCCCAGATATCTTAATCATTCCATTCATGCCAAATGCTTCTCTAATCCTGGTTTTCTTTTCCCAATCGTACATTTTTGTGTAGATGTTGGACAGTAGTATGACTCATGCATGGGCTCATTTCTGATTAGCTGCCTGTTAGGGCAATTCCCTCAGAAGACATCCCAAGAGGCAAAGCCAGTTTTTTTAAATTTTAGCTCCTCATGTTCAATTTAATGTCTCCAACATGAGAGGCATCCCGAGAGGCAAAATGCTTTTTTTTTTGATCAAATGTAAGTATATTAAGACCAAAGATAAACAAAACCGAGAGCAGAAACAAGAAGTAATCGAAATGGGAACATGCTCCCAATCAAGAAACTAAAAGGAACACATCAAGCTCGTAGCGAGCAAACTAACTGAAATACTATACAAGCGGACCCAAAAGAAGTCCACGACAACCCACCATCAAATTGCCTTTTTTATCAATTGAGAAGCCATTCCTACAGACCAGTTAGGGGAAGAACAGATCATTGAATTTTCAGCTCATTATATGACCTAAAATTTCTGCTTCTATATAACAGACTGTTGACGCATTTGCTATTGTGGCCTCATCTGGAATTCTAAGCAGATTGCTGACTACTGGAACTGTTCTTGCGACCTCCAGTAATCGAGCACCGAGGGACTTCAATCAGGTTTTTTTTTTCTTTTCATTTTCTGCATATCCATTCCTCTAAAGGTTTGTGTAGCTTAATAGTGATTACCTGATATATTTCTGGATCACAGCTTGAATCTTCTTTCTGTTGTGAGATTTTCCTGCGTCCCTTTCCAACCTTCCAAACATCATTAGGTGGCGATGGCATCCTAATGGGTGTGATCTCCGTCCCTTTCCAACCTTTTGCAGTACATGGTCCAAAAAAAAAAGTTTAACGAAACCTCTGTTAATTCGTTTTTCACATAAACCCTAAGATCTTGAACTGCATGATAATCACAATAAGATTTTGATTTGAGAAGGATTAAGGATTACCTCCGTTCATCTTTGCACGAGGAGATTCTTGATCCTGCTGCCGAATCCTGATGCTGATCGGTGTTGAACTTTGGTTGAAGAAAGGCTTTAGTGAAGGGTTTCGGTTTCTCTCCTCGCCTATAAACCCTAATGTGTTGAAATCATGACGGCTTTTGTGATGGACAAAAGTCTATATTTATAGGTGGAGAGAGGACCGAAAACCAATTAGGGTTTTCTTTAATTCAATCTCAACCGTCCATCAAGGTAGTGATTGATATGGAATATAACTCCTTAATTAAAACCGATAATGTAGAAAATAGAATGTATCCTATGAAAACGAAATTCCTATAATGACCACAATTTCGGGAAAGGGAAGGACTTAAAAGTAATTTCCTTACAGTCTCCCACTTGGTCGATAGGAAGATCCATTAGGGTTTTCATATAGGAGTCATAAGGCGCGCGGTACATGCTAAGCTTCTTCTTTAGTCGGTTATCATAAGTGTCTTGGCTAATCCGGTTGTCAATGGGAGTCATGGCGTGCACACATCATTCCATAACATGATTCCTTCCATGTACCACATCATTGACAACTTTCATAACTAGACCATAAGAGGAGATTTGCATAATGGTCCCATAATGTCTTTGTTACAAGACTGCTTTCATTAGCATTCATCCAATCATAAATATGTACACAATGGATAATGTAAGAGAATATATAGCGGATGTAGCAATACATTAAGAGCTCAATAAATGTCAAGTACAAGTACATGATAAAGAGTAGATAAATGATAACTAAGAACTATCTTCAAGACCCATACTTTG
Source organism: Salix exigua (assembly GCA_032356905.1). NCBI lineage: Eukaryota > Viridiplantae > Streptophyta > Magnoliopsida > Malpighiales > Salicaceae > Salix > Salix exigua. The sequence goes on from CM063605.1 coordinate 2,990,919, forward strand.
AGTATGTCCTCGAAAGGTCTTTGGAGGTAGTCCTTTTGTGAATATATCTCGCAACCATGAGATCTGTTCTTGTATGCTCAATGACAATTTTCTTTAGTCTAACATCCTCGCTTGATGATAGATATTTAAGGTCCATGTGTTTTGCTCCCTTAGATATCCTGTCATGCTTGGAGAAGAAAGTTGCAGCTTCATTGTCACAGTACAGAGTTAGTGGCTTAGAGATGAAACTCAAAGCTCCAAACTCAGAGACAAAATTACGCAACCACGCTCCCTGAATTGCAGCCTCATAACATGCCACGTACTCAGCCTCCATGGTGGATGTGTAAAGCAACTCGGATTTCTGGCTTTTCCATGATATTGCACCTCCAGATAAGAGATACACATAGCCAAGAGTGCAGTGTCTAGTGTCAGGACATCCTCCAAAATCTGAATCTGAATAACCAGTCACCTGTAGGTGTCCTGATTTTCTATATGTGAGCATGTAGTTCCGTGTTCCCTTTAGGTATCTCAGTACTTTCTTTGCAGCTTTCCAATGAGCTATCCCTGGATTACTTTGAAATCTACCCAACATGCCAACAGCATGACTAATGTCGGCCTCGCATGCACTGTGCATACATCAAACTCCCTACGAGAGAAGCATAAGGATATTGTGTCATTTCTTTACGCTCCAACTCGCTTTGTGGACACCGCGTAAGATCAAGCTTATCTCCTTTATGCAGTGGAACAGACTAGAGGAACATGTCATCATGCCAAATCTCTCTAGAACTTTGTCAATATATGCCTTTTGAGACAATCCCAAAATACCAAGTGATCTATCACTGAATATCTCTATTCCTATCACATAGGATGCCTTGCCCATATCTTTCATTTCAAAGTTCTTAAAGAGATAAGTCTTGGTGTCATGTAATAAACCAAGGTCACGGCTGGCTCATAAGATGTCATCAATATACAGAACTAAAAATATGAACTTGCTCCCACTGATCTTAAGGTATATGCAAGGGTCAACGATATTTTCTTTGAAACCAAATTCAGTAATAGTTTCATCGAACTTTAGATACCATTGTCCGGAAGCTTGTTTCATCCATATAGTGATTTCTTAAGTTTGCAGACCATGTCTTCCTCGACATTCAATTATGAAGCCTTCGAGTTGACGCATGTAGACTTCCTCTTGCAAGTCTCCATTAAGAAAGGCGGTTTTGACGTCCATTTGATGTAACTCAAGGTCAAAATGAGCCACTAACGCCATGATAATTCTAAGTGAGTCTTTTCTCGACACAGGAGAAAAAGTCTCAAGATAATCAATACCTTCTTTCGATTGAAACCTTTGGCAACAAGTCCGGCTTTATGTCGCTCAATATTGCCTTTGCAATCGCGCTTGGTCTTAAAAACCCACTTACGACCAACCGCTTTGTGTCCTGGAGGCAATTGAACTACTTCCCATACTTGATTTTCTCGCCATAGATTTCAATTCATCCTTCATGGCATCGATCCATTTATTAGAATTAACATCTTTAATGGCTTGTGAATAAGAAACCGGTCTTTCATTGTCCCATCTTCAGATTCTACTTGGTAAAGCATATAATCATTGGAAATAGCAGATCTCTTTTGTCTTTGAGACCTTCTTAATGCTCGGCTCTACTGGTGTTGCATCCATAGGTTCATTGGCAATAATCTCATTATGGAGTTGTGGATCATTCATTGGGTGTTCCTCATTGTTGAATGGTTCAACAATGGGAGGGTTCCCATCTTTCGAAATAGAGGGTAAAGGAACATGTACCCTTAATTCCCGAATGATCACATCTTGAACTTTATTACTCCCAATCGATTTCGCCATTCTCGTAGAATCTGGCATTACCGGTTTCAACAATTCTCGTACTATGGTTAGGACAATAAATCCTATATCCTTTGGACTTATCTCGGGTAACCTATGAAGTAACCACCGATCGCCTTAAAGTCCAATTTCTTTTCTTGTGGATTGTAGATTCTAGCTTCAATCGGGCAACCCCAAACTTGAGATGTCTTAAACTAGGTTTCCATCCTTTCCACAGTTCAAAAGGTGTCTTTGGAACCGCCTTACTAGGAACCCTGTTCAAGATGTAAACAATGTGCGTAAAGCATCCATCCATAATGATATAGGTAAATTGGCATGACTCATCATGGATCTAACCATTTCTATATATGTACGATTTCGCCTTTCAACTACACCATTTTGCCATGGATATCCAGGCGTTGTGTATTGGGCAACAATTCCAAGCTTTTGGAGAAGTTTTGTAAAAGGTCCAGGATGTTGTCCTGTTTCATCATACCTTCCGTAAAATTCACCACCTCTATCTGACCTTATGATTTTCACTTTTCTATCTAGTTGTCTTTCGACTTCAGTAATGAACACTTGTACAAAGATCCACCGATCGAGATTTATCATGCAACAAGTATAGATAACAGTAACGTGAGTAATCATCAATAAAGGTAATGAAATACTTCTCTCCCCCAAAAGTTGAAACGTCAAAAGGTCCGCAAATATCTGTATGTATTATTTCAAGAAGCTGGGTACTTCTTGTGGCTCCTTTCTTTGTGTGTTTTGTTGTTTTTCCTTTAATACAATCCACACAAGCTTTATGATTAGTAAAACCTAGATCCGAAAGGACACCATCTTTTACTAATCTTTTGATCCTTTCACTGGATATGTGACCCAGCCTTTTATGCCACAAGAAATAGGAGTCGTTTTTAGACGACTTACGCTTTGCTTCTACATTAGAATGCAGGGTAAGATGGGTTTCAGCAAATTGTTTAAGATGGAACTTGTATAAACCATCAATTAAAATCCCCGAACCAATAGGTTCAAAATTCTTAAACAAACTGAATTTACCATTTCCAACTTGAAACGAATAACCAATTTTATCAAGTGCACTTACGGAAACTAAATTACGGGAAATAGACGGAACATAAAGAGTTTGACATAAGTCTAACTGAAAACCGCTATCTAAAACAAGACGAAAGGTTCCAATAGCTTCAACTGGAGCTTTGTCTTGATTTCCCATAAATAAGAAGTTCTCACTTGGGTTTATGGTTTGGGTCGTAAGGAATCCCTGCATTATGTTAGAAACATGAACGTTAGCACCAGTGTCAATCCACCAAGTATTGGGAGAAACATAAGTAAGATTTGATTCGAAATAACTTACGAAACCCATAGGGTTACCTTTCTTTTCGAACCATTCTCGTCGTTTAGTGCAGTCTTTTGCAAAATGTCCAGGTTTCTTGCAAAATTTGCACAAGTCTTCCTTCTTTTTCTTCTTGGGTGGTTGATTGGCCTCATTAGATCTGGGTGGTGCCCTTTTCTGGCCTAAATTGTGCTTTGTCCCAGCTTTATGTCCAGCTCTTTGAACAAAATGAGCCACTTTAATGCCTTGTTGAGTCAGTCGTGCCTCTTCTTGAACCAGCTTATTAGCCAATTCATTCACTGCCCACTTGTCCTTAATAGTGTTGTAGTGAATTTGGAATGGCCCGTACTGAGGAGGTAAACTGTTCAGGATAAATTGGACGAGAAAAGAATCATCCACAGTCATTCCCAAATTTCTCAACTTAGCTGCGAGGTTGGTCATCTCAATAACATGTTCATGCATTGAGCGAGTACCATCAAACTTTATGGTTGTAAGATCTGCCATTAGTTTCCCAAAGAAGGAACTTGTCTGCAGCCTTAAACCTTTCCTCTATGGCTTTCATGTAATCCTTAGCATTCTCGGTTTAGGAAGGAGGTTTTGATGTTGTCGGCTATGGTCATTCGCAGGAACATGATGCTTAGTCTGCCGATCTCTCCCAAGCATTAAGGAGAGTCTTTTCCTCAAGGGTACTTTTGTCAGGTAAGTGGATCTCGGCTTATCTTTGAGGAGGGCCGATCCAAATCAAGTACTCCTAAGGTGAACTCAACTTGCTCCTTCCATTCGAGAAGTTGGTTCCAGTAAGTATAGTGACGTAAGAAGCATGCGAGTTGAGGTGAGTGGGTAGGCTAACTGCAATATAAATAGGGATACAATAATTTAATAAGACTTTAACTTAAAAGACAACACTTGAGTAATAAAATGAAACTTAGGTGCTCTTGTGGGTAGTCACCAGAGTTTTTAATACATTATACCATTTAAAGTGAAGTATTTTTAGGTGAGTGTAATTACAAAGATGGGCAATAAAATGAAACTTAGGTGCTCCTGTGGGCAGTCACCAGAGTTTTAATACATTAGACCATCTAAAATCGATTATATTTTAGGTGAGTGTGATTACAAATGAGGGCGAGCGAAGCGAGCCCCTCTTAACTGGGGTTTTTCTTTATTCCCTATTTAATACTACATAATGCATCAAGAAACATAATAATAATAAAAAAATAGAAAGCAACATCGTAAACATAATCAGAAAATTAGATCCAACTATATGGCCTTGTTCCTGTCTTCATCTTCAAGCCTCAAAACGACTCCGTTTTAGGTCGAACCAGCCACCAATTAGTCCGCCACCACTTTCGTTACGGCGAACTTATTGACATCTATTACATCGAATATTTTCGAATAATACTCACGCAGGAGCTTTGTACGTAATCAAACTTTAAACTTTAAATAAATCACGATCAAACAGTCGTGCCCCCAAAAAAAAAAAAAAATAATGCGGAAAATAAATAACATTCATTCAGGCCATAATAGTTGGATCATTAAGTATCTGCAAAACAGAGTTAGGATATAGGTATCTACCGATTATGGCGATATAAGGTTATTCTACTTCATGGACAATCATGCGTTCATAAATCATGCTCTGATACCACATGTTAATTCGTTTTTCACATAAACCCTAAGATCTTGAACTGCATGATAATCACAATAAGATTTTGATTTGAGAAGGATTAAGGATTACCTTCGCTCATCTTTGCACGAGGAGATTCTTGATCCTCGCCGTAATCTCGATGCTCGATCGGTGTTGAACTTTGGTTGAAGAAAGGCTTTAGTGAAGGGTTTCGGCTTTCTCTCTCGCCTATAAACCCTAATGTGTTGAAATCATGACGGCTTTTGTGATGGACAAAAGTCTATATTTATAGGTGGAGAGAGGACCGAAAACCAATTAGGTTTTCTTTAATTCAATCTCAACCAGTCCATCAAGGTATTTTTTGATTTGGAATATAACTAATTTTTTAAAACCGATTATGTAGAATATAGATTGTATCCTATGAAAACGAAATTCCTATAATGACAACAATTTCGGGAAAGGGAAGGACTTAAAAGTAATTTCCTTACAACCTCCATTGATGTATGTTCACTTCATTTTATATCACTGCATTGTTACAAAGATGTGTTCTTGATCACGTGAGCCTCTTACTTTCATGGTTCTTCTTGTAATATTTAGATTTCTTCTATAATTAGAGGGATGACAATAATCTCACTCCTAAATTTTGCCCCTTAATCTCTGCAATTACTTGTTCTTTATTATTTAGCTAAGGGCTGAAATTTTTTAATTGAAATAGTGGGCACTTGTATAAACCAGCAATAACATTTGGTAATTATCGTTAATATTTAGATTGTATGGCAATTAATGATGCTTTTCTGTTTATGTAGACTGAAATAGCAGAGAATTTATTTTTAACATACAAGCTGTCTATGTAGATTTCTTGTTTGATCAAAATCCAGACACCTTTGTAATTTAAACTTGTTCATAGTCCCTATCCTTATTCCCAGAAGCAACACCAAGGGTTTGGAAATGATCATTCAAGCATCGTCTGAGAACTAAATATAAGTACAATTGAAATCCATATTTAGCCCTTCCAATGATGGTTGTCAATACTGTTCTGTTCCAGTCGGAATGTCCGAAGCGTTACATGTCGTTAAAAAACCAAGACAAAACGACGTCATTTTCGTCTCAATTTTAATTACAGTCTGTTTTGGAAATACCGGCGGAACATCTCGACATTGATCCGGTGTGCTGTTCTGGCCTTAAAATCCTCTTTATTTTGATTAACTTATGGTTGTGTTTATAATTTTTAGATTATGTTTGTTTGACTTTGTGTTTCTATTGTATAATTTAAAATTAATTTATCTTGAATTTTAATTATGCTTGTTAAATTAATATTTTAATTTTTTTTTCATATATATATATATATATATATATAATTATATATGACCAGTATAACCCCGAAACGACACACCAAAATGTTCTGAAACCGAAACATTCCGTATCAATAAAAAAAACCGAAACAACCTTGCTTCCAACACAATAATTTAATAAGCTAAAGAGGTTACAAATATGATATCTAAATTCAGAAGTTTATTATCTGAAATTTAAAGGAATTTCAGACAGGCTTGGAAAATTAACAATACAATAACGGGTGTGGGAAATCATCTGTAGCTCCCCACACAAATCACTAATGGATTGCAATGATGATTTCCCTTTTTTGCTTTTTTGTTTTTCTTTATTTTTCTTTTTTGTTTCCATTTCTTGGTTTTCTTTTTCTTTTGTTTTTGCTTTTTTTTTCTGATTATGTTTGTTTTTTTCATTTCTTGCTTTTCTTTTTGTTTTTTCTAATTTTTGTTTTTTACATTGCAGTGAGTGCTTTCCTTTTTTATTACTTTTTATTTTTGTTTTTTCCTTTTTTTCTGTTTCTTGCTTTTTTTCTAATTTTTTACTTGATTTTTTTTTGTTATATATTTTTTTCCACTTATATATATATATATTTGTTTTTTTATAATCAGAGTATCTATGCTAGCTTAAGCGCACTAAGATTAATCCTCGGATTCAAATTTTTTTTATAGTTTTTTTTTGTTTTTTTCTTGATTATGTTTTCTATTTCGTTTTTTTTTCTAAATATATTTTTTCCATGAAATATTTTTTTGTGGTGCCATGGCTAGATGTGCTCTTTTATTATTATTTTTTCTTTGGATTATATGATTTTTATAATTTTATTATTTGCGCAATAATAATGATAATTTTAGATATCCGAGTTTTCTTGCTTATTTAATGATGATGATAAATTTATGTTGGTTATATCGTTTAAAACTACTAAACAAATAAATTTATAGCGATTTTAAATTCATATATTTTATAGAAAAATTGCACTTGACATGAATTCTGCACAAATTTATTATTTTACTTAAATTTATATTATAATAAAAAATATACACAATTAATATTTTTTACATTGAAAAAAATATTGTACCGTTCATGTGAGCGTGAGGCATTGTCTAGTCTACCTCTACTAGGAAACACCATAAAATACCTAAGAAAAAAAGAAGAATAAAAAACAATCCACAATAAAAATAATAATAAATCTGAAACACCCTAGAAAAAAATAATAGATTATTTTTTAAATTATTTTCATGTTGATATCAAAATATATTTTTAAAAATAAAAAAATAACATTTAATATATTTTTAAATAAAAAATATTTTCAAGTACTCTCAAGCACGTTTTGATAACTATCTTAATGATCTATAAAAACATATAATAAATATATTACTTCGAGTACTATTTCTGGTGCATGGAGAACGTGAATTCACGTTCTCCATAGAAAATATGAAACGGATAAGCTATCCTTCCAGCCCATCCCAGCCCAGCCCACGTAGCGTGGAACTATAAAATAATAAAAACATTGTAGGGATGTCCCCAAATCAGGCTAAGTTTAAGCCCTGGTCCAATAAGCTTAGACTTTAGATTAAAGATCTGTTTGTCAAATATGCTCTCATGTTTTTTTTTTATATAGTTTTAATTTATCTTTATTTTCTTTCTATATTAAATTTCATAACTTATTTCCAGGTTATTCTGTAAATTAGTAATTTTTTCTTCCAAAATAAAAATAAAAATAACAATAACAAATGGATTGACAACATGAAAAAAAATGGCTTTGGAAGAATTTCAAATATGCAAAAATTCAAGTTGCTGTTTCAGATGAAGTTGAGAGCCCGATAGTACCAAGTTGTGCCTAAGATTAGAGAAATAATACAAACACAAGATTAAAATAAATAATTATTAGATAAATCTATATAGAAATTAAGTCTTATTATATAATTAAATTTTTAATAGGTCAATTTAATTCAATCATGCACCAAATTAAGAGTTTAAAAACTAATCCATGTTCAATTAAATGACTTGATTAAGTACAAGGACTTATAATTATATTTTAAATAAATCAAATTATTTTTTTTAAATATTTAATAGCGAAACATTAAATGAGTGTTTGGTTCTGTGACAACTTTTATGATCGAAGTTAACCACAAAACCAAATTATTTAGTTAGGGATCAACCGATTTTTATGAAAAAAATGATGTTTCACCTTAGTTGATGAAAAGCAACCTCTTTTCACCCCAAAACACAGCAGAAGGAAGCCAAACCCGTACCAGTGATTTCTACTTCTACGCCGATTGGATCTTACCCATAAGGAAAGATCATAGCGATGGCTTCAATGTATATCTGAGCTATAGTGGTCAATATCGTTTTGGTTTTTAATTAGAATAGAATATTCTGGTTTCAGTAGTATTTCGACGTGCTGTTTCTGTACCGTACTGTTCATATATAATTAATTATATATATATATATATATAGAAAATATTAATTTAACAAGCATAGTTAAAATTTGAATTCTTTTTCATTTAAAATATTTTGGTGTTTTTAAATTATTTTAATGTATAGATGTCACAAATAATTATTTTTTTTAAATAGATTTTGAACCCGGAACGGCACGCCCGTAACGTAATCGAGGCGTTCAGGTTGGAATTTGACCGGAATTTCGAAGCGAACTGAATTAAAATCGAAAAAACGACGTCGTTTTGTTCTGATTTTATAAATATAATGGAATGAAATTTACAACACTGATTTACCTTAGCTCATAATCTTTCAGTTTCAATGAGAAATTATGTGCCACGGTAGCATCACAACTTTCTCCTTCCAAAAACACTCCCACCTTTTCTTTACTTTTGCCCCTTTCCATTGAAATAACATCCCAAAACACAACATACCTTTTCTTAGTTATAATTTTTTGTAATTAAGAAAAAAATTATTATTATTTACTTTTTAGATGTAAATCATAGATTAAATATTGAAAATTATTAAAAATTTTAATTTATCAAATCAATATAAAAAAAACACGTTAAAAGTTTTATTTTATTAATATAGTTCAAAACACCCTTATAATTAAATGGAAAAAAACTATAACTCGGTTAAAAAAGTAATTGGCTTATGAAAAATACGTTGATGGGTTGAATGTTTATTTTAGAGCCTTGAAGGTCATGATCAGAATGAAAACATGTTATTTCAAAACGACGCAACTTGTAATACCAAATAGTCAATGCACATATAAACAATTAACTTGTGTTTATTTAATAAATTTAACGTGTCTCTTCAATCTAATGGTCCATGTACTTTTTCCTTAAAAAAATATTACATTTAAGAATAAAATTGTACTATCTATTCCATTTTCAAGTAAATTTTATATTCTAATTTTTTTTGGAGAAATCTCAAATAAAATACTTGAAAGAAAATGAATGCTTTTTCTTTTTCTTCTAATTTTCTTTAAGTAATATGAAAAACATAGTAACCAATACACGAAACTATTTTTCATTAAACCTCGAACTCAACCGTAATTTTAACCAAACACTTCAATTTCAGTTATGGACTTTGACTAAAAGTGCGTTTTATAAAACTATTTTTTTAATCTTAACAACAACAGCAACCGCAATACCAAACATCTCCTAAATTTAGAAGTCTAACATGGGCTTAATTAAAAGGATTATAATTTTAAGAGACCATATTTATTTTTTACCAAGCCACTTGATTTATGTTTAATTAAAAAAAATTCCCTTGTTTCAAAAAGTACAAAAAGAAAATATTTTTTATTTATATACATTAAACTAGATTGAGGATTTTTTTTATTAAAAAGAATCTTTTTTTATTTTTATGGATTGTAAGACTTAAAAATTAAAAAAACTTAGCAGCAGCGGTGTCATCAAGAGCATCTGCACCTCATACCTCCAATTCATTTGACTTTAATGATTACATTCCTAATTAAAGTTACTACATTAAGTGTATCGTACACAGGGAATAGCATCTCTGACTGAACCCAGCACTTCAATATTCCCCAGTCAACTCTTTGTTAATTCACACTCGGTCAAAGCCTAAGACCACGTAGAGGGTGGGTGGCTCAACCCTTAGGTTGGCTGGTTGACCGGACATCATTTCGTCGAAGTTTTTTGTTTTTTTAAATAATCGATCTCCTTTAAGTGCCTTTATGGTAATGTATTTATAATTAGACATTCATTAAAATAAAAAATATATATTTTTAAAAATATTTTTTATATTATTTCATGCAAATGATATAAAAATATTTTTTAAAAAAATTTAAGAATGTTTTTTAACGCAATGACAAACACTTGTTTATGATTAGGCTAAGAATTGATTCATCGGATAAAAGCTTATATTATTGTACCATTCAAAACAAATTATTGAATGTGTTTCAAAAATTATTTTGAAAAAAATGATTTTTTTTTTGTTTTAAATTATTTTTTTGGTGGTTTTAGGTCATTTTAATATGCTGATGGCAAAAATAATTTTTAAAAAGTAAAAACAAATATCATTTTGAAGTATTTTTGATATAAAATACTTTGAAAAACTACATCAACCACATTATCAGGCAACAACCCTTGAATATGGCAACTATTTATTTTGGTGAAAACTTGGGTATTTGACAGTGCGTTTCAAAAATATATTTAAAAAACATTAATTTTTTTATTTTTATTTTAAATTAAAATATTTTGATGATTTTAGATTATTTTTCATATGTTAATATCAAAATAATTTATTTTCTTAAAAAATATTATTTTTATATATTTCTAAATAGAAAAATACTTTAAAAAAATACAAAAACACACTTTAATATCATTTTCAGTGGCGGAATAACTCTTGCGTTGCAGCTTCAAAAGCTTTCATCACTCTACCACACAATCCATGTTTCAGGTCCTTAACTCATCTTTTTTCCTCAGAGCTGTGACATTTTAAACGTGGTCGTGTGCATATCATTATGCCCTAGCTAGAAGGGAAACCCACTTTAATTAGGATGATGCTTTGATTAAAAGCTATTTCATAATGATGGATCTCACCACCCAAGCCATCATGCTTCATGATCATCATGCTTCATGATTAGGGCTCGAATGCGAGGTCAAGAATCACAATATTCAGTAAGGTATTACACCATAACTATTCTCCCACTACCAACGTGATAAGATAGCCATCATCGAGGAGGCACTCTGGTTTATTGGTGCTCATATTTAACCTATATGCATGCGGCCAGAGATTTGACGGCGGCTCCATGGATGTATAGCTAGGTGGCGACCTTTGAGTGACGATTCATGGATGCTAAAATTATAGCCAAACATCAGTCAGCAGTGTAGACCAAAACCTAAGTCGTACGCATGCGAGAACATTACAAAGATCGATGATGATGATGCGCACTCGTAACTTCCAATATCAACGTAGTTGTTAATTTCATTATGATTTATACCAATTAAAAAAATAAAATAAAATAATATTGTTTTTATATTGGTTTAAATATTGGTTGCAAAAATATATTGGTTTTAACCTTTTTGTTTCATTTCGGCAAAATAATATTTTTTTAAATAATTAATAATTTTGTAATATTAATTATATAAGATAAAATTTTACGAGGAGTCTCGTGATATATTTAAAGATTATGTTAAAATTTTAGAGCAATCAAAGAATGTAATGAACTTTAGAGTTTGATGATGACATTCTCGTTATATTATGCATGTTCATAATTTTGTTCAGAAAAATCATTTTATTGTGTCTTTTTTAGATTAAATTGTACCATTCTAAATAATTTTATTTCTGAATTTGAACTAATTTTTTGAATTAATATACTTAACACACACATACATAAAAAGTACAACCCCGAAACGACACGCAAAAATACTCCAAAATCGAAACATTTCATTCCAACTGAAAAAACGAAGCACCAACCGAAACGGTATTGACAACTTTAATATGAACCCTAGCTTTGGTTTGGAAAATTAATTAGGAAAAAAGCAGCATAACAATGAGGTGAGCTTATGAACTCTTGATTGTTGATGCATGCTATGGTATGGCAGTTCTTGCTCTAAACCCTTAAATATGTCTATGATAATGTACTTGTCCAACTCTTGACAGTAAACTTTTCCAGCAATAAGCTATTAGTGTTGCTTGGTTAGGATAGTAAAAGGAGAGGAGAGGAAGGAAATGCTAGAGGGAAAGATGGAAACCAACCATTGCTTTAATTAAGTTCTATTAATTAAGGTTCCATTTAATTTATTTCTTACAAATCCTTTAACTCATAAAGAATTTATAACTTAAAAGTTAAGGCTTTAACTTCTAATTTATTTATTTTTATTTAATTTTAAAACACATAAATTCCATTCATAATTAATCCCTTGTAAAAAACGACTCAATCCAAGCTCTCTCTCGTCCCCATTCGTTTAATTCGGGCAAATTAATGTATGAGAGAGGCCATTTGTTTCTTGGAAGAAAAATCTTAAACCGGAGAAGACATGAGTGATCTCTTCTGTCTGTCTGTCGCATTAATATTCAAACAAGTTGATAACTGTGCAATTGCAGCTTCTAATTACAAGTTAATTATCTCGTGAAGTTTTCGACCTCCATTAAGAAGTTGTAATTAATGTAATTAGAAGATTCTAAGAGCTTTGGGAAATCATTTGTTAATTACTTAAAGAAAGGCATCTGTATCCAGCGCCATTGATATTCAAGTGATCATAAGCAACCTGCAACCCTGATCAAGAACTAGTAAAGTAGTTTTAGGACTTGAAGATGAGATCATATGATGACATCCTAGGTATAATTATGCCTCTTCCAAAAGAGAAAAAACAAGGAGGGATCTGGCTGTCCGAACATTCTGCAAATGATACATTTTAGACTTTTCAGGCCATAGATACAGTTCATACTGGAAGGGCATGCATGGATGATTCTATTATTGTTTAATTTGATGTATAGTATATGATGTGATGATAGTTATTAAAATAATCACATGTGACATCCATCTTATCAAAAGTTTATTGGATATATATATATTGATATTACAACATGGAATAATGAGAGCTCAAGTACAAATTAGTGTCCTTCTAACATTAGAAATTAACACCATCTTCCGCTCACTTCTATCTATCGGATTGCCTGGCACAGTTCAGCAGCATGTCTCAATTTTCCCATCACAACCTGCAGGAAAGATTTTTGATGTCAGTGAAAAAGAAAATGAAAAAAAAAGAGAGAGGACCAATCACGATCGAGCATAGAAGAACAGGAGAAGATACATACTGGATGTACTCAACATTGATTTTTGTGGATTGATAGTGTGAAACAGCAGAAAAAGCATCACTTGACAGGAGAATAGTTGAAGGGCACGGTGTTTTTCTGCAGAAATCCACCACCCTGACATCAATAGTTCCATCCTTGCATGGCCGATTATTTCCACTCAGGCACCGCAACCTATAACGTCTTCCACAGGCAGCACCATTATCCCACAAGCCTTCGCCCACTGAAACAAAGAGGTTTCCTGGGGGGAACTGATCCTGTCTATTGCCATGGCACTTGGTAGCTGCACAGAAATATATCCCAGTAAATCCATCAGACAGATTAAGCAAGCTTGAATGAACTTTTGGACAAAAAAAATAGCAGCAAAGGGAAAACATGAAACATTTACTCACGTAGATAGGGTGGATTATACGAGGTAGCAGTGCCAATGTCCCCAAAAACAATGCCTGCTTCATTGCAGAGAAAGCTAATGAGTATGATTGCTATGGCCATACGCGTCATGGTTGAAGAGAGGGAGAGGAAGTATGAGCTTTGCTTAATTTGAAATTGCTCTCCCCCTTAACCCATTTGCTCAATTTATAGCCCCCGGCCCGCTTTGAAACCGAGGGGCGGCCTGGTGATGGTATGGATCACTTTCTCATAAACTAGTTGATTAATTGTACTATTTTTATATATATAAAATACAAGAGATTTTTTTATTGATCTACTTTTATAAACATTAAGAACATGACATAACAGTTAGAAAAATAAAAAAGAAGTGTCGGAAAGTTTGCTAACAATACTATATTCACAACCAAAATGAAGCGTAATTAACCCTGAATTATAATATTGAAAAATAATAATCTTGCAATTGAATTAATTAACCATATATATTCTTTTTTAATCCAAGTAAGTACATAATAAGAATCTGAATCAACAATCCATTAATTTGTAGAAGCATGCATAACATCTAACGTATCTATACTGCTTTAAAAGTTCATAGATCGTTATTTCCCTAAAGCAGCTACACTATATAAATCATTTAAATTTTTAGTGAAATAATTCTTTAATATAGTATCAGAATTTTATTGACTCAACGATCACAAGTTTGAATCTCACCATCCTTATTTTATTTGATAAAAATTAAGTTCAAGATAATGTGGACCTGTGTATAAATTTGAAACCCAAAAAACTTTCACCTAAAAAAATGTATTAGAGGATAATATAAATTATATTATAGAAATTTACCTCGCAGTTTAAATTTTAAAATGCGATAATTTTTTTGAAATGTCATGATCAGCTAGTGGTTGCCTACATTGCTTTTTCTTCGTATAGAAGTGGGAGGAATGCTACAAGTGGAAGCTATCCAATTTTGACTTCTCAAGCACAAACATGCATGTGTAATAAATAAAAAAATGTTTTTAATGATCGATATCCTCCATTCTTGAACGAGGTCTCTTCCTGATAAGGTCTGAATCAGTTCATATATATTTATATATATGAAAAAAAGATCTTGCAGTATAGGCAATGTAATAAGATTAATATTCAGGAAATCTTTTGATATTAACGTAGAAGTTATCTAGAGTATAGTGTTTAGTGACAGCATATATAAAATAACTAGCAGAGCAGATTCAAAGCTTATTAGTTGTATCAGGTGGGGCAAAAACGACGAATTCCCTGCATGAACACTGTTCCTGATTGGTTGAAGTTTGTAAGAAAAGTCTGAATCCATCCATTTCTGATTGCTTTTTGGTAAAGCGCAAAGAACTAAGATGCGTATTTGTTTATATTTGGGTGGCTTTATTTGCTGTTATCATCGACTGAGGTGAAAAGGAATGGTCTGCAGCTGGCCCATTAATTAGTATTCAATTTAGTGCTGGTTTGGGATTGATTACGGTTATATTTGAAAGTATTTTTTTGTTTAAAAATACATTAAAATGATGTTTTTTATTTTTTAAAAATTATTTTTGAAATCAGCACATTAAAATAATCTAAAAACACTATTTTTTTAATTTAAAATAAAAAATAAAAAAAAATAATTTTTTTCATAATTATATTCCGATAACAATGCCTAACAGGCCATTAGGGTTCTGCATTTGAAGTTTCAAACCCATCAAAAGTGTTTTCATGTAAAAACTTTTTTAAAACCTAGACCGCATGGCAAGTAAATCTGGGGTTTAGCAGATCCAGAACCTGAACCGATTAGAATTAAAAAAAAAAAACAATTCTATTAAAAATCAGGTTAATTCAGTTAACTATTTGACATGGATCCGATTCGATCAAAGCTTGACTCTTAACCCGCTGAGTTTTTGTCAAAATAATGTTGTTTTAATTTATTTTTTTAAGAAAATCTTTAAGGATTGACCTTCTTAACCGACCTTGTCCTAAATTAACTTCTGAGTCGGGTTTTATACCTAAAAGTTGGGTTGCTTCTTTCCAAGACAAAGAGTCTAGTGACTAAAAGGTGTTTGGAAATGCGTTTTAAAATATTTTAGAAAAAAATTGGAAGTTTTTTTTTTAAATCTAAGTTTTTTGGTGTTTTAAGATCATTTTCATGCATGGATATCAAAAATAATTTTTAAAACATAAAAAATACATTTTAATATATTTCAAAACAAAAAAACATTTTGAAACACTGAAACAAGTTGTTTGCTCTAAACCAAAACTGAAGAAGTTTATCATTTCATTGTTCTGTTCCCATATCCAAGCCCATCCTGGCAGTACTATAATGTTTTTCATCAATCCATTCCTTGGCCAGACCATGCTGGAAGAATTAGAGGAAGCTCTAGATTATGTTAGAGTTAAGGCTTGCAATCATTTTAAAGATTTAAATACATCATTAACTATAAACTATGATAGATTAGATTTAAAGTTTCAGCTTGAAGAGTAAATATTTCATATTAGGGTTACAGCCTTTTGCCCTGATGAGCTGATCAGTCATAGATTTCACGACAAGAGGCTCACCAACATGTAATATTACCAAGGGCACTACAGGTAAACCATGTTGTAATAATAAAGTTACAAAACAGAAACTTGAGGCGTGTTTGATTAACGTTTTTAAACATATTTCCCTGTTTGATTAATGTTTTTAAGGATATTTTCCTAATAGCAGGTTAGTCTCTAAGATTTAATAAGTTCTTCCTAATAGAAAAGAGCGGCACATAAATAGTTTGAAAAGAACAAAAGACCAACAATAAACAGAAAAGAAAAGTATTTCGGGTTGTGCCATGTTTGAAAAAAACTGCGTGGTATTTTTAAACAGTCATGATATAACAGTTATATATAGATTTATTATGAAATTAAAATAGTTGTTACAACAATTTAAAATATAGTTATTAAGAATTGCTGGAAAAAATAAACACTTGATGAAAGTTTTTTTCCAGTGTGGGATAAAAAGTTTTTAATATATATATATATATATTAATGAATGTGGGACAGATTTTTAAAATGGATTTTAATAACTTTTACAACACAACATGTGCTGAAGATTTCATGTGATCAACAGAGAATATAAAACAAAAGCATAGAGCATATGTCGAGGATAGGAATCAACACAGGCTTGAGCAAGAAGGGTTGGTGGCAAGGATACCTAATTTTCAAGTAGCAGTGAAAGTTGAGAATTAGATGCTGTCGCAAGATGATGATGATGATGATGATAGGAATCAACACAGGCTTGAGCAAGAAGGGTTGGTGGCAAGGAGACCTAATTTTCAAGTAGCAGTGAAAGTTGAGAATTAGATGCTGTCGCAAGATAATACTATTACTACTACTAATAATAATAATAATATAATAATAATGATGATGGAAGTAGCTCTTCCTCGTTACAAAATTAATAAATAAATTATAATCGGTGAGACTCAAATTTATTTAATTAATAAAAGCAAGTCATAGATGGGTTGCTCTTAAATTAACTATGCCCACTTGTATAAGAAACCTTGGTCTAAGAAAATCATGTAAACTTCTTGCCACAAAAATATTGTATCTCTAAGGGTTTAACTATTGGCAAATGTGTGGTTGCAATCATCATCCATTAAAGGGTTTAAATAAGACTACGCAAAAACAAAGATAAATTAATCAATTTGTATTTATATGTTTGTTTTTTTTTTCTTTAATTTATATTTTATTTGATAGTAAAAGATATATTTTATTCGGTTTGTATATTAACTAGAATAGAATATTCATTTCGAACACGTTCAAGGAAACATGTGTTAGGAACCATTTTAACTAAAACCTTAAGTTATTAGATAAGGCTCCAGAATATAATTTATATTATTCTATAAAACACCCTCTCAAGTGAAAGCTTTTTGGACTTGAAACTTGCACAGACCCACACTATCTTGTGCTTGATTTTTATCAAATACAATGGGGGTAGTGAGATTCGAACTCGTGATCATTGGATCAACAAGGCTCTGATACCATGTTAAAGAACCATCTCGCCTAAAAACTTAAACTTTTAAATGAAACTCCAGAATATGATTTATATTATTCTTTAATAACATGTACACCTGAATCAATTTAATAAAAAGAATTTAAATGATGATCTTAAAATTTGAAATCAAAAGGTCAAAAATAAAATATAAGTCCTAATATATATTGGATCAACCATTCAGCCTTAAGCTTATAGGTTATAAAATTAAGCTATTTTATATAGCATACATGTTCTTAAAACAAACTTAATTTGAAGAGAAAAAAACATTTTTTATCAAAGGAAAAAAATAACTTGACATTTAAAAAAAACTTTAACTTCAACATTATATTTGGAAGGATAGAAAAAAGAAGGGTCTTACAAGTTGTGTCTAGGAATGTTGGAGGGTTTTCGTGATGGTGTCTGGGTTTTTAAGGTCTTCACCTAATTATTTGATTAGAGTTGTTAGGAAACTCATATGTACTAGTTTTTCTTCAAAGATTTAGAGGGTAAATGACTAGTTGCAATTAGTAAAAATTATTAGCACCCTTAGGTAGGATATTTTTGTGTGGTTTTGACATGTTTTAGGGATTTGGTGATTCTCTGGTGGATTTTTTTTAGATTTTTTTTTAAGAATAGATTCGATGTTTCTTTTTATTATAGGCCCCATACATCCAAACAAATTGTACTTAGAGAATTTATATAGGTGCCCTAACATAATTCACCTATATAGGATATGGGCTTTGTATACGGTGATAAAATACTCTCAATTAAAATTGGTAAATATTTAAAATAATCCAAGGAGTTTTCAAGTCAATCACTCATATTTAAATATTAACCTACTTGTAGGTCAAGTATTTTATCAAAATATTTGCCTTCGGTTCTCGCGAATTGAAAAGATCAATTGATTTTTTTAAATATTTGTTAAATTCTCAAGGATTTAATAAAGTCATTATTAAAATCCCGGGATGTATGCAAAAACCTAAAATAATGAACCTATTCTGATTTAAACATGAATTTTATTTTTAAAGGTATTTGGTAATATGTAACACATTAAAATTAAAGGTATTTGGTAATATGTAACACATTAAAACATTAAAAAATATTTTTATTTCTATATTTTATAATTTTTGTACAAACATGTTTGGAAAAACCCCTTTTTACTCAAGAAAAAAAAAATTGTCTAAAGAAGTTTAAGAGAGTGTCTATCAAACACACCTTTAAATTCAAACTCTCAATACAAAATAAAAGAGTAAAAAAACATACTCTTAGTACAATTGGGTCAACTTGGTCAGATTAATTGAGATGAGTCAACTCAACCAATTAACACACCTTTAAATTCAAACTCTCAATACAAAATAAAAGAGAAAAAGAACATATTTTTAGTACAATTGGGTCAACTTGGTCAGGTTGATTGAGATGAGTCAACTCAACCAATTAACCTAAATGTTAGCCCTTATCTCACTTGACTTAATAGGATTAAAGTGGAAACAAACCAAAAAAATGGACTTAAAACCAAAGTATATTGAAAACTTCACTAAACCACTAAAAATTACAAAAATCAAATCAAAACACATAAGAACACAAGCAAGGTAAAGAATACCAAAAGCATTCATCTTGAATCTCATAATCAATATATATATATATATATATATATATATATATATATATATATATATATATATATATATATATATATATTGTATCTTTCTCGTCTATTTTTAACTAACCAAACATGATCTTAATGATTAATGGTAGTTTTTTTTCTTCCAAATACCAGGTATTAGATCATAAAAAAAAGTTGATATCATGTTACACTCATATGTTAAGGGATGAATATTTATTGTTTTAAAGTTGAATTTAATAAAAGATATTCAAGAAAAAAAATGTCTATCAATAAGATGACACACGGTCCAAAAAACCTACAATCAGGAAACAGCTTTCATCTCAATGTTCATAAGAATATGTGAGATTATTATAACAATTAAAACCAAAAATAAAATTGCTAAAACTAGAATAATACTTTGAAAAATATAGAAACGACCTTATTATAGTTAAGTGATAGGTGGTGGTTGCGTTCAACTTGAGCTATCTTGAAATAATTAAATATATCTCAATAAATTTTTGAATTAATACATAATAAAAAAAATCCATTGATATTTTTAGTTGTCTTGAACATTAAAAAAAATATCTCCTGTTTTGTCCATATATATAGATATAGATATAGATATAGCAACTGAGCACACGAAGCATGGCAGAGAAAAATAAACAAAGAGGAGAGGGAGAGAGAATCACCAACCCCTCTTCTCTCTCTTTCTAATAACATTTTAACTTTATTTCATACTAAAAGTTCTTGCCCTTTTTCCTGTCTTCCCCGCCACTTCTCCCTCTTGTAGTTTTTATTTATATATTTTGCAATTTTACCTCTTGCCCAGTTTTCAAAAATGGATTTCTTAGGTTCCCATTTGCTCAAATTCCAATCTTTTCATGTTTAAAACATCTGGTTTGGGATTTCGGGTATTCATTAAAGCGTAAAAAAGTTGCTGAAAAGGTTTTGATTCATGGGCAGGGGTGGAAACCAGTTGTTTGATGATAGTAGTGATGGATTTTTCTCGATTGCCTGTTTGGGGTCTCAATGGGATAACGTTCAGAATGTGCAGTATCTTCCAAAAGGTGGTCTTTTTGCAAGTGTTAATCAAATGGGTATGGGGGACAACAGCAACTTAAAGTCTTTGTACAATGATTTGCATGTTAAGTACTTGTCCTTTGTTGGTTTTCAAGAGGAGGGGGTTTTGAAGAAAATGAAAGGTGGGCTTAAGTTGAAGATTAAGGTTAAAAGTCCTTCGTTAAGAAGGCTAATTAGTGGAGGGATTGCGGGTGCTATTTCAAGGACTGCAGTGGCTCCTTTGGAGACTATTAGAACTCATTTGATGGTGGGGAGTAGCGGACACAGTACAGCCGAGGTTTTTAAAAATATAATGCAGACTGATGGATGGAAAGGGTTGTTCAGAGGCAATCTGGTTAATGTGATTCGTGTTGCGCCTAGCAAGGCCATTGAGGTAATGAAAAACTCTCTTTTGCTTATGATTTATTCAATGTGAAAGAGATGTTATTGTGGTTAAATTGATTGTTTGGTGTGAGTTTTGTTGGGTTCCTGTATTGGTTTTTTATTGTTGGATGTCCATCAATTTCTTAGCAGTGCCCGATTCGTGCGTTGCAGTCTTGAATCTGAGGATCTGAAAGAAGTTATGTTTATTGTTCTTCTCTTTTTGAAGAAATACTGTGAAAATTTCTCGATTCTGTTTTCTTGATGTCATCCTTTGGTTTGTTTCTAGTTCATTGATGGTTTATATGCTTGTCTTGGTGTCAACATTGATTATTGTTTCACGGAACAGCTTGGATTGTCTGCCTTAGTATGGTTGCAAACTGCCTGGCTATTGATAATTTTTTGGTTCAGCTCTCCGATGTTTTGATGATGTTATATAGTTGAACCATGAATGTCCATGTTTTTTTTTAAAAAAAATTGGTTTTTTGGCTTTATTTTATTGTTTTGTTTTGCTGGAAGAGGTTGCATCTATTTTTTTATTAGTTCCTAAGTGCATTATAAATCTTTAACAGCCATCAACTAGAGCTCATACATTAGGATGAGGGAAAAATTGATCAGAAGAGTATAGGCTAGTTAGTGATGCCCAATTTGACAACCTCTTTGGATCATAGTTGTCCAACCCGTTCCGTTCCAGCCGAAACACCCCGTATCAGTAAAAAAAACGAGACAAAACGGCGTAGTATTTACCCCAGGTTTTATTCCGGTTTGTACCGGAAATTCCAGCCAGAATTGCACTGGGTGTGCCGTTCCGGTCTCCCACTTCTCTCTCTCTCAACACATTAACACTATATCTATCTCTAATATATAATTATATATACATATATTTCCGGTCCCGCCCCTATACCTATTATATATATATATAAAGTAAAATTATTGCATCAACTTTAATTTTATAAAAATTAAAAATTATATTTAATTTTTTTGCTTTTTATTTTTTTATAATTAATTAATTAATTAATTAATTAATTATTTATAAACAAGTACAACCTCGAAACAAGACACATCGAAGCTATGTTTTGGATTGATGGCAGTTCAACTTTGCCCATAAGAAAATAATTCCAGGCAAACTAATCTCCGTTTCATTTAAGTAGATATCTTCCATCCTATTGTTACATCTTTTGAGCAACTTCTAGAATTTTACATTGCCAATACAGAGGATGAGCTAGCTTCCATCTTGTACTTGCCTGGCATATTCTCGTTGTTTGGATTGCATCTCACCTGGTAAATAATACTATCATTTACCACAAGTAAATGATTTGACTTGTCAAATTAACTACCTTCTGTTTTCAATAATGGGCTTTAAACAAGTGGCTGCTAGATGTCAGTTCTATGTGGATTGTAATGAGACTGGAGATTGGCAGGTGTCTGCCTGTAGGTACGTAGAGCTTCTGGATACTCATAGTTTGGCTGTAGGTGACTGCCATAATTCTGAACTTCTGCAAATAAATCTTCTATAATTGATTGGAAAGGTAACCAATTAAATATTTAAACTTCAGCGGTCTAAATTAAAAGCTTGCCTATTCATGCAGTTGTCTGACCTTACCTTTTGTTTATGTAGAGAGTGAGAAGGGTATTGTGTAGCCATGGAGTGTACAACCTTGACTGTACTGATTAGCAATGCTTTCCATAGTCTCCTCTGCCCTCATTTATTTCTAATTTGAGAAGAATAATTAAGCTCTGCATCTTCTACGTATTTTAAGCAATATTCCAGTTCCAGGTATTCTAATCTTACAGGTAACTGGCTTCTGTGTCTGCAGCTTTTTGCATATGATACGGTAAACAAGAATCTGTCACCTGCAGCTGGGGAGCAGCCCAAGCTTCCGATTCCTGCATCATTAGTTGCCGGCGCCTGTGCTGGAGTGAGCTCTACTTTGTGCATGTATCCGCTCGAGTTAGTCAAAACTCGATTAACTATACAGGTACGTGCAAAACCTAAACCAGAAACTGAAATCCTGGGTGCTGAAGCTGTTCAGTTTCTCATGGAGTCTGATGTATTCTGCAGAGAGATGTCTATAATGGTATAGTACACGCATTCTTAAAAATACTGCGTGAAGAGGGCCCTGGAGAACTGTACAGAGGTCTTGCTCCCAGCCTCATTGGGGTTATTCCATACGCCGCAACAAATTACTTTGCCTATGACACATTACGGAAAGCCTATCGAAAATATTTTAAGCAAGAGAAGATTGGCAACATTGAAACTCTTCTGATCGGATCTGCTGCTGGTGCCATGTCAAGTAGCGCAACTTTCCCGCTTGAAGTTGCTCGCAAGCACATGCAGGTAGGAGCTCTCAGTGGAAGACAGGTATACAAGAATGTGATCCATGCCCTGGCTAGCATTCTGGAACAAGAAGGTATCCAGGGGTTATATAAAGGGCTGGGACCCAGTTGCATAAAGATGGTTCCTGCTGCTGGGATATCTTTCATGTGCTATGAAGCATGCAAAAGGATACTTGTAGAGGATGATGAAAAAACATAGAAGAAGCACACGAGTCTGAGTGTTTCAGTCTTCAGCAGAAGGCAAATTTGAGGTTTTAGTAATTTTATCTATACCAAGTTAACGTATCTTGGCTTTTTGTCCCAGTTGATTTTATTTTTTCTGGGAAACGGCCCAGCAAACTTTTTTAGGAGGTTAGAAAACATACATCGCCTTTGTTTTCCAGGTTTTATTGAATTGATCGGACATTTACATTTTAAAAAATGTCAGCTGACTTGAAAATTGTTCGATTAACCTTCCACCTTTTTCTACCACTCAAACGATTTCGAGTTAGGAATTGGGTAACCTGCTTTGAGAAACGAGAGTAGTATTGTTGTTTGACATTTAAGACGAACTGTTAATTGGGGCACATCTTCAAGTTCTCGGTTGAGATTTTCGTACCCTTCTGGCCCGTTTAGTGGCATGAATGGCAACGAACATTCCATGAGCGACTTGTGAGAATAACTCGACATGAGTTCTTTGACAAGCAGAGCCAGAACACTTAAAAAGGAAATTTCAGTTTTCGAGTGCAGTCGTGTTGTATAAATATGGTCAGGCAGTAATAAAAAAAAAAACAGGTGCATGCTTCATCGGCGATAACAGGGGAACAAATTTGAATTTTGAATTTGCAAAGGCATTGCTTTTACAATATCTCCTGAGAGAAAGTTCATCACAGCTACTAAACATATGATAGTTCGAATCTAAATTCAAGAGAACAAGCTAAATTCACCATTTCAAGCTCAGCCCTGCTCCTCTGCATCTGCTGCTTCCTCTGCAGCAGCGGCAGCCATCAACTCATCAAACTTCTCTGTCTTGCCAAGCAGTATTTCAATCTGTAAGAGAACGAATCCAGATTGTCAGTCTTTTACTCTTGAAATAGAAATAAATCCAAACAAATGACTAGTTATTGACAAAAAAGAGCAGCTAGATCAGACAGATACAAATACTATGCGCATACAGAGACGATTCTGCCGATGCCTCACAGTATAGCTAGGTTGGATGAATTTTAACCATTAACTACAACTCTGGATTAATATGGATCCCCTAGTATCTGTTTTACTTGGTGAAATAAAGGATCCATTAAAAAAGGGTCAATGACAAGATCCCATCAACGTTGCATCTACCATCTTCTAATTTGAACCTGGAATCATGCTCCTCCTTAAACAAACCTAAATGCATGCAAACGCGCACAGTAGCAGTTTTTGTTAATTTAAAAACAAATTTATACTATAAATCCTAGGTTTCCCAAAGAAAGAGATTCAGATAAAATTCCAAAGTTGGGGAAATCTTTATCTGGAAAGATTCTATCTACTGCATGCCAATGCAGGTATATCTAACAGAATATCTGACAGTTGCAATCTAATGTAAGGCAATGTGATGATTTACCTTGGCTTTCGGAACAGGACGCCCTCCTGTTTCTTCCCTCATGTCAACTGTGGACGTCATGATCTCTAAGCATACACAACACTTAATAAGTGATCAAGCTCTCAACATCAGCTTGAATTATGAAGGGAGACACAAGAAAGGAAGAGAAATCTCACTTTTCTCAACAGCTAGCCCATTATTCTTCAAGATCTCAGCAATGGTAACAACAGTGGCTATAGCTGTAAACGTAACATAAAAATCAGATTATATTCAAAATCTACAATAATAAGAAATATGACACTAAAATACTTTTCTTCCATAACCAAAATTTTCAGAAAAAAGAGGTTGTATGGCTACATAGCACTGCACTTCCATCTTATGTTTTGTGGTAAATAGTGTGTATTTAAATCACTCCCAACCAAGTTGAACAATAACTCCCCTAACTTATAATCAGCACTTGATAGGGAATGCAACACAAATTACTAATTTCAACACACTAAATGCATCTCAAGTATAAGAAAAATAAATGAAATCAACTGGCGGATAAAGAAACAATACCCATCCCAAGAGCGGAGAGCTCCACTTCATTGTATTGTTGCATGTACCTCTGCAAAAATCCAACCATTAAATAGCTAAATAACATAACAGTCCACAAATACAAATAATGATGTCACTAGAACCATTTTCCCTTCTAACAAGCCAAAAATTACAAAACCCCCCATCAAATTCAGAAGATCCAACCATGTTTTAAGTAACTTCAACGTAATAGAGAGATACACAAACTTCCATTGTTCATTTGTTTTCTCATCCACAGTTCTCCCAGCATCCAAACAGAGCCCGTAAAAAGAAAAGAAAAACCCTAAACAGAAACGGGCAAGAAAAGAGAATAAAACAGGACCCGTGTCCATAATCGCGACAAATCCCTTAAACTTCAAAACCCTAGATAGATCGTTAAACCCATATAAAAGACAAAGATCCAGCTTATCCAAAAAACAAGGAGAAGCTAAACATTAAGGGGTTTAGGTTTGGGTAATATAAGTTACCTTGGCGAGATTAACGTAGAAAAAAAGAGGCTTTTTGGTGTTGGAAACTTGGATTCGGTTCTTCTTGTTATTGCCTGAATCTGCTGCTTTTGCTGTGATGTTTAAGTTGGTAACACCCTCTGTGATTCCATCCATTGCTTACTGCTTGCTTTCCTTCGTTACTTTCTATCTTATAAGAGAAGAACACCACTTTCCAATCTCCTCCTCTCTCTAGCTAGATATCTCTTGCTTGCTTTCTGGATGAAGGCGAGGTATAAGGTGAAGGGGGGTTTACGTTATAAATACTCGAAAACCCTTAATCAAAGAATCTCCTCCAGCTGCTATCTTGCTTTTGCGAGGGGTTTTGATTTCTGATTTTGTTACCAGAATACGGTGTCGTTTAAACAATAAGGCTCTAGCTCAGCCCACCAATCCTTAATTGGGCTTCTTTATTTTTTATTTTCTTGAAATGGGAATGATGGGCTATAAAAATGTCCACGAATTGTACATAGGAAAAGAGTCTAGATATTGCTTTATATATATAATTCAAAAATAAAATTATTTAGAATTGTAAATTTATTTTAAAAAACAAAACAAAATAATTTTTTTGAACAAAATTATAAATATATATAATATTACGAAAATATCACCATAAATCTTACAATGTATTAAAAATAAAATAATTTTTTGAACAAAATTATAAGTATATATAATATTACAAAAATGTCATCATAAATCTCGTAAAATTATTACATTATCTAATTATTCTGAAATCTGATCATATATATAAATACCAAAATTCTTTGTAAAATTTCATATCAACTTAACAATTAGATTTCAACTTAACAATTAGATTAAAAGATAATTAATTTTGTAAAATTATTTATTATTTAAAAAAATATCGAATAGAATTTCTAGAGCATACCGAAATTTTAAACAAGATAAAAACTATAATATTTTATTTTATTTTTTTAACAAGTACGAAATATTTCTGACTGCTTTAATGAAACAAAATTATCAACACCAGTCAAATCAGCGCAATTTGAAAATAAATATAACGCAACCTGCAGCAGAGCAAAAACCAAGGGCCAATTTGAGATGACAAAGATCTTCAATAAATTGAAACTCCATGACAACCATTCTTACACTTGCGAAAGAATTCTTTAACCAAGTACTTGTGGACCAAAAAATAAAGCATCACAAAACTGCACAACAATGGCATGAACAAACGTAAATAAATAATAGTCCTGCAACATCTGGCTCATGAAGGGATGGATAGAACACCAAGTGGTAGTGATGACAACAGCGATGATAAAAGGGTTTCTCTTCTAATGTGGATCCCTCTCCTTCACAGTGCCCCACAGAAGTACATCTCTTTAAGGTTAACCCCTTTTACATAAATTAATCGATACTGTTCAGTACCTTGGTTTCTTGTTATATACACAAGGGGAGGCTTTGAGGAGAGATGGCATTTATCTCAGGAGACAATCTAGCAGTTGATGCCGCATTGACCGTTTGCGGCGGTTTGTGTGGTGCCTGAGGTGAAGGGGTCGATGCGCACCCACAGCAAGGAGAAAATGGAAGCAAGGAGTATAGACCAGACAATGACGATTGTTGGCGTGCGATTTTGTCGACCCAACAAACCCTTGAGGAAAGGATACAAATGGGCAATGACCCAGATAGCAAAGAACAGCTTGCCAAAGAGTGGACCCCACGACTGGTACCCGCTGTTTACGGCAAAGGACACACCAGCCACAATACCCATCATGTTCAGTAGAATGACTGTGGTTGGAGGGATGAGAAGAGATGTCCATTTGAACACATAAAGCTCTGCAAAATCCCCGTCCTCATCAGATGCTTTTGAAGTCACGGTGAAGTTGGTATCAATACCTGCAAGCACTTTCAAGAGCCCTTGGAAGACGGCAAAGAGATGAGCTGATGTGCCACCAATAACCCAGAATTGTTCATTCCTCCACCAGTCTTCAATACCAACTCCACTCCATCTAAGCTCAAGTATTCCAGTAGCAAAGATGGAGATGAAAAGGAGAATGAACCACATGCCAGCATAGTTACTTATCTGAAAAGAAATCGTAGCAGAATCATTGATTTGTTAATAGATATCTAAATCATATGATCACCTGGTACCAGATGAAATGGAAACATCACTTACCTCAGGAATAATAAATTTTCCAGTGACAAGGCAAATGGCAGGCAGTATACAGTAAGCAAGAAGTGGAAGAGATGTTAGTGGGTAAACAATGGTATTGATGTATGCTAGCCTCTCCAAGAGCTTTAGTCTTCCACTGTATCCATACCATATGGGGCAATGCCTGCTCAGCAAAATCTCAATAGATCCCAAGGCCCACCGAAGAACCTGGTTCAAACGATCAGAAAGATTGATAGGAGCAGACCCCTTAAATGCTGGGCGAGGAGGCATGCAATAGATTGATATCCAGCCACGAGCATGCATCTTGAACCCAGTCAAAATATCTTCAGTAACAGAACCATAGATCCATCCAATCTGGTAGCAGACGAAAAGGATTAGCGCTAAGGTGTAAATTAAACATGATTGGACTAAAGTGTTGCTACTGAGTACAAAGCTAGACTGACCTCTTTGCCCCATTCAGTTTTGTCTTCATATCCACAGCTAATAACATGGATAGCTTCTTTCAACAGAGTTGCAGGGTTGGTTGACGGAGGGATGCCTCCCTGTTCCTGGAAGGTAGCTGCAATAAAAACTGGTGACTGGCCAAAACGCTTTTCTAAACTCTTCTGCGACATAAGAAGTGACCTCTCATCATCATATCCTGAAAAGAGAAGGAATGCAGTTAGAAGAGCATGCTACCTTATTTTTTCTCTGATCATCCACCACAGCGTTGTTTTAAAATCACGATAAATCTCAAACTGTGTTCTGCAGTTTATCGTTACTAATATCTTTGGCATTGGGAAATGAAACCTTGGATACTGCAAATAATATATATATATATAATAAAGTTAAAGATAATCAAAACATTAATGACCATGCATATATAAGGACATGCACACTCCATAATAAACGAAATTACTGAGATGCAGGGCCAGTAAAAGAAAGGACACGTGAGAGAGAAAATAAAGTCTATTGGAAACCAACCTTCAACACCCTCCTCAATGTCTTCCATATTGAAAATGGGGACAGTGGATTCAGTTCTTTTCATTGCCCTCTTCTTGTCAATATATTTCTTATGACCACCCCTTCCCTTCTTTCTTGAGCCACAACAACTCTTTACAATAATGTTTGGTTCCAAATCTTCCTCGGTCAAAACTGGATCGTAACCATATAGTGCTTGCCTGTTGAAACAGCAACCAGTTCCGACATACACAGGCCCCTGGATGCCATCCAAACCTTTCAAGTTGATCTGCAAGATACAATGACAAACTTGAGCCATCCATAACAACAATACACAGAAAGAAACATTTTGCAGATTGATGATAGATCAACTAAACCATACATCAAAGAAAACAATATTGCGATTGGCATATCGATCGTGCAAGTCAATGCCATCAAAACGCTGTGGGAACTGTACATAGCACGTCTTCTTTCCATATGCAGGGTCCATCATGAAACACATGGCTTCCTTGAGAGCTTTACTGTTATTGAAGTAGTGATCACAATCGACATTCAGAAGATAGGCACCATTTGTCAGTACAGCTGAAACTCGAATCTGCATAACAGACGGACCAAGTTAGAGGACATGTTGATACTTAGCAGATAATCGTGGTTCAGGCATCTAAGTTCAGAAAATCAATCATCTTGAACCAAACCATGGTACACATAAGCGCCAACTTTGGTATAATTGAGGAAAAATAAATAAGCAACTGTCCTTTAATATGCATGAAAAGCAGCACCCATATAGTAGCATGATCTGTGATGAATGGAAATGAATTTGAGAGATTGAAACAAAGGGTAAAATTCTACAAGAAATTAAGATGACAAACCAGTGCATTCATTGCTCCGGCTTTCTTGTGATGCTGGAATCCAGGTCTCTTTTCACGAGAAACATATACAAGTCGAGGTAGCTCATTTCCATCTGTGTCAAGCCCCCCGCTGTGACCTAAAAACACCTGCTCTCCACCATATGCAAGAAAGGTTAAAGTGTAGGGAAAAGACAAGGACAAGCAGGCATGATTATGGATACATGTAGGAAAGATGGTAATACCTGGATCATTCCTGGGTGATCCCTGGAATTATTTCCAGGCCATGGAGTTCCATCCTGCATTGTCCAACCTTCCTCAGGCATCTTCTGAGCTTTGGCAACAAGTGCATTGATCCGCACCTTGAATTCTTCATACTCTCTCTGTGAAACATAATTGTGCTTATTCTCGTGTATAATGTTGAAAACAAGTTAAAAAAAAATACAAGAACCCACTTTATCCAAGCGAAATGCAGACAAAAGTTTGAGCACAAGGCATGCTGTTTTTCTTGACTCACCTTCATTGATCGGCGCTCTTTGACAAAAGAAGGCTGTATCTTGTCCTTCAAATAATCAATCTTTTGGGCAAAATAAAACTCAGGGGCCCTAGGCTCAATACTATGCTTCTTGCAGAAAGGCACCCACTTCCTTGCAAACTCTGCAGTTTCAGAAAGGGCTTCAAATGTCAACATTGCTGAACCATCATCTGAAACATAGCACGATACTTTGTCGACAGGGTAATCAACAGCAAGTATGGACAGCACAGTGTTTGCAGTTACAAGAGGAGGTTCTTTCATGGGATCCACAGTACTAACAAAGATGTCAATAGGGGCTAACTGAGATGGTTCTCCTTCGCGATCATATCTGCAAGATAGAGTGCAGTTAGCAAGCAATAAGAGCCAGTACTCCATCACTCAACTCTATTTACCGATAAAATGCATTTAACTTACCTCACTGCTAGCCTGTCTAGATAGGTCTCACGATTGATAGGCATCCATTTTGGAAATTGATCCAAAAGCCAGGACAAGGCAAACCAAATTTCACAGATAACGGATGTCAACCACAATCCATATGCATCTTTCACTGGATGAGTAACACGATATTGTAAGAAGAATCCCAAAATAATAAGCCGCAGAATGATTACAACACGATATGGAGTCAGGTAAGATGAAGAAATGGGCACCACACGACTCATAGGTTGTCGAGCATCATCAGCCCTGTGACATAGGAAAAGAAAAACAGGACAGAAAATGGTTAGTTGAGTGAATATACGAAGATCAGTCCATCCTTTTAATAGAATCTGAAAGCTAGGACAGAAAATGGTTAGTTGAGTGAATATACGAAGATCAGTCCATCCCTTTAATAGAATCTGAAAGCTAATCCATGCTGCGATATAAGAGATAACAAGTATCCAGAAGATAGAATGATGCAACTAAAATCTCTAATAAGGAAACTCACATTTGAAGTTCTTCTCCATTTGAACCAGTACCTTCCATGTCCCCCTTCCCCTCAGGGTATCTGTTGGTCATCTGCATCATATTTTTGTCCTGTTTTAGCTTCCAACTTTCAACCCTCTCCTTCCAGTCAACATTACCAAGGCCATAAGAATTCAAGTCCTTTGATGGATCCACAGTTCTAACATGAACTGTAACAGTAGGCAAAATGATTAACTCAAAGTCATACAAGCAAAACAAAGGATTATAAATGCTCAAACTCAGTTGCTTGACTACCTGGATGCCTCGGATCAATATAAGGAGATGAGTGAACATTTCTTTCCGCAGGGCCCAAAGGACCAGATGTAGTTCGTACAGATTGATTGTCAGGTGTAGCGCAGGGAATTTCACCAGAAACCTGAAAATAACATCCATATAAGCAAAATATTGAAAGGTCATAACACCTAGCATTCACGTTGTTCACTTGCTAATGTACCAAGGTGATAAGAATTTTAAATATCTACAGCTGGCTAGCTTCTAAACGGGAAACAAGCCCAATGAATTCTCTTTTCCAGAGAGACAGAGGGACTTGTTGAATTAGTGGAAGTTTCAATCACATCTCTAGGTAAGAAAACCAGAAAGACCCCTGACTTTACAGAAACCTGGAAGCTCTCAAAGTACAAAGTATGTACTTGTAATACAATGAGTAGATTGATGAGATAGCATATAACAAAGCCCAGAGCTTTTGAAATACTTTACAGACTAATCAAGCAGCGCTAGGCATTGTGGTCTTGCACTGCAAACATGTATGATGGGGCTTAAAAATGATCAAAGCATCGATTGTGAGGCTTGAGTTAACCACAGCTAAAACTATGTCTGTGGTCTTGGACCACATGCATCAATGCCAAAGACACCTTGATCTAGAAAACATTTCAAAATCTCATAAGGACATACAAAATAATGTGGGTCACAAGAAGCATATATTCATTTTCAATCTATCTTGCAGTACCCAACATGTGCATGTAAATGAACCCTATATTGATAGCTCTGCATACCGGCTGCCCATTTGTGAGAAGGGGAATTGGTTGAGATTCATGTCTAGAGGATGAAGAAAGTTCTATATCATCACCCTGCCACTGATGCTTTGCATTGCCAATGCCTTGGGCATAATTGAACTCATTCTCCAGATCATCAACGTCATCTTCATCCTCATCTCCGTCCACTCGAGGACTCCCTGAAATATCAACAAAACCCCATTTGTTGATACATCACAAAATGAATACATAACACAAGAACCAAAAGAACAATGAAAAAACAAGCTTACCTTTGTGTCTTCGATACCTGGTCTTGCACTGGGGGCAAGATTGAGTCCCATCTTTTCGCTCATACTCATAACAAGGACGGCAAACTGGGAAAGCACACTCATTGCATGCAACAAAGATGTCACCATTTTCTGTAACTCCAACATTATCCCCGCAAATTTGACATGTTTGTCCATTCAGATTTTTGAGGGGTTTGGGCTGCATAATTCCATAAAAAGCACGGTGATTAGTATACAAAAACATATTTATATTGTTTCACATGCCATATCAAGCAAAAAAACAAAAAAAGAACACTATTGCATTCTGCAACTGTATTCAATCAAAGATTTCCTGACTTCTGACGCCTAACAGCCTGCAATGTTGGAATTTTACTGGCAAATTAAAAGTAGCAATCAACTCCACAAAAGACAACAATGCAAGTCACACACATTCCACATGATAAAGGGCGTGAGATCAATCCAGAGTGCTTAAACTTCCTAAATAAAAGTAAATATGAATTCTTTCTTCTAGACATATTGGACTACGGAATTGCTGTCCCCTCTAACATTTTACATCACGCAAGTAACCTGATATTTCTTAACGCATTTAAGAGAGATCCCAGACTGAAAGAGCATACATCCTCTCAAGCCAAACGATTGCAATTGTCACTCTATCAAGTTTAATTCAGCTCATAAATAATTATAAAACATCAGCTTTCATTGATTAATATAGATAGATCTCATTTATCACATGGCTAGAAAACAAGTTAAAAATTTCACTGATTTGAGACACTATGATCCTGTCTTAAGGAAAACGTAACATTAAGAATAGCAAAAAGGGCCAGATCTTCTTGAAAGAAACCAAGCAATCCAGATCAAACTGAACACTCGTCTTCACAAACACTACCAACTAGATCTAGTCACTGTCAGTCAACACAACAAAACAATGCTGAAATACAAAAACCGACCACAAACAAATTACTATCACAAAATTCAACACTCAGATCCACACAAACACACAGAAATGCAACCAGATCAAATCAAACCCAGAAAAGAAAAGAAGACAAACCCCACTGTCGGAATCATGTCGAATCCGAACCAGCTCATTCCTCTTATAAGATCCAGCAACCATACCAGCATTCGCTTCCATCTTTTCCTCACTTCTCTCTCTCTCTCAAAATCAATTCTCTTCCTCCTTTCTTTTCTTCAAAAGAAAAACATAGAGAGATAGAAAGAAATGGATCTGTGAATGAATAGGAAATGAAGAGAAAGGATTAATGTGGAACTCTTCGCAGTTCGCACCACTCAACACGCCATCTCTGAACCTGCCTTTACTTTCTCTCACTATGGGCTTATAAGCTGCCTGCCTGTCTCCGTGTGTCTCTATGTAGTGTTATGTGTAAGTGCCTGCTCCTGTCTTTTTTTTAATCTTTATTCTTGTCTTTCTTTTGTTTATTTATGTAATAAGATATTTTATTTTACCGGATCAACCGGTTACTTTTTAATCTAACGACCCCGCTTGGCTTGCCGTCCGTTACAGCTCTCAGCCTCACCTCGGCTTCACTTTATTTACCCCGTTGTAAAAACTACGTCTACTCACCCACGTTATAAACAAAATCTATAATGTCCTAATCTTTTTACAGCCGGTTTGAGATTATGGTTGTGATATTTTTTTAAAATATTTATTATATCGAAATATATTAAAATAATATTTTTTTAAAAAATATATTTTTATAATCAGTATATCAAAATGATCTAAAATACACAAAAACATATTCATTTAAAATGAAAAAAATAATCAAATTTTGACTAAAAGCCGGTGGGATCACAATGTCAAACGGGCACTTAGTTATAACAAGCTTATTATGTTAAAATTATTTTTTATTTTTGTTGTGAGGAAAATTAAGTGTAATTTATATGGTTTTTTAAAAATTATTTTTTTTTATGTAAAATAAAAGTAATTGTTGGAAGTGTTTATATATATAAGTGTATATATGGAAGTGTGGTTGAGATTTAATAAAAAAGAGTTTTTATTCACAAAAATAAATCAAAATGATATTTTTTTATTTTTAAAAATTATTTTTGATATCATCACGTGAAAATAATATAAAAACATCAAAAAAATAATTTAAAGTATAAAAAAATATTTTTGTTTCAAAAATACTTTTAAAACACAATGTCAAACAGAATCATATAAGGACTGATTTGATATAATATAATAAACTTGACGAATTTAAAGACTATTTAAATAATTTAAAAAAAATAAATAAAAAAAATGATAATATATTAAATTGATAATTAATATATAATTGAAAATTGACATTATATTACTATTTTATTATATCTCTTAAACCATTGACAAATTAATATTAAAACTTCATTTATATCAAATAAAAATATATATAAACACGATATTTTTATAATTTTGATTTTCTTTAATTCCCCGCAATAATAAAAGGAAATTAAAATCTTCCATTCCAAACTTTACCTCTACCCGTAAATGGAAAAGCTGGGCCGTGGAATAAAAAGCTTGACGCGGAGTCGAAGCTACACGCAGCTGGAGCCAAATCATAAACAGCTAGAATGTCACTCTCCTACTTAACTAACTAGCATGCTAATTTCCATGAGCCCGATGACATGTATTGATGTGATTGGCTATGCAATGAAAAGGCACTGGGTAATTATGATGAAAGCAATCACGTATTGACACGTATCAATCCTTGTCCGTTGGAATATTGTTTGTCAAGAAAGCGACACTGGTTGAATTATTTCCTT
Organism: Salix exigua; assembly: GCA_032356905.1. Lineage (NCBI taxonomy): Eukaryota > Viridiplantae > Streptophyta > Magnoliopsida > Malpighiales > Salicaceae > Salix > Salix exigua. The sequence continues at coordinate 3,026,056 of CM063605.1, forward strand.
GCTGTTAACAGGCTGTGCCTCGTGATTTACCGGCAATTGTCGGTAGCTTCGGTTTTCTACCCTTGTGGCTGTCGGTGGACTCGATTTATGCATGCCTAAAAGATTTTAATATGTTTTTACTTTTTTTAAATAATTTCTTTGAGATGTTTTCTTGAATTGACATGTCTCCCACCATATTATCCAACTAACTTTTTTTAAAATTAGTTTTTTATAAAGATATAGTTTTAGTTTAAAATTAAAGATTCAACATAATTTATTTTCAAAAAATAGAATAAATAATAATCAAATCTATTAACTTGTGTAATTTATCAGTTATATCATGAGCCAAACAAAATTTAAATTGCGATTGTTTGGGAGAGTGATTGATATTGTTTTTTTAATAATTGTTTAAAAATATATTAAAATAATATATATTTTTTATTTTTTAAAAATTATTTTTGATATTAGCGTATTAAAATTATCTAAAAACACCAAAAAAAATTAAGTAAAAGCAATCATTTTTTTAAAGTGCTTCTGAAAATATTTTAAAAATAATACTTTTATTTTTTTCTTTAAATTAATTTTTTGGGTGTTGTTAATCATTATATGTTCATATAAGAAAAATAAATAAATATCATTTTAATACAAGTGAAAAACACTTAAAAAAACAATTTTAACCCCACTCTCAAACACACTATTAAAACTTCTTTTATTATTATTATTATTATTAATAAATTTATCATATAAATTATTCATCAATGAAAAAAAGAGATCAAAATTTATGACATTTACATTCCTTTCTTCCAAAAATTAATCGAAATCAGCCTCTCATCATGTCCAAAATTATTTAGTACTTGAAAGCATATTTTTATGTACAAGTTCATGTAGCAATTATTAAGTAGGGGTAGCAGATTTGATCCCTTCTTTTCGTGCATAGCTAAATTAACATCCATTTCAACCACTTTCCGAACTACAAAATTAATAATGCTTAACCACCATTATTTATTAATTCATTTCAAAATCCTTACCACCGTCCATCGCAGGGCCACCGTCTGCACCCCATTGCCGACATGCCATGGGAGATCTAGCAAGAACTGGTGATACAACTATACATGGCAACCAGGCCGATGCTCAATATTTATTTCATCCATTCCGACAAACTAATTAGTAACTATCCTTGTTGTCTAGGGCACGCGCCATCTACATCACACCGTGCACATCCCATTGCAGATCTGAACTTGATGGATTGCACACAGGGACCAAATTGCCATGCAAAAAAACATAAAGGACCAAGCTTTTCCATGGTACTGCATTCAAGCTACTTCCATGCACGATGATTATCAACAAGGGGATAATATTATCTGAAAGTATCTCTCTGCGAAAGCACTCCTCTCCTGCTTTTGAAAATTGCTTAAGAAATTATATTCCAAGAGTGACAAACCTAGTTGAGCATTACCACCCCTCACAAGGACCCATCTGCATTAGTACCACTGCTGCCTCCTCTCCTGCTTGCTGTTGTGTTCTTCAATATCTGCAAACACAGCATTTTACCAAGAATGAACGAAAAAACATGAATAGATCTCAGTGCAGTAAATTAGAAAAGAGTTTAGCTTCAAACAATTTTGCAATGCATTCCAGAAAATGATTATATGGCTTTTTAAATAGTTTAAATATTACATTTTTTCATATTTGCATTCCAATGGGGGGAAACCATTTAGAGAAGCCGGTTTTATTATAATATATATAATATTGATATAACTATTTATTAATAATTAATAATAAATAACTAAATCAAGTACAATCAAAACCAATTTTTTACATAAAAATATATTAAATAATTTTTTTTTACTCTTTCGATCAAATATACAGGAATAGCTCTTCAACTTAGAAATTTTATTTTAGCTCTTCACTATAACTCTTCCTTGATAGCAATGAAATGAAGAGTAAAACCATTTTCTCTTTTCTTTTAGCTCTCCCATTTGGAGTTGCTCTAAGAGACTAGGTGTTTATTTGAGAGCTGAAAGGATGTTTTATAAAGTGATTTTCATTCAAAAAAACATCAAAAGCATCAAAATTATGTTTTTTTTTTATTTTTTAAAATTATTTTTGACTTCTGAACAGCAAAATGATCTAATAACACCAAAAACTTTTAATTTTAAGAAGAAATAAAAAAAATCATTTTTTTCAAAAACACTTTCTAAACATATTCACAAACACCCCCTGGACCATGCACTATGATTTCTGAATGTCCTCTGGACAAGTCATGCACCTATGAAACGGGTTCCAAAAACAGGGCCATTGTGAAATAATTCATATTGTGTCTGGTTGCCAAATCCAGCCCTACTGAAATTTCACAGCCTGAATTGATGGAGCCCTACTCACAATTGGCCCGCCATCCTAAACTACCACCGGCTAGGTCTTCTTAAATCCCAAGGAACTTCCATGCTTGCTGTGCCATGGCGAGTAGGTACCCAAGGTTCATTAGAAGGGAAAGGTTTTGAAAGATAAAGCACTCAAATGGGTAATTGACACGGGGGGGGGGGGGCTAGATGGGTCATAATTGAGAAAGATGACATTCAGAGATGCACATGCTATCTTTGATGGCAATTGGACAAGACCAAGTGGGATGATGCCTTATGTGGGCTAACCTATATACCCCAATAATGATGAGCTGATGAACTTTCTTTTCTTTTCTTCCGAATCCTTGATGTAACGCCTTTCATTTTCAATTTCTTCTCTTAAATACACAGCGAGATGTCAAGATCCTAGGTAATAATGTCCTGATGAATTTAATTTATTTTTCAATTTCGAATTCATAAAATCCTAGTAGTTCCCTGGCGATAAACAGTTGTTGGAACAAAAGAGAATGATATAATGATATGGGATTACGAAAACATACATGTCTAAGCATTTGATTCTCGTTCTGCAAAGTAGAAAGTCTCTCTTCAAGCTCAGAATTCTTCTTTTCCAAATCTTTAACTCGTGTTTCCAACTCAGTCAAGTAAGCCTTCTTCCTCTCCCTTGCTTGCTGTGCTGACACTCTATTCCTCAGCAACCTACGAATTTCCAGTAACACCCCCACCAAGCACATTAATTACTGACAAATCGCCATCATAAATACCTCGGGGCCATAGTTTTCAATCTCGGAGGCTTGACCTGGCCAAGGAACCAAGCCTCGGGTCATCTGAGATGACATGGTCAGCTAGAAAAAGAATTTTAAATAAAATATTTGAGATTTTAATATCTAGTATAAGAAAAATAAAAAATATTTCATATTTCATATAAACTATATAATTATTTCTTATTGAAAAATTTAAAAAACATTTTATAAGAATACAAGCAACAACTAAATATTCAAAATTATTTTATAATTTTTAAATACATTAAAATATATATATATATATATAAAATCAGATTTCACCTGGTTTAAACCAGGTCAGGGATCCGGGTTAACCTAACATGTTGTTTAAATTTGACCGGACAATTACAAAGCCCAGGTTTTGCCTATGTAAGACCCGGCAAAGATCCCGGATTAACTCGTTGCGCCGGGATGGGTTTCCCGGGTCCCCTTCAAACGGCTTAGAAAGGGTAAAAGAGCAAGAACAGACATTACCTCTTCAGCCTTTTGTTTTCTTTGTCAGCTACGCTCCTTCCTCTCTTTTTCTGACTTTGGCCCTCTCCTGTTGGTTGCACCTGGTCTGGACCGGCATTTGAACCGGTCTCTCTACCGGAGGCTGATGTCCCGTCCGGTTCGCCGCTCATCTCTGGAACTCTTCTAATTTCCTCATCACTCTCCATACCTAAAATCAACAAAGAAAAACACAATAAATTCAAAAATCTAAACATACACAATGTAATATGAAAACATAAAGTTTGAGTTTCAAGAGATTCTAATAAGAAAATTGAAGTAAAATCGGAGACCCAGTTGAGAGGATCAATGATTCTACAGAACCCAGATTGGCAACTTTTGAGGTACTTGAGGATCCTGAAGAAATAAATAAATACAGATTATCTTTACTATAAGTAAGCTCAACCTGTAATAGAAAAGCTTTCATTTCAAAAAAACCCAGATGGAAATTCTGACACTTCACTTGAATTAATGAAGACAGACAATAAAAAATTGAATAAATAAATAAATTAAATAAAAAAACTACTTTATTTCCATTTTAAAGTCAAAAAAAATATCAACAAAAAACAGAGAGAGAAGCAACACCTTCTTTGACTTCAAGTTGTGGACCAGAACTTGAAGATCGCTCACTGCTAGACGGAAGAGAATTAGCAGGAATTGAACTAGTTGTCTGTTCTTGCATTTTTTTTTTCCTTTTCCTTTGATAATCAGATAAAAACAATGAATATAAAAATTATGGCTTTTAGAGAGAGGAAAAAGAGCGGGATATTAATGCCATATGTAGTAAAATTGTACAGAGAAAGTGTACAGAGTGATTCAGAACCAATAGATTTAATCTTAATCGGACGATGGGAGCATAGAAATCGTGGAAGCATATGAGCCATGACGAGCTACGTGAATCAAAGGATTGTAGGGTAGAATCGTGGAGGAATGTGGAGTGTTGGATTGGGTTAGATCGATTGGCTGGGATGGAAGTTGGAATGAATTCGGACCTGGTGGTGGTGTCTCTTGGTTTCTGTAAAAAAATCAGTTTTATTTAATTGTGTACATGCAATGCCATGAGAATATCCATGTTTGATATTTGTATATGACCACTTGTGACAATCACGTGATATCCAACATAAAATTAGGGTTCAATCAAAATTCCAAACTCCTAAAATTGACCACTCATCTTGATTTATTCCATAGTTATAGTCGTGAAATTCAATTTAGTTTGATTTGGGATATGGTTGATCATTAAAGTAAAATTAATAAAATATTGTTTTAACAAGATAAAACTAAATGGTTAACGGCTAATACTTGACTTGATTGATCCTAAATTAATCTAATTTATAAATTAATATTAATATTTTCAAATATTAAAGAGCAGCAAATAAACGAAAGATGCAAATCAATACCTGCATGGCATGGAGGGGTAAACATTTTCTATGCCGGCTAACAAAAAGAGTACAACTCTTGTTTGAAAACACCCTTGTCCATAGCTATTCTCTCGTCAAGATGGAGACCGGGCAATTCTCACTAGAAACAGCATGAACTCTACGATACTGTCAAGGGAAATTCTGTAGCTATTTTTAAATTCTGTCGAATCATATGAGTGTATGATAAACTAAGGAGCTCGAGGATTACCTCTTTGCTGTTGCACAACTTCTGTGGCCTCTTCTTCATCAACATGTAAACAACATTATTCTTACATTGCATGCTGATTCCACATACAAGCCAACAAGAATTTACACATCAGCACTGGACTTGAATGAATGATCATAATCCGAACCTATCATGATAATCAAAATTAAAAACCAACACACCATACAGCACCAAAACATATCCAAATTCCAAAACTTCTCCAATTGCTTTAGAAACTCATGGTTAACCTTAAATTCATTAATTAGACTACTAATAATACCACTTCTAATACAAATTCCCCGAGAATTTAATCAATTCAACAATTTATACCATTAAATTTTAAACATACATAATCTCACCTTTTTTTTTCTAATCTTCCAAAACATGTCAACAATAAACTCATGAATAAAACAACCCAGTTTACTTTAATTATACTCAAATAACTTACACATCAATTCACAACACAATTCTAGTACATGCTATTTAGTCTTCTATTGGCCGACCATTGAACCTTTAGAAATATTATGATTTTTGTCATCATTTGCACCCTATTTAACACCAACACAATCTAATGTAACCCAATTTGATCAATTCATGGCCAGTTTATATTTTCTCCAAAATTTGACTATGAATCCTAATATTAATTTCATGATTTCTACCTCAATTATTATTCGTTTTATATGAAATTATTAGATTAGGTTTAGAACTCCTTACCAAGATAACCAGCACATTTAGCAGGTACCAGCATTGTCTACGAAGTGGAATCATGCTCACACAAAGTGTCCAAATCACTCAAGAACTTTAAACAGCTTGAAACTATCTGATACCTCACGTTGCTCCCTTGGCCTAAAAATTATAACTCAGCAATCCCATCAGTCATTTCAGCTCATTTTTAGTATCTCCTTCAGCGTGCATCATCTTATCCGATTCTATGTAACCTGCTGGCATATCCCGAAACTCACAACCTTCCTTTGTGTGCAGATACATCAAGAAAGTTAGTAACTTTAGTAAGTGTATCCACAACCATTGGCTCTCTTTCACTTGATTTACTAAAACAAGCAACAGGATTCCTACATTTCCCATCGACTAACAATACTTCACATCTTCCCTTACTTTTCGCACGGAGACCCAACAAAAAACTTTACCAGTGACATCAAAGTATGCATCTTGTGCTGAATATACTCGTCAACAATGACAGACCCATAATTCACTCTCACTGACCTCCCATCAATCACATCCACAAGCTTTAACAGGTGGGTCAATTTTATTACCTTTGGAATCATCTTTTCATACTATTCCAAGGGTAAAACCTCTTATAGGGTTTCACTTGATGAGTGATATAACATCAAATTCAGATGCATAACCCCATTTCTCTTGGACTCAACGCAGTTTGCACCATTGACCTTCTGTCACTCTTATACACCATCGTTAGCTAGCAAAATCCTCTGTATAATAACAAATAATCCATGCAAAAGGAACACCACCAACACTCACGGCTAAAACATTCAATTAGTACCTCGTATATATCTCCAAACTTAAGTTTTTAATACCCGAGGCTTTCATTGAGACATTTCATCGAACATGTACCGGGCCTTAAATCCAACAAAAGAAATGGACAATTAACAAATGCGAACTACCATGTTCTAAAGAAACACTGAGATATAATGAAATTAACGGTGAAGAAACAACTTAGAAACTTGAAATAAAACTTGTTGCTTGTTTTGAATCAAATGGCGGTTGTGGAAGCTTTTGCCTGGATTTCTTCGAAATTGAAAAGTATGGGCCATTGTTATATATTACGGATGTTTTCTAGCCCAGCCCATCTGGGTTCATGATTTTAAGATGAGCCTGGAATTTACCATTGTGTCCTGAATGGCGCAGGTATTGGCCCATGATTTTGATATGCCAATTCGTGGATATTTATGGATTCCACTTTTGTATATATTAGTTCGATTCTGATAATTAAATAATTTAAATATAACTAAGATTTATATATATATATATATATATTTGTGTGTTATTATTCCGATTTATCTCTATCCCCACCTCTTAATTTGTCCTTCCTTTACAGAAAAAAATTAAAACAAAAGGCTAAACTTATTTATGAAACACAAATAAATAGCTAAAATAGCTAATATTTGTGTTTCATAATTAATTTTAGTTAGATATTAGTACATAATCTTAGGAGCCAAACTCTTTGAGTCTATCCGTCGTCCACATGGAGCTCTCCATAAGTGAAAGTCGAACCTTTGATCACATGATGATGGTAAAATACATATCTTTTCACCTATCTATCACATAGATAATTTACTATCCTTAAGTTTTTTCATGTACGATTAACTTATAGTTCATCTTTTCATATATATATATATATATAAAACGGTACATAATAATAATAATTTAGAATTGAATTACCTAGGGGAATTGAAGGGGAGATTTCTTTTCCTCGAATTATGCATGCATCGATCGGGCAAGTTGTGTAAAAAGACTTGCCAGAACATGTTCGGTTTGGAAAGGAAGTAAAGGGAAAAACTTTAATACGATTCGAGCATGCTTGGTTATATAAAAGCAATAAAAAGGAAAAAACTTTTACGAAAGCTTAAGCCATTTAATTCCAGCGCCTTGAATTCGATAAAAGAAAAAAAAGTTATCTTGTTCTTGCTTCCATTGACCATCACAGTGTTGATCAATTTTCAACTTTCGAAACTACTGATTAGAGTTTAGAATTAAAAGATGGTCACTGAAAATAGCTTATATAATCGTTAATTTGAAGACCCGTGAGATAAGTCAAAATACACGCTTGACCCGGACACTCGCGCTAATAAAAAAAAATCAACTCTTTGCACTTTATAATTTTGATTAATTCAAGGTGGAAGCTTTGAAAATGCAGTTTAATTTTGAATAATTGAATTTGTGCTCTCATCATTTATGAAGTAAATACATAATTCACTAATTCATCATGAAATAATTATCACTTCATGAAATGAGGAATGGATTGTTGAATTGCCACCAAATCTCCATCTCAATGAATAATTTTTTTTCAATGCATTTACCACCTAACCTAGCTTTGTGTCTCATCTTTTAAAAAAAGCAGAGGGGATCTAGCACTTTAAGTCCTGCCCTTGTCAACTTAATGGCTATTTTATATTTGTGATCTCACCTGCTTTTGGCCAAAATTTAAAAAAAATCATTTTAAATGAATATGTTTTTGTGTGTTTTAGATCATTTTGATGTGCTGATTTTAAAAATGATTTTTAAAAAATAAAAAATATCATTTTGATATATTTCAGCACGATAAATACTTTAAAAAACTACCGCAACCACACTTCCAAACAGTTCTTAAAAGAGCTTTAAAAATAATAAAATAATAAACAAATAAATGCGAGCTTGGAACCAAGGTGATATGATTAAATGGGTAAGTACACTTCACTACTATCAACAAAGCATATGAAGTAACAAAGAATCTTGCTAAAAGCCATACAATGGAGTCTAGTAGAGCAGACACTAGTAAATGCGTGGTCACTTTTTGACCAATTAAATGTTTTTCATGCTTTAAATAAAATATTTAAATGAGAGGTCAAAGAGGGAACCCATGAAAGGTTAGCTTAAAAGCTTTGGAATCCTATGTGAATTATTATATTTTCTCCACCCACTATCTGCTGAAATTCCAAGTTCATTAGATTATACAAGGCTAACCCTATCCGTTAAATGTTAAAGCTCGTAAAGTTTTGTTTTTATATATATATTTATATATATGGGACCTCTTAAAGAAAATCTAAACATTTGCTTTTCCATTGTTACGAAGTAGAAGATGGAATAGAATATAGGGATAAGAACTTGATGATGAATATTTATGAAATTGTTTAGACTTAATGAAAAAATGTGAAGCATATGTATTGTTAAGTTCAATTCAAAACTCACCCAATATATATATATTTATATTATATAAATATATTTATAGAATATTCAGATATTTTAATATAAAATGACACACACACACTTTAATATTGATATAAAACGCGCGCACAAACATGTATAGTACTTATCATTTTATTTATTAATAGATAATAAAAAAACTCGTTGGATATCTGAAACCCGATTGATAATATATGAATATCTAAATTTTTTACCCGATAAGTAATGAATATGATATGAATGTCATTTTATTTATTAATAGATAATAAAAAACTCGCTGGATATCTGAAACCCGATTAATAATATATGAATATCTAAATTTTTTACCCGATAAGTAATGAACATGATATGAATGACAACAAATCAAACCCAAGTATCTTTCCCTCCTTTTCTTTATCAATTAATGAGACTATTTATACCATTATCATAATAATTTTTAAACCAGCTAGGAATCTATCAATAAATCTAACAAATGTGAGAACGCAAGTTTAGGGTTTATAAATGAATATAAGAGTATTGCAATAACATGAACAAAAACTTCAAAGAAACGGTTGGAGAAAATGTCATTTATATATATATATATATAATTGAAAAATGAGTTTTGATTGGTGACTCGAAGTTATTCAAACCTAGGATTTGATTTTGGCTTTGGTCTGCAGTTTGCATGCATCCATCAATTCTCTTGTAATATCAAAGTGGAATATCTTTCGTTCTTTAGAAGATATATAAGATGATGATGGTTATATTGTCTCTACGAATGTGTTAAATCAAGCTTAGTAGGTGTTTGGGAAATTCAAAAACAAAATTGTTTTCTTTAATAATTTTAATTTGCTTTATTTTAATATATTTCTGAATAAAAAATATTTTGAAAAACAACTTTAATTACCGTTACGAACAGAACTCATGAAATTCCCAAACATATTCTTTGAATCCAGGATCCATTAACTCTATGGCATTGGTTTGACCAAAAAGATCCCGTTGTGGTCCACGAAACAATTCCTTTTAATTGCTTTTGAACGTAGAGATGGAGATTGCTGATAATCAATTTGCATTTTTAAGTCAAATATTCCTTGGACCACTGCAAGAAAAAGCAGTCCTGTGATAAACCCTTGTACGTACTAGAACATCGCGATGCAAAAACAGCAGCAACAGCACTACAACAACACTATAATTCTATCAACAAGGAGAGGAATTTCATTAATTTAGATAAATTAAACACACCTTGGACTGAATAATAAAGGGCTTAAATCTCTCTCAAATCACAAAGATCGATAACATTGATACCAGCACAGGACCACATTTCTATATTTAAGAAAGCTGACGAGTAAATAACTAATGATTTAGCTGAAGATGCATGACCATCTTCCTAAAGCTCCGCAGCACAAGTCCACAGATATCCAAATGAATAAAGATAGAGGTAACTAAGAGCGAAAAGCTGGTCGATCCAAGATTTCTCAGGAACTTTGTTGATTTGCAGGACTGCGGACCTGAAATTTGAACCATAGACATCAAATATTTGACCTAATGAAGCTGGAAAGTGTGATAAAATGGGGTGTTTCATGCAAATATTGACCTAAAGTTTGAACCATTGGACAGCAAATTTGCACATAATTAAGGGTTTGTAATAAGAAAATGAAATTTCTTACACAAAAAAGGCGATTGATATTGTTGATTAATAAGAGTTGTTGCTGCCTGATTCTCTTGGTGCATTGCATCTGTAACACTCAGTCCTGCTAGCAAAGTTGTGCTCGTCGCAGCCTGACCTGCGAAATTTGTTTTGGTACAATAAGAAATGATATCGAGTTAAATATTTTTCAGATTGATAAAAAGAGTTGGAATAAATATGCATGTTGGTGGAATGTTGAAAGAACAAATAAAATCGATGATCAACCTGGTGCAAATCCAGTCCCCGGATTTCCAATTAGAGCGGCTAGAGGCGCCGCCGCCGAAGGCATAACCTCTCATCCTTGAAATGTCAGCATCAATCCCACCACCAGAGGATTCATCCCTGAACATGCCACACTTGAAGCAGCTTGAACGACTAGCAAAGTTGTGAGCTCCACAGTTTCCAACAGCGCAATACCAGTCACCAGGCCTAACATCAGGCCCCGTAAATCCGAAAGATCCCCCTGATCTTCCACCAAAACCTCCATAATGATCTCTCTCGCCGGGCCTCGGGTCCCCACAACGCTGGCAGGAGTCCCTCCTCTGGAAGTTCAAGTGCTGGCATGACCTGCAATTCCAATCTCCTGGTCTGTTCATCTTCCCTTCTCTACCTCGCTAGATATTCAAATTTTCCGATCAGTGCATTAAGAAGATGCCACAATTTTTATAACCAATATTGTACTATAGTAGAAACTACAAAAATGGAAATGATATAAACATTGAAGCAAGAATCTGAATACTAGAAGAGAGAGTGCGAAGAACATACAAGCTAGCTGTTAGGTCTGGCAGAAGAGAGAAGAAGCTAGGGCCTTACCTTGAGATCCAAGGCAGAAAGTTGAAAGAGAGGAGACTCAGTAGGTACAAAAATGGAGTGGGAAATCCTAGTAGCTGAAAGAGCGATGGATTGTTTAAGGAACTTGTGATTTAGGTATTGGTGTTAAGGCTGTTTTTATACTTGTTTTAGAGCCTCGATAATGGGGTAAGATTGAGCTAGGCAGGAGGGTTAGGCTTTCTTTTTCATATTCTCCACTTTGCTTCCTTGAACAATGGGATCACTAGAAAATATGATTGCAAGAATAGAGATAGTTAAATGGAACACTCAAGTTAAGATCAATTTTTTTATTAATTATTATTACTAGGACATACAGATTTATCATCATGATTAATTCAATATACACGAACCCTAATCCTTTATCAATAGCCTATTGTTAGGGCTTCATATTTTCCTAGAGTAGTTATTAATATTTTCCAAATGCAATGAGGACATGATAATAACCGATCATCTAGTTCCCAAGGAGCAGAGATGATAAAGACCTTGCGATTTGCACAATAAGTGTCGAGTTCAAGAGTCTGAAATAATCAAGATTTTATTCACTCATCTGAATCCATAAAGTCTATTTTTCAAGTTGCAAAATTTCCTCGCATCTAAAAAAACCAGTCTATAGACGACGTATAAGCATATATCCACTTAAATATGAACTTGTAAAATTGCATCAGAATTCCATTGATGTAATTTCTTGCCCCATTTTTATTCCTATGATCACCATGCATATCAGAATATAGATCAAATGGAATTGAACATTATGTGGAATTTACGAGGCTCTCTAGAGCTGCACCTGCCCATGTGTCCCCACATAAAGTATGCACTGTCGCCCGTCACCACAACAAAGCCAAGCCAACATCTTTTTATTCCTGTAAACAATGAACCAAAAGAGATTGAAACCTTTTGACCATGGCAGCTCAGGACCCTCATCGATATTTTGTCTCACGAACAGAACGAATTAGGGATTCATGCAAGTAGGGGGGGAGCAGGAATGGCCCGAGCCTGTGAGTCAGGTTTGGATAAGGAGGAGCAAAATTCACCACTTGCTACCAGACAAATTGAACACTCTAAATATATTTTTTTTTTCAGAAAAAAAGAAGAAGAAAAGACCCCACATCTTGTGATCGTAACAACAATCTAAGAGGTCATGTCTCCTTTCAATAATATACTTTGAGAACCCACCTGCATGCCAGCAGTCACTATATAGGAAAAATGGTGCCTACTTTATAATTTTGAATATTCCTTTTATTTTGTACTTCTTGGGACTTAGATTGTGAGGACAAGTCAAAAGGGTTCTAAGAAAAAAACCCAATTCCTTTCTTTAATTACTTTTAATCTTTGAATTGTGGCTACGTATGAAAGCTTTGATTAAGCTTTACAAGAGTACTTACATTTCGAAATAACATTAGTTTAATCACTAAACATAATCGAAATTTGATTTATATGCTATCAAGAATAAACTAAAAAAAAATATTGTTTTTATTGTTAAGGAATCATCTCCCCTAAAAGTTTAAGTTTTTAGGCGAGATGGTTCCTTAACATGGTATCAGAACCTTGTCGACCCAGCGGTCACGAGTTCGAATCTCACCACCCACATTCTATTTGATAAAAACCAAGCACAAGGTGATGTGGGTCTGAGCAAGTTTCAAGCCCGAAGAGCTTTCACTTGAGGGGGGGTGTTAGAGAATAATATAAATCATATTATGGAGTCTCACTTACAAGCTTAAGCTTTTAGGGGAGATTAAGCTTAACATTAAGCTTGTAAGTGAGGCCCCATAATATGATTTATATTATTCTCTATCACACACCCTCAAGTGAAAACCTTTCAGGCTTGAAATTTGCTTAGGCCCATATCACCTTGTGCTTGGTTTTTTATCAAATAGAATGGGGGTGGTGAGATTCGGACTCGTGACCGCTGGGTGAACAAGGCTCTGATACCATGTTAAGGAACCATCTCACCTAAAAACTTGGTTCCTTATCATTTATTGTATATAACCTTACAAAATACTATTCAAATTATATATTCTTCATTCTCTAATTTTATATTTAAACATATAGTTTATTAGAGATTGAACTTCATAATTTATTGTCGTTTACTTTATACATGGGTAGTTCAATCTCATAAGTTGTACTGTGAATTTGGTGGGTTAACTTGAATTTTGTTTTCTTTTTTGAGTTGATATTTTTTACAGTTTCATCCTTCAAGTCAATTTATATATAGATTTAATTTTTTCTACTAAAAAACATGTTAGTGACACAAAAATATTTTTTATATCTAGAAAAAATATAATCTAACCCACAACGTAGCACAAAGAATTATCTAGTTAGCATATACTAAAAGGTCTTGGCATCTCACTTTAGTAATGAATGGTGAAATGTCAAGGCCTTTTTTACTTTGTTCCTAATTTTATTAGGATTGTTTTTATTTATTTTTATTTCAAGATTATATTTTTTATATATATTATTACAATTTTAGTATTAGAGGCTTGACAATGGGGGCATTATGGGCATGTTGTTGGGTTTTAGCTAGGCGGTGTTCTTTGTGTTCTTGCGAAGAACATTGCCTTAACTTAATGATTTGGACCAATTTTGATCCATTTCTTTGCATTGGATTATTCCCTAAACTGGATTAATCAATAACTTACAGTTTATTCATGTTCATAACTTGTTTTAATGGGTTTAAATCCTAGGATTTAGTTTCGATATTGAAACTAGTTTTGGGCAAATTTGTGTTGATTTATTGAGATTTAAAGTAAATGAGTGCTAAATCTTTTTTTATCTTTGTATAATTCCCAATAGATCTGTTTGTGAATGCTACATTTATTAGGTTTATTTTGTAATGTTCTTCGTGTTCTTCATATTTATCCCAAGAACATTGCCTTAACTATATGATTTGAATCATTTTATATCAATCATTTTGCCCATAATGCTCCATACTATATTATTAACAAGTAATGTTTATTCTCAACAATAATGTGTTTACAATAGGTTTTAAACCTTGGATGTCAGTTTTGAACTAAAAATCATTTGACAAAATAGTGCATTTTAAGTGAAGATTGACATGATAAAATGTTATATTCTTGTTGCATGTTTTCTTGTTGGTTTGTGCTTTTTTCACCAATCTGGTTTGGTTTTAGATCTATGTCGTTGGATTCATTTCGTCTCCTACGTTGGTGTTCTTCGTTTTCTTTATTTTTGTGCATTTTGATTATTTTGGCTCAAGATTTTTGGAGTTTTTTAGGTGTTCAATATGTTTTTGGTCTTGGTCTTGGTTCTTTTTTTAGGCTAAACCTATTTTTTTTATTCAGTTTAGGGTTGAACCAAAAATTTTGGGTCAATCTAGTTAACCCACCCTCGTATGGTTGACCTAGTCGAGTCAAAGATTTTTGGGTCACAAGAGTTACACCCTATTTGGTTTTGCCAGTTTTTTTTGTTAAGGATCTATATTTTAATGGCGTGTTGGGCACACATTCTTTTGCCTATTTTTGGGATTTTAGGAAAAAATGGGCTTTTACGAAACAAAGACTATACAAAATAATAAATGTTTTCTTGTTTTTCTTGCATATGCCCAAAACTTCAAAAAATTACTTGAGCATCCTTCCAAAGAATATTTAAAATATATTGACATGCTAAAAAAATATTGCAATGATTTTACTAAGGGTATTAATATATTTTTTTACTCAATTAATCCCTTATCTCTTGAATTTTTGATAAAACTAGTACACTTTAGTTTTCATAACTATCATAACCTAAATTAGTTGGTCATTCTATCGACCTTGCATCACGTGACCACGTGCGAAACACTAGGAAATTAACATAATTACTTGCCAACAAGACCAACTTTCAAGCTTGATAATTTGGACATAGTTGAAGTTAAAGTAAGAGTTACAAGGCTAGTTGTAACTTCAAGGAAAGTCTTTTTGCATGTCAATTAAATACTCTGCTCGCATTTCTTGAGAAGAGAAATAAAAAAAGAAGAGCAATAGGGCTCTAGCTCTCGATCTCTTCTTCTGTATAGAATTTGATTGGAAGGTTCGAATGGAGGATGTAATTAATTGATTGATTAAGGGAATAAGGTACGCAATTAAAGAAAAAGAAGTTAAACGGTAGAGTTTCGATAAAGATAGTCGAAGCTGATGATGGAGGAGAAGTCTTCGAGGTTTCAGATTTTGACCATCTTTTCCTCTCCTTCTCCTTCCTCCTTCCTCCTTCTCCCTCTTGCTGTAATGGCTTTTTTTCAATGTCATTTGAATTTTTTTTATTTAAAATTAAAAAGATAATGATTTAAAACATTTTTAATATGTTGGTATTAAACATATTTTAAAAAAACCATTATTTGATATATTTCTAACAAAAAAATAACATTAAAAGTTATTTTCGATCACACTACAAATCAATCATTTAGAGTGTATTTGGAAAGGTGGTTGCGGTAGCTTTTCAAAGTGATTTTTGTGCTGAAATACATTAAAATAATATATTTTTTAATTTTTTTAAAATTATTTTTAATATCAGTATATTAAAATAATCTAAAAATACACAACAAACTAGCTAATCAGGCTATTGATATTCTCAACCTCTCTCTTAAGCTCTATTTTATCGGGGAATGTTAAAGAAGGCTGTAGCAAAACTGTGATAAAGCAGCAAAAAGAAAGGGAGATTCGATTCTCTTCGGGAAATGCTTCCATGCATGACCATGACCAAACCCTACCCCTATCGCTCCGTAACGTATGTATTCTCTTACCTTTTTTATATATTTATTTTAAAGGGATCGTTTACGACTGTGTTTTGAAAGAAAAAAAAATTATTATAAATTTTTTAATGTTTTTAGATTATTTTTATGTATTGATCAAAAATATTTTTTTAATTATTTTAATATATTTTTAAACGAAAATTACTTTAAAAACAACCGCAACCACACTTCTGTTTTCTCTTTTTTATTCTCACCAATTACAATATTTTTTTAAAATATATATAATTTTAATATATTTATAAATAAAAAATAATTTCAAAATTAACCCATCACAATTCAAATAGATATGTTAATGCAATGTACCATGTATACGTACGTAAGTACTTAGTGTACCCACAGATTTCTTAGACGTCATGGAAAATAAATCCACACTTTCTCCTTTTCAAACAGCCGGCCAGGCACACCCAAATCCTAATAGCGAGTGGTGTACTCGCGCGATGCGGTGAGTTATTTTTTATTTATGTAAAAATTAATTGTGTTTATATGTATTGTATTTTTATTTTAATATTTAGTTAGTATAATTATATTTAAAAATACTGATATGAATTTTTGTCCTTCAAAAGTCCAAAGTCATTTTTCCTCTTTCTCAATATATTTTTAGGCGATAATATTCAATAAATATTAGATATATTAGAAATATAAATATTGTAATTTACTTTTAAAACATAAACTTATTTTTTTTGTGCGCTATAATTATTTTTAAAGGAAACGAGAAGTGACTTGTATATTTTTTAATTTGACCTGTAGATAATGCAGGTAAATTTGTCAACATTTTTTTTTTGTTTTTTCCAGTAATATTAGATCTAAAATATTAAAAATGAAAACATTGGAAATTCTTGTAAAGAAATAAACTTAAATAAAAGAGCACAAAATTAAATTTTAAAGCCAATCTTTTTTATATAAGATTCATTAATCATATTATTATATTAAATATATTTAAGAAACATGATATGAATTTCTATCCTTCAAAAAATATTAGGTCATTTTTCCTCTCTCTCAATATATTTTTAGGCGATAATATTTAATAAATATCCAAACATATAATTAGTTTTACATATTTTAATTTTACATAAATATACAAATATATAATTAATTTGACATAATTTCAATAATATATTTAATTTAAAGGATAATTTTAGGCTATTTTGTTCTCTCTCTCTATATATATTTTCAGGCGATAACATCCAATAAATATTAGAACATATAATTAGTTTCACATATTTTAGTTTGACATAAATACACAAATATATAATTAAAAAATCAAAACACTGCAAATTTATTTAAAGAAATAAACTTAAACAAAAGAGCATAAAATTTAATTTTGAAGCCAATATTTTTTTTATTTTATAAGATTTATTCATCGTATTACTATATTAAATGTATTTAAGAATACTGACATGAATTTCTGTCCTTAAGAAAATCCTAGGTCATTTTTCCTCTCCCTCTATATATATTTAGACGATAATATTCAATAAATATTTGAACATAATTTTAGTTTTACATACTTTAATTTGACATAAATATACAAATATATAATTAATTTGATAAATATACAAATATATAATTATTGTCTCGAGTAAGCAAAATTTGTAAGAAAATGTTTTTGAATATATATATATGGTTGTCAATACCGCTCCAGTTGCCATTCTGGTTTTTCTATTGAAACAGAACGTTCGGTTTGGAGCATTTCAAGTAGTGCCGTTCTGGATTGTACTTGTTCATATATAATTAATTATATATATATAAAATTAAAATATTAATTTTAAAAAAAACATAATTAAAATTGAAGATAAATTAACTTTAAATTATATAATATAAACACAAAGTCAAACAAACATAATCTTAAAATCAGAAAAAAAATCACAAAATAATCAAAATAAAGAGGATTTTAAGGTCGGAACGTGCATCGAGACGCCTCGACCAAAATTTGGTTGGAATTTCCGGAACGGGTTGGAATTAAAACTGAGATAAAAACAACATCGCTTCATCTTGGTTTTTTCAATGGAATGGAATTGACAAGTATGATTATATATAGATGGTGACTAGTTAATTGCCCGCACTACGTTGCGGGCCGAACAAAATATTTTTTATAATTATTGATAATAAAATAATTAATAAATTTTGTTAATACAAAAATAAAAAATAACATCTATAAATGCAAAGTTTGATATAATAAAATACATCAACACATCTTATTATAACAACAACAACATTGAAGGATTAACATCTAAAAATATCATTACTATTATTGTTAAAACAATACAAATTATTAAATTATGTCGAGAAAAAAAAACTCAAAAATATTAATAAAAGAGGAAGCAAGAAAAAAAACTAAAATTATTGTTGTTGTTGTTGTTGTTGTTATTGTTATTGTTGCGTGAATATTAGGAAAATAAATTCAATAAAAGAATAAAAAAACTAAAAAAATTTAACAAAAGAGCAAACAAAAAAAATGAATAAAAATAAAAATTATTAGCTAAAAAATCATTTCAAATAAAAAAACTAATAAAAAAACCAAAGAAAACCAAATAAGACATGTCAGTTTTCAAATGATCATAAATACAAACTAAAATTTAAGAAGAAAAGTTTTGAAAAAAATGTTATCTCAACTAAATAGAAAATAATAAAACTTAAAAACCAAAACTAAAGGTATATATATATATATAGATAAAAATAGGATCTATTTAAAAACTAAAAAAAAGAAAAGGAAATAAAATTAAAAATCAAAATTTTAATGTCCGAAAACAAAATCAAAAATATTATCAATTTCAATCAAATGAAAAAAATAAAGTATAATATCTATACATGCAAGTTTTGATATTATAAAACACATCAATACATTTTATTATAACAACAGGAATATCGAAGCCTTAACATTTAAAAATATCATTATTATTACTGTTAAAACAATAAAAATTATTAAATTACTTTCATAGAAAATTAAAAACATTAAAAAAACATGAAGCAAGAAAAAAAAACATTATTCTTATTGCATTCATAATAGGAAAAACTATCCAATAAAAAAATTCCATGACTTAAGAAAAAAAACAAAAATATAAGAAAAAAAATCTGACGTCAAAATAATAAAAAGAAAGGAAAATGAAAAAAAGAAGCAAAAGTGAAATAAAAAATCAAATGAGAAATGAAAAAAAAAGAGAACAAAAAAACAAAATAGAAAGCGTACTGGTATGGGTCGAACCCTACCCTCCTATTTAGGAAGCCGTCTTTTATCCACTGAGCTACATATATCATGTGGATCCAAGCTCCACTATAATTGTTAAATATCTTAAATCAGGCGAACCAAACGACCCGAACCGACCCAAAAAATGAGGAGAACTATTACAATCCATAATGATTCTCCTCACATGCTACATAAAAAAAAGGAAGCAAGAAAAAAACTAATATTATTATTCTTATTGAGTTGATAATTGAAAAAAAAAATCAATAAATAATGTCAACAAATTGTTTTTTTTTCAAAAAACATAAGTGAAAAAACATCAAAATCAATAAAAAATATTTAAAAAATCAAAATAATTATTAATAATAAAAAAGTATAAGTAAAAAAAAGAAATAAATAAATCAAAATAAATAAAAAAAAAAAGCAAAGTGAAAAAAGAAAAAAAAAGCATAGTGAAAAAAATAAAAAAATAATTAAAATATAAGTAAAAAAAAGTCAAAATAAATAAAAAAAAGGAAAAAGAAAAAAAAAAGAAAGTAAAAAAAAATAAAAGAAAAAACAAAGAGGCGCTGGCAGGGTCGAACCCCTGCCAGCGCCGCGCGCCCCCACTGGTAAGTGTTACCAGTGGGCTACATGTTTGTTTTTGATTTTGAGGATGAACCAATATATATATATATATATAGTATAAAACACTATTCCAATCCACAGTAACCGCCTGATATATAGGATAATAATAATAAGGTTTGAATAGAAAATAAGTCATGGAAGTTATTTAAATGGAAAATGCTGCACGTGATAATTAGGGTTTGCACGCACGTGAGGTTGTATAGAGATGATAAAAGTCTCATCTTTTCTCTTTCTTTTCAGTCCTCCAGTATCTTTTCCCTTATGCTGCTTCATTTTGTGTTTTTTTTAGAATGTTCGTAGAAAAACAAAAAACATGCCGCGGATCATTTAGCAAAACGAAGAGTTTTGAGACGAGTTGATTTTTCTGTATAGTTTCTATTTTAGTATGAATATGAATTTTCTCTAAGGTTATTTACTTTGTAAGTGTTTTTATTTTGTTTATCAATATGTAATTATATCTATTTTTATTATTTATTTAGATCGAATCGAGTTGAATCAAATTATTAAATTCAATCTATTTTAAAAATAAATTTTTTGATTACACGAGTCAAATAAATAAATCAAGTTATTTAATTCTAGAAAGAGGGTTTAAATAATATTGTTTGGAGTATTTTTTTTAAAAAATAATGCCAAATATTTATATAATTTGACATGATTCTTGAAAGATGATTCAAAAGTTTGATCGTGAACTCACGAAAGATACCAAAATCCAAATTCAATGCCTTCTTGCCTGAATTTCATGATGTATATGGTATTTGGCATTGCAATATTTTTTTTTTTTTAAAAAATAGAATTGTATTTCATATAAATATACATTATATTTATT
This sequence comes from Salix exigua, assembly GCA_032356905.1. Taxonomy (NCBI): domain Eukaryota; kingdom Viridiplantae; phylum Streptophyta; class Magnoliopsida; order Malpighiales; family Salicaceae; genus Salix; species Salix exigua. The sequence goes on from CM063605.1 coordinate 3,047,070, forward strand.
TTTTAATAATTTTAATATAATAAAGTTAAAATATTTTAAAATATTTTTAATTCAAAAAAATACTTTTTAAAGAAAAATATAATGCGCGTTATTATATGGCAAGGTGGGTAGAGACCAGTCAGGGTATGGTCTTCCCCGGATAACTCGAGGTGGGCGCTTACCAGGATGGGCCCGAATTGTCATATCTAAATTAAAAGCATGCAGGCTTTGTTGTTTTATCATTAATACAGATCTAGCCCACTATTAGAAAGCCCATACGGTTTTGAGGCCCAAAATGCAGTTAAAAATCTTCCCGCTCTGTTTTTAAAAAAACCGAGTAAAGAGTCTCATCAAGCTGCAGGAGATGGTGTGCTTCAAACTAAGGTTTCAAATGCCACAGGCTCTGCCATTTCCGAGTCTCTTCGCACCAAGGAAACATTATATAAGATGCAGACAACCTGGGCATCGAGTAACACTCTTGTTGAGAAGAAGAAGAACATGTATATTGCCTTTATTACTTTACAGCTATATTGATCTATAGTGTGCTGGCTTGTGCTGGCTACATGTGCTCTATAATGTGCTGCCTATTGTCTTAGCTTTACAACTCACATAAGCATTAATTAGTTAGAAAGCTAGTTGCTCTCCTTGTATAAATACCCGATCAATTATCAATGAAAGACACACTATTCAGCATTCCATTTTCTTATTTTCATGGTATCAGAGCTGGTTTAATTTTTTCTTTTCTTATCTTTCTCTAAACATTGTCTCAAATTCCTCTCCTTTCAGTCATCATGTCTCAGGAAAATACAACACCCATTCCATCTGTTCACGGCAAAGAAGTTGCCAATACCAGCACAGATTTTTCGAGATTAAACATCTCAAGTCCATACTCCTCTCATCACTCAGACCATCCAGGACTGGTCTTGATTTCAAAACCCTTAAATGGGAACAATTTCTCTACTTGGAAACGAGCCATGACCTTGGCTTTGAATTCCAAAAACAAACTGGGGTTTGTTGATGGTTCAATCAGTCCACCTTCACAATTAACAGACCCAGAAAATTATGCATCCTGGTCTCGGTGTAACGATATGGTCCATTCTTGGATCATCAATGTACTCAACCCAGAAATATCAGACAATGTCATCTATTATACTACCGCTAATGAAGTTTGGAAGGACCTTCATGAGCGCTTCTCTCAGTGTAATGCACCTCGCATTTTCGAAATACAGAGAGACATTGCCTATTTCAGAAAGGAACAACTCTTTGTCTCGGCATACTATACAAGACTCAAGGGGCTTTGGGATGAATTAAGCTCCTACAATGATGCAGTGCATGAAACGCAGCATGATCAACAAAAAATGATGCAATTTCTAATGGGTCTAAATGAATCTTACGGTGGAATTCGTGGGCAGATACTCTTGATGAGCCCTCTCCCTTCGATTCGCCAGGCGTACTCCTCTGTCTCTCAAGAAGAGAAACAGCGCCTCCTGAGCTCGACTCATATTGCAGACGGGTTGGGTAACAGCGCTGCCATGGCCGTCCAAGGCAACCCATCGACTGGGACAAGAGGGAATGATAGGCCACACGGCTCACAAGACACCTTCACAAGGGGAGATGGGTTTGGCATTTTAGGTGGTGGAGGACGAAGAGCAGAAGCCTTTAATGGAGGCTTTGGTGGGGGACAAAAGCCAGAGCAATTTAATGGGGGGCGACAGGTTGGAGAAGAAAGGAGAAGGCCTGCTTTTAATAAAGGTCGGCCTCATTGTGCACATTATGGCCAAATGGGCCATTGGGCCCAAACATGCTTTGAATTGCATGGATACCCGGCAACCCATCAAAGACACAAATCCATGGGCCCAAATGGCCCAAATCGGTTTAACAGGCCAGCTGCAAACCAGGTTGCTGAAGTATTTTCCAGTAAAGACAATAGTAACTCAGTTAATGGATTTTCAGAGGAACAGATAAAACAGCTATTGTCACTACTGGACCACAAAAATGAGGGATCAAGTTCTCAAACAAATATTGTCACCAAACCAGGTTTGTCTAATATCATCTCCCGTAATTGGATCATCGACAGCGGGGCAACGGACCATATTACTTCATCGTCAAAATTATTTGTTCACACAAATAAAAATTCCTCATTGCCCCCTGTATTATTGCCGAGCGGAGACAAAGCACAAATTTTTTCCAGAGGAACATTGCCTATTAATTCAGTTTATTATCTGAAAAATGTGCTTTGTGTGCCTACATTCAAAGTAGATCTGATGTCAGTTAGCCGACTGACGAGGGGATTAAATTGCTCAATAACTTTTTTCCTCATCGGTGTATCTTGCAAGATCCGCTCACGAGGAGGATGATTGGTTTGGGTAAACAACGTGATGGGCTATACTATTTGGTGGGATTGGAAACACAGAAACCCGACACAAAAAACTCACCCACACATCACTCGACTTGCAATCTTATCATCCCATCCACTGATCTCTGGCATAATCGTTTAGGTCATGTCTCATCATCTCGTTTAAGTTTTATTGCTAAGAAATTTTTAAAATTTTCAGTTCAGTCAAATCACACTTGTCCAATTTGTCCTTTGGCAAAGCAGAGTCGTCTTCCTTTTTTATCCAGTGTCCTTTCCTCTGTAAGACCTTTTGAATTAATCCATTGCGATATTTGGGGTCGCTATCGACACTCTTCACTTTCGGGTGCTTATTATTTCCTTACGTTTTACATAGATATTTTTAATGAGGCACAAAAATGAGACCCAATCACTTCTCTGCAATTTTTAATCATGTCCGGACACAATTTGAAACTCACATTAAAATTTTTCAAGTGAAAATGGTGGAGAATTTACCTCTCTCCGTCCTTTTTGAAACAGCGTTGTAGAACACAAGCATCGTCACATCCTACAAGTGGCACGAGCTTTAAAATTTCAAGCTCATCTCCCCATCCATTTTAGGGGCAAATGTGCTCTTACAGCTGTGCATCTCATCAATCGTATTCCCTCTCCATTACTTTCTTTTAAAACACCCTTCGGACTCTTTTATTCAAAATCACCTATTTTTTTCTCATTTACGAGTTTTTTGTTGTTTAGCATATGCTACCAATGTCCATCCATCACATAAATTTGACTATCGTTCCAACCCTTCTATTTTTATAGGATATCCTATTGGTCAAAAAGCTTACAAATTATTTAATATATCCACAAAACAAATTATTACGAGTCGCGATATCAAATTCCACAAGTCTGTCTTCCCTTATGCCTCAATTAGGCCAGCCGACCAGACCCCAATCCATAGCCCATTCCCTCAACCCACCCCAACCTACCGACAACCCTTTACCCAGCCCACCACCTTCACCTTCCCCCCGTCCACACACACCCGACCCCTCTCCTCACCCGAACCCTCTTTCTCCGATTCCATCACTACCAAACACCATCAACACCTCATCGGAGCTAGAACCAATTTTAAACTCCTAGAATAATCCCTCTCCTTCTCCTTGTCAATCTCCCACAGATACCACAATCCCTCCATGACGCTCCACTCGTGCCACCATCCCACCAATCAAGCTTCGTGATTACATTTATCCCACTATTTCCTTTGCACAATCTTCCTCCTTGATGCCAGGTTCAATTCAAGGTACGAGATATCATATCATCAACTTTGTCTCTTATCATCGTTACACCTCTGCACTTCACACTTTCATTGCTCAGCTTTCCTCAGTCACAGAACCGAGCAGTTACTCAGAAGCAGCTTCTAATCCTGCTTGGCAAGAGGCCATGGATTCTGAATTAAAGGCTCTCCAAGCCAATGGCACATGGTCACTTGTTCCTCTACCAGCCGGGAAATCCTCTATTGGTTGTCGATGGGTGTTCAAAATCAAGCACCACTCTGATGGTTCCATCGAGTGCTACAAGGCCCGTTTGGTGGCCAAAGGGTTTACTCAACTGGAGGGTGTTGATTACCATGACACATTTTTCCCCACTGCGAAGATTATCTCCGTTCGGTGCCTGCTAGCTTTGGCCGCATCTCACCGTTGGCCTGTTCATCAACTGGATGTGAACAACGCCTTCCTCCACGGTGATTTAACCGAAGAGATATACATGTCTCCACCACCCGGACTTCGACGATAAGAGGAGGATAACTTGGTATGTCGCCTTCACAAGTCTCTATACGGGTTGAAACAAGCTTCTCGACAGTGGTTTGCCAAGCTTTTAGAGGCCATTTGTTCTGCTGGGTATGAACAATCATGGGCAAGTTATTCCTAGTTCACCAAGAAAATAGGCAAGTCCTTTACTGCTCTTCTAATTTATGTTGATGATATTTTAATTACTGGGAATGATCTTGTTAGCATTGAAACAACTAAGAAATTCCTGCATAGTAATTTTCGTATCAAGGAACTTGGCAGCTTGAAGTATTTTTTGGGCATTGAGGTTTCTAATTCTGTGAATGGAATTTTTATTTCTCAACGGAAGTATGCATTAGAGATAATTACAGATGCAGGATTGTTGGGGGCAGCTCCCGTTGATACTCCTATGGAAAAAGGATTGAAGCTATCAGATAACAGTGATTTGATTAAGAATTCTAGTCAATATAGAAGGTTGGTAGGGAGGCTGATTTACTTGACAGTTTCTAGGCCTGATATCACATATGTTGTGCACGTTCTGAGTAGATTTATGCATCGGCCCCGTAAATTGCATATGGAGGCAGCCCTTCGAGTTGTTAAATACTTAAAAGGGGCTCCTGGTAAGGGTTTATTCTTCTCATCAAAAAGTGATTCCAAATTGAGAGCCTACTGTGACTCAGATTGGGCAGGTTGTCCACTTACTAAGCGGTCTACTACAGGTTATTGTGTATTTCTTGGACCTTCATTAATATCTTGGAGGTCAAAGCGACAGAAAACAGTTTCACTTTCTTCGGCTGAAGCCGAGTATCGAGCAATGACAGGAGCCTGCTGTGAGTTGACATGGCTTCGGCATCTCTTGAAAGATTTGGGTCTTTCTCACGAAGACCCTGCTTTGTTATATTGTGATAATAGAGCTGCTCTACATATTGCGGCTAACCCGGTTTTTCATGAACGAACTAGACACATAGAAATGGATTGTCACTACATCAGAGATAAGATCCAAGATGGTTCGATAGCAACAAGATATGTAAACTCTACACATCAACTAGCAGATGTCCTGACAAAGCCTTTGGGAAAAGATTTTTTTGTCCCCATGATTCGCAAGTTGGGAGTGCAAGATATCCACTCTCCAACTTGAGGGGGAGTGTTGAGAAGAAGAACATGTATATTGCCTTTATTACTTTACAGCTATATTGTACATATTGCTCTATAGTGTGCTGGCTACATGTTGTTCTATAATGTGCTACCTATTGTTTTGGCTTTACAGCTCACATAAACACTAATTAGTTAGGAAGTTTGTTGCTCTTCTTGTATAAATACTTGATCAATGATCAATGAAAAACACACTATTCAGCATTCCATTTTCTTCTTTTTCAACTACGAGGAGATTTAATTAGCATGCTGAGAATTTTGAAGAGTTCAACCAATCAAGTCCCAAGGAGAAAAGGCAAGATTATGTTATAGTTTTCATATTCAACTTCTGTTCTCCTCTCTCTCTCTCTCTCTCTCTGCACCACTGAACTTTTTATGATCTCCAGGAAGAAAGTATCAAGCACTGATGGTGATGGTTGCAAACGGAGCAACTGTAAGAAGACAAGATGTTTGAAACGGTGGGTGATTTCAAGTTTTCTTAGTAATGGTCATATTCACATATTTGTAAATTATTTAAATTTGTTAATCTTTCATTTTCTTTAATCTGGTTTCAGATGATAATATGAGAAAATGAATAGATTATTATGCAACTAGGTTAACTGTTTTTTTGTTTTTTTTAAAAAAGAACTGATATTGACTTGACCTTGTTTGGTGGGTCAATACCTAGCAAGTACTGTGAGAAACATCAATTAAATTAACTGTCTCCTACTATTTGGCCAGATATTGTGATTGTTTTGCGGCCGGAATCTATTGTGCTGAAACTTGTGCTTGCCAAGGGTGCTTTAACAGGCCTGAATACGAGGATACTGTTCTTGAAACACGGCAACAAAAAGAATCTCATAATCCACTTGCTTTTCCTCCGAAGATTGTACAGCATGTGACTGAGTTTCATGCAATCAATGTAGTACCAAGCTCTCATTTTGGTTTCTTAGCAATTCATTATTTGACTGGGAAATCTGGTAATCATGTTTGCTTATCACAGGAAGATGCGGGCCTGTTTATGCTGTCCACAGGTAGGCATAAGACAGGGTTCGATTGCAAAAGGTCAATGTGTGTGAAAAATACTGTGAATGCTATCAGGTGTAGTATTTTGTTCGTATCAGATTTGCCATCAACTTTTGTCACAATAACCAGTTCTTAATATTTCTAACTTTTTCTATCTGTAATGTTTAAAAGGCTAAGGTTGGATGCTCCATTGCTTGTCGATGTGAAGGGTGCAAAAATATCCATGGTAGGAAGGAAGGTGAGAAATTCAATTTTGAATCAACTCTTTAGCTGCCATCATTTGTCACGAATTATGATAAGAGTTTTAGCAATTACAAGAAATTTGAAATTCATCTCTCAGCCCCTGTAGATACTCCTTCCAGATTTACAAGAGATTAATTCTAATGACTAAACATCATGTGGAAATTTTACAAATTCTTTTGGTGGTTTGGTGAAAGATAATTTAGGGAAAACCTAAAAGTTTCAGAATGATTGGCTGCACCAAAAATAGAAGTGGTGAATAATTCACTACTCTTTCAGCGTAAAGCAGAAAAACACTACTCTACCAGTGGAATGATGAATGATATTTGCTGATGTATTTACAGAATATGATATGACTGAAGAAATAATAAGCAATAGAGCTAATGAAGAAAGGTTAGAAAGTATGGCTGATAGAAAATTCAAAATGATCGCAAACAATAAATTTTTACATGCCGAGCTATATGATCCGCGCAGCCTCACACCACCAACACCGTCATTTGATTACTCAAGGTATATTTTCCTTTATTAAGATGTGTTTTCTTTTCTTTTCTGGAGAGATTAGAGCATTTAAGTCCTGTTTGTTTGAATTGCTTGTAGTTCCTTTTTCTTAGCCATGGAAAGGATGCACCAAAATCTCGACTCCTTCCTGGTAGGTATGTTCTATCGTCCGAGTCTGATCATTCCATGAAGCCATCTTATTCAAAATCCACAAGTTCTCCTAGCAATTCACATGGAAATGACAAGGTTTGCAAAACTAGTAAAACCCTGGACTTATTTTCCCTTGGTCAGGAAGTGGATTATAGCATCATTGAAACAAAGGGACAATTCTCACCACAATTTGATGAACTAGCTGATTCTTCTGATCATACTCCATTGCGAAATCCTTCCCCCATCACGATGGCTTCGTCTTCATCTAAAATGCGGGACACGGCAATTATTTCACAGCTTCGATTGTATCCTGGAAATGGTCATCTCTCATCTGGCGGTTCTCTTCATTGGCGGAGCTCACCAATTACGCCAATGACCCGGTTAGATGAGACCAAAACACAAGCACAGGACTCCGGTTGTGGGCTTTATGACATTCTGGAAGATGACACGCCTGAAATATTCAAGGAATCTCCTACCCCTGTCACATCTGTTAAAGCAAGTTCTCTTAAAAAGCTAGTTTCTCCCCCTCATGGTCGCATCCAAGAGTTTCAATCGAGCTCTTCAGCAGGCTTGAAAAGTGGGCGCAAGTTCGTATTGAAGTCTGTTCCTTCTTTCCCTCCCCTCACTCCTTGTATCGATCCCACAGATCGCACCCAACAGAGAAACTAAAAAAAACATATATTTGTTAGGTGAGCTTTGTTCGTGTTTCTTGCCATTTGTGAAAACGTTATTGATTCATTTACCTATCCTTGATCGATCATTTTGCTCCTTGGTATTGCAGTGATGTTGGTTATACTTCATTCAAGGAAAGTACAGATGCAGCAATGATTCGAAGGGTCAATTTTGTGCCAGGTTCGGATACGGACCTCATATGTTTTTAATCAATAAGTTAGATATTTGATTGTCACAATCTTTATTAAGTAGGTGTATGGAGTGACCGCATGTTCAGAGTATACGTGAACTCATGCAAGAGATGTAGCCAATCATGATCATCATATGCAATCTTTTCTGTTTGCTCCCTTTCCATTTTCAATCCGTGTCTCTCTATTTTGTAATTGAATGTTTCTCCCGTTGATTTTTTTTTGATGACCGGGGTGTCCGGGCCAGCTTGTGTGCACCACAACTAATCCCCGTGTTCACTGAATATCTTGTAAGCCCAATGAGTAGGTAAGACACCGCGGGGGTGATAGGCGTGCCTGACAAGGCTTGAACCTGGGTGGGAGGAAGACAAACCTCCTCTCTGACCACCAGACCAAGACCTTGTTGACATTTTCTCCCGTTGATTTGATTTCATTCATGGTTGGTGGAAAGAACAAAAGGCCGACCTTGTTGATCAGTGAAAAATAAAAAAATCATTCTCTTGACTGCTTCCTGCTCTCTACCATTCCCAGTTTCTTGTCTCCATCATAAGAATTTTCACAGCAGAATTGTTAAAATTTATTGCTGGTTTCACTACAAACGCTGGGTTTTTTTAATGATCGATTAATCTCTTATGTTATTAGAGTTCAACTGTTCGTTCTTGCAAGGTCGGTCCATGAGCCTTGGCGCTTAGCCTGATTCTTTTTTATGATCGAGGTGTCCGAGCCAACTTATGCACACCTCGATTATTTCCGGATTCATTTGAACCCTGCAAGCCCAAATGAACATGTAAGGCATAACAGGGGTAATAGTCATACCACGCAGAGGACTCGAGGAAATAAGGAGAGGTACCCTTCCACCCCACTCCCACTAGAACTCGAACCTAAATTCAAAATTAGGAGGACACTCATCTGGGCCATGACCCTTTGCGGTCGCTTAGCCTGATTCTTGAGATGCCTCGTGGTTGCATGCCTGCCCCAGCCAACATATCTTTGGGGCTCTGTAAGCTCGGCTGGCTGCTGGCCATTCATTGCTCAAAGACGGCTCTAGAAAGGAAAACTGGGAAACCTCTGCTAGATAGCTATGAATGAATGGTTTGTTTTCTAAATTTGATTAGTCCTCGTAGTAGTAGTGGTAGTAGTAAAGAAAAAGAAAAAGAAAACAGATGATAAGAAGTAAATTTTCTTTAAAAGAAAAGAGAGAAAGGACAGGCGTCGATGTCCTCTCTACCTTCCCTTAATTGTATCTGTGGATAATAATTGATTAATAAGCTCCATATATAGTTAAAGAGATATGATCAACATGAAAACAGCGAGAAGGCAACCCATACCGAACTCTTATTATGTACCCACGAAAGACATCTCATGCTGATACACTCACAGATAAATTATTCCAAGTAAAAGACTCAAAATTTCCTGGATTCAGAGCAAGAGAGAATCATCATATCCATGTCTTCTCCCTTTCCAACTCTGGAGGGGGGGGGGTGAACACCAACACCAAACCCCTTGCTAATATGATAATAATCCCAAACGAAAAAATAAAATCAACAGACAGGAGACTAATTTAGGAAAAATGACATCGAGGAATAATGAATTGAACCATGAGCTATACCATATACCCCCACCATGCACATATTCTGGAATGCCTTTGCTACACTTTCTTCTGTAACCCCACTTACCCCTGTTCCTGGACAGTTCTTTTGCCATCAAGACCATGACCCATCGAGCCCTAACCTAGTGGTTAGCCAATTACAAACTTCATCCATCTCTTCAGGGATTGTATAATGACCAAGCCTGCATTGGAGGAAAACATTTTTTTTTTTAAATCACTGCTAATGCCTGTAACAAAATGTTTAAATAGTAGGATATGTTAATGCCTAGAGGGAGACGGATATACCCATTATAGCTTCTAAAAGTAAGATTTCGGAATCCAGCTGAACTTAATGCCTGCGCTGATTTCTCTCCGTGTTTATGTGCAACCACATCATCGCCTGCAGCCAGAAAGTATGATATGAACTCTGTAAAGCTTGCTAGATGGAGATTGCACTATTATAGGTGTATGAACTTGTGAGCAGTTAAAAATCCTAAAAAACAGCAAGTTCACTTCTTGGAACCACATAATGACAGATCAGGTTTTCGGCAAAGCATGGCCCAATATCTACATATTTATCATCTTGTTTGATCATGTAAATGGTATACTTTACTTCATTGAGTTAAAAAGCTTCTGTTGTTTCCTCTGCAATTGATTTTATATTAGTTTGCCCCTTCTACTTTTATTTGTACCAATGTCAACCCTCTACTATCATCATCTTTGTTTGGTCCTTAGATCCGATTGCTCTTAAATCATTAGATTATATGATGGGATGTAACATAACAATTTAAGAGCAACACAAACTTCCAGTCAAATAAGGATGAAACAATGATGATTTTGAAAGTAGAGAGTAGACTTTACTATAAATAAAAGCACAAAATTAAGAGTACAGGGATGCAAAGAAGCTTTTAACTGCTTCACTGATACAAAAAGTTTGTGCGAACAAACGCAATCTTCAAACAATCACATTTTCCTAAGTACATGCATATATGATATTATACCAAAGTTATTAGAAATGCAGATAGCATAACGTGAATTTGTTTTCATCAGTCCATCAGCTTCTCAATGAAGGTATCATTGAGAATAAATGCATTCAAAGCTGAGAGATGAAAGTCAATACCTGAGCCATGACAGAGCAGGATAGGCAAGGATGCCGCACGTCTTGCAGCTTCCTCTGATCTTTCTATCTGGCTCCTCAAGGTCCTGCAAGACAAGACAAGAAGTGGTTTTCTAATAAATTTCTTGACCAACATGTGAATTGTCGTATTTATCATGTGTCTAATTGTGGCTAAGGTGTCATGTCTGTTCACACAGCAGAATTCAGAAACCAAACCTTGAGCATGGAAGCCAGCCACTTAGACCAACAACTGCACTTAAGTTGACTGGGTAAAGGATTCCATTCCCATATTTCCCCAAAATGTGGCATGTGGCAGAGTAGAGGGCAGTTGCAGCACCCATACTGAATCCACCTACACCAAGTTTGACTGAAAAAAAGATAAAATCATTCTGGTTATTTACTGAGTAACATTCTAAAAGAAGAGCAATTAATATAAATACAAACACCATTACTCTCATATCAAAAACATGCTTTCTTTTACATATAGACTGATGTGCCACACTCTCTCAAATCAGACTTAAAAACACAACTAATTCATTGAAGCACGTTTCATCAAGCATCTAACAGCCTTTTTACTGGTGATATGTGGCGAATCCACATGCAAACAGGACCAATAAACCAAAAACTTCTTGAACACAATAAAATTTTTTTTGATTAAGATATCACAATGATCATATGAGAAAAGCAATGAAGTTTGTTGCTGAGATCCTAAAGCACCTTCAGATTACAAAATTGACCCCCCAACCTTTAGTTGACACACTGACTGTGTTGGAGAAACATATCTTGAACCAGTAAAGGATAGCTACTTACTATCAGCAGGCTCGGTCGATAAAAGATTCGCCACATGTGTTGCTGAAGCATCAAGCCCCTCCAAATCATCAGGGGCGTCTTCTGAAATATCCCCCACATCAAACCCTGAAATAAAATACACAAGCTATTCAGACCATATTCTCTACTGGCAGAATAGCTACAGATATTTGAATGGAGACTTTCTTTTTGACAGGATACATAAAAAAACAAATGCAGGCTAGTTTCAGTGAGTTAGCTCAAGATAAGTAACAGAGCTTGCAGCCATTTAAATTATATGAGCTGGAAGATAAAAAAATCCACAAGGTAGTTCTTACAAGCAGTGCATGGAAATCCACCAAATATTGCTACTGGCCTGGTTGGAGCAGTTGGGCAGATCCATTTAATCTGCCACGTCAAATTCAAACAGAACCATATGGTAAAGTTATTTTTTGTCCGCTACAAGTAGATTTTTCTTAACATGGAAGAATTGAGGCACGGAATGATGCATGTGTGCAAGCAGAAGCAGTGTGGTAAGTTATAATATTAATTATCCTTACATTAGGAAGAGGAAGAGCTTCCAAGATCTGGGACCAGCTGCAAAACAAAGCACAAATGAGGGGAATTCATTCAATCACTGTGAAGTACTCTCAAGACTGCCACAGCAACACATCAAAACGCAATTGCAAATGGGCCATGACACTCCACGAAGTTTGAAGGCATTTTATTATAACTAAGGAAATACCTTCCAACATTTGGGGACCACATTTAAAGTAGAGCACTGGGCCTACGCAATAATGGTGATAGTATAGATCTTATTATATGACAATAGCAATATCATATCTTGATTTTCTGTAACAATACTCTAAAAATGGATCATTAAATGGTTAGTTATTATATCATTAGAGATTTCTTTGCAAATTGAAAGGACAAGCTAGTGTAAGAGGGGTTCCCTACTCTAAACTTTGGTATATCCACATACTGGCCTTCCACGGCTTAGATCAAGTAACAAGATGGATGAAAAAGAAAACAACTCTTGCACAATCTCCCTCTCACACCAGTCAATCTTGACAAGGATCTTGTAGAAAAGGACAGTTCAATAAGCTAAACAAATGCCAAAAAGTTTCAGCAGAACAGGACAAGATATTGAAATTCCATAACTCTCTCTTTGGTTTTGTAGGAGGAAAATGAGTCCATTCTCATATAAGGCATGTGCTCAAGATAAAGATCAAGGAACAGAATTACATCAACTGTTATTCATAAAGCAGGAATTCACTTATTGATACTGATAAAAAGTCAGATACTATGAAAAAAGGCTGGTGGTCATAATCTTGATAAATCTGTGATTCCATGAACATTCAAATAAATCTGTGATTCAAACAATAGACATTTAATTAAGTTGCATTTTGTTAAGAAAAAAGCTAACTTGATCAATAGCTTCCAATTGCATCAATAAACCAGCTTTAAAAGTGAGCTCTTTAGTAAAAAAGGAGGTTTAAGATGGAAACTGAGAAGAGAAAAAATAATAGCGATACATGCACCAGTTAAGCAGAATAAAGCTAGCATTTTACCTTGAGCCCTTATCACCAAGACCATGCAGCCAAACTATAGTAGTCTGGTGCTTTCCTTTAGGCCTCACCACATGGGTTCTTCCAAACTCAAATGTTCTTGTAGTATTCCTACTGCCTGAAATGTCAAAATTGAAGAGTTCAAAAAATTGCTGAAGGCCACACTATCCTCACACACACAAACTATAAACAAGAAAGGGAACAAAGACTAACCAGAACCTACAGCAGAGGTATTGTAGCTCATTATATCTCACAAAAAAAACTTAAACTAAGCAGAATTCTTGATGAATGATCAAGCTGAGTTCTTGAGTTCCTGCGATGAATAAAATCAAAATTGACCACACGTCTATTTATAACCATATAAGAGGGTGGCAAAGGAATATAACCCCCAGATCAACATCAACACCTCTTACTCACATCAGCACCTCACACAAAGAAACTACCAGAAAGTGAAAGGCACCCTAGATAGAAGATATAAAGATAGATAAAAGAAAGTGACAGAAAAATAATAAAGCATCAACCTTTAATCCTTTAATGAGGAAAGAATCCACACGGATCAAATTAGCACGTATATGCAGAAAATGAGCTAAGAAAGACTTCAGATTAGGAATGCAAAGACATCAAGAATATATTCTTTGTGGGCAGGGTACAGCTAAAGCACTTCAACCACAGCAACCCAATAATATCTACAAAAGATAACACCAAATAGCAAATACTTCTCTATGATTTCAAGAAAACAAAAAAGATCCCATCATTTAAATTTTCTAAGTGCTTTATAGATACTCATTAGACAAATCTTGAAGCTGAAACCTTCAACTTGGTTTAAGCATGAACTCACTTGTTACAAGCATGTCTATAAAGATCTGACTTCATTAAAAAAAAAAAAAAAAAACATATGGAAATGTAGGGTTTAAGCTTTTTAAAGGGTATCAACCAAGCAACCAACCTGGGTTAGGAATAAAACCCTTACAAGCTTACGGCCTTCTTACAAGTTTTACTTTCTTCTTCTTCTTGATCCTCTCTTTCAACCTTTGTTTTGTTTGCTTCGTTCATATTGACAATATAACCCCCAAAAACCATTTGTCTCCAAAATAAGGGGGGTGCTCTTTCGGTTTTCTAGCGACCTCTATTACTATGACCAAATTGCCCCTCTATCGTATCTACATTCACAATCTACCAGTTACTGTTTTTTTAGAGCTTTCCTATAATATTTTTCCTAAATTGTTTTTTTATGATTGTTTACTAAAAACTATTTGCAGCTCAATGATAATTTATTTATGATATTATCTAATTATTATTATTATTATTATTGTGTATTTTGGTTCAATAATGATAGATATTTTTAAATAAATTTATACATTAATCGAAATTAATGTTTTTATTTAAAAAATCCTAATGACATCACTTTTATATTGATTTTATGCATTTATTTTAAATATAAAATTTGATAATATATATTTGAAAAATAATTCTTTAACCATTAAATTATATCGATTCATGCATATTAAAAATACTTCATGAGAAGATCTTCCATCATATATTTCAGAATTATTTATTTATTTATTTATTTTTAAATGAAAAACATTAACTTAATCAAATTATGTTTTATATTTTGATCAAACTAGAAGTTTATTGTTTATTTTACCTAAATGGTTAAACATCACTTTAGATGAGTTGTACATAATTTGTTTCATACTCAAGAGTTAATTTCTCATTTATTCACAATTGATTTTATAAAAAATACTTATGTTGAATAATAATTTTCAGCAAAATCTTAACCAAAATTACAAGTAAACTCTACAATTAAATCTACCTCGAATATGTTAATTAACTATGTTTATATCTCTATTTTTTCCCAAACATGTTCATTCTATGTGATCCTTTAATACACAAGCAATTACTGATTATTTACTATGACAAAAGTCTTAAACATGAAAAAAGAGGTCAATATGTAATTAGGTTATATAATTAAAGTCTCTTAGATTATTATCTCCATTGATATTTTAAACTATATACTATTAGAGGCAGGATTTACAAAATTATTTTTTAACATTATAATTTAAATATATTAAATGGTAAAATTAAGAAAAAATAATTTTGCACAATAAAAAAAAGACTCTGGATTATCTTTCAAATGCAAAGTTGAAGTCTTCGTTGTTTTAAAAAAACATGAAAATTATATATTTAGTTGCACAACAATTCCACACAAAACATAATTCTATTTTTAAATTAAAACAAGTTATTCACATTAAAAATATAAAATTCTTCTCAATTCCATTTGAAATTTTAAAATTTAAATCTTTGTAATAAAGAAAGGAATAGAGGCCTCAAACATGTCAACTCCCACATGTATGCAATATTTAATGATTTGTGGTTGAATGGAGAATCAAACTCTTTTGACATGTCAACTCTTTTCATACCCCACACATAGTTGGGGAGAATCAACAATCTAGAAAAACCCAATGGCTATGATTATGATATTAAATTACTAAGTTGCCTTTGGAATAATCAAGAGATGGGACTAAAGTAGATTTCCTTTCTTTTGCTCTAAAAATCTCTAATTTCTATTCATTGATATGAAGACAAAAACATACATGATGATGTCATTTTTTTGGCACAATTAAGAGTATCTTGTTACATTAAATTTAAGTCGATACCACTTATTTCCTCTTAATTATCTCTAATATATTAAATCTAACCCGGTACAAGTTTTAAGTACGATGAATAAACTATTTTTAAAAAAATTAATATAATATTATTTTGATTTTTTAATTAAAAATCAACGAGATTTTAACGGTATTAAAATCATTTGTTTTTTTTTAAATTTTAATTAAATCTATTATCAAATCAATCAAGTCTTAAGTCGATCCAACCCATCAAAACATAGTGTCTATATATATATATATATGGTTTTGGATTGATGAAAGTGGAAGATGAGTAAGTGCAAATTGCATGGATTTTTTCATGATTGCAGGATTTTGGGAGCCTTAAGGTAGCTGATAAAGTAATGATGATGAGTTTCTAGTGAAAGTCCACTTCATTTTGGCCTTTGGAGGGGATGTACATCCAGTTGAGTGAAAAGAGCTGCTTTCTCTAGAAAATCTCTTAAATATACTGCAGAGCTCAAACCTCCCTTTATAGCTAAAATAAAAATAAAAATAAAAAATGGAATTTATCTGCCCGTTGTTTAGACCTCAGAGATGCCCATTCGGCAAATATATTTATGCTGCTGCTGCTGCTGCTGCTTTTTTTTTAAAAAAAAAATAATAATAATAATAAAAAGAATCCTAGCCCACCACGACCCTTGCTCCCTGGTAATGCTAGAGGCATCATGTTCAAGAACATAGAATTAAGGGTGGGGGAGGAAAATCTCCATTGATTCTGAGCTTTTTCTTGGTTATGATGAGGGACACTTAAAACTTGGGTCTAGAAAAGGCTCTTATGATATTGTGCTTTTTCGGGACATGATTGAGATTGTTTAATTATTATTTTTGAAAAATACAGTCATATTTCATTAGAAAAATGAAAACATACGACAAGAAGAATATCAGGCTGTATGTGGTGGTGGGCACCTTGATATCTGATCCCATTTAAGAATTGAATTGACCCAGCAGGAAGCCACTATGCTCGATCGCCATGCCTTTGATTTCATCCCACAAGCGAGCATTCATCCCTTCAAGTGAATTCAGGACTTCCCGGTTCATGGTTACTGGACCATTATGCAATCCACAGTTTTATAGTCATATTGGACCATTATGCAATCCACAGTTTTATCACTAAGTTTTAAAACGGTTTTGAAAATCATGGAACGCCCTCAGGCCACCAAGAGTGGGAGAAACAGGGAATTCCCATCAACGAAGGTCAAGGTTAGTTTCCATCATTTTCTTTGATCCCATCAATCTCTTGCACACGCACCCTTTCTCTTGATGCTCGTGTCAACCTCTTCTGAGAATTGGGAAGTGCCACTTCCGTGACCAGGAGGCTCTGATAAAAACTTGGATTAACCACACCCAAAGTTACTGACATTCTAAAGGACTCGACATTTTGCTGTAAAGCATGGCATTCCCGATTGGGTAGATCCAAGCTCCTCCCTGATGAAAGTGCCTTCCCCACCGAAATGGTGGTGCATGAAAGAAAATAAAAGACAGAAGTCATGATTGCATCGTAGCCCACGTTCAAAATCAGGCTAACACAAACCCCACAAGAACCCACACAGCTTAAACACACAAAACTACCAGATTCAAAATAAAAGTCTCCAGTCCAAGGCACATAAATTATCCAGCCAGCTCAACTTCGACCTAAATATCAGCAAGTTAGCACGTGAAGGGAGCAACGACAACCTGCAGCAGCACATGATTCTAAGTTCCTGATAGAATAAATCATTGCCAGTGTATCCTTGAAACATGCCAAAGATGAATATCTAAGCCACTACGAGAATGTAATGAGACTACAAGAGCTGCCCCTCCCCTATTAAAAAAACAAACGACCCGGGTCCAGTTGGAAAGGCGGGGGGAAAGAAGCCAGCCCCGAGTTCATCATAAAACACAACTTCTCAACATGCAGGATAGAATGCTCAAGCTTGTCCGGACGAAGGACTTCATCATCACATCTTCACCCATTTCAACTTTGGCTGGAATCAGGAGAGCCATCATCATACGATACCAGGCCCTTCTTCCCACCAGAGCTTCTAGATGCCGACCTTGATCTGTCTTTACTGAGTCGCTTGGGAGACTGGGAGTCCAAAGAGGATAGTGATTTTGATGGGCTCCGGCTACGAGACGGTGACCTTCGCCTATCAACTCGTGGAGACACGCGTGACTTGGACACATCAACTGGGGAACGACTGCGAACAGGGCTGCGGCTATAACGACGATTACGATAGCGAGGGCTGCGTGATACAGATGGGCTACGTGTCCTGCTTCTTCTCCCTCTGTATCTGTCAACAGTATCACACATCAAAATTAGGTTAGCAAGATAGAAAATTGTACAGACAGGGATAGATAAAATGCTTCCATGTAAACAAGCATTTCCAGCATCGCTATACCATCTGATGAGGAATAAATTAAGCCAAAAATAAATGAAGTACATCACCAACCTTGGAGGAGTTCTTCCTCTTTGAGGACTTCTATAACGCCTAGGAGAAAACCTTCGGTAATTGGTATATCTAGAAACATATCAGTGCGTGAGTTGGGATTTTTTAAGGAAATCAATTAGTTGAACATGATAGTTCAAGTGAACTAAATAAACTAGAGCAGAAAGTGGGCAAATAACGAGGTTGAATTGCCACATACCTATCACGGCCACTATAACGGTAGGATCTCACTGGAGAACGCTCTGGAGAGGGGGTTCTGTATCTCCGAGCATAAGCGTATCGTTGACTGAAACCCCTTCCCCTCCTGATACGCTTGGGGGACCCATTAGGGGAAACACTTCTTGACAAACTTCTTCGATCAGGAGACTTTGCCCTCCGTATGCTAGGGCTCCTTGAGTAGCTGCGATGATTATTTCTGCTTGGTGCCCTAACTGGACTTCTGCTAATGCTTCTCCTTGAAGGAGCCCTACCAGAGCTTCTACTGATGCTTCTCCGAGAAGATCTAACTGGGCTTCTGCTGATGCTTCTCCGGGAAGATCTAACTGGGCTTTTACTAATACTTCTCCTCAAAGTTCTAACTGGACTTCTGCTGATGCTTCTTCGAGAAGATCGAACAGGGCTTCTGCTTACACTTCTCCGAGATCTAACTGGGCTTCTGCTTCTGCTTCTCCGAGAAGACCTAACAGGGCTCCTCCTAGAATCTCTTACAGGACTTCTGCTGATTGATTTTCGCAATGATTGAGACCGAGATCTCACAGGACTCCTGCTTATGCTTCTTTTAGGTGGTGATCTCACAGGGCTCCTGCTAATGCTTCTTTGAGACCGAGATCTCACTGGGCTCATGCTTATGCTTCTAGCTTGCTTTGCCCTCACAGGACTTCTGCTGAAACTTCTAGCTGGGCTCCTGCTGCTGCCACTTCTAACAGGACTTCTGCTGATACTCCTCTGGGAGACATGAGGATGGCTTCTACTAGCACTGTGACTCCTGCTACCGCTTCTCTTTGGACTAACACTCGGGCTCTTGCTCAGGCTCCTCCTGGGACTAATACTCTTACTCGTGTTCCTCTTGGGACTCAGACTTTGGCTCCTGCTCATCAATTTTCAATAAAATACAGATCTGGAAGAATCTGTAAGCATAAAGAATAACTGTGACAAGATTTGAAAGTAGACCTAGATTTTGCCGGGTGAGCATCTCTGACATCAGGCTGTCTCTCTTCACTTCCAAAAGATTTAGCATCAGTCTCAATGCCATCACTTCGTCGCGACCCATTTTCCTTGGGGAATTCACCATCTTCCTTTTCAAGTATATCAGGTTCCTGTCTCCTTTTGCGAGGTAAGGAAGCAGCTTCTTCTTCCAAAACCATAGGAGATTGATCCTCAGCTGCATAACATTACATGAAGCAAATAGTTCAATATTTGTTAAATGCAGAGTGGATGACTATCACAAGAGAGTGGCCACAAGATCAACCTGAACAAGATGCATATAAAAATTAAATTCAGGAGAAAACAAAGTAGCACTCTCCTTTCAATATTGTTAGCATCAGGTATAAAATTGCAAGCATCCAAATGCATTGCAAAATTAACAAGAGCCAGCATAGCCATCATGAAGATGACACATGCAACATGCTTCAAAATAAAGCAAGAACAACCAGATGCTATTTTCCAAACACCCGGCAGCAATTTTAGATGTGTGAAAAAACAGACAGAATGGCTTCACGAAGCAATACCAGTTTTCTGAGAAGGGTTACGCTTCCTCTCTTTTGCTTGAGCAGCATCATCAGAACTGGTTTCACTCTCACTCTCAGCATCTGTTAGACTATCTGATGATCTAAGAAAAGAACACAGAGAAGATGCAATATATAACATGAGTGAATGACAAGTGCTAAAAATGAAAGCCAACAAACTCAACAACATAAACAATAAATTACATAACAAACTGGTTCACAAAGTCATATCTAAAACACTTCTAAAGCAAGCAGATTCAAGTTTGTACCACAGAAACTATTAAGTCATTCATGATACCTAAACAGGAATTCAACTATCTGCAATAGCATGTGCGTGTTAAAAATCAGAAGACAGACAAAGCAGTTCAAAATCTACCCTTGATTTTAAGAACATACATAAAACATTAAAGGTATAAAAATCATGGCTACCAGCTACCTTCTTGATCTACGTTTGGATCGTTTATCACGTCTCTTTCGCCTTTTGTCACGGCGCTTATCTCGTTTTTTCCCACGTCTATGTTTATCTCTTTTAGAAGTTCTCTTTCTCTTCCTACGCCTGTCCTCACTTGAAGAACTAATATCAGATGATGAGGACATAGAGGAATCAGAATCACTGTCAGATTCCGATGATTCCATATCAGAATCAGATGAATTCTCCGAGTCAGATGAAAAGTTTTTCCTCCTCCTCTTCTTTCTGTCTCTTGAAGATTTCTTGTGCTTTTCTGTTTTCAGCTTATTCACTTTCCTTTTGTCTGCAGAAAAAAAAAGTTATCTGAAGTGAAACTTGTGAAAATATAGCAGCACCTCATCAAATAAAAAGGATGACACAGAAAGAGAGGGAAACAAGAAAGAAAGCATTCCTCATACAGTTGTTGGATCCCTAAACCAAGGAAATCAAACAAGCCAACCAATAGTCACATTTAACATCACACATATATTAACAATAGAATTCTTACCCTCAATGAATTCACCGCAATTGACTATTTTCACTGTTACAGCGGGTCTCCCTTCTTCATCACCTGCATCTTCAATATTCTTCAGTACTTCATCTCCTTGCACAAGCTTCCCAAAGACCACATACTTCCTGTCATACAAAATCCACATCAAGCACTATAAATCATGGATGCAACAGCACATCAAACAGAGAGAAAAAAGAAGGGTATAAACTTTAAAGTATTGACATGCTTCCTAAGTAACAAACCTGTCAAGATGATGATTAGCCCTAAAGGTAACAATAAATTGAGAACCTAAAGTGTCACGATCAGCAATTGACATGGATAGAAGACCAGGCCCATCATGTTTTAGCTTTGGAGACTCATCTGCAACAGTCCCACGAAAACCACTTGTCAGCATATTCAACCGAGGATCACTTTAACTTGCTTATTGAATGTAAAAACCCAGAAAATCAAGATGAAATTGTAATGCAAGGCCCGAAGATAAGGCAAGACTGATAATTCACAAGCTGCTAAATGCTGCTGGGGTCCCAAACATGTAGTAAAATCGTTGCATCAAGTGCAAGCAGATTTTGGATTCTCACATTACAGCATATTAAAAAAACAATAAACTGCTTCTGGCCCTGTTATGGGGAATTAATATCAATAAAATTGGAATCACATCAATGATATGCCTACAGACAATCACTCTGCAAAATAACAGGGCCAGAATTCATTTTTGCATTGTTTCGTAACATTTCTTTCTAAGAGGGTGGCAATCTTCTTGAGAGACCAGACAAGCACAGTAAAGTTTCTTTATTTGATATTTTCAAATTCAGACCCTTCATAGCCTCTAAACGGAGAAAGAAAAAAATCTCAAGGCTATAGGCACAGAGATATATGATAAGCTAGCATTAAAAAAAATGACATGACATGGGGCAGATCATTCAAACAAAGAAAAACCTATACAAGGTAATTTAGTATCGTTTGGAATACGAGGCAATTCTTTCAGACATTTTAAGACATGACATGGGTTTGCATATTGACATTTAGTATACCCTTATTGTGGAACAAATGAACCTATAGTTAAAATGTACACACAATTCATAACTTCACCTCAATTGGCATTATGCAAAAATGCAAACATTCCCAATTCTATGCTCACAAATCCATAATGTTTGCCTTGTAACAGAAATCAACATGGACAAAACATTTCAAGTATTCTCACCAGGAAATTTGTCCCCATATATACTCTCTCCAAAGGTCCCTGCAGAACAGGAAAACAAAACGGTCAAGAATTTTGAAGAGAGAACATTTCAGGAAGTATTATCCCCTGATAATCTAAAATCATGCTTCATTCTGATTGCTTGTTTATCTTGCACAGCAGCTTAAACACATCGACTATATGGGAATTTCAATTGCAGACAATGTACAAGGGACAGATCATAGAGTTGTCATAGACAATAGTCTCCTCCCTTAGACAAAACTAACTGTGTTACAATATAACTAAAAAACAAGATTTTAGATCTTAAAATCTAAAGAGTTATAAATTTCAAAAAAATCTCCATGAAACTACCCTTACATTTTGAACCTAATCTCAAATCTACACTCTAAACTATCAATTCCATCCATGATACCTCGGGAGGAAGATGAAATCTCCAATATAGCCTTCAATTAATGAAAATTGTCCAAATCTCAGATCCTACAGAGATGTGAAATGACAGATTTGAGTTTTTGAGATAAAGAGTACTTCAGTTTTTTATCCAATAATAAAAAAGGGACCGACAGGAACCTATTTAGATTTTACTGTCAAACAGTTAAAGAAAACTTGGACAGCTACTTCGTGTAACAGACACCCTTTAACAATGTCAACTACACGTGTCATTTATCATGGAATACGCATGTAGATGACACAAACTCTGAAGTTTAACAGATTTCACTACGTCAATATTAGATCACAGCTCAAGTGTATGGTAGATGCAATTATAATTTCCAGGATAATCAGAGATTGGCTTCCATGTATAAGGGCAAATAAGTTGTTTTTTCCTAAATTTGAGGGAAAAGGGAAGATGAGGGGTGTCAAAGTTTCTTGAATAAATTGAATATTGTAAGATTGTTAAAACAATTAGCATCATTATTTCAAATCCATGCCACAAAATGAATAAGTCAATAAACTGCATAAAATCAAAAAGATCACCAACCCAAATGTCCAAACAAGAATTACATACCATCTCGTTTCAGAATATCACCACCCTGCAAGATTGACAAAAGATGTTAGACCACCAATTAGCATAATCGTTTATGTTTCAGAAATGGGTTGGGCATGGCGAAGCATAGTAAATTTTGAGGATGGACAACTCAGTAAGTACAACCTTAAAACTACATCACATGAAATGCAGTCGTGACCATCAGCCCTGTAACCCTACAGCATAAACAAGGGTAACTGACTAAAAGATGGACCACCTCTTAGGCATGTTCAAACAAGAAAAACTAAGCAAACCTATGCAAGGAAAATCTAGATGTACATTCCACAGGACAACAAACCTGAGCCATGGATCCTTTAACGATGCGATGGAAAAAGGTTCCCTTGTAGTGTAATGGTCTTTCAGATTTGGGACCATTTCCTTTCTCCCCTGAGTTGAAGAGATCAAAGACATCAGAAAAGCAACTCAAAAATACAAAATTCAATTTCTAAAATCTACCCAAACAAGCCTCCAAACACAAATAAAAAATTCCAATAGCTAAAAAATATTGCATAAAGAAGGCATTTCCATCTAGAAACAAGATAAGAACCATCCACTACCATCACAAGACATGTCATTTCAGGGACTACAATAGCATGCAACAATTACCTGTACAAAGAGCACGGAAATTTTCTGCAGTCTTGGGAGCAATATCCGAGAAAAGCTGCAGAACAAACAATCACAGATAAATTAATTAAAATGCAAGAACTGCACTCAATATACCGTGCATCCTACAAAGTTGAAACATAATGATACCTCAAAAACCATTCTCTCCTTAGGATCGCCATCAATACACACGTCCATAAAAACCAACAGGTTCTTCTTCTTCGCCATTTTCTTCTCCATAACTTATGAGAATCACAAACTCAAACCACCATAAACAGCAACCTGATATCCAAATAACACATTACCAACTTCACAACGAGCTAAAAAATTGAATTAGCCCCACACCTACCGTGTGAGTAGATCTTGAGCTGGCATTTAACAATAAACATAAACCCCTCAAAAATCCATCAAATAACTCCTAGAACCAAAATAGTAGCTCCATCCTCTATAATCTTTAACTAATTTGCAACAAAAAAGAGACTCAAATAACCAAGTTCTCATGCAGACAAAAAAAAACCCTTAAACCCTAGCTAGATGCCCGCAAATTAAAGAAAGAAAGAAACGAACGAAGAAAACCTAAAACAGTTAAGTAATCAAATCTAAGTATTCACTCGATGTAAAAGATATCCGAGCTCATCCACCAAACAATCCACAAAAATTAAACAAAACAAGAAATCACCCTAGCTGAGATTTTTGATAGGGCGTGTAAGATCAGGCACGTGAATTAGAAGATGGAGTGTGAAAATATAAAAAGGAAAATAAAAATAAATATAGATAAATGAGAAAGAGAGCTAGGGTTTTATTTTTTACCTGAAAGACGCAGAGCCACAGAAGAGCCTGTGGGGGGAGATGAGAAGACAAAAGAGTGAGGTGCAGCTGCTTCTAGATTATTAACGAAGGAGAACCTAGCTCCTACTAAATTACAGTGTTACCCTCATGGTTATGGCGTCTGCTATTTTCGAAATTGGTCGTTAATTTTTTTTAAAATATTTTTTAATTAAAAAAATATATTTTAACAATAATATATAAAAATTATTAAAAAACAATTAATTTAAAATAAATGTTTTAGAAAAAAAATATGTTCATCACGGATGAGTCCCTTGTTTATTTTAACTGATCACTTCTATTTATCTATGTTACTAGTTTGGTTAGCTAGTGCGTTGCTGTAGGACTTTTATACATAACAAACTGATTATTTTATGTGGTAAATAAAAAAATTAGTTGATAAATAGAGAATTGTAAATTTTAAATTATGCTGTAATTGTTTTTTATGTATTGAATTAATTGATTATTGTTATAAGCTTAAATACTCAGATAATAATTCAATTTCAAAATTTCAAAATTATAAGCGATAAAATTTATGAAAGATTAGCGAATTGTAATTTGAGTATTGCAAGACCATAATTGATTAATTGTTTAGTATGTATTAAATGTTTTGATGGTTATTTAATTGGTTGATGTAAATCTGTAATCAATAAAATGAATGAAAGATGATTTTTTGTTATCTTGAACTGAATGTGTTGATGGTTAAATATTTTTTAACAGTTACTAAGCAGTTAACTGGTTGATAGCAATATTGTAATCGTTGAAATCTATTAAAGATAGAATATTTTTTGTTTGCATTGATCTGGTTGGTTGTTGATATTATTTTACTGGCTTGGAGAATAATTTAGTCACAGTTTGGATTTGAATTGTGTGTTGATTTAATTAACTCATAGATTGCAAAATTGCAATGTTTTGATTATCTGGTGTGTTTTAATTGGATTGATAATTATATAATCAGTTGGTCGAAAAAATGTACTAGATTATATCGATTAGAGATTTTTGTTTGCAGTAGTCAATTGGGAATTTGTTGGTGGTTGGTTTTTTTGTAATTGTGTGGCCAATAATCTAATTTTTCTTTATTCAATTGTGTTTACTTGGTTATTGAAATATTTTTGTATCTATTTGTATGGTGAATTATTTGATTGTTTTGTGTGATATTTTTTGTTGTAGTTTATTGATCAATTTGTGAATGTGTTTTAATCGGTTATTTGTAATTGTATGGCCGATCATTTACTATTATATAACTATATTAAATGTATCTCGAGTACTTATATTAATATTTTATATTAAAAATCATAGGTCGTGTTTTCTTTTCCCTATATATATTCTTAGGCGAAAGACTAAAAATATATATAAAAAAAATTAACACCATTATTGTCAAAACAATAGAAATTATTAAATTATGAAGATCAAAAAAAATATTAACAAAAGAGTTACTAACAAAAATAATTGTTATTATTATTATTATTATTATTATTATTATTATTATTATTATTGTTATTGTTATTGTTATTATTGTTATTATTATTGTTGTTGTTATTATTATTATTGGTATTATTGTTGTTGTTATTATTACTGTTATTATTACTATTATTATTATTATTATTGAAATAATTGTTATTATTGTTGTTGTTGTTGTTGTTATTGGTATTGTGTTAAGTACACTTATATATACATGGACAAAAGTAGACATTATTCTACAAATAAAAAAATCAAATTTGTGAATGTGTTTTAATCGGTTATTTGTAATTATGTGGTCGATCATCTACAACTATATTAAATATATCTCGGACTACTTATATTAATTTTTATATTAAAAAATCTTAGGTCATGTTTTCTTTTCTCTCTATATATTCTTAGGCGAAAGACTAAAAATATATATATAAAAAATTAATACTATTATTGTCAAAACAATAGAAATTATTAAATTATGAAGAGAAAAAAAATATTAACAAAAGAGTTACAAACAAAAATAATTGTTATCATTATTGTTGTTGTTGTTGTTGTTGTTGTTGTTGTTGTTGTTGTTGTTGTTAATATTATTATTATTATTATTATTATTATTATTATTATTATTATTATTATTGTTGTTGTTGTTGTTGTTGTTGTTGTTGTTGTTGTTGTTGTTGTTGTGTTAATTACACTTATACATACATGGACAAAAGTAGACATTATTCTACAAAGAAAAAAATTAAATTTGTGAATGTGTTTTAATCGGTTATTTGTAATTGTGTGGCTGATCATCTATTATTATATAACTATATTAAATGTATATCAGAATACTTATATTAATTTTTTATATTCAAAAAATCCCAGGTCATGTTTTCTTTTCCCTATATATATTCTTAGGTGAAAGACTAAAAATATATATAAAAAAAATTAACACCATTACTGTCAAAACAATAGAAATTATTAAATTATGAAGAGCAAAAAAAATATTAACAAAAGAGTTACTAACAAAAATAATTGTTGTTGTTGTTGTTGTTGTTGTTGTTATTGTTTTTGTTATTATTATTATTATTGTTATTATTATTGTTGTTATTATTGTTATTATTATTATTGTTATTATTGTGCTAAGTACACTTATATATACATGGACAAAAGTATACATTATTCTACAAATAAAAAAAATTAAATTTGTGAATGTGTTTTAATCGGTTATTTGTAATTGTGTGGTCGATCATCTACTATTATATAACTATATTAAATGTATATCGTAATACTTATATTAATTTTTATATTAAAAATCTCAGGTCATGTTTTCTTTTCCTATATATATTCTTAGGCGAAAGACTAAAAATATATATAAAAAAAATTAACACCATTATTGTCAAAACAATAGAAATTATTAAATTATGAAGAGCAAAAAAAATATTAACAAAATAGTTACTAACAAAAATAATTGTTATTATTGTTATTATTATTGTTGTTGTTGTTCTTATTATTATTGGTATTATTATTATTGTTGTTGTTATTATTGTTATTATTATTATTGTTATTATTATTATTACTGAATTATTATTTTTTCAATGTAAAAATACTAATTATGTGTATTTTTTTAATTGTAATATAAATTTAGTTAAAATAATAAATTTGTGCATAATTCATGTTAAATGCAAGTTTTTTATAACATATATGAATTTAAAATCGATATAAAGTTAAATAAAAAAGCATAAATTTATCATCACCATTAAAAAAGCAAGAAAACTCGGATATTCAGTTCACTGTATTAATATTAATTCAATTTATAATTCAATTTAAATAAAACAGCAATAAAATTTAAATTGTGAAACAATGACATTAATTTTTTCTTCAAAAAACTTAGATCGTTTATATATATTAAGGCTCTAATATTAAATATATATATCTAAATATATAATTAGTTTGATATATTTAAAAGAAAATAAAACTTACAAATAATCATTATTATTATTTTGAATGTTTTATCTGTAATAATTAGAAAATTCAATACCTAACAATATTAAATATATATATATATATATATATTATATTTAAAGAAATTGCTTGACTTGAAGAATAAAAAGAGAAATGATAAAAACATTATTTTTAAGTGATTACTAATACAAATTAAAATTTATTCATTAAAAAATCTTAATAATAGTCGAATTAAAAAAACTGGAAAAAACTGAGAGCATGTATATATAAACATGGATAGAAATAAGAATTATGCACGAAATATATAAAAAAATATTTTTTTAAATAGTGATGAAAAGTGAAAACCACGGTTGAAACAATTGTTAATTATTGTTTGAAATTGTATTCTCCTTTAGCCATTCTATAAAATAATAGTCGCGTAACAGTAAGCAAACCCGGATACCTTGATTATAAAAGAAAAATTATAATTGGGAAAAGAATCAGAAAAAATGTCAAAAGAAATTATTCCAGTGATTATTCATGGCACGCGTAAGTCTGTTATGAACACTTCGATTAAAAAACAATATACATGTGGGAAAAAATATACGTGGGAAAAAAATTGTGTTGCCCGTAAGCTAGCCTAAACACTCTAGTTATAAAAAAACAAAAAAAAAATGTATAATTGAAAAAAAAAGCAAGAAGATTTTTTTAAAAAAAGTGTGGGTCCAGAGATTAATCGTGTATGCGTAAACTATCGCAGACACCTCGTTAAAAAATAGAAGCCCAAGAACCCCACGTAACAAAAACAAAAACAAAAACCCATCTAAAAAAAACGAAAAAAATCATAAAATAAATACCTGGGGCATCAAGAGGAGAAAAAGAGAGGCCATTAGTTTGAGTAAGCAAATTAATAACGGCTAGACTTAGAGGTGGGTTTTGAAGCGCATAAAATAGGTGAAAATCTTTTAAAGGTATGATATTGTTGTTTGTTTGAAGAAGGCAACAGAGGCAAGGGTGATTTCTTATTGGGTCCCACTCGCCCTTTCTTGGCGGGTGTAGCAAAACGATGAGTTGTAGAGCCCTCGCGAATCGTGCAATATTTTGTCTTTTGTGGGGGCTTTAATCGGTAATGCATCGTTCACGAGCAAATAAATAAATAAATAAATAGGATTGGACGAACTCGCGCAACACACGGATGAAAAAGCTCAGCGTCCACGAGTAATATGTGTGTGTGCACAATAATTTCACTATTCATTTAACCATTCTGTTTTAGTTATTTGTTAATAAATTTTATTCAAACATCTAAAATAAATCATTAATATTCAAAATAATATACAAATATATATAATTGTCTTTTAGTTTTTTATTTAAATACAAAATTATGATATAAGAAATGGAAAATTACTAGAATACTATGCAACATTTTCTTTTTATATTTTATATTAAAAAGATTCTTGCTTTTACTGTAATTTTATTACTTGTATAATTGTTAGTTAAAATAGTTAAATAATTATTTTATCCTTATAAATATAGCCCGGATGACTTTGAAAGTAGGGTATAATAGTTTTTTTAATAAACAATTGCATAGTAAAATGCTCTTAGACTAAAAAAGATTAAAACATTGGTGGATAGAGTTATTTTTTACTTATTCATTATTAATTTTAAATATTCAGTAAAGCAACCACGAAACCATGAATTAAAATTGTTTATGCCGTGAATCAATAAAAAACAAAATTCTCTTAATTTTTTAAAATTATCAAATCTGATTTGAAGTAATTTAGTATTTAAACATCTATAAAATATTAATTAATTTAAAAAATATAATTACGCATGGGTGGTATGATTAACAAAAAAAAACTAAAAGAGGAGGCGGGGGTATCTTGTACCCCTTCTCCCAAAAATATTATTCATTTGAATAGTTTTATGTATTTTCTTTTTCTTTTTTACAATTTATATTTTTATAAAAAATCAATTATATCCTTTAACAAAAAACTTTTGTAAAGGATTATAATTTATTTTTAATTTACTTCTTAAAGGTTATCTTAATCTCATTGTCTAGATTGCAAGTTTGACGAGGTTAACTCTGGATACTTTGATTTTTCCATTTTGCTAATTGATTTTTTGCTCAATTTTATTATTCAACATTAGATTAATCGAGAATTCATCTTGGTGGTTTATTTTATTTGGAGTTATCTCAATCTCATGACTCGAGTTACAGGTTTGAAGAATTGACTTGACTGACTCGAGTGCTTTCTTATGTTTTGACTGCATATTCATTTTTAATTTTATCCTTCGATGTTAAATTTACTGGGGGATTGAGTTTCATGATTGTATTGATCTACTTTTATCGGGTTTTCCCAACTTATGACCCAAATCACATGTTTGATGAGTTAACTCAATCAAGTTTTTATCTTCTCTCGATTGACTTTTTATTCTTAATTCTATCATTCGACATTGAGTTGATTGAGAGGGTGTTTGGGGCTACGGTTCAACTTGTGGTGCGTTGACCCGTAACCCTTAGAGTAAATTTCACCAAACGAGGACCCCCATTTTTAATTGTGGGTCCCACTAAAATTGAAATTATCGCAGATGCAAAAGTAGCTTAGAGTCGCTTTTGCAGCTGCGGCCAGTCAACATCTCTGCACAATGGGAATCTGCATAATGCAGAGCTGCGACTCCACACACGCTCAACTTTGTCTTCTCCCTCTCCACACATCTAAAACCATAACAAAACCCCAAGCTTTTTAGTCAAAATTCTTCATCACCACACAGAATGGACAAATCCAGAAATCCAAGCTCAGAGCTGTAAGAAAACCATAATATTAACAAAATTGAAAAGTTGGAAACTCGCCTTTGATTTGCTGCTCAATGTTACAACACTCTTGAAGTAGCTTCCTCTGCCAATCCCTCAATTGTTGTTGTGGGTTTGATTTCAGTTATAACATGCTCTTGAATTTATCCATCACTCTCTCTCAAGCTCTCAACTTTAACAGGATAACAATCAGTCTCCGTCTATGAATAATAGCTTAGGATTGAAGCTAAATTTTCTATTTGGTGTTTGTTTCCGGGAATGTTTTTCTTCTGTTTTCTTTATTATATTTTTTTGATCCTGTTAATAATTTTTTTATTGTGAATTTAAGAAAAATATGTATAATTTCCTTGAATTATTTCAATTATTTTGTTATTATAATTATTAATAAATCTATGAAATTATTCTAACAAAATATTTATATATATGTACATATGTATATGTGTATTTTAAAGTAATTTCACAAGTTGACAACAATATGAAAAACATGGTAATCAAAAACATGAAATTGTTATTCATTAAACTCAACCTCAACCACAGTTTTGATTAAACACAAATTTCGATTCTGAGCGCAACAAAAACGCTTTTCATAAACCTGTTTTTTCAACCTCAACCACAACAACTATGCCAAACAGGCCACGAGAATTAGGTTTTGTAATTTATTTTACATAGGTCTTAGATTTTGTGGGTTAACTCAATTTTATTCTTTAAAATCTAAGTTGATTAAGAATTATAATTTGATATAGTTGTGGGAAGCCAATGAGCGTGGTGGTCGTTGGTCTTGAAAATACATGATCACTTGAAGAGGCATCCAAGTTTTCTAACGAGGCAGCTGAGTGTGGCATTGCTAATGTCTTCACTTATAATTCTAATCTTTAATCATGGTTAATTATGTCAAAAGGGTAAGATGAGTGAAGCATGCAACTTATAGTGGAAGATGGGAAGCAAATGTGTGTTAAACTCGATCTGTAGTTTTTAACAACAACTTACATGGCCACTATAGCGAGGCAGTTTGGATTCAGGCCGAGCCTCAACT
Source organism: Salix exigua (assembly GCA_032356905.1). NCBI lineage: Eukaryota > Viridiplantae > Streptophyta > Magnoliopsida > Malpighiales > Salicaceae > Salix > Salix exigua. Next base: position 3,078,774 of record CM063605.1, read on the forward strand.
CCGTTGAGATATGGTCCTTCAAGATACTGAAGCAAGTCTTGATTAACATTACTCTGTGCCAAAATGTTAGCCATTTTTGTTTAACAATGTTTTACAAAATTTAGAATTTCATGGATTGATTATCATAGTAATTAAATTCGATCTAGCTCAAGAATTTATCCATCAACCCGAAATTGTTTGAACCTAGACTATGTCAAACTCGAGTTTGCTCAAAAAAGTCAATTCCAAGATTTTTTTATTTCTTTGCCCAAAACTATTTTTTAATCACTGAAACAATATTTTTCTAAATTAACTTAAATTTATTGAATAATTTGCTAGTCAACCTAGTGATTTTTTATGCAAGGAAACTCATCCCCTAAAAGCGTGTATTGAAAGTCTAGGTGAGCGAGTAAAACCCCAGATATTCCAGGCTCTTACAAGAGTTACACGCCCTGACTTGAACTTAAAACTCGTTGTGCAAATCGCAAACTTTTTATCGTCACGTTACGCCCCTCCAGAACAGTCGATCAATGATCCTCTAGTGACTTGAACCCTTGACCAGAATCAATTATGTTCACTAGTATTTTGATTTAAGATGACTTTCTAATTATATTTATGATTATATTTTCTGAATTAAAAAAGAAAGTTGGCTACAAAATCAACATTAGAGAAATCTCTTTTAGATGATATTGATTTTGTTTAATCAAATCATGAGTTAAATCATTAAATTAATTAGATTGGACTGGATTAATTCTCATTAAACAAACTTGAATAATTTTGAGATTAAATTAACTTATTGGATAAAATTAGATTTAAATCAAATTGGGTTTAATAATACTATATAAACCAATCAATGAATGAAAAATTGTTTTCCAATTCAAATTAAGATTGATTTCAATAAATTGGGCCCGGCCCAGGGGTTCATTTTTTAAAATTTGTTATGCTAGAGAGAGAAGAGAAGAGAAGGGATTCATAGATAATCTTGAATCCACGTCACAGAGGACAAATCTTTCACTGAGTGAGATCAATCCTTTATAGCTTCCAATTTAATAATACAAAAATAAAAACACCTTCTCTTTAGAAAAATAAGACTTTTTTTTTTAATAAAGAAAAAATTAAATAAAAAAAGTCTCTAAATTGAAAATCAACCTCCCCCTCCAAGAAAAAAAATAATTTTTCTCTCTTTGATCGAACTCTTCACGGGTTATCAATGCAAGGTTAGTGAAAAAAAAAATTCTTATTTTTTTTTTCAATTTACACATGATTAAAATAGTTTTATGTTATTATTGAACTAATGTAATTTTGTTTTTATCTATCTCAGTTCACTGTATTCCATGTTAATTCGATTTTTTTGATTTTTTTTTCATGTAATTTTGATTAATTCGAATTTTTTTTTTATTAATGTTTGTGGTGTATCTTGTTATTTTGTGTTTAATTTCCGAATAAAGAAATTTCTGTTTTTTTGGGTTTTTTTCTTGATGAGTCTGCCTTGTGTTTTTATCAAAATTGTAGAGTTTGTTTAGAGAAAGATCAAGTTTGTAACTAACTAAACCTGGGGATTAATTGCAATTATAATTATTATTAATAACAATACAGTTACAGTTTGTTGATATATATATATGAATTTTCTCGGTTTTTTGTTTTGATTAAAAAATATTTGTTTAGGCCTCGAAATTATTGGGTTTTTTATTTATTATTATGTTCGGAGATATGGAAGTTTTCTGCAACGTTAGATGTTTTTGAAATGGTTTCTGATTATTAAAACTTAAATTCCTTGTTGTTTCAGGCACTGGCAAATTTGGGGATATCATGAAGTTCAAGAAAGGAAGTAGAGTGGAGGTGTTGAGAAAAACGCACTTGTCATCATGTGCATGGCGGTGTGGCGAGATAATCTCGGGGAATGGACAAGCTTACCGGGTTAGGTATGATGGTTTATGGGGTTTGAGTAATGAGGATGATGTGGAGACCGTGTCAAGAGAGGTAGTTAGGCCCTGCCCTCCACCTGCGGATGTTTCAGATGGCTGGGCTGTTGGTGATTTGGTGGAGGTGTTCGATGATCTTTGTTGGAAAACAGCAGCAGTTATGAAGGTCATGAGGGGAAATTGTTACTTGGTTAGGGTAATCGGGTCTTCAACAGAGCTTCGAGTTGACAAAGTTAACATTAGGATGCGCCAATTATGGCAAGATGGCAGATGGGTTGAAATTGGAAAGGTAAGATATTCTATTCTTCTCTACTGTTTTTTTTGGTTAAAAGTTTTTGGTTTCCATATTTGTGTTTGTTGTCTTGATGTATGTGGTTCGTGAGCCTGGCTAACATAGCTGGCTTCATTTGCTTGTTCAGACTTCTGTCAAGCCAATTATGAATATTCACTTTCCATGTGCTACGTGCTAACTAATAATTATCTGTTGGCTACTTTTTCCAGGGTTCTGGCAGTTTTGAAAATGAGAAGTTGAATAAACCATCAGTTTTCAGTTTTTATCAGAAGATGAGATCTCCCAGTAAGAAGAGGAAAGTGCAAGCAAGAGAAACTTGTTTAGCTACTGATAACAACTTTGGTTTCCAGGAGTCTTGTGCTGTGTCAGCTAGAACATCCAAGAGGGCATCCCCATTTTGGGCAACTCACTTTCAATCATTTAATGAAAAAGTTGACAAAACAAGAACAATTGAGAAACAGAGTGAGGGCCAGCGAAAGATATCAGGGTACCCATCCTCATTCCTGAAAAAGGTAGATGCTGTTGCTTACCCACAAGAGTGTCTGGGTGAAATATACATGCATGCTTCCTCTAACTTTGAAATAGTTGGATCTTGTGAAATGGAGAGGCGAACACCAAATAATTTTGTTAATTCCTTTTGTGGAATAAGTTCAGAACCTAATGATTCTGATAGTGAGGCATGCTCCGTTGGTAGTTGTAGTGTTAATAGTGATAGTCCAAACAGACTATTTAATTGCGTTGTAGTGGGGAGTAGTCCTGATGCAGATACCCTTTGTAGCGATGCTGAATCTTTTAGTGGCCATGGAGACGAGGAAGAAAAATGTTCCCTCCCCTTAGGAGAGGATGTTACAGTAAGAATCCATAGTTTAGAGTTGCATGCTTATCGTTGCACTCTAGGGGCATTTTATGTTTCCGGGCCCTTAAATTGGGAACAAGAAGCATTGTTGACAAATCTCCGTATCTCACTTAACATTTCAAATGATGAACATCTGATGGAGCTAAGGAACTTAATTTCTGCTGGAACAAGCATTCATATTTGTTAATGTTTCCTCTCCTTTTTCTTATTTCAAGGTTTTTTTCTCTTCTAGTGACAGGTTTTCTTTTGGTTTTCATGACCTCACATCATTGTAAGCAAGATGAAATTGTTACATTTTGTAACTTTATAATACTTCTTCAATCTAGGTGATGAGCTGGTGAAAATTTGTAATTTGGATTCTTATTATATTATAACCTTTCCAGACCCATTAATTTGTTGTGTGCTTCTCTACAATTCTATGCTCCCTTTTTCTCCATTTTCCCATCCTCTCTTTATCCTATGATTTGCTTTAAGGAAGTTGTAACTGTTCTTTAGATGTTTCATCAGTCGCACCATGCCAGAATGATGTGGCAGCTACCAATAATGCAGTTCATATACTATCTTTAATTTTGCATGTATTTATGATCTGTGGTTTGGTAAGTATTGTTGAAGGTGCTTGCTCTGTTTCACATCTGATCTGTGAACAATTGCACTTCATCTGGTGTTTGGCATGCGAGTAAAGGGAGCCTGTTCATTTAGCATGCATTACAGGATGATTAAATGCTGAATCGAATGGAAATTGTAAGATTTGGTTGTCATGGAGGGTGAAACCTACATCAATACTAACTATGTCTTCGTGCCAATAGAAGTCATGCCTTTTGCTTCTCAACTTTCTTCCATACAGTTTTGAGGTTGTTATTGATGAATCCCTGCATTTTCCAGGGCCATGGTTAGAGGCATGCGAATTTTGCTTCCAAAGGTCCAAAGATGATGCTGGGGACCTATGGTTCACCATCATATTTCTGGCTCAACGAGTCGAGGGCTATGCTTGCATCCTGTTCTTTTCGATTATGCCATTTATTGGCCAGATACTGACATCATTATTATTTCCTCTGATACCATAGATCTGATCTGCATCGTTTCTGGTGTGTTGGGATCATGTGCAGAGTACTGGATGAATTAAAAGTAGAACTTTGATATGTCTTCCAAGAGGAGGTCATCTTAACTCCGAGATTGAATCATGCACAAGATTTATCTTGCCCTTCCTTTTTGGTTACAATGCACGTTCTTTTACTGGCTACAATGTCGCTAACTGCTAATTTGATTTAATACTTAAGTTTCTGGTGTGCTGGTATTCCTTCTGGTGTTCTTTTGGCAGTTTATGTTTTATATTGCGGCACTGTTAGAATTGGAGTGGAGTACTCAGTTGGCTGCTGGTAGTATGAATGTACTTGCTGATTGACCAGCCGTCAAATCGGTGAATATGCAAGTCATATTGTCCATGGGAAATGAGGGTCTAATGAATTCTTGCTATTTGAATTATTGGGGTCCTACAGTTTGGTTGAAATGGCAAGGTGTGCTGGAATAGCGAGTCTGTTGGGCTGTTCTTGGGACCAAGCAGGAATGCAGGTCGTGGAACAACAATAGGATATGATTCCCTGAAGAAGCATACGGAAACATTCATTGAAGGATAAGTTTATTGCCCAAAAATCATACTCTTGATTACTTTGACCAGCAGATGGCTACTGATGTATTATAGTATATGGATTGATTTGGCAGGTTCCCAAGCATCAAATTTTGAATGATATCCAGGAAGCAGCAATGTTATAATTTCATCGAGAATTGTTTTCATATGAATTTGATCCCAAGTAATGATTAACTTGTACTTTTTTAATCTCAGATAGATTCCCCTCCAACATGGATGCATTAGTTACAGCTTGTAGAGAGTCTCTCTGTTGCCGGAGTTCTAATCAATTTTCTGAGGCAGCACCCCCATTGAAGTTGCTGCTGTTCGGTGAGAAGTTCAAAGTCTGTTTATGAGTTCATTTATCATGTCTGATGCTGAGCCAGCTGATCAATCATTCTAAAAGATGAACTTCGATTGAAGTGATGACATGAAATCCCTTGCTCGTTGTCGAGACAGGATCACTTGAAATTGGCTTCCTTAAACTTGCTGTATTTTGAAACCGATTATCAGTGGCCATGGTTAAGATTATTTCTCATTTATAAATGCTTATGCAGTATGATTTGTTGATATTTTTGTTTTGCAAACTGTTTGGTCATAATAGTCCTGATGCAGATAACCTTAGCAGTGATGCTGAAAAAATCAATGACAATGACAACAACTGAGCAACAATCTAAATCAATAGATTTCGTTATTTACCATAGCGAGCAAGAATTTGTATAAACTAATCATCATCTCTTGATAATGGAATAACAAGTTCAACGATCTTTGCAATCGCAGACTACTGGACGATGCCTGTGTGAGCAAACTTCCTTTGGAGAATCGTCAGAATGCTGCTGCTGATTGTCCATCAAGGCATTGATCAAGGAATTGAGTCGTGTAAATTCTCTGGGAAAATAGCATATTCATCTTCAAACTTGCAATCTGCTTTAGCTCGTGCTTGGGACGCTGGAGGGATTGATTCTCCGCAAGTAGATGGAAGTCTTAACTTATCTCAACCGAGGACTCCAAGGAGCTCAGTTCTTGGGGAAATTGAATTAATCCATCAAATGCTCCCCTAACTTCTTGTTCATCCCATGCTGGACAAATTTCATAAAATGATCTCGTTGATGCTTAGAGAGGCTTGTATCTGGGATTTGCTTGTTTGTAACAATCCATAATGTCTGACAAGCCACTAGCTCCTGGATATTCCAACTTTTGTTGGATTTTGATGGGAATTTAAATATTTTGAATAAATTCCTTGACGCTGATAACGAAAAGACATGACCAGAGCTCCAAAGTTCATTGAAAAATTGCAGAGAATATATGCGCATGTTTGGGAGTGTGGCAGCGGTAGCTTTTCAAAGTTCTTTTCGTGCCGAAATATATCAAGATAATGTTTTTTTTATTTTTTAAAAATCATTTTTGAAATCAGCACATCAAAATGATCTAAACGCACTAAAAAAATTTCATTTTAAGTGTAAAAAAAAAATTGAAATTTGGTCAAACGGCGTTTCAGTCAGCTAGCCAAACAGTGCATAGTCTGACTTAAAAATTAACACACCAATTGTTTTTATAATGGTAAAAACCACCTAACCTATATAGAAAACAATTGCAAAAAATAAGTAAAATCCAAAATAAAAACAAAAATGTAAAACCATAAAACAACATTTTCTAAGATCTAATTTGAGAGACTTCATGATTACAACCAGGTAATCTCCTATAAAACCACTCAAATTTAAGCCCCATCAATCCTCCATGGCGAAGGCTGCCACGCATGTCGATAAGAGCTGGGGTGCTGTGGCAGCCAGTTAAATTCTTGTCTGCTCAATGCTGTTCTTGTTAAGATTTTAGAGTGTGTTTGATATTGTTTTTGTTTAGGATTGAGATTTAAAAAACAGTTTCATAAAAATATTTTAGCTACGGTTCAAAATAAATTTCAGATGTTTAGTTACTAATATTTTTATAGTACTTTTAACTTTTAAAATTATTTTAAAAGATTTTTAAATATTGTAGATTTAATAATTATAATAATATAATATAATGAATAATTCAAGTAAATTAGATTTTTCTTTTTATTCTCTCACCAAATTACTTGCAATGTCATTACAAACAATATCTATACAAAAAGATTGAATGCAATTTGCGAGCTACAATAATCTAAAAAATCATCAAAGATATAATAGAATTATCGAATGATCATATATATTATTTTTATGGTTGTGTTAAAGGTGGATTGCATTAAAAAGAAAAGGAAAAAACTTTTGTTTTCTAGTTACAAAAAGATTGCAACTTAAAAGAAACAGAGATGAGGAGCTGAGAATCCAGCTTTTGTTTTCAAGCGATTATATTTTTTTCAAGCCACTTTTCAAACCGACCAGAAAAACAAGGCACGATGGCAACATTAGAACAAATCAATGCATGTCAAGTGACATTCATTCAAGATTCCGGTGTTTTTATTATTACTATTATTTCAAAATACATTAAAATAACCTTTTATTTTTATCAAATATATTTTTAAATCACAAAAACACTCTAAATTAGTTCATATCTATCTCTGAATGAGTGCCACAAACATCCGAGTCACTGAATCAGCCTCTGGATTTATAAAATGAATGCGAAGCCAGGTTTCAATTCACACTAGACAAAAAGGAATCATCATAATCACATCACGAGCACCCAATAAAAGGCCGTAACTTTAATCATTGATCAGCACGATCCTGGCAAACTAAGAGCATCCTACGAACATCAATCAGCAGAGCATAAAACTGTAGGTATGAATGAATGAGGATGCAAGAGAAAAAGCTCGACACCCCCTGGAAAATGATGAAATGAGCAACTCAAAACAAACAGGTCAGGCATAGACCTGAAATCATTCAAACTTGTACTCGTCGAAGGATCCATATCCTCGAAACCACATAATCAAAGCCTCTCGCTCTAACAATGACGATGTCCCTTCTATTCTTTACTCGAACGCATCATCATCGTCATCTGGAAGAGGTTGACTAGCAGCAGCAGCAAGTTCAGCCTCGTGCCTGTGGAAATTACCAGGCATCAAGAACAAAGGTTAAAAATCAAACTGGTGGTTATCTGTATAAATGACAGAATAGAGAGACCAAAAAAAATAGCTTGGATGGTTTGCTATATCAACTGTTTGAAGATAAAGAATCAAACAAGCCTCTTGTACACTTCCTAAACACACAAAAATAATTTATGGTGCTATATGGATTCATTTTCAATAAATTTGAGATTTTTTTGTTTTTTTTTTCTGTTTGTGTGTAGTTGTGTATGCATGTGTATAAACAATGCACATAATAGTATGCATGTAGATTTGTAAGTACCCATGGACTAGAGAGAGCAACAGACTAAAACAAAAGCTAATCTAAATAAAACAAATCACTTACTGTGCTTGTGCTACAAGGTCGATAGGCACTTCTGGGGGAGCCAATGCAGGAGTCTCAACAAAATGCAAGTTAGGATCCCTGCAGTCACAAACCAATTCGAAAAACTATCACTTGGGTCCACAGAAATTGCAAGAACTCATAGCATTCTGATTTAAAAGATGATGATCCTTTACCCAGCAAGTTTTCTGGCAAGGTACAAGAATGGCTTCTCAAAGTTATAATTGCTCTTAGCTGAAATCTCATAGTATTGCAAGTTCTTTTTCCTGTGAAACGTAACCTGCTTTGCCTTCACCTGCCTGTTCTTCACATCCACCTTGTTTCCACAAAGAACAATAGGAATGTTTTCGCAGACCCTGAAGATTACAAGACAGAAAGAGATCATAATGTATTAAATAAATCAGCTTGACAAAAAGAGTCAAGTTTAATTCAAGAACAAGGGACTCAACACACCTGCAAAGATCCCTGTGCCAAGTAGGGACATTCTTGTATGTCAACCGAGCAGTGACATCAAACATGATGATAGCACAATTACCATGGATGCTGCAGCATAAATTCAATTGCACAGTAAGTGACTCCAAGATACCGAGAAACAAAATTGCAGAGGATAGGGTCAGGAAATATAGAAGGACACCATCCAAATATAAAGGTTGTTAAAATCCTGAATACACCTTCAAGGCATATAAACAAATCCATCAATCACAATTGAATTTAACATGATCAACCCACTAAAGAAACAGCAAAAATCTAAAGGCTGTGAAGAGATTTGTATTCTAATACTCAGGAGCTCACAAAACAGCAAAGTGAGACTAAGACATCATGCAGAATCTGTCAACAACCAAGATCCTAAAACCTACCATACAAGTATTACACAAGCAGTGATCTTGTACATAAATCCCCCATATAAATGAAATTGATCCAAAAACACTCCTTGCATTCATGTTTTCCATAAAATAACATCTCACAGTCAGCACATATAATTTTACACATGGAATATCAAGAAAGATAAAATCCTACAATAAATCACCTACTAGTATCCATCTCGAAGACCACCAAATTTCTCTTGACCAGCTGTATCCCAGCAATAGAATCTAATTTTGCCACAGTTAGTGAAGAAATCCAACGGGTGAACTTCTACACCAATAGTTGCTGCATTCATCAGAAAAACATCAATCAATCAATCAATAATAAAAAAAACTAGCTAAAACGTAAGATTATTCGACAATAACAAACGAAATATATTCTGACTTACGCTCGTATTTCTTCTCAAACTCTCCGGTAAGATGCCTCTTAACGAATGTGGTCTTCCCTACAATTCAAAACCACCCAGATGCCACAAGTCAGAACCCAAAACAAAATTGACATAAAAAATCAATACCCAAAATGACAATTTTCACAAACAAACATTCTCTTGACGCTTGAAACCAAAGAAAAAATATATCAAAACCTCAAATGCCAAAAAAAACACTACAAATCAACACAAAACCCAGAGATAACCCGAAACAGATTTAACTGGACAGAGCTTCGACGAGAGATATATTTATACCTGTACCACCATCACCAACAATTACAAGCTTGAAGCTTGGATAATCAACAGTTTGCTGATTCGGCAAAGCCTAAAATCGACCAAAACCCAATAAAAAAATCAGCAACAAGTCATGAGATAACGAGAGATTGCAATTAGATCTAATTACGGAAATTAACGGAAAACATTCACCATGTTGGGTTAATTTTTCAAAATAGCGAAGCTCCAGAGACAGAGAGAGATTTTCGAGGCTGTTCTTAAAATTATTTTATAGCGAGAGTTTTTCAGGAGATCTTGTGCGGTAAGGTTCAGGGAACTGTGAACGTGGGCTTGGATACGTGGAGGGTGGATGTTCATTCAAAGAGTGACGTGTGTGTAGATGATGGAAGCTATGTAGGTTCAAAAATTCAAACAGGTTCGGGTGGCTTAAGATTGACGCACGAATCTAAACCGTCAGATTCTTGGGATTCTAGAGTGTGATCGCTTGACGTGTGGGTCGTGTCTTAGAATCATGCCATCTATTCCGCGCTCACCGTGGTCCAATTGTTTTTGTTTTCTAACATATTTTTATAAATAAAATGTAAATTGGAAGTTTATGCATTTTTAAAATTAAATAAATTAAGAATTATAAGTATTAATAGATATGGATTTTTTTAATAATATCTTAATATAAAACTAAAAATAATTAAGAGTTCAGTATAAATCAAGACATTTAATCTTGCAATCCAATAAAAAAATGTGTTTAAATATTTTAATTATTTAATTACGTGATAAGATTTATTGTGTGTGGAGAATACTAAAAAAATAAATAATGTAGAAAAATGTGGAAATGTGGTTATAATTATTAAACTTTAAAGTTTCAACCGCCGAGACGAGGCGTTACCTATGTGGAAATGTGGTTATATTCATTTTTAAATTTTTTTTATTTAAAAATATATTAAATAATATTTTTTATTTTAAAAAATTATTTTTGATATCAATACGTGAAAATAATTTAAAATATATAAAAAAAATTAATTTAAAATAAAAATTATTTTTTTATTTTTTTCAAAAATACTTTTAAAATACAGTATCAAATAATTTATTGAGATTCAAGTCTTGGATCACTCTTAATACTAGGTTATTGAGATTGAAGTATTTGATGGCTCTTATGGTGTTTAGTACTTGATTTCAAAAATATTTTTGAAAAAATGATTTATTTTTATTTTTATTTTAAATTAACAAAAAAATTAGTGTTTTTTTTTCAAATTATTTCAAAATCACTTTTTAAACGAAAACACCCGCCAGTTCTTACAACGTGCCACGCCCACTCCCTCGATCACCACCGTAAAAAAAGAGCCCACATATACCAACATCCCAGATCTTTCTACTCTTTTTTGGGTATAAACCACACGGTGTCTGTCACGTGAAAAGACTTAGTCCACTCACGTGAGAAGACTTAGTATTAAGTTGTTATGCTTTGTGTTAATAATCTCTGATTATCAGGGCTTTGAACTGGTCTTTGGCCACAGTTCATGTTATTTGCTTCTGCAACTTTTGCTGTAACATTTGTTATTCCATGTCTTCTGTATGGCTATATAAAGCCACCATCAATGCTTAATAAAACATTCAATTACAGTTCTAGAAAACCAAGTTTAATAGTATCCCAGACGCTGGTCTAGACTAATCCACGTTCGCACTGGGTGGGCACGAAGGGGTGAAAGTACTCCCCAAATGGCCAGCTCCATAAAAGAGAAGGGATTGAACCCTGACCTCTCTTAAAGGATGAGAGTGTCATCACCACTCACGCTAGGACCCTAGTGTCTTACACACTCCTTAAACCTCCTCCTTATAAACAAAACTCTTCAGCCTCTTCATAAAGAAACCTTCTAAAATTCAAATCCCATAGTAGTAGTAGCGGTAGCTCTCTCTGTTTCAATTCGAAATTTTAATATTCAAATGGTGAGCTAATCAAGCCCTTGTTTTCACTTCTCATTTTCTATATGCAATAATCCCAAGACTTTGTTTTTATTTTCTTTTTGATGATATTTCTTAGTAATTGGTGTAGTGTAGGCTTTGCCGAATCAGCAAACTGTTGATTATCCAAGCCTCAAGTTTGTGATTGTTGGCGATGGTGGCACAATGTTACACGCCCAGAAATGAAGAGAAGAATCAGGGATTTTCACTTATAAAGGGGGGACCCGGAAACAATTAATAATTGTTGTAGGGGGGCCAAATGCAATTATCTTTATTTCAGTTCAAGGACAATACTTTTTAATTATGCATTTAAGTCTGTAATGGGGGGGTTTACGTTTTAGTATTTAATTTCATGGTCAGTTAATTATGTAATGGGGGCGGGTTACGTGAGTGGGGAGTTAATTAAGAAAGTGGGTAGTTAATTCTGTAAGTCTATTTATGGTCCAACCATGGATGGAGGAATCAAGCAATTTCTGTATTAAGATCAATTCTCTTGTGGAGGTTACTGGCTCCTTCAATTGCCAGATATCAATTTCAATTACAATCCATTATTTTGAAAATTATCCCAATTTACAGCAATTAAACTAGATTCAAATCAGGCTTCTAACAAGTGGTATCAGAGCAGCGATCCCACGACATGGCTGAAGGCACCTGCATATCACAGTTGGCCGAAAATGTCCAGCATCTACAAGAGGTCACTACCAAGCTATCAGATGATCAATCTAGGCATGGAATGTTGATGGAAGGCATCCTGCAACAACTCAACAATTTAGCCTCCAATTACAAAGGCTTAGCACAAGTGACAACAAGGCTCAATGTAGAAGAAGGAACGTCAACAAATACAAGGGGAAATACTAACCCTTTGTGTGAAGTCAATGGTGGAATTCAAGCAAGGTCCATTCGATTGGACTTTCCTCGGTTTGATGGTGGAGATCCTAGTGAATGGATTTTGAAGGCGCAACAATTTTTCTCTTACTTTGGCACACCTGAAAATCAAAAGTTGGATTTAGCTTCTTTTCATATGGAAGGAAAGGCTCTTACATGGTTTTGTTGGTTGAAGGATTCTAGTCCCGTAGCCAACTGGGAGGAGTTTCTGGAGGCAATTCGGGTCAGGTTTGGACCCACAACCTTTGAAGATCCTGTTGGAGCATTTACAAAGTTAAAACAGATGGGAAGTGTAGAGGAATACCAAACAACATTTGAAATCTTGTCAAACAAGGTGCATGGAGTTAGTGAAGAGTTCAAAATCAGTACCTTTCTTAGTGGGCTCAAGGATGAACTGAGAATCATAGTCACCATGTTCAAACCGAACATTTTGGCTACTGCCTTTGGACTTGCGCGTCTGCAGGAGGAAGAAGTCAATAGAAAAAATCATCCCTACAAATTCAGCCAAACTCATCACACCACTTTTAACTCTACCTACAAACCTACACCCAAAACACCAACCTTAAACAATGTCCCAAGAATTACATCCCCAAACCCCATACACAGATTACCTGCCCCTCCAAATCCAAGACCCCAACATACATTTCAGTCCAGAAATCCTTACCCTATTAAGAGGACCAGTCCCAACCAAATGCAGGAGCGAAGAGAGAAAGGCCTTTGTTATTTCTGTGATGATAGATACCAGCCGGGACATAAGTGCAATAAACCAAGGTTGTATGTGTTAGAAGGTATGGAATTTGAGGAAGAAGGAGGAGGAGAGGAGACTTTCAATTCAGAAATTACTGATATCATACCTGGAGATATACAGGCTGAGCTTTTGGGAATATCCTTACATGCTATTGCTGGAGAACCTTCTCCCAAAACGATGCGGATAATAGGTAGAATTGGAAAGAGCACGGTGATTGTGCTCATTGATACTGGGAGTACGCACAACTTCAGTGATGAAAATGTTGCCCGAAAGGAGAAATTGGCCATACAAGGGAGCATAATGGAAATTCAGGTCGCCAATGGGGATACACTACCATGTACTGGTTGTTGCAAGGCAGTGACATTAACAACACAGGCATGTAAAATTCTGACCAATCTATTCATGCTTACTCTAGGGGGTTGTGATGTTGTGCTGGGTGTAGATTGGTTAAGGAGCTTAGGAACCATTCAATAGAATTTTGCGAAATTATACATGAAATTCAATATGAGTGGAAGAGCATATATTTTACAAGGGCTGAAGCAACCAGAACAGGTAGTAGAAGAGGAATCAAACCTGGAAAAGGGGACAATGACCAAGGGGAAGGGAGTTTGGTTACAAGTGATGCACGTCACTTCAACAAATGGAACAACAGTACAAATTCCAGTCATAAAGGCTGTTTTAGATGATTATAAAACAATGTTTGATGAACCAAAGGGATTGCCTCCATTTCGCATCCATGACCACCAAATACAGCTCCATGCCGCAACAAAACCCACAAATCTCAGACCATACCGATTTCCCTATTACCAAAAAGAAGAAATAAAGAAGTTAGTCAAAGAAATGTTACACAATGGCATAATTCAAAACAGCCAAAGCCCATATTCATCACCTGTTTTGCTGGTGCGGAAGCCGGATGGCAGCTGGAGGATGTGCATCGACTATCGAACTCTCAACAAGGACACCGTGAAAGCTAAGTTCCCTATTCCTAATATTACTGAACTACTTGATGAAATTACTGGTGCAGAATGGTTTTCTAAATTGGATTTGAGATCCGGATATCATCAAATCAGGATGAAACCTGAAGATATTCACAAAACTGCCTTTTGTACATATGAAGGGCAGTATGAGTTCTTAGTCATGCCATTTGGCCTCACTAATGCACCTGCAACTTTCCAAGGATTGATGAATGCAATTTCCAGGCCCTACTTAAGAAAATTTGTCCTAGTTTTGTTTGACGATATCCTGGTGTATAGCAAAACTGTGGGAGAACACAACCAACATTTGAGGACTGTCCTAGGGGTTTTATCTCAAAACCAGTTGTTTGCTAAACTTTCTAAATGCACCTTTGGGTGTAAGGAAGTGGAGTATTTGGGGCACATCATTTCCAAAGAGGGGGTCAAGGCAGATCCAGCCAAGATTGCAGCCATGGTAGAATGGCCCGAACCTAAGAACCCTAAGTCCTTAAGGGGATTTTTGGGTTTGACGGGTTATTATAGAAGATTTGTGAAAGGATATGGTGGAGTGGCATCTCCTCTAACTGCACTACTGAAGAAAAACTCATTCCAGTGGAATGAAGATGCTGCCAAGGCCTTCACTGCACTAAAAAAAGCCACGGTAACACCTCCAGTACTTGCCACACCAGATTTTGCAAAAATCTTTATTGTGGAGTGTGATGCATCCAAAGGAGCCCTAGGAGCTGTTCTAATGCAAGAAGGGAGACCAATAGCTTATCTTAGCCAAGCTTTGAAGGGTAAGAATCTATTTTTGTCTACTTATGAAAAAGAATTTTTGGCTCTTGTGTTGGCAATACAGAAACGGAGACACTATCTTCTAGGACACAAGTTTGTGGTCAGAACTGACCAGCAGGCCCTAAAGCATCTTCTGGAGCAGAAGGTGGGCACTCCCTTTCAACAAAGGTGGATTACTAAACTACTTGGGTTTGATTTCAGTGTAGAGTACAGGAGTGGCAAGGGAAACAAGGCAATAGATGCCCTATCCCGCTTGCCAGATAGTGAAAACCTAGAAATGGAGGTTATCCAAGGACAAGCCCAAGCCATAAGCTGTTAACATATAATGTCATACTTTGTATGCTTTATATATTTTGATGATAACAATAAAAAGAAAATGGACTAATAATATGCTTGGATGAGATTAAGTTATAAACAGGTATTATACAAAGAATACATCAACAAGCATAATGGAGTACACGAAGAAATCACTCCAGGAAGTCCAAGATGCAAGCAAGTGAACACTTAGAATAAGTGTTCATTTTAGTGCTTTATGTAAATTTCAATTTCTAACTTGATAGCACAAATTAAAATGAACTCACACACTTCACATTGCATGCATTAAAAGGATTTGATGATTATAAGATTAAGTCATAATCAATCGGTTCAAGAAATTCAGAAAAGATAATTTGTCAAAATAGAGTTTCTGCATGAACCGGTCGACCGCTTGAGTTATCCGTTGTGAACCGGTCGACCGCCTGAGGTGTCTGCATGAACTGGTCGACCATTTAGGTTACCAAGTGAACCGGTCAACTGCTTGGAAGACAAATTGCCTTTCGAGCTGAACCGGTCGACCGCTTGGTTTATCCGTTGTGAACCGGTCGACCGCTTGGAGACAAATTGTCTTTCGAACTGAACCGGTCGACCGCTTGGGTTATCCGTTGTGAACTGGTCGACCGCTTGATATGACAGTTGCACTAAAACGGCTAGAAACGGCTAGTTTCTTTTTGAAACCTATAAATAGGCCTCTTAATTGCAAAATTAAGAACACACAACTTCTATATCATATAGTGAGGCAATTAGTAGTGCATAAACACCTTCATATCATCAATCCTCATTAATACTCATATTTTTGTTTAAATCTTCATATCCTAACACAAAGAGTATTTCTCATTCTCACTACACTTAAACACCTTCAAATATTCTAAGTGCTATTAAGTGAGATAAAGAGATCATAGATCTTGATTTGTAATATCCACATTACTGAGAGTGTATTGTTGTTTTACAAAAACAATCCTTATAAAACTCTTGAGAGTTGAGTATAAAACTCTTGATATTGGTGAGGGAACATCACTAAGGAAAAATCTTGAAGAGGGCATATCTTCAAGTGGTGTAAAAGTCTTGGTGTGGATTCATCAAGCGGGAATTGTAATCTTGTTACTTGGACTAGTAAAAGAGTACAATACTCAAGTACGGGTTGGAACTTGAGTCGTGGATGTAGGCTTGCCGAACCACGTTAAAAACCGAGTTAGCAATCTCTCTCTCTTATCTATTTACTTTAAAGTAATTAATTTTAAAATTGCATTAGTTATTATATTTACACCTAATTCCCCCCTTAGGTGCATAGTTGTCTTAATCCGTGAACAACATAGATTTCGATTTATGACTTTCTATTGAAAATGGACCTCATAGACCACTTAAAATCGAAAATGGTATTGATATTCCGAAAAGCATGATAGAATATACTAACCTAGATAAAAGATTACTTTCTATAGATGCTAAAGCAATGAACACTTTATATTGAGCATTAAATAGAAGTGAATTTAATAGAATATCTTCTTGTTACTTGGACTAGTAAGGGAGTACAATACTCAAGTACGGGTTGGTACTTGAGTCGTGGATTTAGGCTTGCCGAACCACGTTAAAAACCGAGTTAGCAGTCTCTCTCTTATCTCTTTACTTTAAAGTAATTAATTTTAAAATTGTATTATTTATTGTATTCATACCTAATTTCCCCCTTAGGTGCATAGTTGCCTTAATCCTTGAATTACATAAGCTTGGTCAATGTTCAATGGTGGGAGAATCTATCCAAAAGTTATGACCAAGACCCCCAGTTGAAGGAGTTAATAAGCAAATACAATGCAGGCCAACTAGACCCACTCAAGTTTCAGTTCAAAAGAGGGTTGATGTTTTATAAAGGCAGAATTCACTTGGGATCTATGAAGGAACAACAGGAGCAAATTATGACACACTTTCACAACAGCCCTACAGGAGGGCATACTGGGTCACATACATAAGACACATTCTAGACTGAAAAAAGAGTTCTTTTGGCATGGAATGAGGAAGCACATAAGGCAGTTCATCAAGGAGTGCGAAATATGTCAAAGGCATAAATCTGATAATCTTAAACCAGCAGGGTTGCTACAACCTCTGCAAATTCCAAGTCAGGTATGGACAGATATCAACATGGATTTTATTGAGGGGTTGCCTATGTCTAAGGGTTACAATGTGTTGCTTGTGGTGGTGGATAGGTTCAGCAAATATTGTTATTTTTTACCACTAATTCATCCATATACAGCAGCAACAGTGGCAAAAACATTCATGGATAACATATTTAAATTGCACGGAATGCCTAACAGAATAGTTAGCGATCGTGATGCAGTGTTCACAAGCAGATTTTGGCAGGAAATTTTTCAGTTAAGTGGCACTAAATTAATCATGAGTTCAGCATATCATCCTCAGTCCGATGGACAGACATAAATTATAAATAAATGGGTTGAGGGTTACCTACGGTGTTTCACCAGTGACCGACCCAAGGATTGGGTTAGCTAGTTACCAATGGCAAAGTGGGCGTATAACACATCAGAGCACTCATCAACTGGATTCACTCCATTTGAACTAGTTTATGGCCGAGAACCACCACCCCTTCTTCCTTATGAACCAGGAACTACAACTGTGCAAGCTGTGGAAACTGAACTTAAGGACAGAGGGCACATCCTTGCACTTGCACGGGAAAATCTGCAAGAAACACAACTGAGAATGAAGAATTTTGCAGATAAGAAAAGAACTGAACGAGAGTATGAAATTGGAGACTGGGTGTACCTGAGATTAAGGCCATATCGACAGATGACCGTCGTCGTGAGGAGGAATTTGAAGCTAGCTCTGAAGTACTTTGGACCCTTCTAAATCGTTCAAAAAATCGGCATCGTTGCTTACAAGCTCGATCTGCCTCACGGGTCAAAGATCTACCCCGTGTTTCATGTGTCATATCTCAAGAAGAAGGTGGGAGATCGGGTGAACCCTAACCCGAAGCTACCAACCATGATGGATGATGGAACCCTAGCACCCGAACCAGAAAAAAATGTAGATCGGCGACTCAAGAAGAAAGGGAACCTTGCTAGAGTTGACCTCTTAGTCCACTGGAAAGGGTCTGACGTGGACGACACCACGTGGGTCGACGCTGACGACCTACGTCAGCACTACCCAGAACTCGTGGACGAGTTCTGCTGAAGAGGACGGCTATGTTACACGCCCAGAAATGAAGAGAAGAATTAGGGATTTTCACTTATAAAGGGGGGACCCGGAAACAATTAATAATTGTTGTAGGGGGGCCAGATGCAATTATCTTTATTTCAGTCCAAGGACAATATTTTTTAATTATGCATTTAAGTCTGTAATGGGGGGTTTACGTTTCAGTATTTAATTTCATGGTCAGTTTACGTGAGTGGGGAGTTAATTAAGAAAGTGAGTAGTTAATTGATGGAGGAATCAAGCAATTTTTGTATTAAGATCAATTCTCTTGTGGAGGTTACTAGCTCCTTCAATTGCCAGATATCAATTTCAATTACAATCCATTATTCCGAAAATTATCCCAATTTACAGCAATTAAACTAGATTCAAATCAGGCTTCTAACACACAGGAATGTATTTCTCTTTGAGATATTTTTTTGTTAAATCTGTCCTTTTTTGTGATTTTTGAATATTTTTGAAGTTTGTTGAACCATCTGAGTTCGTTGACTTGATTCTCGGTGTTTTTTGGACTTCGGTTTGATTTTCTTCCTCCGGGCAGAAGATGAAATGTATTTTTTGAATAAGGGAATTTGGGTTTTGATTCTTTTTTATTATAAAAGTATGGGTATTTGAAAAAGAAAAACGAAGTATGTTTTTTAGGAAGGGTGTTATGAGCCTTAGGGACACTTGTTAGCTGGGAGAGAATCATGAGGAAAGCATCGCAGGACACATGGCTTGCTGGGTGTTAATCACGAGGACAGGATCAGGCGACACATGGCTGTGGAAAGTGTGGCAGGATGATCAAAACGTGGCAAATGCAGTTGTGTTATTTAATTCAGTATTTTATGTGTTTTATTTTATGTATTTAATTAGAGTAATGGGTAGTTTAAAAGGGGAGGTTATGGCCATGACCTGGGGCAGCTGAATTTCCAATTTGTATTTAAAGAACCGTTCAATTAATGAAAGGGACTATCGAAAACCCAAAAACATTGCTAAGTGCAAAAGAGGAGGCCCTGGAGTCTAAATAATCCAGAATTATCCAATAACCATTAATACATTTAACCATTAGAATCAGGCGCGTAACAAGTGGTATCAGAGCACCTTTCCGACGACCATGGCTGAAGGTACTAGAATGTCCCAACTATCTGAAACAGTGAAGCAATTACAAGAAGTAACTAAGGGATTGACAGAAGAACAATCCAAACAAGGGAAGCTCATGGAAAAGGTATTACAGCAACTCAACAACATGACATCTAACTTTGACAGCCTAGTCCAGGTTACCAACAGGAGGAATTCCGGAGAGGGTACTTCTCAAACTACAAGGGTTCATGCTAATCCCTTGTTTGAAGGTCACGGGGGAATTCAGGCTCGCTCACTACAGCTGGATTTTCCACACTTCGATGGGGGTGATCCTGAAAGCACAACAGTTTTTTAATTATTTCAAGACACCAGATGCCCACAAAATGGAGATTGCCTCTTTCCACATGGGGGGTAAGGCACTCACTTGGTATCAATGACTAAGAGACTCAAGTCCTACATCAACATGGGAAGAATTTGTGGAGGCTATCCGCATCAGATTTGGACCCTCATGTTATGAAGATCCAGTAGGTGCATTCACCAAATTACGACAAGGAGGGAGTGTAGAAGATTACCAGACAAAATTTGAGGTCTTGTCTAACAAGATCAGTGGCTTAGGAGAAGATTTCCGCATCAGCACCTTCTTAAGTGGCTTGAAAGATGAACTGCGCATCACGGTAACCATGTTCAAACCCTCTACACTTGCAACAGCATTTGGACTAGCGCGCTTGCAGGAGGAAGAAGTCAATGGAAAACAATATCCCTATAGAAGCAACCAAACACCAATTACCCTTCTCAATTCTACATCCGAAATACCACCAAAAACACCCACACCAAACTCTTTCATCAGACCACCAGACCCACAACCACAACCAGCCCTTAGGCTGCCAGCACCTCAAAGAACCGAACCTACATTCCAAAGAAGAAACACATACCCAGTTAGAAGAATAAGCCCAGACCAAATGCAAGAGAGAAGAGAAAAGGGGCTGTGTTATTTCTATGATGAGAAGTTTCATGCAGGTCACAAGTGTAACAGGCCAAGATTGTATCTATTAGAAGGGCTGGAGTTTGAATCAGATGAAGAATGGAGAGGGGAAGACGCCGACAAGCTGCGATGATCATACCCACAGCTCGTGGACGAGCTGTTCTAAAGAGGGAGGTTGTGTTATGAGCCTTAGGGACACTTGTTAGCTGGGAGAGAATCATGAGGAAAGCATCGCAGGACACATGGCTTGCTGGGTGTTAATCACGAGGACAGGATCAGGCGACACATGGCTGTGGAAAGTGTGGCAGGATGATCGTGGCAAATGCAGTTGTGTTATTTAATTCAGTATTTTATGTGTTTTATTTTATGTATTTAATTAGAGTAATGGGTAGTTTAAAAGGAGAGGTTATGGCCATGACCTGGGGCAGCTGAATTTCCAATTTGTATTTAAAGAACCGTTCAATTAATGAAAGGGACTATCGAAAACCCAAAAACATTGCTAAGTGCAAAAGAGGAGGCCCTGGAGCCTAAATAATCCAGAATTATCCAATAACCATTAATACATTTAACCATTAAAATCAGGCGCGTAACAAAAGGAATCAAGTTTTTGGTTTTTGATGGGTTTTTGGATTCAGGATGTTGATTTTTTTAATTATTATTTATTAAGACCACGGGGGTTTTGATTTTCGGCTACTAGGTGTTTGCACAGTGCAGGGAAAACAACATTTGTGAAAAGGCATCTGACTGGCGAGTTCGAGAAGAAATATGAGCGTACGTTTTTAACTTTTGTTATTTTGATTGATTCTTGAATGCTTGTCTTAGTTGGTTTTGTAGCGTGCAATTTATGAATTAATCTATGTATTTTAGGTGAATACAGCAACTATTGGTGTGGAAGTTCATCCTTTGGATTTCTTCACTAACTGTGGCAAAATTAGATTCTATTGCTGGGATATAGCTGGTCAAGAGAAGTTTGGTGGTCTTAGAGATGGATACTAGTAACTGATTGTTTGTTTCAATTCTAGAATTTTGAAACCAAAGTGTATGGGTGTCAACTATTAGGATTTATGCAACGACGGATGATTTGGTGCTTAATTGCAAGAGTTTATCTCTCTAGGTATCCTATGTGTAATCTTTTGTGCTGATTGTGAGGTGTTACTTTTTGTAAAAGATGAAGAAAACAGGTTTTTTCCCTGCTGGTTTTTATTTTTATCGTTGATTTGTCTTCAAGATTATTGTTCATGTTCTTGTTATATTCTAGGTTTAAGGATCTTGGTTGATGTCACAGATTCCGAGTGCATGTCTTGATTTCACTTTGTTACTGTGCACACCTGAATATCTGAACAACATTTCTCTTTACATCAGTAGATCTAGTCTGTGTCAATGGATTAGTTTATATGCGTAGAGGGTTTATTCTGGATTTTAGCAAACCTTTATCTCTGTATCGGGGCCCTTTTCTATTCCTGATCCTCTTTGTAATTTTGTTTCTTGGGATGTTAAAGCCACTAACTGTATTACAATTGTACTTATGGTGCAGCATCCATGGTAATTGTGCTATCATCATGTTTGACGTTACTGCTCGGTTGACATACAAGAATGTTCCTACATGGCACAGGGATCTTTGCAGGTGTGTTAGAGTTCTTTGTTCTGATTTGAAATTAATTTAAATTCTTATGGTCAAAAGCTCATCTAATACATTTTTAATCGCTTTCTGCTGTCTAGTCTTCAGGGTCTGCGAAAACATTCCTATTGTTCTTTGTGGAAACAAGGGGGGATGTAAAGAACAGGCAGGTGAAGGCAAAGCAGGTTACCTTTCACAGGAAGAAGAACCTGCAATACTATGAGATTTCAGCTAAGAGCAATTATAATTTTGAGAAGCCATTCTTGTACCTTGCTAGAAAACTTGCTGGGTAAAAAATTATCATCATTTCAATCTGAATGCTTTCACCCTTTTGTAATTTCTGCTGACGCTAAGTGATAATATTTGGGATTGTTTTGTGACTGTAGGGATCCTAACTTGTATTTTGTTGAGACTCCTGCCTTGGCTCCCCCAGAAGTACCTATCGACCTTGTAGCACAAGCACAGTAAGTATTTTGTGCTGTTTAAGATTAGCCATCCTTTATCAGTCTTTTGTTCTCTCTTCCCCATGGATATTTACAAATCTGCATGCACATTATGTGCATTGTTTATACAAGAACCCATAATACAGGAATATCTCAGATATAATAAAAAATAACTTACGTTAGACGCTCAATGTTGAGCAAGTGTACAAGAGGTCTGGTGGATTCTTTTTCTTTACATAGTTGATACACCAAATTGTCCACGTTTTATCTCTTTACATCCTGTCATTTATATTCATATCATCAGTTTATTTTTAACCTTTGATCTTGCTCCCTGTATTTTCAATAGGCATGAGGCTGAACTTGCTGCTGCTGCTAGCCAGCCTCTTCCAGATGACGATGATGACGCCTTTGAGTAAATATATTAGAAGAGACATGGTCCTTGTTGGGATCTGAGAGGCTTTGATTGCATGGTTTTGAGGATATGTATTTCTATCCCTAGACTAGCATGAGCCTAAACTGAATGATTTCAGGTCTATCACTGACCTGTTCGTTTTGAGTTGCCCATTCATCATTTTGCAGGGAGTGTCTTGCTCTATTTATACCCTCCTTTTTCATGCTCTACTAATCTACGCAGGATGCTCCTGGTGTTGCGGTGTTCTTGAATTTTTTATAGCGTTGTGCTGATTAGTGAGTGATTAATAAACCACCACTTCTTGGTTGGTTGCAAGTGATGTGATCAAACCACCATTTTATAGGCTAATACAGTAAACGAAAACCTAGAGGTTGTTAGAGTGACTTCGGATATGTTGTGACCCTCATCCTTAAAGCTTCCTGATTGACTTCAATTTAAAGGGATTCAAAACATGTTGTGAGTGAATGACTAGAAGTTGGTGTTAATTTTTGACAAGACAACCATCTAGTTTCAATTTAGGCTATTGAACCCCTAAGATCCCTCCATCTAAACTCAACCCCATTTTTCATTGTTTGTAACTTTTACAAGCTAGAGTAGGCCTGTCAGATTTCAAATTTTCAAAGAAGCCAGCAAGTGTCTAGCTGTTTCTACTGGGCAGAAAACTGTTCGTCCTGGAATGATATTGATTCATCTCTCAAAAACTACAATCAAGACTCTTTACTTGCATGATTTCTCATCAATGCTCAAAATTCAAGCATTTCTAGTGCTTTAATGTCAAAGGGCATTGGAAGATCACCACTCACCAAGCATTCATGTCAAGAACACTTGAAAAACTTCAATTTATTTTGCTGAAAATAGTAAGAAACACCCCACTATCGTAAAATCACAACCCCACTACTATAGACCACGTACCCTGATATTAATAATATATACTCTTGTTTTTCTTGATAAAATGCCAAAAACTCACCCTTAAAAACCCCTGCCTGCCTCCCTGCCTCTCTTGTACAACAAAAATAGTATAAACCTGACCTTGTAAATATTCATACATCCAATCACTTGATAACTTAATAATCAGTAACCTTAATTAGCTTTTAATGATTCATGTTCCTCGGAGACTCAACAGCTTGATATCATCAATTACAGGTCCACATAGAGAAGAGAAATCATCGCTCCTCATGGTGTAAAATGTGCTGTAGAACATGATTCTTGTTCTGCTAGAAACAGCAGCAAACTTAAGCTCTGCACGCTTAAATCCACCTTTACCCTTCGACTCGTACGGGACTTTGAGGGTGTCCTTGCCGGCAAACGCCTCGACAACCATCGACCCTTCACATGAATTGCTGGCATCTCCGACTGCGAATGAGAGGGCATAGGTTTTTCCGATCACGGTGCGGGCTACCTGTGCAATGGCGCTTTCTTTGCCTGCTACAAGCTCCACCGCACGCCGTCCTTGAGGAACTGAAAAATGTTCTACATCTATGTATTTAACAGCTTTGAGGGATTCAACCATCCAGCCAGGGAGCGGAGAGTGCTTATCTTCAATGTTGGGGGGGATTAGGACACCCCAGGTCGTGTTGGGAAACACATATGGACCCTCTTCGAAACCACCGTTTTTCAGTATGTTTTCTGCAAAATATATCATAAAATAGCTTAACTCAACATTTTGGTGCTTTTAGCAGGACACGACAACTAGGAACCATGTAAGAAATGGAGTGGGACCCAAGCTTTAAGTAGTCGTCATTGAATACAAGGCTCTGCATAGGTCAAGTTGCAATCTGCAGACTGCAAGTTAAGCATCTTAATGTCTGAAATTCATTGAATCGAGTTAATTATAGCTAGTTACCTCTAGGACTCTTTCATTGACAGAACTTGCAGGCTAACATTTTCAGAGCTGAATTTAAGACTACCTATACTGTTCTCCAATCTTTTTCTCTACCTGGACCATTGTCCTCTTCATTATCTAGTCATTTTACTTTCCTATACTTGTCCCCTGGTGAAATGGACAAGAAAATCAGTGGTACCAGATTTCTATACTTCAAAGGTCAGTCCATAAATATTGTAGGGCAGCTGGGGAAGATAATCCTTGAGTGCCCTGCTACTCACTTACCAACTAGGGAAGAATTGTAGGTCTCTCCGTTTGTCATTTCTCTCGCTAATTGCAGTGGCATTGAGGCACACAATTCAATGAGGACCCATTAACTTGAAATCAACAACTAGTCCTAGATTTCTGTACACTTCTTGATGATTGATGACTACCAACCCACAAGTCTGATGCGTAGGAAATTTATAGAAAACTTACTATTTGTTGGTCTAGGAGGATATAAAGATCTAATTGCTACGGAGTCAATAAGTGGACCGCAAGCAGGATCTTCTTCAACTCCAGGATTGTGAATTACAAACTCAACTAGACTGAACAGGGCTTTAAATGCCCAAGCATATGAGTCCCATCCATTGCTGCTATACATTGTCTGCATTGGCAGCACGCCCCACTCAGGAGAAACTGAAATGTTCAATGTTTCCTCTTGAGCACAAGTTCTAGCTGCACTGAATGTGATTGAATAGTACATTCCTTTAGTAAGATTCAGTGTTTGCTTGATCGACGCCTCATTTCCAAGCCTCACTGCATAGGCTCCTTCCGGCACCACCAGCAACATGTCCCCCTGTTTCTGGCCTGATTTGATGTACTCCACGAAACCTGAAATTTCCCATTTCGGTAATGCATAGCGTCCGACCATCTCTGTTCCTTTCATGTCCGATTGCTTCGGGCTAAGCTCGAAGTTGCCATTCTCTACTAGCCCTGCATCATGATGGACAAGTCGAAATTCTTGAGAAAATATACTGCAAAAAACTTAAAAGACCATGGTTTTCAGTTTAAAAAACACAATTCTTTTTAGTACAATGATGGAGGTGGAAAACGTGGATCTAACTAAAATATTTTGGTGAAGGTATAATAAGAGTGGCGTGCTTAAGTTCTATATATATATATATATATATATATATATATATATATATATATATATATATATACCGAGGAAGAATTTAAGGATCATGTGCCTCACTGGCGCAGCCTGGAATGCCAGCCGTGAAGTGTGCCCTCTCTGCTTTCTACAGCAGATGGACTATACTTGAAGCAAAACCAAACAAATTAGAAAAATCGGTATTTTGAGACTCTGTTTTTTAACATCTTCATCACTGCAAGACTCGAAATCTCTACATTTAGCTGAAACAAACTGTGTGGCTAAGCCATTTATAAGGTCAAGAATGTTGAAAAAAGATGAATTAGCACTGATCAAGCACTGCTCTAGAGACCAGATTCTACCATACATGGTGCAAAATTTATTAATCAGGACCGATATGATTTGAATGACCCTTTAATGCACCGAACAAATTGAATGAAACACATTCAAGGGACAAATCTGTGAAGACATTCGCAAGTGTTTTTGAAGTTTCAAGCTTTTTTACCATCAATGAAAGAGAAGGCAGAGTGGCAGGTGGCGAGCAGCAGCACCGACAGCAAGGCGGCTCCTCTCATTTCAAGTCTCATGGGAAGAAGGAGAAGAGGAAGAGAAGAAGGCGTGAATTATTGCAGAGAATGGAGAGAGCATGGGCTTAAATGCATGGTGCGAGACAAGAAGGCCCCTGGATTTGAGAGAAATAACAAAAGTGACACCATGATGGTATCTACTATCTTCACGTTGCCTTTTCTAATGACGAGAGCAGAAATACTTTTTATGATATAAATGCTGACGTGTCTCGACAAATGCTGTTCGTGGTCACATGGTCTCACTTCCCATACTGGTGCAGTCCTCGACATTTCCTTTCAGCCAAGTCCCTCTTTGTTTCATGAAAAGTTTTTATTATTATTATTATTAAAAAAAAAATACTTTTTATTAATTAAAAGTAATTAGTTTAGTTTCTAGAATAGTATTTTTCTATTTTCTTTTTTATTGGTTAGATTTAGTTTTTATTGTTTTTTATTTGAAATAATTTATTAGTTTAGATTTTTTTCTCCTCAATTTCATCCTATAACTTTTTATTTGTAGATTTGGCTCTTATTCTTTTAATAAACTTGAAAATAAAATTAAAACATTAATAAATTATTTTCTAGCTTATTTTTCATGGTATAATTAAACATTGAAAAATACTTTTCAACTAATTTTTCATGACACTACTATACATCATGTAAATCTTAATTTTACTATGTAAAAATTAATATCTTAATCATTGGAAGAATTAATTGGATCTCTTAATATACGAAATAACTACCCTGTCGTAGAAATTGGCAGAATTTAATAA
The DNA here is from genome assembly GCA_032356905.1 of Salix exigua. Classification (NCBI taxonomy): domain Eukaryota; kingdom Viridiplantae; phylum Streptophyta; class Magnoliopsida; order Malpighiales; family Salicaceae; genus Salix; species Salix exigua. The sequence goes on from CM063605.1 coordinate 3,106,009, forward strand.
ATATAAATGCTTTTGAATTCCAAAAGGGTTTTTAATTTAATTTGTTGGTCAAATGTGAATATTTAAGCACACTAAATAGTATCATTAAGTAATATATTTATAAGAACAGTTTTCACGATAACATGAATATTTAATTAATATGGTTTCTAATTCTATTAAAGCTCTATTAATGATATTTAATTTCATACAGTTAATTAAATTCAAAAAATGCTAGGTTTGTTAATATTTTTTCTAGTGTAATGTTTTTTTATTTTAATTATATAGAAATTGGTTTAATATGAGTCGATTAAATTGACAAGTTTAACAACAACCCAAATAATCGGTAAAAACATAGTTTGACTCAAATAAATATTTAAGATTATATATATTGATATAATAATATATTAAATCGATTTGGATCAACCTGAGTTAATATGCCAATTTGAATTTTAGGTTATGAGATCATGGTAGCTTTATAAAAAAACAAATTAAAATAAATCATGAAATCAATTTTCAATAGTTTAAATGTTAGAACGATGAAATTGAAATCTTGGATTAATGTTCTAAACCTACAACCCATATCATGGAACCAAAATAACCCAATAAAAAACAAATTAAAATAAATAAATAATGAAGTCTAATCTCTAAAAACCTAAATATTGAAAGATATATTTGAAATTAAAAAACAAACAAACAAAGAACAACTCTAGTTCTCCTTGGTTAATTATTAAATTCATGACCTGAGTCATATGATGATAATATCTTGATAAAAATTAAACTAAAACAAATTATAAAGTTTCAATTTCAATAAAATCAATATTAAAGAATAGAGTTAAAACATAGATTAAAGAAAAAACACTATTTATTTTGTTGTTAATGTGCAGGAGATCCTTAGAATATAAAACAAACCATTCATTTCGGAATTAAATTTTAATTGTTAATTTTTATTTATCAGTAAACCAATCACTTTGACATTATAAATATTAAATTTTGATATGCTTATTAGATCAAGATATATTTTATTGCTATAGGTAAACAAGCAACCACCTAACCGATTCAATCAATTAATTGAGAGTTATTTTTAAAATCAGAAATACATCAAAAATATTTTATTTTTTATTTATTTTAAATTATTTTTGATATCAATACAATAAAATAATCTTAAAGCACTATTTACTTTTAATTTAAAATAAAAATAATAATTTGTTTTCAAAAACATTTTTAAAATCAATACCAAACACTCTAAAACTTCTCCAAGTTCTTTTTTTCCCATATTTTCTTGAAATCTTTAGTATTCTTAGTCAACTCAAATGTCTCCTAGTTCTTATGAAATAAGGCAGGTCTTGTCTCTTTTGTCAACTTTTCAATATTTTTTATGCCTTAAAACCTTGGTGAACGTCTTACAAAGTTTTAAACTTGGAATAGAGTTTGGTCTATACAAAAGAAGGCAAAACATAAAGTCATTTGATCCAATGTTATCAATCCGTCCCGCTCCGGCCGGAACGGCCGGAACGTTCCGTTCCATTTATAAAAAGGGGACAAAACGGCGTCGTTTTTATCCCGGTTTTAATTCCGATCCGTTCCGAAATTCCGCCAAATTCCGCTGAACGCCTGCTTCGCTCGGGTTTAAAATCTATTTTTTTTATTTTTAAAAATTATTTTTGACATCTATACATCAAAATAATTTAAAAACACCAAAATATTTTAAATAAAAAAATCAAATTTTAATTATGCTTGTTAAATTAATATTTTATTTTTTTCCATATATAAATAAATATATATAATTAATTATATATGAACAGTATGACACCGAAACGGAACACCGAAACGCTCTAAAACCGGGACGTTCCGCTCCAATCAAAAACCGAACAACGACCGAACGGTATTGATAACTATGATTTGATCAACCACACCCTTTTTATTATTATTATTTGTAACTCGAATGAAAAAAGAAGGTTATCATCTATTATTTTTAGCATCAACAAAGTGTTAAACTTGAATATATATGAGTTTGATGAGCTATCAAATTTATTATTTTCGGGTTCAATTAGACAACGTGTACAAGTATATATAAGTCTAGTAAGTTGTTCAACCTTCTATGCTCCTTTCAACTTCAAAAGAATTTTCATTTTTTTTTTTATAAAAATCTGATTTAGAAATAATAAAGAGAGTAACTTCATGGGTTATAAAAGGAATAGTATAATCCCCATAAAAGAAATTCATTTATCTTTCACGACGGATGCCATATGTATATATTTAGAATTTTTTAAATGATGAGCGACTTTTCTCTTAAACAATATTGGTTTAATCTCAAGGAAAAATATTTTTTACAAGTATCAAACATGATTTACCCGTTATATAAAAATAAATAAAAACAAATCAAAATGAAAATTAACTAGATATTAACAAAAACAACTAAACCGTGTGGGGAAAGCACTCGTAACTCCCATGCATAACATCGTGGATTGCTAAAGCTCCGAACAAAAGATCGTGTTCAGTTCATGTCACAAGATCCTATCTGTCCCCTTTGCTCTCAGGATAATGAATCTCATCAGCACCTACTTTTTTAATGGAATTGGTCAGCGCAACTTTGGAATTTTATCAGGTCCTGGCTGAGGATTAATCAGCAGACGATGTCTTTAAGTAGCGCGGTTAGTGAGCTCAACACGGGGGGGCATAGCATGGAGATCAAGTTAAGGCGGATTTCGTTAGGTATTACAGTATACTTAATTTGGGAGGAGAGTAATAATCGTGTATTCCGCTCGAATCCATTATCGGTGGGTAAAAGTTTTCAGAAATTTCAGGTATTGTTCTATACCATCTTTCATTTCCGAGAAAAGGACCACCTCAATTTGAATTTTGGGTGACGATCTTGATCTGCCTTGGAGTTAATGCTCGGTTCATTATGAGGAAGCTGTCTTCGGATTGCTAGACTTCGGGGACCGATTGTGTCTCGCCCAAACTTTTCGTTGAGTCGATGCATGTAAAATGGGTTGTCTCCAAGTTAGGATGAGCTTTTAGGGGCTTTATTGTATTGTTGCTTTCCTAGGGCCATTGTTTCGCGATAAAGGAGCTTGTTTCCTTTTTCGTTTTGTTTGTTGTTCTCACTGAGATTTCTCGATCTTGTGTATTTTTTTTTCTTTTCTCTTAATATACTTTCATTTTACCAAAAAACACTGTGGATTGCTATAATGATTTTTTTGTTTCATCTTTTTTGTTTCTTACTTTTTTCTTGCTTTTTGTTTTTTCCTAATTACTTTTTTTTCATTTTTCTCAATGAAATATTTTTTTCTCTTTTCTGACTTATATATATATATATATATATATATATATTGTTTTCACTTTCTGATTACATTTTTTCTAATTTTTTTCTCAATAAAATATTTTTTTACTTATATATATATATTATTTTTCTTCTTCTTATAATCATTATAATCAGAGTGTAGGCTAGTACAATATATAAATCGAATAGCAGCCCATCATTCTCCAAAAGGTAAGAAATAAACAAAGACCCTCCAAGAATGCCTGATGTGCCCAAAGCCCAAAAGACCAAAAAGCCCCGGGATGCAAACAAAGAGGTGCATGTAGTGTTAAGAAGATGATCCAAGTTTAAAGAAGTGAAAGAAACATGCCACGAGGAAGTGGACCAGCTGAGCAGGAGGAGTGGAGGGACCCGGAAGAAGATGGCAGGGATAAATCCTCTAGTCTTTATTATAAAATTTTAAAATATATATTTTTCTTTTTAATATCAATATTTTAAAATTATAGAAAAATGTTTTTCAATTTCAAATATTTTAGAATGCATCTAATCATAATTATTTTCTTAAAAAACTATCTGCCTGAAAATCAGCTGCCCAATAACGTCAAGCAAACTACTCATCCAAATTAACGCATGCGAGTAGGACTTATTACTTCAGTTTTTTTTTAATCAAATATCTTGATTCACAGAATCCTAAATTTAATAATTATATAAATTTTTAACAATTATTATATTAATAATCATAAATCTCGAATATGAGACAAGAGCAAAACTTTTAATTACTAGCTCTTGCCACTGAGCATTGGTTTATTCGGTATTTGAAAATATGTTTGGAAAACATTTTTAAAAGAATTAATTTTTGTTTATTTTAAATTATTATTTTTAAATGTTTTTAGATAATTTTAAGTATTAATATCAAAAATAATTTTTAAAAATAAAAAATATTTTAATATATTTTTGAAATAACAAAATTTAAAAAACAAACTTATCTGCAATTTTACTTCACTGATCGTTGAGAGTATGGTTACGATAATTTTCAAAATACTTTTCATATAAATATATCAAAATAATATTTTTTATTTTTAAAAATTATTTTTAACATCAGTATATTTAAATAAAAATGAAATTTAGCCAAGGCGGTGGTCAAGCCGCAGGAGGGACCCCTGTCCTCTTCCTTTTTGGATATATTTTTCTTTCATCTCTCTCTCTATACGGTCCAAAAATTCAGATCTACGTAGTTTGCACTGGATTTTAGGGCTATGCCCTAGTTTTTGGTTCTTACCAGCATACTTTTTATGTATTATTTGGTTGTTCAAGGTTTATGTTCTTGTCGGCTGGTTTGGGCATTGAGAAATTAAACAAAAAAACAAAATGAAAGGTTTGATCCAATAACCTTTCTTCTTCTTGAACCTACCGACCTAATAATTTCTTTCTAGATGGGAGGAAACTTATCTCCTATAAAATATATTTTATGGATACATTGAGGAAATAAATCTTGTTTATTTTAGATTCTTACAAAAATACACACTGACTCAAATTCAGATCCGCTCAGAATCTCAATTTTTTGATTCGAGATCTTAATTTTTTGATTCGAGATCCACTCAGAATCTCAATTTTTACCATCATACCACGCCCTTGGAGACCATCCCAATAATTTTTGCTACCATGGAACATGGATTCTGTATATGGACATAGTTTTGATTCGATGAGTTCACTCAATAATTTAGGTTTTGTTCGATATTATATTTTAAAAGTGTTTTTGAAAAAAAAAAATATTATTTTAAATTTTTTTTAATGTTCTTAAATCATTTTTATATGTCAAAAATATTTTTTTTAAAATATTTTAAAAACACAACTTCAATCACTAAATAATTGAATTGAGATGCGGGTCTGAAACTGCAGAAACCAGAACATCAACAAGCTCAAAGTCATGCACCGATCCCTTATTTTCTGGTGTTAGAGTCCCAAAATTTGGACACGATTCCTCAATCTTATCATCAGATAAGCTGCAATGATCTTTTTTTTTTCTTGTTTTCTTGCTCCAGATTGGAAGGATAGGGCTGCAGAATGACTTGGATCATCATCGGATCCAAAAATGTGGACGTCAAGCTGGAGTTCGGTTCTGTAATTTACAGACCTCGGGACTTCTACCCCTGTGAAGTGTATCCGAACAGGGCTCAATAAACAGCAGAATATAACGATAATATTAAAAAATTATTATTTTAATATATTTTTAAATAAAAAATAATTTAGAAAACAACCGATGATGTATATCATTGTTTCTTATAATTTTTCAAGATAACAGCAGGGCAAGTGGGGTGGGGAGGAAGAATTAAAGGAGACGCTAGCCGGAGATCATATCCCGGCGAATAAGAAGAAAACAGTACGGTGATCGGCTGCCCACGTGACTTGCATTTATTATTATTGTCCGGTGATAAGTTTCTGAAAACGACCCCTTCCTGGAAAGAGGGCTCTCGCCCTCTCTTACTACTCAATTATTTTTTTATTCTATTTTGAAATTCACCCATAGACAATAAATATTCAGCTCCATTTTTCTGTGAAAATCATGCTATGTTTTAAATATTACACGTGGTTATGATTTTAAATAGTTTAAGCCAATCCTTAAAAGTTGTAAATCTTTTAAATTAAAAAAATAAATTATTTATTCTTACATTAAAAGATCTCATACTAAACTAAGAAACTGTTTGAGAGGGCAGTACAACCGCCGTTTCCCTAAAATTTGAGATTTTTTTAATCTTAAATGAAATTTTTTAGTGTTTTTAAATTATTTTGATGTGCTGATATTTAAAATGATTTTTTAAAAAATAAAAAAATATCATTTTGATATATTTCTAAATAAAAAGCACTTTTAAAAGCAACCTCAACCGCCCTCCCAAACAAGCCCTAAACCTTTTGAAACCCCCATCTATTTTCTTTGCTCCTTTTCATTCTGGCCATCTTTCTTTCAATTTTACACTTCCTCAACAAATCTAAAGCAATCGTCTCTCACGTTGACCATAATGAAATGAAATCACAAAAAAAGAAGAATTAATTCGAAAAATCTAGAGTTCATAGTATTTTGTCCACGGTGTTTTTCCTATGCATTCGAGATTATAGTAATTCTTGCTTTGATCTTCGTCAAGAAAACACCATCTAGCATTCCATTAGAGATTGAAGGTCAAGCAAGTGCTTTCATCTCTATGATTGCGAAATGGAAGTTAATTGAGATGATTGATTTTAACTATCTTTGGCAATCATATGAATATACATTCATGTGGTCTCGAGGCTGACATCCCTTATTTTGCCACCAAACATTGCTTTTTCCATCCCTTTTCTTCCTACCAATGATTTTTCCCCTCAGTTTCTCTTGTCGGTGTTCATAAATGGTGATTGAAGGGGGTGAAGAAGAAGAAGAAGAAACACTTAGCAAGGACACATGAATGGATCTTCACTGATTGAAGATGGACATTCTAACAACAGACAAATCTAGCTCCAAATTTAATTTTCCACTCCCCATTGATTTTACAACCCATCCTCAGTCTAGACATTTAGATTCTTCCTGATCCTGAGATGGTGAACTTCACAGGCCTACATTTTCGAGGCTGTACTTCGATCTATATGGGTGACCTTTTATGAGGAGCTTCCTCTTCTTGTTATAACTTGTGAATCGTTACACCTGCAAATTACTTTTACCATTTTTAAAAAAAATTATTTTTAATATCAACACATAAAAATAATATAAAAATATCATTTTTTTAATTAAAAAAATAAAAATATTTTTATCAAAAACACTAGAAGTACCCAACACCCCATAATAAGGGTGTCTGTAGTGTCCACGAGACAAGAAGGAAGGTGGTGTTTTATTACAAGACCAGACTTCTCATCAAAGCGGGGGTACATCTCATCACATGGACATGTTCATTTGCAGGAAGGAATAATACCTCAAGGAGACAGAAGGTTAGCGGAAAAGGACGTGTATCTATCATACAGCACGAGAACAACCTTGGCTCTCCACTTGGCAAGTTCTTGTCCAATCAGAATGACATATATTGAATAGTTTTTTCTTTTTTGGCCTTCACGTACAATTACCATACAAAAACAGCTATGGCCGACCTTCGGATGATGCAGCCACATGGAGCTAAATGGGATTTGTAAAGATAACTTGACATGTGGGTCTACAGGGCAATATTATTGTACCAGACACCAGCTACTAATGGCACTGTAATTCTTCCATTCATTTCTTTTTACTGTTTGAGAGGACAACAAGCAGTCACCTCAACTAATCAACTAATTTCCCGGTGTCAAAAATCAGCTATTGCAGAATGCAATCGATTTTGGAGGCTTGAACAGGAAGCAAATGAATTTACTCTTCTGAAATGCGGCCCAGTTTTCTTTCCCCTAGCCGCTTGTGCGTGTTTACAGGATAAAAAATAATAGACAGAAAACAGCACCATGAACTATTCAAATATAAGATCCACCAAAGAAGCCTAAAACACTGGTCTAAGTATTGGGGTTAGAGAAAGGACTAAATCATTCCTATGAGAATTGAACCACTGTCCTTTAGCTTTCAAATTTCCTCCATGTGCCATGTACAAAATTGAAACATGAAACCATTGACTATTCTAACTTTTAACCCTAGATAGGAACGGTGTTAAGACCCTCATCTATTATACTATAGTAGCAATACAGCATAATATTCCAAAAGGTTAAAAAGAAAAAGAAAAAAGCAGGCTACTTAAATCCATTACTATAAAACGAGCACGTATCAGCTAACCTTTAGAAAGGAAGGGAGGAATTCATAACCATTAAAATGTGAACATCGAGCAATCATGCCAAGACGTTCATTCTTGACCTATTCTCTCTTTGCCGGCATCTGCGGCCATAAGGCACATATGAAATCATAAATCAGCTACAGGTAGAAGTGAGAGAAAATCTTTATTATTGCAGTTAACCATGAAATAAAAATTAAACAGAAGGGTTGATTATTGGAAAAAGTGTCCGGCAAAGACGACCCAGTGACATTTAACCACCATCATCACGAAAAGATTGGGAGAACAGCTTATCCCCTTCTGTAAGGGGAACAATCTAACATTTAGGAATAAATTTTCAACAAGCTTTACTCCATTAGAAAATGGATATGGGTGATGCTATGAAACTCAAGGAAAGGTGCGCTGGTAAAGAGGCAGAGCTCCCAAAGCCTCACGTTCTGCTCTCTCCTTCTTCACCTGCAAAAAATAATAAAAAAATTCATTTTAATACAGCTTGTGAAGCAGGATTCAGTTAATTTAAGGCAGACATTCTTCAAGAGTATCTCCAATTCAACAATTGTTTTGGCATTGTTTATGCAATTAAAAAATTTAAATCTAATCACATTCCCCAAAATAAAACAACAAATGAAAGCATTTCTACCCCAAGCTTATTTAATTCCAAAAAAAAATCTGCTAGATGATGTAAAAAACCCTCATGAAAGAAAGCAGGATAAAAATCCTGTGTAACAAAATATTGTCAAAATGTATTCAAGCTTATTCATTTGCATAAATTCTTATCTAAAATTGGATGATTGATTTACATTATGATGAAAAATGATGCCAAAATAGGCAAAAAACTGACACCAGATCTTTGTCATAACCAATTCAAATCTTAACAAATGATGTCACATAAACATCATCCGAGATAACGCATCCAGCATGCATGCAAAATCACATTCCTAACTGAAATGAGCACGTGTAATAAAGATAAAAGAAAAGCCAACTTATATGACATCATACAGGTCAAAGCAGCAGCTTGGGAACCAAACAGTTTCACAGAACAACTCCCATATCATTCAGAAGTGGTCCAGCAACAAATTGAATGAAGCTATAGATCAATAGATGAAAGACTAAAAAAACAGTAGCTTGCTTCCAATTTTAGGCAAATCCATCTATGACCAAGAAATCCATGTTATACATGATACTATTCTCTGAATATTCCTTATTTATGAAACTTAAGATAGCCTCTATACGAAGCTGATCAAATCCTCTCATTTGCTACCTTCTATTGAAAATATCCATAACATAGGAGCTGGATTAGATTCAATGCAGCAAGAAAAAAATAGCAATTGATCAATTATAAAATCAAACCATCTAGACAAACAAGAAAAGTCTGCACGAAATGGAGCACAGACACAAAACACTGAGCATACTCTTAAGTAAAACAAAGTTGAGCACCCAAAATCAATAGGACACTTCTATGGACCGAAGGATGCATGGTCCAAAAGTGAAGTCATGTCCGCACCCATCCCGATCATAATAAACTTACAGTACACATTCAGCAGTTTTAAAGGTAAACAGACTCTATAATGTTCATATAACATGAATTCACAGCACAGAGCTTCAAGTATCAGAACTTCAATAGGAGAATAACACAGCAGCATGTAATTTTGGTCCAAATATAGGATAAGAAGTTAATGTTAATGCATTAAAGATAACCTGTAGAGGAAAACCTACTCTAAATCACAGAACTACCACTATCAGAAGAGTAATTTCTTTCATTGCAGCAACATGGTCTACACACAAATTACACAACACCATTCTTTTAAGCAGTAAATCATTCGTTACTAATTTGCTAGCGAAATAAATGCAGGAGAGCAACTTGTGCATTATAAATTAAGAGTCACAGGACAAGTATGTATGGAATAGCATACATCCGTAACCATTTTTTTTTAAATACAAACACTTTGGGGTTCACCTGCAATCTACAGAGTTAAATTAAAAAGAAAGAGATCTATAAAAAATAGATAGAAATTTATTTACTTCAAACAACACTTACAAGGGTCAACATTTCTTGCAGGTAGCTCCTGAATGGTGTTTGCATTGCCTAAGAAAGTTCAACATAAACACACAAAAACCCATTAGACTTCAAATTACCATCAAATAAAACGTAATGCATATGTTTATAATCCAAATAAAAACAGAAACAACATCATCCACGACCAAATACGTTTATAATCCAACACATATGCCCACACCACCACGCCTCATCATGTAATCACACACGAACATCATCAACACATGTTCGACGAGAAATAAGTCTGAAACCATAAGATGCAGAATAAACTAAAATACCTTTTATTTTTTATTTTTTAAAAATAAATAATTCAAATATAAATACCATTAATCAAAATCAGTAAGATTCTAAGAAAATATAAATATCATTTAATAACAAAAATGTAACGGTAATTAGTAGTTAATAAATAAGTAGATAATAAACCTGAAGGTCGTCAGCGAGATACTCGTGCTTCATGGAAAGGTCCATGGCACGCTTCAGTCGCTGATTACGCGCATCGACGATCTCTCTCGGGAGCCGTTTAAGCGCCTCCTTGATATCCAGATCGTAATATGGGTCGTACAAATCATCGTATCGGAGCCCTAAATAAATCCAATTAAAAAAAAAATATAATAATTCTTTGAATTGGTAACTGATATCGAGTGAGAAAAAACTGATTAGGGTTATGAAAAAAAGAAGCAAACGGAACTCACCGTATCTGCGAAGGCGAGAGGAGACAGATTTCATGTGTTGTTTAGCGAGCCAGTTCTTTCTTGGATCTATGAACGCTTGCAGCAACGACGCCATTTTGGAAGGTTTCTATATTATCTCTCTCTTGCTTGCTGCTGCTGCAAGTTTTTCAGAGCTCTTCTCTCTCTGTTTTTTTGTTGTTCTTCTTCTTCTCAATTTTTCTGGAAGAATCGCGTAAAGTCCGCTGGAGATTTTGTTGGCCCGATTTTTAATTTGTTTATATGGGCTGAACGAGCCCATTAAAGAAAGGCCCGCATGTAATTGTTTTTGTCCATTATCTTTTCATTAAATACCATTTCTCCCCTCCATTTTCTTTCTTTATTTTTTTTTATTTTAAAATTTTGACATGCTATATTAATTAAAAAATGAAAAATAATAAATTTATATTTATTTTAAGTAATGTATTATTTATATTTAAATATGTCATTCAATAATATAATTTCAAGGTTCTTTATGAAGAGGTAAATGGGAGTTTAAGGAGCACATAAGGCAACAACATTTTTTTTTGAATGCGAGGAAACATTATTCTCTAAAAAAAATATTTTGTGAGTTTAAATAAATAAGAAAAAATTCAGTTGTCCTAAATTCTTACAAGGAATACACACTGACTCGAACTTGAGACTTGCTGTGTAGATCGCAAGTTTTTTGTCATCACGTCACACCCCTTGAGGACAACAATTACAACTCTTATTAATAAAAAACTATTTATTAGTTTATTAAATCATAAAAATTTATAAGAAACTATTAAAATTCACATCAAGCAAGCTAATATCAAAGATTAAAATAAATCATTTAATTGAATTGAAGGTAAAAGTAATAAACAAATCAAAAGGTTATGATAAAAGCATTAAACTTATGAAATTAAATTTCATAAAAGATAAAGCATAAAATATAAATATCTCTTAGAATAAACTGCAAGAAAGATAAATTACAAAAAAAACCCTCTGTATTGAAATAGGGCATCAAAACATGATAAAAAAAACTACGAGGCATGTCCTTTAAATACTTATTATTATTATTATTATTATTATTATTGTTATTGTTATTATAAAATCTAATTCTTGTCTTGTAATATTTTTAAAAATAAATTCAAATTTGGTGTTTAACCAAAAAATTGTCAATTAGAACACCGATTCGCAATATAGAATTGTTATCATTGTAGATCTATTTATTATGAACTCCTCCTGATTATATTTTGTTGTTGTTCAAGTAAAAAAGAAGAATAATCATCCCACCTGAAAGTTTAAACTATTAGATGAGATTTTATAAAAAGATTTATATTATTTTCTAACACATCTTCTCAAGCGAAAATTGTCCGGGTTTGAAACTTGTACAACCACACACAACCACTACCTTATGCTTGGTTTTTCATCAAATAGAATGAGGGTGATGAGATTCGAACTAGTGATTGATGGGTCAACAAGACTCTAATATTATGTTAAAAAATCATCTCATCTAAAAACTCAAGCTATTAGGTGAGACTTCATAATATAATTTATATTATTCTTTAACAGAACCAAGTACACGAGCCACTGAATCGTATGCCTAAGGAATCTTCTTCCCGTGCTAAATCTATTTTTCCAATTTTATCCATCATTCTTTTATTTCTTTTATTATTAATATAAAACTTCATCTTTATTCTTTTGATTTCTACCTTTTATATTTTGATTCTTTTCTTGGTTTATTTTATTTTTTAATTTTGTCACTTATTGTTTTATTTCATTTAATTGTATACTAGATTTGGTTCCAATTCTTTTAATTCCTATTTGTTTTGGCCTGTATTTTCAATAATTGAGAGTTTTCTTGGTGATGTTTTTAAGTTTGCCTTCTATGGGATAATGGGGTCTCGTAAACCAGGATATATATTTAAAAGATTAGCTTGATTTTATTTAATCTATATTTTTTCTTCAATTTCATCATTTAATATAATATTATTCAGCCTTCAACTTCATGAGTTTCATTATTTTGCTTTTATTAGATTATCTCAATTTCATAGTCGAGTCACCAGGTGGTCAAGGAAACCGGGTTCACTCAATTTATTTTCCCTCAAATTTGCATTTTATTATTTTGTTTACCTGAGAGTTGACCTTCATTATTTTATTTATTTTTATTTATATAGGGATATTAAACCCTATATAAATGGGCCGTGAGTTTGGTATGCCGACTAGAATAATATATATTTTTTAAATTTGTCCTTTATCGTTTAATTTGTTTTTAATGAACTTCAAATATATTTTTTTATTTCTCTTCTTAAGGTTAATCTATTCTCATTTAATTTTTTTTATCACCAAATAAAGTTGTTAAGATCTTTTAAAAATATATACACGGTATAATTTCATAACATTGACAAACATTTTTTTTATTAGTCATTGTTTTTTTTTATTGCTAGTTTGTTTTTAATTATTAAATCATTAAATTGATCAAGGTTCTTTAATCTATTTGAATCAATTACCCGGTTCCAAACTTTTCTCTTTTAAAAACATTATTATTATTATCTTACATCAAGAAAAAAAATTATCATCATCATCATCTTAAATCAAGAAAAATTATTATTATTATTATTATTATTATTATTATTATCATTATCTTACATCAAGAAAAAAATGATTAAAGCAGGCTAGCTACATAGTCAACCACTACTTATAGTCAATCTGTCGGTGAGATATGTAGCTTGAACAGGCACAGCTTTTATGTTTTGAGCATGATGCTGCATGCATGAATAACTTTTGCTTTACAATACAAAGAAACGTAAAATATCCATCAGAGGAGTGCTAGGGCAGCCACTCAAGCAGATCAGCCTCTCGTGGCTGCACTGTGGCTCATAAATTGAGCTGACCGCCGGGCCAGATGTCGCTGCTCCGTCGACCAGCATCCACACCAGCGCTCACTGTGACTGAGATGGAGAGGGGAAATCATGTCGACGACATGTTTTTCTCCTGATTGGAGGCCTCGGCAGTGGAAGAAGAGCATCACCTTTATCATTGATTTAATGTTGTCTTCCATTCAGACAGCTTTGTAAATTGATGGCCCATGAAAGATTTAAGGATCCGATTTGTTGTTTGCCTTTGAGAAAAGTGTTGCTTCACAGACAAATAATCACAGCAACTATCGACATGGAAAATGGGGGAAGAGGTTGTACTTTGTAGTAAAAGAGGAATTGAATTTGTCCCACGTTTAGACAGAAAGCTCTCTCCAAAGTGTTACCATAATTAAGGGTCATGTGGGGTTTTAATTTTCTTTTTATTTAGAATTATATTCGATCAACAATGTTATTTTTATATATATAATATCGTGTCTTTAGTATTTTGGTGTACTATGCTTTTTAAAATTATTTATGTTAAAAAATTATATAAATTATATCCCGGGACCTCACCTAACATCTTAAATTTTTAGATGAAATAGTTTCTTGACATGATATCAAATCCAGTTGACCAGCGATCTCAAGTTCAAATCTCACAACCCTTATTCCAATTGATAAAAATTAAGCACAAGATAATATGTAATATACAAGTTTCAAGCTCAATGGATTTTCATTTGAGTTATCTCATGACAATTTATCTATATAATTTTTAATATCAACATATGAAAGCCTTCTAAGAACATCTAAAATAAGTTAATTTAATATTTTTTAGATGAAAAATGCTTTTAAAAAACAGGTTATAACGCAAAAAAAAAAAAAAAATCATCATGGAGAACTTTATAGATTTTTAAAAAAATTAAAGAGTTAATTAAAAGGGCATGCTTTAGACACAACATCGTGCAATGAAGTTTCATGTAATTCAACATGCAATGTCTTGGCTTGGACCCTCATGATAGATTTCGAATCAACATCTATTTGATAAATGTTTGGAGAAAATAATAGTGCTTACTATTATTATTGTAAAGCAAGTTAATGACATGAGAAATTATTGTAAAGCTTTCTATTGAGTGCATTACTTTTGATTTGATGGGTAACACTTTAGTACTAGTTGTGAAGTTGGTCCATCATTCCATTTTATTTTGCACATGCTAACGTTTAAAGTTGTTGGAGTGACCGTTTGACATTTCGATCCCATCGATTTTTGGTTGAAATTTGAATTTTTTTTTAAATTTTAAATGAATATATTTTTGTGTGTTTTAGATCATTTTGATGTGCTGATTTCAAAAATAATTTTAAAAAAATAAAAAAACATCATTTTGATGTATTTCGGCACGATAAACACTTTGAAAAACTACTGCAACCACACTTCCAAACAGGTCCTAAAAATATATCTTCTTTTGTTGTGAACACATGGAAGGTTGGAGTAGAGTTCATAACTCGACTCAATGAGTTGATTTAGGACTCAAACGAAATGCTTAACCCAACTCAACTCAATTTACCTAACTCACACATGATTTGAATCTTAGATTAGGTTCAAGTCATAAACCAAGTTTAATAATTTTAGGTTGAAGGTGATTCTAAGATAAAATATGTACAAGTGAAGTCACTCATTTATAAGAAAATTTGAATCTTAGATCATTTTACTTGATGAATTCAATTTAATTTATAAGCAAATTTGAATCTAATTGTTTGGAACAAGATACTATATAATTAATGTAAGAATATTCATATCTCTTGGTGGATGATCATTGGTGATTGAGTATGAACTCGAGGATGAGTTTATTCTATGCGAGATTGATGTAAGAATTTTTTTTTGAAAAAATAAATATTTTTCTTAGTTATTTTTTATATTTATATATTGTTTTATTATGCTTTTCTATTTAAAGAAAGTATTTTTCTTATTCAACCTTATTAGGGTTTTTTAGTTTTTTAATATAAAAAATCCTTTTTGACAAGAATATACTAAGATAATAAACTTCCAACATTCACTGCAATCTAAATTTATCTATTTCGAGGTCATGATTTTTTTTAATATATTTTATGAGTTAATTTTCAGGAGTATCCATGATATTAATGTAAATTTGCAGATAATTCTTTTTCAAAAAACTCTAAAAAGTTATTCTCATATCATATGGCATGATACAAAAGCTTATCTAACTCATAAATATGCTGATATAAAAATAACTTTTTTTTAAAAAAATATTATTTTGATGTATTTATGAATGAAAAATCTTGTATGATATTTTTTTCAATTATAACTTTGGCATGTGATGAATAAGAAAGAACATACTTAAGCCTTGCTTGACATTGCATTTTAAAGATATTTTTTTAAAAAATGATTTTTTTTTTATTTTTACTTTAAATTAAATATTTGTAGTGTTTTTAGATCATTTTCATATACTGATATAAAACTATTTTTTTAAAAAAATATTATTTTGATATATTTATGAATGAAAAATCTTGTATGATATTTTTTACAATCATAACTTTAGCATGTGATGAATAACAAAGAATATACTTAAGCCTTGTTTGACATTGTGTTTTAAAGATGCTTTTGTTTTTAAAATAATTTTTTTTATTTTCATTTTTATTTTAAATTAAATATTTTTAGTGCTTTAGATCATTTTTATATGCTGATATAAATTTTTTTTTAAAAAAAAACACTATTTTAATATATTTATGAATTAAAAACACTTTAAAAAACAAAATTAACTACAATCACTTAAACTTCCAATATTCACTGCCATCTAAATTTATCTATTTCGAGTTCATATATATATATTATGAGTTAATTTTCAGGAGTATCCAAAATATTAATGTAAATTGGGAGATAATAAAAACTCTTTATCCTATTAGACTTTGTTGATATTGCAAACTCTGTATTTGCTTCTAATTTGAATTAAAACACGGCATCGATCTCTATCTACATAAACTAATCCTCATCTATAAACCCTATTTTCGGGAAGATACCTAGTTATTTAATTATAACCATTGGTAATAAATAAATTATTGTAATTGATTAATAGTAAAATTAGTCACGTTCAAACTCTATTATTGATGGAGGACAATTAATTTTTGATATATTCAAATAATTTCTTGTGATGGTTTTGTTTTTACATAAATGACTAATAATAATAGCGTGATAGTAAATTCATTAAATCCAGTTTAAAGTTTAAATAAAAGATTTAACTTGGATTGAATTAGTTACGATTTTTTTTAAATTAAATTATATTTTAATTTGATTTGCAAAAAAATTAAATTTCTGATTGTAGTACGGGATAAAGTTGTTTTTGAAATTTTTTTATAAATATTTTTGATATTAAAAACATGAAAATGATCTAAAAATATTATTTTTTTAATTTAAAATAAAAAATAATTTTTTTTTTCTAAAGACAATGAGAAACATAGCCTAAATTAAACTAGATTACGAAGAAAATAATCAATAGAATAAGAATATATAGGTGTTAAAAAGAAAATAATTAATAGAATATAAGGCCTTAAGTTTAGAATCTGGAAGGTTGGAGTAGATTTCATAACTCGACTCAATAAGTTGATTTAGGACTCAAACAAAATGCTTAACCCAACTCAGCTCAATTCACCTAACTCACACATGATTTGAATCTTAGATCAGGTTCAAGTCATAAACCAAGTTCAAGTCATAAACCAAGTTTAATAATTTTAGGTTGAAAGTGATTCTAAGATAAAACATATATGAGTGAAGTCACTCATTTATAAGAAAATTTGAATCTCAGATCATTTTACTTGATGAATTCAATTTAATTTATAAGCAAATTTGAGTCTAATTGTTTGGAACAAGATACTATATAGTGTAAGAATATTCATATCTCGTGGTGGATGATGATTGGTGATTGAGTATGAACTCGAGGATGAGTTTATTCTAAGCGAGATTGATGTAAGAGTTTTTTTTTTTTGAAACAATAAATATTTTTCTTAGTTATTTTTTTATATTGTTTTATTGTGCTTTTCTATTTAAAGAAAATATTTTTCTTATTCAACCTTATTAGGGTTTTTTAGTTTTTTAATATAAAAAATCCTTTTTGACAAGAAAATACTAAGATAATAAACTTCCAACATTCACTGCAATCTAAATTTATCTATTTCGAGGTCATGATTTTTTTAATATATTTTATGAGTTAATTTTCAGGAGTATCCATGATATTAATGTAAATTTGCAGATAATTCTTTTCAAAAAACTCTAAAAAGTTATTCTCATATCATATGGCATGATACAGAAGCTTATCTAACTCATAAATATGCTGATATAAAAATAACTTTTTTTTTAAAAAAATAAAATTATTTTGATGAATTTATGAATGAAAAATCTTGTATGATATTTTTTTCAATTATAACTTTGTCAGGAGATGAATAACAAAGAACATACTTAAGCCTTGTTTGACATTGCATTTTAAAGATGTTTTTTTAAATGATTATTTTTATTTTTATTTTTACTTTAAATTAAATATTTTTACTGCTTTTAGATATTTTCATATGCTGATATAATTTTTTAAAAAAATATTATTTTGATATATTTATGAACAAAAAATCTTGTATGATATTGTTTTGAATTATAACTTTGGCATGTGATGAATAACAAAGAAAATAATTAAGTCTCATTTGACATTGCATTTTAAAAGTGTTTTTTAAAAAAATGAAAAAAAATATTTTTATTTTTACTTTAAATTAAATGTTTTTGGTGCTTTTAGATCATATAAAAATATATTTTTTTTAAAAACACTATTTTGATATATTTATGAATGAAAAACACTTTAAAAAAACAAAATTAACTACACTCCCAACAATCACTTATCTATTTCGAGTTCATATATATATATATATATATTTATGAGTTAATTTTCAGGAGTATCAAAATATTAATGTAAATTGGGGATATATATATATATATATTATGAGTTAATTTTCAGGAGTATCCAAAATATTAATGTAAATTGGGAGATAATAAAAACTCTTTATCCTATTAGACTTTGTTGATATTGCAAACTCTGTATTTTGCTTCTAATTTGAATTAAAACACGGCATCGATCTCTATCTACATAAACTAATCCTCATCTATCCACCCTATTTTCGGGAAGATACCTAATTATTTAATTATAACCATTGGTAATAAATAAATTATTGCAATTGATTAATAGTAAAATTAGTCACGTTCAAACTCTATTATTGACGGAGGACAATTAATTTTTGATATATTCAAATAATTTCTTGTGATGGTTTTGTTTTTACATAAATGAATAAAAATAATAGCGTGATAGTAAATTCATTAAATCCAGTTTAAAGTTTAAATAAAAGATTTAACTTGGATTGAATTAGTTACGATTTTTTTAAAATTAAATTATATTTTAATTTGATTTGCCAAAAAAACTAAATGTCTTATTGTAGCAAGGTTAAAGTTGTTTTTGAAAAAAAAATTATAAATATTTTTGATATTAGAAACATGGAAATGATCTAAAAATACTATTTTTTAATTTAAAATAAAAATAAATAAATATTTTTTATTTTTTTTAAAGAGAATGAGAAACATAGCCTAAATTAAACTAGATTACGAAGAAAATAATCAATAGAATAAGAATATATAGGTGTTAAAAAGAAAATAATTAATAGAATATAAGGCCTTAAGTTTAGAATCTGTAAAGGAAAAGTAGGGGCGGACAAGCGTTTTAAGTGCAGGAGAAAGAAATATTTCCGGTCACGTAACAGAGGGCCGCTGACACCGATCCAAAAAACACTGAGAATACAGCACACAGCCACCCAAAGTTAGGAAGAGAGAAAGACCTGTAAACAATAACGACAACAATGGAAGCTGCATAGCACGTACAAATCGCTATACCTGCTACGTACGTCTTTGCAGGAAAGAAACAAAGTAAAGGGCGTTGCTGGGCTCTTGCTGTTTTCTTTTTCTCTGCAGGTTAAGTTTTCTTGATTTTATCGTAATTTGAATGAAGAAGAAGAGGGTGATGTTCTGTGGACAAGGAGGGCTGGAAAATGGAAGCTTTTACGGAAGTGAACAAGGGACTAATGGAGTACGTGACAGAGAACGTGATGAGTTCTCGGGAGACGATGCCAGCCATTTTAGCCTTACCGGCGAGATTCTCCCTTCTCTAGGTGCCACCGCCCGTAGCAACCGCCGTGTCATTCTCCGTCGCTACATTCTCTCTCCATTCGACCCTCGCTACAGGTTATTGCATTAGTTTTTTTTTTGAATTATGATATGATAATGAGAGAGGTAGCTGGTTGTTTTGAATGATCAGAAAAAAAGATGGCTTGGAATTTCAAACTCCATGATGATAAAGAGAGAGAGAGAGAGAGTGGTTTTGGAATTCCCAGATGTGTAATTAAAACCATGGTTTTGCAAAAACAATCCAAAACCATGATGGTCCTACACTTATTAAATCTCAAGAAAATATGAAGGCAGACATATTCATGCATCGGATATAATGAGGACTAAAACTTTTGTTGCAATGATTCGAGTAATGTGATGGGTTTAATTGGTTGATCTACCTGAACAAGGTCGGCTCATCATTATCCTATCACTAATTTTGAGATATTATGTGGTTGAAAAGTTGCTCTAAATTGTGATCTTTCTCAATGTTCTTTAATTGCAGGTTTTGTGATGCCCTTCTCCGTGATTTTTTTTTATAACAGAACACTGATGTTTAATGTTTGATAATGCAGATTATGGGATACTTTCTTGGTATTTCTAGTTTTCTACACAGCATGGGTGTCTCCGTTTGAGTTTGGTTACCTTAGCAAACCCAGTGGGGGTCTGGCCATAGCAGATAATGTTGTCAATGGATTTTTCGCCATTGATATTATTTTGACCTTCTCTGTTGCATACCTTGACAAAAGTTCTTATCTACTAGTTGATGACCGAAAAAAGATTGCTTGGAGGTATACAAAATCCTGGCTGGTCCTTGATGTTATCTCTACAATCCCATCTGAGCTTGTCAGGGAAATATTGCCTGATAAACTTCAGTCATACGGGTACTTTAGTATGCTTCGCCTCTGGCGTCTCCGGCGAGTTAGTAAATTCTTTTCAAGGTAATTAAATGCTATCTTCAACCTTTTGCTTCTTTTACAGCTGCAATTGAATAATATATTAAGCACTGTCCTCATTGCTCTCATTACATCAGACTTGAAAAGGATAGGAACTACAGCTACTTCATGGTTCGATGCGTGAAGCTCATATGCGTGAGTATATATACTCATTAAAAACTCAATTTGATAATTTTCATAAAATATTTGAGCTTCTTGAAAAAACTATCCGTCTTATAGGATCATGATTATTGTAGGTTACTCTATTTGTAGTTCACATGGCCGGTTGCTTCTTCTTTCGTATTGCTGTAAATTACAAGGATCCAACTTCAACATGGATCGGATCCGTCTGGGAAGATTTTCATGGAGAGGGCTTGTGGATTAGTTACGTCAAATCGCTCTACTGGTCTACAACCACGCTCTCTACCACTGGATATGGTGATTTGCATGCTGTCAATCCGCAGGAGATGATATTCGTCATGTTCTACATGATGTTTAATCTTGGCCTGACATCGTATTTGATTGGAAACATGACCAATTTGGTTGTCCATGCCACCTTCCGAACAAGACAATTTGTGAGCAACTAACTTATCTTATGATCTGTGTTTTGATTCCTTAGCAAGCTTGCAGTAGATTTTGTAACTGATTAAATGAATTATCTCTATCGTAATCATTTGGTTTTCAAGTTTCTTGAGTTTTTTAGGCTATTGACATTACTTTTATGGAATTTTTAGAGAGATTCTATCCAAGCTGCCTCAAGCTTTGCACAAAGGAACCGCCTTCCGATTCGGTTACAAGAACAGATGCTTGCTCATTTGAGTTTGAAGTACAGAACCGACTCGGAGGGATTGCATCAACAAGAGACCATTGGTTCTTTTCCTAAAGCGATTCGATCGAGCATTTCTAACTATCTCTTTTATTCACTTGTGGATAAGGTTTACTTGTTTCGTGGGGTATCAAATGACTTGCTCTTTCAACTGGTAATTCTTTTACTTCATCTTCTTGATGGATAACAGAAGAGATTTTGAAGCTTTTTCCTGTTTTGGAGCCACTCATATTTGTATATCTGATTCTTAGTTCTATTTCTGTAACTTGAAATTGTTTAATATTGAAGGTCACAGAGATGAAAGGTGAGTACTTTCCACCCAGAGAAGATGTAATTTTGCAAAATGAAGCTCCAACAGATTTGTATATATTAGTCACTGGCGCGGTGGTAATAACTAAAACTCCCTTCCCCACCCTCTTCATTTTGCATGTGGTTTCAATTTATGACAGGTCAAGAATACAAGGCTTCAATATGCCTCTCTGGCGTGATCATATCTTGCTCGGAGCCCATTAATTGATTTTGAATGACATAGTCTTTCCCTTTGTGCGACTTTTTTTGGAACTCAGATTCCCATTTTCTAGGCGACATTTTTATGTACTTGTTCACAATTCTATTTTGCAGGACCTTATCGTGCACAGGAATGGAATAGAGAAGGCAAGTTCAGTGATTTAAGTGTTTCTAATTTCTTTCCACCATTCCATCCGCTGTATTGAGCTATAAATTAAATTGGAGCATGCTTACCATGATAAATAATCTGCAATTTTTCTAATTGAAGATTGCAGGTTGTTGGTGAGGCTGCAACTGGAGATGTAATTGGTGAGATTGGTCTGCTATGTTACAGACCACAATTATTCACTGTTCGAACCAAACGGTTGAGTCAGCTCTTACGTTTGAATCGAACCGCGTTCTTAAATATTGTCCAATCAAATGTTGGAGATGGGACAGTAATCATGAACAACCTTCTTCAGGTCAGCAAAAGTTCTTAACAACAACATTTCCCAAACACTGTCACCATACATAATATTATACTGTCATTTTCTAAAATACTAGCTATCTTTAGTCATTGGTTACTTTTCTGTAATCAACCACCTGTTGTCATAATTAAGAACAAGAACATGGCGCATTTCTCTGTGTGCATGCCTGTCACCCCGCGATGCCTTACCTGTCCACTGGGCTTGCAGTGGGTCAGGAGATTAGTTGTGGCACGTTCATGCTGGCCTGGACACTCTGGTTATAAAAAAAAAGAATAGGAACATGTGTTATTTTCATCACCATGGAGCTACATCAAGCATGCATTTTCTGTCATAATTATCTTACGTATCGACATTCATTACTTCTTTCATTATTTGATAGAATGAATGAGATTTTGGTTTTCAGGCTTATTTAACAGCATGCTTTATGGTTTGAAACCTTATTTCCTTCAAATATAACCGAAAAATGCATGGAGAAAGCCATTTGGTAATAATTTGCTTCTTGTAAAAAATCTGTCGTGTTTTTTGTGACGTGTAGCGTAATTCAACATGAACATGAGTGCTTCCATAATGTTATTTTGGGTTCTGTGGCCATGATTAAACTCCATTCCAAATGCTTTCATGATATAACTCAGAAATTTGAAATTCAATACAACATGTATTATTAACAGATGCTAATTCTTAAGACAGTTTAGGTACTTGCTGTTAGATAAGAATAGATTGTTTCAGTCATACCTCCTTTTGTGGTTGATGCAGCATTTGAAAGAGCTGAATGATCCAGAGATGGAAGGAATTCTGCAAAACACAGAGCACATGCTGACTCAGGGCAGAATGGATTTGCCTCTCACTCTATGCTTCGCAGCAATGAGGGGTGATGATCTATTGCTGCACCAGTTGCTGAAACGGGGTTCGGATCCAAATGAATCCGATGAAAATGGACGAACTGCGCTGGTGTGAAAATATTCTTTCATACACATTACATGAATCTTGTACTCATAACTTCATTATCTTACCCTGGTTCCTTTATTGTATGGACTCGGAAAGCACAGCATATTGCAGCTTCAAATGGGAATGAGCACTGTGTAGTCCTACTTCTGGAGTATGGAGTGGATCCTAACATAAAAGGTATTGTCCCGACTCATGTTTCCTCATCTGGCACAATAAATTTAACAATAATTTGATTTTATTCATGCAGATTCAGAGGGCAATGTTGCCCTATGGGAAGCGTTACAGGGGAATCATAAATCTGTATGTAAGCTTCTTTCAGACAATGGTGCAACAATAACTTCTGGTGATGTGGGGCAATTTGCATATACAGCTGCTGAGCAAAATAACTTGGATTTGCTCAAGGAAATTGTCAAATATGGTGGAGATGTAACACTGCCTGCAAGCTGTGGAACTACTGCTCTTCATACAGCAATCTCTGAAGGAAATACTGAAATGGTTAAGTTCATCTTAGACAAAGGAGCCGATGTTGATAAGCCAGATCTCCATGGATGGACACCAAGGGCTTTGGCTGATCATCAGGGGCAAGAGGAAATTCAAGTTTTGTTCGAAAATAGGATGCAGACGAATAAGAAAACGGTTCCCACAATTCCAAAGCATCCAGGGGTGCCATATTTTAGGAAGCCCTTGGCAAAGTATAATAGTGAACCTACAATACCTCCATTTTCTCATTCTTTGCGTCATGATGTTATGCCACCAGTCCCTGAAGTTTCATGGCCTGATAGACCTCGAAGGAGAAGGCCAGACAATTTCCACAACTCTCTTGTTGGGATGATGTCAGTTGCTAGTTCTGGTAAGAACGCATCTATTTTTGCAATCCCTTGAATTTTTTCAACACTAACACATAATTAAGATTTCTGAATGTAAAAATTATAGTGGTCAAACATGGAAACCATGTGTTTCACGTCAGGAAAATCAGGATAGTTGTGAGGGATTGAATTGCACAATCAATTGGGAAGTTTGTAATTAACTTAGTCCTTGAAAAGACTACTAGAAACCATCCAATTGCTATACACTCTAGAACAAGCAAGTCTCTTTCTTTGCCAACTTTTACTCAAAATAAACTGTAAATTTCAAATTTTGCAGCTGAGAATGACATAGTTTCATCCCCGGCCAGTTTTACTGGCTTCCCAAGTTTTAACTATAGTGCTAGAGTGACTCTCAGTTGCCCGGATAAAGGTGAAGTTGCTGGAAAGATTGTTGCCTTACCGAATTCACTCCAAGAACTGCTAGATACTGGTTCCAAAAAATTTGGTTGCACTGCCTCCAAGATTCTAACCAAGGAAGGTGCTGCAATTGAAGATATAGAGGTACTTAGAGATGGCGATCATCTTGTTCTTGTTAGTGATGCTGGCACTGAAAGTTACATATGACAGATGGTTTGCGTTCTGAAGGTCAGATTACCTATCCAAGATACCTGGTGGGCCAGTTTATTGAGATTCAAAGATGGTGGCCCCTGCTGTAGTCTGGCTTTGTCTTTATATCTTTCAACATATTTTTCCGGATCATGTTGTATAAATAGAGAAACTGTGATAGGAAATAGGAGATCATGCAATACTAGAATTTGCAGAAGTGTTTCTCAGAACTTTCGAATTAACATATTACAGAATGATTTTGTTCACAACTTTATGAGCACTAGAGCAGCTATCCTCATGTGTTCTTCTATTCTCTTCTGTCATAAAGAGTAAATATAGTGCATCAAGCAAGCCTCATCGCGGTAGTTTTGAAAAAACTCTTCTGAAAATAAGTCTCTGCAAAATGAAATTCAAATCTCCACTCACCCACTGACCTTTGGATGCTAAAAATCTGAATAATGGAATGGAATATGCTCTTCATTTCTTGACAAGAAGTGATCTCTGCAAGAACACACTCATGTTTATTCAAACCCATGATCATGGGGATTAATCATGGGGATAAACCGATTGATTTTCTCCTTGATGAGAGGAGAATATTAGCTAATAAATTAATGAGAAGGGTCCCTGATCTACCTATAAATAATAATCTGTGTACTCCATCTATTACTACTGGTAGGTTATTTTAAAGTTGTGCTGCTGCTGCTGCATAAAGAATTTCATTCGAAGCATATTTAGCATTATATAAAGTATATAACAATCTTTCTCCACTTGCTCCTTTTCAGAAAACACAATTAGGGTTAACAAGCCTCCCAGTCTTACTACAATAGATAGCCTTTCCAAGATGGCTATCCAAGCCTGATCCCTCTTTCGCAAATCTGCTCCAGTAAGCTTCTTCAATTGAAAACTCTATTAGGAGAAGGTTTCCAAGGTACAGAATCATCAATAAAAAATGGGATAAACAACACCACAACTAGCAGCAGCCCCAACACTCTTAACATTTCATCAGACCTATCATTCGGCCAGTTTCAATCACCATTGGAAATAACATCACGAATTTTAGCAGTAGAAGGCAATCTCATTTCCTGATTCAGGTATAATCCAAATGATCCCATACAATGTCTCAATCTCAAAATTTTCCTCCAATTCTAACCAAGGTAGTCAATACCGTTTCGGTTGGTGCTTTGTTTTTTCAATTGAAACAAAATGTTTTGGTTTCGGAGCGTTTCGACATGGCGTTTCGGAGTTGTGATGTTTATCTCTCTCTCTATATATATATATAATTAAATATATTAATTCAAACAAAAAAATTAGTTCAAATAAAAAAATAAAATTATTTAGAATTGTACAATTTAATCTGAAAAAGATACAATAAAATGTTTTTTCTGAACAAAATTATGAACATGTATAATATTACGAGAATTTCATTATCAATCTCGCAAGGTCATTACATTATTTGACTGCTCTGAAATTTTAATATAATATATATAAATATGTCAAGAGACTCCTTGTAAAATTTCATCTCAATCTAACAATCAAATTAAGATATATGATTGATATTGTAAAATTATTAATTATTTTTTAAAAAACATTATTTGGCCGAAACGGAATAGGTGGAACGAAACCGGAACGTTTCAGCCAGTATTTGGCCAGAGGTAAAAATGATGTCGTTTTGTCTTTATTTTTAATTGGTACAAAACATTTTGACTGTTTCGGTCAAAACAGAATAAAACTGACAACTCTGAATCTAACAACATTAAGTTGGAATGCTCACATTCCAAACATCCCTATTCTCAAAAGATACATATGGCACCAAGCAACCCAAAAGGAAATTAATGTTAACAACAAACACCAGGTGTTCCAAGCTACACGACAGAGTTCCATTCTTTAAGCTTTTTAACAAAATTGAATTACTGTTAGCAATGGACATTTCTAGTGTCCCTAAGGGGCATGGTCAAAAGACATTTCTAGTGTCCCAAGAGCATGACGTGATGACAAAGAGCTTGAGATTTGTACAAGAGATCTTGATTTTGAGTCAGGACGTGCACCTCTTGAAAGAGTCTAGGATAACCGAGGTTTTATTCGTTCACTTGAGCCCATAAAATATGCTTTCAAGAGGGTGAAGTTTCCTCGAATCTAAAAAAAAAGACATTTCTAGCAGTAATCTTCTCTAGAAGTAGGTTTCGTTCATCATAAGCGAGTCCCATTAGTTAAAGGGGCACCCACATATCTGACTGGGAGAGCGAACTTGTTAAAATCAGAGCTCTCTTTCACCCTCACAGCTTGACTATCAGAGACACCACCAGAATAGGATTTACTCTTTTACTCTTCCCGGGTTGGTGCAAGACACTCTTAATAACGACAATAGCTTCAGTTCTTGCCTTTTGTTTTAACAAGATTTCCTTAACATGAAGACCACTTTAGGAGAAAATCCCACCTGTGAGCATGGGATAGACCATGAAAATCTAGGTGAAAACCATGTCATAAGTAAAGTTGCCAATACCGTTTCGGTTGGTGCCTTGTTTTTTCAATTGAAACAAAATGTTTTGGTTTCAGAACGTTTCAGCACGTCTTTTCGGGGTTATATTGTTTATGTATATATATAAAAATAAATATATTAATTCAAAAAAAGAAGTTCAAATCTAAAAATAAAATTATTTAAAATTGTATAATTTAATCTAAACAAGACACAATAAAGTAATTTTTCTGAATAAAATTATGAACATGTATAATATTACAAGAATTTCATCATCAATCTCGCAAGGTCATTATATTATCTGATTGCTCTGAAATTTTAATATAATATATATAAATATGTCAAGACACTTGTAAAATTTCATCTCAATCTAACGATCAAATTAAGATATATGATTGATATTGTAAAATTATTTATTATTTTTAAAAAATATTATTTGACCAAAACAGAATGGACAGAACGAAACGAGAATGTTTCGGCCGAAAAATACAGAATGAGCCGAAATTTAAACTGAGATAAAAATAACACTATTTTGTTTTGTTTTTTTAACTGATATGAAATATTTCAGCCAAAAAAAAATACAAAATGAAACAGACAACTAATATCATAAGGGAGAGATGGTGGTGAGATAGGAACTCGTTTCAAGAGATATTCCACTTTATAACCAGTTTTCTTATTTCTTTTTCGTTTTTCTTAAGCATATCAAAGTCCATGCCAAAACTACATGCCTAGAAGAGACGGCTTTGGTCTCTCTAGCGGCTTGTAAGCATGGAGCATATCAAAACAGCCTCAGGGCTCCATAGAGGTTTAACTGATGGCAATGAGAGCACAAAGCAAGAATCTAGAATGGTCAGGCCATTGTATATCTATGTCTAAATGAATGCTCATTCAGCTTAATGTGATTCTGTAAATTGGGAAAACTAATTATAATGTAAAGTGACCTTAAAAAATGTGAAAGATTTCTACAATTTCTGATTATCAATCTGTTCAAGTAAAAACAATAATACTAATAATAAAAATTTCACTACTTTGGCTAGGATGAGATGTGAGGGTTTCTGCATTCTTAATAGTATCCCTCTCAAACTTCTTTTTCGCTGCCATTCTTTCTCTTCTGCAACAGATTCGGTCCACACAGGTGATACTCTTCAACACTCGCTCAAAAGGGCCTTTCTTTCATCTTCTTTAGGACAAACAGAGGATCATAGTAATTATCTAGTATATCCTAATTGTTGTTGAGGTGCTCATTGTATTCAAATGTCATCCTGATTCGTGTGGATAGACCTGTCAAACACCATATCATACTCCATCATAAGCATGAATCATTAGGATACAAAGAGAAAGCCAGCCAAATTATTTTAAGGGGATAAGTGTTTCTTGCCTGATGTTGAAGCTTAAAGTCCTGAGTTTCAACTCGCCTCTGTTGGTAGTCATCTCATCCAGTATCTCAGCATCATAGAAATCATCTTCACTCTCTGCATAATCCACGTCAGGTGGTGCTCTTTCCTGCACCAAGTTATCGTATGCATTAATGTGGATAGTAAGCAACCTCCACATCAAGGTTGTAAATTCCGTTTCAATTGGAACATAATATTTTGGTTTTAAAGTGTTTTGACCTGTCATTTCAGGTTTTGGATTATATGTATATAGATTATAATCGGGTAGATATTTAACCAAAAGAAAATTGGGCTATAGGGAAAGAGTCTATTTCTAGAAGCTCATCCGAGTCATTTCAAGGTCAAATGAGCAGAAATTCAACACAAGTCAAGTCACTTGCAGATTCAAGGCTGTCATTAGCAATAAAACAAATCAGCTGAAATAGTATGCTAATCGTTTTCCTAGACACTAAAATAATAAGCAATGTATTGGGCATAAGTCTAATCCACCATATATAAGAAACTAGAAGAATGTACCCTGATGGAAAGGCTTCGGCTTCGTGCTGGAGCACCAACAATTTCTTCATACTCATCAGCATCCAGTTCTTGCAGATGATTAGGTTGAAAAAGCTGGGGAAGGATGCGCTGCCTTATGCCAATAAGAAGGAAGAATGGTAGGGGGAACAATATTCCAGCTATGGGTATCCATGTCACTCCAAAACAGATCAAAAAGTAGACAATTTGAAAAATTGTGAAGATAGCAATTTGCTTGAATGGCACCAACTCCACAAATGAAGCATGAACACCTTCCAGGACTCTGCCCAACAGAACGATACCAGAAGCTAAGAAGTTAGGATAATGATGCAAACTATGATTCATAGATAAATTTAACATCCTTCCATAACATTATGATCTGGTAAGTATCTATTGTTTTCATAAATTTAACATCCTTCTACTTTGTACTTCATATAAAATCTTTTTGACCAAGTACTTGCTTTATATTGTCAGCTGTGACTGATATGTTGAAAAGTATTCTCAGAACCAAGATGTTTTGATTGCTATGGATGGAAAAATCAAATTTTCTTAGAACTAATATTGTTTCTTGAATCATTATCTTGGAGTTAGATAAGCAGTACTTATCTCAGCATGCTTTCTCTTCTAATATCAAGTTGTATAACTTACTTGTAACGCCGGCTGGGAGTGATGAAGAGCAGCAACATCCTTTCCCAGAACTGATTCCCTGGAAGACTATCGATAGCCATGTAGGCGAAGTATCCCCATAGAACCGACGTGGGTATGCTTTTTATCAGAGGCAAAGCACACATTGATACTCCAACAAGGATTGACTGTAACAGGTTGCTCATTCTCTGTTCATTAACTCTCACAGGCAAATAAGCATCAATGTGTTTCTCAGGATCAAATTTTTTTTTAGCATCCTCTTCACCATCAGATTTCATGACAGCCTGCTTCAAGTTCTCCAACTCCTTATGTACTGAAACATCCTGCGGCATGATTCCTGATAAGTTCAGAAAAGGAACACACTTGCATACAAACAGATTTCAAGACACTGGCAGGGAGTAGGCTGCAGACTAGCAAGCCTTGAGCACTTACTGGTGCAGGCACATCCATTTCTATAAACACAGCATGCATTCTTCCATAAATTTCCGAGTTGCTCGCCTTTTGGCCTATGCATTCCTTCGCGCTCTTTACCATTTTCTTTCGAATCAACTGTAGATCAAGCTTGTATCATCTAAGAATCTAAACAAACTGAACTTGATACTGACATGTAACTTGAAAATGTCATCAGAAGGTGCGCCATACCTGACTCTTGAGAACTGCAAGACTCTTGGTGTGCATGGGGGATTGGGGGAGGACACCATTTGAAGGAGGGAGTCCAAGTAGCCCACAAATCAATGTCTGAAATCGTGATAAACAGGTAGCAAGTAAGCCGAATATATAGATAGGCTACAGAGGCTAAACATTAGAAAGACGAAACAGTCTCATGAATCTATCACATACCATGAAACCAAGCAACAAGACATCATAATGGTAAGAAGATGGATTTTTGAGATTGAATTCCTTCTGTTGTGCCATCTGAGAAGCTACGCTGTGGTCAAAAAAGTACAATCCGGCTATCATAACAGCTGGTATAAAGGCAGCAAAGATGTATGTCAAAGGAACTTTCCCCATGTCCTGCAATTTGAGTGTGTGAAACACATTATTATAGATCATACCAGTAAGTTAAAGCTGGATTGAGGTTTCACCAAATACTAGGACAAATAATTGTTCTGTCAAGCACTCCACAGGCTCACAGCAAGAGAAGCCCCACAGCTGAGGATATGAATCCTGCAGTCTGAAGACTTCAAAACTAAACATTTCCGAATATCTATTCGCTTGATTATTACCTTCATTACTGTCCAATGGTACACTGATTCGGCATCCCAAAGAAGCGGGACATGAACTCTCCTAGGAACCCCAGAAGGAACTTCGTTGGGTCTGGCATAAGACAAAGCTGTCCACAACAAGACCATTAGGGGGACTCCATAATCTGCAATAAAACCTCGGAGCCACCCTGCAAGAATGGAATAAAAGATTAAGATAAGTTAATTAAATCTTAAACTAAGTTACTTCTGTTAATCATCCACCCACCAAGCTGCAGCTCATTACCTGTGCCATATCGCCATGATCTTGCCCTTCGGCTTTTAAGGGCAGTGAACAATACACCCAATGAGAAAATAACAGAAAGCAATCCATTTGCATACCGCCACTGAAATTGGTACTTCTCTAGTTTTGAACTTTCATTTTTAGGAATATTGAATTCACTAATCACTCCCTGTAGTATAAAAATTAATACTGTCAACCTCATTGCACAGCAAATTCTACCATGAAAAGAACAATAACAAACCAGTACCCTAACAGCCTCTTGAATGAAAAGAACCGAAATCAGCATGCCAAAAAGCTCCCCTGCTATCCTGGTAAATTTAGAGATGATGGTGGCAGCATTAAAAATTGCAAGAAGAACTAGCAGGAGTGCTGTCCAGACACAAACCCTGTGAAAACAGTTAAAAAATGAGAGAGAGAGAGAGAATCAATAACAGCACATATACGTATTCAATGACTCTAAACAACCCTCAAGTTTTTTTTTTTTTTAACTCCTTACCAACCAGCCCAAGCTAGAAACAATTTCTGCCCCAGTTCTTCCCTTCCTTTGCTAAAATTGTACAGATAGGTGTACATTATGACAGTAGGTTCTGCAACCCCTAGAATCAACAATGGCTGCCCACCTAAAATTGAGTGGATTATTCCACAAATAGCAGTTGAAGCTAAGGTTTCCACAGTACTCAAGCTTCCATCTAACATAAAACAAAACAATCTTCATCGTCATCACAACACATTATGTACCTTAAACTATCCTCAGAGTACATAAAATACATACATACGCGATTGCATATGCTACTTTGACTAATTGGTTTTGACCCTATTGATTCTATAGCTTTTAAAATTAATCTTCCAATTTGAAAAAAATAAAAAATTATTAGAGAACAATTACCTGTGTCTCTACTTAATTGCTCTCCAAAGGCAATCACTGGAAGTGCAGAAGCAAAGAAGATATAGAAAGTTGGAGCCAAAATTCTTAATCCTGAACACAGTCCACTAACCCAATCATCCTTATAACATGCTTTTCTCCCCCTTGCATCTTTTATTATTCCCTTGAATGGGCTCTTCATGTTCTCCATTTTCTAATGCAAAAAAAAAAAAACATCAACCAAGGTTATACTCACCAGTTTTTTATATATAGAAAGAAAGAAGATGAAAAACCAGTTGAGCACACATGATAAATTTGAATCAAATTGCCATAATAAATAAATATAAATCTAGAAATAAAAGAAAATCAACAAATCTTAAAATCACTTCTATAACAACCTCATTAATTCTCAAAAATAAATAAAAAGCATCCCTAAATTCACTAGCATTGAGTGCATTTTGATGAAATTCTTCAACATGGTCAAGAAAATATTTATCATGGCATGTACGCAAACATGCATTATATCGTAGTGTTCATCACTGTCTTTTATAAAAACCAACCATGCATGAAAATAAAAAGATATACAGTACGCCATTTTTACCTGCTAAAGAAGCAAGAAAATTGAAGAAAATGAGGGGAACTTACAGTTCTGGAGGAGCGTTGGTGATCGGAATGTTGTCAACTGGGGCCTCGTTAAATTTTCTCTCTAAAACCTTATATTTTCCCTCTCTCTAGAGAGAGGCAGTAGAGAGAGAAAGATTGGAGGCGAGGTGACAAGGAAAGAAGAAAAGGAGGTGTTTTTAGCTCCAAAAACCTCTGAGAGTTTGATAAGGCCCAGCCTGATTATGGGCCCTACAGAATCGAGCGATGGCCTACGTGGTTGAAACTCATTGGTTGTGTTGGTCGACCGGAGGAGCTGTGTTTTTTAGCTCGTGTCGTTTTGCTTGCTGCTCTTCAAAGAAAACAAATTCAACACGGATTTGACTTGGTAGCTCCGAATTTTTTTTTTTCCTTTTTCTTTTATTTTTGGATTACCAGTCATTTCATCAATTTTAATTTATACGAAATCTCATTACCTCTATTTTATTTGATAAAAATTAAACACAAGATATTATAGATCCATGCAAGTTTCAAACCTAAAAAACTTTCATTCAAAGAGATGTTAAAAATAATATAAATCATATTTTGAAATCTTATCTAAAATTTTAACTTTTTAAATAAAATAATCCTTAGTACACATGTCGTCTTCATTATTTGTTAGAAAAATAATATAAATCATATTATGAGACCTCACTTACAAGCTTAAGCTTTTAGGTGATATAATTTCTTAACATAGTATCAGAGCCTTGTTGACCCAGCGATCACGAGTTCGAATCTCAGCTCATTATTTGATAAAATCACGTAATGTGATGTAGTCATGCAGTTTCGAAGAACTTTCACTTCAAAGGATGTGTTAGAGAATAATATAAATCATATTATGAGAACTCACTTATAAGCTTAAACTTTTAAGTGAAATAGTTCTTTAATATTATTCTCATGGCATAGAATGAAGCGAAGAAGAAGAAGACTCATGAAACCGCGTGAAATTGAATCATTGATCAAAATTGGAAATATTTTAGAATGTGGAGGTAGGTTTGTGCTAATTAAGAGCTACTCACCTTGGATTTTGTAACTTTGTTGGACAAATGAGAGAGATGACAAGGAAATGGAGGGTCCTCGAGGGCATATTTCCATATGATTTTCAAACCACTGACATATTTCATGTGCTTAATCAAATTCTTGTTTGTTTTTATCTTCTTGGTGCATTGTCCCCTAACAAAAATGAGCTGGAAAATCTGGATTTTCTACCTTGTAGTCATTGATTTTTCCTAACCTGGATTGTCGCATATATATAGAAGCTAGCATCAAGCATCGTCCCTTTTTTTAAATACGACCTGATGAGTAAACCTAACCCTGTCGCCCACCGGCTAGCATTCATGTTTTCTCTATGAACGTACCAAATCTTGCAGCTTTTGAAAAGCTACTGGGTAAAGATAGTGATGTGGTAGGGTTTTGCGTATAAACCTAACCAGATTTTTGCCACTTCATTTCAGTACTTGTAGCTTTCAAAGGGTGATTTCTTAGCTAGGAAGAATCATTTCCCAGCGAGTTTTATGATATTTGATGTGTTTTTTTTCATGGAAATATAAAATATATAGATTATAAAGATAATAATATAAATTATATTTTAAATTTTAGTTAACAATTTAAGTGTTTAGGTGAAATGATTCCTTGACATAGTATTAGAAACTTATTGGTCCAACAGTCACGAGTTTGAATCTTATCAACTCAATTTTATTTGAAAAAATCAAGCATGTGTCAGAGTCTATGCAAATATCAAGTCTAAAAGACTTTCAATTGAAAGAAATGATAAAAAAAAATAATATAAATTTGTATTTGCAGCATGAGTTTTGCAATATCGTAATGAGTTCACGAATTGTTGCAATATATTGCGACGTTACGCAAATTAATTTGCAACGGAAATTTCGTTGCAATTTATTTTGCATACATGCGAAATTCCGTTGCAACCTTGTCACAAAAATTAATTTGTTTATTAAATTGGTTATTTGATTTCTTGAATAATTATAACGATTTTTTTTTATTAATATTACTAATTTTTATAAGCAAATAAATATAGTTCAAATAGCATAAAGGACATTTTATAATATAACAAAGATTCAGTTAGATTTACATGTTTAAGTATATACATATTTTTACATCAACATGAAACAAAGAAATAAATAATTTTATCACTAGCAACATGAAACAAAAAAAAATACATATTTTTAACCATTGTTTAAGGTGAAAATGATTTACGATGTTGTTGATGAGATGTTGATGAACCACTATTTGGGAGATGAGGTCGAGGTCGATACACTGTGAAAGACACGGGATCCATAGATGCCATTGTATGTGAAGGCATCGTGCCAACAGGTGTTGACATATCTTGACTCATAAACTCAGACCTAACATAACTTCCATGCTGGGTGGCAAGATAATTTGTAATCGAGTCAATCTGACATTGCATATTACTAAGAAGAGCATCTTTTACTTGCAATTCGTCTTTCAACTCCTGAATAACTGTACTCGGATATGTGGAGTGTACGGAGTAGGAATGTTGTGACGAACTCCCACTAACCTTAGATTTTGGCATACGAGGTGCACTGTAAACTCTACCCTTGCTTTTACCCCCCCCACCCCCCGAAGCCTGATGTCAAGCTTCTCTATCAAAAGAAGGATGAACATCTCGATCAGGTCCATTCTTTGCAATCATCTCATTTCTATAATTTTCGTGCAAATAGACAAGTACATATAGAAACAAATTTGTTTGAATATGAAATTATATACAAGTAATTATTTATTACAAAATAATAGTACTTACCACCACTTTTTTGGACCTGTTATCTACGAATGTGCCGGTTTCATTGACATTCTGATGCAACATTGAAAATACATCATCCCATTAAAGTTCTTTTCCCCCGGCTTGTTGTTGCTATCAACATTTTAAAAATAATTAGCAACATAAAAAATTAAACAAATATAATTATGAGTGTTCAATAATAATGATTACCATACTTGCTCGATATGAAGCAAATGAAACTAACCCACCAGAATGAGAACTTATTTTACCATTTGTTTGTTTCATTCGATTGCGTTTTGAAGAGTCAGATCGTCTTTGGAATCTATCGGTTGACCAAACTTCCTGTATCATAGTATTCCAATCTTCCTTTTGTATCCAAATGGGACCATTATTCACGCAGTCAATTAAATTTGTTGTGTGTAGTATTGACAAGCTTTAGTGCGAGCTCGTGCCAATTGTTGGTTCAAAGATATCCGAGCTTTATCTTCCCAAATATTCCGAACAATTTCTTCATCTTCTTCAGGGAAGACATTTTTTGTATCCAATACATATGATAAGTGAAGTAAAATAATTTGCAAACAACATCAAATTTTTTTTTTCAAGAAATAGTGTGTCCATTAAAATATATATCATAAATGATTCAGATCATAAATATGAAAATAGTTGTGTGCATTCATATTAAAAAAGGCAATAAAGTCATCAATATTTTTTTCTCATATCTTGAACTCTTTGAACAGTTCATCCTTATACATCGAAGGTACTTTTTCCCATGAGTGTCATGGCCCCTTGAAATTACATCTCAAAATGTTGCTGATTTCACGTCTACATGATGCATTATTAAACATGAAATATTATAATAACAAACTTTCATGAAACAAATACAGACATAAATAATTAATGTGTACAAAAAATATGAAACTTACCCTGTTCATCCATACAAACTTAATTGTCGTTTTTTTGCAAGTGGATCAATTTCGGTGTCAGAACTCTTCCGTTTAATGCAAACATTGTTGCCAGAAGAGTTTGGACCATTGTCTGTTTGGAGACAATCGTCATTCTGATCGTTATTAACATCTTGATTAATTGGATTGTCAATGTCGTTCTTCTCATCCTCATTATCACCATCTACTCTCATATAACTATCACTCGCCAGCAAATGTTGATACCCGAACATGTAATTATCTTGTTCATTTGGAAATGAACTTGGGACTTCGGACATGTAATTATCTTCTAAGTCAGTACCATCAATTGGGCGAGAAGTTGTTGCATTCGTATTCATCATGTACGGAGTTCGTTTTGATCTGGATGCAAACCTACCAATACTGGAATCTAATATAGATCCACGTCGCAACATTCTAGCACAATTATATTCTTATCAATAAGTGTTTGTAATAACTAATAAAAAATACAATAAAAAAATGAAAGCATAATACTAATCCTCATTACCATCAACATCAAAATTTCAAACAAAATAACAAGTCCTAGCATAATGTTACTCATCATTACCATCAACATCACAATTTCAATGAAAATAACAAATCCAACCATAATGTTACCCATCATTACCATCAACATCAAAATTTCAAACAAAATAACAAGTCCTAGCATAATGTTACTCATCATTACCATCAACATCACAATTTCAATGAAAATAACAAATCCAACCATAATGTTACCCATCATTACCATCAACATCATACATATTGGGAATCAAAATAACAAATACAAGCATAATGTTAATCATCATTACCATCAACATCAATATTTTCATTAGGGAATAACAAATACACGTATAAAGCTAATCATCATCATCATCATCACTCCTAATTACATCATCATCATCAGCAGCATCATCACCATCACCAATGACATCATTGTCATAGTCAATTTCTTCATCCGAAGGTATTTCATTCTCTTCTCCCCAATTTGCCTGTACCCGAGGCAACTCACGCTGGTTTATTTCTTCATAATCAGATGAGTCAGCAAGTATATTTTGTTCATCAAGTGACGGATCAGGAAGCACACAACATGGATGAGAAATTTCATCCAATTGATCAACATCAAATGATTTAACATTGTCAGTGTTCTCAATAAATTCCCCCATATCAACGTTATAACAACTTCTAGCTGATGTCCTTATAATTGACCACCATTCAGATGATTTATTATTGGGTGGACATGTATAGTACACTTGTTGACATTGTTGCGCTAAGACAAAATCTTCATTCCCATGTAGTCTAGAAGTATGTTTGATTTCAACCAAACCATTTGAACGATGCAATTTAAGACTACGTTTTGTATCATACCAATGACACTTGAACATAAATACCTTGCACTTATTCCCTAAATATTTAAGCTGAATCACTTCTTCAAGCATTCCATAATAATCAATCTCGTTCTCATTGTAGCTACTTCCTTTAACACAAACTCCGCTATTCATTGTTTTTTTATATCGTCTATAACTTTGAGTATGAAATTTAAATCCATTTACATAATACCCATTATAACATTTCACTGAATTGGATGGCCCCATAGATAGTGCAAAGATTTGATTCTCAATTCCAGTTGATTTGTTTTGAACCTAGCATAAGAATAATAATAAGCATGGATGAATTATAAAATTTCATACAAAATATTTAATGTAACAAAATGTTTCGTGAAAATACTTACATGATTTTTCAACCAAATTGGAAATATCTGCTCCCATAGTTTTTCAATTTGAACATCGCTATATTGTGGTTGTTGTGTCTTGAGCTCTTGACGACATTGCCTATATTTGTAATTGTTAGGTGAAATTAATTTATTATAAATGACAATCCAATTGAAAATATTTCACACTTACTTCATATATGGTTTCAATTCTTGACAATTGAAAATGACATAGCTGTGTGTTATTTTCATTTCTTCGTGCGATAACTGCCTTCTATAAAATTTGTTGGACAATTTTCTCCCAGGATAGGAAAAAACTGAAAGTTGTCCACATTGACCTTTAGATCCACCATCATCATTTCTTGGAACTCTATTCCATATTGTTTGCATGTCATCACCGAAATAATACGACGCAAAATTTGTAATTTCATCAATGAGGTAAGCTTCACATATAGAACCCTCAACGTGAGCTTTGTTGGTTACTTTCTTCTTCAAATAAAACATATACCTACATCATTTGTGTTAATTAATTTGAAAGATAAAAAAAATATAAATTGGAATTTAATAAAAATTACATTGTATGAGAGCATACCGTTCAAATGGATACATCCATCGATATTGAACGGGTCCTCCAGCTTGTGCCTCATAAGGAAGATGTATCATTAAGTGTTCCATGGAGTCAAAGAAAGATGGAGGGAAAATCCTTTCAAGTTTACATATTATTTCAATGATATTTCTCTGCATCAACTCCACGTGGTGGACATTTAAATTTGTAGCACAGATGTCCCGGAAAAAAACTGACAATTCAGTTAATGCCTCCCATAGTGGTCTAAGCAAGTAAGGTCGGAACGCAACTGGCATAAGTTTTTGAATAAAAACATGACAATCATGACTTTTCATACCCGAAACCTTACATTGAGCCTCTTTTACACACCGTGATATATTTGAAGAATAACCATCAGGAAAGGACAACTCTTTCATCCATGACAACACTTCTTGTTGTTGTTTCTTGAAGAGATAATAACTACCTTTGGGTTTGTAAACTCGACCACTGACATGTTGTTGCAAATGTAACCTTGGCCTCCTACAATACAACTGAATATCTAACCTGGCCTTTACATTATCCTTGCTTCTATCAGGACAATCCATGACTGTATAGAAGATATTCTCAAAACAATTTTTCTCTATGTGCATGACATCTAAGTTGTGACGGATTACATTTGTATGCCAATATGGAAGCTCCCAAAAAATACTTTTCTTCACCCAATTATGATAGATACCGAAACCGGGAATTTTATCACAAGAGCTATGAACATGTCCCTCAGTAAATTTTGTCACTTCATCTAACATCTGTAAACCAGTTCGACGTGGAAAAGGAGGGAGCTCTTCAATTACTCCATTCATAAACTTATCTGCCTGGGATCTATAGGGGTGGTTCATGGGCAGGAATCGTCGATGACAGTCAAAAAATGAAGTTTTCCCACCATATTTTAATCTAAAAGCCTTGCTATGTTCCATGCAATAAGGACAAGATAATTTACCATGAGTACTCCAGCCTGATAACATAGCATATGCAGGAAAATCACTAATGGTCCACATCAAAGCTGCTTTCAATTGAAAATTTTGTTTACTATATACATCATAAGTTTCAACACCCACAGACCACAACTTATTCAATTCATCAATCAAGGGTCTTAGAAAAATATCAAGCTTCTTTCCCGGATTCTTTGGCCCGGGAATGATCATTGCTAA
This sequence comes from Salix exigua, assembly GCA_032356905.1. Classification (NCBI taxonomy): domain Eukaryota; kingdom Viridiplantae; phylum Streptophyta; class Magnoliopsida; order Malpighiales; family Salicaceae; genus Salix; species Salix exigua. Next base: position 3,146,062 of record CM063605.1, read on the forward strand.
AAACATAAAGGGTCTTGTCATACACTTCCAAGGAGGCAAGTTATACACTGTCATAATTACTGGCCAACAAGAATATGCATTTGACATCATATTAAATGGACAAAATCCATCCATGCATAACCCTAATCTCACATTTCGAGGATCTGCTGCGAAGTTAGGATGGATACGATTAAACTCTTTCCATGCATATCCATCTGATGGATGCACCATTACTCCATCATCTGACCTGTGAAAGTGATGCCATGTCATATCTTTAGCATGATGTGGAGACATAAATAGCCTTTGAAGTCTTGGTGTCAATGGAAAGTATCGGAGTTGCTTCTCCGCCTTTCTTTTTGTGCCTTTACTAGTAAGGTTTCGAGGTTTATATCGTGAACTTCCACAGAAGTCACAAATTATTTTCATTGCATCCACACCGTAATACAACATACATAAATTCGGACACACGTCATATTTCTCATAGCCAAGTCCAAGTGGCCGCATAAATTTCTTGGCATCATAAAAATTTGAAACCAAATTTGCATCATCAGGCATACTACTCTTAGCAAATTCAGTAAATTTGTTGAAGGCATTCTGAGTTAAATTTAAATTTGACTTCATATTAAGCAATTGTACAGTAGCAGATAGTTTTGATTGTTTGGTACACCCTTCCCACAAAGGTTCCTCAGCAACTTTCAACAACTTAAAAAAATTACATGCCTTTACATTCGGAGGTTCCTCTATGACAACGGTACTGCAAACCCTGTCATTATAGTATGCATCATCATTCCCCATTGCATCTAGAACCATATTTCTATACGGATTTGCATCTCCCATGTCATTCACAACACGACTAAGCCTTCCTGATGAAGGTCCACCCAATATATCCGTGACAAAAGGTTCCCCATGTACAGTCCAATTTTCATAATAAGGTAAAAACCCTCTTGTCAATAAATGCTTACAAACATCATCTTCGGCTTGAAACTTTTGATTTTTGCATCTCACACAAGGACATCTAATTTTCCCCTCAAATATATTTTTATCAATTGAATATGCAAAATTGATAAATCTTTTAACACCCGCAATAAATTCAGGATTCAGGCGAGCACTTCGCATACGACAATACATCCACTCTCGATCATCTATATTAATCTAGTAAACATTATGACATAAAAACATTTTAGAATGTTGATTCATTTTGTATTACACAGGAGGCAAATAAAAAATAAAATGATTTGAATAACTTAAAGCATAATTAAGTTTTTTATATTTCACCACTATAGATTCATGAATAAGATCATTTTCATTTAACAATTATTTAGACTTGGCGCGTTCAATTGGATCTAACACAAGAACATCTTTATTTTTGTATTGTTTTAAATATTACTACAAATTCGATACTACATTCATTAGGGTGCAAAGGGGACAACTATGTCTCCCTTTAGTATAATTTTTGAACTAGTTTGCATTATCTAGCTTTGTGCCTGAATATGTGATTTACATAGAAATTTCTACTATTTTAAGTCGTGTTGAAAAAAAGAAGTAAATACTCAGGTCATATTGGTGTACCGTATTATTATGTAGCATACAACTAATACCCACACTATTGTTGTCTTATTATTTACTGAGAAATGGTTTGTCGCTTCATATATACTTGGAAATCACTTCATCTTATTTATTTCTTTCAACTTATATTATTTAAACATTTATAAGTTTCAAAACATATTTAATACCGTATACCTACATTTAATCTTAAATTTTATATTTCACTAATCAATCTTAAAATATAATAGCTAACTTTCTGTTTTATCTACCATTTACTCAATTCTACCCATAAATATCATATTTACTCATCGATTTTCTATTCTTAAGTGACATACATTGCACCTTTCATATCCTTTCAATGAAGGATATCTATGAGCTATTATCTAATTTAAAAAGTTTTCCTTGTAGGAAACATACCTAAAACTTAATGTCGTTGTAAAATCACATGATAATTAAATCCTTGTATGGTACCACTAGTTTATCTATTCATCCGTAAAATGTTTTTACATCTCATAACAATTCCACAACATTTCCATATATCATGAAATTGCAACCATACATTACTAACGATGTTAATGGACATTAAGGTAAAAGTAAAGTTATACTCATATCATTTCCATGCTTAATTCATGTAGCAACCTAATTTTTGTCCATCAAAAGATAAACTAAAATGAAAAATGATAAGCAAGAGGATTCCAGTCAAGCCAAAGCAAATGTCAAGTGAATACCGCACCTTTTTTCCTTCCTCTTGTTCCTTGATGTTTTACACAAGTTAACACAGATATGCTGGTGCTTTAGGGTTCTGCCGAGAGTTTATATATTTATATGATGGTGCTGCAAAGAGAGAAAGATAACATTTTCAGATAGCTTTTTTCAAATTAAAATGGACACCTTACAGTTCCAAGAAAATAAAAAAAGAACATCATAGATAGTTTGTAATTCCACATGTTTTCTCCCCATTTATTGGGCTGCAAAATCAGGCTGGTATAAACACTTATTGATCGGATTGTACAAGGTTAGGAAAATATTGAATCAAGCAAATAGAAAATGAATCCTCTTAATGGATCATATCTCTGCATGTAAGGTCAATATAGTGTAAGGTCAATATAGTGCAGAACATTGAGAACTGAATTTTATAAGAGGGAAATTATTTAGCAAGAGAACTTCGAGTTTGTTTAAGCCTTTTCAATATATTTCAACTCTATTCTACAGAGTGTATGGGCATAACAAAGATTTTCAAACAAAAAGTTGAATGATTAATGTTCCAGATTCCAGAAGATTTGTGTTGATCTTTTCCATTGTTGTCACTCAAAATGTTTGACGGTAAGAGATCATCTGGAAAAGGAGGTGATCCTAAAATGCAATATGTGTTGAAATTCACGGATTAAGGCAACTATACAATAACAATAGCAATTCTAAAATTAATTACTTTAAAGTAAAGAGATAAGGGAGAGAGATTGCTAACTCGGGTTTTTAACGTGGTTCGGCAAGCCTACGTCCACGACTCAAGTACCAACCCGTACTTGAGTATTGTACTCTCTTACTAAACCAAGTAACAAGATTACAATTTCCGCTTGATGAATCCACACCAAGACTTTTACACCACTTGAAGATATGCCCTCTTCAAGATTTCCTGTTTCCAACTTGAAGATGTACCCTCTTCAAGATTTTTCCTTAGTGATGTTCCTCACCAATACCAAGAGTTTTATACTCAACTCTCAAGAGTTTCACAATGGTTGTTTTTGTAAAACAACAATACACTCTTAATAGTGTGGATATTACAAATGAAGATGATGATCTCTTTCTCTCACTTAATAGCACTTAGAATATTTGAAGGTGTTTAACTGTAGTGAGAATGAGAAATACTCTTTGTGTTAGGATATGAAGATTTAAACACAAATATGAGTATTAATGAGGATTGATGATATGAAGGTGTTTAAGCACTACTTATTGCCTCACTATAAGATATGAAAGTTATGTCTTTTAGTTTTGGAATTAAGAGGCCTATTTATAAGTTTCTAAAAGAAACTAGCCGTTTCTAGCCGCTTTAGTGCAACTGCCATATCAAGCTGGTCGACCGGTTCACAACGGACAAAACCAAGCGGTCGATCGGTTCACAACGGATAAAATAAATTGTCTTCCAAGCGGTCGACCGGTTCACAACGGATACCTCAGCTGGTCGACCGGTTCATGCGAAATCTATTTTGACAAATTATCTTTTCTGAATTTCTTGAACCGATTGATTATGACTTAAACCTTTTAATCATCAAATCCTTTTAATGCATGCACTGTGAAGTGTGTGAGTTCATTTTAATTTGTGCTATCAAGATAGAAATTGAGATTTACACAAAGCACTAAAATGAACACTTATTCTAAGTCTTCACTTGCTTGCATCTTGGACTTCTTGGAGTGATTTCTTCGTGTACTCCGTTATGCTTGTTGATGTATTCTTTGTATAAAACCTGTTTATAGCTTAATCTCATCCAAGCATATTATTAGTCCATTTTCTTTTTATTGTTATCATCAAAATATATAAAGCATACAAAGTATGATATTATATGTCAACAATATGATTAATCAAACATCAGATCATCATGGATGATTATAATCCTGGGAATGAGCAGAATGCAATAATTTTTATGAAGGTCTTTATAAACCTAAATGGGAAATACAGAAGACAACAGTTGAAAAAATAGAAAACAGATCCTGTTATTAGAATTTTTCCGTCGCTACAATCCGTTGCTAATTGCTCTTTTTTTTAGTAGTGAAAGCAGTCATGTTCCCATGTTAGTAACACATATAGCTTCTCTTCTAATGTGAAGGCTCCTTTAAACTTTTCAAATCTATCTGCATTAAATTTAAAGGCATGCTTTTGTTGATGAAGGTAGTCTTATCTGAGAATGAGATACGACTCAGATTGCTGAAAGAGGAAAACAGAAAGAATGCTTTACTCATTTTGATGTTGCATAGCTCCTCAGATCCATCCATTTACCCAGTATAATGGTGATGAGCTCTCTATCCCTCTCTCTTGCCGCATGTTCAGATTTTACTTTTATCTATGTTCTATTACTTCCTCTTCAAACCTGTTCCTTTCTTGCCACACAGGTACTGCATCCCATTGCTGATTCAATTAATGTAAATAAGACAGTATGGGACATGTATTTTAAAGAGCTCATTCCTAGATTGGTCAAAGAAGGAGATGATGGCAATTGTGGATCAACAGCTGTTTGTGACACAATCTGTCTACAGGTATGCATTTATCTAATTAACTTTGGGCTGCTCTTGATACTACTGTGATCCTTTCAAATCTCAACCTAGACACAACTGATCCTTTCAAATCTCAACCTAGACACAACTGATCTTTGTCAACCTCAGAGACTTACAAACTGTTTTCTAGATCTTCCTTATGCTTTAGTTCTAGTTTTGGTCTGTGAACTTTGATATATGTGCCCTGGGAAGATATTGTTAAAAAATTTGTTACTTTTTGAATGGGGCTAAGATTCTTAATTGGAAATTGCATTTGACTCATTCTAGTGGCCTACTCTAACAGATCCTACTATTAAAATAAGTCTTCCTTTGTTGTTTAGAATCTTCCTGAATTAATGAGGTAACAAATGGATAAATGTAGTTGGGTGCATTTGACTACTGAACCGAAGTTGGTTCTTCTATGACGTAGTGACTCTTGCAAATATGTGCATTTATTAATGGTTCATTTCATGCAAGGAGTTGGTCTTATCTTTAACCTAACAAAATCCTTATCATTTTCCCTTCATATATATGGTTATTGCTGATGGGCATTAATAACACGAGTCACATTTCTAGGACAGTGAAGCATATGCTGTCAGTGCTCATTTCTATGAATCAGTTTAAAAATGACCTCCTCTGATGGAGCTGTCTCAGCATTCTCTACATGTGGGTTAGTTTTCCCACCATGGCTTTAGCAGCAAATTTACGAGCAATATGATCCTACTCACTTACTCTAATTTCACAATAATCCCTCCTTACTCGCTATTAACAATTTAAAACACTTGAGTTTTTCAAAGGCTGCTCCTATTCCATTACAAACAGTTAGGCGTCAAAAAAAATCTCCAGTTTTGCATTAATTGATAAATCAAGACAGCGCTGCTAGCAGCAATTATGTACAGATTAAAAAATAACTTATCATAAGTAGACTACGAGAAGCCATTAGCATTTAGCACATTACATACTAACAAGACAAAAACCACCATTCGAGAAACAGAAATTCAGCAACAGAAAAATTAGCACACATAATTCTGTTCTCAACGTCCAACATAATCCCAATAGATTAATTTGAGATTTCAAGAAACTTTGCTGGCCATATCTCTTAGGCATTTACAGAGGATAACTTTACAGCCCTTGGACCACTTCTACACGAGAACTTTGGGAAGTTTCCATGCATATAAAACCATGATGAAAGAAAATGGTATCATCATACATTGCCAAAACAATGTAGAAGATTGCCAAATTAGATGGCTAGTTTAAAAAATCATCTTCTTTAGGCAGTCTCAGAAAGCCATCATTTCTGGGAAAGAAAAATCATTGTTTCTTTTCAGACAAATGAAGAAGAACATGATTAGAATAAATCATTGTTTATAGCAAAAACTAATATTCAATCTTAAGTTTTTTTTCTAATTTTGATACTAATACATGAGCTCTTCCGCCAAGCAGCACGTAGCAAACAGGATGATTAAGTGTTCATGTTTTAGTTCTTTGGTACAACCCATAACTAAATTTAACAGAGCATGTAAACAACACATTTGAACAATGAGCAGAAACCTTTTGCTCAAATCATAACTAAACAACAAAGCTACTTGTTGTAGATACTCTTCAACACTTGTTGCCTCGGCAGGAAACACATCCTCAAAAAATAACATGCATTTCACAGTCCAAAAAATATACAGATTTGAGGATACAAACTGGAAAATAAAGATGCAAACAAACGAGCAGAAACCCAAATTCAAATTTTACTGTTAAAATCTAAGGAAAAAAATGGAAATACTTACCGTAAATGAAGGAGATCGGGGTTGTGGTGGTGCTGGGTCTCCTGTGCAGGTGGAACGGGGGCAAGGGATGGGAACGGGGGCAATGTGTACAGAAGAGAGAAGGAGAGAAGGAAAATTTTGTTCTGCACGATGGAGGAGGAGAGACGAACAGATAATTTGTTCAAAACGGTGGGTTTTCCTTTGCCAATTGTATAACAGTGCAACGGATTGCAAACTTAAAATGAAATTACAACGGATTGTAATTGCATGGTTAATCTATTGCAAGTTATATTTTAGCAACGGACAATTCATTGCAAGAATAATATGTTGTAATTACAACGGATAGTTCGTTGCAATTTGTGTATCTTGTAATGGATTTTTCGTTGCAATACGAAATGAATTTGCAACGAACAATCCATTGCAAATTAATTATTTGCAACGGATTTTCCGTTGCAATTTCAAGGTTGCGACGAAAAATTCGTTGCAAAATCAATTTATGTTGCAACGGATAATCCGTTACATTTTAATTTATCTTGCAACGAAAAATCTGTTGCAAATTTAATTGCAACGGAGTTTCCGTTGCAACATATATTTATGTTTTTTTAACTCAGAAATTTATTTAGCAATGAAAAATCCGTTGCTAAACAAAATTCAATTGCAAACGGCTGCAATTTGTAGTAGGGTTGCTTGAAAGTTGTGGCAAGAAATATTATGAATGCAACACTGAAATTAAAGGCAATTATCTAATATACTAAAAGAAGTCAGAGTCAGTTACTGTAGCATGTGAGTGAAATCACTGTGGATTGTAATAGTGTTGCTCAGTTTTCGGTTCAGTAATTTAATGATTTGATTTTTTTCATCCGGGTAATTTAATTTTTTGATTTTTTCTTTTTATTAATTATTTATTTCGACATCAAATAATTTTTTTTCTTATAATTTGTTTTTGTTTTTGTTTTATGTTTTTTTTGTTATAGTTATTGATTTTTTTTCTTTCAATGGATGATTTTTACCATTATTAACACAATAAAAATAATAATTTTAGTTTTTTCTTGCTTTCTCTTTTCCTAATGTTTTCAATTTTTTTCATCCGGATAATTTAATAGTTTTTATTGTTTTAGCAGTAATAGTAATTATATTTTTAGTTGATAAGGATTTAATGTTCGTGTTGTTATAATAGGATGTATTCATGTATTTTATTATATCAAACCTTACATGTATAGATGTTATACTTTATTCAATTTTTTCATTTGATTGAAATTGATAATATATTTTTGTATTTGTTTTGGTCCTTATACTTTTAATTTTTTATCTTAATTCCTTTAATTTTTATAGTTCTAAATAGTCCATATTTTTGTTTATGTCTATCTATGTGTGTCTTTAGTTTTGGTTTTTAATTTTTATTATTTTCTCTTTTGTTGAGATAACATTTTTTTTCAAAAACTTTGTTTTTAAATTTTAGTATGTGTTTATGATCATTTGAAAATTGATATTTTTTTTCTTTGTTTTTTCTTTTGTTTTTTTTTTAATTTCACATGATATAATTGTTTTTTGTTAAAATTTTAGGGTTTTTTTTATTCTTTTATTGAATTGATTTTTCTATTATTCACAAAATAACAATAATAATTTTAGTTTTTTTCTTGCTTTCTCTTTTATTAATGTTTTAGAGTTTTCTTTCTCATTGGAATAATTTAATAAATTTTATTTTCTTAGAAATAATAGTAATGATATTTTTAGGTATTAAACCTTCGATGTTGTTATTGTTATAATAGGGTGTGTTGATGTGTTTTATTATATCAAACCTTGCATGTATAGATATTATATTTTATTTTTGAAATATCAATTATTAATTATTTCAATCTCAATAATCATAAAAAAATATTTATTCGACCCGCAACGTACTGTGGGCAATTAACTAGTAAATTGCTAAAATAAGTTGATGTTCACGCATAATTTCCCATCTGGATGAGCTGTTATGAACTGTTGCAAAGGTCAAATATTTATCCAGGCGACATTAAAACGTCACAACATCAAAGAATTTGAAAAAAGGATCAAAGTATGTAAGCTTGGATTCTTAGTTTCCAATTCTTGAATAACTTACCCATGGCTACTTGCGGAGTGGTTAGGCGCACTCTCATCATTTACGAGATTTGGGGTTCGACTTTTCTCTTTGTCTGCAGCCGGTTTCTTGAAAGCACTTGTTATCCGGTCAGCACTCAGGATATCCTTGGTTATACCTAAAAAAAAATTCTTGAATAAATTAGAAAAGTGTAGCCCATCATTGCATAGTGTGAGGAAATATTAATCATGATTCCTATTTTCCAATAAAAAAGGATAGTGTAGGAATATTTGTGCGAGAACTTCGTGTTCAAATTAACTTTATGTTTAGAATATTTTTGTGTTCATATTCTTAATTTTATTTTCTTTACACTTTAATTTGATGGAATATAGGTAAGGTAACTAGTTTTGTATTATTTTATGCTCCGAAAATAAGTTAAATTTAAAAGATAAAAATAAATAAAATTAATTCATTTAATTCTCCTGTCTTTCTAAGAAAAACATACTTGTAATATCCCGTGCTATGAAATATCGTTTTAGTTCTAGTAATTGAAGTGGTCCTGGAGCAATTGATCAGAACAACGAAATGGAATATCACTACTATCTTTTCCTTATCTATTACAACAATAAACGAAAAAAGATGAGTTAAGTTTGAGATCTTATCGAAATTAATTGTTTTGACGCGTACATATAAGAAATATCTTCCTTGTAAGAAACTTCTTGCGACAAATAATGGTTTTCAAGTCATCGATCGTTGCCTTGCGGGCAACATGGTTGCTCTCAAGTAATTATCTTAATTTGCGTTTGGGAATGGAATGTCTTGAAAGATATTTAATTTAATTACGCGACTTACAAATTAGAAGATTCTGCTCACCGTCGAAGATTCTATTTTAGGTAGGCTAGTTCACGTTATCATGGCAAGATTAAAATTAAAGTGAGAGAAAAAAAAAACACGAAAAGGGAAGGTAGATTCACTATGTTATGTTGTTACTACGTAAAATCATTGTTGTTGTTGTTTTAATTATGCGACAATTAAGGTAAGGTTCTTACGATTGTTGACTCTTCTGTATAAAAACTAAATTGTTCCTTGAACGTAAGATTTGATTTGATTTGATTTGTTGTTATTTTAATGATATGATAAAGGAAAGGTTCTTACTATTGTTGACTCTCCTGCAACGTTGTTAATACTGTTTCATTTGTTATTCTGATTTTTTTATTGGAATGAAACGTTTCGGTTTTAGAGCGTTTCGGCGTGTCATTTCAAGGTTGTATTGTTTATATATAATTAATTATATATATATATGGAAAAAAATTGAAATATTAATTTAAGAAGTATAATTTAAATTTAAGATAAATTAACTTTAAATTATACAATACAAACACAAAGTCAAACAAACATAATCTCAAAATTAGAAACATCTCTAAAATTATAAAATATTATGATAGTAAAATGTTCTAAAATAAAAAAATATTATGATTTTAAGCCGGAACGGTACCGAGAAGTTCCGGCCGGAATTTAGACGGAATTTCTAGAACGGATCGAAATTAAAACCGAGACGAAAATGAAGTCGTTTCGTCTTGGTTTTTTTAATGACACGGAACATGCCAGTCATTCCAGCCGGAACATAACGAAATTAACAAACCTGCTCTTCCGTATAAAAACTAAATTGTTCCTTGAGCGGTAAAATTTGATTTGAGTGCAAAATCATGCAACTTGTTTTCTATATAAGGCATATTTCACTAAATCAATAAATTTGCCATATAATTTCCTATATTTAGCCTCCTCCCTCCTTCACCATCGCCTCCAACCTCTTAATTTTAGATTTACTTTCCTTAATTTCTAGATTATTGTGCTTTAAATAGCGTATAAATTCCTGCGTGTATATATATAACTTGGGTTAAAAATTCAGAAACCTTCAATATTTTTGTTGCAGAGCCCGTCCCTTCGATCAGTTTGATCATATCAGGTATTCTTTTCTTCATGTTCTCCTTTCTCTTGATGTTTCTGCTGATCATATCATCAATTCTTTGGATCGTTGGTAATTAGTGTTAATTCTTTAAATTTTCTTGCACAACGATGGATATCTTTGCAAACCCTGACATGAATAGAAAAATTCATCCAAACGCGAAGATTATTTAGGACAAACCATCTAGCAGGTTGTCAAGACATCCCCAAAATTACTCATCACGCTCGATCATTTTATTTTTATTTGTTCTCAAGAAACGTGACGTCGTGATAAGTCGAACATGCTCATCTTGTAAGAGTTTGAGACAGTCATGGTCTTACCCGTGTAACCCAGGTCCACAAAAGTGCCTAAGAAGATGAGTTTTCTTGGCACCGAAGACATTGAAAACTTATTCTTCCCAGGGACGGCAGATACTGCTTAGTCTCAGGCACCGGAGCTTGCACCTAGCAGAGAGCCGGCTGCTAGATAAGATCTAATTACTTTGTTCTCTTTACGTGAACGTTTTCAGAATTTACATCTGTAGCTCGACGACGAATAATATGCCTTCGAGAAGGCGGCACCCTGACTTGGTTGCAGTACACGCAAATAATTACTTCTGTATATATATCACTGTCTAATTGCATTTTCTGTGACATATTTGTTTGCTGTTTTACATAAACATTTATGTGTTTTTAGGTACTAGTAAGCTATATAAATCCAGTATCAAAGATGTGATGATATAAAATTTGTGATCTGTATAGGAGATTTTTAGTTTAATTCAAGGTGTGTATTTTTTATAAAAATTTAAAATAATTGAGGTTTTATTTATTCAACTCGACTTACAAAGTATGCTTTTTAATGATGAAATTTCCTTATATCCAAATATAAAAAAGTTATATAAATCGATCTGGAATTACACTAATGGTTAAGAAAAGAAAGATAATACGATCTCTTATAAGTTAAAATCTTTATAGACCAAGAATAATAAGAAGATATCAAAAATATTTAATTTTTATTTATACATTTTTTTTTATTCGAGGAAACACCATCTTCCGGAAAACGCACTTTGTGGACCCAGGTTGTTAGAGAATAATATAATCATATTATGGAACCTCATTTACAATCTTAAGTTTTTAGGTGAGATGGTTCCTTAACATGATATCAGAGCTTTGTTGACCTAACGGTCACGAGTTCGAATCTCACCACCCTCGTTCTATTTGATAAATATTAAGCACAAGGTGATGTGGACGTGCAAGTTTCAAGCCAAAGGGTTTTCACTTGAGGAGGCGTGTTAGAGAATAATATAATCATATTATAGAACCTCACTTACAAGTTTAAGTTTTTAGGTGAGATGGTTCCTTAACACAGTGAGCGAGTAAAACCCGGATGTTTCGAGGCTTTTACAAGAGGTGCACACCTTGACTCAAACTCGAGATCTCAGACTCAAACTCGAGACCTGCGTGCAGATCTCAAACTTTTGTCATCACGTCACGCCGCTTAAAGACTTTTTGCTAAAGAGTTATTATGATTTTTATATAGACAAAACTAAAAAAGAAAAACTTTTTAATAATAAATAGAAAAGCCTAATAATACTAAGTAAAAAAATGAGAGTCTAAATATAGTTTCAAATACATAAAAAGCAAAATAGAATTTTCTTTATTTTATTTTTAGCTAGAGTTTATAAGTTTTTAGGCTCTGTTTGTTTCCCAGAATTCACTTTTCGGGAAACCACTTTCCAAACTTTCCGTGTTTGTTTGTCTTACGGAAAGTTGGTCAATGAAACACTTTCCGATCAAAGAAAAATTTGGCTTGGTTTTCGGAAAGTGTATTCGGAAAATTTAGGCGGAAAACACTTTCCGGAAGTTGTGAAAATTTTAGAAATGTCATTATTTGTTGATTATATCAAATTTGATCCTCAAACTTTTGATTGCTATATATAATTTGTTTTGAATATTTATTTTTCAATTCCATCTCTTAAAAATTAATTTTTATATTAATTTTGGTCCTTATTTTTATAATTGCTATTTGCTTTTTTCTTATCATTTTTTTATTGAAAAAATTTATCTATCAAATTTGGTCCTCATTTTTTTATTGTTATTTATTTTATTTGAAATAATTTATGAAATGTTAATTATTATTATTATTTTAATTTATTCACCTTTTATTTTTTAATTTTTTAGATTTGATCTCTATTATTTTGATTATTATTTATTTTATTTGAGATAATTTATGAAATTTATTTTTTTCAATTTCATTCTCATTCAATTTTTTAATTTGTAAGATTTGTTCCTTATTATTTTAATAAACTTGAAAAAAAAATTAATTTATTAATAAATTATTTTCCAGTTCATTTTTCATAACACTATCAAACATCGGAATTCACTTTCTAGAAATTCACTTTTCCAGGAATTCACTTTTCAAAAGAAAATCACTTTCCAGCAAATAAACGGGGCCTTAGTTTTGACCAATAGTCTCGTGTATATATATACTACTACTACTAATGAACTCATGATGATATTTACAATGTTTATTTCCTTGGTCTGCAGCATGCCTTCGCTCCGGGAGATCTCTCCATTTCTACTCTCACTGCTCCTAGCTACACTCTTCCATCTATCCCATGGCGATGTTGGCACTTCTGCCCACTACAGACCCCCATATTTACGTGAGTGCCCAGCGCAGCTAGCTACATGAACAAGCTAATGGCTTCCATAACTGAAATTTCAAAACTTCTCCCTCCTTCCTAACTTTTTTTTTTGGGTGATTGTAATGAAGCCACTGCCTGTTATGGGAATTCACCATCACAGTTCCCTTCAAGCAATATGTTTGCCGCCGCCGGCGAGGGAATATGGGACAATGGTGCAGCCTGTGGAAGACAGTACCTGGTGAGGTGTATCAGCGCAGCCGTCCCGAGAACTTGCCGTCCAGATCAAATCATTCAGGTGAGGATCGTTGACCGTGCACAAACATCACGGTCGAGGCCCTCATCAAACGGAGCCACCGTGGTCCTTTCTTCCACCGCATTTGGTTCCATCGCAGACCCTTCTGCAAGGTTGATTAACGTAGAGTTTCAACAGTAAGTCATGCTGATCTCTTGTCTCTCTCAATCTTACATCTTTCCTGTTCGAATGGAAGATAACTGGATCGTGGCTGTGTTTTGGGGTGCAGGGTTTGAAGAAGAAGAAGAAGAAGAAGAAGAACAGTAGTGGTTTCTAGATAACGCGCACGAGGTCGAGAAGTCAAATGCGATGATCAGTTACGTGGTTAACTAGCTAGCTATTCGTATTTATATGGGATTTGTTCTTTTCAACTTGTTCAGTGAATTAAATAATTAATTAATAAATTACATTTTCTTTTCTGTTTTTTTCTTCCTGGAGAACACTTCTTCGTTCCCGGAATTGAAGAGCATACCTCTGCCCCCGGGCAGTGCGGCGCCCACCGATTGATTCTTTGTCGTTGATGTTTAATTCAACACAAAAAGAAAATGAAGGAAACTTATTTTCTTTGACAAATTCTAGTGTAAAGATTGTAATAACTCATTCTTTGCTCGAATTCTAATATATTCTTGAGAAATCAAAAAAGGAGAATTTAAAATTTAGGGAGTGAAATAATAAGTGGAAGAGGAAAGAGGGATCAGAATAAAGTTTAGAACCATTATTTAAATAGTAGGGAATGATTTGGAATTAAGAAATTGAAGATGAAGTTGAAAGTAAATGAATATAAAACTTAAATCTAAATTGAATTAGATGAATATAGATTTGAAAAGATTTTAAATTTAAAGTATAATATTATGTGCTTGTTCAGGAGTGTGGTTGAGATTGCTTTTGAAAGTGTTTTTTGTTCAGTAATGCATGAAAATAATATCTATTATTTTTAAATATCATTTTGATATTAGCACATCAAAATGATCTACAAATATCATTTTTAATTTAAAGTAGGGAAGGAGGCCCAAAGAAAAATGATAAAAATACTTGAGAGAAGAAATCTAAAAAACAAGGATATTAACTAGATAAAAAAAATAAGAAAATAAAAACAAACAAGTACACATGCATACATTCAGACAAATTCTTAGCGAGTGAGATAGTATGTTTTAGAGTCATTAAATTTTCCTTCTCATACCTAGATCTTTACCAAAAAAAATTCTTTGAAAACCAATTAGAATTTCAAATTACCATAAAATTATGCAATCTCTATTTCGTATTTAATTCACTATGATTTCTCTTGCAATAAAGATCATAATTATTAAACTTTATTTGGAGGTTGACGTGGAACACGACTCAAGTCAAAATATAAGTGCTTAGAGTTGGGTCAAAAAATGAAAAAGCAAAACAACATCTTTTGAAAAAGCAAATTAAAAAGTTAATCATTTTTTAATTGGATCAATCAAGTTAGCTTTTTGGTTGACTTGCACTTGTTATGACCTAATAAGACAACTTAATTGATTCAATGGTCAATACACCAAGTTGGACTAGGTTTAATAACAATAGTAAATATCATCTCATTAATTTACATGTAATTTATGTAATTTATGGTGATGATATCAATATCTTATTAACTATATATTAAAAGGGATCCCATTTTCACTATAGCATTAAATATTGTCCACCATCTCACACATCCTTAAAGATTGGAGGAGTGATTTGTTGACATATAATGTCATACTTTGTATGCTTTATATATTTTGATGATAACAATAAAAGAAAATAGACTAATAATATGCTTGGATGAGATTAAGCTATAAACAGGTATTATACAAAGAATACATCAACAAGCATAATGGAGTACACGAAGAAGTCACTCCAAGAAGTCCAAGATGCAAGCAAGTGAAGACTTAGAATAAGTGTTCATTTTAGTGTTTTGTGTAAATCTCAATTTCTATCTTGATAGCACAAATTAAAATGAACTCACACACTTCACATTGCATGCATTAAAAGGATTTGATGATTAAAGGTTTAAGTCATAATCAATCGGTTCAAGAAATTAAGAAAAGATAATTTGTCAAGATATAGTTTCTGCATGAACCGGTCGACCGCTTGGGTTATCCGTTGTGAACCGGTCGACCGCTTGATATGACAGTTGCACTCAAACGGCTATAAACGGCTAGTTTTCAACGGCTATAAACGGCTAGTTTCTAACGACTATAAACGGCTATAAACGACTAGTTTCTAATGGTTAGTTTCTAATGGCTATAAACGGCTAGTTTCTAACGGCTATAAACGGCTAGTTTCTCTTTGAAACTTATAAATAGGCCTCTTAATTGCAAAACTAATTACATAGAACTTTCATATCTTATATTGAGGCAATTAGAAGTGCATAAACACCTTCATATCATCAATCTTCATTAATACTCATATTTGTGTTTAAATCTTCATATCCTAACACAAAGAGTATTTCTCATTCTCACTACACTTAAACACCTTCAAATATCCTAAGTGCTATTAAGTGAGAGAAAGAGATCATAGATCTTCATTTGTAATATCCACACTATTAAGAGTGTATTGTTGTTTTACTAAAACAACCATTGTGAAACTCTTGAGAGTTGAGTATAAAACTCTTGGTATTGGTGAGGGAACATCACCAAGGAAAAATCTTGAAGAGGGTACATCTTCAAGTGGGAAAAGGAAAATCTTGAAGAGGGGACATCTTTAAGTGGAAAAGGAAAATCTTGAAGAGGGCATATATTCAAGTGGTGTAAAGTCTTGGTGTGGATTCATCAAGCGAAAATTGTAATCTTGTTACTTGGTTTAGTAAGAGAGTACAATACTCAAGTACGGGTTGGTACTTGAGTCGTGGACGTAGGCTTGCCGAACCACGTTAAAAACCCGAGTTAGCAATCTCTTTCCCTTATCTCTTTACTTTCAAGTAATTAATTTTAAGATTGCATTATTTATTGTATTTGCATCAATTCCGCCTTTAGGTGCATAGTTGCTTTAATCCGTGAATTTCAACAATTGGTATCAGAGCTTAGTTCTCATTTATTAAGTTTGCTTAGACTTTGAGTAGAATGGCAACTATATGCAATAATCTCCGAAATGAAGGTGCTTCAACTTCTAGACCACCATTTTTTGATGGTGATGATTATGCCTATTGGAAAGCTAGAATGTCAATATATCTTCAATCTATAGATTTTAATTTATGGCTTTCTATTGAAAATGGACCTCATAGACCACTTAAAATTGTAAATGGTATTGAGATTCCAAAAAGCATGATAGAATATAGTGACCTAGATAAAAGATTACTTTCTATGGATGCTAGAGCAATGAACATTTTATACTGTGCATTAAATAGAAGTGAATTTAATAGAATATCTTCATGTAAAAATGCTAGGGATATATGGCATGCTTTGGAAGTAACTCATGAAGGAACTAACCAAGTAAAAGAATCAAAAATTGATATGTTAGTTCATCAATATGAATTATTTAAAATGTTGCAACATGAATCCATAACAAGCATGTTTACTCGTATGACTAGCATAACAAATAGTTTACATGCTCTTGGTAGAACTTACTCAAATGCAGATATCGTAAGTAAGATTCTCAGATCTCTACCAAAAGCTTGGGAAGCTAAAGTGACAGCTATACGAGAAGCTAAAGATCTTACAAAACTTCCATTAGAGGAGCTCATCGGTTCTCTAATGACGCACGAGATATCTATGGATAATCAAGATCAAGAAGAAAGGCCAAAGAAAAATTTGGCATTTAAAACTGCTCATCGAATCGAAGCGAGGAAAATGATGATGATGAAGACAGAATGACGATCTTGAAGAAGATGTAGCATCAATCACAAGACAGCTTCAAACTTTCTTAAAAGGAAAATGACAAAAGAAAGTTCTCGAAATACAAAAGGAGGGAGATTCAAGTAAAGAAACTCCAAGGTGCTATAAATGCAACAAGTTGGGGCATATCAAACCCGATCGTCCCCATCTTCAAATGAAGAAGAGAAATCGCTTTCAAAAGAGAGCTTTGAAAGCGACATGGAGCGATGATTCGAACTCAAGCTCTAGTGATGAAGAAGAACATGTGGCTAACATGTGCTTCATGGCAATTGAAAGCGAAAATGAGGTACAATCTTCGGATGATGAATCGACCCTTCCTATATTGAATTACATGAACAACTTGAAAATTTGTATGTAGAATATAAGAAGTTAGGTTCTAAATATAGTACTCTCAAAAGAAATCATATATGCTTAATTGAGGAAAAAGAATTATTAGAAAAGAAAGTATATGATTTAAATGACAAGAGTAGTAAAACTAATCAACTTGAAGAAGATAATAAATATTTAAAAGAAAAAGTTGATGAGTTAAATTTAATTATCTCAAAATTCACACAAGGCTCGGAAATTTTTGAGAAAATGCTTTCAAGCCAAAGAAGTGTGTTTAACAAAGGAGGATTAGGTTATAAACCTAAGATAACTCAAAAATACTTAAAGAATTATTTTGTTAAAGCTAAACATTCTTATGATCCAAATCAAACATGTAATTATTGTAGAAAAATAGTACATTTGGTTTATGCATGTCCTATGAAGAAAAATAAGAATGTTAAAATGATTTGGGTTCCAAAAGGAACCACCCTTGAATTCTTTGGTAGAAATAATTTCATTTTGGATATTTATTATTATTAGATATTATGTCTTTATTTATCTAAAATGTTAATTTTCTTTTGTTGATGCCAAAGGGGAGAGATATGATGAAAATATCAAATGCATCAATAATGGGGAGAAAAATAGGAGAATATGAAAAATATATATGCATATATTTAGGGGAGAAAATGGATTTTTCTTGAGATTGCATATGATATTTTTACTTGGATTAAATTGCTAAAAGTGTTCAATGCCTCTTATATATTGCATTACAAAATATAGGGGGAGAGTCAATTTTTTATCTAAGTTTTTTGTTTATTGTCATCATCAAAAACAGGGAGATTGTTGACATATAATGTCATACTTTGTATGCTTTATATATTTTGATGATAACAATAAAAAGAAAATGGACTAATAATATGCTTAGATGAGATTAAGCTATAAACAGGTATTATACAAAGAATACATCAACAAGCATAATGGAGTACACGAAGAAGTCACTCCAAGAAGTCCAAGATGCAAGCAAGTGAAGACTTAGAATAAGTGTTCATTTTAGTGCTTTGTGTAAATCTCAATTTCTATCTTGATAGCACAAATTAAAATGAACTCACACACTTCACATTGCATGCATTAAAAGGATTTGATGATTAAAGGTTTAAGTCATAATCAATCGGTTCAAGAAATTAAGAAAAGATAATTTGTCAAGATATAGTTTCTGCATGAACCGGTCGACCGCTTGGGTTATCCGTTGTGAACCGGTCGACCGCTTGATATGACAGTTGCACTCAAACGGCTATAAACGGCTAGTTTTCAACGGCTATAAACAGCTAGTTTCTAACGACTATAAACGGCTATAAACGGCTAGTTTCTAACGGCTATAAACAGCTAGTTTCTAACGGCTAGTTTCTAACGGCTATAAACGGCTAATTTCTCTTTGAAACTTATAAATAGGCCTCTTAATTGCAAAACTAATTACATAGAACTTTCATATCTTATATTGAGGCAATTAGAAGTGCATAAACACCTTCATATCATCAATCCTCATTAATACTCATATTTGTGTTTAAATCTTCATATCCTAACACAAAGAGTATTTCTCATTCTCACTACACTTAAACACCTTCAAATATCCTAAGTGCTATTAAGTGAGAGAAAGAGATCATAGATCTTCATTTGTAATATCCACACTATTAAGAGTGTATTGTTGTTTTACTAAAACAACCATTGTGAAACTCTTGAGAGTTGAGTATAAAACTCTTGGTATTGGTGAGGGAACATCACCAAGGAAAAATCTTGAAGAGGGTACATCTTCAAGTGGGAAAAGGAAAATCTTGAAGAGGGGACATCTTCAAGTGGAAAAGGAAAATCTTGAAGAGGGCATATCTTCAAGTGGTGTAAAGTCTTGGTGTGGATTCATCAAGCGAAAATTGTAATCTTGTTACTTGGTTTAGTAAGAGAGTACAATACTCAAGTACGGGTTGGTACTTGAGTCGTGGACGTAGGCTTGCCGAACCACGTTAAAAACCCGAGTTAGCAATCTCTTTCCCTTATCTCTTTACTTTCAAGTAATTAATTTTAAGATTGCATTATTTATTGTATTTGCATCAATTCCGCCTTTAGGTGCATAGTTGCTTTAATCCGTGAATTTCAACATGATTTTCTTAAAATTTCAATTTAATCCTTCAACTTTCATTTTTTACACAATGGAGCTTTTTTTAGTCAAAATTAGCACTCAGTTGTTTGTTTTTATGTGAGCAAGGATTGAATTGAAAAATTCATGACTAATGTGAAAAAAACTAGGTAAAATAGATAGTGAGTTTGTAATTTATTTGACAAGTTGATTTTAGTTCCTTATTTTTCTAGCCATTAGGTGGCATGTCCCTTTAGTTTTAGAAAATTAGATTTTAGTGCTAAAATTCATTTCTCTTATTTTCAATCCTTTTTTAGTAAGATGAGAGAGATGGATTCATTGCATTCTGGTGAAAAGAGAGAAAGTTGTTGTTGCAATAATTTTGACCACCAAAACGATCAATTTTTATGTTAAATGGTTTCATATGATTACGGGATTCCAAATTAGATGTTTTTTTTTAACCTTGAAAGCACCTAAAAAAATATATTTAAGCTCAAAAAAATATTTTAGTTAGGAATAGAAAATCTTGAGAATCCAAACGACGTGTTGTCTATTTAATTTTTTTTTTTAATTTTAGGATGGATAACATATTGTCTTCCCTATTAACTAAAAAAATATATTAAAAGTTTGTGTGTTGGCTATTTCTTGATGGGTTAGACACTTGGCCTCGCTTACCATATATATATAGTGTGATCTTATTTTTTAATTAATATCTTTTTTATAGATATTTTTTTAATATTTTTAAGCTTTATATTCTAAATTATGATTTATTATATATGATTGCTTTTTATTAGTTTTTTAATAGTGATATTTTTTAATTTAATTAGGTGGGTTTAATTTGGAAAGAAGTTAATATGATTTATTTATATTTATATAGATTAAATTTATTTTTATAATATTTTTAATTTATGAATGAAATAATGGGAACGGTGCAAAGAAATTATCATGCTTCCGAGATCAGAATGTTTGGGGGTTCCATGCAAATGACAGCACAAATGAACTGATTGCGTGACATATAATAATTAATCAATAATTGATAACGGCGCCGATAATTGATAACGGCGCCGATACGATAGATGGTTAAAGAATAATTGTTTAACATAATATTTTTTTTATTTTTTAAAAAATATTTTTAATATTTACTCATCAAAATAATTTAAAATAAAAAAAGTTTTTTTTTTTTCAAACAAATTCTCGAACAACCCCGTGATGAAGCTACTACCTGACTTTTGACTTTTCTTAATTGAAGAATCAGCGCCGTCGAATATGGAATTAGCTCTATTGTGAACGTGAACTAAAAGTCGAACCCCTAAATCACCTGGGCCTTTCAGCTAATCATGGTGTCAATCAATAGACCATACACCTTGGCTAAGTAGACTCTCTTTTTTATTTTTTGTTTTTTTTTTTAATTGGGGTGACAAAATCAGCTTGTACATGTTTACATTAAATTGTCAGGGATTTTTGTGATTATGTTTATCTGCCAATTTTGGAAGTGTGGTTGTAATTATTTTTGAAATTGTTTTTTATTTAAAAATATATTAAAATTATATATTTTTATTTTTAAAAAATTATTTTTGATATCAGTACATCAAAATAATCTAAAAAACCAAAATTTGTTAATTTAAACTTAAAAATAAAATATTTTTTAAAAAAATGCTTTTGAAAAGCACTCTCAAACACCCTCTATAACTACTCATAGTAATATAATATTATCTTCGTGATTCTATTGAATGAATATGGAAGAAAATGAGATGTTCATATGATGATTAAGTTATCGGAGTCTCGTATGATGGGACAAATATTAAAATTATTGCGATAGAGGGCAAATTATGTTTGTGATGATTTTTATATTTTGGTATGACAAGTGGAGTATAGAAGAATAATTTTAATAAAATATCTATTCAATTGTTAGTTTTATAATTAGTCATAGTAATGAAATATTATTTTTTATTCTATTGAATGAATATGAAGAAAATGGGATTTGATATAATGACTAAGTTATGAGAGTCTCGTATAAGGGGACAAATATTAAATTATTATAGTAATCTACCAAATCAATATCTCTCGATAAACATTTGAGTCATTTGAAAACAGACAAAACAATTTATATTCATGTGAGGATTTCAAATTTTATTTAAAGAACATGGTTAAAAAGCACATTTGAGATCAAAATTACAAATAGTCCATTTACTTTTAAGGTTATAACTTTATTAAAATTTGTTCTATCATGTATGTTTTTTAACATGGAATATTTATATGATTTAAATAAATTATATGTGAATAAAAAAAATGTTCTTAAAGAACCTTTGGTTGATATGTTTTAGTGAAACTACTCAAAACTCTCTAAAAACTTTATCCTAATAGAAATGAAACAAAAACTTTCTTGGTGTTTATAAAACAGAAAGTTAAAAAGTCAAAATTAGGCCCAAAACACCTAAACTTTTAGATAAAAGATGTTTTTGAACTTAAGACTATATATATTTATGTCGGCCCAACCCGATATATGCTCGAACCTATACTTGAACCTTAGGTTTGATATATTATGAAATAACATTTTGGGCCACAAAAATTATTTTGTCATCAGAGATTTGGACTTGGGGTTGGTCAATGAAGAATGATTTCTTCTAGCCTATTGTTTAATAAAGTCTAGCCTATAAATGTTAACATTATCTTCTGTAAGCATTTTATACAATATATAAGTTGTTTTTTAACTCAACAAAATCAAATATAAAGCTATTATGCTCATATTTCACTCTTGATTTATAGTGGCTAATAAAAGGTTGATAATGATAAAATTAATTCTTTAACCTTGTGGTTTTAAAAATTCATTATAAAAAAGTTAAGGGAATAGTTGAGATCATGACTCTTCCTTACTTCATTTTTATTGTTTTTCTCCATTTATATGCTTTTGTTTTCCTTCCAAATTTAGATTTTAAATCTATCTTGTTTATATGTATTTAAGTTATTTATTATTTAGTTTTGATACCTTGTTTATATATATTAGGATGTTATTAACATCATTTGCACCAAGAGATGAGTAATACAATATCAAGAACATATGATTTATCATTAAAAAAACAAAATTTCATCAATTTTAAAATGTTTCAATAAGTAAGTACCTTTATTTTATCTTGGTACACATGCTAGAATTGTTTTTCAATCTCTCACACTTCTTTGAATGAATGTTTAGTATGCTTGTTAGAACTTTATATATCTTAGTTTTTGAGAGCATAATATATATATATATATATATATATATATAAAGTTTATTACATATTTTTTAAGTTTCTACATGTATAAACTCTAGGTTTTCCTTGGAACATTATTATATTTAACATACTTTTTTTTATTAGACTAAATATATATATATATAAAGTTTATTACATATTTTTTAAGTTTCTACATGTATAAACTCTAGGTTTTCCTTGGAACATTATTATATTTAACATACTTTGTTTTATTAAACTAAATATTCGTATTTTAGTTCTGAATCACAATTTTCAGTTAGGTTGAAAAATATTTAGAAAAGTTATTAAATGAATCTAATTGATTATACTGCATTATTTTTTTCTTGATCTACTGCATCAAACAATTACAACACAATGGATTCTATTGGTAGCAACATTTAAAATTGTTTTAGGTCCAATACACTAGATTCATAGAATTACAAACCATAAACAAATAATTGTTGATTTGATCACTTTGATCCAGTGAGTTTAAGGGAAAATGAGAAAAATATTAAGTTCATGAGTTGCTTGTAACCTCCATTAATCGAAAACTATCATGATTCAAAAGTTGAACTAGTTGATATCAGAAGTGGTTTTTTGAGCTAATTCTACAATTACCAGTCAAACATGTATACAACATACATATGAGCCAAGCAATTGCATTAAAGGTATTTGAGAGTGTGATAATGGTTATTTTTTAAAGTATTTTTTTCTTGAAATATATCTAAATAATATATTTTTTTATTTAAAAAAATTATTTTTGATATTAATATATTAAAACTATCTGAAAATATTAAAAATATATTAATTTAATTCATAAAACTAAATTTCTTTCAATATTATTTTTGAAACGCAACAACAAATGAGCTCTATATCACCTCATTAATGTTGAAAAAAAATAAAAGTTTAGGTCAAAATTCTACTATTAAATTCCTTACATTTATGAGGGGAAAAATAGTGGTTAATAAAAAAATAGCTAATGGACCTGAGTTATATCTTATATGAATTAATTTAAAGGAAAAAACAATCGATGAACTCTTTTTTTTTTATGTGGGTTCCTAGCTAGTGGGTATTGACTACATATTTAACTGTTTTTTATTTTACAAATAATTGTTGCAAATAGTACAGCTTCACATCTACTCTCTTTCACACGCACACGATTTGACTGGCCAATAATTATTTAATTTAAGTTGACTAGCATTATTCTTCTAAAGAAAAAAAAGAAGTTGATTAAATATGGGATTGTTTTTTAAAATATGTTTTATTAAAAATTATATAAAATAATTTTTTTTAATTTTTGAAAAAATATTTTTAACATTAACACATAAAAATAATTTAAAAATACCAAAAAAATTAATTTAAAATAAAAGATAAAAATAAAAATTTTCAAAAACATTTTTAAAACACAATGTGAAATACAACTAACTCGTTCAAATAAAACATAATTAATTTTCTTTCGTACTTTCAATTACAACCTTATAAAAAATTCCCCAAATTCAAGAACATAAGCACGCTTGCATCTCGTATCTGGATCCTGTGCATGAGCTGTTGCTACCTGTTGTTGTATTATTCTTGCACTCTTCTTGGTATCATCAAAGATAGAATCATCGTAAACAATCCAATCAATATTCTTAGATTTAGGTAAAAGATTCCTTAAGATTTTTTATATGTACTTGTTTTTTTCTTCAATTTGTTTTCATTTCTTTTTAATTTTGTTTTACACTTCGACTTACGTAATTTATAAAAAAAATATTCGAGTAAACCCCACATTCTAGAAAATACACTTTGCGGACCCAAGTAAGCGAGTAAAATCTTAATTGTCTCAAAATCTTACAAGAGATACACGTCCTGACTCAAACTCAAGACATGATCTTTATCATCACACCACACCCTTTAAGGACCATAAAACTTCTTCAATTAACAAAGTTCCCTAAGCCCCTCTTATGGTTAGCCTAGTATGATCAATTCTCTATCTTTTTCTATTCAATTTAGTTCTACTTCTTTCATTTCATTCATTTACATATAATTTAATTATAATCAATTTAGTTCTTGACACTTGTATGCCTCAAAGTTTCCTCCTCACATGTCAAGATTTTCATTCCACTTCTAATGCAGATAACATAAAATTTACTTATTTAACATAAATTTAATTCATCATTTGTTTTTGTTTTCATTGATATACATTATAAAAATATATTTCATTATAAATATTATATCAAAATCCTACTCTCCCTCCACACCCAAATCTAGTTGACCCTATATATATGGATTTTTCTTGATAATTTTTATTTTTTCTTCTCATAATTCCTTTAGTTTACACCTTTTCATTGTTAACTTAACTTTTTTTTCTTTAAAATACTTGTTTTATAAACCCCTTTTATTAACCTTATAATCAAAATGAGGTTGCCATTTTTTTTATCAAATATTATTAATAACATGAATTAGATAGTATGTGATATCTTACCAAATGAATTTGAGTTCAAGTTAGGGTTTTTTCTGAAATTTCTTTATCTTACTCTTTGAAATTTATTTCTTCTCTCATTACTTTCGTGTTGACTTTTTACATCATTTTCTCATTTTAAATCACTAGTTTTTTTTTGTTCTTCTTTATTTTCCACACATAAACTCCCAACAATATCCCTATCAAATGAACATGCATGTAGTTTTTAAGTGGGAAGATGACAAAAACTATGTTCTTCTTTTCTTATTTGTTGTGAGCCCTAAAAGAAAGAGAAAAGTTATTTCCCCCCTTATTTAATTCTTTAATTATTTATTTGTTTCAAACTACCTGATCAACAATAATAACTCAAGATAGAACAATAAGTTTGGGGACTCATCATAAAATTTTATTCCAATACAATGATCAAATTAGAAGTATGTTTAATACTAAAAAAATGGATTATTGATAATTTTACACTAAAAAAAGGAATTGTTTGCATACAATTTTATTATGGATATTCCAACTTAATTTATCATTATTAAATCAAACATAAACATATTTATCACTAATTTTATATAAAAAATATTTTGGACATTGATTTACATATCTCAAGTTGACTTGACATTGACTGGTAGGATTATAAGTTTGTCATACTAACTTGAATTGTCCAAGAGCAATTTTTATTTTTATTTTTATTTTTTATCCTATTTTGTTCTTTT
This sequence comes from Salix exigua, assembly GCA_032356905.1. Lineage (NCBI taxonomy): Eukaryota > Viridiplantae > Streptophyta > Magnoliopsida > Malpighiales > Salicaceae > Salix > Salix exigua. Next base: position 3,172,182 of record CM063605.1, read on the forward strand.
GTATTTAACGGTTTGTGAATTCATCCATTACTATTTTCTTTTTTATTGAATTAAATTCAATATTATTTATCCTAATTGAGTTTATGAACTAAGTCACATATTTTTGATTTTGTTAAAAAAATGTGGCAACTAAACATTATTTTTTAAGCAAAAATAAAGGTTTTTGGCCCTATTGAGAAGTATAGATACCAAGGCTAGTACAAAAATCTAAGCAATGTAGCCAAAACATTATACACATACCATTGTTCATCATCCTTTTCACATTTCATTATGGATTCACTATTCAAAATTTTGTTTTTATTCTAATTTGGTCCATAAACATTTGTTATGCAATTACATCTTCTTCTTTTTTTTGTAAAAATTAAAGAACAATTGCATCAAATTTCTTGACTAAGGATAAAATTAAAAGATAGAGAATCAAACTAAAAAAGAGCACTATGAATAGGTGATGTTTCATAGTTCACATAAAAAGTTTTATTTTGTCTGCAAACTTTACAAATTATACTTACTAGGCCTCAATATTTTTGCAATTTGATTTTGGTATAAAAATCTATTTTTGTTATTTTTTAGTTCTTGGTTTGAGAGATAAGAAAGAGAGATCGCTAAAAGAGTCTTTTTTTTTGTGTGTGTTTGTGGTAATTTTGACTTTCTTAAAACAACATGCATTTTTATGTATTTTTTTTAAATAAAAGTTTTAGATAATATTTAGTCTAATACATCTTCTCTCTCATTTTTTATTTTTATCCTTTTTTAAATAGTGATTTTTTTAAAATTATTTTGTGTAGTTATTTTTTAAAGATATTTTTCTAATTCATATATGGCTTTGTTTATGTTTTATATAATTGAACTTTATTTTTAAAAATAAAAATTATTTATTTTTGGATAGTATTTTTAATAAGTGAAACCTTGCAAGATATTTTCTTTCTCTTTGATTTTATTCAATCAATTTTATATATGTGTTTATTTTTACTATCATTTTATTAAATAAAAAATAATTTTAATAAACATAGTTATTGAACACAATTGGATAAGTAGTCCATGTTATGAGATCAAATATCTTGATCTGCTCCTAACTTTTCTAGATATGTATTTAATTATCATCAATGACTTTTTTATTCATTCATTAACATAGATTATTCTTAATTTATTTAATTAAATGTGTACATAATCTTTTCTATTCACTTAATATTTGTTATGTAAAGCAAAAATGTTGAAAAAACCTATGGGTCATATAGCTAGTAAGAAAAACTAAATGGCATGTGGAATTTACTATGCAAAATAACTATGGATCCCCTCATAAATTATTGTAGACTCACTATTTTTTTTGTTTTTTTATTCACCAAATTGTAAGCCAAATTAAGCAAAATTTTCAAGAAATGATATGATTGAAAGACAAGATACCAAAATGAGAAATGTTTATGAAATGGGTGGTTTTATAGAGTTTTTAGGTGAAATACCTATTTTGCCATTAAAAAATGTGATTAAAGGTAATTAAGTAATTTTACAATGGTTAGTTTGTAATTAACAAATCTAAAAGGACAATAACACCTTTCAATTTTATTATGCATAATCAAATGATTATTATACTTTTACATATTCAAGAATTTTAAGAGCTTAGGCTACATAAGTTTTTATATTTCTCATTTCTAAGAAATAGTAAAATGATTTATATGTCTTTAAATGTGAAATTTTCTATAACTTACATTCAATGTAATATTTTTATTTGCACTTTCGGTTTTTTCTGTTAATATTAGGTAGGTTCATGAGTGATTTTGTATCTTAATGTATGTGTGTATAATTCTCAATCAATTAAATATTAAAGAATAAAATTGAAAAAAAAATATATTCAACATAGTTAACTCGTTTTCAAGCCATAATATTAGGATAAACTCATATACAATGTAAATTAAAAAAAATGAAGTTCAAGCCCTGATAAACATTATATTGAAAGATAAAACAAGAAAAAAATAGTTTTGAAAAATAATATAAATTGAAAAAAATAACACAACTGAATTCCCAATAAATTTAATGTTAAATAATAAAAAAAATAAAGTAAAAAACAAAACTATTCCAATAAACAATATTTTGTTTCCATTTTTTTTATAACATTTAAGTTGTAATTATTGACTTCTTATAAATTATATATTGTGATCAACTTTCAAGAAAAAAAGCAAACACAAATAAGAAAAACAATAAAATTCATGATTAGTTAAAAATAAAAAATAAATCTCATTGAGTAGTGAAGTATATAAATATAAACTTAAAATTTCTCATTTCCCTCTCTTTTATAATAATAAGTTTTGTTAATAAATATAAATCTGCCATTTTTTCTTATTATGTTGGGAATCCCACGAACATTAGATGATGTTTCCATTCCTACCCTCGAAAGAATGTCCATATATCTCCCACAAGGCCAAAGGCATTTCAGTAATTTACAAAAACGTCAGGAGCATTTAGGCCTTGTTTGTTTCAAGGAAAGTGAATTCCTGGAATTCACTTTCCTTGCTTTCCAGTGTTTGTTTGCTGGAAACAACTTTCCTGGAAAGTTGTTTCCGGCAAACAAACACAGGAAAGTTGTTTCCGTGTTTAGCAAACACCGAAACCACTTTCCAGAAAGTTGTTTCAACCAAGGAAAACTTAAGGCTTGAAAAAGGAAAGTGTATTCCTCTCGCCAAACATCCGGAATACACTTTCCGTGAGCTAGCTAGTTATTGTTTTTTTTTAAAAAAAAATAGAAACATGTTAGTATTATTTTTTATATAAAAAAATAATAATTCTGATATTAACAATTAAAAAACACAAAAACTAATAATTTAAATCTTAAAAATTCTATTTTTTTAATCACCCTAAATTAAAATTTTGCATTGAGATTTTGATTTAAAATTAAAAAAAACTTATTTTAATCTTTTAAAATTGGAAAAAATATATATTAATAATAAGTTTTACTTAAAAAATATTTCACAAGCTTATTTCTCTATAATATGATATGACATATATTGTTATATTTTATAAAATAAGCTATGTATGAATATAGGATATAATAAAAAAAATTCATCATTATACTTTTTAGATTTCATTTTTTTTTATTTTAAGTGATTAAATATTTTATATTAAATATTTTATATATATTAGATAATCTTGAAAAAAAATTAATTTATTAATAAATTATTTTTCAGTTCATTTTCCATAACATTGCCAAACATCGGAATTCACTTTTCAGTAATTCATTTTCCAGGAAACCACCTTCAGGAATTCACTTTCCAGGAAAGTGAATTCGAGAATTCACTTTTCGGAAACCATTTTCAGAATTCACTTTCCGGAAACCACTTTCCAAAGAAACAAACGGCCTTAACTTCCGATACTATCCAGCGTCCTTTTGGTTTCCCTCACGCTGTCTCGAAAAAAAAATAATCTAGCAAAAGAAAGCAAAGTCTGCGCGTGTTTAGTTTTCTGAAGAGAAGATGTCAGGGAAAGGAGCAAAGGGATTGTTGACAAGCAAAACTCCAGCTCAATCTAAAGATAAAGACAAGAAAAAACCCATGTCCCGCTCTTCTCGTGCTGGTCTTCAGGTATTTCTTCTTCTTATTTGTTTTGGTTCTTTTGATGGGGGTTTTGCGTTCTTGATTTTGTTTTAATCTTAATCGCACACGTGCTTGAAGGGTTATGATTATTTAGTGATTCTCAGTTATTTTTTTTTATTATGGTTTGTGTTTCTGGCTTCTTGCACGGGTTTATTATATATATAGTGCAAGATTGTTTATTTCTAGGCGTGTAATTAGTAATGAGTTTGTAAAAGGGAAAGATATATTGAGTAATCAGTTTTTATTATAGTTCTTGTTTCTGGCTTCTTGCAATATATAGAGTGCAAGTTTTTTTTCCAATTATTTGAGCCATGAGGAACTACGGTTATTTTTTTCATTCAATTATTATGAAATTCTGTGTTGATATGGTTATTTTTAGGCTATATAATCAGTTTGTGAAAACTAAAGATAAATTGAGATTTGTGAAAGTTAAGGGACAGCTATTGTTTATTCGAGCTTGGGTTTTACAGTTTGGAAATCGAAACTTCCTGAAATTTGAGAGTAAATGATCTAAAAATATTATTTTTTATTTATTTATTCAGAATAACAAATAAAAATACAAAAAAATCAAAATTTTTGTGAATAAGCACGAAGTAGTGAAACTTGTCGATTCCAGGCAGGAGTAATTTTAATTAACACATAATTAGGAGAGATTCTTTCTGGGTTAATAAAAGATTAAAGACATTCAGATATAGGGAGCCAAAAGCTCTTCTGGATATCAGTTGTCTTGTAATCTTTTTGGATCAATGATGTTATTTCACTGTTCAATGAAAGAATAAAAAATTAAAAAACCGGACGAACCGGGCTGGACTGTACCGGAAATGGTAAATTACTTCGGAGCCCCTGAAACTGGCGATATTTCTTGTTTTTTCGGAGGTTTTTTTCACCAATATACTGTTGAAAAAGCAAAAAAAAAGATAGAGGTGCATCAGCGAAGCACTGAGATAAATGACCAATGAACAGTGGCCATGAGTCACGGTACACAGTGAATGAACAGGAAAACACTGATGTGTTTTAGTGTTTTTGTTAATGTGCAGACAGATAAACACGGCTAGAATACAGTTGCTTCTTAGTTGTTTGGTTGTAGGTCCTAGTTTTGTTCTTGGCCACTACCGTGGAGTGGCAATTTGCATCACTATATATTGTACTATTTATGGCATTGATGATTGGTTATTGTTGCTGTTATGTGTTTTATTATATCAAACCTTACATGTATAGATATTATATTTTATTTTTGAACTAGCGAAATCTATTAATTGTTTTAATCCTAATAGTTATAAAAATTATTTGCTCAGCCCGCAGTACAATCTGCAGGCAATCTAACTAGTAGGTTCTAGTTTTGTTCTTGGCTACTAATGTGGAGTGGCATTTTGCATCACCACAGATTGTACTATTTATGGCACCGAGGATTAGTTATTGTTGCTGTTTACTTGTACAAGTAGGGTGCATGTTCTAGGAATATGCAGAATTCCTGAATAATGATCGATGACTTGCAAGCTTATCGCCATTATTCAATCTTTCTTTTCTGTCCCCTTATACTTGTCTTAAAGCATTAAATATATGGCCATCTATTTCATTCTATTTCATCCCTGCAGTTTCCGGTCGGGCGTATCCACCGCCTTCTGAAATCAAGAACATCTTCCCATGGAAGAGTGGGCGCAACGGCAGCTGTCTACTCCGCCGCTATCCTGGAGTATCTGACTGCAGAAGTGTTAGAGCTGGCAGGAAACGCAAGCAAGGATCTGAAGGTGAAACGTATTGCGCCAAGGCATTTACAGTTAGCAATCCGAGGTGATGAAGAACTAGACACCCTTATAAAAGGAACCATCGCTGGTGGCGGCGTGATCCCTCACATCCACAAGTCGCTAATCAACAAATCCTCCAAGGAATAATGCTGTCTCGGTGCTTTGTAGATTGCCTCAAAAGGAAGACAGTTCCTGCTGTTTGTGAGAATGTTGATAAGAAAGCTTTCGATTATTTCCTGTTAAGGGGTAAAATCCCACACAAAAGCTGAAGTTCAGGAATTATTAAAATCCCAATATTAATATTGTGTGGTCAGCTGTCAGCTTCTATTACAATTGGCAGTCAGAATCAAATGTAGTAATCAAAAGAATAATGTCTGGAAAGAGAAGGTGAAGCTGTTGCGTATATAATGCCATGGTAGATTTCTAACAAAGGGAGCCAGAGCAACATGAGCTACGTGCAGTCTGTACATTTTGAAAATAAAAAAATCGCTCAAGCACGGTTCTAGTTTTCTTTTTTGAATTTTTTTATTAAAAATTAAATTAAATAATATATATTTAAGAAAAATATTTAGATATTTGTTTTTATCAAATTTCATTTTACTTTTACTTTGTTCTCTAACCCCATCATAAGATGATGTCTGGTCTTCAAGGGATTTGACATGATGACAAAAATTTTATGATCTGCATAATAAATTCAAGTCGGGTGTTTATCTCTCATAAAATTTTAGAATAGTCGGGTTTTACTTGTTCATACAGACCTATAAATTATATTTTTTGAAAGAAATTTTCTCGCTCCAATAAAAAAAAAATGATGATGTCTAGATTTGCATGTTTGCAATATAAAAATTTTGGCTGAATTATTTGTGCTATTTAAAGTGTTTGACGAGATGGTGTTGTAGAGGGATTTGGTTGGACATCAAAAGATTTCTAACTATGGTTTGAAATTTTTTAAATAATAAGTATATGTAAATATATTTCTTTTATTATTTTCTTTTAATATTTTTTTTATTTCAAAACAGTATTCAAATATTAAATAGATCTAACTATATGAACTCCAACCCTATCAAATCATCATTTCATTTTTCTAGAAAACAAATAATGATCTTTAAGTGATAAGATCTCTAAAATCCAAGGAATTAATTGCCTTCCTTAAGAGTTAAATGTGAAAAAAGGATAATAGATGTGGAATGTATCCATTCTTTTTGTGTTTCCAAATTATTTTTAAAAGAAATAATTTTTTAATATATTAATATTAAAAGTTGATGTTTCCATTCCTGCCCTTTAAGAATCCATATATAACTCCACAAACCAATGGCATCCCCGTAATGTTATGATTCATTCAGGGTATTTACCTTAACATCCTACTTTATATGAACTTCCTGTTTGGGTCATCTAACGTTGTCTCGGATAGAACAAATCTAACAAAACAAGAACAAGTCTGTGTGTGTTTGGTTTTTGGAAGATGTCGGGGAAGGGAGCAAAGGGGTTGTTAACAAGCAAAAATCCAGCTCAATCTAAAGATAAAGACAAGAAGAAACCCACCTCTCGCTCATCGCGCGCTGGTCTTCAGGTTTTTTTCTTCTTCTTTTTGTTTTCTTTGACGGGGGTTTTGAATTTCTGCTTTTGTTTTAATTTTAATCGCTTATGTGCTTGAAGGGTTATTATTATTTAGTTTTTTACAGTTATTTTCTTAATGGTTTTTTATTTTGGTTCTTGTTTCTGGCTTCTTGCTGGGGCTTATCGAAGATTTTGAGTGCATTTTTTTTTTTTACTTGGGACATGGGAAATTATGATGATTTTGTTAATCAATTTTATTGGAGTTTAGTGGTAATGGACTTACACACACACACACACACACACACACTGTTAGATTTTGTAACTGAGTGATCAATTTGTGAAGAGAAAATAAACATATATTTATGTGAAATTGAGGGCAACTTGTGCTTAAGCTGACCAAGATAAATATTGTGCCTAGTGGAGGAGGGATTTTAAAGTTTGGAAATCTAAACTATATGAATTTGAGAGTAAATATTGGGTTTTCTTTATTTCTCTCAAATTACCATGTCAGCCGCATTGATTACTCCGAGGATTTTGTAGAAAAAGCTAGAACTAGAATTATAAGCAAATGTAATGTAAATAGGCCCAGAGGAGAATTCTTTACTTTTCTTAAATTATCATGTCAGCCATTTTGATGATTCTGACAATTTGGAAGAAGAAGTGAGAGCTAGAATTACAGGTGAATATAATGTAAATAGGCTCAAAGGAGAATGTAGTAGCCATTGGATAGAAGGTGAACAGAGGAAGAATTTAGTTTCTTTAAAGAAAGCTAGCCTTGGTTTCCTAAGAATAGTTTCTTGATTAATTCACATTTGCCAGAAATCTCTTTAATGCGAACGCAATCAGATGCTGGTAGAAGTACTTTCAATTAAAATGTCACAACTAGATGTTATAGCTTGGGATGTGGCTGTATAAACAAAGTTTGTTTCCTTGTCCTTGACAGTCATTTGATATTTTTTGAGTGTTTACCATGATTCAGTATTGATTGGTTTTGATTTGTTAGGGCTTTTGAGTGGTCCTTTGAGACACTTAGATATGGAATTTTTTGAGCTTGGGTAGCTTGCAGTAGAGAGGAAATGAAATATGTTAAATTGAATACAAGTCAGATGGAGTAAGTGTGATATAGGAATATAGTTCGGTGTTATATATTTTAAAATGGATGATGCGAATGTTGAACAATTATGTTTTTTCACGGGGCATAAATTTGAGGACCTTAAGGTATCTATTTTCTCCAGAGTAATTGGGTGGTTGATGAGGTACCGAAGAGAATCAAAGAGTTTTTTAGGTTTTTACCAAATGACTGTTAAAGTTTAGTATTACAGGTGGCTCTTTTGGTCCTGTAACATGCATGATATTTCAGAAATGTGATTATTTTGGAGTAGCTATGGCATTATCACATACCATGAAAGATTCTTTGAGTTAGTCAAAGATTAAATAATGAGCTGTCAAGTATTTAGTTACATGAAGCAAAAAATTGTTTAGGTCATCAGGTATCTGTCGATCTTAGATCAATGTTGTTATCTAAAATTGATATTTGCACTTCTTTTGTGTTACCTATGTTGCCTGCCTCATCACAAATTCACAAAAAGGTTTTGGTTCTATACACTTCTCTTGAGCCTTGTCTTTTACATGTCTTATGCAAATTGTTGCACATGCATCTCATTAACATTTCAAGCATTTAGATACATGGAGCCAAGAGTTCTTCAGGTCATCAATTATTAGTTGGTCTTAGATCAATGATGTTATATAAAGTTGAGCAGATATATTTGCACTTCTTTTGCGTTGCCTATGTTGCTTACCTGCTTCACAAATTTGCAAAAAACAAACCTGGTTCTATATGCTTCTCATGGGTGTTGTCTTTTAGACATCTTATGCTACTTGTTGCACATGCATCTCATTTCGTTCTAAATTTAAACTTTGTTTTAGATCACATGTTCAGAGACACAGTTGAAAACTTTTATGGGGCTTAAGCTGTAACTAGTGGCATCCTATTAGTTACAGCTTGGTCCCATTTATTAGTATGTCATGTCATTAAAAAACCAATGTCAACAACATAAAAAAAAACTCTTGAGAAACTGCATTTGCCGGAACAATCATAAATACAGATTGCAACTGCAAACCACCAAGTTTCTTCAAAACTCTCTGACAGTTGTGTTAGATTTGCCTACTATCTCGAAAAGAAAACAGGAATGCTTATATGGAATTTCGTGATTCCTATTCTAGGCCTGGATAAAAGTAAGGCTTAATTCATGAGATGTGGAGCCTTGAGAAAATGTACACTCTTTACTAATCCTTTCCCAACTTCATCTACAGCCTCTAAGACATCAATTTGGTCTTCTTCCTCACCTGATTTCTCTCGTCCCGCTTCTGGGAGATGTAAACAAAGGGATCAGGTGAATGTTTTTAATAAGATTTCTAAGCTGCACAAGTACAGATTATATCATTGGAGTACTACTCTATTAGAGTTTTTGAACATTCCATTATATAATAAGATATCTCCCATGTTAGAACAATACAATATTACTATTTAATCATTTCAAGTCAATTTTTCAAATCAAATTAGATTCTCTTGACACTTCAAATTTCAACAGCAACCCACGTTGAATTTCAAACAATCCTCAATAAGCCAAGCAGATAAAAATACCATGTAACAATCTATTGAAAAATTCTTGCATATTGGACTTGAAAATGCAGGAGCAAGAATCAGTTATTTTTTAGGGATTTCTCGTTACATGGATGAAAAGGAGACGATAATATTTTGTTATGTACCTGACAGGGATTTTGTAATGACATAACATACTAATAAATGGGACCAAGCTGTAACTAATAGGATGCCACTTGTTACAGCTTGAGCACAAAATTTCTCTAACACAGTTGCTTCTTGGTTGTCATGTTGTAAGTTCTATTCTTGACCTTGGTTACAACTATGGTGTAGCATTGTGCATGACTACTGATTGTAGTATTTTTGCTATTTGGCCATATGGCGTTGAGAATTGATTATTGTTACTTTCCGCGTGTACTAGTATGGGAGGAGGGTGTTCTAGGAATTTGTGACTTTGACCCATTACTTGCAAGCATATGACCCATTTTCAGCAAAGGTTTTCGTTTTAGAGCTAGCCATTTGTAGTTGTCCATAAACATAAAATATTTGACCATCTATTTCATTATATATCATCCCTGCAGTTTCCTGTTGGGCGTATCCACCGGCTTCTGAAGTCAAGAGCAACAGCCCATGGAAGAGTGGGCGCAACGGCAGCTGTTTACTCAGCTGCTATCTTGGAGTACCTGACTGCAGAAGTGTTGGAGTTGGCAGGAAATGCGAGCAAGGATCTGAAGGTGAAACGTATAACGCCTAGGCATTTGCAGCTAGCAATCCGTGGTGATGAAGAGCTAGACACCCTTATAAAAGGAACCATCGCTGGTGGTGGAGTGATCCCTCACATCCACAAGTCGCTAATCAACAAATCCTCCAAGGAATGATACTATTTCGTTCCATTGTGTTATTAAAACTGAATCCACAGGATGGATTGCTGTGCTGTGTACATTGCGTGATAATTCTTAGTCCATTTTCATTTGGATGGTAGCTGGTTTCCTTTTCGTCCTGGTAGGAACTGAACAACGTATGGTTTCGATTGTCACAGTTTGCAAGTTGCGAGACATTCCTGTAGGTTTAACATAAAGTTGCTAGAATATATTCGGTTACTGTTGTGTTCTTTTTCACTCAATCAATGTTTTTTTTAAGAAAAATGTTTTAGAAGATGCCTTTCCCAGCTAGTAAAGCTAAGATTGCCACGATCTAAGGGAGTTCTGTTTGTTTAAAAATCTTACAGCCATGTTTCAGTCAGCCCTGGTTATTCCGATGCATGCTTGGGATTTGGGGTATAGGATGCTATTCTTTGATATCTTCCTGCTTGTCGGGAATCATTATAAAAGTGTTTTCTTCCTGCCTGCTGCGAATCATTATAAAAGTGTTATTTTTAAAAAAATTAAATTTAGATATTTTAATGTGTTAATATAAAAAATATTAATTTAATATATTTTCTAATACTCCCCAGGCATGTTGAAACTCAGTTTCAGCCCTGCTTGAGATAGGTAACTTTAAGTTTCCTGGTTAGGGGCAACCCCTAATTTCAAAGAATCCACATCACTTCATCGGTGCAAACATTCTTATCAAACGTTGAATGATCTGAAAGCAGTAGTCGAATGTTGTAGTAAAAATCCATGTCTTGAACGAGAATGCAAATCTATAGTAATGAATGTCATAGTAGATTTCTCATTCCTCACAAAGGGAGCTAGAACAAAACGAGCAACGCCAGAAATGAAAAACATAAACTGCAACAAAGAGGATAAATGAATTGTATAGAAGTTACATTCTGCTCAATGGAAGATAACCTAATTTCTAGTCATGAGCAAAAAACTTCATAATAGACAGTCAAGAGTTCAAAGCAGGAACCATAAATCAGTCAAAGTTCTCTAATAAATCTGCAGCGAAGGCAAAGACATTGTAAAGGCTTTCACAACTCAAACACTGTTGCTAACACCACCGGAAACAAATCCCTGTGAAGCAATGAAAATGTTGTACTCACTCTATGACTGAAAACTTTGGAACATCCACCGGGAACTGGTCAATCTCATCCATCCATGGATTCTTCTCCTTGGCTGGATTTATGGTCCGCAGAGCCTTCCAGACAGCACTGTTACACTTGAATCCAGACCCAAAAGCAATCTGCCAAGTTCTGTCTCCCCTCTTTATCCTCCCTTTGGCTTCTGAATAAGCCAATTCATACCATAGAGAGCTACTTGAAGTGTTGCCAAATCGATAGAGTGTCATCCTGGAAGGTTCCATATGCCAATCTGAAAGGCTTAGGTTTTTTTCCAATTCATCCAGCACAGCTCTCCCCCCAGCATGTATACAGAAATGCTCAAAAGCCAATTTAAAATCTGGGATATATGGCTTTAACTTCATCTTAAAGAGTTTCTTTCCCACCAATGTGGCAAAGAAGAGCAGCTGTTCAGACATTGGCAAAACAAGAGGGCCAAGGGTAGTGATGTTAGTCTTTAAAGCATCCCCTGCAACTACCATCAAGTCTTTCGACAAAGCAACTCCAACTTTCCCAGTAGAATCCTCTTGTTGAGTAACGCAGGAGAAGCACTTATCATCAGCACCCTTATTTGTCCTAACAGTATGAACCAATTGATATTTGGAACGCCACCAGTCAGATCTTTTATTTGAAAGCAAAATAGCAGCCCCTCCCATTCTAAACAAGCAATTTGAGAGAAGCATCGACCTATCATTCCCAAAATACCAATTCAAGGTGATGTTTTCCGTGCTAACAACTAAAGCGTAAGAATTAGGATGCACTTGAAGAAGATTTTTGGCTAGATCGATTGATATCAACCCCGCACTACAACCCATTCCACCAAGATTGTAACTATGAATGTTCCCCCTTAGCTTATAATGGTTGATCACCATGGCAGATAAGGATGGTGTTGGGTTAAACAAGCTGCAATTCACAATCAGAATCCCAATATCTTTCGGTTTCACGGATGTCTTCTCAAGCAGCTGGTCGATTGCACCAAACATTACAGCCTCAGCTTCCTTCCTTGCTTCAGCCATGCACGGATTTGGAGGAACTCTCAAAACAGACTCGGGGAGATAAGTTGACTCCCCGACGCCGGACCTCTCAAGAATTTTCCTTTGAAAGTCCATGCTAGTCTCAGTGAAAGCACCTGTCAACTGCGACCTGTCCATAAAAATTTTCCTAGTACATTTCCTAGAATCCTCAGGCTTATAGCATGCAAAATCCACTAGGTAAACAGGGCAGGGCCGAGTAAGGAAATAAAGGGTCAATAAGAACACGAGGAGGGTCGAGCACAGGATCACAGATATGAGATTGAATTTAAGATGGTCCCAAAGGTCATGTAGATCTTGGATGGAGAATGTGGATAGTTGGGCCGCGATAACGACAACAATAGGTGATAGAAACAGGAACATCCCATGAGTAATAAGGTAATGATAACCAAGTTTCACATATTTCAGCTTCACTGACTGCTTGAAATCAGGGAGTTTCCTCAAAGATGATGGCTGGATCAAAGGTGTGGTTTGATTCGATTCAGACATTGTTGGGAGAGATTAGTTCAACAAAGGTGGTCAAAATCAAAAGCAGTTGCAATCTAATCGGAAATGGATTCTTTGAGGTTTTTCAAAGGTCAACAGGAAAAGGATTTAAGCTCTAAACAAGCTTTGAACACCAATACAAAAGATCAAAACACAAACTTCTGCATCGCAGTAACCGGCAATGCAGTAGAAAGAAGTCAAAGATCCTCAACAACCCTGCAGAATAAGAGAAAACCCATCACCAAACCACATCATTTACATTCCCAAAAGCACGAAAATGTTCAACCTTGTTAACATAAAAAAGATGTACAGGAAATCTTTCTTTATCACAAGAAAATGACAGATAAAAGGGCAAAAAAGAAGTAAATAGCACGTCATTTCAAGCAGCGCAAAAGGACCCAATACAGAAATTCCAATTAGGAAGTAAGACAAGAAAAAGAAAAAAAAACTAACCTTGCTTGGGAAATCTGAGTAGAAATGGATGCCCTATCTCATGTCCGGGAAACCAATGAACATGAGAGAGGGAAATCTGAAAACACCTTGTCTGTGTTTTTTTTTTTCTACAACAAAAATAGTTTTATGCGCTTTGTTTTCGTGTTGTGCTCGTGTTTTTAAGGTGTCGTGTGGCAGAACGTTGTTGCTTGTGGTGGGCCCCGTCTGCTCCTTCGAAGAAGTCCACCTGTCTCAGTTGACGAGCGGGATGCCGACACGTTGCGGAACTCAACAATTTAACGGTCAAGAAGGGCAGCAAGTTTTGAATGTGTGGTCTAAGATGGTGTTCTAGATGGATGATAGTTAATTAAAGCTTAATATTTATTATTGATTACTAAACAAAATTATTTAATCCCTATGCCAATTAAAAAATATATAATCTTTTAACGTGGTCTGATTATGCTTCCCCCCACCCTTATTTAATTGTCTTTTAAAAATATTTTTTATAAAAATTAAAATATTTTTTTAATTTTAATTATAATTTTTATATTAAATTAAAAATAGTGATTTTAAATTATTTTCATGTGCCAATATTAAAAATAATTTTTAAAAAATAAAAAAATATTATTTTAATATATTTTTAAACAAAAAATATTTTTAAAAAATCTCAAAACAATCCCAAACAGGATTTATTAGCGTTTTATCCAAAAAAAATGATTAATTATAATTATATAGCAATAAAAGAGTCATCATTAAAATATTATTATCATTAAATTGAGTGGATTTAAATAAATTAATCAGTGTATTTTACTAAATCACGAGAAATTATATTTAAATCATTCCAGGAAGTGGTGACCAAATTTGCTTTTTGTAAAATGAGAAAAGAAAAATGAATTTCTGATAATGATGGGATAGTTTGGATTTTTATTGTATAAAAGTAGTTTGAAAAGGTAACTTTTAACGAAGGAGTTCAATCATGCTGTTTCTATCAATCCTACAGAGATCTGAGTTTTTTCTTTTTTTAATATTTTTATATATTTATTTATTTATTGACTGCCGGCTTTGAAGTTGTTTGTCACGGCATTTCACCCGGCGTAAATAAATATATTTTTATATGTTTTAGATCATTTTGATGTGCTGATGTCAAAAATGATTTTTTTTTTAAAAATAAAAAATATTTAGATGTATTTTGGCATAAAAAACACTTTGAAAAACTACCGCAACAACCCTCCCAAACAGCCCTTTGTTTGGGCATGATGAAAACATGTAAGTTTTCTTATTTTCAGTCAAATAAAAAAATAGAAAAATCAAATAGTAATGAATAAGAAATTAAAAAAAAAACTCACGTATTGATAAATACATAATTGATAAAAATATAAGAGATAATACTGTTTTTGAAGATGTTAAATAAGTAGAAAATTTTGGATAAGAGAGGAAAGCCTTGAAATAAATGAGAATTTATATATAAAAAGATCAATTTTGAATAAAAATGAGGGGGCAAAAACTATATATTAAAACACAAAAAAACTTCCATGGATATTAATATATTTTCTCATGTCTTAATAAAAGTACTTTTTATTTAGAAATATATTAAAATAATATTTTTTGAAATATTTTTCTTACATTAATACCTAAAAATAATATAAAAAGGCTAAAAAATTAATTTAAAATAAAAAATAAAAATGAAATATATAAAGCTGTACAGCTCATCACTCACATGCCCTTCCTCTGAAGAGGGAGAAATTGCTTAGCTAGCAAAACATCAAGTTATGAGCTGTGTTGTTCACTGAATTATTCTGTGGGTCCACCCAAAGGTGTCACGTTACAGACTTTGCTGGACACCCCTCACATGGTTATCAAAATTATAAACATCGATATGATTTTAATTTGTTTTTATTTGAGTCGGGCTAATTTTATTTTTAATTTTAAAATAGTATGGTTTTGAAAAAAAATATTTTTTTAATTTATTCTTATTTTTGGTTCGATTTTTTTTTTTTAGTTCTCTGGATTTTGTAGTCATTTCTCCATTAATTTGTGTGCGTAATATATTAAAAAAATACAATTAATTAGCTAAAAATTAGATCTGGACAAATTAAGTCCAAATTATCTATTCTTTGACTTCTTTATATATATATATATATATAAATAATATTTTCTATATTAATTTGGATAGTTTGAGTTTTATTTCTGAATAGTGATAATCTAGTGATCATTTATGAAATAGTTGTTCCATGCATAAAAAAATCCATATTCTAACTAATATTGTTGATATCTTTGTTTTAAAATTCAAAATTGCTTAATTTAGCACCTGTAGAATTCCGACTAAACTGCGTTTTCATCCGATATGATTTAAAAAAATAATATATATTTTTTTATTTTTTAAACGAGTTGTATTCTTTGTGACTTGGACTTGGATTTTGCCATGCATCAAATTCTGAATTGAATTTTAAAATTATAGTGAATTTTAATATATATATATGTATATATAATTTATGTCTATATGGAAGTATACCATAGAAAATACATAGAACCCGAATGTTCGGGATATCAGGATGTTCCTTTTAATAATCCCCACTTGTATTTTCACGTCCAATGTTGCCATTGCTTGTGATTTCAACAAAATAAATTATATTATATTTATATAATTTATTTTGTTGAAATCACAAGCAATGGCAACATTGGACGTGAAAATATATATAAAAGCGAATGGGGGATTTAATACTCAGTGGCCACTTGTCTTCATATTGCAAAGGAAGAAATTGCCTCCTAAAATAAATTAAAAAATTGTACGTGAGCTGTTTTCCTGCTGGAATAATGTGTATTTTGTGGTTTAAAAGGTAAAAGTCAAGAATTTTGTTTATTAAATATAATAATTAATAGCTAATTTTGATTTTAAGAGAAGAAGGGTGATCACGTGTCTTTTGAAATTATTAAGGGAGTATTTGGTCGTGTGTTTTTTCAAACGGTTTTTTTTTTAAATTAAAATATTTTAGTTTTTTTAGATTATTTTAATATACTGATGTTAAAAATAATTTAAAAAAATAAAAAAATATTATTATTTTGATGCATTTCTAAATAAAAAATACTTGAAAAAAAACCATCAACCACACTCAAACGGTCACTAAATTATAGAATATTTGAGATCGAACCAATTCACTGGATTTTTCTATGTTTTGACTGTAGGGCGATGCCATGGTAGAATATTTCAAAGCAATGTCATGAAGAATAAGCATCGATTGTCAAAAAGTTGAATGATTTGCGTGGAAATGATTACATTCACTCGGTGGAAGAGAACCTAATTCCAAGTAAAAAAAAAAACAAACCAAGTACATTAATCAATTAACAAAAACTAAGAAGTGCTTTTAAAAAAGTATTACACACACACACAGACACACACACACACACACACACACACAGAGATCTTTAAGTCAATTTTCCAAAGTTCTTGAACCTTGATTTGTAGTGCAACTAATCAAGATGGGATTTTCTGAAAGTTTAATTGCATTCATACCGTTTGAGATAAAAACTTGGATTTGATCTTAAAAGATATCTATAATAAGCCAGCATTCTAACGCTACAATAACAAGCATTCTTGACTGTCACCTTGTTGATGCATTCTTTACTTCTTTACAAAGCTATCTTATGTGAACACAGTCTACAAATTAATATACTATAATCGAGGGTTATTTCCTTTAATGATACAAAACAAAGTTTTGGAGCTACCTCCAGACAAACTACATCAAATAATTTTTATTTTCTTTTTCTTTAAATTTTCTGCAGAATTAAAAACCTAGCGCTAATTTGCAGAGTTATTATAGTTCCATGATCAGAATAGGAACACGATTCTCTCTTGGTAGAAAAATATGAAAAAAATAATCAAAACTATGACTAAAAAACATAATACAGAGAAGTAATGCTTCATGAAATTGTTAAAAGAGCCGTTTGAACCTCATGAAGAGCTATAATTTACAAATGCTGAAGGAAAACTATAAGCCAGACGGGAGCCGAAATGGTGTTTCTAAGTTCTTTAGATTGCAACCACACAAGCCAATTTCTGAGTTATTGAATTTCTATGCTAATGTAGCTCACATCTTCTGTGAAAGCAAATTCAGAAGCCAATGCAATGTGATCACTGCCCCATTTCTGAACAACACAGCCAACAAAATGTACCTTAAACTATTAGAAAGTGCATTTTAGATAAATCAAATAATTAAATACATTCCCTCAGATTATAGGTAACCACTTTGCCATTTCTTTACCTAATGCCTTGAAGGATGGAATCCCAAGAGAGACAATAAAGAAGATGCTAAACATGAATCCCTCAAAACTAAACTCACCTCATTTTAGCCCTAATTTGAACTAAGGCCAGTTGATAGAAAATCAAGAATGCCTTGAAAAACTACCACACAACTTATCTAACTTGTTATTATGTGATGCTTATTTGAGAATTTAATAGCTTGAGTGAGGGGGGATTCGAACTAGGGATCTCCTCATCAAAGGAGAAGTGACTTGCAATTAGACTGCGTCAGCAACAAATCTAATAGAAAGTTTGGTACAGGAGGCATTTGGATTTTTTACGAGGAAGAAAAAAAAAAGCATTGAGAACCTAGATGTATTGGAGTCTTCATGTAAATTAATTTCCAAACTCTGCAAATTTTACTATTACCCGTCTTAAAAGCAGACTTATACCTTAGTCGGGAATCCTGCTGTCCATTGCATAGCATGTTTTGTCATTGGAGCAAGCACCTTGACAGTCTGGAGACCTTCTGAATACCTGCTTGTTCAATTAAAATATAATATTCACATAGATCAGAAATGAGAAATAAACATGAATTTTCCCCTCACAACCACTGTTTTTACTACATGGCAGCACTTCGCTGAAATTTTGAAATAATAGCCCTCTCGAAAAGTTCATAAATGGAACTGAAATTTATAAGTCATTCTAAAATATCCCATCCCTCCAGTTTCAGCCACTCCACTTGGGTCACTAAGCTAGATGTGCTCACCACACAACAACCAATAGCAGGGCCCATACGAACCCTTCCTTGAGTAAGTTTTTCCATGTGATTATTCAAAGAACAAAGAGAAAACTATATGCAGAGTAGAAACAAGGAACCGCAGAACCCTTTTAACTTACCATATATAATCAACCGTGCCAAAGAAACACCTGTTGTAGCTGGTAACCAAGGGTTCTCCATTTGGGTCTCTCGTCCCATAACAGTCCTGCAAATATGCATAAATACAGAACTTTCAGTGATAAGTTATTTTACTTCCCTTGATAAGATGATACTGTCCCCCCTTTCTGTATCGGTCCTGTAATTTAGTCCCTTTATAAATAAATTTCATTTATTAGACTTTTATTCCTTGCAGATACTGCACCAACTTCAAAAAGCCAAAACCAATCAAATTCTGGGAGAACTTGCAAAATTGATATGTATGTAGTGGTGGCTAGTCACAGTGATGTTGAGAATTCTGAGCTTTTTCAAGCAGTGCTATTTTATGTGATAAGAGGACACAGAATTAACATGACATGCCCTTTTCATCAGCCTTCCTACCCCAACCCTTCTTACTGTTTTACTTCTTCCTCAATTACCTTCCCTCCAATCAAATTGAGTTTTAGAGGAATCAACAGGTGAAAAACAATAGAAAAAGAAAAGGTGTAAGACCATGCTATTTACCTCAACCTGTGTATATGTGCTTTTGAGCTTTAGCGGATGTTTCACAAACATGCAGTCTACATTGCCTGTAGCGGTCACTATTTCCATGGGGGTCCATAATGTTGGATCATATTCACTTTTCCCCACACCAGCACCCTCGGAATCAAGTCTCAGAGGAAAATCATCCAGAACTTCATCATTAGGTGATGCAAATCCTTTTGGGGAGTAATTAGGGTAGTGTGACAATGAGCCCTCCACTCCATGTAGTGCAGATAAAAAAGTACTTTGGTCTTCCCCTATTGTTCTACTTTCTGGAAATAACTCATTTACATCCTGAAGAGAAACATCCTCCAGTAGCTTATCATCTACATTTCTAACTGAAGCATCTGAGATGTTGACTTCATAGGAGGATGAAAGGTCAGTATTCTCATCATTAACAATTGGCTGAGATGAAGGATATGCTGAAGTAGAGACTTCATGATCATCAAACTTTGCCCTTATATTTTCTGTATCTGTATGTGATGAATGCTCACATGATAATACTTGATTTAGATAAGTAGAATTTCCTCCTCTTTGTTCCCCCTCGTCAGAGTAGGCATCTTCGGGATGGGAGGTCAGTGGAGGAATTGATTTGTTCATCTCATCACCCATTTGATCAACAGGTAACTTGCCCTCACCATTTAATATTGTTGAACTTTGCTCTACTGCTTTCTGCATTTCACCTCTCTCTTCAATTCTCAGTTCCCTACCTACACTCACATCCAAAGCATCCATCACAGTTCTTGTATGATTGGGCTGAGAGTAGTCATTAACAGAAGGAACATCCCCCAGTCTCTCATGTTGATTATTCTGCTTCTGCATGTTTAGGAGTGTATCACTCTGCTTGCAATCTACCATTAATGGAGCTTGAAACAAATTATCAGAGGACTGAATCCTGCAATAGTTTGCAGGATTTTTTAGGGTCAATGGTCAGAAGTTCACAAGAACATTAGAGGTTACAAAATTTAGTTGACTAGTGGAAACTTACCCGGTAGTATTAGGATTACGACCAATATCATATGGCCTAGAATTCCATATTTCAGCAGAAGCTTGTCCTGATACTTTATCCCTACCAATTCCTGAGAAATCCAACTGCCAGACACCAATGAAGTTAACATGTTGTTTGCAGTTCATCAATCATCTAACATGGAAGTAGATAAAAAAAAATAACAAAAAGTTACCTTCTGTTCTGAAATGAAGTTGTATAACGGGCTCTGAAGCAAAAGCAGAAACATCACTGTCATAATAATTATTACAGATTAACATGTCATAAAAGACCAAACACACCAGATCTGGACTTTTAAGAAATTCTGAACTAGAAGTGACCTTTGGAGTACAATTAAAATCGCCACAAAGAATAACCGGGGCATCATTCCAGGTTTTTGAAACAGCATGAGCCCTATCTAGAAGCATCCTGACCTGCTAGGCAAAGGCATGCTAATCAAAGACCTAACTTAACAAATTCATAAGTGTTTTTGACTGGCACACAAGAACTGAAATTGTAAGCAATTGTTCACAAAAAAAATCCATGTGAGACTAAGCATCTGATGAGGGATCAGCTGTAATGCTAAAAACGTTCTGGTGTCAGTATGAGTTCCCATTTTGGGTCTTATAGCGTGTGTGTGACAACAGAGCAAACCAACTTCTAAGCCAGCAAAATATATTACCTCCCATCCCTGGCTATACCCACATATCAATGATTGTGATTGAATATTAAGCCAACTCATATTCATATTAAATCAAAATGAATTTTCTAAGCATACTTGCAAAAGCAGGAAGAAATAACAATATTTGATTTGTAATGAGAACAGGGAAGTAATAGGAAAGTAAATGAATTAATGCTTTGACTCTTTGATAATGGACATCGGACATGTGATAGACTAGAAACAAAAGGGCACTCTTTGAAAGACAGAGAGTGCATATAAAAAGACTAACACATTAAAGAAAACTGTATTGACTACTCTACAGATGGTGAATACCTGGCCGAGCTTAATATCTCCTCTTTTGGGATTGTAAAGCACATGAATGTTGCATATGAGAACTTTATTAGAACTGGTTGAGCTGCAAATACAGAATGCTGACTTTTATTTAGAATAAACCAAAGAGATACAAAATTTATCATGTGTTAGAATAAACAGAACAAAAAAGCATACAGTACTGTGTTGGAAATTGATATTGCAAAGATTGAATTACAAACGAGTAAGACTATACAAACAGAAACAATTGCACCAAAATAATTGCTACGCTAATAACATTTAATGAAATAGATTTATGGATCATTTATATGGAAAGTAAATCCCTTAAAGCATCATTCATCACTTGCCATATCAGTTTGTAAGATTGCATGAATTAACTCTTCCATTTATATAGATTTTTCCATTGCATATAGAGATGGCAGAACTTTTACCAGATCTGCATGAGAAAATTATGTTGCATACAAAATTAATCATAAGCTATTACCAGTACATCTGAACTCAAGCAGGAGTGGGGTGTATCAATTCAAAGCGAGAGTGGTTAAGGTGTCGAGGCTACAATTTTTTAAGTGGTAGGTATAAACTCATGCATAATTGCAGCATATACAGTTCTTTATCCACAATCACTAGAGTAAGTGAGAGAAATTCAAATTGAAAAAATGAGAGATTAGCTACAAACGATGCCATTGTCTTGAGTTCAAAATGCTCACCATAAATACTTATAAACCTGCCATCACAATCTCAAAAGACACTATGAACAAGCCCATCAACAGAGCACATTCATAATAGCAGATAAAACTTGCCCGAACTTATGCGATGTGCAGGGTTCACAGGATAAAATCAAATTCTACAAGATGCTTAAGATGAAGCAAAATTCTAAAGGACCAGAAAAAGGAAAAAGAAGGCCAATCATTATCTCTAGATGTGTTCAACATAGCTACTAAGAAACTACAAAATACAGAGTTAATATCAAGAAGAATGAAAGAATTTCCTTTTTTGCATTGAACCTTCAGAATTTTGTACTAAAAATTCTTAAGTTTTAACTTTCATGCAAGCCATTTATTGATATTTATCATAATGTAATAAATGTCTCAAACAAGATTTAACCAGTACCTTGTATGTAGAGTTGATGTGTCTGCAGTGTTGTCTTGTCTTATTAACTGCTAAAAGAAAAGAAAGAAAAACTGACTCAATAACATGAAAAGTCAAATGGACCAACTTATTCAAGAAACAGTAAGAAAAGACTTGAGGACAGAGTTTCGTAGATATGAAGACATGATACCTCTAGCATGCATATCTGTGCAACATTATCCCGAAGTCCATGCTTATTGAACTCAATGGATTCTTCATGGATCAATCTGAACCTAACATAAACAGAAGCAGAAAAGCTTTAATCCCAAATTAGTTGGGGTATTAGACTACATCACCACATGATATTTTCTCGATTCTATCAAGATGAGTCATCAAATGAACTTTATATAATATCTCGGAAAAAGGAGCAGAAGAAATATATACAAAGGAAAATTAAACACTTAAACAATTGATTCCCTGGAAAAGGAAAGGAAGGAAACGGAATAAAAAAATGTAATGAACTAATTTTGAAATAATCCACCTCAATGAAATAAAGCAGGTCAGGGTCAGCCAAAATACTGTGCCACTTGAAATGTAAAGTACAATCAAGACAATAAGAAGTACGAAATGTGTGTATGCTTGATGTATTTCAAATTTGAGTTTCTTTAAAGAGATGGTATATATAGAAGAACACTAATCATCTCAGATTCTCATGCCATGCAGGGATCACTCATAGACCACAAAATATAGATTTTTTTTCATTTTTCACAGCTCATTGGACATCTGAATGCCAACTGTTATGTTTCATGCTAACTTTGATGAAGATACGGAGAGACACATTTATGGAAAGGTAGAGGCAATATGGTGATGTGATAGAGGAGCCATCCTAGAAAGGGCCGGGCTTCCCATTGATAGAAATTTCATGACAGTGAACTCTTGCAAAACAGTTTCCTGATGTTGACTTGTGAGCACTTGGCTCTACATTCAACTGAGAAAGAAGGTGCACCAGCTAAAATGCAAAGAAATGGTACCACGGAAGCAGAAGAGATGAAGCATAACTTTTAGAGAAGAAACCTCAAGGAAAGTAGACTGAAATTGAAAAACCTTCAGTGCAGCAAGTGAATGAAACAATAGCAAGAACATCAAACCGTCTTAAATAATTGCCACTGTGCAGGTGTTAGCATGATAATTTATCAACAAGCAATGCTGTTAACGGAACCCATGAATGCGACAGATCAATGACCGCTAGAACTAGCTGGGATTTTACCTTGATGTTCTCCAAAAGACTGCACAACCATCAATTGCATTGCCAGTCCGCATCTATATGTGAAAGAGAATGCTGTCAGACCACCTTCATAAGAGAAACACATCTTAACATTTTGAACAAACTGAATAACTGTCCTAAAATGGCTAGCCGATATCTAATTCAAATTTATCAGGCTATTGATCAATAACATGTTGCAAGCAAGAGTTACAGTTTGTAAGGATATACTGTTATAGTCAACTGAGTCATGCAAGTCCCATGAAAAATAGTAATGGCAAACCTCATTATCAACCATCACATGAAAACAGAAAATTACAATTACAAATCTAATGATGTAGAATAATTAGAAACAGAATAGCACGTTTGGGGCCACAAAGACATTGATTCCTTTGTTCGCTCTCACTTTACATTTCTTCTCGTCTTTTAAGCTCAATTCCTGCACTTGAACTCCTTAAACTATGAATCCTCATAATCTCAGAAACAAAACAATTCACAATGCACATAAAATACATAAACCAAACAACTCAGCAAATCAAAACAAAAACTGGCTCATAAAAACACTGACAAATTGCACAATTCCGCATTTCATAAATAAAGGAACTAATTTCATTGCAAAAAAAAACCACCTTCCAAATTCCACTGTATCCCCGGACCTTCAACGCCTCTTCCAAGTCTCCAAACCTATCAACCTCCTAACAACAGTTACAACCAATCAAAATCAAAGAACATAGAAATAACCTCTATTACTATCTAAACCAAATGAGAAAAATTAAACATTAAATTAGATCAATTACTATTAATTAAACCTGAAAACACATTATATCAGCAGACCATAAACCAAGCTCGAAAATTATACTCCTCTTTCGCCATTCCCAATCTAGCATATGCCGTGGTATATGATAATAAAGTTTGCTTCTGTGATTGATTGCTAGATAATCAGCTAATATATTATAAGACAGAACTATAAATTTTTCAGAGTCACGAGGAGGCGCCGTTTTGGCATACTCCCAATTCCTATAATCCAACGGCTTAGCAGGCCTCTGCGGCCTGTGATTCTGGTTGACGAACTGTCGATTGTGATTTTGATTGAACGGTGGAGAATACCAGAATATCCGGTTTTGATCAGACAGTTGTGGTGGTGGTCGTGGTGGTGGTTGGCGAAATTGTTGGTTTTGATAATAACGCGGAGGAGGCGATGAAGAAGGTCGTGGACTGAAGTGGTTTGCTTCTCCGTGGAGAAACCCTAAATTAGAGTCTTCCGTGTACGGACGGTTCGAAAAGGTTCTCCTTCCCCACTGATTTCTGTTATTGCTGCCACGGTACTGCTATAAAAAACAGTTAGAATTAGAGAAAAGTGTCAAGTAACTAACTCTTTAACAGATTTTTGAGAGGAAGAGGGAGTACTGGAGGGCGACGAGAAGACATGGAGGCGGTGGCAGAGTCGGCGGTGAGAGTGGCGGCGAGGAATTGGACAGGAGGAGCAGTGCGCTTCATGGACAGAGAGTGTCACTGTGGGGAAAGCGTGCTCCCCTTCAGTCACGCAAGTGTGATGATGATAATAATAATAATAATAATAATAACATGTGTAATATTTGTATTATCCAACCCGAATAATGTAAATATTATTTTTAAATTGAATATTTATTTTTATTTTTTTAGAAATATTTTATTTTCCAATAATATTGTTACTTGTTTTTTATTAAAATTTTTAATAAAAAATAACTTTTGTTAGATTATAGAAGAAGTGAAATTAACTTGGATCTTATAAAAACTACACATAACTTAGAAAATTAAAAATATAAACTGCACTTGTGGATATCTATATTATCACTTTTTTTTAATACAACTCGCTTGGCTTTAAAAAAATTGAATGAATAAGATTTATAATTTATAAAACATTAAAAATTAAATTGGATACAATTATAAACCAAAATCCAACCAAAAAAGACCTGATAATATTGTTTTTTAATTATATTTTTGAAAAAAATATATTTTAAACACCAGCACATCAAATTATTTTTTTTTAAAATCAATTTAAAAGAAGAAATTAAATTCTTATATCTATTGTTTTGAAGCCATGGTAAATCTACTATGAAGATGATTGCGAGACTATGTAGGGTTTAAGATCAATGGTTTCATCCATTCATTTTACTGAAGAATAATAATTTAGAGCTTTCAAAATTAATGCACATTATGTATTAAAGAATTATATAAATCATATTCTAATATCTTACTTAAAAACTTAAATTTTTAAGTAAAATAGTTCATTAACATGATATCAAAGATTTGTTGGCTTAACGGTCACGAATTCAAATCTCACCAACCCATTCTATTTGATAAAAATCAAGCACAAGATAGTTTGGTTCTATACAAATTTCAAGTCCAGAAAACTATTACTTAAAAAAATATATTAAAAAATAATATAAATCATATTCTAAAAACTTCACCTAATATTTTGTTGTTGTTGTGAATATTCGAATGGCTTGGCATAGCCATAACATCCAGCACATTCAGATCCTGCAAATGCAACACCAAGACAAGCTGCAATTCACAGTATGAAATCACAATTTCGATAATTGGATCTTTGATCCGTACTCTGAAAGACAGCAATCAGAATCTTATGAACTGCCAAACCCTTCTTCGAGCCTCAAAAAGTTTATAAAACTGTTTAGAACCATAACAACTCATTTGGTCCACGGATTATAGATGGTGAACTTTTTGCCCATCATTTCACCAGTAGCATCTATAGAATAGCCTCGACAGTAGAACCGAGCCAAGGTAAAGTTCTATAAAGAGGACAAAAAACAGAGTTTCCACTGAACTATTAGCTCTGTGAGATTATTTCTTTGTTTGAGAGATGAATTTTGTAAGAAGATAGCAGTCAGGCGGGGTAATGTTCGTGTAATAGTTCTGGATGGTGTCCGTGATTTCAAATCCAAATTTCTTGTAAAATTTAATGGCATCTTCATTGTTTGTCTGTACGTGTAGGTAAATCTCAGAAATATTTTGCTTCGAGCAGAGATCAAGAACATGATTCAACAGTTTTGTACCTGCACAATCACACAAATTTGATCGGTAAATTCATCTTCCAAAACTTTCTTTCACAAATATGTGCTCCCAGTTCAGACTTGGATGAATAAATCCAAAACCAGATAACTTTTCAGAAATGGGGTTTTGACTATTCACAAATGTAAACTACAACAGAGTTCCTGATACTTCATGGTTCTTATTTTATATAGTAACTCCACTGCTAACAGTTTGCAAAACCTGTAAGGCCAGTTGGGAATCAGAAACTGGGAGGCAGCATGCAAACGGATAAATTAAGTTAAAAATGTTTCCAGCAATAACTGCTTCAGGTTCAAGGAATAGGCTTTCACCTTTTCTTTTCTGACACATTTACTTGAGCATCATTTGTGTGTCAGGACCAAACTCATAATAAAAAAGCATAGAGGAATATAAGTGGTTTCTCACCAATGCCTAGCCCGCAATATGGTGCTAAAACACCTAATGTCATGATGTAAACGTGGACAGCTCCATGTTCTTTCTTCTCCAGCCGGCATGCAATTGCACCGACACAGATGTCACTGTAATATGCTGGAAAAAAACACAGAAGCTTAGCATAACTAACTTATCATGAAATGTTGCACTCCAGCATTATATACACCAAGATAAGGTGAAGAATGACACGATTCTTGTTTCTTTAAGTGATGTGTATACCACAATTTCACTCATCTGTGTGGTAGGAGCAATTAATTAATTAAGGAGCCCCGATGTTTATTCTATAGTGCTCCAATGTTTATTCTGTTGTGATGGATCAATAACAGAAAGACATGTTCTACATATTTCAGAACATAAAGCTAAGGCATACATATTTGGAAGTGCATGAACTACATTATCACATAATGTTGCACAACAATTATCAAATAATTATGAAACTAGTGGCTCTAATGCATCTCGTGAGACGCAATACAAGATTTCTCCAACTGATATAAAAGTTGACAGCTAGGGAATTTCCACAATACATGAACAACTCTTGGCACAAAATTGTCTACCAGTCAAAGGCAATGAAATTCACAAAATTAGCAATGATTCCATGCACTTAAATTCATAAATTCATGATCTATTGAAAACATCAGGATAGCGAGAAACTACAAAACAATGCAAGATATAAATAGACTTGTTACTTCAATCAATGAAATTCAGTAACATATACCATTCAAAATATTTGTTAAAAATCAAGATAGCTGACAAACATATCGTGAAATAATCAAAACTACAAGAAATGTTGATTTCTGTTTAACAAAACAGAAATGTCAATCCTAAATATCGGCGTTCCGCCCCATAGGAAATGGTTACAAATTGTAAACAACCACCCAAGCAAGGAAACATAATAAACAGATTTATCAACAAATAATCTTGAGATGATAAGCAGCTTTACACACAAAAGAAGTGGAATACAGACTAAAAAAACATAAAATGAACCAATAAAACCCATAAATGAAAAGAAGAATGCGATCAAAACATTTATATGCTTACATCTTACAACAGCCAACAAAAGATTGCAACAAGAAAGGCAAGTTTAACTAATTTAAGAATCCAAAAAAAGCTACAAAAAAAATACACAATGAAACCAGTGTCAAGGCGGTAAGAAGAAACTAAATTGCCTATCATGAGTTCAAGCAGAAATAACAAAAATATCAAAGCCAACACGGAGGTCCCTTGTGATGGGTTGTTTCTTTAACTTTTGTCATTCACATTTCACATGTATTAACATAGTCAGCAAAATTCAATAATAAAAAACATGGAAACTAGAACTAGAACAAACACGAGGTTTTGAATTGATTAAAATTTCCCTTTATTGACAGCAGCAGAAATTCAAAGTATCAGCGCTTTATATCTTAAGTTCAACAACAAATAATCACAAGCAACATTAAAGGAATATTTTAACAAACAAAACACTTTCTCACAAATTGAAAGAGTCCCAAAAAATCAACAAGAAAACCCACAAAATAAAAGAACAAAACAACAAACCCATTAAAGAAAAACCAAAACACACGAAACCCAGTAACCCATTTCACAAAATCAATAACAAAAACAAATTGCAGAAAGACACTCACATATATATATGGAAAGAGAGAAACAATCACAAACCTAGCTTGGTAAAATCGCCAGAAGCAAGGGCATCAACGTAATACTTGTCATTATAACAAACAGGAAAAAGAGCAATGTTTAGCTTCTTTAGCTGCATCACGTTCTTGTCTCTTACTGCATCAAGGGATATTGATACTTGACGCCCTGCCCCCATTTTAGATTTCCAGAATAACCCAGAAGATACGAAGCTCCAAAGATTTGTAATATGGGATATATATGATGCTACGCTACTTCTGAATTGGGTTTTGACAAGCAGTTATTCTCTAGTTGATTCGCTTGAATTTTTCTGTTCGGCTAGCAAGAAAATTTTGAAGGTCCAACGGGCTTTATTAGCCCGCCACTAAGACCCTATACTAGACAAGAAGCTAAACAACGCTAGAGTCGTATTTAATGATGTTTATTCTACTTCTGTCTTTGTTAACTTTGCATGCACAGGGCTGTGAATTTACCATTGAAGTTGAAAATTCATTATATTTTTTCGATGAAAAAGCTAAAAAAATCATTTCCCTTGCCAAAATTAATCATGAATAAATATTATTCACATAAAAATTAATAATTTTTATTTTATTTTTATACACATAGGAATGTGGGTATTGTGCAAGGATGAGAAGAAAAATACCAACTAATGACTCTCTAGCAAGTTGACAAAGACAGCCATTTGATTTTTCGAACTGATCAGACAGTGTTGTCACTTAGCCAGGAACTTTATCATCCACACAGCCCATATGGTAATCTAAGCAGAGAAAAAAATGGGAGAGAAGAAGAAAGCCAAGGCAATAATTGTTGGAGGGAGCACAGCAGGCGTTTCATGTGCACATGCCCTCATTTCAGCTGGATGGGATGTGGTGGTGCTCGAGAAATCAAGCCAGCCTCCTAGAGGAAGCCCTACCGGTGCCGGCCTCGCACTTGATCGGCAGGCTATTAACATTATTGAGTCCTGGCTTCCCCAGCCTCAGCTTCTCCAACAGACCACCTTGCCTCTAACACTCGATCAGGTTTGCACAGATTCTTACTCCCTTTTTTCCCTTTCATTGATCCATCTTTTTCACAGATTTTCCCCGTGCTGAAATTAATTAAGAATTACCTGGCCTTAAGCCAATCAACTGGGATCGAATTTCACCTGAATTAGAGGAGTTAAATCCTGAGGAGGGGGGTCACCGTAACTGGGATCAAACTCTTATGTTTAGAACAAGGGGGTATCAAATCCTGAGAGGGAAGCACCTCATCAGTTGTGCAGCAATACTGAATGACATCAGTAACTTTTTTTTCTTGGGATTTTTGTTATCTTACAGAATCAAACAGCAGGTGGAGAAAAGGAAGCCAGTAGGATATTAACAAGAGATGAGGATTTCAATTTCAGAGCTGCACACTGGGCAGATCTTCATGGTCTCCTGTACAATGCACTACCAGCAGAAGTATTTTTGTGGGGTCATTTGTATCTTTCTTTCAGGACTTCAGGAGACAAAACCTCTGTTACAGTTGAGGCTAAAGTTCTTCAGACTGAAGAGATTATCGAGATAAATGGGGACTTGCTTGTTGCAGCAGACGGATGCCTCTCTTCAATCCGAAAGACTTTTCTACCTGACCTGAAATTGAGGTTTCTCATTACTGCCTTTTGTATTTCAGAAAATGTATTGCTGGTATGATTTATACTAGTTGATAGTAAGTATTACTTGTTCTTCAGGTATTCGGGTTACTGTGCTTGGAGAGGAGTTCTTGATTTTTCAGGAAATGAGGATTCAGAAACTATAAGGAGCATCCAAAGAGTGTACCCCGATCTTGGAAAATGCTTATACTTTGATCTGAGAACTGGAAGTCACGCTGTGCTTTATGAACTTCTTAGCAAAAGACTCAATTGGATCTGGTATGTTCAGCAACCTGAGCCTGAACAGAAGGTGATTCTCTACTCTCACCCCCTTCGTTAAATTCCCATGTCCTGAAATTCATAAATTTAGTTTTTATCTGCCTGTAATCCATGTTTCAAACTGTGAAAAGGTTCTAGTTTGAAGATGGATTAGGGGGGTGGTGAAACCACAGTTTCTAATTAACAATGGGATGATGTATTGAAACTCTTTTAATGTTCTGAAGCATTTAAAGCTGCTGGAGGCTAGAGTTGATGTTATTATTACTTGAAAAACTTTCAGGGAAATTCAGTGACCATGAAAGTAAGCAGTAATATGGTAGAAAATATGTATCAAGAAGCAGAGAAAATCTGGGGTCCTGAATTGGTGAGAGCCATGAGAGAAACAAAGGAGCCTTTCATAAATATCATATATGATTGCGATCCTCTTGAGCAAATCTTTTTCGAAAACGTGGTGGTATTGATCGGAGATGCTGCTCACCCTACAACTCCTCATGGCGTCAGAAGCACGAACATGTCGATATTGGATGCAGCGGTTCTAGGTAAATGTGTTGAGAAGTGGGGGGCAGAAAATATACCTTCAGCTCTTGAAGAATATCAGCGAATTCGATTACCAGTCGCTTCAGAACAAGTCCTGCACTCGCGCAGAGTGGGTCGCATCAAGCAAGGCTTAGCTCTTCATGATCGTAAGCCTTTCGATCCGAAGACGGCAAGTGCAGAGGAGTGTGAAGAGCTTCAACAGAAAAATATGCCTTTCTTTGCTAATGTTCCTTTGTCAGTTGATTGATGTTATGCTCCTCCTACGACAGACCTCATTCTCTGCAGCAGAAAACTCTGTGTTCTTCTGCTCTTCTCTATTTCTTAAATCCAGTTCTTATGCTGGATTATTCGTATAGATTCATATATCAATGGAATACAAACAAGAAAGCCTGTGTTTCTAGAGAATATAGGTTGCATGAACATTCTGAAAGCATTTAGCTGTTCAGTTCACAAAGACGGCATCTCTCTCGCAATTTGCGGATCATTTTACGATGCATAAAAAAATCCTGATCCATCGTCGATGAAGTTCTTACCAGAACTTTGTTGGCATGCAAATCATAGCTTTTAAATCTTCCACGCCAGCAATCAAAAATGTTTTTAGTATCTTGAACATGGCTGATGTGAATCTCGATGTCATTATTAGCAAAAAAAAGATAGAACAAACAGTAAGTGAGCCTGCTCAGAAAATTCACATGAGGTCTTAATTGACAATAAAATTTTGGCTCGTGCTTACAGAAAAAAGAAAACAGTGATGCCTTCCCTTATTCGTATGCTGCTCAACTGGAAAAATCACTTCCTTTACAACTCTACAAGGCAAAATCCACAACCGAGTGGCCTCCACGACCTGGAAAATCTCATATCAAGCAGAAGAATATTGAAATGACATTGTTAGAACACCCCTCCTTCCCCGGGGAGTGATGATTTTAGCCTTCCACCAAAGTTTATTTTCAAATGGACAGAACTTAAGATTATGAGAGACAGCATTACATTTCCACTCAAGTTTATACAAGCCTGCTACCATTGAATGAATAAAATACAAAATTTAATCTAGGTTACACAACAAGTATCGATCCTAACTGATTTCTGCATTCCGATAAGAAAAACAAATTAAACTTATGTTGCGGGTCAGGTTGCTTGGGATGACATAATAATTCCAACAATCACTTCAAACAACCCGAGTGCACTACCAAAGATCTCAATCACCAGAATCTTCACAAAAAGTGAAGAGTTTTGGGCATCAGACAGAGCACAGCTGCAGACAGGTGAAGATACTGACCCGCAGACAAGGTTTGCAAAGCCCACAATAATCCCAGAGGCGAAAATTGCATACCCAGCTCGAAGAGACTCAGGGGCATACATCTGTGAAGCTGGAACACTCTAATTTTGTTTGTGGAATAATTGCTACAATAACACCATATATTGCAACAGCCTTACAAAAAATTACACTTAGAAACACGAGTGATTGAGAAAGTCACTATTTGAAGGCATCAATTAAATTTCATAAATTCAATCATCATCACATAACTTCACAAGCAGAAGAAAAGCAGTTGTTGTTGTGATCAAGGTTTTAAAAAAAATAGTTCATGAAAAGTTGTGGTTCATAGCTTAAATTTAAGTGTTTAGTTAAAACTGTGGTTGAGTTGAGTTTAATGAAAACCAGTTTCGTGTGTTTGGTTACCATGCGTTTCATATTATTGTCAACTTGTGAAATTACTTTACAAGACACACACATACATACATATAAGGTTGAAGAGAATAAATTAAAATTGCAAGAACTTAGATAAAAAAAAGTTGCATAAACCTGTAAATTGAAGAATGATATTTTCTTTTGCAAAGTTGCTTTTCAAAAGATGTTTTTGAGATTGTAAATATTTGGGGAATCACTCCCATTTATATAGAAAAATTGATTGATGAATTGTGTAATTTCTCACATGTTGTTTTGCAACTTTTGGCTTTCATTTGCATTATTTTCTTATCATTTACCCAACAATAATCACAATTTTCTGCATGGTTTGTACCATTTCTTTTTGCAAAACATGTGAGTGAACAATTATAGTTTGTCACAATTGTAGAATACATTTTGGTACTGTGAAATTTGTAGTCATCACTGTTCTGATTTGTTTGTAATATTTACAACCATACACAGGGGTAAGCTTTATACACAAGTCTTAGCCTATTCAAGGTAACTAATCCCTGATTACCAGCTGATTACAATTTGTTTCCTATGACATTACTAACTAAACAGTTGGTCTATTAACAATCCCTACAATCATGTTAAAGCGGATATCCTTTCCTTTAACACTCCCCTCAAATTGGAGCATGTATGTCAAGGATGCCAACTTTCAAAGAAAGGAAATCGAGACGACTTACGTGCACACTAGGGAGCAAGTAGCGAGACATGTTCACTAAGCCATTGAGAACACCGACCTTCAATTTCCATCTTCGCAAGTTAGGCATCCTTGACATAGATACCATGTGAAATTTGTAGTCATCACTGTTCTGATTTGTTTGTAATATTTACAACCATACACAGGGGTAAGCTTTATACACAAGTCTTAGCCTATTCAAGGTAACTAATCCCTGATTACCAGCTGATTACAATTTGTTTCCTATGACATTGCTAACTAGACCGTTGGTCTATTAACAATCCCTACAATCATGTTAAAGCATATATACTTTTCTTTAACAGGTACATTGTGGGTCATTTTTTTGTTGTTGCATGTAAGTGTACAGTTCAAAATAAACAACAGAACAAATTATGCATGGAAAAATTGCAAAAACAGTAACTTGTGTTTATGAGATGGAGCAAAAAAAATTTGACGGAAACAAAAGAACAGGAGCAAAAAAAGTTAAGAGAAACACAAATGTTTTACAATTGAAATACAAATTAAGAGAAACACATCTCAACCAATTATTAAAGCATACCGATTAATACAACAACGATGCGCTGATTGAAAACTCATGTTATCAAAACTATCCGCACAATAATTCTACAAATCTAAACATATACATTAATTATCAAGCTATGATTACAATAATATCACACATTGCAAAACAAAAAAATGATTTACAGTGTAGAAAATAGTCATATCTTCGGTTAATTTTGTTTACTACATTCGTGCATCCTTTTCAATTTTTCTTCAAGACTTCCTATAGGAGCCCATATTTCTCACCTCCTTCGTTGGAGCAGAAATTCTAATGTGAAGTCATGAAACTCATCGTCAACTGAGATTGCAGGAATTGAATGGAGCTCAGTCATGAAACTCACCTCTTTTAAAAAAACACAAAAAGCAGATAAAAAAAGCCTTGAATAGCCAAGAAAAGATAACACTCCCAAAATATTAGTTTTACAAAAACAAACAAACAATAGTCTGCTCAATTCACATCCCATTAAATATAGTAGGACAAAATATGATTAAAAAAAGACACCTGAAACATTTTGTTTTGATCAATCCAAATTAGCATGATAATTATGATAAACCTATAACTATAATAATCAAGACCAAGAAAACCTAGGATATCCCACCTAACTCATAACTCATATTATGATATTAGAATAATCCAATAGAAAAAAACTATAAAACCCATTTTATAAAAAAATATATATAATTAGAGTTAACTTTTCAAACATGTGATTTAGGTCATTAGATCCAAAGCACTTTATCTAGAAAAATTATGAAGTTAGATTCTTAATCATAAAAAAATAAAGGATGAAATTGAAAAAAGAATCCCAATTATAATAAATGACTCAAAACAAAAAAAAAGAATTAAAAAAATAAGAGTCAATTTTGAAACACAAAATAAATTTTATATTTGATTGAAAAGGAAAAATCAATTTAGAAAAATAAAATAATTAAAACTAAAATGAGGACCATATTGGTAAAAATAATATACCATAAATTTAGACTACTTGATGAAATTGAAAATAAACAAAACTTTTATAAAAAAAAAGTCTAAGAGAAACAATTAGAAATCATAATATTGAGAATCAAATTAGAAAAAAATAATACTATAAACTTGGAAAAAAAGATAAAATTGAAAACAAATAAAATAAATTAAAGGGTGAAGGAAAAAATAACCAAGTAACTTGTCTCATAGCTAGCCACCCCCTATTTTTAATAGCATTTTGGTATGTTTTCTTTGATATATTATTTTTTTATATTTAGTCAAATACCAACTTTTCCTTATTTGATATTATAATAAATAAAAAAACAATATGGTGAAATATTCAAATTGTCCATTGACGCTAGTTTAAAGAATTTTGCTTTTAAGAACATTTTGGTTATTTTACTGTGTTTTTCAAATGCAAAATTACTTATTTGCGCTTAATCAATTTGGTGGCAACTAATACGCCTTATGAAAAGACCTTAATATCCTTATAGTTAGTTTTAAGATTTTCAGTGTGAAGAAAAAAAAATGTAATTACACTGTTTCAATGAAAAGTATAAATAAATCTAGTTG
Organism: Salix exigua; assembly: GCA_032356905.1. Classification (NCBI taxonomy): domain Eukaryota; kingdom Viridiplantae; phylum Streptophyta; class Magnoliopsida; order Malpighiales; family Salicaceae; genus Salix; species Salix exigua. The sequence continues at coordinate 3,207,632 of CM063605.1, forward strand.
AAAAATGATTTTCAAATGATGTTTAGCTTCTGTTAATTATTGGGTTGGATTTGTCATGGAAGAAGAGTTTATTCATGTAGTATTCTGAAATTTTTTAAAAAGGAAAATACATGTATACCCTTGGTGGCTAGAATTAGGAAAAATTAGGTAAAGGATAAAGTAGTAATAATACAAGCTAGTAAATATAAATTGAAAAAAAAAAAGAAAAAAGAAGAAGATAGATCTGCAATTAGAGAGAGAATCGGAAGAGAGGAAGAAAGAAGAAGAAGAAGAGAAAAGAGGGAAAGAGAAGAGGAAGAGAAAAGAAGAAGGAAAAATAAGTTGTTAAGATAATCCCGATACTCTACCCGCGGGACATCAGTAAAGTTTCGCCAACATTCTGCTTTTGGAATTTGTCTGCTTTTGAGTCAGGTGAGTGGATAATATTTAATATGCATGAGAAATATTATAAATATTTGATTTGATAGTATTTGGATTATGCTTCTTGATAATATATACGTTAAGTATTATTCTTGTTCCGATAAAGCATAATCATTTGTTGAATATAAGTTATTGATATGAGCCTATGTCTGTTTGTGAATTGATAGCTCCTCATTTAATCGATATCATGAGTTAAGCCTTGAGATATGAATTTGTCTGTTTGATTATGATATATATGTACCTACAGTATGCCAGTCAGAATACCCATGCTAACAAGGAAATGTTAGCCTTTGTGCACATCGTATCTGAAACCCTAGTTGGTCGGGGGAGTCACCAACCTGTGTGGACTGATCATCCCACAGTACGGAGTCTCATGCTCATTGCATTCTGATTTTCTGACGAGCTTTACCTATTGAATTCTTGTTATGACCTATTTGAGAAACCATCACATGTTTGTTTGTAAGAACTTCGAGCCTATTTGTTAATATACTTCTCTTTGCTATATTTATCTCGTATGTGTATATTGGATATTTCTACTCACTGAGTTGTTGAACTCTCCCCCTCATTATTCATTATTTTCAGGGTCATGGCTTGCTAGCAGGTCATTTTTGTTCTACTCTTGGAGCCTGCTATTTTGATTGTACTTGATACTTTTGTTCATATGTCTAGTTAGTGCTCCACAAGTAAAACAATATGTAATTAACTCTTGTGTAAGGATAAATCGAATTATGTTATAAGTTTACTTTGTTATTTCAGACAATTAAATTATGTATTGAAGTCTATTTTGATATTTCCGTTGCGTAATCATTTGTTGAATGATAAGTTTGTGTGTAAGTTTAGGTTCACATAGGTGTGGGACCTTGGAGGGGGACCATGCCTATGTGCCGGTCACGGATCCGAGACTCGGGTCGTGACAATTCATTTATATATTTATTTATTTTAGTCGAATATAAGGTATCCATGTTAAGGGTTAATTAGAGTTTTATTGCTTATATTGTAGTTGTATACTAGATTGTTAGCTCAAATTGCATTGTGGGTCTTATTATTATTTAAAATGTCAACAAAATGTTAAAAGATTGGTAATATTTTTCTTGTAGATAAAACATAAATCATGTAAGGGTTGACTTGATGAGACTCGATCAACTTCATAAATTGACTATACAAGATTCAAGATGACACTTCTTTCTCAATATTAAAACGACAACATATTAGATTGACCTAGGTTAATTTATGGGATTTGTGACTCGGGTCAAGAGACAATGATAATTTTTTTGGATGCGAGGAAATCTCATTTTCCAGAAAATGTATCTTGTGAGACCAGATGAGCGAATAAAATATGGTTATCCTATACTCTTATAATAAATACACGTTCTGACTTAAACTCAAAACCTGTTATACAAATTGCAAACCTTCTATCATCTTGTCACGTCTCTTGAGGACAACCATGATAACCCCATAAAAAGAAAATCAAATATTAAATCAATAATCTACACCTCTTTTTCAGGGATAAGTATCCCACTACGTAATCTAACCATATAGTTTTCATGAATGGCTCATGAAAAAACCATTTCCACAAATGCACGAAGGTTGTTTTTTCAGGTAGCCATAAAACAAGGAACCCCCCAAAACTCCATCCCCACCATCTCTCGATCCCTATAAATTGCACTCCCAAAATCTACCAAAAGTCACTCTAAATCTCCACCATCCTCGATAAAAATGGCCGATATCACATACATTTGCAAACGCACTGTTGTTAGCACAAAACCAGTGCAGCCAGGAAAACACTTCCCCCTTTCAGTCTTAGATCGTCTCATGGAACAGAATCACCTGAGATTCGTGTACTATTTTCGAACCCCAGGAGCGATCAGGGAGCCTGGAGAATTGACGGAGAAGCTAAGAGAATCCATGTCTGAAATGCTCACGTGTTTTCCTATCGTGACAGGCAGACTGCTTAAGAACCCAGAAGGTCAGTGGATGATCAAGTGCAACGATGCTGGTGTAAGAATGGTGGAGGCCAGAATCGAAGGAAGCGTTGAAAACTGGTTAAAGGGTGTGGATAGAGAGAAGGAGCTTAAGCTAGTTCACTGGGAAGAAATGCACCATAAGCCTTATTTCTGGTCTACCTTCTATGTTCAGGTAATTAAAAAAGAATTTGTCTCCTAATCATTGGCTAAGCATATGCTCCATTTTTATTCTTTTTAGAATTTCATGTTAAACATTTATAGAATAATATAAATTATATTTTGAATCTTCCTTAAAAATTTATGTTTTTAGATGAGATAATTATTTGATATGGTATCAGAATCATGTTGACTCAGCGGTCACGAGTTTGAATTATCACCTTCATTTCTATTTGATAAAAATCAAGTAGAAGGTAGTGTGAATTTATACAAATTTCAAGTCCAAAAAAGTTTTCACTTGAAAGTATGTATTAAAAAATAATATAGGAGATAATTTTTTAATAAAAATCATGTCATTTCAGATAACTGAGTTTGAAGAGGGTGGAGTAGCCATCGGCTTGAGCTGCCTCCACCTGCTAGCCGATCCCACTTGTGCCTCTATGTTCGTCAAGGCCTGGGCCGACATGACACTTACCGGAAAAATGCTCAATAACCCTCCACTTTCCCACCAGCTGCCGCCTCGAGGACCCGGCAGGAAAAATCCCAGCCACGATCAGCCTAGCATGGAGTTGATCAATTGCTATAAATCCATTGCTGATAAAACAAATCTGGCAAGTACTGACACAAAACATGCAACCATTGCTCTAGCATTTTCGGACCCGATGGTCCGAGCTTGCATGGCAAATGGTCAAGCCATGGCCGCCACAGACCGCCAGTCCAGCCCGTCACCATTTGAGGCACTGGCCGGGTTATTCTGGGTCTGTATAAGCAAATTGAAAGGGGCAGGAGACGGTCTCATAGACATGTCTGTATGTTCAGACATGAGAAGTGTGCTGAACCTGGATAATGGATTTTTCGGAAACTGCATGGTGTATAACAGAGTTAACTCGAAGAACTTGAAAGAACACAAGTTACCGGACGTTGCAAAGGTAATCGGAGAAGTCATGTCGGAAATGGACAGCGATGGGATCATTGACTTGATCGAATGGCTGGAACATAACGACCATCAATCTCCTCCGACGATGAATGGCTGTGATCTCATCTGTGCTAGTTTGGAAGCCGTGGACCCCTACTTAGCTGTGTTTGAAGAAGATTTGATCCCAGTTCGTGTCTCCTGCTATGTGGAACCAGTTGTCGGGGTAGGGCATGTTCTGGTCCTTCCATCGCCACCAGGTGAGGGTCCATTTAGCAGGGTAGTCATGGTTACACTCCCAGAAGATGAGGCGGCTAGACTGTGTGAAGATGATCTCATTCTGAATTTATCTCCAACTATTTTAATGGGGGTGAATAATTAAGTACTCCTTTCTTAATCAACTCCTTAATTACTTGCTCTTTAACTGCAACCAAATATAAGAATATATTTAGCAATTTCTTAATCATGTGTAGGTTTTGGTTTGTGTTTTGATGAGCAAATCCAACGGTCCAACGCATGAGTCATTTCAATTGCTAAAATGGTTTTTCTCATATTATGTTATTAATAGCAGCTTCAACAAAAAAAAAAATTAAAAAAAGGTAAAAATATTTATTAGCAACCTGCACTGTCTTCCACCTCAGCAACCTTCCCCTTACCTCCATGTGTGATTGGAAGAGAGAAGCAGCGGGGAAGAGAGGCGGACGAGAAAAAGAGGAAACGGATTGGTGGCTGATGAGGTGGTCGGCGCTAGGAGGCGGACAGGAACAGGGAAAGGGAATGGGGGAACAAACAGGCTTTAAATGGGCCTTCGTCGATTCAGCCCATAAACTAAAATGATGTAGCTGCGTCTGCCGGGAGTCGAACCCGGGTCTATTGCTTGGAAGGCAATTATCCTAACCGTTGGACTACAAACGCTTCTTTTGTTGTCGGAATGAACCTTACGTTTTAATACAATCTACATATTGATGATATAAAATTACAGCCAACGCACTGGAAAGTTTCAGTCAACTGGGATGGGAGTTGTTTATTTTCCTCTCTCCTGATTGAGATGGGTGGTTATAGCACACAGTATATTATATTATAATGACAACTAAAAAAATTGAAATTCAGTTTAATTTAAAAAAATTGAAATTAATTAAATTAATATCTATTTTGAATTGATTAGTAACAAATATCATGTTTCTAAGGGGGTGCATATGACTTTGTTCTTCCTCCCACTTTTGGAGGATTTCAATTCATTTCAAAATATTATTTACATATTTGTATAGGCATTTGTGTCAAGATAGCTCGGAAAAAACAAAGCTAATTAAAGGATGTTTCTTGTTTTTTAAGGTAAAATAATGAAATAATTCATTGGTATTTTTGTATTTTATTTTTTTATGTTTGAATTGGTTACTAATTATTGTATTTTTTTTTTAGATAAAGTTATGGTCATGAAATCATTTACTCCTTGGATGGTCATGAAACGAGTCTAAACCTATTATGTTTATTCAGGTTTTGGAGGTTGAATTATGACTTTTAAATGTAATATGTTATTGACAATACAAATTATGTTATTTATATTAAGGGTATTTTTTTATAGAAACCTTATTTTAAATAGAAGTCAAATAAAGTATATTAAGTTACATTACAATGTCGATGTTAATAAAATAATGATATAATTGTTTGTTGTTCATGTTGAAATTCATTATATTGAACAAATATTGGGAAATAATTATTTGCATGATGTTGGTGGATGACGAGAAATATTGTTTGTGTTTATGATATTGAGAATCTTTTTATATTGAGAAATGTTGGGAAATAAATGTTTGTGTTAATGATCTTGAGATTCTTTTATTTTGAAAAATGGTGGAAAATAATTGCACAGGTTGATGTTGGTAAATAATATAAAACAATTACATTGTTGATGTTTCAATAAGTTGTGTAAAATCCTTATTCATAAGATGATATGACAATTTCTCCTAGTATATGCATAGTAGGCATGAACTTGTGGACATTAGTGGTCCTTTTCATGTTTCTTAATCTTTTTGAGATGCATTGTCCAAACTGAATAATACGGTAATTTGACTTTAAGCAATATATTCTGTTTAATATAGATACAAGCAATTAATTATATTATATTAGTTGTTCAGGTAGGCATATTAATTATAATTAGATGATTCACCATCTCTAGTATATATTGATATGAGATGCAATAAAAAAATTTATTTTTGGAGATGTGCATCCTGTAATGTCCAAGAAAGAATATATAGGTTGGACATGAGTACAACACATTGAATTATTGCACAAAACCTAGCATGGGCTCCTCCAAGTGAGGAGATGGAGTATGGCCCACATGCATGCCATAATCAAAATGTTGTGAGTATTTGTTACTTTTTATAGACTTAGACAAAATCATTGCATTTTATTTATGGATTAATAATTTTTATTTGCTTATAATATGTTGGATAATTGTTACATATTAATTAGCATGATGTGGTTAATCTTCATGATATCTATGATGATGAAGTTGCTCGTTATTATACATGTTATTGGTTCAAGAAATATTGTACTACACTTGACCTGTTTGGAGAGATGTTAAGCTTAAATGATGTTGTCTAAAAGGATAAGACCGCACAAACAAGTGGAAGTCATGGTATTGATGAAGCTAAACCATCTACTTATTTTTGCAAAAGATATAAGTAGGTTTGAATGTATTATTATGTTGTGTTATTTTATTGTTTAGATTTATTTTTATTATTATTACTTTTTGATATTGTTTTAGTTGATTTTAGTGTTTTTCATACATGTTATGCATTTTCACTCTTATTTTAGATAAACATGAATTAATAAGTGTATTGATAAACATATTGTTTAAAATTTCAAATCATCCTTTTACCATTTAAAGAATACATAGCGTTCTGTTTTGTTATTTCCATTATCATTTATCTTTAAAAATAATTAATAAAAAATGTTTAAAAATAACATGTATTAATTTAAAATTATAATTAACAAATAAAAATGTTATTAAAAAATCGCATTGTCAATCATAGGTTTGAGGTTTGGTAATTTATGGGTTTTATTGGGCTTCAATTATGGTGGTTTAAGATTTATTTTATGTGAGGTTGGCAATAAACTAATATCTTATTAGGGTAACACAATTGCACTCACGTTAGTGTTTGTGTATTGAAAAATCATTATTGTCATTGACAATTGTTAAATACATTTGACAATGGTATTTGTTTTATATAACTATTTTTTTATTAACTGCTTATTAATAAAATTGTGATTTTCACTACCAATGGAGTAAAAATATGTTATTTTATTTCTATATTGAGTTATAACTTGAAATCTATTACCAAATTGTGCTTTTTTAATAAAAAAATCTATAAAGATATGAAATATTAATTATATATACTTATGCACAACTAATCAAATCTTTAACAAAAACATATTTGTTTACACTATAATATTTTAAAAACATGTGATACCAAACTTTCTTTTTATCATCTATATAATAAATACTTTTGGTTTATTATTATTTTTTTCAGCCAAAGAAAAGGAGGAATGATGTTCTCAATAAAATGTGGGGAAAAAAGGGAATGATGATATGGTGGCCACAAAAACACACATATTTAAAAGGCTTGTGGGCCAAACTAATGGATTACAAAAATGGGCTTAATTTAATAGCCCAATAATAAAAATAATCCATTGGGCCTCCCAAATACAGAGCTATAGAATCTGAAGAGAATGACAGAATTTGGAAAGGAGAATGAGAATTATGTCCAGCACAAGGTGCGGCAGCCCGTGTGTTTATCATCTATATTGTAGTATTTCTACAGTATACTGTATGTAAATATGGTATAAAAATACATGAGCCAACTAATTAAAAAAGAGCGTAATTAATTTAGAATTTGAATAGTAAATAATAATATAAATGACTTGTAGATATTCACTCAATAATTTAAGCTTGAAAAGGGTTTTTTCTATGTAATATTATAATTTTAATTAGCAAACATGTTATGAGTTCAAATCTCACTTGCATCTTCATTCTTTTGAATTACATTTAAAATTAATTTTATGCAATTTTTATGTTCTTAAAACAATTCCTTACGTAAAAGAAATTAATTAGTATATGAAATCAAAGTTAAAAAAACAAAGAAATATAATGGCCGTTTTATATTATGAGGCAAAGTTCATTTTGATCCAAAAATTTATTTTATTTTGTCATTAAATGAGAGAGATTTTCTGGGAAATGATATTAGAATGAGAAAAATGTTGATTGAAATCAAATTTAACAATAAATATTATTTAACGAACATGGGTTTTGCCTCGGAATTTTTTTCTCGCGCCAATGTTTTTGTTTTCTTTCAACCAAAAATAACTTCATTTTGATCTCTAAAATATTTTCTATGTATTTATGGCACCACTACAGTGCAAACACAATGATTAACGAATTATCTAGTAGGTGATTTAGCGGTAGACTAAGAACTTGTTTTCTATGTGGTTTCATATTCGAGTCTTGTGGTTATTAATATGATAGTTATTAAAGACTTACATAATTATTAATTTCATGATCGAAAAAATTAATTGAAATACATGAAAGCTGGTTCGTACACTCATATTAATCACAATCAATAGTTAACGGGTACATGGTTTTGGGTAAAATAAAAACTTGACATAGATGACCCATAGATATTAGTAGTATATATGATGTCACTTGGTTTCCCCTAAAAACAACTCAGTAAAGTCAAATATTAAAAAATGAAATTAAAAAAAAAAGATAACAAACTTAGATTGACTTCTTAAAATCATGACGTGAAGTATAAAACGAAGATAATCTCACGATAAAAAAAATATTTTTTTTAAAAAGGAAAAAAACACTATTGCAATAAATATTTATTTTGAATTTTTTGGAAGAAGTATAAAAATACTATTTTTATAAAAGATATGGTAAAATAATATTTTATTTAGCTCTCTCCCTGCAACATGAAAAAATAAGCGAAGAAAAATTAAAAAAAAAGTACTTGTTTCTCTCCATTTAACACAGTTGTAGTTGCAACTTAGTTGGTTTAGAGCATCTACAAAGCCATAAATTAAAAAAATATATACATTATATTAAATTTTTCAATATTTATTGTATGTACCAAACCAAAAATTATTTTATCATTTTCTTCCAAGAATATTATTTTTACATGTCTTGCAAAAATACCATATTCATTGTAATAGTAGTTTTTTTTATCTCCTTTTGATTATTTTTAAATCTATATTTTTTTAGTTTGTTTTTTTATAAGACTATTTTAATCTCATGCTCGTGTCATGATTTTGACAAGTTTATGAGTTATTACTTCACTAATTGTTTTTTATTTTATAATTTAATATTAAATTAGCCAAGAACAATCCGTATTATTTTTAAATTTATCTAGTTAGTAGTGTTATTAAAATAATTATATATGACATATATTAAAATCTTCTTACTTACTAGTGCATATATATATATATATAATAAAAATTATATTGTAGGTTTAGCTTTTTTAAATAGTATTAATAGTTTAGAAGGCACCGTCTAGAAAAAATAAATATTAGAAAGAGACGAGGGGAATCAAAATGTAGGGATGGGCTCATTTTAGCTTCATTCAACGACCACTCGGATGCATGTATATACCTATTACCTAGACAATTATGATTTATTACAGTCAAATAAACAGACATTTTTTATTTATTTATTTTTATTTTTCCGGATCTATGGGGATTTTGCACACATGGTTTGTTCTTTGGTCGAATCTAATCTTTTTACAGCCTATGCTAGCTACACACAGATATAGCTGGATGTCTGCTGTGTGCATGCGTGGCATTTAAGGAACTGTTTGTTAACCAAAAATATATTTTTAATATTAACATAAGGATTGTCAATATTGTTCTGTTCCGGTCGTAATGGTCAGAATATTTCGTGTTGTTAAAAGAATCGTGATAAAACGGCGTCATTTTCATCTTGGTTTTAATTCTAGCCCGTTCCAGAAATACCGGCCAAATTCCTGCGGGAACGTCTTGGTACCGTTCCGGCCTTAAAATCCTCCTTATTTTGATTAACTTGTGGTTGTGTTTCTAATTTTGAGATTATGTTTGTTTGACTTTGTATTTATATTGTATAATAGAAAGTTAATTTATCTTGAATTTTAATTATACTTGTTAAAATAATATTTTATTTTTTTTCATATATATAATTAATTATATATAAACAGTACAATTTCGAAACGGCACGCTGAAATGCTCTGAAACCAAAATGTTCCATACCAATAGAAAAATCGGAACGACAACTAGAACGGTATTGACAACTTTGATTAACACATCTAAATATTAAAAAAAATTAAATTATACGCAAAACGCCCTCTTATCCCTCAGTAATCACTTTTTTTTTACTTCGTTTGTTTCATGGCCTATGGTTTCATAAAACCACTTTTTAAACGTCTTAGATGATATCATAAATATTATATTCTTTTTTATTATATTAGATTTGGTTCTTTATTTATTGATTGCTATGTGTTATTTTAAATTATCTTTTTATTTTATTTTATTTAAAATTTTGTCTCTTTATATTTAATTTATTTGGTTTTTATATTAATTAATTTTCTTCTTATTTTTTATTGAGATTTTGTATCTTTCTTGTTTTGTCCATATTCTTGTCATTATTTTATTTGTAATAATTTATGAAATCATACTGTTTTTTTTAATCCTGTTGTCTTTCAACTTTGTTTTATCATTCAAACTTGATCTCTGTATTTTATTGATATTTGTTAGATTTGAAATAATCCATGTATTATTTTAATTGTTATTTGTTTAATATGAGATAATTTATATTTTTTTAAAAAAATTATCTTCTTTCAACTTTTTTATATATCCATTGTAGTCCTTTTTAATATATAAACTTATTAAAACATTAAAAAGTAATTTTTCAATTTATTTTCTATTATATAACCAAACACTAGAAAGTATTTTCCAACTGGTTTTTTATAACACTGTAAAATATAAAAATATAATTATTTTTTAAAAAAAACTAATTTCTAGTGAAATAGAAGTGTCAAATAAAAAGAAAATTGAAAATGTGTTTGAAGAATGGCGTAGTACTGATGTGTATTGTTTTAATGCATAGTATGATATGAACAAAAAAGAATGGTGTTGGCACACACCACAATTACCCTCTACTTTCTTTTTTTTGTCAAATCACAAATCGTGTATATTATTTATGGAATATTCAAAAATATGATTGAAGTTGTTTTAAAAAGTTTTTTTTATTCAAAAATATATTAAAATAATGTTTTTTTATTTTTTTAAAAATTATTTTTGATATCAATACATGAAAAAAAATTTAAAACAACAAAAATTATTTTAAATTAAAAACTTAAAATTATTTTTTTTCAATAACACTTTTAAAATGCAATGCCAAATAGAATCTTAACGAGTGAGTGTGCAATTATTTTTTAATGTATTTTTAAAGTGTATTTCACTTAAAAAACAAGAAGTTTCTATTTATTTATAGTGTTTTATATATATATATATATAATATTTGATGTATTACTATAAAAATAAATCTAAAACAACATTTCAATATATTTTTAAATAAAAATACTTTTTAAAAAATCATACACCACTATTTCAAATTAAATAAAGTTAATGTAATTTATAAACCTTCTTTTTCAATGAGGGAGGCACAGTATCCTTGATAACCTAACCTTTGGAAAATTATAGCATTATCCATCTTTAGTTATTGTTTCCCTAGGCTCCCGTGATGACATGAACCTCCCAATGTAAAAATCAAATGTCTTTTCTTTCAACTTTGAAACTTCTATGGAGTGTTCATGGAATTATCAATCTGTTATTACTGTTTCCCTAGGCTCCCGTGATGACATGAACCCTACCAATGTAAAAATCAAATGTCTTTTCTTTCAACATTCCAACTTTTGGCTTTTTAAAATATTTTTAAAAAATATTGATTTTTTTATTTTAAATTAAAAAATATAATATATTTAGATTATTTTTATGTGATGATATCAATAAAAAATATATATATAATGTCCAACCACACTCGCAATCAAGAATATAATGCCAAAGACTTGGTTTATTGACTTTTATTAACACATAAAAATATGTTTGTTAATTTCAAGATTTATAATTTGTCAAACAAAAGTATTCTATATCAAGTAAAGGAATTTAACATATGAATTATGATTGTTAATTGCCTAAAATCGAAATTTGCACGGGCAATTCCTTGTAGAAGTATGCCACTACATATCCACACAAAATACAAAATAATGTTGATAGCATGTAAAAATTATTTTTCTTATTTTTAGATTCTTGATTAAAAAGAGAAGAGAGAAGAATCGTAAAATTTCAACAACGAGAAAAAAACATTATTCAAATTATTTTTCATTATTAAAATAGTTTTTTTTTTCTTGTCATTTTTTTTTCAATTAGATGCTAGGGTTTTTATGATAGTTGTTTAGAACATCAATATTTCTTGGAGAGGAAAATAACAAATCTAGATCGAGAAAGATAAAAACAACTCAACTTAATATGGTGTTTTTGAAACTTTTTAGGGTATTTTGAGTTTTTTTTTTTTTATCATGCTACATGTTTTTAGTTTTTTGAAAAAACATATTGTGATTCATCTATAATTGTTTTGTATAAATTAACTTTATTTTTAACAGTAAAACATATTTATATTCACATAATCTCTCTAATATAAGCACCCTTGCATATTTATTTTGATCTATTTTATTCAATCAACTTAATGTGTGCTACATATTTTCATTATTGCTTGATTGAATAAAAATTGAATTTAATAAAAAAAAATCAATAAGTATAAGTGATTAAATATATTCTCTAACAAAATTAAATAACTTGATCTAAATGTTTTTTTAGTTATTGTTAATGAGTTTTTCCTTATTTATTATCAAATCTAATTTTTGATTTATTTGATTATATATATTAACGAGCCTTTTGGTTTACATGATGTTTTATGTATAAAAACACATAAAAAAAGTCATAATATATATTTTTAAAATATAATGCAATTTTATTTTTAAAATATTATTGGCTTGAAAAATATTTTTAATATCAGTAAATCAAAACTATAAAAAACACTAAAAAACATTAAATTTATTTTTTCATATGAAATATATTTTAAAAAATAGTAATGGTAACTCCCTCAACTTTCCTTTTTGATAGCTTTAAGTAAATTGGTTTTGTAATGATTAAAGCTTATCATTAACAACATCTCAGGCCCTAATGCTTTTATGGAAATTAAATTATCGCCCAAATTAATCGTCTTGGTCAACAAAATCTCCTAAAATAATATGGAAAATCTATTATTTTTGTTTTCCACTTTATAAATATTATTTAAATGAAAAGGAAGAAGGACATCATGATGGAAAGTGAGAAAGTAAAGTCCACGAGCAGTTGTCTCCAAGAAAGTTCACATATGAAAATGCAATGATTTTTTCTCTATCTTTTGGCAACCTCATAAAGGGAGAGGTATCATTCCCATGGTGCTGTAATATATAATATAATTTTATTTTAAATTTCCAATTAAAATTAACTTAGAGTTATGCAAGCTAAGTTTTAAATATAAGTTAGAAAATAAAAGTCTAACTAATACTACATGATTTACTAGACGAGTTCAAAAAACAATGTAGAGAAATGTAAAAATGTAACTTAACTCGAAGACATTTAATACTATGTATTCTTTTTTAAAGTATGGGGATATCAACATAGTGGATTAACTCGAAGAAACCTGAGCTGACCTTCTAAATCAATGATAGGTTCTTGGATTGTGATAAACTCAAATAAAATAAATTAAAAGTCCAATCCCCAATAAACTTATTGTTAAATGCTAAAAACAATACCAAATAAATGACAACACTTAATTCATAAACATCCAAAATATTAAAGATGTTGAATGATAAAACTAAAATAAAAAATTATATAAAAAACTAGAGATTATTATAAAATAATTATGATAAACTATGAAATTTCATATCCAATAAACCAAATATTAAAGGATATAAGAAAATAATACTTAAAAAAATTAGGTATAAACAGAAAAAATGAAATGTTCTCGTCAAAATTTGTTCAGAATCTTCGGAACAAATCTAGATTTGAGTGAGATAAAATCTTAAATAAATATTAATTAATTAATTTGTTCATTTAAGTGTTACTAATAATAGTACAATTAATAAAAAAAAAAGTTATTTCCACCTCTTCTATAAGCATTACAGCTGACAAACAGCCCAGCACTATAGTATAAGCAGAGTACTTTTGCTTATAAATGTTTTGTATTCATATGGTCAGCAATCATTTATTAGGAAAATAAATAAATAAAGCTTTAGCAGATCATAATATTATATAATTATTTGTTTCATTATTTGTGTTGCAATTTATTTTTGTCTATAGTACAAGGATGCATATATGATTCGGTGGAAGACCCACGTGAAGACACGCGTTTGCATGTACAGACAAGATCTTTCTTTTGGGATTTGGTACAGCTAGGTAGATTGATCTGAACCATCGATTCTGCAGAATCAAAATCCCACTGGAGTTTCGTCCTGAAACTGTCCATGGTGGATTATTTCTTAAAATTATTTCTATTTAAAAATATATTAAAATAATATATATCTTTTTAATTTTATTTTTAATATCAACACATCAAAATAATTTTTTTTTTAAAAATAAAAATATTATTTTTTCTTAAAAATAACCCAAGTAAACAAGTAAGATTAACCCAAGATTCAAATCATGAGCAGGATCACTACATAGAAAAATAAATAAATAAAATATTATTTTGATGTATTTATAAACAAAAATTATTCTAAAAAATAACTTTAACTATTATAGTTATCAAACTAGGTTTTGGTGTGCTTGCTTTAATTTTAAAGCAATGGTATATCACATAAAAATTAAAAAAAATATTGTTTTGAATAAGACAATAAAATAAAATCTTTAAAGTTGACATCACAAGTCTTTCTAGTTTAATCAAATTAATGAAGCTAATTATGTTTGATAAAGTCAACTCAGTTGACTTTTTTTGATTGGATTATAGTTTATTATAATTAATAAATAATGAAATGTAAAATATAAATCTCAGCAACTCATGGTAGGCTTATAGAGCAATTATTTAAAGAAAATGAGCATATAATTAATTTTTTTCACCCTTAATCTTCAAGCTATAACTAATATCTGCGGTCTTAAATTATATCAAAGAATTATAAAAGTTTTATTTACTTTAAAAATTAAAACAATAAAGGGATCTCATATTATAATTTTTAACTACTATTTGTTTTTGTAAATAAAAATTAAATAATAAAAAAAACTTGTTATTTTTCTAAAGATTGATACTTGAAAGAAATTTAGGAGTTTTGTTTTTTGGGAAATTGGCTATGCCTCACCACTAAAAGTTTCTTTAATAATTTAACTATATATGAAATTGTTATTAGCGCTATGTTACAGATGCTATTTTTTTTTTATAAAACAAATTTTATTTAATTTGTTTTTATCTAATAAAAAATTAAATCTTGTGAAAATTGATTCAATATGATTAAGTTAATCTGACAAATTTAAAATATATTTATTTTAAAATATTGATATGAAATCACAGTAGATTGTGAAAGATCAATTCAAGTTAATTTATTAAAATAAATTATAAAATTTAATCTGCAATCATTCTAATATTAAGATGTTAAAATAAAAAAATAAAAAAACAAATTTATAAAAAGTAAAGAACCATGAAGCGTAATTTCAAATAAACAAAAATTAAAATAAAATAAAAAGAAAAAAACCCAAGTCAATCCATTAGATTTTGATAACTGGTTATATAAGACTACAAATAATTGTAATTTTTCTTATAAAAACTTTACACGGTAAAAATAGAATTAGCTGAAGTAAAAGTACCTTATAAAAGGAGGATGGTGTATTTCCCTTCTCATTTAGTTTTTGTTAATTATTATTAATACTACTAATAATAGTAATTTTAAATTGGATGCTTTCACACGGTGCACATGCACCAGCGTGTAGAAGCTTGGTAGTGGCCATCTGCAGCTTCGAAGCCAAGCCAATAATAACGTGCTAAGGAAACTTCAAGAGGGGGCAACATCATTTTAAATTATTCTTGCTGTTCATAGCCAGGATTTTCCACGTCATCTTCATTGATTTTATGAAAATTAAATACCTAGCCAGTAATTAGTTGCAGAAAACTAGAAGGATTTGGACAGCTCAAGATCCAAAGGAAATCCATTGACTTCCATTTCGGATTTATAAATTAACTCCATGAAAGATTGGATCATGCTCAGAGATCCAATTTTAAATTGTTTTTATCTGTTTTATTTTTATTTTTCCTAATTTAATTAAATATTATTTTAACAAAAATATGTTTAAACAATCTAAACCTCGCTACTAAATTAATGGTTTTATTTACTCAATATAATAAAAAAAATGAAAAGGATAATAAAGAAAATCCTTTTTTTAATCATAACTAACGTTAGACATACAAATAAAAAACAATACACGAAAAAAATAAAAAATATTATTAAATAGCTTATACTTCATAATTAATTATATACTATGTGATGTTCTCTCTCACATACGTATAGAAAGTGCAATTTCTTGATATAAAGCATTTTCAAAGTGTTAAAACTCACATCAATTCTTTATGATTGTTTGAGTAAATATTTTAAAGTGTTATATATATATATATATAAATTCATTTTTAATATTAATATATTAAAACAATAAAAAAAAGTTTCAAAAAATTATCAAAAACGGCTAACCACTATACCAAATAAAATCATGAAAGAGCCATCAAGTTCACCAGCCACGCCTATCATTCTCGTGGTACATTGCCTGTTTATTGGATTTAGTATACTGTAAATTTAGTTGTAGTGCACGCAGGTTATCGGACAGCAGGTTATAAAAAAATTATGAAAGAAGAGAAAGACATCCACAGGATTGTCCCTCCTTTCTCCACCTTAAACACTGGACATTGAGAAGACAGAGATCCCTTGCTCTATCTCAAGCTACTGATCAAGCTCGTTGAGTTATTACAAAGTTCGCGTGTCTTGTTTTTCTTGCATGAAAGATGGAGAAACCTCAAAAGTTGTTCATTGAATGATGCTGACAACATTTTGAAAGAGAAAAAGAATGGATGGTGGAGGTGATATTTACAGAGTAAGCAGCGCGCGTTTAAGCAGTTCTTCTAATATATGGAGGAATAGTACCATGGAAGTTTTTTCAAGGTCTTCTCGTGATGAAGACGATGAAGAAGCTCTAAAATGGGCTGCTTTAGAAAAGCTTCCAACTGTTTTACGTATGAGAAGAGGTATATTGACTCAAGAAAAAGGTCAAGCAAGAGAGATTGATGTAGCAAACCTTGGTTTGATAGAGAAAAGGAATTTGTTGGAGAGGCTAGTCAAAATATCTGAAGAAGATAATGAGAGATTCCTGATGAAGCTCAAAGAAAGGATTCACAGGTATTGGATCTTGAAACTTCAGATCCATCCCAGTTTCTGAAAGATTTTCTTTTTTCTTTCTGATGCGTTCTGTTTTTGTTTACTCTCTACTGGTTTTTAAACACAGAGTTGGACTGGATTTACCAACAATTGAAGTCAGGTTCGAACATCTATGTATTGAAGCTGAAGCTTATGTTGGAGGTAGAGCATTGCCTACAATTTTCAACTTCTCTGCAAATATGTTAGAGGTACAAAAGCTGCCATAGAAATCACACTACAATTTTCTTGTCGTATTGTGAATTGAACTCACTGATTTTCCTGTATTCTGCCTATCTCCAAAGGGGTTCTTGAGCTTCCTTCACATACTTCCAAGTAGGAAGCAGCCATTTCCCATTCTTCATGATCTCAGTGGAATCATCAAGCCGAGAAGGTCAGCTTAAATAATAAGTTAGCAGTATATTTATGCAGGGAATGCTGCAAAATGGGTGGTTTCTCATATTCAAGTTTTGCAGAATGACACTACTTTTAGGCCCTCCTAGCTCAGGAAAGACTACATTACTACTGGCGTTGGCTGGAAAACTTGGTAAAGATTTGAAAGTAAGGAGACACGAATTTTCGGTTTTTGTTCTTAAGAAACTGTTTTTGCCTCATGATCTGACCTTGATATTTGTGAAATTTCAGAGTTCAGGAAGTGTTACTTACAATGGACATGGGATGGCAGAGTTTGTGCCACAGAGGACATCAGCTTATATAAGTCAACATGATCTTCATATAGGGGAAATGACTGTGAGAGAAACACTGTCTTTCTCTGCAAGATGCCAAGGGGTTGGACCACGTTATGGTCAGTAAAACTCCATTGTTTCAGCATAACAATTGTTTAATCAATAAAGGATTTGATTTGAATCACTGTGGGATTGTGAAATTATGCAGAGATGTTAACTGAACTATCAAGAAGGGAGAGGGAAGCAAATATCAAACCGGATCCTGATATTGATATTTTCATGAAGGTGAGGAAGGATTGGAACATATTTGAGTCCATAATCATAGTGAGAAAAGTTTTATCATCATTAAAATATGCTCTAAAAATTTGGAATCTACAGGCAGCAGTACTAGAAGGGCAAGAAACTAATGTAACAACAGATTATATTCTCAAGGTACTGGATGCAAATCTAAC
The DNA here is from genome assembly GCA_032356905.1 of Salix exigua. Classification (NCBI taxonomy): domain Eukaryota; kingdom Viridiplantae; phylum Streptophyta; class Magnoliopsida; order Malpighiales; family Salicaceae; genus Salix; species Salix exigua. The sequence goes on from CM063605.1 coordinate 3,225,734, forward strand.
CAGGCTTGCATGATTACACAAAAGATACACAAATGGATATAACTAATCCTTCTGCTTCTACGAATTAACAGATTTTAGGACTTGAAATATGTGCTGATACCATGGTGGGTGATGAAATGACACGAGGCATCTCGGGCGGGCAAAAGAAGCGAGTCACAACAGGTTAAACATCAGACAACCTTTTGTTATTTCTGGGAGTAATTTTTTATGAGCATGAACCAGAACTGAGTGTTTTCTGGCCCATCTATGTAATGCAGGTGAGATGCTAGTTGGACCAGCACGAGCATTTTTCATGGATGAGATTTCAACTGGTTTGGACAGCTCAACTACATTCCAAATAGTGAACTCACTCAGGCAAACAACTCACATTCTCAATGGAACTACTTTCATCTCTCTTCTTCAACCAGCCCCAGAAACATATGACCTTTTCGATGACATAATTCTGCTGTCGGAAGGACTGATCGTTTACCAGGGTCCATGCGAAAATGTTCTTGAATTCTTTGAATCTCTGGGCTTCAAATGTCCGGAGAGGAAGGGAGTTGCTGACTTCTTACAAGAAGTAATTCTATCCATAACTTCAAATGACGTGTTTTCATTACAGATCTTGGATCAGCTTTGAACTTGTTTATAAACTTTTTTCTGGTGATATCAAATAGGTGTCATCAAGGAAAGATCAAGAGCAGTACTGGGCACGTAGAGATCAGCCTTACAGTTTTGTTTCAGCCAAGGAATTCTCTGAAGCATTCCAATCATTTCATATTGGCCGAAAACTAGGTGATGAACTTGCTACACCATTTGATAAGTCCAAATGCCACCCTGCTGCTCTAACAACTGAGAAGTACGGTGTCAGCAAGAAAGAACTCCTGAAAGCTTGCATCTCCAGAGAATTTTTGCTCATGAAAAGGAACTCGTTTGTCTACATTTTCAAATTCACACAAGTGAGGATTCTTTTTCTTGTTCTCTGAAATCATATCCATTCCATTCATGAGATCAAATTCTGTGATCTCAAGGATTTGCACTCGCTTCATTGTTGTGAAATTATAAGCTGTTCTTTATTTATTTTCAGCTTATTATCTTAGCTTCCATAACAATGACTCTATTTCTAAGAACGGAGATGCATCGCAATACAATAGTGGATGGTGGGATTTATCTCGGCGCTCTTTTCTTCGCTATCATTGTCATCATGTTCAATGGCTTCTCGGAGCTTGCCATGACCATCATGAAGCTTCCTGTTTTCTACAAGCAAAGGGACCTTCTCTTCTATCCTCCATGGGCATATGCCATACCTGCATGGATTCTCAAGATCCCAATCACGTTTGTAGAGGTTGCCATATGGACTATCATGACATATTATGTTATAGGCTATGATCCAAACATTGGAAGGTGAGAAAAATGGAACCTGTCAATGAATCTGTTTTCTAGTCCCCTGGATTTCCAGAATTTGCTGAAATCTCTTCATGGCAGGTTTTTCAAGCAGTACTTGATACTTGTATTGACTAACCAGATGTCATCTGGGCTGTTCCGAATGACGGGAGCACTAGGAAGGAACATAATTGTAGCAAATACATTTGGCTCATTTGCATTGCTTGCAGTGCTAGTTATGGGAGGATTCATCTTATCAAGAGGTGGCTTAGATACATTTACTCCTATTTATTTTGTTAAGTGTGATGAGATTGAATTCTGATTGTGAACCCTATATTCTTTTGCATTAGATAATGTGAAGCCATGGTGGATATGGGGCTACTGGTTCTCGCCATTAATGTATGTGCAGAATGCGGTGTCTGTCAATGAGTTTCTTGGGAATAGTTGGAGACATGTAAGCTTCATGTTCTTGAACTCTGATGACAGGAAAAAAAAAAAAAAACACAAACACTTTGAAGATTCGAAGAAAATGCTTCAGCTAATACTAATACTAACAAATGGAAATATATTTGCCACAGATTCCTCCCAATTCAACAGAGTCATTAGGGGTTACAGTCTTGAAATCTCGCGGAATTTTCCCAGAAGCACAATGGTATTGGATTGGAATAGGAGCTTTGATAGGATACACCTTGCTATTCAACTTCCTTTTCACCTTGGCTCTGAAATATCTCAATCGTGAGTATCCATCTACATTTTTCATGTTCAGTTTTGAAAGTTGAGCCCACAATTCTGATTATTGAATTGATTGCAGCATTCGGGAAGCCTCAGGTAATGTTATCAAAAGAGGCCTTGGCTGAGAAAAATGCAAACAGAAATGGAGAGGTCATTGAATTATCAACAAGAGGAAAGAGTTCTTCAGGTAGGTCAATAGACTAAACCTATATAGATATCTGCTTCTTTTCCATCTTGTATGAAGGAAGCTATAAGTTAAACCTTCTGAAAACATTGCAGTAAGAGGGAATGACAGCAGAATAAGCTCCTCACCCAGGCCACCATCTTCAAGAATACCAAGCTTTGGTGATGGTAATCAAACTAAGCGAGGAATGGTTCTCCCTTTTCAACCCCTTTCTATATCTTTCGATGAGATCAGATACTCGGTAGACATGCCACAGGTACCTTATCGCTCTTTAACTACGAAGTAACAACGTAAATACCAGCAACCTTAAAGAAAAAATGAAAATGCTGAACTTTCTGGGAGTTACTGACATAACGGATGAGTTAATTCTCCATGTAATTCTACCGCTGTCATTGCGTGAAGAATTTCTGAATCTGTAGGAAGTCTCTAAATTTCAAAATACTTATTTAATTCTGGTATTATATTTTCTCTTTTTTGCCCCACTCCTTGCAGGAGATGAAGGCTCAAGGAATTCTTGATGATCGTCTGGAACTTTTGAAGGGTGTCAGTGGTGCTTTCAGGCCAGGAGTCCTAACTGCTCTAATGGGTATTAGTGGTGCTGGAAAGACCACTCTGATGGATGTGTTATCTGGAAGAAAAACTGGTGGTTATATTGAAGGAAGAATCTCTATATCAGGGTATCCAAAAAACCAGCAAACATTTGCTCGAATTTCAGGATACTGTGAACAAACTGACATCCATTCCCCTCATGTTACTGTATATGAATCTCTGGTTTACTCTGCATGGCTTCGGCTTTCCCCCGACGTTGATTCAGAGACAAGAAAGGTATAATTCATTCAATTTCTTACTTTTATTGTAGAACATGAAGGGAGGGATGAACGAAAAGGCATCCAAAATCAAGGATGAACACGATAGGACAGATTTTCTGTTTTCTTCAGCCATCAGGTTAATGACTCTAAAGATCAATCAATGTGCTGCAGATGTTCATTGAGGAAGTCGTCGAGCTTGTGGAGCTGAACCCTTTAAGAGATGCGCTTGTCGGATTGCCTGGCGTGAATGGTCTCTCTACCGAGCAACGCAAGAGGTTGACAATTGCTGTTGAGCTTGTTGCTAATCCATCCATAATTTTCATGGATGAGCCAACCTCTGGCCTTGATGCCAGGGCGGCGGCCATTGTTATGAGAACGGTGAGGAACACGGTGGATACTGGGAGAACTGTAGTGTGCACAATCCACCAGCCAAGCATAGACATATTCGATGCTTTTGATGAGGTGATACATATTCTTCACTCGAATGGAACTATCAAACGAGTTTCTGTCATCTTTGAAGATGCTCTAATCCGTTGTTTTCACATTGTAGCTATTATTGTTGAAACGGGGAGGCGAGGAAATCTATGTTGGTCCAGTAGGCCGCCATGCTTGCCATCTAATCAAGTATCTTGAGGTTAGGATAATTTGCTTGATACAGAAGATCTTACCTTGTTGCTAAATTTCTGACTTTGAGGACGGACTTGAACTTTACCAGGAAATTGAGGGAGTTCCAAAGATTAAGGATGGTCACAATCCTGCAACTTGGATGTTGGAGGTTACTTACGCAGCACAAGAAGAGCTTCTCGGGGTTAACTTCACTGATATCTACAAGAATTCAGAACTATGCAGGTCAGATCACCACAAATTTCCATTTTTTTTCTAAGAAAACAAGTAGGGGAGGGAAGAAAAATAAAAGAGAACTTTACTGACCATGTTTATATTTTGAGTTGAAAACTGCTATATTAATGGAAAATTATTTAAAGAAAAACACGTGAAGCTTCATCAGAATATATTATTTTCTGATGCACACAACGATACAAGACTATTGACAATTTCCAGTGAATTATTCAGGAGAAACAAAGCATTGATCAAGGAACTAAGCTCTCCACCACCGGCTTCAAAAGATCTTTGCTTCCCTACTCAATATTCGCATTCCTTCTTCACCCAGTGTATGGCTTGCCTGTGGAAGCAGCATTGGTCATATTGGCGAAACCCACCGTACACTGCTGTCAGACTGTTATTCACAACATTCATAGCTTTAATGTTCGGGACGATATTCTGGGACATGGGCTCCAAAAGGTAACATAGAAGTGCAGAATATTCTTCGCGCGAGGGATAAATCCCACCTCCTCTTTTGCTCTCTAACATAAATGAAATGTTCTGAATTGCAGAAGGAACAGACAAGATATCTTTAATTCGATGGGTTCTATGTACGCAGCTGTTCTTTTCATAGGGGTGCAGAATGCTACATCAGTGCAGCCAGTTGTTGCCATTGAGAGAACAGTCTTTTACAGAGAAAGAGCAGCAGGAATGTATTCTGCACTGCCATATGCCTTTGCACAGGTAAATTATCTTTTACAGAATAATATGGTCCTCACCTAATAGATTTATATTTTAGGTGAGATGATTTCTTGACATAGTATTAGAGCCTTGTTGACTCAGTAGTTACGGGTTCGAATCGCATCACCCTCGTTCTACTTATAAAAATCAAACACAACAGGAAAATGGAGAAGAGACTGCTTAATGCTAGTTTCGAGATTCCAGGAAAATCAACAGCAAGGTTTCCTCACCTGATCAATTGTTTTTCCATGCAGGTTATGATTGAAATCCCACACATTTTAGTTCAGACTCTTATATATGGAGTTATAGTGTACACCATGGTTGGTTTTGAATGGACAGTTACCAAGTTCTTCTGGTACATCTTCTTCATGTACTTCACTTTGCTATACATGACTTTCTATGGCATGATGACTGTCGCCGTCACGCCAAACCACAATGTCGCCGCCATAGTTTCATCTGCTTTCTACGCAATATGGAATCTTTTCTCAGGATTCGTTGTTCCTCGAACGGTAACCTCTCATTTTTCATTTGTGTTTCTATACCAACTATCTAAATCAAAAACAGGCCAGGACTGAAGATGATGAACTCTTGTTTCTGACAGAGGATTCCTATCTGGTGGAGATGGTACTTCTGGGCATGTCCAGTCTCCTGGACCCTCTACGGGCTGATTGCTTCGCAATATGGAGACATTCAGGATAAACTAGAGGGTGGCGAAACAGTGGAAGATTTCGTGAGGAATTATTTCGGTTTTCGGCACGACTTTGTTGGAATTTGTGCGATCGTTGTTGTTGGGATCTCTGTGCTCTTTGCTTTCACCTTTGCATTCTCCATCAGAGCATTTAACTTCCAGAGAAGATGAGATTAGATTTTTCTGATTTTCTAAACAGAGAAATGTTCAAAGCGATCAGAAAGTTGTCATTACTTCTGGTTCTATTGATCATAATTTTTGCTCATGTTGACAATGTGGTTTGCGCGCGCTCAAGCAGCAGATCCCTGCCAAACCTGTCGTGTTGTCTATGAAAGAAGAAAATAAATTGGAAACAAAAAGTTTTTTGCCATTCATATTTCAAAACTTTCACTTCTCTGGCCCGCCTTCTGTATCATACCATCTAGCTTTCTCAACAATTTATGTCCTGTATTTGCAAGATCTTATGTCATATAAATCATATGACTTGTAGCTTTAACCATAAACACCTTGTTTAAACATGTTTATGCTTGGACAGTAAAACCTTGCTACAACTAGTTAAGCACATGTTCAGAATAAATGCTTTGCAATATCACCAACACTCTAGTAAATGTTCCATTTATATATAATCAAGCTAGGATTGATGAACAAGTATAATATTGCACAAACTGTTTTCACGAAAAATTAACTCTCAATATCAGCCAAACAAAGGCTGAAACAAGTTCAGCTTTTAGCCGAGCGACAAATCATATTATCAACTTGCCGCCACATATATTACAGTTGGAACTCAATTCCCTCAATATCTAGAACTACTACTTTAACTCTAAATTAGAAAAAAGAAAGAAAGAAAGGGAAGGAACGTGTCACTGCCTCATTTTTCAGTCATCCAAGAAGCTCTGCAACATCCGCAAACCCGTGACAGACATGCTCCCGCGCGCCCTTGGACATGGGGCAAACAAGTTTCGGGGAGGCTTGGACTGGAAGCAAACCACGATAACAGCTAAATTATCACAACCACAACTCTTCCTCTTCAAGGCTTCAACAACTAGATCTTTGCTACACATGGCTGGGTCATTGTGCACTCGAAGCCTTCGCCTGGCAAAATCCACAGCGTTTTGGCTCCTGAACACATCCCAAATCCCATCACTACCAATAATGAGGAATTCATCCTCCTCAGTCAATTGCCTAGTCATAAGCTCAGGCTCTGCAATTAGAGGTCCACAATCACTACCATTACCACCTTTGAGACCTTTTATGTGCCAGTCTCCCAAAGCACGAGACACACTGACTTCATCATTGAGATAGTCACCATTAATGTACCCCCCACATGCCTCAATGCGCTCCCTTTCTCTTCTGTTGTACTTTGGCTTGTGATCATTAGACATGTCAATGGCATTGCCAGTGCAGCATAGCACTGCCCGACAATCTCCAGCATTTGCCACAACTAGCAACCTGTCACCAAGAATAAATAGCATATCAAGTAATAAAAAACTCAGTCCTCACAAACCATCTTTAACAGAAAAACCAGACCCTGCCTTAATGGGCTCTCATGGGTGAATTTGAAGATATGACCTATGGGCAAGCATTACCATCATTTAGCTGCGGCCTTTTTATTTGCTGAATAAACTCATATTATCAGCCTCCCTAAGAAATATCCAGATGGAGGCTTGCCTTTGAATATAGAATGTGGTTCAACCTATTTCAGGTTAGCTTAGATTGCTCATATCCACCTTGTTTCTTAACTCAACAGTAATGTAATTGGTGAAACTAAGCACCAGGGATAAAGATTCTTATTAATCTAACTAATAGAATGTACCACAGCGTAGTTTGGTGAGCATTAAATGCTCCAAGAGAATTATGTGATAAGCCCATTAACATATAAAACAGTTGGTAAAATGGATAAAAGCTAACCTCCCAACAACAAGAGCTGTTAGTGCAGTGGTTCCAGAAGCAAGGGCTCCATCCATGGAGCAAGCCTCCGCAAAAGCAGAGTCGGTTCGCAGAAAAGCAGAAGCAACAGCCCTCTCAACCTCCATGGGGAAGCCTTCATCATCAGCAATGAATCTTGGTAAATGGCAGGATGCAAAGAGAGCAGCATGCTTTCCTCCATGTCCATCAAACACCTAACCATCAAAAACAGAACTGACCTCAACTAATACTTGTCATCACAATAACTGATATCAATGCCATAAAAGCGCACTTGCATCAGCAATAAATAAACATAATTTTTTTACCACTGCCATAATCACAAAAATATGCTTTCAACTATGGATCGTGACAGCAGAATTGAAGAAAAGATAAAACTATCGTGTTTCTTGAATATCAAGTAAAAACAACAGGCTAAATTTTGCAAGGCCTCAAGTTTTGTTTTACAGCCTGCTATTCACTTAACTGAAATGGTATTTTGGTGTGACTTGCAAAAATTAAGAATTTTGATACAAGATAATTTATAAATAAATGAAAAGTGACAATGCTCCAAGGAAATCACAAAAATCTTGCACATCATTTACACCAAAGAAAAGCCAATAGTTTCTTGAATGTCCCAAACAAGGAATCATAAGAGGAACTAAGATAAAGAAAATAGTACCCCATAAAAGGAATTGGGCCCATCAATAGCATTCTTGAGTCCATAATCACTCATAAAATTGTCAGCACATATAAACACATCTTCCATTCGAGGGCCAGAGCCAATATCCGCACATGCTCCAGAGCGAATAATTGGAATGAAATCTACACCTTGATTTTCTGGACCAGGCTGAGGTAAAATAGAGATGTCAAACGTCATCACCTGCACAAAAATTAGGTCAAAATCTCCGCAACAAGAACTGTAGATCGCAACCCCCCCAGAAGCAAACAATAGAATTGCTGTAAAAAAGCAAATACCTCAGAGCCCATTAGGAGGCCAAACAACAAACCTAATAAAAATACTCCATAACACAAAATCTAGCCCAACAAAAAGATATTGATAAAACAGTAGGAACATGCTACAAATTGAACTCACTAAGTTCGTCTCATTTCTTACTAACATTTAATCTCTAACTTCCAAATCCTACCACATATAATGATAAAACAAACAATTTCAGAAACATGCTGAAATCTCAATTTTACAGGTCCATATCATGGACGAGTTAAATTAAAAGCATTGCTCTTCGAACATTTTCATTGAATCACAAACAACTTCCTTATCAAGGAGTCCACTTCAATGAGGCATTAATTACAAATATATTACATAGTTATATTAAAAGAACAGCACAATCTAAAAAGGAAGAAAAACAAGATCAAACGTAACAAAACAATTCAATCCCATCAAAGTCAAACATGAATTTCTCAAGCAACAAAGAAAGCATAATCCATTTAGAAATCCTACTAAAAAAACCCATTAAATCAAAGAAACATAAGGAAAATCAAAACCCAATTTTCTTAACCACGAAAACAAAAACCCAGATGCCAAAAAGGTGACAATTTTAGAAACTTTCAAGAGGCTGGTGACGAACCAGAGTCTTCTTACAATTAACAGGCACACGATCAATGCTAAAACACTGTCTACACGACGTCGTAGCAGTGTAAACATAGAGGTATTGTTGGTCTACTGCTATTTTCACTAGAATTCCTATTATTTCCTTAAATTTTTAAGCGATCCTAACAAAACCCACCGCCAAATAAAAACAAGGGGCCAAAAGTGTGACTTACTGAGTTCAGTTAATTGATCGGTGACCCACCGAGTCCACTCGGGTAGAAATCGATTGTCGTAGGTAGAAAGATATGATTTTTTTCCCGAGAGTGCGAGCGGTGGAGAGGCCAGTCCGGGGAGTTCTTGGAGCTAGGGTTTTAGATTAAAGAAAGTGAGAGAAATTAGGGTTTGCAAGAGATGCAGCTTCAGTGACTCTAAGACGCAGTTTTAGTGATTCAGAGAGAGAGAGAGAGCTGTTTTTCTTTCGTTGTAGACGTCTGAAGGCCAGAGATTTATAAGTGGCTTGTTGTAGAAGTTGATTGTGACGACGTCGTTTTTCAGTCATAGCCGGGGGCGTGATCCCCTGCAACAGCAATTATTTATTTATCATGCTATTTCGTTGTTAATTGGTGCTTATTTACAAATAGGCCTTAAAACGCACGTTGATAGAAAAATAAAACACTTGTATTTTATAATATAATATTATTTTTTCTACCGTCAAATCAAAATAATCTTATTTAAAATATCATTAATTAAAAAAGAAAAGTAATTTAAAAGCATCTCTTAACATGAAAAACAACAATAAATAAAATAATAATAAAAACGGCTGTCTCCAGTATAGCCCTCACGTTGAGGCCATGGCTGGCAAGGATGAAGAATGCCTGGCTCAGCTTAGACATGGGGAAATGGAAAATATCTTAAAGCTTTCTTTCGATGGGGATTGAAATTGAAATTGAAATTGAAATGATTGTGTAGACCTTTTTATTGGCGAATTTTGATCTTATTATAATTTTATATGGACCGACAAAAACACTTTATCACTGTGATTTGCTTGTCCTGAAGATTAATTAAACATTATTTTTTAGACTATAGTTATTTGCATGCAGAGCCCAGAAAGTCAACCTTCTGGATGATGATGGTGTTGCTCTTTTCTCTCTCTCTCTTTTGGGTGAAGAAAAAAGAAAAGAAAGAGAAGATGGTGGGACCAGTATTTGGACAGCTGGCTGTTGGGTGGGCATTATTATTAAAAACAAAAGGGGGGAGGCGAAGCCATTGTATGCGTGTGGAACTCTTCACTTTCTCGTCACTCAATGTAGGATCCAAAAAAAAGAATCTATTTCATTAATGAATCTGCAAGAAAAAAAATAAATTATATTATAGGATCCAAAACAAAAAAATTAAAAAAATGAGGATTAAATTTGGAATACAAAATAACTTATTCTTTGATTAAAGAGTGAAATTGAAAAAAAAACAATTTAACAAAGGATAAAAAACAATCCAAAAAATGAGGGTCAAAATTGAAATAAAAAATGCAAATAATTTTTTATTCAGGGATGAAATTGAAAGCAAAAATCAATTCAACAAAAATCCGGAAAATTATTAAGAGAATAAAAATCAAATTAATATATATATATATATATATATATATATATATATAAACAATAAAATGATCAAACTGTAAATTTTAGGAAAGAGAAAATAAAAGAAAAATTAAGAAAAATGTAATGACAACAAAACCATTCCATCACTGCGAACATGCGCACACTAACATAAACAAAATGTATTTGTTCTTTTAATTAAAATAATATTTAATCTATGGAAAAAATCAATTTTCCCTTCATAAACTAATAAAAAAAACAAATATTGTGAAAAAGATCGAAAGATCATGATACATGTTTGTTTGTTTTTGTAGTTAAAAGCAAAGTTAGCATTTATTACATTTGAATAAAATAAAAAGATATGAATACTCTTCTTAATTATTTTCAGTATTTTTAACTTGAAAAATAATTAAATTATTTTATTGTACTTGAAAAAAATACATTTATCGTGAAACCCGAGGATAAAGTATACATGGAGGTAGGAGATTAAGATGAAACAAAGGAAAATAAAATGATAAGATGTTATTATTATTTAAGTTGATATTATTACATAAAATTTAGGAAACGCAAAAAAAAAAAAAAAAAAAACGGGCACTATAAATACCCTCTCTTTTCAACCATGTTCAATTGAAACCAAGTAGAGAGGAGAAGGGAATTTCGAAAATTCATGCTATAAAAATCAAGAGCAAACACCCCAAAAATTGTAAACCCATACAAGCCTTAGATTTCTAAAGTGAAAGAGCACAATTTGGTGAAGAAATAACAAGAGAAAGTGAAGAAATTGGAGAAGAAAGGAGGAAGAGTGGCTGGATATTTTGAAGAAGAAGAAGGCTAGGATCTTTCCAAAATTGTTAGATCCCATCCAAGTAAGGAGTTCTAACTTCAATTTCTAAGAAATTAACTTCAATTTAGAAGTTCTTGATTGTTTTTGAATTGGGAATTAGGGTTTCTAGCACAAAATGTTAGAGAAATGCATAAATGAGTAGTATTTCATGATTCAAGGAAAGACATGGCTGTTATTGATGAGAAATCAAAGATTGAAGATGAATTGGAGATATTTTCTTTTCCTCAAAAACAGGACAGTTTCGTCACCCTATTTCTTGGGGATATTTGGACCTGAAAAACACCTAATTAGCGTATGATCCCTTCATAGAAGTTGTAGCTGGGAGTGTTAGCTTTCCAGCAAATCAAACCTCATCTAATTTGGAGTTCTGGAACTCCAGATATGAGTAAAACTCTGAGGAGAGGTCAAGCTGTCACATATGTTGACAATTTCGGCCATGTTGAGAAATATCAAAGATTTAGCCATGTTAAGGAGAGAAAAAAATTGTCCCTTTTCCTTCATAAAGTGTGTATTGATTTTCTGAAAAAAAAAATAAAAGAAGAAATCAAAGGGTGATAAGAAATTGAATTCATGATGTTCTATTGGGAATACAAATGAGTTGAAAAATTAAAGGATGATAATGAGGAAAATAAGTGAGAAAGAGAAGAATTGGTAAAAGGAAAAATGAATAATATTACCATTTTTATTGTTGTTGTGGGTGATATAGGGAGTAATATAAATGATTAAATAAATGGTGGGTAATTGTGGTTTCGGGAAGAACCAGCGGGTGACGAGCAACAACAACAGTGGTAACGCAAGTCGAACATTCACAGCAGTGGGTACTCGGTACCTAAATTCTCATTATATAATATTACTTACCTTGTCGGGTATTGAAAAGTAAGATATAATTTTGGTGCTTATTGGGAGGAAAAAGGAACGAGTAAAGGAAAGCTAGCGGATGGAAAGACATATCTATTTATATTTTCATATATATGTGCGTTTGGGTTGTTGTGTGTATATAAAAGAAACAAGTTAATTTATAAATTTGATTAACTATTCAATATGGGAATAGTTAATGATATCGGCAGGTGGCGTCGATATCGGCATAATGTATAAACTTGATTAACTATTCAATTGTGGAATAGTTAATGATATCGGCAGGTGACGTCGATATCGGCATGATATTTATAAACTTGATTAACTATTCAATTTTGGAATAGTTAATGATATCGGCAGGTGACGTCGATATCGGCATGATATTTATAAACTTGATTAACTATTCAATATGGGAATAGTTAATGATATCGGCAGTCGCGTCGATATCGGCATAATGTATAAACTTGATTAACTATTCAATTGTGGAATAGTTAATGATATCGGCAGTGACGTCGATATCGGCATGATATTTATAAACTTGATTAACTATTCAATTTTGGAATAGTTAATGATATCGGCAGTGACGTCGATATCGGCATGATATTTATAAACTTGATTAACTATTCAATTTTGGAACAGCTTAATGATGTCGGCAGTGACGTCGATATCGGCATGATATATATAAACTTGATTAACTATTTGATTTCGGAACAGCTTAATGATATCGGCAGGTGACGTCGATATCGGCATGATACATATAAACTTGATTAACTATTTGATTTCGAGCGATTAATGATATCGGCAGTGATGTCGATATCGGCATGATGTATTAATTTGATTACTTTGGTTTTATTTTAAAATATATATAGTATTTATATATAATGATAACCATGGCTAGGTTTATGTTAAGATTTTCATGAAATTGATGAGTTGATTCCGGGACGTATAACTAAAGACACCATTAGAGGTCACTAGTGTCGGCTATGGTCTCTTTGAAGTGAAAAAAATGTATAGTAGTCAAAAGAAATAAATCTTCTTTTGTTAAAAGAGTGCACATAGTGGTGTTTCGAATCTCACGTGATTTAAGCAAATTGATGGATAGATTACTCAAATTCTTCCGAAACTATCGGTTATTTACTAAATTGTTTCACTCATATGAAAAATTTATATGTTGCGAGTTCTTCTCACCCTCATCAAGAATAGATTTTAAGTCTTATTTCCTTTTGTAAAATAGAAACTTAAAAAGTGATGGTGACTTGTTGTAAATTGTATGGAATAGTATAATTGTGAATTTTGTTTCCGTAATATTAAATGGTGTTATGTTCGATGTATATGTATATGTGTGTTTATAGGTGAAACTTTCATGTATGAATTGATTGTTTTTCAATTTTTATCTTTTATGTGTGATGTAAGATGGAGTTCGAAATGAATATGGACTTGAGCATATTCCGAGATGAATCATGTTGTTGATTGTGTTGAAATGTTTGTGAATAATTTGGAAATCTTCCAGGTATAGGGGAGACTATGCCGAAATTCTGTTAGAAATTGCAGGAAAAAAAAATTCATGCTTTATCCACTCTGTTTAGAGGGGAAAATTGTTGGGTTGTTACATTTACCTTTTTCAATCGTTAAATAACTGACCAGTTTTATATATAAATACTCTCAATATTTGAGTTTTTAAAAAGAATAGAGTAATAATTACATTATTCTAAAAAACAATACAAATAAATGTATATATGCAGAATTTTTCAATGGCCAAGATGTCGTCTACTCGTGAAATCTAGCCTATACATAATGAGGATCTTGTAGAAGTTATAGCAAATAAAAATTCAAGGAAAATGGAGCAACACTCTCCTAATTGAATCATGAAATAGATTTAGGCTTTGTGTTCAAGGAAAGTGGTTTCCTAATTTTTTTTGTGTTTGTTTGCCATTAAAAAAGTTGGTCAACGGAAAATATTTTTCAGTCAAAGAAAAATTTGGCTTAGTTTTCAGGAGAGTGTTTTCTGGAAAATTTGAGCGCAAAACATTTTCCGGAAATTGTGAAAAATTTAGAAATGTTATTATTTGCTGATTATATCAAATTTGATCCTCAAACTTTTGATTGTTATATATAATTTGTTTTGAATATTTATTTTTCAATTCCATCTCTTAAAATTTAATATTTATATTAATTTTGGTCCTTATTTTTATAATTGCTATTTGCTTTTTTTCTTATCATTTTTTTATTGAAATTTTTTATCTATCAAATTTGGTCCTCATTTTTTTATTGTTACTTATTTTATTTGAAATAATTTATGAAATGTTAATTATTATTATTTTAATTTATTCACCTTTTATTTTTTTTAATTTTTTAGATTTGATCTCTATATTTTGATTATTATTTATTTTTTTTGAGATAATTTATGAAATTATATTTTTTTTTTCAATTTGATTTTCATTCAACTTTTTAATTTGTAAGATTTGTTCCTCGTTATTTTAATAAAATTGAAAAAAAAATTAATTTATTAATAAATTATTTTATAGTTCATTTTCCATTACACAAACAAACACTGGAAAGTGTTTTCCAGTTCATTTTTCATAACACTATCAAACATTGGAATTCACTTTCTCCGGAATTCACTTTCCAAAAAAAAATCACTTTCCAGCAAATAAACGAGGCCTTAGTCTTATGGAAATCATGCATTATATATAAGATTAACCTTACACTATGGAGCCAAATTTAAAATAATTTTAACATATCTATCTATCTACTTGTAATCTCATTGTTACAAAAAAAAAGTATTGTTCCTCATTATTTTAATAAAATTGAAAAAAAATTAATTTATTAATAAATTATTTTCCAGTTCATTTTCCATTACACAAACAAACACTGGAAAGTGTTTTCTAGTTCATTTTTCATAACACTGCCAAACATTGGAATTCACTTTCCAAAAGAAAACCACTTTCCAGCAAATAATCGAGGCCTTAGTCTTATGGAAATCATGCATTATATATAAGATTAACCTTACACTATGGAGCCAAATTTAAAATAATTTTAACATATCTATCTATCTACTTGTAATCCCACTGTTACAAAAAAAAAGGTATTAATTTGACCCTTGAATTTTTGAAAAATCTCAATTGAAGTTTTTCATCTATTTTGAAGAATTTTCATTAATATATCTATTTCCATTTGAATTGGGTTGTTTGTTATGCGTGTGTGTGTAAAAGGTTTTATTATTTAATCTACCATAAGTCTGTAATTGAGAAATACAACTAATTAAGTAGTAAAATTGATAATAAAAAAAATAGTTTGGATACAAGATTGTTAATACATTAATACTATGGGTAGGATATTTGACTTGTTAATAAAATATAAAGTTCTGTTTGAAAGTGTAGTAGATTACTTTTAAAAATATTTTATATTCAAAAATATATTAAAATATTATATATATATATATATTAAAAATATTTTTTATATCAATAGATCCAATCCTTTCTTAAAAACATTTTTAAAATGCATTTCTAAACACCCCTAAGACGAGTTGGAAATACTTGGAAGCACTTTATGCTTGGATAAAAAAGTATATGAAAATACTCTTAGTTAGGGAAGAGAATTATTAGGTTTGTATATAAATATAATGTATTAAGAAAGAAATCTTTTTTTTACTAGGAAATACACCAATATAGATATTTGTACAAAAAAAAATATTGTTAGTATAATTATACGATTCAATCTCCATAGATATTCAGATATCTATCTCATAAATAAGTAAAAAGGATTTTTGGAAATAACATTAACACATAAATATTCCCTATTCTAGAAAGATTGCTTATGTTATCCGCCTATAAAAATAGCATTGGCTCCCCCATTTCTATACTACACGTATTTAATTAATTATATTTTAGCCTATAAATCACTTTTAGATAATGGAGAGAGCTTCCTTGAAATTTGTCCTCTTGTTCATCCTTTTAATTTTTACTTCCAGTGAGTCTCTCTATTTCTCTTTCGTAGTCCCTCTTTCATTTAAATTTGCGTGTTGAAAAATTAATTTTTTTGAGATTATTTTCTTAAATATTTGTGTTTTGTTGGATATGAGATTACACATTCCTGTATTTTTAAAAAGTAAATTTATTTATTTATTTTAATTAATTAATTTTCAATTTATTTTAATTAATATTTACTTCAATGTTGGCATTGATGCAGGTGTGCTAAGATCAGTGGAGGCAACGAAATGTGTTCGTAATACTGACTGTTATTACCAATGTCAGCCAGGATTTGGTATTTGTGATGATAAAAGACACGAGTGTTTTTGTCTACCAAGAGAGGAGAATTCTGTGGAATCCACAGCCGATTGTACTAATGATGGAGGGTGCAACTAAGATTAATTATGGAATATTGATGAAAGTGCTAGCTAATGTTGATGAATTGATCCCAATAATGTTCTTTATATATATTTTTATAAAAAAATAATGATCAATAATAATGCACTTTTATCTACTTAATTGAAAAGATTAGCCGAGAATATTAATAAAGTTTAGTCTCATTTTAATCTAACATCTTAAATTATTGTAAAAAAGTGATGTTTTCTAAGTTATTTTGGAACATAAAAAACTATATCTAACTCAATGTGGATTTAATTAGGGTTATTTTTTTAACCTCAAACTTTGAAGTTTTTGTTTGATTAGATTGATGCCCAATTGCTTTTTATTAGTTATCAAAGATAAAATTGAAGGGAGGAGCACTATAAATGGAAAAGCCATTGTCAATAGTTGGTGATCTCTTTAAAAGTTCATTTTAATTATTTAAATTGATTTTTTGAGAATATAAATGTAAGACTCGTCTCATTTTGATGATGGAAAAAGAAATTTTTGATTGATATCAATTTCAGCTATCAAAATAGCTGAATTTAATAATAATTTTTATTTTATATTCTTACTTCAAATTAATCTATATATTTTCAGATTATTTTAATGTTCTGATTTTAATAATAATTTTAAAAAATAAAAATAAAATATAATTTTAATATATTTTTAAATAAAAAATATTTTAAAAAATAACATCAACTACACTCTCAAATAAACATCAAGTATGGTGAGTTGGTGTCCTAGAAAACAAGATAAAGGTGTCCTTGGATTCGATAGTTGTAACCAAGCAAGAGGCAAATATAATATGGAGTGAAGTATACAATTGAAATGTATTAGAGTATATAGAAGGAAAAAAGTTATTTAGAGAAACTAAATTAGTAATATGATTTTTTTGAATAGTATAAATATAATAATTTTTTAGATTTCCATTCCAATGGAAAAAGGGTATTTAGAAAAGCCAATTCTATTTTAAAACATATAATGTTGATATAATTATTTATTAATAATAAATATATTAAATATTTTTTCATCTCTTTTGATTAATATGTAGGAATAACTCTTCAATTTAAAAATATTATTTTAGCTCTTCAATATAATTTTTCTTTTAGAGCTATAAAAATAAAAACTAAAAACTAAGAAGTTTGTCCTTTTTCTTTTAGCTTTTTGCTCGGAGTTGCTCTTACAATGGGAAACATAGTAGGTGTTTTTGTGATGAGATTAGGTGAGATTATTTGTATTATGTTAATAATAAATATAATGGTAAATGTCGTTGTTTTCATTTTTTTTTATTTTATTTGATAATTAAAGATATTATATAATATTTTACTAATTATCTTATATAACTAACAATAAATGAATCAAAATAAAAAAAAATCATGAAAACTTGTGATTTATTTTTCCAAAAGAAGACAAATGATATAACTCCATTCTCATTTTATCAAATATGGAATGGAAAAATTGAATTAAAAAAATAAAAAAAAGATCGGTATGAGTGAACTTGAGTTAGCATGATAACCTTGTAATCTTCGTAATTAAGGTCAATCCAATTTGGGTTATCCCACCAAACCTATGACTTATGTTAGATAATGAGATAACCATATATAAAGAAAATAATGAAAATCACAAAGTCTATTTTTAAAAGAAAAACAATTTTGAACTATATTAATTTTTCAAATTCATGACTTGAATTATTAGATTGGAAGCACTTTATCTAGAAACACCATGAAACTAATTCCAATCAAACATGTCTTGAAAGATCTGCAAAAAAATAAAATCAATTATACAATAGGATCCAAAACAAAAAAAAATAGCAACAAAATAAATGAGGATTAAATTTGAAATACAAAATAACTTTTTCTTTGATTATTAAGTGAAATTGAAAAAACAATCAATTTAACAAAGGACAAAAAACAATCAAAAGAATAAGGGGCAAATTGAAATAAAATACAAATAAATTTTGATTTAGGTGAAATTGAAAACGAAAATCAATTAAAAAACCAAAAAAATATTAAAGAATGAGAATTATATATATATATATATTTATATATATATATATAATGGAAGTATGGAATTGAAAACAAATAGAACTTTTACAAAAAAAAAAGTCAAGAGCATAAATTATGAATCAAAAGAATAAGCATTGAAATTGAAATACAAACAATAAAAATGATCAAACTGTAATTTTTAGGAGAGAGAAGAGAAAATAAAGGAAAAAATAAGAAAAATATAATGAAAACAAAACTATTCCATCACTGCTAATATGCGCCACGCTAACATAAGAAAATGTGGTTATGCTTTTAATGACATGGCAGAAAGGTTTTTTTTTCCATTGAAAAACACAATCTACAATGTGTTTGCACCTTCAAAGTGTCGACACATCCACATATGCCTATATTTGTTTTTATTAAAATAATATTTAATCTATGGAAAAAAATAATTTTTCCTTTCATAAACTGACAATAAAAAAAAATATGGTGAAAAGATCGAAAGATCCTTTTTTTTGTGGTTAAAAGTAAAGTTATCATTTTATTATATTTGAATAAATTAAAAAGATATAAATACTCTTCTTTATTATTTTCAATATTTTTAACTTGAAGAATAATTAAATTATTTTATTGTACTTGAAAAAAAAACACATATACCCTTTGTTAATATTTAAATAGCTAACCAGTCTTATATATAAATAAATACTCTCAATACCAAACCATTTGAGTTTTTAAATGTTATAATTACATTATTCTAATAAATAATACAAATAAATATATGCATGCAGAATTTTCAAAGCCCAAATTAACTTTAGTTAACTACATGTCGTCTTCTCGTGAAATCTAGCCTACACATAGTGGGGATCTTGTAGAAGTTATAACAAATAAAAATTCAAGGAAAATGGAGTAACACTCTCCCAATTGAATCATGGAATAGTTCTAGTCTTATGGAAATCATGCATTAAATATAAGAATAACCTTAAGCTATGGAGCCAAATATAAAATAATTTCAACATATCTATCTATTTGTCTTTAATCTCAATGTTACAAAAAAAAAAAACAGTATTAATTTTACCCTTGAATTTTTGAGAAATCTCAATTAAATATTTTCATCTATTTTTAAGAATTTTCATTAATATATCTATTTCCGTTTGAACTGTGTTGTTCCTTTTTTTTATATATAAAAAAACAATGTTATTTTGTAAGGAATATAAAAGTTTTTATTAATTAATCTATCATAAGTCATAATTGAGAAATACAACAAATTAAGTAGTAAAATTGATAAAAAAATTTGGATACAAGATTGTTAATACCTTAATACTTTGGATAGGATATTTGACTTCTTAATAAAATATAAGGTCTGTTTGTGAGTAAAAGTTACTTTTAAAAATATTTTCTATTCAAAAATATATTAAAATAATATATATATATATATTGTTTTTTTTAAAAAAAATTATATCAGTAGATCAAAACCGTATGAAACAAAAAAAAAATTCAATCCTTTTAAAAACACTTTTAAAATGCATTTCTAAACACTGCGAAGAAAATCTTATTGGATATACTTGGAAACACTTTATGCTTGGATAAAAAAGTATATGAAAATACTCTTACTTAGGGAAGAGAATTATTAGGTTTGTATATAAATGTAATGTATTAAGAAAGAAATCTTATTTTTTTTACTAGGAAATACACCAATATAGATATTTGTACAAAAAAAAATATATTGTTAGTATAATTACACGATTAAATCTCCATAGATATTCACATATCTATCTCATAAATAAGTAAAAAGGATTTTTGGAAATAATATTAACACATAAATATTCCCTATTCTAGAAAGATTGCTTATGTTATCCGCCTATAAAAATAGCATTGGCTCCCCCATTTCTATACTACACCTATTTAATTAATTATATTTTAGCCTTTAAATCACTTTTAGAAAATGGAGAGAGCTTCCTTGAAATTTGTCCTCTTGTTCATCCTTTTAGTTTTTACTTCCAGTGAGTCTCTCCATTTCCCTTTCGTACTCCTCCTTTCATTTAAATTTGGGTGTTGAAAAAATATTATTTTTTTTAGATTATTTTCTTAAATATTTGTGTTTTGTTGGATATGAGATTACACATTCCTGTATTTTTAAAAAGTAAATTTATTTATTTATTTATTTTCACTTTCTTTAGGGAAGAACAATGGCATATTTACTTCAATGTTGGCATTGATGCAGGTGTGCTAAGATCAGTGGAGGCAGCAAATTGTGTTCGTGATATTGACTGTTATTTTCAATGTCGATCAAGATATGGCTTTTGTAATGATAAAACACATAAGTGTTCTTGCATACCAAGAGAGGAGAATTCTGTGGTATCCACTGCTGACTGTACTCATGATGGAGGGTGCAACTGAGATATGGAATGTTGATGAAAGTGCTAGCTAATGTTGATGAGTTGATCTCAATAATGTTCTTTATGTATATTTTATGAAATATAATGATCAATAATAATGCACTTTTATCAACTTAATTTGTCGAGAATATTAATAGAGTTTAGCCTCATTTTTATCTAATATCTTAAATTATTGTAAAAAAAAAAAGATGTTTTTCAAAGTTATTTTTGACTCAACGTGACCTTGTTGACGAGGTACATAAAAAAACAACCCAAATTTATCTTAGTGAATCCGTTAAATCCATGATTATGGTTATGAATTCACTAGGTTGAGTTATTTTTATATGATAAAAATATAAAAAATTAATTCATAATCAAATTATTATTAAATGATAAAATTCAATAAAAACTCAAATGATGATTTAAAAATAAAAAATAAAAATATTCATGCGCTTGTTACAAACAAGCCCAAATATATAGGCTACTTAAGATAATTTTGGTCATCTAAGCTCATTTTATTATTATTTATTGTAAACTGAGGATGAATCATGTAAACCTTGAATAAATAAATAAGATAATAATAACACACCTAAACATTTACGTGTTTACCAAATTAAAAGAAATAAAGAGGAGAGGGAAAGAAGAAAGAAAGATTTTAGGGTTAAGGTAATAGAGAGGAGAAGTGTACCAATTAGAAGAGGAAAAGGAATCCTTGTGAATTATTGCCCATTAATTAAGATGTTATTTTACCAATTAATCCTTCTTTTTTTTTTTTTTTTGGGGAGGGGTTGAAATCCTAAATAAGGAATTTTAAGTTATATGGATTGTTAAGAAAAATGTTAATATGTGTTAATTGTTTCTTTAATTGTGCTATATATGACATGAATAAGGATTAAATTGGAGAAATGAAAAATCAATTATGGAAAAATTGGAAGAATAATGGCCAAACATGACTAGGAACTTAAGAGAAATTAGAAATGTCATTAAATCATGTTGGTTTGGGTATTAAAATGATGTTGAAGAATGTTTAAGATTGATTGCAAATGATGTAACGTGGATTACTAATAAAATCACATATTGTTGTTACATGTAGGAATGATGAAAGATACATAAATTGGACTAAATTGTAATGGTTTTAATGTTTTAATGACTATGAAGAATGTTTGAGTTTGGTTTGGAATATGATTAGCGTGGAAATATTGGTTAAATATAGAAAATATTGAAATTATAGAAAGTGGTAAAATTAATATATTTTTTAAGCATTTAGATAACAATTCTGTATCATATGTTGTAACCCAATTTTGGGTCATGCCCCAAAACTATCGGAAAATAACGAAAAAATAAAATAAAATGGGGGTGGTGTCGGGAAGAAAATCAAGTCAAAATTTTGGACTTGATAAATCCGCGCATAAACTAAGTCATAAAATATAATTATATTTTTATGGGCAATTTGATATAGTCGATGGTTTGATATAAAAGCGTAATTATATTCAGGAATTAATTTAGGTCTGATTGGAGAGTTTTAATTAAGCTAGACGACTTAATTATACTTTAAATGGATCAAATTAATTTTATTAAAGGCTTAGTCAATAAGAAATCAAGTGCTTAAATTTAATTCGGGCTCAATTGATGATATTTGAATTTTCGTTGATCAATTTGAATTTTTTTCAAGCCAATTAAGCGAAATCGGGGACCTAATTGAACAAATTAAGAGTTTTATGGTCGAGAGAGGAACTATATTGCACAGATAAAAATCAAGGACCAAATGTGCGCAAAATAAAGTTAACGTTGAATTTTTCACAAGGATATAATTGCACACGATCATAAATTTAAATTCAATGGAGGGTGCAATTAAAAGAGTAACTGATTGAAGGACCAAACTGTATTTTATACCCAAAAACAACAAAACTTGAGCCACTAAAAAAAACCCCACTTTGAAGACAAAATTCCCCACCACCATTTGAAATTGAGAGACAAATAAATTAAGCCACCCGAAATCCCCTATTTTATGGACAAAACATGCACATTGAGCCACCCAAAAACTCCATGTTTCGAAAATACTTTGAGCCAAACACCCCGGTCTTGGTTTTGGGACCTGTCGCCATATAAAGAACAAGAAACCAAAAGGTGAGGGAGGGGGGAACAATCGGAGAGGCTCGTTTTAGAATTTTATTTTCTGATCATTTTCTTCAGGGGACTCTAGTTCTCGACCTTCTGGACCTCAAAAAAGCAAAACAACCATTGGTGCTCGCTTCTCCCGCTCGTTTGGAACGACATAAGTCCCCCGTTGAGTGTCATCATCTTCCCCAACGGAACCTCAACATCTCGGTGCTCTCTCTCTCACTTTCTCCCTACTCCTGCTCGGTTTTTTTTCTCTCTAGCTCACTAAAACCCGTGGCTCTCCCCCTCGGTGCAAAGAAAATCGCCGATCACCCCCCTCATCCACTGTTAATAAAACCACAACGTCCCCTCATTCTCTCGGCCTCACAAGAACCACAGGACCCTCATATTCTCCCGACAAAGTCTGTCTCACCCCTCTCTCGGTCGCCGTTGCTCTCTCTCTCAAGGAAACAACAGCCCCGACGTCCCTCTTTCTCCCGCTCGCCAGCCACGTAGACCTCCTCCATTATACCTCAGACAACATCAGACCATCGCCAGCACCTCAACTATCGTCTCCGGTGAGTCAGCAGCAGCAGCAGTCCTGTCATAGTAAACCAGCCCGCCACCTTCCAGCTCCATTTCCGGCGACCTCAGGCCACCCCTCCCGATTCCACCACGACAGGAAGAACCACATAAACGTCCTCTACAATAAGGTATCAACAGAATTTCCATTCGTTGTACTTGAAAATCCTGTTTTTTTTTGTCACTGTTTATCTTCTTCTTCGGCGAAAATCCCGGTTACTGTAGTACCCGGGTCGGGTCGGGCGGGCACAATGCCCGACCCAGACCCGCGAGATCGTCTGGGCCGAGGGCCCAGACCCGTGAATGGTCTGGGCCACGGCCCAGGCCCGAGATCGTCTGGGCCACGACCCAGGCCCGTGAATGGTCTGGGCCACGGCCCAGGCCCTAGATCGACTGGGCCGAGGGCCTGGCCCGTGAATGGTCTGGGCCATGTTATAATAGGTCGGGCTATCAGCCCAACTCGAGACTCGGCTGAGTCGGCGGCCCAGAGCATAAAGGGGTTGGTGGCGACCTAGCCCACTTCAAAATAATATATATATATAATAATAATATATAATATAATAATAATATAATAAAATAATATAAAAAATATAGAAAAATATAAAAAAATATATAAAAAATATTTCTGTTTTTATACAGAAAAATCTAGAAAAAATATGTTATTTTTCTTGCATAAGGCCAATACACTAGCATATTTTAAAATTGTTTTCTTAAAGAAAAATATATATTATCTTTGGTTTTGGGAAAAAATGAGTTTTAGCATGGATTTTGCTAAAAGAAAAATCATTTCTTGCATTTTGAGATTTTACAACATGGTTGTAAAATCCAAAGGGTATTGGCCAATATTCAAAAAAATATAAAAAAACTTTTCGGTGATTCATCTTATTTTTTTGAGTTTGGATAAATTCTATCCAAAATATTCGGTGTAAATGATATATCGTTAACATGTAAATATTTTTTTATATATATTTTAGCAATTATAAGACAAACAAAAACATCAAGCAGCTTACCTTAGGTAGGGCGTACTAGGGGTGCTAAAACCTTCCCTTTACGCAACCAGTCCCTTACCCTAGAATCTCTGAAAGACCAGTCATAGGTTTCCTAGTAACCATAATACTAGGTGGCGACTCCCTTTGTTAAAATAAAAATAAATAATCCCCCTGACACATAATAATCTCCCCCGCTCATGGGGACCAGTTGCCACGAGCGCCGCTCCCTGCCATTTTTGGGGTGCGACGGAATGACGACTCCACTGGGGACTTTGGACTAGGCTTGATAAGTTTGTTTGTTTATGATATGCTAATTATTTGTGTGTTTATTTATTCATTTATTCTTATGTTGCCATGAATTATTTATTTGTTTAAAAGCTTTAGCATGCATCTTTTCATCCTGTCATCATAATATGCCTCGTCATGCATCACTTTTATTTATTTTGAGAGCACACACTAACTTTAAGTTACGTGGGGGACTAGCAGCTTACCTATGACTTGAGTCAAGGTTTAAGTTTGTGTAAACCCCAACTCTTTGCTGAGAGCTTAGATGATAGTGATTGGTATACGTACCATCCCATTATCTGCTAAGACCCCATATTGCCTTCACGAAGGTGATCACTGGGACAGCAAGAGACCCTCTTTAGAGCCCAAATAGTAAGCCTACCCCATGTCTCACATAAAAGAACTAGAACCTATCGTTAGGGTGTATGGTCCGTAATACATTTCATATGACATAAACCTAAACAAGCATTTTCGCTTTACAGGTCTTGTGAACAAAATGGCCAGCACCACTAGACTTTCTATCATGGAATATGGGAAAATTTCTGAGTCCTCACAATTGACCGAAGGAGACTGTATTAAGAGTAGTGCTGAGGTTCTACCACCAATCAAGAACCTGAATTGCACCCTGAATGAAGTAAGCAAGCTAATGACTCATCTTCAGAATGTGGACAAAGAGGCCTTCTTTGGAAGGTATGGACGTTTAATGGAGATTGCAAGGGTAGAGGTTTTAAGCCCCGCAATACGAGCTTTAGTCCATTTTTGGGATCCAGATTATCGCCGATTTTCTTTTGGGAATATGGATCTATGTCCTACAATGGAGGAGTATGGGTTGCTGACTGAATTTCCAAATAACTTGTATAGAGTTTATTTTCCTTTGAGATGTGACAATATTGTAAATGAATTGTCGAAACTCCTCAGGATCTCTGGTTTGGAAAGGTTTTTTGAGAGAAATGCTGCGGGTTTGAAATGGAAGTTGCTAGAGTGTGAATTAGAAGGGAAATTCGGTTTAGCAAGAGAGAGACTGATTGCCTTGGGCATATTTGGCCTTGTGCTATTTCCAAGCCAAATAGGCATAATAAGTTTGGAAGCCGCTGCTGCTTATGTGGAATACGAGAATACTCGGATCAATCCGGTAGCCGCTATTCTAGCCGAGACTATCATCACACTTAATCATTGCCGAAAAGCCGGAAAAGGGGCAATGAGGTGTTGCACACAGCTGTTGTATATCTGGATGGTCAGCCATATTGAGACAAAAAGACCAATTTTCAATAATTTTTGGTGGTTTAGCCAAAAACCTTTGGAAATAGTGGTAAAAGACGAATGGGGAAATCTAGATAATCAAGGTTGGTTAGAAAAACTAGAAATCTTACCAAGGGGTGGTTTCAAATGGAAGGCTCCATGGATCAAGGCAATGGATGTTCTAATGAGCTGTGGGCAACAATGTTGGGTTCCATTGGTAGGGATCACAGGTTATGTAAGTTATGCTCCAGCTCTTGTGGTAAGACAACATGGGGGCAAGCAGTTCATTCCAAGGACAAAAGGGGTTGCTCAGTTTTTTGGTTTGTTTAAAGATTCTGCTGCGCAAGAAGTCATGAGAGCTATCAAGCAAGACTGGAAGCATCTGGTTTTGGTAGAAATAAAAGGTTTGGAGAATCCAAGTACAAGCGAAGGGTATACAAAATGGAGAGATTCAGTTGTCTCAGACTCGAACAATGGAGAAGTGAAGTCGCCACAAGCTGAAGAGTCTGTTAAAAGGAAAAGGGTTGACAATGAAGAAGAATTGAAGAGACAAATTGAAAAACTTCAGATGGAATTGAACAAGACCAGAAGGGACAAGATGATGATGGAAGAAATGGTGTGGGAAGGTGATAGAAGGAGAGCATTTCTAGATGAACAACTACAATCTAGGGATGCGAGATTAGCCAAACTCGAGTGGAAGATAGTCGAGGAAGAAAATGCTAGATTGGGAATTGAAAAAGAATTAGCAGAGATAAATCGTAAATGGGTGCAAAGTTGCTCGAGCTCAAGCACATTAAAGACTCGAACATAACGAATGCCAAGACAAGTATAGAATATTACCAAGAAAAGTTTGCAGAGGTCCAAGTGTGAGTTGATGGACAGAATTGAAAAGCATGAAGAATTGTATAAGAAGTATGTGATGTCGGAGAGTTTCTTTCAGTGGAGCTTATGAAGAATGAAGTTGGTGAAGCAGAGTTGGTGATTAAAGAAGACGAGATATGAACTCTGAAGATGAAGCTCGACAAAGAGAGGGTAAAGATAAAGCATCAAGCCGAAAAATTAGCATTGATAGAAAAGCACAAGGACCAGATTGATGCCAATAATACTTCCTTGAACACAACCAATTTGTCGCTATCTAAAAACCGCCCAAGATGGACAAACAAATGGATGAAGCTGCGCGCAAGCTCGGGTCATCGAGAACAATGCTAGAAATGTAGGAGAGACATCATCCGTTATCGGCGAAATCTAGCTAAAACCGATGCTTTCTTGGAGTCAATTGAGAACCGTGGATTCGCTTTCCTACCTTTGGGAGAAGATGAAAGATTTTAATTTGCTTGTCCTTTTTGTGTTTTTCAAAACAATGTATCAAGCTTATTTATTCAATGAGAAGGGTGTTACTTGTCTCGTTGCAAATTCTGTCTTTTGGTGAATATAACTTAAGTAAATAACTCGCAATGCAATACTCATAACGTCAACGTGATGAGAAATCCTCGTCTATGAAGTGTTTGGCCATTAATTGTTCGCAAGAGAAACCCATTGCATTTCATATACATTCATATAAGCATTTGTATCTTACTACATACATCTTTCATTCGCTTATGCATTCATGTACATCCAACTCAACCACGAAACATAGGTCCCCTGCGAAGATCCATAACACCCGGCTAAGAAGAAGAATGGAAAACGAAGGAAGGATCGAGCCGAATCTCCGTACTGGAAGGACCTCGAAGCTTCAACGTGATGAGAAATCCTCGTCTATGAAGTGTTTGGCCATTAATTGTTCGCAAGAGAAACCCATTGCATTTCATATACATTCATATAAGCATTTGCATCTTACTACATACATCTTCCATTCGCTTATGCATTCATGTACATCCAGCTCAACCACGAAACATAGGTCCCCCTGCGAAGATCCACAACACCCGGCTAAGAAGAAGAATGGAAAACGAAGGAAGGATCGAGCCAGAATCTCCGTACCAGAAGGACCTCGAAGCTGTCCGCAACGATGTGGCGCGTTTAACCAGCATGCTCGAAAGGGTATTAAAAACGAGAGATGGAGAAGGAACGTCAGCTCAGACGGAAGAAGCACCACCGGCAGTTCAATGCCCCGAGGCACCCCATATTCCAGGGTCGAGATCACCCAAGAAACAGCCCGAACCCACTAGGCCCATTCCAATCCCTATTACATTGGACTTAACGGATGAGGAACCGCAAGATTCCAGATTGTTCAGCCATGCGGGATATGACAAGTGGTCCGCATTGGAGGAAAGATTAAGAGCGATTGAAGGGAATGACCTATCCGACCCAATCAGGGCAGCTGAAGCATGTTTGGTGCCAAACATTGTGATACCACGGAAGTTCAGGGTTCCGGAATTCATCAAATATAGTGGGATAGAATGCCCGAAAACCCATCTTCGTTCTTACTATAACAAGATGGCGGAGGTAATACATGATGATAAGCTGTTAATCTACTTTTTCCAGATAACTGACAGGTTCAGCCCTTAGCTGGTACATGAGGTTGGACAACATCAGGATTCGAAAGTGGGCTGATTTGGCAGATGCTTTTTTGAAGCAGTATAAGTTCAACCTCGAAATTGCTCCTGATAGGACAAGCTTGATGACAATGGAGAAAGGAGCTCAAGAGTCTGTAAGGACTTATGCTCAAAGATGGAGGGACCAAGCTGTCAATGTGCAACCTCCATTGATAGAGTCTGAAATGGTGACCCTGTTTGCTAACACGTTCAAAGCTCCGTACTATGAGCACCTGATGGGAAGCTCAGCCCAACATTTTTTTGATGCGGTACGGATTGCTGAAAGGATTGAGTAGGGAATCCGGAATGGAAGAATTATGGAACCCGTAGAGAAGAGGGGTTTCATCGGGAAGAGAAAAGAAGTGGAGGTGAGCAATGTGGAAGAAAGGTACAAGGGGAAAAAGAAGAATTACAAAAGCTACCAAACACCTACCCCCAAACCACCAACATCAACTTCTCCAAACCCACCACTCCAAACCAACCTTTATACCCAAGATTCCCCGCAAATAGCCCAAATAACTACCAAAGAAGAGACTATCCACAAACCGAAGAACTACCACCTTTGCCCATGACCCTAAAGGAATTATATGCCCAATTACTAAACATTGGACATATTGCTCCCTACCAGATACCACCAAGACGCCCACCTTTCCTCGCCTGGTACAACCCAAACTTGACTTGCGAGTACCATGCCGGTAATGCGGTCATAGTATCAAGACTTGTGCAACCTTTAAGAGAAAGGTATTGCAACTGATAAAGATCGGATGGATCACCATTGAGGATCCACCCCATGTGAGGTTGAACCCTTTGCCTACACATGTTGCGGGAAGTAGGGGGGTGAATGCAATAGAAACCGATGACACAAGTAAGGGCTCTCCAGGTGACCATGGCCAGATTATACGACATGTTGGTGCAATCTGGACATTTGATGGGATCAGCTAATCATGACATTGGCGGAAATGACTTTTGCCCATTCCACGAACAAAGAGGGCATCACATTGACGGATGTATTGAGTTTCGTCAAAAGGTCACCAGGATGTTGACTCTAGGGGAGTTAAGGATTGAGGATGGGGAAAACCTTGAGGAGATAGCAGGGATAGAAAAGTGTAGGGTCCAATCAACACCTAATGGACTCCCGAGATTGGTGCTATATAAACCTTCATGTGCAAAGGAGGTGGACTATAAAGCAATGCCGGGAAATTATGCTGCTACCCCAAACGCCGAATTTCCTTTTGTCCAAACCGAGGTAGGTGGTTTGACCCGGAGCGGCCGATGTTTCACGCCTGAGGAGCTAGAAAAACAAAGGAAAATCAAGGGTAAAGAGGTAGTGGGTCTTGAAAAAGAGTTAGAGGTAAATAAACCAGTGACGGAGGAAGAGACGAATGAGTTCCTGAAATTGATGAAGCATAGTGAGTACTGTGTGGTGGATCAGTTGAAGAAAACCCCTGCCAAAATCTCCATCATGTCATTAATACTAAGTTCTGAGCCTCATCGAAATGCCTTGCAGAAGGTATTGAACGAGGCCTATGTGCCCTGAAATATTGAACAAACGACTATGGAGCACCTGGTAGGGAGGATCCACGCATTAAACTATTTGTATTTCATCGAAGATGAACTCTGAACCGAAGGAACCGACCATAATAAGCCTTTGTATATCACGGTCGGATGCAAGGATTGTCTCATCGGTAAAGTTCTCATCGATAATGGTTCCGCCTAAATGTGTTGCCGAGACACATGCCGGAAGAGATGCCAGAGATCCTTCTCACATGCATCCAAGTGGGATTACGGCAGAGCATATGATGGTGCGCCGAGGCAAGTGTTGGGGGTAATCGAGTTGAGCTAGCCATAGGTCCCCAAACTTTCTTGGTAACCCTTCGGTGATGGACATCCACCCTTCTTATAGCATGTTGTTGGGAAGACCATGGATACATGTCGCCGAGTCATTACTTCTTCACTGCATCAACGCTTGAAGTACATTGCCAATGGTGTCCTTGTCACCGCCAAGGTCGAAGAAGCCATATCCGTGATGAAAAATGTAGCGGTCCCATTTATTGAAGTCGAAGATTGTATGGATGGAAACTCGCATGCATTTGAAGTTGTGAATACCGAGTGAGTGCCGGAGAATACCGTAATAAGAAAACCCAGGATCTTAGGGGCCACTAAAATGGCCGCTAAAAGCCTCTTAGAGAACAAGGTTCCGGTCCGATTTGGAGCAAGCAAAGAAGAAACTCGAATGGGTTGGGGTAACAAGGTCGAAGGTCTGCAGAACAAAGATTCGGGCCGGGATATAAACCTAAAAAGAGGATTACCAGTGGTCGCCTTGGCAAGAAGAGAGAAAAGAATGGCGAGGATCGAGGGAAGGAAGCCTGTAGAAGAGAGTTTAGTCATTCCTCCGATCGATTCTCATTTCCAAAGGCAAGATATGTCATACAACCCGATCCAGAACACGGAGCTTTTTCGTAAGATGACATCTATGAGCATAAATATTGTGGAAAAGGAGGAAGTTCAGAGCATTGTTAAGAAGATTCAGTCAGGGAAAAGGGATGAAGAGCTACCACAACTGACCATCTATACCGTAGAGGAAGTCACCGCCCAGACATGCGTTCGGAAGTTAGCCAAGGGAGAGAAGTTCCAGAATTGGGAAACCCAAGAAGCTCCATTGGTTTTCAGAATGTAATGAACAATGTTTTCTACATTTGTTTTGGTTTGTTTTGTTTTAAGGCCTAACCGGCCAATCGGATTTTACCTTTGTTTGTTGTGAACTGTATTTTTATGAAGATCATGCATTTTTGTTCATCTCTTTTCTTTTTTTTATTTTTGTGCATGTCCACTCATTTTCCGCTTTCAGCACCCCTGAAAGCGGAACTTCCACAACACCACTTGCACTTTGCAATCGAGAATGAATGGCCGAATTATAAAGAGCACATAATGGTCGTAGAAGAGGAAGATGATGATGAAAATAGTATTAAAGAATTCACAAAATTATTAGAGCAACACGAACAAGTTTGGAAACCCGCTAAAGAAGAACTTGAAACCATAAATGTGGGTACTGAAGAAAGCCAAAGAGAACTCAAGGTAGGAACTTTGATCACGCAAAAGGAAAGAGAAGACTTGATTGCACTGCTTCGAGATTATACAGATGTTTTTGCTTGGTCTTATGAGGATATGCCCGGTCTAGATACAAATATTGTAGTCCATAGGTTACCATTGGAGGAGGGATGCAGACCGATTAAGCAAAAGCTAAGAAGAACTCACCCAGAAGTTTTGATCAAAGTAAAGGCGGAGATTGAAAAGCAATGGAATGCTGGTTTCTTAGAGGTGGTCAAATATCCACAATGGGTGTCCAACATAGTAGTGGTACCCAAAAAGGAGGGCAAGATTCGAGTCTGTGTGGACTTTAGGGATTTAAATCGGGCTAGCCCTAAAGATAATTTTCCTTTACCACATATAGACATGTTAGTTGATAATGCAGCTCGTAGCTCTGTGTATTCCTTTATGGATGGTTTCTCAGGTTATAATCAGATAAAAATGGCGCCGGAAGATAAGGAGAAGACGACATTTGTTACACCATGGGGGACTTTTTGCTATAAAGTCATGCCATTTGGGTTAAAGAATGCTGGCGCCACTTATCAAAGGGCTATGGTGACTTTGTTTCACGACATGATGCACAAGGAGATTGAAGTATACGTGGATGACATGATCGCTAAATCGGGAAAAGGAGAGAATCATGTCCAAATATTGAAGAAATTATTTGACAGGTTAAGGAAATATAAATTGAGGCTTAACCCTGCAAAGTGTTCATTTGGGGTGAAGTCTGGGAAGTTACTAGGATTTGTGGTAAGTGACAAAGGAATAGAAGTAGATCCGGAAAAAGTAAAGGCTATTCAGGATATGCCACTCCAAGACCGAGAAGGAAGTAAGGGATTTTTGGGAAGGTTAAATTACATTGCTCGATTCATATCCCAATTAACCACGACTCGCGATCCTATTTTCCGCTTGTTAAGAAAGAAGAATCCTGGCATTTGGAACGCAGAATGTGAAGAAGCTTTTGAGAAAATCAAGCAAGACTTGCTTAAACCACCTCTACTGGTTCCCCTGCACCAAAAAGGCCATTGATTTTATACTTAACAATGGATCAAACAAATGATGGGATGTGTTCTTGGGCAACAAGATGAATCTGGAAGGAAGGAAAAGACCATTTACTATTTAAGTAAGAAATTCATGGAGTGTGAGTCTAGGTATACTATGATTGAGAAGTTATGTTGTGCATTAGCATGGGCTGCAAAAAGGT
Source organism: Salix exigua (assembly GCA_032356905.1). Lineage (NCBI taxonomy): Eukaryota > Viridiplantae > Streptophyta > Magnoliopsida > Malpighiales > Salicaceae > Salix > Salix exigua. Next base: position 3,258,540 of record CM063605.1, read on the forward strand.
TGCGACAGCATATGTTGTATCATACCACATGGCTAATTTCTAAATTAGACCCGTTGAAGTACATCTGTGAAAAACCCTACTTATCCAGCCGAATCGCCAGGTGGCAAGTTCTGCTATCCGAGTATGATATAGTGTATATGACAAGGAAAGCGGTGAAAGGGAGTGTCATTGCTGATCACCTGGCGGACCATGCTATGGAGGATTATGAGCCGTTAGACTTTGATTTTCCTGATGAGGATGTGTTTTCAGTAGAGGAAGGAAAACCCGGATGGTGGACTATGTACTTTGATGGTGCTGTGAACATATGTGGTAACGGAGCCGGGGCAGTGATAATATCTCCTGACAAGAAACAATACCCAGTGTCAACCAAATTGCAATTCGGGTGCACTAATAACACAGCCGAGTATGAGGCTTGTATTCTTGGTTTAGAGACTGCATTGGAGTTGGGCGTAAAGAAGATAGATGTATATGGAGATTCAATGCTAATTATTTGTCAGGTAAAAGGGGAATGGCAAACCAAAGAAGAAAAGCTAATACCCTACCAAGAGTACTTATCTAAACTTGCTAAAGAGTTTGAGGAAATAGAGTTCACCCATCTAGGAAGGGAAGGAAATCAGTTTGCAGATGCTTTGGCCACTCTAGCTTCTATGGCTAGAATAGACTTTGGGAAAAGCTTACAGCCGATACACATCGACATCAGAAATAACCCGTCTCATTGTTGCTCAGTTGAAGGAGAAATAGATGGAAACCTTTGGTACTACGATATCAAGAACTTCATCCAAAATCAGACTTATCCCATGGGGGCATCCAACATCGAAAAGAAGACCTTGAGGAGGTTGGCAATGGATTTTTACCTTGATGGAGAAGTTTTATATAAGAGGTCATCTGATGGGACTTTGCTGAGATGCCTAGATGGGGTTGAAGCTAGAAACGCATTGCGAGAAGTGCATGAAGGGATCTGCTCAACCCATGCTAGTGGACATATGATGGCAAGGAAAATACAAAGAGCTGGTTACTTTTGGATGACATTAGAGAAGGATTGCATTGACTATGTCCGCAAATGTCACAAGTGTCAGATCTACGGGGACAAAATGAATGCCCCTCCGATACCTCTATTTAATTTGTTATCTCCATGGCCTTTTGCAATGTGGGGGATCGATGTGATTGGACCTATCATCCCAAAAGCCAGCAATGGTCACAGGTTCATTCTCGTGGCAATTGACTACTTCACAAAATGGGTAGAGGCCGGGTCATTTGCTCATGTAACACAAAAGGTGGTAAAGAAGTTCATTGAGAAGGATTTGATATGCTCGGTATGGGCCACCGTAAAAGATTATAACCGATAATGCCCAAAATTTCAATGGGAAGTTGATAACGGAACTTTGTGCTAAATGGAAGATCAAGCATTCAAATTCCTCTCCTTATAGGCCCAAGATGAATGGTGTCTGTAGAAGTCGCTAACAAAAACGCCAAGAAGATTGTTCGGAAGATGGTAGTCACCTATAAGGATTGGCATGAAATGTTGCCGCTTGCTCTGCATGCATACCGCATCGCAGTTCGGATCTCAACAGAGTCACTCCATACAGGTTGGTATCGGGGCTTGCGGCGGTAATGGCGTGAGAGGTCGAAATCCCATCACTAAGAGTCTGGATAGAAGCCGAACTAGATGAAGCAGAATGGGCAAAGGTCGATATGAGCAATTGAATTTGATCGATGAAAAGAGGTTAGCCGCAATCTGTCATCATCAATTATACCAAAGAAGAATGGCCAAAGCATATGATAAGAAAGTTCGATCTCGAAAATTCCAAGAAGGCGACTTGGTGTTAAAGAAGACATTGTTTGTACCAGGGCAAGATCGGAGTAAATGGGCCCCAAACTATGAAGGCCCATATGTGGTGAAGAAGTCATTCTCGGGGGAGCTTTGCTATTATCTAGCATGGATGGAGAAGATCTAGCTAGGCCTGTGAATTCCGACTCAGAAAGAAATATTATGCCCGATATGTTGTAACCTTCCTCAATAGATAAAATTCGCCATGAATTCTTGTTGCAAGAAATCTTTTCCAAAGCACATGATTTTATAATATTTATTTACGTTCTATCATTTATTTTGAGATATTTTGTGCACCACGTTGGGGCAAAAATTATTTAAATAGTGATTTGTTTTAAAAGTGTTCATTTACAAATAAAACCATGTTTTGAAATTCTTTTAATTATATATCGTTTTGAGTTTTTAAAACAAAAAATAATAATAATAAAATAAAATAAAATAAAATTAAAAAAATAAAAATAAAAATATATATATATATAATAACAATGGAGCGAGAAAGGGTCCTGTATGGAACAAAAGAGTCTCACCACCAAGCATAAAGATATGACATGGGGAACACATCCTATGAAGGAAGGCCACCACGAAGAGAGGGGGGACCTATGTTTCTAAAGAGGTAACAAAACATGCATATTATTGTCATAACACTAACCTGACAGGAAATGTGTGGCGAAAGCTGATATAATTGAAAGTCATGAAAGATATGGAGAAATTGAATCTTAGGTCGACAAAACCGCGGACAATGGATTAAGAATCGGTGTTGTTTCGTTCTTTGAACCGGGTCGGTCACCCATAAAATGAGACCCTTCCATCTTCCATTCGGGCAGAGTCACCGTCATAATCGGACCGGGTAAGTCATCCGTCACTATCAAGACTCTTTTAATTCGGGCGAGTCACCCGTCATAATCGGACCGGGTAAGTCATCCGTCCACTATCGAGACTCCAACTCAGGCGAGTCACACGCCATAATCGGACCGGGTAAGTCATCCATCACTATCGAGACTCTTTTAATTCGGGCGAGTCACCCGTCATAATCGGACCGGTAAGTCATCCGTCACTATCGAGACTCTTCTAACTCAGGCGAGTCACCCGTCATAATGCGACCCGGGTAAGTCATCCGTCACTATCGAGACTTTACTAACCAGGGCAGGTCACCCGTCATAATCAGACCCGGGTAAGTCATCCGTCACTATCGAGACTCTTTCATCCCGGTCGGTCACCCATAAAAATGAGACCACGCTAGCCAGGGCGGTCACCCAGAAAAATGAGACCTCTTTCCTTTTCAACTTGGGGCGGTCACCCGCAATAATAAGACCCGGGTAAGTCATGCGTTGCAATGCGACAATTTCCATATTTTCTTTACAACACTTACTAAGCTAAAGTCTTTTACAAATACTTTAGTCGTAAGCATTGTAAAGAAGGGGGCAATCATTGTAACCCAAATTTTGGGTCATGCCCAAAACTATCGGAAAATAACGAAAAAATAAAATAAAATGGGGGTGGTGTCGGGAAGAAAATCAAGTCAAAATTTTGGACTTGATAAATCCGCGCATAAACTAAGTCATAAAATATAATTATATTTTTATGGACCAATTTGATATAGTCGATGGTTTGATATAAAAGCGTAATTATATTCAGGAATTAATTTAGGTCCAATTGGAGAGTTTTAATTAAGCTTGACGACTTAATTATACTTTAAATGGATCAAATTAATTTTATTAAAGGCTTAGTCAATAAGAAATCAAGTGCTTAAATTTAATTCGGGCTCAATTGATGATATTTGAATTTTCGTTGATCAATTTGAATTTTTTCAAGCCAATTAAGCGAAATCGGGGACCTAATTGAACAAATTAAGAGTTTTATGGTCGAGTGGGGAACTATATTGCACAGATAAAAATCAAGGACCAAATGTGCGCAAAATAAAGTTAACGTTGAATTTTTCACAAGGATATAATTGCACACAATCATAAATTTAAATTCAATGGAGGGTGCAATTAAAAGAGTAACTGATTGAAGGACAAAACTGTATTTTATACCCCAAAACAACAAAACTTGAGCCACTAAAAAAAAAACCCCACTTTGAAGACAAAATTCCCCACCACCATTTGAAATTGAGAGACAAATAAATTAAGCCACCCGAAATCCCCTATTTTATGGACAAAACATGCACATTGAGCCACCCAAAAACTCCATGTTTCGAAAATACTTTGAGCCAAACACCCCGGTCTTGTTTTGGAACCTGTCGCCATATAAAGAACAAGAAACCAAAAGGTGAGGGGGGGAACAATCGGAGAGCCTCGTTTTAGAATTTTTTTCATCATTTTCTTCAGGGGACTCTGGTTCTCGACCTTCTGGACCTCCAAAAAGCAGAACAGCCGTTGGTGCTCCCTTCTCCCGCTCATTTGGAACGACATAAGTCCCCCGTTGATTGTCATCATCTTCCCCAACGGAACCTCAACATCTCGGTGCTCTCTCTCTCACTTTCTCCCTGCTCCTACTCGGTTTTCTCTGCTCCCCTATCTCACTAAAACCCGTGGCTCTCCCTCTCGGTGCAAAGAAAATCGCCGATCACCCCCCCATCTCACTGTCAATAAAACCACAGCGTCCCCTCATTCTCTCGCATCTGTTTCTTCCTCTCTCTCGGCCTCACAAGAACCACAGGACCCTCATATTCTCCTAGCAAGCTGTCTCTCACCCCTCTCTCGGTCGCCGTTGCTCTCTCTCTCTCAAGGAAACAGCAGCCCCGACGTCCCTCTTTCTCCCGCTCGCCAGTCACGTAGACCTCCTCCATTCCACCTCAGACAACCTCAGACCGTCGCCAGCACCTCAGCCATCGTCTCCGGTGAGTCAGCAGCAGTAGCAGTCCTGTCATAGTAAACCAGCCCGCCACCTTCCAGCTCCATTTCCGGCGACCTCAGGCCACCATTCCCGATTCCACCACGACAGGAAGAACCATATAAACGTCCTCTACAATAAGGTATCAACAGAATTCCCATTCGTTGTACTTGAAAATCCTGTTTTTTTGTCACTGTTTATCTTCTTCTTCGGCGAAAATCGTGATTACTCGTAGTAACCGGTCGGTCTGGGGGCACAATGCCCGACCAGCACTGCGAGATCATCCGGTCGAGGCCCGGACACGTGAATGGTCCGGGCCCTCGGCCCAGGCTCGAGAGCGTCTGGGCCGAGGTCCCAGACCCGTGAATGGTCTGGGCCACGGCCCAAGCCCGAGATCAATCGGCCGAGGGCCAGGCCCGTGAATGGTCCAGGGCACGGCCGAGCCCGTGAATGAGTGCAGGGCACGGCCAGGCTCGTTATAATAGGTCGAATTGGCGACTCAGAGCATAAAGGGGTTAGTGGCAGCCATTCACCCGAAAATAATATATAATATAATAATAATATAATAAAATAATATACAAAATATAGAAAAATATAAAAAAATATTTTTGTTTTTTATACAAAAATATCTAAAAAAATATGTTATTTTTCTTGCATAAGGCCAATACACTAGCCTATTTTAAATTTGTTTTCTTAAAGAAAAATATATATTATCTTGGGTTTTGGGAAAAAATGAGTTTTAGCATGGATTTTGCTAAAAGAAAATCATTTCTTGCATTTTGAGATTTTACGACATGTTTGTAAAATCCAAAGGGTATTGGCCAATATTCAAAAAAATATAAAAAAACTTTTCGGTGATTCATCTTATATTTTTGAGTTTGGATAAATTCTATCCAAAATATTCGGTGTAAATGATATATCGTTAACATGTAAATATTTTTTTTATATATATATTTTAGCAATTATAAAACAAACAAAAACATCAAGCAGCTTACCTTAGGTAGGGCGTACTAGGGGTGCTAAAACCTTCCCTTTACGCAACCAGTCCCTTACCCTAGAATCTCTGAAAGACCAGTCATAGGTTTCCTAGTAACCGTAATACTAGGTGGCGACTCCTTTGTTAAAAAAATAGATAATCCTCCCGACACATAATAATCTCCCCACTCATGGGGACAAGTTGCTACGAGCGCCGCTCCGACCATTTCTGAAGTGCGACAATAACCAAAGTTATTTTTAAAAATAACCACAATATGTTTTTATTAAAAAAAATGAAAGGCATCCATAAAATGCACGTCAAAACTTAAAAAATCAAACAAGGAAATATTCCTGAAAATAACCCTTAACAACACATTGAAACTTACATTTTATTTTTTATTTTATTATATAATTTAATCCTTCGAAGATGATGTGTAAATGGCAGCTTTTCAATTTGATCCTTGTATTTCATATTATGATCTTCACACGATTATTGTTTTTCATATTATTTGAATTAGAGAGTCAAATTGTCGAATTTCTAGTTTATATATTTGTCAATTCAATTGACTATACATCAATTCAACTTTCAATTTGCTCTTAAATTTAGTATTTTTTTTCTTTTTTCTTTTTTCTTTTCGAGTACCTAAACATAGTTTGTCTATTTTTTAAATAAAATAATATTTTAGAAAATCAAATAAAAGTGACCAACTCAATAGTGCAATTGATTGTCAAAATTTGTTTGAGAGATGGAATTTTGCTAACAAATGTTGTTGAATAGAGTCATGATAATATAATTTTTTGGGTGTCTGTGAGCTGTGATTTTTTTAAAAAATATTTTTCGCTTGATAATATATCAAAATAATATTATTTTTTTTATTTTTTAAAATTATTTATGATATCAAAATTATCTAAAATACTAAAAAACATTAATTTAAAGCCAAGAAAAAAAATGAAACAATTTATATTTTTTTCAAAATAATTTTAAAACAAAAAAAAACACTTAATTTGACACCAAATCTTTGATAACGTATTTATGCATACAAAAAATTAAACATAGTCTTCTTTGAAGAAAATATGAAGCCGACAGTGATACGATAGGCCTGTACTTTTTAAAAGGCCTGTTCTCAGTTGGGCTTAAATGCTTTAAAAGGCCCATAGTCTAGATTAGGTTGGGCCTCAACGACGCCTTTCTTATTGATATTGTTTTCACTTGGCCTTTTAAGTTCGTCTCTTGCCTTGCATGCCATCGCTTCAAAGGTTTTTTTTTTTTTTTTTTACAATAATTTGTATATATAGATAAGGTATTTTTTTTTAGAGCTTAGTTAACTTAAGACACCCCTCTAAACTCGCGGTCCAAATTATATGATTGGAACAACTTGATAAAAAATAAAAAATATTCATAAAGCTGTTTTATTTTTTAAAAATCAATTATATCAAGTTTTCAAACTCTTATGATTATTCTAAAAATCAACTATATTAAATTTTCACAGAGGCTATAAGGCTATATTAATTTTGAGTTATTTATTTATTTATTCTATCCATGTATTCTTGGTTAATATAGAGTTGTGTAAGGCATTTTTAAAGTTAATATAATTGGTTTTATTAGTATAAATATATAAAAAAAATTAAAAATAATCATAAATTCCATTAGACTCCTAGCATCTAATATTAAAATTCATATATTCTCATTATTAATCAATTATATATTGAATAATGAGATTGGAAAAAGAATTTTTTTAAAAAATAGGAATTAACAATAAAGAAATAAAGAAAGAATCAGGCTTAAAATTGTCATAAATAATAATAATAATAATATGATTAAAAAGGTAGAGAAGAATAACTTTTACAAAATGTTTAAGAAATAAAATAGAAATCAAAACAATTAGGACCAAATTGAAAAGCATAATACAATCAGTTTGAATTGAAAGATAAAATTGAAAATCAATAAAAAAAATATAAATACAATGAAAAAGGACTAAATTGAAAAATAAAATATTTGGTAAATTGAGGTTTAAGCATGAAATTGAATACATATAAAAATTCTATAAAAAAGCTAAGACCTGAAAAGAAAAATTAAAAGAATAGAGATTAAAATTGAAATATCAAGCTGCAAATTTTAGGTGAGGAAAGAGAAAATAAAGGGGGGAAAGTCCTCCCGCAATAAACCGAACCACCACTCAAGATACATGTCACATGCGCTCAACCTCGTTTTGGTTTAGTTAATAATATACAAAAATATTGTTTTAGCTGACTTTCTAATTATAAAAAAAAAACATTATGAAAAAAAACTCTTTGACCTAGGCTTAATTATTTTTTTGAAATGTTTTCTTTTTTATCTTACTATGTATTTAAATTATATATTATTTATTATATTTTATTAAAATACCAAATTTTTCTTAAGCTTAAATTATAATAATAATAATAATAATAATAATAATAATAATAATAATAATAATAATAATAATAAATCATTTTGAAAGTATAAAAATACTTTTCGATACAAAGGTTTAATTTAATTATTTATTCTCTTTCAAAGGTATTATTAATGTTTTACTTTGTAATAAAAGAAAACACTTATATTTATATTTGGTCAATTTAGAAATGACCGATCATGTGATTTTTATATAAATTATGACCATTCAAAATTTAATTTAATTTAAAAGCTTTATGTTTTTAATATAAATAACTTGATATTGATTTCATCATGGATAAAAAAATATAGTAGTTTATTGACATTATATTTTGACTATCAAAATTTTAAAAATGTTTTACACAACTCATTATAATTTCATGCAAGGATTGTGAAGGCTAATTATAGAACTAAGTTCAAGGTTATGACACCACAACTTAGTAGATATGAGAGATAATTTTTTATATAAAAATATAAGAGAAAATATATGTGCAAAAAATGGTGAATTTAAAAAATTTGCCAATGTTTTTCAAAATGCGCACCATTAATAAATATTCTAAATACATTTTTTATTAGATTTAAAGCACGAATTTCATCAAAAACTTTCCAGTCAATTAAAATATATTTTTTATAAAAATGTATAAAAAGATGGCAAAAAGTCTAAAAAATGTATGAAAACAAGAGAATTAAAATTTTAATTCCTCTTCTTTGTCAACTGGCTTATTTATCCTTTTTATTATTATTTGATTCAGTTCTATTCCAAGGCAACATAAAATTGATAACGACATTAATTATTTTTGTACAAAATAATATTATTTTTTTTAGAAGGAGGTTTTTTTATCAATACTAATAATATTAGTAAGAAGAAAAGTAATAAATAGTGAAATAAAACACACTTTGTGAAGCAAAGTACAAGACAAAAATACGTGAAGAAATAAGAACGATGGAGTTTTTACCTGGATCACAAGTGCCTGCACAAGAAAACCAAAATAGTTTTACGTATTACCGTTGGTATTTTATGGATAAAATGACATCGTCAGTGATAAATACCAAGAAAATTACAATGGATTCAAAAATCTATAATAAGAACGATGAAGTTTTTACCTGAATCACAAATTGCCTGCACAAGAAAACCAAAATAGTTTTACGTATTACCGTTGGTATTTTATGGATAAAATGACATCATCGGTGATAAATACCAAAAAAATTACAATGAAACTCAAAAATCTAGTATAAGAACGATGGAGTTTTTACCTGGATCACAAGTTACTGCACAAGAAAACCAAAATAATTTTACGTATTATCGTTGATATTTTACGGATAGAATGACATCGTCAGTGATAAATACCAAGAAAATTACAATGGATTCAAAAATCTATAATAAGAACGATGAAGTTTTTACCTGAATCACAAATTGCTCGCATAAGAAAACTAACATAATTTTACATATTACCGTTGGTATTTTACAGATAGAATGATATCGTCGGTTGTTAAGGAACCATCTCACCTAAAAGCTCAAGATTGTAGGTGAGGCCCAAGAATATGATTATTTTATTCTTTAATACACCTCCTCAAGTGAAAGCCCTTTCATCACCTTGTGCTTGATTTTTTTTATCAAATAGAATGGGGGTGGTGAGATTCGAACTCGTGACCGCTGTATCAACAAGGTTTTGATACCATGTTAAAGAACCATCTCACCTAAAAGCTCAAGCTCGTAGGTGAGGTCCCAGAATATGATTATATTATTCTCTAACATCGGTAATAGTCGGTGATAAAACCATGATAATTACACTGAGATTCAAAAATCTATGATATACAATGAAATGATGTTATTCCTGACAAAATTACTGATAGATTGACAAGCAAATAATTACATTACAATATCAAAAGAAATTTCTACCAATAATAAAACGATGCATCAAATCTTTGTGTGTGATATTTTGAGACAAAAAAACAAGAGACAACCGCACAAAGAGGTTCTAGCAACACATCAATAATGGGGTTGAAATTTAAACCAGGTGCCACTGAGTTGGTGATGTTTCGTCGAAGGGCTGCATATAGCCATTTGGCTCGACATCATAAAGTATAAGTAACTACCTAAGTAAGTGTCATGAAGTAGGTCTCAGGTTTTGTTTGCTTCCACTCGCAATATTCCAATTGAATCGACACAGAATTTCTATGTTGCTGTACAAGAAAAAAAAAAAGTCCTTTTATAAGTGGCCGCCACTCTTGAACGAAAAGAGTTTTTTTTTTGAAAAAAAAAAGTGGATGTTTGGTAATATATTTTAAAAGTGTTTTTTTTAAATATTTTTATTTTTTATTTTAAATTAAATATTTTGTTGTTTTTTTTATTTTCATTTGATAATGTCAAAAATATTTTTTTAAAATATAAAAAATATCATTTGAATGCATTTCTGAATAAAAAGCAATTTTACGCCACATTCCCAAAGAGTAACATAGTTATTCTCAACTTCTTATGTTACTTTTCTAAATATTTATATTTATTTCATGTTAGATTAATTAATCTAGCACACAAAGGCTGAAATTATATAAACCCTTCATGAAAGCACTGTAGCAATTCATATTGTTTTTTTTTTTTTTGTAAAAATCAGTCCGGAAATTAGTCGTGGTGCTCTTAACCTGGATTGGAGATTAGTCGCGGTGCGTCTAAACTGGCCTGGACACCCTGATTATCAAAAAACAAATTTGGTTCGGGGAGTGGCGGTGGTGCACTTAAGCTTGCCTGGAGATCCTGGTTATAGAAAAAATATATAAGTGAAAAAAAAAAGTATAAGTGTGAAAGAACTGTAGCAATCTATATTGTTTTTTAAAAAATTCGTTTTAGGAATTAGTCGTAGTGTGCTTAAGCTAACCCGAAGACCCCGGCTATAAAAAAAATATATAAGTAAACAAAACAAAAGTATAAGAAAAATAAGTATCAACGAGAAAGCACTTAAAAAAAATGGGTCTAGGGATTGTCGTGGTATGCATAAGTTGGCATGGACACCCTGGTCATCAAAACAATTAGATCCGGGGATTAATCGTGGTGCTCTTAAGCTAGCTTGGACACCCTAATCATAAAAAAAACAAAAAAAATATAAGTGGAAAAGGAAAAAAAATAAAAAAAGTATAACCAGCAAAAAAAATATTTCATGGAAAAAAATATAATCAGAAAAAATGAAAAAAAATCTATAAAAAAAATCAGATCCAAGGATTAATTGTGGTGTGCTTAAGTTAGCCCAAACACCCCGATTATAAAAAACAAATGAAATTATATATAAGTAGAAAAAAAAATATAACCAGTAAAAAAATTATTTCATAAAAAAAATAATAGAAAAAAAAAACAAAAAAAAAAGAAAGAAAAAATAATTAAAAAAATGAAACTTAAAAAAAAAAAATACTGTGGAAATCCACAGTGCTTTGTGTGAGGAGTTACAGTTAAGTCCCCACACGGTTTAGTTTCTTTGTAATGTAATATATATATATATATATATATAAAAAAAATAAAAGTTGATCCCACAAGGTTAATCATGAGAAACAATTGCCGATTGCCATTTCCAAGAGAAACAACTCAACACGAAGAGAAATCATAATCCAAAAATCAAAGAAATACCTCATCTATGTCAAGCCCTTGAAGATTGTGACCAATATACCTATCAAGGACAAATGATAAGTCGTGAACTCAACTTTTATTTTAACATTTTATATAAAAATAATGTTTAATGTGCGATAATTATATTTCAAGAAATGAAGAAAAAAATTATAATTGGAGTCATAGACTCGACTAAGTCAAATAAGATGATTTTATTTATTTCAATTATATAATATAAAAAAAGACAGCAACAATAAATGAATCAAAATAAAAAAAAACATGAAAACTTGTGACTTTTTTCCCAAAAGAAGACAAATGATATAACTCAATTCTCATTTTATTAAATATGAAATGGAAAAATTGAATTATATAAAAAAAAAAAGATCGGTCTGAGTGAACTTGAGTTAGCATGATAACCTTGTAATCTTAGTAATTAAGGTCAATCCAATCTGGGTTATCCCACCAAACCTATGACTTATGTTAGATAATGAGATTGAGATAACCATATATAAAGCAAATAATGAAAATCACAGAGTCTATTTTAAAAAGAAAAACAATGTTGAACTATATTAATTTTTCAAATTCATGACTTGAATTATTAGATTGGAAGCACTTTATCTAGAAACACCATGAAACTAATTCCAATCAAACATGTCTTGAAAGATCTGCAAAAAAATAAAATCAATTATACAATAGGATCCAAAACAAAAAAAAAATAGCAACAAAATAAATGAGGATTAAATTTGAAATACAAAATAACTTTTTCTTTGATTATTAAGTGAAATTGAAAAAACAATCAATTTAACAAAGGACAAAAAACAATCAAAAGAATAAGGGGCAAAATTGAAATAAAGATACAAATAAATTATTGATTTAGGGGTGAAATTGAAAACGAAAAATCAATTAAAAAAACCAAAAAAATATTAAAAGAATGAGAATTATATATATAATGGAAGTATGGAATTGAAAACAAATAGAACTTTTACAAAAAAAAAGTCAAGAGCATAAATTATGAATCAAAAGAATAAGCATTGAAATTGAAATACAAACAATAAAAATGATCAAACTGTAATTTTTAGGAGAGAGAAGAGAAAATAAAGGAAAAAATAAGAAAAATATAATGAAAACAAAACTATTCCATCACTGCTAATATGCGCCACGCTAACATAAGAAAATGTGGTTATGCTTTTAATGACATGGCAGAAGGGTTTTTTTTCCATTGAAAAACACAATCTACAATGTGTTTGCACCTTCAAAGTGTCGACACATCCACATATGCCTATATTTGTTTTTATTAAAATAATATTTAATCTATGGAAAAAAATAAGTTTTCCTTTCATAAACTGATAATAAAAAAAAATATGGTGAAAAGATCGAAAGATCCTTTTTTTTTTGTGGTTAAAAGTAAAGTTATCATTTTATTATATTTGAATAAATTAAAAAGATATAAATACTCTTCTTTATTATTTTCAATATTTTTAACTTGAAGAATAATTAAATTATTTTATTGTACTTGAAAAAAAAACACATATACCCTTTGTTAATATTTAAATAACTAACCAGTCTTATATATAAATAAATGCTCTCAATACCAAACCATTTGAGTTTTTAAATGTTATAATTACATTATTCTAATAAATAATACAAATAAATGTATGCATGCAGAATTTTCAAAGCCCAAATTAACTTTAGTTAACTACATGTCGTCTTCTCGTGAAAAATCTAGCCTATACATAGTGGGGATCTTGTAGATCAAAACTGTATGAAACAAAAAAAATAAAAATAAAATTCAATCCTTTTAAAAACATTTTTAAAATGCATTTCTAAACACTGCTAAGAAAATCTTAATTGGATATACTTGGAAACACTTTATGCTTGGATAAAAAAGTATATGAAAATACTCTTAGTTAGGGAAGAGAATTTCTTAGGTTTGTATATAAATGAAATGTATTAAGAAAGAAATCTTATTTTTTTTACTAGGAAATACACCAATATAGATATTTGTACAAAAAAAAATATATTGTTAGTATAATTATATGATTAAATCTCCATAGATATTCACATATCTATCTCATAAATAAGTAAAAAGGATTTCTGGAAATAATATATTAACACATAAATTATTCCCTATTCTAGAAAGATTGCTTATGTTATCCGCCTATAAAAATAGCATTGGCTCCCCCATTTCTATACTATACCTATTTAATTAATTATATTTTAGCATATAAATCAGTGTAAGAAAATGGAGAGAGCTTCCTTGAAATTTGTCCTCTTGTTCATCCTTTTAGTTTTTACTTCCAGTGAGTCTCTCCATTTCTCTTTCGTACTCCTCCTTTCATTTAAATTTGTGTTGAAAAATTATTTTTTTTAGATTATTTTCTTAAATATTCATTTTTGGTTGGATATGAGATTACATATTCTTGTATTTTTAGAAGTGTTTTATTTATTTATTTATTTATTTTCACGTTCTTTAGGGAAGAACAATGGCATATTTACTTCAATGTTGGCATTGATGCAGGTGTGCTAAGATCAGTGGAGGCAGCAAATTGTGTTCGTGATGTTGACTGTTATTTTCAATGTCGATCAAGATATGGCTTTTGTAATGATAAAACACATAAGTGTTCTTGCATACCAAGAGAGGAGAATTCTGTGGTATCCACTGCTGACTGTACTCGTGATGGAGGGTGCAACTGAGATATGGAATGTTGATGAAAGTGCTAGCTAATGTTGATGAGTTGATCTCAATAATGTTCTTTATGTGTATTTTATGAAATATAATGATCAATAATAATGCACTTTTATCAACTTAATTTGTCCAGAATATTAATAGAGTTCACCTCATTTTTATCTAATATCTTAAATTATTGTAAAAAAAAAGAAGATGTTTTTCAAAGTTATTTTTGACTCAACGTGACCTTGTTGACGAGGTACATAAAAAAACAACCCAAATTTATCTTAGTGAATCCGTTAAATCCATGATTATGGTTATGAATTCACTAGGTTGAGTTATTTTTTATATGATAAAAAATATAAAAAAAAATTAATTCATAATCAAATTATTATTAAATGATAAAATTCAATAAAAACTCCACATTAAATGATGATTTTAAAAAATAAAAAATAAAAAAATATTCATGTGCTTGTTACAAACAAGCCCAAATATATGGGCTTGAGGTCATCTAGACCTAAATAAGGAATTTTAAGGTTATATGGATTGTTAAGAAAAATGTTAATATGTGTTAATTGTTTCTTTAATTGTGCTATATATGACATGAATAAGGATTAAATTGGAGAAATGAAAAATCAATTATGGAAAAATTGGAACAATAATGGCCAAACATGACTAGGAACTTAAGAGAAATTAGAAATGTCATTAAATCATGTTGGTTTGGGTATTAAAATGATGTTGAAGAATGTTTAAGATTGATTGCAAATGATGTAACGTGGATTACTAATAAAATCACATATTGTTGTTACATGTAGGAATGATGAAAGATACATAAATTGGACTAAATTGTAATGGTTTTAATGTTTTAATGACTATGAAGAATGTTTGAGTTTGGTTTGGAATATGATTGCGTGGAATAAATTGGCTAATATTGGTTAAATATAGAAAATATTGAAATTATAGAAAGTGGTAAAATTAATATATATATTAAAAATAACTTTGGTTATGATACAGAATTGTTATCTAAATGCTTAAAAAATATATTAATTTGTTTCATTATTCATAAGAAGAGTTAAACCGTTTCCATTTGTTTTTAGCTGTTTGGTTAATATTTTTTATATATTTTTCTTATAAAAAAAATCATACGAACTCATATACTTTATTTTTATTTATTTTTATTATCATTAGATAAAATTAATAAAAACTAACCATAATATTTTTTTTATTAAAAAAAATGAAAGGCATCCATAAAATGCACGTCAAAACTTAAAAAATCAAACAAGGAAATATTCCTGAAAATAACCCTTAACAACACATTGAAACTTACATTTTATTTTTTATTCTATTATATAATTTAATCCTTCGAAAATGATGTGTAAATGTCAGTTTTTCAATTTGATCCTTGTATTTTTCTTAACCTTATAGATAATCCAATATTCAGTACAATATTCAAGTGACATCTATGATCTTCACACGAATATTGTTTTTCATATTATTCGAATTAGAGAGTGAAATTGTCGAATTTCTAGTTTATATATTTGTCAATTCAATTGACTATACATCAATTCAACTTTCAATTTGCTCTTACATTTAGTATTTTTTTCTTTTTTTCTTTTCGAGTACCTAAACATAGTTTGTCTATTTTTTTAAATAAGATAATATTTTAGAAAATCAAATAAAAATGACCAACCCAATAGTACAATTGATTGTCAAAATTTGTTTGAGAGGTGGAATTTTGCTAACAAATGTTGTTGAATAGAGTCATGATAATATTTTTTTTTGTGTGGTCTAGAGTTTTTTTGTGATTGTTTTTTAAAATAATTTTCGTTTGATAATATATCAAAATAATAATATTTGTTTTTTAAAAAAATTATTTATGATATCAAAATCATCTAAAATACTAAAAAAAACAACATTAATTTAAAGCCAAGAAAAAAAGAAGAAACAATTTATATTTTTTTCAAAATAATTTTAAAACAAATAAAACACTTAATTTGACACCAAATCTTTGATAACGTATTTATGCATACAAAAAATTAAACATAGTCTTCTTTGAAGAAAATATGAAGCCGACAGTGATATGATAGGCCTGTACTTTTTAAAAGGCCTGTTATCCGTTGGGCTTAAATGCTTTAAAAAGCCCATAGTCTAGATTAGGTTGGGCCTCAACGACGCTTTTTCTTATTGATATTGTTTTCACTGAGCTTTTTAATTTCGTCTCTTGCCTTGCATGCCATCGCTTCAAAGGTTTTTTTTTTTTTTTTTTACAATAATTTGTATATATCGACAAGGTATTTTTTTTTAGAGCTTAGTTAACTTGAGACACCCCTCTAAACTCGCGGTCCAAATTATATGATTGGAACAACTTGATAAAAAATAAAAAAATATTCATAAAGCTGTTTTATTTGTTAAAAATCAATTATATTAAGTTTTCAAACTCTTATGATTATTCTAAAAATCAACTATATTAAATTTTCACAGAGGCTATAAGGCTATATTAATTTTGAGTTTTTAATTTATTTATTCTATCCATGTATTATTAGTATAAATACATAGAGTTGTGTAAGGCCTTTTTAAAGTTAATATAATTGGTTTTTATTAGTATAAATATATATAAAAAAATAAAAATAACCATAAAGTCCATTAGACTCCTAGCATCTAATATTAAAATTCATATATTCTTATTATTAATCAATTATATATTGAATAATGAGATTGGAAAAAGAATTTTAAAAAAATTGGAATTAAAAAAATAAAAATAAAGAATCGGGCTTAAAATTGTCATAAATAATAATAATAATACTATGATTAAAAAGGTAGAGAAGAATAATAACTTTTACAAAATGTTTAAGAAATAAAATAGAAATCAAAACAATGAGGACCGAATTGAAAAGCATAATACAATCAGTTTGAATTAAAAGATAAAATTGAAAATCAATTAAAAAATATAAATACAAAGAAAAAGGACTGAATTGAAAAATAAAATATTTAGTAAATCGAGGTTTAAGCATGAAATTGAATACATATAAAAATTCTACAAAAAAGCTAAGATCTGAAAAGAAAAATTAAAAGAATAGAGATTAAAATTCAAAATATCAAGCTGCAAATTTTAGGTGAGGAAAGAGAAAATAAAGAGGGGAAAGTCCTCCCGCAATAAACCGAACCACCACTTAAGATACATGCCGCATGCGCTCAACCTCGTTTTGGTTTAGTTAAATACAAAAATATTGTTTTAGCTGACTTTCTAATTACAAAAAATAAAAAAACATTATGAAAAATAAATAAAAAAACTCTTTGACCTAGGCTTAATTATTATTTTTAAATGTTTTATTTTTTTATCTTACTATGTATTTCAATTATATATTATTTATTATATTTTATTAAAATACCAAATTTTTCTTAAGCTTAAATTATAATAATAATAATAATAATAATAATAATAATAATAATAATAAATCATTGTGAAAGTATAAAAATACTTTTTGATACAAAGGTTTAATTTAATTATTTATTATCTTTCAAAGGTATTATTAATGTTTTACTTTGTAATAAAAGAAAACACTTAAATTTATATCTGGTCAGTTTAGAAATGAGCAATCATGTGATTTTTATATAAATTATGACCATGCAAAATTTAATCTAATTTAAAAGCTTTATGTTTTTATTATAAATAACTTGATATTGATTTCATCATAGGATAAAAAAATATAGTAGTTTATTGACATTGTATTTTGACTATCAAAATTTTAAAAATGTTTTACACAACTCATTATAATTTCATGCAAGGATTGTGAAGGCTAATTATAGAGCTAAGTTCAAGGTTATGACACCACAACTTGGTAGATATGAGAGATAATTTTTTTATACATAAAACAAAATAAGAGAAAATATATGTGCAAAGAAATGTTGAATTTAAAAAATTTGCCAATGTTTTTTAAAATTCGCACCATTAATAAATATTCTAAATACATTTTTTATTAGATTTAAAGCACGAATTTCATCAAAAACTTTCCAGTCAATTAAAATATTTTTTATAAAATGTATAAAAAGATGGGAAAAAGTCTTTAAAATGTATGAAAACAAGAGAATTAAAATTTTAATTCCTCTTCTTTGTCAACTGGCTTATTTATCCTTTTTTTTTTTCTTATTATTTGATTCAGTTCTATTCCAAGGCAACATAAAATTGATAACGACTTTAATCATTTTTGTTCAAAAGAATATTATTATTATTTTTTTTTGTAGAAGGAGGTTTTTTTTTATCAATACTAATAATATCAGTAAGAAGAAAAGTATTAAATAGTGGAATAAAACACACTTTGTAAAGCAAAGTACAAGACAAAAATACGTGAAGAAATAAGAATGATGGAGTTTTTACCTGGATCACAAGTTGCCTGCACAAGAAAACTAAAATAATTTTATGTATTAGTGTTGGTATTTTACGGATAGAATGACATCGTCGGTGATAAATACCAAGAAAATTACAATTAAATTCAAAAATCTATGATAAGAACGATGGAGTTTTTACGTGGATCACAAGTTGCCTGCACAAGAAAACTAAAATAGTTTTACGTATTACCGTTGGTATTTTACGGATAGAATGGCATCGTCGATGATAAATACCAAGAAAAATACAATGAGATTCAAAAATCTATGATAAGAACGATGGAGTTTTTACGTGGATCACAAGTTGCCTGCACAAGAAAACCAAAATAGTTTTACATATTACCGTTGGTATATTACGGATAGAATGACATCGTCGGTGATAAATACCAAGAAAATTACAATGAAATTCAAAAATCTATGATAAGAACGATGGAGTTTTTACCTGGATCACAAGTTGCCTGCACAAGAAAACTAACATAATTTTACATATTACCGTTGGTATTTTACAGATAGAATGATATCGTCGGTTGTTAAAGAATCATCTCACCTAAAAGCTCAAGTTTGTAGGTGAGGTCCCAGAATATGATTATATTATTCTCTAACACACACCCTCAATTGAAAGCCCTTTGGGCTTAAAACTTGCACAGACTCACATCACCTTGTGCTTGATTTTTTTTATCAAATAGAATGGAGGTGGTGAGATTCGAACCCGTGACTGCTGTATCAACAAGGCTTTGATACCATGTTAAAGAACCATTTCACCTAAAAACTCAAACTCGTAGGTGAGATCCCAGAATATGATTATATTATTCTCTAACATCGGTAATAGTCGGTGATAAACACCATGATAATTACAGTAAAATTCAAAAATCTATGCTATACAATGAAATGTTATTCCTGACAAAATTACTGATAGATTGACAAGCAAATAATTACATTACAATATCAAAAGAAATTTCTACCAATAATAAAACGATGCATCAAATCTTTATGTGTGATATTTTGGAGACAAAGAAACAAGAGACAACCGCACAAAGAGGTTCTAGCAACACATCAATAATGGGGTTGAAATTTATACCAGGTGCCACTGAGTTGGTGATGTTTCGTCGAAGGGCTGCATATAGCCATTTGGCTCGACATCATAAAGTATAAGTAACTACCTAAGTAAGTGTCATGAAGTAGGTCTCAGGTTTTGTTTGCTTCCACTCGCAATATTCCAATTGAATCGACACAGAATTTCTATGTTGCTGTACAAGAAAAAAAAAAAGTCCTTTTATAAGTGGCCGCCACTCTTGAACGAAAAGAGTTTTTTTTTTGAAAAAAAAAAGTGGATGTTTGGTAATATATTTTAAAAGTGTTTTTTTTAAATATTTTTATTTTTTATTTTAAATTAAATATTTTTTGTTTTTTTTATTTTCATTTGATAATGTCAAAAATATTTTTTTAAAATATAAAAAATATCATTTTAATGCATTTCTGAATAAAAAATAATTTCACGCCACATTCCCAAAGAATAACATAGTTATTCTCAACTTCTTATGTTACTTTTCTAAATATTTATATTTATTTCATGTTAGATTAATTATTCTAGCACACAAAGGCTGAAACTATATAAACCCTTCAAAAGCACATATATTAGTAGATAAATTGATGTGCTTATTCCTGTAAATCTTATCAACATGAATAGCATTTAAAATATTACGTACAGCTAATTTTAAGAGAATGACCATATGGCTGCCAATAATTTGTATTTTTTTATTCTATAATTAGGAACATCCTCAATTAGATTAAAGGTATATTTGGAGTCTGGAATGTGATTGTTTTTTGTTAAGAAAAATATTAAAATAATATATGTTTATTGGGATTTTCCATTTATTGATAAATTCTGTTTTTACATTTTGGGAATTTATATATATGATTGTAACTAGATCACATATGATTGTAACTAGATCTTTGATGTGAAAACCAAGATTTCTTGAAGCTGTTTGTACACCATTATTTCAATTGAACAGTGACTTATTGTCTTGTTATATGATATGATTCAATTTAATATTGATGTGGTTGAGGAAGTTGAACTCCCACACGACGTCTAGTTCCCACTAAGCATGGCCCGCCCGATGTTGTGGAGTTATATATTTTTTTTCCCCTAGAAATGATGTCTAATGTTTTGCAAGTACGTTTCAAATAAATAAATAATTCAAGTTACAATCTTAACTAGGTTTAATAGTTTAATTTAAATTAAATGATAAAATTTTGACAATGATAATAAACAAATAGATAAATAAAAAAGTTTGAAAAAAAAACTTCAAAGCATGTAATTGGATAAAAAAGAGACAGAAAAACAATTTGAGATAGCATGATAGATATGTAATTTTGATAATAAAAGGAAGATAAACTAGGGTTAACCTATATAGCTCATAATCCAAGTTATGAGATCAGGATAATCTAATAGAAAAAAGAACAATAAATCTATTTTTTTAATAAAAAAACTAATGTCAAATGATAAAAAAAAAAGATATCAACTTGTATAAATTGTTTAAACTCTTGATTTAGGTTATTAGACCAAAAACCATCGTACATGAAAAATACCACAAAGTCTAATCCCCAGTAAATCAAATGCGAAGAATGAAATCAAGAAAAATATTGCACAAAAAAATCCAAAATAAAAAATAACTATTAAAAGAATCAATTACACCTGGATTAACCAGTAAAACATAACACCATAAAAGTTGATTGTAGATGATACTAAAAACCATTGCAACATTTATAGAAATATCAAGGAAAAAATAAATAAATAATAGAATTGAAAGATTAAATTGATAAAAAAAATAAAAATAATAAACAAAGATAATAAATAAAAAAAGAACCGGAGCTGGAATATCAACAACAAAGCAGACCAGCTCGTATTTTTCAAAGTAGAAGCAAAAAAAAAGAAAAAGAATTTACAATAAATCTCAACTATGTGACATTATTTATATGAGATGAATGTAATTGAGGCTTGATGGATTATAATTAAACTCGCTAGATCACTGTGCATCTATATTCTTCTTAGCAGGGAAAATCGTATTTCAAAACATAAAACACCTTCAACTTGCTTGTAGATTCTTCCTGAAAAACACCAAAAGGTGTCCAAATGATTGCCATGAGAACTCCCGTGAGCTTAGGAGTGCAAAGTTTGCTGTGACCAATATATAGAATCACTGTACAGTTGTTGTATAAGCACTGTAGCATCCCACCATTGAAGCTAGCTAGGGTTTCCACCAACTGCAGCAGTAGTATCATGGACCTAAACTGAGATCTAGATCGAAAAAAATACTATTTGACATTACAGAACGTTTTCATATAAGCACCATAGTATCCCACCACAGAAGCTAGCTAGGGTTTCCACCAGCTGTAGTAGTAGCATAATAGACCTAAACTGATAGGTAAAATAAAAAATGGGTAAAAAAAAAAGTTTGAGAGTACATTTCAAAAAATCCCACCAGAAGCTAGCTAGGCTCCACCAGCTGGAGGCTCAATCAAAGAGAAGAGAATACTTTTATATATATAAACACAATAATATCCCACCATACAAGCTAGGGCTTCCACCTGCAGCAGCAGTATCATCATGGACCTAAACTGAGGCCTAGATAGAAGAAGATTCATCGATCAATATTCACTTAGAAAGCACATTCCAGCCATGCAAGAGCACCTCACCTAGCTGACGGTCACCAGGAAATATTCTTTGGCATGTAAAGCTTCCAAAATGGGGCCATAGTTTTTCAGCATCGCACGTAGTAATCAAGCCGCCATGATCACCAGCTTGAAGAATTTGCTGAAGCTTTTTTTAAAGCCTAGTCTTTCTTCCTGGGGGTCCTTGTTGTATCATTTAATATGGAAAAGAAAGAAGATATTTGCTGCAGCAAGATCAATGGAATGCAAAGCTAGAGCCAGTTGGAGTCCACAGTCTTGTCGAGGAAGTACTTAGCAGGCAAAGTGTTTGCGCATGCAACTATGGAGGAGCTGCAGGGACAAATATTGCTATTAAAAGATTTTTAGTTTCCAGCTCAGCTCAGTCTATTTATGTATTTTGAAGAATCTTCATCAGGGAGGCAGAATGAAAACGATAAAAAGCTCAACTTGGTGTTTGTTTTTGTGTTTCAAAAATGATTTTGAAGAAGTTTGAATTTTATTTTTATTTTTTCTTTACTTTAAATTAATTGTTTTGTGATGTTTTTTGTATTGTTTTGATGTTCTAATGTCAAAGGCAAATTACCAGAAATTAAAAAATATATATTATTTTGATGCATTTCTAAATATAAAAAAACACTTTAAAAAATAACTACATCAATGATTCATGCAGCAAATTTATTAGTTTGTCTCTATCATATAAAAACATTTAGCTTGGTTAGAAAGGTAAATTAGACTCTTTTTTTTCCTGAGGATACAAATATCATTACCAAACTCATAAACGACATTGTAGTAAGCTAATATTTTATTGCATATAAAAATTACTAAATTGTCTTTAAAAGTTTTATTATTATTATCATTAAAGGATATTTTGGTTTTATAATTTATTTTAAAAAATGGATTGAATTAATTGCACCTGAAATCAATTTTTCTAAATCTTGTGTCCAAGGGTGATTAAATCATTTTATTTGGGTATTTTTTGTTATTATCGAATTGGGTTAAGGGTAATTCAATCTTTTTCAATTTTAACAAATTATTCTTTAAAAAAATGTCACTATATGCTACTCAAGTGGCATTATGTTGGCTAGAACTTCTATTTTCAAGCAACAAGTGGGTTGTTGTTATGTGGACAAGCACAAATTTATACTATAGAGTTGGAGCATCCTCTTCCACATGTGGTAACATGTGTGGTGGTTATAGTGATGATTTGATATTGGTCACCCTTTCCTTTGAATTTGTGTTGATAATTAAAAAAATAATAATCATGTTTATTCTCTTATTGTATGACATTTCAGGTTTGATCTTCATTTTTTTAATTTTTAATTTTAATGCTTAGTGCTTTTATAAAAGTTTAATTTTATTTTAATTTCACCCTTGGATCTATAATCTTCATTTTTTCAAGTTTTGTCTTCCCTTTTATTTTTATTTTTGGTTTGTTATTTAATTTGATTTTTTTGACTTGCCTTCTATTCAAAATTTGATGCTATTAAAGATTTGATCCGTAATGTTTTGATTTCTAATTTTGATTCTAAGTTTTTTTTTCAATTTCTCATTTGTTTCTAATTTCATCCTTGGATTTATAATTTTAATTTTTTATTTGTCAAATTTGGTCCTCGTTCTCATTATTTTTCCTTTTCCTTTTTGTTTTGGATTCTTTTATTAATTTAGTTTTAGTTTTAGTTTTTCCCTTTAATTCAAGTTTTAGATTGTCCTCTCATTTTTTTTTCTTAAATTACATATTCTCTTAATTGTTGTTTGTTATCCTTCTATGTAATTGATTTTTTTTTATTTTACCATTTCACATTTGATTTATTTTGAGATGGTTTTCATGACGTTTCCCATAGTTTTTAGACCTAACTTAGATTCAATTCAAGTCAAGTACATGTCAGTTGACCTTAGTGAATGCAATTCAACCAATTTTTTTTATAATAAGTTACAATAATATAATTTAATATATATATATATATATAAAATGGGAAAACAAACAGTGTGTTTTGACCTAAAGTTGGCCTCGTCAATTCTCCCTCAATTTCGTTTCAAACGACCCGACCTATGTCATCAGTCATGGGTCAATCTATTAGGTTGAGTTGAGTTTTAAAATACTAGTGTTTTTAGATAGGGTGCTTCTAGTTTAGTCATGAGCTAGGGTTAGAGGTTTGAAAAGATAAAATGAGTTGACATCATTTTTTTTCTTGATTACTTCTTTCTTAATTTTTCAATTTAAAATATGAACTACACTATTTTCTTTGATTTTTTTTTTAATTAAGTTATCCATATCTCATGCTTTATGCAAAAGATTTGGCTAGGTGACCAAGGTATTTTCTAGGGGGGGGGGGGGGGGGGGTTCATCCTTCAAAATTAAATTCTTTTTAAAATCATGCTTAATTGTTTTTCAAAATTAAATTCTTTTTAAAATCATGCGTAATTGTTTTTCATGTTTTGTATTATATTGGCTTATCTCATTCACATAACCTCGTTTGTGACTTTCGGTGACTTCACCTAGGTTTTTTGTTTTTTTTTGTTCACTTATTTTTTCTCGATATCATCCTTCCATGTTTGGATTCTTAGAGATTGATAATTTTTATTTTTTTAATGATTTAAAGTCATAATTTGTTTTCCTTTTATAAAATGCACTAACACTAACAAAGCATTACAAAGAAAAAAAGATTAATTTGACCTTTAACAAAGCACACATCACCTATCTAGCTTTATTTTATACTTGATAATCAACTATGAAACTTGAGTTACATATAAACCATATGATTTTTGGTTTTTAAGTGTTATGGGGTGACTTGATGTTGATAGGTGGTTTAAATAAGTTTTTATAGTCTTTTGAGCGTGTTTTTAGATGAACTTGGTTGGAAAATGATTTTTAAGCAAAAAAAAAAAAAACTCCTTTTGTTTTTCAATAATTGCAATGGTGATAAAAATCTCAATTGTAACCTAATTATGAGAATGTCATTAACAATCTTGTAAAAATCTATATTCTTAGATTGTTCTAAAATATTAGCCAAAAATACATCAATATGTTAATTGACTCCTCGTAAGATTATAGCTTAATTTAACGGTCAAATTAAGAGATATATTTGATATTGAAAACTAGATATTATTTTTAAAAAAAATACTATTTGACAAAAACAAAACAAAACATAAATATTCCGAGTGGAATTTGGATGGAAATTTCGAAATGGACCAAAATTTTAAGCAAGATAAAAATTATTCTAATTTTTTTAAAACTAAAGTGAGATATTAGTCATTCCTAATGGAATGGAATTGAATTGACAACCATGTTGTTTTCATCAAAAGAGAATATTATGAAATATAAGAGAAAAAAATGTGAATATAGAAGGACTAAGAAGTTTAAAAGAATATGCTCTTAATTTTATTTTAATATATTTAAATTACTCATCACGATTTATTTTTGGTCTTACTTAAAAAATATAACTATAACAATTATGTGCAATAAAATTCATAACTAAGGATTTTTTTAAATTGTCAAAATATAATTATTTTTCTAAGAAGTAATATAAAGGAATAGTAATCAATGAGAAAAAGACTCCTTAAGGCATCATTTAATTACTTTTTATAATAAGCCGACTAATTAAATATTCTCAACGAATTATAACGACTCAATTAAAAATAACTCTTACTTTTATATTATTCAATGTATAATTAATTTAATTGTTTTCCCACAGGCTCGCCTAGCCTTTTGTATTTTATAAGATTTTCATGTTTCTTAATTTCTTTCTATTATTTATATTTTGTTTTTAGAAAAAAAAATTAAATTTTCTTTGTGAATTTAAGGGATATTTTCATAAAACAAAATTCATACATAAGAGAAATTGTGAATATATAAGGACGAATAAGTTTAAAAGAATTTTTATTTTATTTCATTATATATTGTATTTCTCATCAAGACATGTAATTAAGTTTTATACTATAAATCCTAATAAAATATTTTGAAAATTTTAAAAATTCATTTAAAATTAACCCATACTTTTTTTAATTAATGAATAATTAATTATTATTATATCTTGCTTAGCCCTTTTCCTTTTTATAGGGTTTTCAAATTTCTTGGTCATTTTTATTATTTATGTTTTTTTGAAAAAAATGATTTTTTTTATTCAAGTGACATAATCATTAAAAAAAAATAATATGACATATAAAAGAAAATATGAATATATAAGGATGAATAATTTTAAAAGATTTTTTTTATCTTATTATATATTTAAATTTCTCATCATGATTGTTTTTTTGGTTTTTCTTAAAATATTGACTATAACAAAACTCACAACCTAATATATATATATATGTAATTGATAATTAAGGATATATTAAAATTGTTAGGGTGTGAGTAATCACGACATGAATGACTAATTAAATAGTTTCAAGAAATGATAAAATAATAAATTAAAAATAACTCATACTTTCATAATATTTAATGTAAAATTAACTTAATTCTTTTTTCCACAGGAGCGCTAGTGTTTTACTCTTTCTTTTCACTTTTATTAGATTTTTTTAATTTATCTTTCAATATTTATTTGATTTTAAAGATATTTTTTTATTTTATAGGTGAATTAAAACAAATATTGAACCTACTAGAGTTTATGTTCTGGATTATGAATTTGACAAGTCAATCTATGATGACTTAAATCAATCCAATGTATTAATATTTTGATATTTAGAAAAAATGTCATTAGATCTTTTTTATATTGAAAAAATTGTTCTAACACATAGTGTGGCTATTGATTTAATCATTTACTATAGAGGGATTTGAGTTTGTGACCCTTCATCAAGAAGGAAAAAGATAGCTTCTAGCTTAATTTTTTTAATTAATTTTATATTTTAATAATATTCTTTTTTATTAAAAAAATAGGATAAATTAAAAAATTTTTTATTGAAGTAAGCTTATTTTAATAACGGTCAAAGACGTGGTGGGCCTGAAAACAAGGTGATGAAGAGCTAAGATTGAAATAGAGGAGAAAATATTATCAATTTGAAAAATCCAAAGGACAACATTGAAAAATAAATAAATAATAATGGAGGTAATTGCAATTTTTTAAATTTATGGGCGGTGATTAAATGATCAAAATGCGAGGGGCCAAAACATTACCTATAATATAAACGGCATGGCAAAACACTGTGCACTGTATTGCCCATGCCATTATATTAATTCTTTTAATTTTTTGGACAATATTTATATTTTGTCCATATTTATATATTTAGATTTTATTTTACCTATAATATAAACTGCAGTGGGTAAAACATCGTGTACTTGTTTTGCTCACGCCATTATATATATATATATATATTTCTTGTTTTTTTGTATCAATTCTTTTAGTTTTTTTGGACAATATTTATATTTTGTCCATATTTATATATTTAGATTTTATTTTGTTCTCTATCATTTTATTTTTTGTCAAGATTTTATTTTTGTTACTTTGCGTTCTGAAATTTTAATTTATATTGGTTACACTGTATTTTATTTTTAAAAATTCCTTTATTGTTTTTCTTTTCCAAGATTTTGATTTGTTGCAGTTTTGTCATTCAATTGAAATTAATTATATTTTTTTTTATTTGACATTTATTCTTTTAATTTTTTATTTAGTATTGATTCTTTTCTTTTCTATTTTTTTTTATCTTTCTTGAACAATGTTTATTTTTTGTTCATATTCATTCATTTAAACTTTTGGTTTTTATTTTGAATTTTTATCATTTTATTTTTTATTGAGATTTTATTTTTATTCAATTCAATTCTGAAATTTTAATTAATGTTCGTGATTATTTTTAAATTAATATTGCTATTTTTTTTTCTTTTTTTGTTATCTATTATTTTTATCTAATTTTCATATTAAATGATTTTATGACTTTATTGTTTGCACAATAATAGTGATTGTTTTAGTGATTTTTTTTAATATTTTTTTGAAAAAATATTTTTTTAATTATTCAAGTCAATTTAATAATTTTAATATACAGATTCTTTCAAAATTTATATTTTATTTGTTGTGTTTAATTTAAATTGAATTATAGAATAAATTAATCTTAATACCATGTATTCAATAATTCAGATATCTAAATCTTCTTGTTTTTTCTTATAATGATAATTTTATACTGGTTATTTCATTGAAACCTATTAAAAAAAAATTATATCCATTTAAAATTCATATATTTTATATATAATTTGGACTTCATAAGATTTTTACACAGATTTATTATTTTGTCCAAATTTATATTATAATAAAAAATGACAAATAATTAATATTTTTTTGTGATAAAAATATAATTACAGACATGACGATACGCGGATGTTATAGCTAGTTAATTATAAAACTCGGTCATCATGGAAAACTGGAATGTCAAAAGTGCACATTCTAGTGCTTCCCGGTCGTTGGATCTATCTTGGAGTGCGAAAGATGATGGTTCTAGCTGTCCATTCGACGGCTCGGATTGAAGCATTTCTTGTAACAGAAAGGTCCAAATTTCAAGCTCGAACACTCTTCAGTCAAATCATGCCATAACAAGCAATAACTACAGGAAAAAGGGTTCTTGACACGTATATTTATACAGTATGACAGGACTGCCCTCAACCGTCAAATCAAGATGCACTGATCCTTGTACAAAAATAACGAGCCACTTCTTATTCCAAAAAACTAAAAAGTGTATTTTCCCGTGCTTCGATCACTTTCAAATGTCAAGGTCGTTTTGGTCTTTTCAGATTTCACGGTCATCAAAATTCTATTGGCGGTTAGAAATGCCACGTGACTTGAAGGGCATGACGGTGGGCTTATATCACGTGACATCAGCCTGCCATTAGGGTCCAGTGACAGATGACACGTACAAACTGTTTCTTTGCCACGGTTGCTAAATTGCAAATTAGGAGCAGCTTCCTAGTTTGGCTCCTCCTGCGCAGGCAAGGGACAGACGGGTAGCAGTATTATGGGGTTGTTTGTTTTGCTCAAATATATTACGTAAGAATATTTTTTATATTTTAAAAGTTTGATGAATATAAATAAATTTTATATTGGTTTCAAGGTTTTTTTATATATAAAATCTACAAATATATTGGTATAAAAATGTGTTTTAATTTTAGTACTTCCAAGGTTCCTTGAACCCAAAAAAAAAACACTGATGATATATATTATGTTTGTTTGTTTTATTTTAAATTATTTTTTTTATTTTTTAAAATTATTTTGATGCCCAAGATCATTTCTAAGAAATATTATTTTAAAGTATTTAAAAAAAAAACTATGCTAATGAAAAGTTCATAATGCTTCTATGATTGCAAGTGTTAAAGCATCAACGATGTGACGGTTTGAGAAGTAAGAAAAGGATTAGAGCTCTATTTAAATTTTTTTTCTATTTATTTTTTTCCAATGAAATTTGTGATCCCAAATTTGAAATGTATGGTTATTAATATAATAATTATTAAAAAATTATATGATAATTAATTATTAATATGCATGAATTGATGTAGAAACTCATGTTAAATTAAAAATAAAATAAAAATAGAAGCAGCTTTCTTGTTGGCAGCAGTTTCCAATAAGAGGAGGTGGTAATAATGAATAGTAATGTCTTGGTTTAGTAGTTAAGAAAGGATTCTCCTTTCCTATCACGTTCAAGCTTTGTTACGTTTGTATGTTATTCTCGTGTTAAAACAGTTTCCAGTATCGAGTAATGTTTATTGGGTTTACAGGATATTTAATAAGTTCGAAATTAGTTGTGATATGTGAGTCCGACTAACATCTTTGTTATAAAAATAATAAAATGAACAGTAATATACCGGGACCAAAGAGATACCAAAAGATCTCAAATGGCAGATTGGAATTAGCACGGTAAGAGTCCTCCACCTGTGAAAATGCTCTGCCAAGGATGCAATTGTGACAAGCAAGAGGGACAAGGAGAGGACACGGTGGGGGACCGTTTTGACATTGGCGAAGAGATGTTAATGTCAATGACATCAGATAATGCTAGGCGGTTTTTAATTAAAGTTATTTTTAAAAATATTTTTTATTTAAAAATATATTAATATAATATTTTTTTAAAAAAAGTAATTTTAAAATGCAACGTCAAAAAGATAAAAATAAAAAAAAAGAGTTTTGTGTGTATTATTTTGGGTATAAATTTACAAATTTTACTTTCATGATTGACTTTTTTATGTTTAAATACCTTTTAAACATGTTTAATACAAAGAACATATCAATAGATATTATAAAATATATTTAAAATATCAAAATTCAAAAGTCCAATAAAAAAGAGGGGTGAAAACTTAGAATAAATATTTATTTTAGTGCCTAAAAGTAAATCTTTACATCTATCATGATAGTACAATTAAAATGAACTCCCATACTTTATTATGCTTGTATCAAATGATTGATAATAATAATAATAATAATAATAATAATAATAATAATAATAATAATAATAATAATAATAATAATAATACTCTTAAACTTGAATTAATGAAGAAATACAGTTTTGTATAATATAATTATATTATTGATTATTGTATTTATTCAAAGTAATTTGTTTTCAATATAAAATTTAATAATGCACTGAACTCACTCCCTTTTAAATATTAAACCTACTCAGATAACACTTGGTAAGAATATATAGTTGAGATATACTTGCATAATTGTAATTATAGTAAAAAAAAAATTCACAACAAAAATTGAATTCCAACATCAGATTAATAGTGTACAAAAGTCATTCATGATTTTGATTTTCATTACATTTTTTTATTTTTTTATTCAATGTCTAAATTCTCTTCATATTTTAGATACACTCTTTTAGGCAAACTTCTCCTAGAAAAGAAAGAAAAAAGACAGCCATTGTCATTTAAAAAAATATGTCGGTAAAACCCCTTGAATATTTTATTTTATTTTAAAAAAAAATGTTCTTATACTTGGACAACTCGCCATTAAATGAGTTAATTATTGAATTGAAAAATTATTACCGCACGATCTTTATCACTTTATGGTGTAATCATTTTTTTTAACATAAAAAATATTAATTGTGTGAATTTTTTTATTATAATATAAATTTGATTAAATAATAAATATGTGCAAAATTCTTGTGAAGTGTAACTTTCTTATAAATATATAAATTTTAAATCAATATAAATTTATCTGTGTAGTAGGTTTTCATGAAATCAACAACATAAAATTATCGTCATCGTTAAGAAAACAAAAAGATTTGGATACTTGAATTATTGAATTCATTATATTAGAATTAGTTTATTTTATGATCTAATTTAAATTAAACACAATAAACAAAATATAAATTATAAAAATACTTTCAATAACCAAATAACAAAAATAAATAGTTTATTTACTATCTACAAAAACAAAACAAAAAACATCATTTAAAATCCATGCCTGCATTGCAATAATTATCATGACTATGACAATTAAAATTATTATCAATATTATTACTCAAACAATTAAATTAAATTGCACCAAAGAAACAAAAGATTTTTATAAAAAACAATAAAAAATAAAAATAATTAAAATTATCATTATATTGTGCAAATAATGAAATCATAAAATCATTTGATCCAAAGAACAAATAAAAATAATAGAAAACAAAAAAAAAGAATAAATGGAGAAATGTTAATTTTAAAATGATCACTAACATAAATTAAAATTTTATGACTAAACATAAGAAAATAAAACCATAATAAAAAATAATATGACAAAAAATAAAAACAAAAACTAAGAGTATAAATGTATAAATATAGGTAAAAAATAAATATTGTTCAGGAAGGACCGAAAAAACCAAATGAATTAATATCAAATAAAATATTCAAATAAAAGGGACAGAATAAAAAATAAAATATATAATTAAATTCAATAGAAGGACAAAATTGACACCAATAAAAACTTTGAGACCAAAACAAATAAAAATATTTTTTAAAAAACAATTGCAGTGTAATTATGCTAAAAAATTAAAAGAATAAGAACATAAATAAAAAATAATATATATAACCAATTTCAATTGGAGGATAAAATTAAAACAAAATAAAGTTTTGTTAGGCGTGTTTGTCACTCTCATGGTATTTTATCTGTTTATTGAGTTTACAGGATATTTAGTGAGTCTAGAAATTAGTTGTGATGCGTGAAAGTCGGCCAAACACACCCAACATTTCGGTTATAAAAAATAATAGGGACCCAAAGAGATACCAAAAGATCTCAAATGGCAGATTGGAATTAGCAGGGTAAGAGTCCTCCACCTGTGAAAATGCTCTGTCAAGGATGCAATTGTGACAAGCAAGAGGGACAAGGAGAGGACACGGTGGGGGACCGTTTTGACATTGGCGAAGAGATGTTAATGTCAATGACATCAAATAATGGTAGGCGGTTTTTAATTAAAGTTATTTTTAAAAATATTTTTTATTTAAAAATATATTAATATAATATTTTTAAAAAAATTAATTTTAAAATGCAAAGTCAAAAAGATAAAAAAAAATAAAGAGTTTTGTGTGTATTATTTTGGGTATAAATTTACAAATTTTACTTTCATGATTGACTTTTTTATGTTTAAATACCTTTTAAACATGTTTAATACAAAGAACATATCAATAGATATTATAAAATATATTTAAAATATCAAAATTCAAAAGTCCAATAACAAAGAGGGGTGAAAACTTAGAATAAATATTTATTTTAGTGCCTAAAAGTAAATCTTTACATCTATCATGATAGTACAATTAAAATGAACTCCCATACTTTATTATGCTTGTATCAAATGATTGATAATAATAACAATAATAATAACAATAATAATAATAATAATAATAATAATCTTAAACTTGAATTAATGAAGAAATACAGTTTTGTATAATATAATTATATTATTGATTATTGTATTTATTCAAAGTAATTTGTTTTCAATATAAAATTTAATAATGCACTGAACTCACTCCCTTTTAAATATTAAACTTACTCAAATAACACTTGGTAAGAATATATAGTTGAGATATACTTGCATAATTGTAATTATATTAGAAAATTAAATTCACAACTAAAATTGAATTCCAACATCAAATTAATAGTGTACAAAAGTCATTCATGATTTTGATTTTCCTTACATTTTTTATTTTTTTATTCAATGTCTAAATTCTCTTCATATTTTAGATACACTCTTTTAGGCAAACTTCTCCTAGAAAAAAAAAAAGACAGCCATTGTCATTTAAAAAAATATGTCGGTAAAACCCCTCGAATTTTTTATTTTTATTTTTAAATGTTTTTATACTTGGACAACTCGCCATTAAATGAGTTAATTATTGAATTGACAAATTATTACCGCACGATCTTTACCACTTTATGGTGTAATCAATTTTTAACATAAAAATATTAATTGTGTGAATTTTTTATTATAATATAAATATGGGTAAAATAATACATTTGTATAAAATTCTTGTGAAGTATAACTTTATTATAAATATATAAATTTTAAATCGATATAAATTTATCTGTTTAGTAGGTTTCCATGAAATCAACAACATAAAATTATCATTATCATTAAAAAAGCAAAAAGATTCAGATACTTGAATTATCGAATTCACTGTATTAGGATTAGTTCATTTTATAATCTAATTTAAATTAAACACAACAAACAAAATATAAATTATAAAAATAATTCCAATAACCAAATAACAAAAATAAACTGTTCATTTTCTATCTACAAAAAAAAAACATCATTTAAAATCCATGCTCACATTGCCATAATTATCATGACTATAAAAAAAGATTTTTATAATAGACAAAAAAATAAAAATTATGAAAATTATCATTATATTGTGCAAACAATGAAATCATAAAATCATCTCATCCAAAGAACAAATAAAAATAATAGAAAACAACAAAAAAGATAATGAATGGAGAAAGGGAGAAATATTAATTTTAAAATGATCACCAACATAAATTAAAATTTTAGGACTAAACATAAGAAAATAAAACCCTAATAAAAAATAATATGACAAAAAATAAAAATAAAAACTAAAAGTATAAATGTATAAATATGGGTAAAAAATAAATATTGTTTAGGAAGGACCAAAAAAACCAAATGAATTAATATCAAATAAAATATTCAAAGAAAAGGGACAAAATAAAAAATAAAAAATAAAATTAAATTCAATAGAAGGACAAAATTGACACCAATAAAAACTTTGG
This sequence comes from Salix exigua, assembly GCA_032356905.1. Taxonomy (NCBI): domain Eukaryota; kingdom Viridiplantae; phylum Streptophyta; class Magnoliopsida; order Malpighiales; family Salicaceae; genus Salix; species Salix exigua. The sequence goes on from CM063605.1 coordinate 3,293,067, forward strand.
GATCAAAACAAATAAAAATATTTTTTAAAAACAATTGCAGTGTAATTTTGCTAAAAAATTAAAAGAATAAGAACATAAATAAAAAATAATATATATAACCAATTTCAATTGGAGGATAAAATTAAAACAAATTAAAACTTGCAGACCAAAAAAATTAAAAGAACAAAAATAAAGAAAAATAAAGATTGAAGTGAAAACCAATATATATAATCAATTTCAATTGAAGGGAATAATTGAAAAAAAATCAATTTTTCATTAAAGAAATCAGGGATAAAACCAAAATCAAAAGAATATGAACTGAAATAAAACAAACACGAATCTCAACTTAATCTAATAGTCAGATTATAACGTACATGTTATAATATAAAACTAGTTAGTTTGTGATTTTTAATCAAAAATAATTTTTCTTATTTTATTCTTACCTGAATCATATCAATTATTTTACACCTTCTCCTGGGGTCATTTCCTTATCTCAAATATATTTATTTTGTATTGTTTTTACCATTTAAATTATATATAATTTCTTATAACTATTTCCCCATCTTCAGTACATATTTATTTCAATATTCTCATTGGATATCAATATAATTTATCATTAAGTTTTATTTTATTTTCTTAACAGGGGTTTTATGACTAATTTAATCTTTGAACATTTGTTTTTTATGTTGATTATGCTTGTCAATTATGTCATTATCGTGCCACATGTCCGATCACCATAAATTCTACATCATTGTTTTGTTGCTTGAGACTAGGTATAAAACCTCATTTTCTTTGGCCTCCATTTCTTTTTTTCTTCTTCCCAATTGCATGATCATTCATTTTCTTTATAGGATCCCCCAAATCTCGATTGATATAGAAAAACTGATTTGTTTTTAATCATGATTACGAAGATATAAGATAAATATATCATTGTGACAATTTTAAATATTTTTTTATTTTTTTAAACTGCATGTGTCTAAACTTGTAGTTATAGATCTTAAATCAGTATTAAAAGCTAGGTATTCATGTAATATTGACGAGCCCATGCAAGCTATTAGCTATGGTGTATGTTTAACAGTATATTTAAGGTTGTTTTCTAAAGTAATTATTTGTTTAAAAATATATTAAAATAATATATTTTTTTTTTATTTTTGAAAAATTATCTTTGGTATCAACCCATGAAAATAATATAAAAATAAAAATAATAATTTAAAGTAAAATATAAAAATGAAACATTTTCCAAAATATTTTTGAAATATAGTGTCTAACACCGCCGTAAACTTTAAAAGTGTTTATAGTCATCCTAGACTTTTTGAAAATTTTATATATACCTATATTTTCTAAAGTCTAAAAAATCTTATATATCCTTATTTTATAATCACGTCTCTCCATGGAAACAACTCTTTTTGGAATAATTAAGCAAAAAATGATTAAAAATTCACTTCTCTCTCTCTCTCTCTCTATATATATATATATATATAAATAAATAATATAATTTTCATTTTTGTCTTGTCTCATGAAGAATCCCATTTGACTACACATCTTTTTTCATTTGATTAGAGAGTTTGATACTTGTACAACTACTCACTAAGCCAAATCTCACTTCTTAATTAACGGATCTTACTTGATTCATGAGGGACATTTTGGATCCTAAGTCATGGATCTTATTTCCTTTGACTTAAATATAATATATCCATATTTTTAATCCTTTAATCTCAACCCGCCAACCCAAAATCCATACTCAAGGTCGGATATCCCCTCCATCAATAATTTGTCAACCTAAAAGATTCCACCTAAGAAAAACTTAAAATGGAGATTAGGATCGAGAGATAAAGTTTCGAGTCTTTCATGTGAGAGAATAAAGATCTGAAATTTATGATTTTTTTGGTCAAATCTCCAAAGAAAAATTAATAAAATTTAGGGCTTGCATTCTTTTCTTTTTTTTTATAACCCAGGTGTTCAGGTCAGCTTACGCGTACCACAACTAATCCCCGAATCTACTGAATATCCTGCAAGTCCAATTAGCATGTATGACACAGCAGAGGTGGCAGACGTGCCTGACAAGACTTGAATCTGGGGTGAGAGGAAGGGAGAAGCCCTTCTTGACCACCAAACCAAGACCCTGTTGGCTAGGGCTTGCATTATTAGACGGAAAAGTGAGATAGTTTAGAATTTATAGTCTTATATTACATTAAAATTAAAATTATAATAAATAAGTAGCGGTGGATTCATAGAAACTTGGAGTTGATGTGTGTTTTTTCATAGCTAATTGTTAAGAAGCTGTACGGGCTTAATCTCTAGATATGATATTCCATGCAAAAAGAAATTTCTTTATCATAAAATAAAATACCCTTTAATAATTAAGTTAGTAAATTATAAAAGAAAAAAAAATGTACAAGAGAATAATGAGTAGGAAAATGTATGTATATGTGATTTTGAGTGTTCTTGTCATAACTCGTTGGATGTGCTGCAAAAAGCAATCCGTTTTTTATATAATAATCCAAAAAAAAATTATAGTTTTTAATCATGTTATTTTACTTTAAAAATTAACGGGGGCTTGAAATTAAAAAAAAAATATTATTTTAATATATTTTACAATAAAGTATCCTCAAAATCTGAAAAATCAACTGCCTGCTCATTGGTTATTCATCACAAACAAAATAAAAATTGACATGAGTTTCAATGTATACTACATTAGAGGTCTAATCGCCAATTCTGAGCACACCCTCTCTATGACTCCAAATCTTGAATTTATTTTTAAAATTAATTTGTATTTAGAAATATATTAAAATAATATTTTTTTTTGTTTTTTTTTAATTTATTTTTGATATAAAATACTCTAAAAACACTCAAAAAAAATTAATTTCAAGTAAAAATAAAAATAAAAACTTTTTTTACAGTAGCATTAAACACTCTTTTAGCGGCTCCGTTGAGCACAAAATAATAATAAAAAAAAAATGTTAGGAGGGTGTAGATGTTTAAAAACTCTTGGCAGAAGAAAATCCTGCCCATCCAATGACCTAGTGCGCTTCGAATTTAATAATTAAATTTGGAAAGAAAATAAAGATGAAAGGTCGTAAGTATTATATTAATACAAGACAGCAAATGATGGGTTCCAACTATGTCTTCCTGCCCTAGATCTTCTTCTCTCCACCATAGATGCTCTCCATTGAGGTGAATCCAAGCTCCCTGGATTCTCATATCCAACATTATCAAAACCTGAGATCTTATTTTTTCCATTCTAAACTTAATGATTCATCCTGTTCCTCTTGTCTCTTGGTCTCTAGACAGCTGCATGCTGCGTTTCAATTTTTTTTTATAAAAAAAATGAATATCATTTATATTTATTTTTATTTTAAGTTAAAATATTGATATTATTAGATATTTTTCATGCAATATCAAGTTATCAACCATAAAATCATCACACAACCCCAGTGTCCACATGTTGACATCAACTTGCATGAGAAAAAAAAATGATAACATTAGGGCAGCACATGAAGCTAGACTGGCCCTATGTAAATGGCTTACAGCGTTACAATGATGAAAAGCATAGGAGCTTCATTTTGTTATCTTTATTCATTTTTTAATTTCCATGGTTAATTGCAAGGAATTAATTACTCGTGTGATGGAATAAAACGCCGCGTATTACTATATACCAGAGAAAATCAATGACAAACATATAAATATAATATAAAGGAATATAATCTAATCTCTTCAACCCAATTCCCTTCTTCTCATTTATGGTTTCTTGGTCCAGCCGTCCTCGTGCAGAGAAACAAATCAAGCTACTAGTTAATAGGAGCCAAGATCCAAGTAATTAGTAAGTTGGGGAATGATGATGAGATGTCTATTTTCCTGGTCTCTACAGATTTTATTATTATTATTATTATTATTATTATTATTATAGGGAATTGGTGTTCCTGTACTCTTTTTTTTTTCAAAGTATGGTAAATAATTTTAAGAGATTAATGGTTTCTCTTTGTATTTTACAATCAGATTGAAAGTTCAAGCGGTTTTTCACGTACTAAGATGGTGTGTCAGTTTGATAATGTTGTGGTGGTTATTTTTAAAAATATTTTATTTATTTATGTATGTATTAAAATAATATATTGTTTTTTGATAAATGATTTTAAAAAACTAAAATTTTTTAATTTAAAATAAATAAATAAATAATTTATTTAAAAAAATAATAATTTTGAAACACGGTATCAAATAAAGTCTATATCTACCACCTCGAACAAGGTTTATGGATTTTATGATATTAGAGTGTGGTTTCATATTTGGGTTGTAATGATAAAAGATCTTATTTCATATTTCCTACATTAAACCTATTCCTCTTATTTTTTTTTAGTATATAAATAGAGCACGTCATTTTAAAATAAAATAGTGTTAAAAAAAGTGACTCATATATAATGTTTGTGAAATTAAACATGATTTAGTTTGTCAAAATCAAATAATATGAATATTATATATCATAGTTGATTAGAAAATCTAATAAATAAATATCATGTGACAGGTGAGTGATTTGTTATAGCTAAATTGATTCTTTGATTTTAATTAATGGATTCAATTGATGTGTGTGTATCTTGAATTAAATTATTTTAAAGGGATATAAAATTGATCAAAAAATCTAAAATTAGTGGGGAAAATATTGTAGTTGTAGACTCATATTATTAGTTGGAACATTGCAATGAAGCATTTGCTCCTCCCTATTAGTCATTTACAAATAATTTGTCAATGGAAATGTGTTTTTTTTCTCATTTCAAAATCATATTAACACATTAGATAAAGGATAATTTGATATTTATCTAAATATTAATAAACATATGGGCGAACATGTACAACACTAAAAGGTGTATGACAAGAGTGAACTCTTTTTGGGTAGCACTAGCATTGCATCCTAGCATCCAAAAATATTTTTCATGTCATTAAAAGTTTTGTTGAGTTCATTTGTAGTGGTGTTATGCATGTCTTTGTTGATGGTTTGATTTGTTATTAGCGAGCTTTTCTTTCCTCTTTCTTTCTTTCTTTCTTTCTTTATTCTCTTCTCCCTCAAAAATCACATCTTGACCTTCTTTGATAATGATATATTAGCTTCAATATTTATTGATTTGATTTTTGATTTTATCCCTTTTGTATAAGTTTTATTTGTTTCCAATTTATTAAATATTATTTTCTCTCATTTGGTCCGTATTATAAAATATACTTCATGGTTTTTTAAGTTTGGATGCTTTAGATCTAACGAACCAAGTTATTGATTTTGAAATTTAACACGACTTGTTTTTCAAAAGCTTAGCAATCCTTTTGATTTTTTTATCAAATCATAATAACATCTTGATTTAAATCTTAAATTTGATGGAATATTCTGAATTAATTTGGCTCTAATTACCATGATTATAGGTTTTTCATATTAACCATTATCAATTTAAACTTTTTTCTATGTCCTTCCTTCACCTCATTCAACACTTACACATCACAAAAAAAAAAAGTTTAGCCTCGTGGTCAAGTACAACAATTAAGGGTTATTGTAGCCCACAATTAAATTAATATGAGTTTGACAATATTTACCCCACTAAAAAAAAAACTTTCAACTTAGCATCGGGGCAAAATAGTATTTTTACCTTGATATAATTGTCTTTTGCAAATTATATAAGGTTAGATGGTTCATCTGGCTTATTTTACGTGTTAAAAATACAAATTCATGACCATACTTATTTTTATATTTAAATTACAAATCGGTAAGATGCCTTGAATATCAGAATTTTTTATTAGCGTCATTTTTTATTTACGTATAAAAACAATTTGAGCCGCTAACAGCGAATCACATGCCACAAATCTAGTTAGATCCTAAAAGTGCATTCAGCTTCCAAGAGAGCTGCTCTCCAAGTAGTGGCTTGTCAACGATCACTCACGAGAGGATGCCAGATGGCAAGATAAATAAAAAAGTCCAGGATCAGACGGCTGTTGACTTAGAGAAAATAAATGTTTGCATTCCCCCAACAATCGATTAGGTAATGTCCTAGTGGTGGTTTCTTAAAGAGTTTTTAATTTGAAATACATTTAATAATATTTAATTTTTTAAATATTATTATATTGAAATAATTAAAAAATTCATGCTAGAAAATAATATAAATTATATTATATAAAAAAATTGAAAATTTGAAATAATATTAATTAAAAGCTATTTATATCTCATGTTCGATGGCCTACGACTCTGAAGAAATCCGAGAAGAGCCTTGAGAAAGAACACTAAATCCTTTCCTTAACCTTCACGCCTTCATTTATGCAGCATTCATCTCCCTGTCGCTGCTAATATTATAAACTCTCTCCCTCATCCCTGTAATTTTCTCTGTCCACCTCTCACTTCTCATAAAAAACCTCTGTTTCCTGTGTACCTGAAACCCACAGTCTAACTAGCACTCCACCTCTGATGGATTCTCTTCTCATTCACTCTTTATCTCATTAAACCTCACTGAAAAACCCTTTTCATCTCTTTAAATTCCCATTTCGTGAGAGAGTTGAAAACAGAGCGAAAACAGAGCCATTCTCTCTCTCTTTCTCGTTTTTTTCTTGGGATTTCCAGCATGGCTTCTTCCTGTAAAGAGCAAGAACGGCTAGGGTTTAAGCAAGCACAGTGTGTTACGGTTCATGGACCTATTATTGTAGGCGCAGGGCCATCTGGTTTAGCTGCTGCTGCTTGCCTTTCTCAACGAGGAGTCCCTTCTCTGATTCTTGAAAAAAGTGACTGTATAGCTTCTCTTTGGCAGCAAAGAACCTATGATCGCTTAAAACTTCATCTTCCTAAACAGTTCTGTGAGCTCCCACTTCTTGGTTTCCCTGCTAATTTCCCCAAGTACCCCACTAAAAGTCAATTCATTTCTTACATGGAGTCTTATGCTTCTCATTTCAATATCCAGCCTAGATTCAACCAGGCTGTAAAAAAGGCAGAATACGACCGCGTTGAAGGGATTTGGAGGGTGCAAACTGAACACCTCGAGTTCCATTCTGGATGGCTTATTGTTGCTACTGGTGAGAATGCTGAGCCTGTAAGACCTGAAATAGTTGGTTTTGACAAGTTTAATGGCACTGTTCTTCATACAAGTGAGTACAATTCTGGTTCTAAGTTCAGGAACCAAAGGGTCTTGGTTATTGGGTGTGGCAATTCAGGGATGGAAGTTAGCTTAGACCTCTGCAGACACAATGCGATCCCCCATATGGTTGTAAGAAACACAGTAAGGAGTCTAATTCTATCTTCAATTTAAGTTTCCGGAGAAATCGATGTTTTTTTAGATTAAGATTCTGGTTTTTTTTTTAAATTGTTTTCACCATCTGGTATGTTTAGTTTTTGATTATCTGTTTCTTATTTTGCTGATGCAGGTGCATGTTCTACCTAGAGAGATGCTTGGCATGTCAACATTCGGAATAGCCATGGCACTTCTCAAGTGGTTTCCTTTAAGATTAGTGGACAAGGTGCTACTTCTAGTAGCCACTCTCACCCTGGGCAACACAGACCAATTAGGCCTGAAACGACCAAAAACAGGCCCGATTGAACTAAAGAATGTCACCGGAAAGACACCGGTGCTGGATGGCGGCGCGTTATCACAGATCAAGTCTGGCAAAATCAAGGTAAATCAAGCACGTCCGAACAAACCCTTCATTTTTTATCCACCCTTTTTGCATGTATGCTTCTGCTTTCTGCAATACCTTCTGCTAATCCTTCTAGGGTTTCATCAGGTGATGGAAGGTGTGAAGGAGATAACAAAAAATGGAGTCAAATTTATGGATGGACAAGAAAAGGAGTTCGAGTCTATAATCTTAGCAACTGGATACAAAAGCAATGTGCCTACTTGGCTCAAGGTAAGAATCATATCCATGAAGTTTTAGTTTTAGTTCTATCTTATTAGGAATCATCCATCCTTTTCTGCCCTGGACCCATGCACAGAGGGCAGACACCTACAAATCTCTTATTTTCTCCATGCAGAAAAGAATAAATTAGTCAGGGACTGCTTGAAGTTATTATACCTTTCTGAACACACCAAAAATAATAATAAAAAATCACAATTTTCTTTGTGGGGTTTCAAGTTATGTTGCTATCATGTCATAATTTTATTCGTTCTGCTAAATACACCTAAAACAATTGTCCTTTCTATCAAAATCTGGCTCGTCTGATCGATTTTCATACTTCGGCTAATGCAGGGATGTGATTTTTTCACGAAAGATGGCATGCCCAGAACCCCTTTTCCGGAGGGCTGGAAAGGAGAGAATAGACTCTACACGGTTGGTTTCACAAGACGAGGCTTGTTAGGAACAGCCTCGGATGCAGTGAAAATTGCTCATGACATAGCTGATGAATGGAAGGCGCCCAAGGAAATGATTAGATCTTGTAATTCCCATGTTATCATATACTTGAATCATGATGAGGCCAAGTAGGATGAGAAAATTTGTGGTAAATTTTCACAGATTAAGTTTCCATATTTTTTTCCTTTCCCTTTCCCTTTTCTTTTTTCATTTCTTTCTTGTAAATGCACCAATTTTGTATGGGAGGTTCATCTCCACTTCTCTTGTATCTTCCTCAACTTTGTACAAAATAATGTCCAGAGTAGAATTTATCTTCAATTTCCAAAATTTAACATGTTTTCCCCTTCTTTTTTCGCTATATATCCTATGATATTATATCTTATTCTTCATCATATTTATCTAGTGAATAATATAAATCATATTCTGGAGCTTTATCTACAAGTTTTTAAGTTTTTAGGTGAGATAGTTTTTAGAGCCTTGTCATGAGTTCAAATCTCACCATCCTCATTTTATTTGATAAAAATCAAGCACTAGGAAATATGAGTTTGTATAAATTTTAAACCCAAAAAACTTTCACTTGAGGGGAATGTTAAAAAATAATATTTTGGGGTCTCACCTACATGTTCAAATTTTTAAGTGAGATGATTTCTTAACATACACCGGGCCTTTGTCCCGAGATGGTTTTCTTGCCGGTGAGAGAGAGAGACTAGTGACAGTGAGAGAGAGCACCCTCAAGCTGCTGCTTCAAAATTGAGACTCAAATCTCTTTTTCAGTGGATATATAATTTAAAAAACTGTGATGCATTCTTTACCAAACACCGAATTACCTGTGTTTTCTCCGAATAAGCATAACCTCAAGTACCAAAAATGGCACTTAACTTAACTGCAATACGTAATTCAAAGTGTTCTTTAATTCTTTGGCTAAATCTATTTTAATCTTTTCTCTCTCTTTTAGCTACACGAGAGCTCTTACAGCCAGCGAGTTTCTTAAGAAAACTACGGCCTGTAGCTACCTCCTTGCTCACAGTGCCAGCAGCTTTCCATAAAAGCAGCATCAATTGAGGTCCTCCAAACGAGATTTCTAACCGCAGAAGCCAGAAAATTTAGCAGAAACGAGCAATCAATTCTTAAAATCTTGTGTTTTCGCCCTTCATTCGTTAATGTGTTAAATGCATCCCTGCCCGAGAAGCATGCAAGACTCTTTTTACGTCCTTTTTTTTTTTTGAAATCATAAAAATGATTATCCAAAAAAACAAGAGATTCGCTCTCGTAAAGGGTTATTCTGGAAAGATCACCTGTTACATATATATGACCATGAATCCATTACACGGAGATTTTTGTGAATCATTCTTGTTGCTCTCGAAACTCAATATTGTCGCATTATTTTTTGTTAGTGTTGTTGATGCAACAAAGTGTTAGAGACCGAACTTGAAAGCACAAAATACCTAATTTCTTTGCAAATTCCATCCCCCGCATGCATAGAGTTGTAAAACTGTACGAGAAATAGAAGATTTGTGTTTCTGGATCTCACCTAGAAATAAATTTAAACATTTAGGTGATATGGTTTTTTAATATAATATAACAGTATTGTTGGCCTAATCGTTACGAGTTCGAATATCACTACTCCTATTTTATTTGATAAAAATCAAGTACAGCGTAGTGTGAGATTATACAAGTTTCAAACTCAAATAATTTTCACTCGAGGGATGTGTTAAAGAAAAACATAAATCATATTATCGAATCTTACCTAATTAATCAACATATTCTCACCGAGAGTTTCTTTATTATGAACATATTTTTGGAAAAGTGTCACACACTCCTATAAGTTTTTTTTATTTTTTATTTTTTATTTTTTAGGTTCCTTGGCAACTTCTTCCATAAGTGCAAGCTTTGAACCATGCATTGAACAATCTTTGTCTTTTTTATACTAAAATTAGCTTCGTTTCAGCACCAGATCATACACAAACCTTTCAGGCGTCAACTTTTGGTCCCTTGCCCCCCCAGGACTCACTTGTCATCAAATCTCTTGACTTTGTTTAGAAACTTTCCTGCATCCACCCGTAAAAAGATTTCTATGATGTGGGGTTTTTACTTTAAGAACCTTGATTTAATATCTTTACAGCTTAACCTGTTACCCAATTCTCAACTCACTCCGTTTTTCTTTAATCATTTGGGTGCACCATCATATATTTATATAAATCTGTTTGTTGACGAACATTATGGTAGAAAATTTTTTGTTTATAATTCCTAAAAAAAAAATTGTTGATTCTGTCGCCATCAAGGTTGTCAATTCTGTTTCTGTTGGTTTTTTATTTTTTCAATTGAAACAGAATGTTTCGGTTTCAAAATGTTTCGGCGTTTTGTTTCGAAGTTGTATTGTTTGTGTTTGTGTGTAATTAAGTATATTAATTAAAAAAATAGTTCAAATCCAAAAATAAAATTATTTAGAATTGTGCAATTTAATCTAAAAAAGACACAATAAATAATTTTTCTAAACAAATTTTTGAACATGTATAATATTATGAGAATGTCATCATTAATCTCACAAGTTCATTACATTCTCTGATTGCTTTGAAATTTTTAACATAAGATATATAAATATGTCAAGAGACTCGTAAAATTTAATCTCAATCTAATGGTCAGATTAAGAGATATGATTGATATTGTAAAATTATTTATTATTTAAAAAAATATTATTTGGTCGACAAAAGATGAGCAAAATAAAACCGGAAAATTCCGACCAAAATTTGAACGAAATTTCCAAAGCAAACCAAAATTTTAAGCAATATAAGAATTATATCGTTTTATCTTATTTTTTAACTAGAATAATATTTTGGCCGAAACAAAACAAGATCACCAACATCAGTCAGCACTTCTAGGTGTCAAATGATAAAGAAATTTCCCACATATTCTTTATCGATAATTTGAGAATAAACAAAACCTGACAGTTTTCTCTTTCCTCCCTTTCTTCATCTTCTTCAATTCAAACTCTAGCCCATATTTCTTCAAATATTTGCCAGTCCCTCTAAAATCCAGCCACCCAACTTGCCAGCATCGACGTAACCTCCCTCCATTGGTTCCATTTATTGTCAAGCTTCACTCCACCATGTAACAATTACTAAACACCCTCATTTTTGTTGTAACATTCATGCATGTTCAAAGTTAATTTATTCAAGATTTGTTTGTTGAATTTGTAGTTTGTGATAAGGAACCATCTCATCTAAAAATTTAAACTTATTAGTGAAGCCCTATATATAATTTATATTATTCTCTAACACACTTTTTTAAGTGAAAGGTCTTTGGGTTTGAAACTTGCACAGACCCACATCACCTTATGCTTGGTTTTTATCAAATAAAATGAGGATGGTGAGATTCGAACTCGTGATCGCTAGGTCAGCAAGACTATGATATAATGTTAAGGAATCATATCACCTAAAAACTTAAGTTTGTTAGTGAGACCCCATAATATGATTTATATTATTCTCTAATAGTTTGCATTTATATTAATTGTTTTATAATAATAATAATAATAATAATTTTGTTATATTAATGTCTGAATTGTATTTTAGGGTTTTGTAATTGATATGTCTAGACTAGAATTTTGTTTTCATTTAATTTAAGAAATTTTTGCTTTTATGGTTTCATGCTCGAAGAAGTTAAATGGAATGTGAAATGAGTTTTTTCTTAGCTTGTAGTAAAATCACCAGGTGTCTGTTTTTCATTTGTTAAGAGTACCTTGAAAAAAAAAACTTTAAACTTTCTCGTTACTTTGACTATACAATGTTCTTGTCGCCTCACGTGTTTACATATTTAATAAATATATGAAAAAATGTGTACTTGTAAAAAGGTATTGCATCTCTCCCACTTTGACAAATGATTTATACTTGAAAATTTATTCCTACAATTGTGTAATGAAATGGTAAGATGATGGTAGAAAAGCTTAATTCATATAATATGTGCGACGTTGGTGCTAACCGAATTTTTTTATCTAATTTAATTATTATTTGGGAGTGTAGTTGAGGTTGTTTTATTTGTTAAAAAATATTTTTAATATTAACACATAAAAATAATCTAAAAACACAAAAAAAAACTTAATTTAGTATAAAAAGTAAAAGTAATTTTTTTTTTCAGAAACACATTTGAAATGCAATGTCAAACACTCTCTTAACTTTGATGGTGTTGGTTTAAAAAGCTATGTGTTTGAGCTATATTTATTATAGCTTGCTCGAACCAAAATAATGATAATCTATGTCATATGTCTGTGTGTATCCCTTATCCGAATAAAAAAGTCATTTTGCTATAATATATGGCGGGCTTTGGTCCATTGTTTTGAATAGATTTTACTTGCAATAAACTTTTATGGTTACATTTTTATGTGTTGTTTTGATAAGTTTATATCTTTTTTTATTTATTATCACACCAACACACACACATTTATAAACTAATTCAAGAATATTTATAATCATGCCAATAAAAAAACAAAAAAAACATTAAAAATATATTAGAAACTTATCGTGTAATATTGCCACGTTAAAAATATTGAGAAATTCAAGGAAGAAATATTTATTACACATACCAATTACATACTCTATAAATATTAAAACCCTGAAAAATAATTCCATCTAAAGAATATAAAATTATTCCCATGATGACTTCCTATTCGCAAAATAAGAAAAAATAAATTAAATACCTCTGAAATAAGCAAATCGATCTCCCCATCAGAAAGCAAGCTCTCCAAAAATACAAACTTTTCAAAACCCTAAATATCTTTCTTCATAGTTGCCGCAAGCTTTTGAAGTTGGAAGTGCTTTTTTTTTTTTACAAGTCAAAATCTCGTCCTCGGTTGCCTAAACAATGAAACGGGAAAGCCTTCATTCCTTTTAATCAAAATGGACTGAATACTGAGAACTTGATCCTACGCAGCAAACCCCATTACCATTTCCGGCATCCTACCAAAAACAAAGATCCGTCTCATTATAAGACTAAAAGGATATTTAACACAACGTTTCAAAAAAGGTTTTGAAAAAAAAAGTATTTTAGATTAATTAAATTTTTTTTGTGTATTTTAGATCATTTTTATACAGTGATATCAAAAATATTTTTTAATAAAATAAAAAAATCATTTTAATATATTTATGAATGAAAAATATTTTCAAAACAACCTCGACCAGTATTATATGTTTCGTTCCGTTTTGGTCAAAACAGTTGAATTTTTTTGTACCAGTTAAAATAAAAAGATAAAAGGATGTTATTTTACCTTGGTTTAAATACCAGTATTATATGCTTATGCATGCATTTAATTTAATTTAATTTAATACATCAAGAATTATTTGTGTTAATAAATACAAAAAATAAAAACTAATTTTTATTTTCATTTTTTTTTTGGATAAGCTGAAGCTAACCACGGGTATCCAGGCCGCTGGGCCTGACTAATCTTGGAGGTACATAAGACCTCGACAAACATGTTTCCCACAAGTGCACCACGGGTAATTTTTATTTTCGTCTCCATAACCAAAAAAACTTGGTTGTCTCTTGGATTTCCATTTCTTTCGGGATAGTAACTTGTGAACGCAACAACGCAACAACACCTTTTCCAGCTCTCATCCGCTCAAGCAAGCAAATTCTGGTCACACTCCTCCTTTAGTTTGCTTCCAAGCTCTAAAAATACATGAAAAAGAGTTCTTCAAACCATTGGGGGGGGGGGGGGGAATCTTAACTTGTAACTCTGTGCGTGTCGGATCATAAATTCCGGTAACTGATAGAGCGTATATCTAAGCGGTAGAAGGGATAGTATACTATGAGACCACGACGACGAAGAATCCAAAAGTATAGCAAAAATATACGTATGCAGCGGTGCCCTTGCAACTTTGCCAAGTAAAGTTTGTTAATTTCATTCCGTTCTGTCTAAAATGATTGGTATATTTTGTTTCACTTCAAAAAAAAAGAATAAATTGAAACAAATTTTATCTCGTTTAGAATCTCGGTTTATTTTGAAATTTTCGCACAAATTTCATCTGGAACGTTCCTTTTTTGTTCCTCCTATTTTGTTCTGGCCAAATAGTATTTTTTTTTAAATAAACAGTTTTACAATATCAATCATATCTTTTAATCTGACTTTTAGATTAAGATAAAATTTTACGGGAGTATCTTGATATATTTATATATATTATGTTAACATTTTAGAGCAATCATAGAATATAACAACTTTGCGAGATTGATGATAACATTCTCATAATATTATATAGGCTCATAATTTTGTTTAGATAAATTATTTTTTATGTTTTTTCTTAGATTATTTTTTTCTCAATTTCATCAACAACGAATTTATTATGAATTGAACTTTATAATTTGATTTGATTTGTCTTATTTAAGATTATCATAGTCTTATAATTATGGTTGTCAAAATCGCGAGCTAACTCATCAAATCGTATAATTTTGCAAGTCACCTCATCAAACCTTGTCAACTCGAGTAGAAAAATTGATTTTGGTCAAACTTGGTCAAAATCGTACAATCAGACGTGATCGGTCCAATTTTACGATAGCTAATTTTAAGCTTGCCTCGCCGCTACTTCAAAATTTTAAATCTAATTGCCTAATTCATTCGCCGCCCCTCATGTATATATATATATATATATATATATATATATATATATATATATATATATATATATATCATGGAATCACTCTTGAAAATCAGTAATATTAACTTAAAAACTTTTACTTCAAAATTTTGATTTTTTTTTATTTCTTACTTTAAATTAAAAAAAAAATTGATGTTTTTAAATCATTTTCATGTCCTGATGTCGAAATAATTTGTTGGAGCTAGTACTAGCAATATCGGTGTTGGTACTAGTATTAGTATTGATAATCCTTTCAATAATAATGCTTTTGATTAATGTATTAAAAATAACGAGGAAAATTACGGTCATGAGACTGATTTTAATTTTTATAGCACGTCAGCAAAATATTTATTTTAAATTTGTTAGTTTTTACCTAATGAAATTCTATGGACATAATTGTTTTGTAATGTATTTTTAAGTTATTTTGAATCATGTATGAACCTTGACTAATGAAGTTTTATGGCCATAATTATGTTGTATTGTATTCAGAAATATTTTACTTATGATTTTTCTACCTACAAGATTTTACCTTTGATTTTATGATTTTTGTACGGAAAAATTCAGGTATGATTTTCCGATCCGAGTTTCTAAAGCCCTTTTTATGTCATGTCAAAATCGTGATTTTGACAACCATGCTTATAACATAGGTCACACATTTCATAGTTAATTTAAGTTTACCCAAGTTGATTCAATATATCGTTATTTCAATATTTTTTTTAAAATATTAACTTGTTTTTTTTTTAGTTAAACTATAGTTTTATCAATTTTCCATGTTATCTTTAAACTCATCAAGTCAGTCGAGTTATATCAGTTCAACTCTCATTTTTTAACTTATGTTTGAAATTTAAATTGCACAATTTTAAATAATTGTATTTTTAGATTTGAAGTAATTTTTTTGTTGAATGAATATATATATATATATATATATATATATATATAAACATAAACAATATATCCTCGCTGAAATTCTTTAAAATCAAAATATTTCATTTCAATTAAAAAAACAAAACATTAACTAAAATGTAAGTGACAACCTTTGCTCCCACATATGTTGATGTGTATATATTTAGCCAAGGAACGTTGGGGAGAGGGGGTTCACTGTAATATATAGTCTTTGTAGTGTATACTGAGTGTTGTTATACAGTATACTGGCTAGCTAGTACCCTCTCTGTATTTTTCAGGCTGATAATTGAGACAATGATGGGGCTCTGACCCTCTTTTCGTAGACTATTTGTACGAAGCTTTTCAGGAACAGATTGATAGATCTTCTCTCCTTTACTCCATACCAGACCCGAAGAAACGAAACCCTCTTCCTCTCTCTCTGCACCGCTGATCATGCTGATGCAAGTCTCTGCCGCCATGAGACAATGGAGGAAGAAAAGTCCAAGATGGGGAGGAGGGGCTTCTGCATTGAATTCGAAATCCACATCACACGCTTCCAGGCACGCGTTTTCACAAGTAATGAGAATCTTGCGTCATTTCTTTTGCTCCCCTCTGATCAGTACCGATCATCCACCAAAAATCTTGAAAGGACCGCTGTGTGAGCGGGACAGGTGGATTTCATGGTTCTATGATGCGCCTTCTCTCTTCTCTCTGCCATGGATTGTGTTACTTGTCCGAGAAGTATGCCCATGCTGATATACAGGGCAAGGATAATATGGCAGCAGGGCACGATGAAGATAAGAAGAACAGGAAATATATTTCTAAACTCCTGTACTGTAAATGTGGAGCTGTTGATTTTTCAGAGTTTAATCTAACTTACCTTTCGAAATCTTCGTGCTTTCTAACACGACGAGTATAATCTTTCGCTGATTCTGTGAATGGAGGGGTTTAGTCGAGCGGTAAAGGCCTTGGCTGTTTCGCTCAAAAAAAAAGGTCAGGGTTCGAGTTTTGAATGCTAACCGTAAGTTTCCTGTAAAGACCTTGGTTGTTTCGCTCAAAAAACAAAAGGTCAGGTTTGAGCTCAAAGGCTAACCGTAAGGTTCCCATTAGAAGTCTGGAATAACTACAATTTTATATATGCATTGAGCCCACAAAATACACTTTCCGGGTTACGTGGTTCCGTTCCGTATAGCCAAAAAAAAGTTTGGGAGCGTGAGCGGAAGTTTCTTGGATGGAAGGTGGCCGCGGCAGGGGGGCGTACGTATCTATGCAAGTATAGGTTGGCATGACATGGCATGCAAATGTAGTAATCAAACTTCTGATTGCTGTGGATGATGCTGTTGAAGATAATTTAGCATATAACCCATACATTGCCCATACTACTCTCAGCACATTATTCCACATCTGTATTTTATTAATACCAGCCCATACCCCATGCTCTGTAGTTTATTTAAATACCAAACGGTAACAATACCAGTTAAACTCATTCTTGTATAAATCATGCACTGTAACACTTAGTTGATTTTTATGATTAACAACTCATTACATTTCTACATGGTATCAGAGCTGTGATTCATCCTTTAAGCTCTTTTTCTTCTTTTTCCTTTCTCTCCCGAAATCATTGACAGTCATGGACTGTCAGCCTAATTCTGGACATAACTCTCAAAAATTTTCTTCTCAATCAAGCATCGACAGTGATGCACTTTCATCACAAAGAATAACCACAATATTGCTCAATGAATTCAATTACTTACCTTGGTCAAGGGCTGTGACCATTGCTCTTGGAGGAAGATCTCGGCTGGGATTTATTACTGGGAAAGACAAGGCTCCCGATTGCAGCTCCCCAGACTTTGATACATGGTTGGCCAAAGATCAAATGGTCATGTCCTGGATTTTGAACTCCATGGAACGCCAAATTGCTGAGATATTCAGCTACTACCCTTCTTCTCTGGAACTGTGGGAGGCAGTGCGGGAAATGTATGGGACTCAGAATAACTCAGCCCGGGTGTTTCAACTTCAACAGGAACTTGCAGGTCTTCATCGAAGTGGGCAGCCGTTCGTGAATTTACTGAGCAAATTCAAAGGACTATGGAACGAATTGGACATCTACAGACCACCCTCAACAGACCCAATTACTCTTCAATCACGCAAGGAAGAGGATCAAATTTTTCAATTGTTGGCAAGCCTAGGATCGGACTACGAAGATTTTAGGAGTCATATTTTGATGAATGAAACACTTCCCTCATTAAAGAGTGTATGTGCTGCCATTCAAAGAGAAGAAATAAGGAGGAAAGTGATGACCCGAGAAAACCCATCCACCATGGCAGAAAACCGAGCTTGTGTTGCCCAAAAAATGGCAGAACAGGGCACACCAAAATCATCAGAAAAATTCCTCAAAGGTACTCGTTCTAACCTAAAATGCACCTATTGTAACTCTATGGGTCATTCAATCGATCGATGCTGGGTTCTTCACCCAGAATTAAAACCTAAGTACTTGGGAAATCGACAGCAATTTCCCAAGGAAAACTCAAAGAAATACCTGCGATCTAGGGCTAATATTGCTGGCCATGACCCGAGCCTCTCTAGCCCCATGAATCTACTGAGTGAGTTCGCAAGTTTTCTCCAAGAAAAACAGAGTCTTGGTGGCAGAAACGGGGAAGAATGGAGCTCGGTCGAGAACGCTGCGAGCAATGCCTTTTTAGGCAATTCGGGGCTGACCCGAGAGACAACCGGGTTGACCCGAGAGTCAACCGGGTTGACCCGAGAGTCAACTGGGTCAATACATCATCATGCTGAAAAATTCCATGGTATGTACATTGCTCTTATGACTGCTTTTGAATTAAGTAAATTACATAATATTTGGGTTGTGGATTCGGGTGCAAGTGATCACATGACAAATAGACTAAATAAAATTCATGAGTTTATCCCATTTTCGATACCATCTTCTGTGGCTATCGCAAATGGTTCTACTGCAGCAGTAAAAGGTAAGGGAAAAATTAAAATTGTATCGAGACTTATTAATTCTGATATATTATATGTTCCGACATTTCCATTTCAGTTATTATCTGTTCACCGATTAACCATGTCTCTTAATTGTGATGTCATATTTACTCCGTTTAAGGTGTTTTTTCAGGACCATTACACCAAACAGAAGATTGGTGAAGGATTTTATTTGAATGGTCTCTATTTTTTCTGTGATTCCGAAGTTCCGAAAGGACTCCAAGCATTTTATTCTTCGAACTATGATCATCAATTGTGGCACTATCGTCTGGCTCATGCTTCCGACTACGTCATCTCAAAAATAAAACCTGATCTATCCAAACGAAATTATGATTGTGATGCATGTCATTTTTCCAAGTCAAGCAGACTTCCGTTTAAAGTGTCCATGTCCAAAGTGTCTCAAGTTTTTGAACTGATTCATTCAGATGTATGGGGACCCTTCTCAATGTCAATTGATGGTTTTAAATATTTTGTCACATTTATTGATGATTTTTCACGAGTCACCTGGATATATTTGCTCAAGGCAAAAAATGAGGTTTTTAATTGCTTTAAAGATTTTCACAAATTAGTTTCTACTCGATTTTCCACACAAATTAAAATTTTTCGGTCTGACAATGGATCTGAATTTACGTCTCATGATATGGAAAATTATTTAATTTCAAATGGAATAATACATCAAACTAGTTGTGTTAATACTCCTCAGCAAAATGGAGTTGCTGAACGCAAAAATCGTGATCTATTAGAAAAAACTAGAGCTATAATGCTTCACATGAATGTTCCAAAAAAATTTTGGTCCTATGGAATCCTTACTGCCACTTATATTATTAACCGCTTACCCAGTCAAGTACTGGATTTTCAGTGTCCTCTTGAAATTTTGCAGGGTAAAACTCCAGATATTTCGCATTTGAAGATATTTGGGTGTCAATGTTTTGTTCACCTCCATCCCCATCAACGTGACAAACTTGACCCTCGTGCTTCCAAATGTATTTTTTTAGGGTATTCCCAAACCAAAAAAGGATACAAATGTTATGATTTTGTGCGTCAAAAGCTTTATGTCAGCAGGGATGTTCGATTTATCGAAACCAGCCCTTATTTCACCACTTCTACTCAGGGGGAGTTCTTGGAGGATTTAATTCCTCTTCCTCGAGCAGACATTGGCACCCTAGACGAGGATACACAAAATTCTTCAAATGAAATTTTTCCGGGTGACGAGTCTTCATCCGCAATCATACCAACTGCTTCTGTATCCCCAAACATATCAGAAGAGGTGCCAGCTCCAAGACGCAATCCTTCTCGATCACGCCAGTGCCCCTCCAGATATCAAGACTATGTGGCGTATACTGTGAGGTACCCTATCTCAAATTATTTGGATTACTCTCAACTCTCATCCTCGCACTCTGCTTTTTTGACAGCTATATCCAATGAGCATGAACCTAGAAATTTTACTGAAGCTCAATCTCAACGGGTTTGGAGAAAAGCCATGGAGGAGGAATTGACCGCCTTAGATGTCAACAATACTTGGAGTCTAGTTCCTCTTCCAAAGGGTAAACATGCCGTTGGTAGTCGATGGATATACAAGACCAAGTTCAACTCAGATGGGTCTGTTAATCGACACAAAGCTCGCCTGGTGGCTCAAGGATATACTCAAGAATTCGGTGTTGATTACAAGGAGACCTTTGCCCCGGTTGCAAAAATGACCACTGTAAGAGTTCTTTTATCTGTTTCTATTAACCATGGATGGTATTTGTCTCAAATGGACGTAAAAAATGCCTTTTTACATGGAGATTTGGAAGAAGAAGTGTTTATGAAGCTTCCTCCTGGCCATCCGTTAAGTGGCACTCCTAACCTGGTATGTAAACTTCATAAATCCATTTATGGATTGAAGCAAAGTCCCCGGGCATGGCATGCTAAGCTTAGTGGTGCTCTTGCCACCTTAGGCTTTAGCAAAAGCTCTGCTGATTCTTCTCTTTACATCCGGTTCCAAAATTCGGATAAATTGATGGTTTTAATTTATGTCGATGATTTAATTATATCCGGAAATAACATTGAATCTATTGCAAAATTAAAGAAAACTCTTCAACAATTGTTTCCTATTAAAGATCTTGGTGCATTAAAATACTTTCTCGGAATTGAAATGGCATCATCCAAGAAAGGATTGTTTCTGAATCAACGGAAATACACCCTTGATATTCTTCAAGATACAGGTATGCTTTCAACTAAACCTTCTCCTACACCTATTGATAGCAAACTAAAATTATCTTGTGCAGGAACGGCTCTTTCATCCCCTAAATACTATCAACAACTTGTAGGGAAGCTTATTTATCTGACGATCACACGTCCAGATATTACCTATGCAGTCAGCCTGGTCAGCCAATTCATGCATGCTCCAACTATTCAACATTTGAGCATGGTCAAGCGAATTCTGAGGTACTTGAAAGGCACTGTTGGTCGCGGAATTATCATGACCAAAAACAACCATACCAACCTCATGGGATATACCGACTCTGACTGGGCTGGAAATCAACTTGATCGGCGCTCGACCACTGGATATTGTATTTTTGTTGGAGGTAATCTCGTGTCCTGGAAGAGCAAAAAACAACATGTAGTGGCGCGATCCAGTGCCGAAGCGGAATACCGTGCTATGGCTGCAGCAGCTTGTGAACTTGTGTGGCTTCAGAGTCTACTTACAGATATGGGATGTGTATCATCCTCTCCAATGAGTCTGTTTTGTGACAATCAAGCCGCCATGCATATTGCCAAGAACCCTGTGTTTCATGAAAGAACCAAACACATCGAAGTTGATTGTCATTTTATTCGTCAGCAAGTTCAGTCCAACAATATTGCTACTCATTACGTGCGAACCGGTGACCAACTTGCCGATGTGTTTACCAAAGCCGTGTCTTCTTCACAGTTTAATCGGCTTCTCTGCAAGCTTGGATCCATCAACCCCCTTGATCCAGCTTGAGGGGGAGTGTTGAAGATAATTTAGCATATAACCCATACATTGCCCATACTACTCTCAGCACATTATTCCACATCTGTATTTTATTAATTCCAGCCCATACCCCATGCTCTGTATTTTATTTAAATACCAAACGGTAACAATACCGTTAAACTCATTCATGTATAAATCATGCACTGTAACACTTAGTTGTTTTTTATGATGAACAACTCATTACATTTCTACAGATGCCATATTGCTCCATGCAGTATTACTAACTAGTGAGAAATGGATCAGCAATTTGGCAGAGGACAAAACCATTCCTTATTTTCTGTCATTCACTGCTGGTTTTTTGTTTTACATTTTAAATCTTTGGTAGTGATGAGATGATGATGATGAAATAAGTGAAAGGCTCCCCATGAATTCATTCCCTTCTGGGGTTTTTCAACTGGCCCCACCTAATCTCAGTGGCTTGTTGCTTTAGCAGCAGCCCTTCTCTAGCTGACAATAGTGTGGAAATGTAAATACAAACGAGAGAGAGAGAGAGAGAGAGAGAGGGAGGGAGAGGGAGAGGGGGAGAGAGAGAGAGACATCTCAATGTCTGTGCATGCTTTAATATTCTGCTTCCTCATCCACAACCTCGAATTTAATCCAGAAGATGCAACGTTTTTGCATGTTGCTTTGCCAGAAATTTTGTGGGTGTAACGAGGAAGACGAAGACCTTACAATGGCCATATATCTTCAACTTGGAATCAAGTAGTTTGTGTTGCGTTTGCGTTGTGTATACTGTGTGCGTAGCAGCTCAGGCCACAGCTAGTCCACGAGGGGGTGTTTTGAGCTGGTTTCACAAATGTTTTTGAAAAATATTGAATTTGAATTTTTATTTTTTTATTTTAAATTAAAAAAAATGATATATATATATATCAAAAATAATTTTTAAAAAATAATAAATAATTATTATTTTAATATATTTCTAAATAAAAAACATTTTTAAGAACATTCTCAACGATAACAAAGTCATGAGAACCTTTTTCCTATGCAAATTGCCACACCTTCTTCTGATGAGGATCGGTCTATTGTTCTGAGGTGAGGCTGGAAGAAGAAAAATTCTAATATTATTTGTGTGTTTTTTTTTTTGTTAATTGTCTCTAAGTGGGCTAGTGGTTCAATCCGGCCCGGCCCATAGGGCCAAATTCCATCTAGTGAGATGACTATAGGCCTTATAACTCTGAAAGTTGTCGTGATTTTGATTTGTTTAATATCTCACTCTATTTTTATTTATTTTTTTATTCTTCTTAATGCATAGACCTAACCTTATTACTCCCTTCTCTTCAAGATAAATAAATAAATAAATTATGTGTTTTTTAATCCATATATAGCAGTTCCCTCTGGGTCGAATAAGTTCTAATTCCGCCACCAAGTCTTGGTCCGGTGGTTAGAGATGATATTTGTCTTCTTTCCATTCCAGAGTTTAAGATTTGTCAGACACATCTGTCATCCCCGTGATGTCTTACCTGCTCATTGAACTTGTAAGATGTTCGATGAGTCCGAAAATTAGTTGTGGTGCATGTCATAGTTGACCAGACATCGATCATAAAAATATAAAACAAATTCTAATTCCATTCATTCTGGGCTCGTTGAAATTTACCATTTCCAAGCTAAAAGCACTTCACTGCCCACCAAGGCAAGATTGGGCGACGTCTGTGCACCGTGCTTTTACAAAACACAGGCAAATCCCAATGTTTAATTTAAAAATATATTAAATTAACTTTTTATATATTTTTCTTTTTAATATTCAAAAGAAACATTAGTTTTTTTTCCCGAGAGAAAATAGCATGGAAGCCCACTAAAATTGACATATTATTTTAATAAATATAAATATAAATATAAATTATTTTAAAAAACAATATCTTTTTGTCTTCCTGGTCAAAAGACAATGGACAAAAATCACATCTTGGAAGGAAGTAAACACGATGAATTATGAAACAGATGGGTTGACTAATCAATGAGGTCATTTCCTTAGTTTCCTTGCAATTTCGCCATCATTACTTAGTCTTATCAAATTATTTAATCATAATACGCTGATTAATTATCTTGATTTTGCTAAACCTAAATTTCCTACAAGTTCCCAACGACAGCCTGTCCAAAAATCCCATCAAAACGACTGCACCTTTGCTTGTAATTATTATTTTTAATAAAAAAATACTTTTTAATCGGTAATCCAACGTGGCATCATTTATGACTTCAACATTGTATTGCGTGCTCGGGGAGCAATAAATTATATTTTTCAAATATTAAAAGGGTTTGTTTGGTTCGATGTCCATTCTCAACTCCTGCACCGGGGATAAGGATTCTGAAAAAACCTCCCCACCAAACAAACAGTGCAAGAATGGTGTGAGAATAATAATATATAGTTTTTTTAAAATTTAAATATATTGAATTATTGCTTACATTTTTTACGTGTTGAAGTTATAAATTAAAAAAATATTATTTTAATGTATTTCTAATTCAGAGAGATTCTATAAAGGAAATCATAGTTAACAAAAAAAAGAGAATTTAAATGATTTATATAAAAATTTAATAAAAATAACGTAATTTATAAATAAATAAATGAGACAGCTACACATTTAAGAATGCTACCATCGTCCATCATTTGAATGTTTGACTTTTCTATGTCAATAATATATAGATATGTATATGTACGACATCAAAAAAATTTTTGCTTCGGTTCTTTTTAAAAATATTTTTTATTTATAAATATATTAAAATAATATTTTTATTTTTAAAAAATTATTTTTAATATCAACACATAAAATGATCTGAGAACACCAAAATATATTATTTTAAAATAAAATAAAAATTAAATTTAGGAGAAATGGCGGTACAACCATCCTCCTAAACATCCTCTAAGTGCATGTGTGGAATGTGGTTGATATTATTTTTAAAAAATATTAAAAAAATATTTTTTATTTTTTTAAAAATCAATGTGATGTATAATTATCAAAAAAATATCAATAAAAAATAAAATTAAAATTAAAAAAATAAATAAATAAAAACTAGTTCTTTTCAAATACTTTTTTCCAAACACCCCTAGCTAGATGGATTAATTCAACAAGTTGGTGAGGACATTACAGTAATTCGATTCAACGAATCCACGGAAATATAAAATGGAAAAGGAGGAGGAGGCTGGTCTGTCTTTTCATATTTATTGACAATGATACCTTCTTTAATGCCAAAAGATTTCGCAGAACACATGCCATGCGCGGGATATTAATTTACATCCACCCCATTAGTTTTGGAATATTCGAAAGAAACCCCAATAGTTTCTTGTTTTTTCTTGGACGAGACGGGCGAGTTGTCTGCTCTTTTTTTTTAAAAAAAAATCTAAATTATCAGCTTTTCTGTGCGAGGCTGGATTCGCATGTCCATTTTTTAAACATTATATTTTGTATTTTAAATATTTTTTAAAATAAATATTTATTATTATTATTTGGGGATTTAGATTATTTTGATATGATGATGCTAAAGATAATTTTTAGAAAATATAAACATTATTTTAATGTAATTTTAAGTTAAAAAACAATTTGAAAAGTAACGTGTATTGCACTTCAAAACACATTTAAAAGCCCCTTTTTTAGATGATCTTTTAATATTTTTATAATAAAATAAATATATTTTGAAAGTATAGCTATAGCATGCCTACTCACGTAGTTTATTTTAAAATCCCACATTTGGTGGGCCACTACCTTTTTTTTTCCTTTTAGTTTTTCTTATTCCACCGTGTAAAACATGGTTTTTATTGAAATTTTTTGTTGGTTTATTTTATTAATTTTGTCGTTTAATTTTATATATTTTGTTTTGGTTGGTTTTTGATGAGGTTATCACTATCTCAAATAACACTTCTCCACATTTTGTTGATACTTAATTTTGTGAGCATTTATTTTGATTATTGTATAATTAAGAAAAAATAATTTTAAAAATAAAATCTATGAATCAAGTCCTAAATTTGGTAGTTTAAGAGTGTGTTTGGTATTGCTTTAGCTTTTGTGTTTGAAGTTAAACAAAAAATAGTTCCAAAAAAAGCGTTTTTACTGCGGTTCAAAATAGACAGTGAAATGTTTGGTTAAAAATGTGGTTGAATTGGGAGTTGAAAAAAAACAGTTTTGTGTGTTTGGTTAACATGTTTTTTATATTATTGTTAACGTGTGAAATTACTCTAAAGAACACATTGTTTCTTAAATTTTATAGATTAATAATCATAACAATAAAATATAATTAATAATTCATGAAAAAAATAGATATTTTGTGTTATTCTCTCATCAAACTACTTGCGATTTTACCACGATTTAAATCAATACGTGAAGTCATGAATGCCTCTGCGATCTCTTGCTATTTGATCGATGAACAACATATGATAACAATATCATTACTAACAACATCTGTGATCCCTTGCTATTTGTAGTTTTTGTTTATAATAAAAGACTTTTTTAGAGAATGGATAATACAGTTGAAGTTTGTATTTTTATAATTTTCTCAACAACACTTAGGATTATGAAAATATTAAAATGTAATGAGTAAATGAATAATTTATTTATAAAATATGAAGTTCAAATTAGTACAACTTAAAAGTATGATAATATTGATAATTTATAGTTTTCTCTCTCTTGAAATAGTTTTTATATCATATATATATATATATATATTCAGAATCCTCTTTAATTTTTAAAGAATAAGAGATATTTAGAAGTTTCTAAAATGAACTAGTTGTTTCTAGTAGTTGGAACCTCGTCAATGGCTAAAGCAATCATCCTATTCAAATTGGCCAAGCTAATCAATCAACTATTTTCTAAATATTTTTAAATATTCATCACAAATGAATAAGTGATCGATTCACTTGATATTACTATATTTTGACAATTGGCACATGTGAGTTTTTGACTAATACCAATCATATATGCATACAAAATGAAGTAAGTGATTTTATTTTAATTATGCTTTTAAGTTGACATATTAATATTTAATCACTAAAATGAGCAGTTGATTTTTTATTTTCAATTGCAACATCTTTGTTGATTTTTTTACGAGATTCTTCATTCCTTTTTATATGATTTTCTTATAAATCTATTTAAGACTTATCCTCAACTAATCATATTACTAGTTTGAGTTTTTTTACTATCAAAATAAATAAAATATAATATGTAAAAAAAATGGATTAATCCAATATGTCAACTTCTTAATATTAACATGACAATGATTTCAAACACATATCAATGATTACCCTTATGCCTCTAATTAATATGACAATGACAAATGAAACATGTGAAACAAATCTTATTACTTAAAAAGCAATGCAATTATTTTTTTATAGTAAGGAAAAAAGGGTAATTACAATATTATGATGAATCATAATATGCGTTTAGGGACACAATACACTTGCCTTTTTTAACTAGCGATTCAACCTATACTCTTTCACGGGTCAATTATTTTCTTAAAAAATAAATATGCAAGCTTTTTTCAACATGTTTTTTTATATAAAAAATCAAATGAGAAAATAAAAAACTTATGTATACATATCAAAAAACTAAATCAAGAATTATATGTGTTAATAAATAAATAAATAAAGTTACTAATGACAAATAAAGATGAAAAACTAAAAAATTAATAGTCAAACATAAATCAAAGATATATTTAGTCTTGCACCTCGGATCTTTGTTGCAATTGTGTTCAATGACCTTGTTCACAAAAATAGTTTTTTATGCAATTAAATAAAAATAACAGTATACACATATGATATTGACTAAGTAAAAAAGGAAAAGGTTTATGAAGGCTATACATATTAGAAATATTTAATTTTTAAAATGATTTTGATTCATATAAACATAAAAGAATTATAAACAATCTCTTAAAATAAAGAAAATGAAGTTTGAAACCAATATTAATTTCGCCCTTTAATTTTGGTGACAAAAGGGACCTGATATTTATTATCTGAAAAGTATAGGGATTATAATAATTTTTTATCAAAACTTTGTCAAAGCCACCCATTCCTTTCATCTATTTCACTCCGGTCCCCTATCTTTAAATCTTATTATTCCACAATATATTGACCTATACTTTTATCTAATTAGGATCAGATTAAAAAAAAAAATAGTATAAAGTCTGCCCACAATACTCTGAGAGAGGAGTAATGATGCATTTTGCATTGGGGACTCTCTATGCATTTTAGATTTATATTTAATTTAATGATAATAATATGCATGTAAAAATATTCAAATATAAATTAAAAACAACTCTAAATAAAATAAATATTTTTTTAGTTTAGACCATGAATTATTGGAAAGCAATTAGAATTTCATTCTTGGCTTTCTAGTAAAGCATTTAAAAAATATTTACAGTATGAGAAATGTTTTTTTTTACATAAATCAATTCAATTTTATCAAATAATAAATTATACCAATATATTTAAAACACAAAGATAACATGGTCTCCACCTAATATATTTATGCAATAATCTCTTAATAATTGAAACTTGAAAGCAAGACTACCACCCTCAATTATGCTCAATCCTCAATGTACGTGGAGGACGTAGATGAAGGAAGTCAAGAAGTTTTGGGTAACATCTACAAAATATCAAATTACATGGCTCATTCTTAAATTGAAAAACCACAAGTGTCTTCTACAGTGTAATGGTGCAAGAATTGTCCACCACAATTCAATTTACACAAAACTCCTTTTTTATTCTAACAAGTACACAGCTGGTGTACCAAAATTACCAGAAACTTTGCTAATGTGCAAGGGTATTTCAGTTATTCAACCTTAAAGCTGTCTGAAAACTAGTGATTCAGACACAAAATTGGACAAGGTCTAGGGTCTTATTGGTAAATTCCGCCAACCAAAGCACTATGACATCTGCACTAGCGATTTGCAATCCACCAAAAGCTACAGAGACATATATATCTATATTTTTTTTTATCAAGTCTCAAAAAATAAATAAAATAGTTTTCTATTTTGGGATTCCAGGTATCTCTATCAATCTTTCGTATATATATGTTTTTTTTTTAATTCTTGAGTTTGGTTTTATTCAATTAAATTTGAACAAGTATTTATTTTGAATTTCTTTCTAAATTTAGAGGTTCTATTTCCATTCTTGCACTGATAGATTCTTCATTGCTCTTTTTATTACAAAAGAGTTTGCGACTTTATAACTCCTTTTTTCTGGGTTCTATTAATGAATTGATTCTGTATACTGAAAGCAAAGCTTTTCGCGCTGATGAATTTCTTATTTTTATTTTCTGGGTTGGAATTTTAGAGGCAAAGAGGAGCTAAAGCAGTGTGTAAGGATCCAGACATTAGTGTTTAACAGTTGTTTAAAATTCAAAAACATGTCTCAAACCAACTGGGAAGCTGATAAAATGTAAGTTCTTTATAGAAATATAGTTGAAGATTCTCTTTTCATTGCTAAAAGTTCACTTTTTTCTGTTTAATGCCGTTTTCTCCCACGTTTCTGCTCTTGATTGGGGTTTTTGGGATGTGGGTTTTTCTGGTTTTTGTTTCTTATGGTTGTTCCGGACAAAAGTTTCGTTCTTTGAAGCTGTTTTATGTTACTTACATGTACATTACTAGTATTCTAGGGTTTGTCTTTCTCCTACTGGTTAGTTGTTTTCGATATTTTTTAGTTTAGAATTTGAATTTGAACTGTATTTAGGGTGTAAGCACTTTTTGTTCAACTATATTCATATTCTGTGTGAAAAGATGGGATTTTATGTAGTTTTGAGTTTTAGTCACCGGAGTTGCTGGTTTACTTCCTTTTTGGTTTAACATTCGGGGATCTTGTATTTATGGTCTGGAGTCTGTCCATTTATATACTTTTCTTCACTAGATTTGGGTGATTAGTTTGGATTTGTACTTATTTTTTTGTTCGCAGCTGTTAGGGTTGGTGAAGCCCATTTTTTTCTCCCTTTGATATAAATGAAATCGAGCAGCTTTTTGGATAAATGACAGGTTAGATGTGTATATCCATGATTATTTGGTAAAAAGAGACTTGAAGGCTTCTGCTCAGGCTTTTCAAGCCGAAGGAAAAGTGTCATCTGATCCTGTAGGTAAGTGTTTTTGGATTTATGATTCTGGGCAAGAGAAAACCTTTATGCTGGCTTTGGTTGTTATTTTTTTTTATATAATTCTGTTTCTAATTTCTTGAGTGGTTTTGATTTTTTACTGTGGTTGTCCAGCTATTGATGCACCGGGAGGCTTTCTTTTTGAATGGTGGTCGGTGTTCTGGGATATATTCATTGCTAGGACCAATGAAAAACACTCAGAGGTTGCTGCGTCTTACATTGAGGTTGGTTTTCAGGTTCTTCTGCTGCATCTCGTTATTTTCATTAGGTTTATTTGTATCCATGATTGCTAGAGAGAAAAGGAAAGTGGTGACTACCATGACGCATTAAAGTGGTAAATCAATTACATCTGTTCTTTGAATATCTTATTGTTGCCTGCAAAATTATTTTCAGAATTTCTTAGATTTTTGGTGGAAAAAATCAATTGATACCTGGGCGAGGCTTCTCCTCTGTGTGCAGTGAACCTTGTTCTTGAAAACAAGATTGGACTCCTCCCCTGGATAGTATGATAAATTGATGTAGCATTCCAAATCTGCTGAGATGCCAAAAGTGTAACAGTATCTTAACTAGCTGTGATTCTGTAGTTGAATGAACTGCCCATTGCAAGTGTAGTGGCGTAGCTTCAGCCAACTACTGGTCCAGGGGTGGCTGTCTGTGAATTTGTGAAATAGTTGTACACACGTATAATCGTTTAAACCCTCAACTGAATTATCCATTTGGTGCTATTGGAACATGGTACATGAAGGCTTAAACTTACAAATTTCATAGAAGTATTAACTTTTGGTTCTCATCGGAAAATTGTGACATATTGGAACTTCAGACTCAGTTGATTAAAGCAAGGGAACAACAGCAGCAGCAAGGTCAACAACCACAGCATCAGCAGCAGCAGCAGCAACAACAACAACAACAACAGCAGCAGCAGCAGCAAATGCAGCAGCTCCTACTGCAGAGGCATGCTCATCAGCAACAGCAACAGCAACAGCAGCAGCAGCAGCAGCAGCAGCACCACCACCACCAACAGCAGCAGCAGCAGCACCAACAGCAGCAGCAGCACCACCAGCAACAACAGCACCACCTCCAACAGCAGCAGCATCAGCAACAGCAGCAGCAGCTTCAACAGCAGCAACAGCAGCAGAGAAGGGACGGTGCCCACCTCCTGAACGGTACTACAAATGGGCTTGGGGGAAATGATTCTCTCATGCGCCAAAGTGCGGCAACTGCTAATGCAATGGCTACTAAGATGTACGAGGAAAAATTAAAATTACCAATGGAGAGGGATTCTTTGGCAGATGCTGCAATGCAGGTAGGTGAATGGCCTTTTCTTCCTTTCTCTTCTTAATTTTCTTAAGTTTGATTTTATGAGTGGCACATTGACTAGGAATTTTCAGAACCTGACTTCTTTATTCTGCTATCTTTGAAACTTTTTACAGCAAAGATTTGGTGAGAATGTAGGGCATCTTTTGGATCCAAATCATGCCTCGCTTTTGAAATCTGCTGCTTCAGCGACTGGCCAGCCTTCAGAGTGCTTTCCTCTTCCCTTCAACTTTATTGCTTAATCATATATCTGAACTTTTGGATAATCAAAAACTAAAACTTTATATGGTTTTCATGCAGCATTTAATATGAAATACGTAGATCTCGTTAGTTGCGTTTAATATCAATTGCAAATTCTCGTTAGTTGTTCTGTTTCTTTTGAAAAGTTTATGTGGATTTGCAACTCTGAATGTTAAACAATCTTGACTATTATAAATGTCTGAATAAGCACTCAATGATTATGCACTGTAGTTGTTAGCTCCTATAAGTGATTTGGAAAATATTTTGATGTTGTAAAATATAATTTTAGGCAAGTGTTGCATGGTGCTGCTGGTGCAATGTCCCCGCAGGTTCGAAATCAGCAATTGCCAGGGTCCACACCGGTATGCGTTCCAAAGGGTTTTGTCATCATTTTGGATTTTCTTATTGTTCAATTGTTCTAAATTGTGTCTGGTATGGAATCAGGACATAAAGAGTGAGATCAATCCAGTGCTGAATCCTAGAGCTGCTGGTCCAGAAGGATCATTGATAGGAATTCATGGTATGCTTTGTTCATGGTTTTTCCCTGTTCAAGCCATCACGATTGATTCATCCTTAGTTTTGAGAAGCAAATAGCACTCTAATGCACTTATGAGATCATTTGATCTTTAATCTAGAGCCTTTATCTTTCTAATTTAGAGTAAACTGTGCCTCATTAAATCTGTGGCTTGGAGATGCTTGTGGCTAACATATAGATCCTTGCTTTTCAGGATCAAATCAGGGTGGTAACAATTTGACTTTAAAAGGATGGCCACTAACTGTAAGTATTCTCGGTTGCAATTGTTCGTGAATATCCTACTCTCTCCATATTATGATCTAATTTTGTATGTGCACTTGTAAGTAACATGCTTACTGTTAATGTGTGTGCATGTTTGACCACCTACTGTTTAACCTTCTTGCTTCCTCATCAGGGATTGGAACATCTTCGTTCAGGGCTACTTCAGCAACAAAAGCCTTTTATACAGGCTCCTCAGCCCTTTCATCAACTTCAGATGTTAACACCACAACACCAGCAACAGCTTATGCTGGCACAACAAAATTTAACATCACCAGCTGCTAGTGATGAAAATAGAAGGCCGAGAATGTTTTTCAGTAACCGAAATATGGGCCCTGGAAAGGATGGCCTTACAAATTCTGTTGGTGATGTTGTTCCAAATGCTGGATCTCCTTTGCAAACTGCTGGCCCACTTTTGCATCGAGATACAGAATTGCTGATGAAGGTCCAATGATTCTGCGAATTTACTTTAATCTGTAATTAAATTTATTTTTGATGTCTTTCTTAGTTGCTATTGCTTACTCATAAATTTAATATTCTGGAAGAAACTTCCTTTCATATGTAGTTAAAAATTGCCAAGTTACAGCAGCAGCAGCAGAACAGCAATCCACAGCAGCAGCAGCAGCAACAGCAGCTTCAGCAGCATGTGCTTTCAAATCAGCAATCACAGAGTTCAAGTCACAGTCTTCACCCGCAAGAGAAGATGGGTCCTGCTGCCAGTGTCAATGTCGATGGTAGCATGTCCAACTCTTTTCGAGGAAACGATCAGGTCTGTTCTTTTAGGTTATCTCTAAATTATCCTAATTGATAATATTAATCTGAATACCTCCAAACCTTTAATACACTTCTATAACTGATGCTCTGGCCTCGTGACATCCTTTTGATTGCACTATTGGTGGTGCAGGGTTATTATGTTTCCTTGATTCTTTAAACCAGCCATTGACATTTCTAGATGCATCTGTTAAAACTATTTTATATCTCAATTACTTCAAACTTTTTACTGAATACTAATTTTGTGTGACGCCTTAGCATGCAAACATTTGTTTCTATGTTCTCTAGTCTCCCACCCCTTGGACAAAAGTTGCATAAGACAACAACTATAGTTTGGTTAATGGGGTGCCCAGTTGACTGCAATTGCAGTTCCATTTATTTATTGGATACCAATTGTACCCTTTCTATGACAGTAGTTCTGAACTAAGCTTTTTGACTTCTCCCTGTAACTGGGTTGGTTAACTTTCCTGTCTTGGAATTTTGCTACTTCACTGGTCTTAAACAGAGATTCTATTGCCTTCTCGAGATGTTGCACAATAGTTTGTTCATTATAAAAGTAGCATGCCAATCTGTGCAGGTTCCTAACATGGTTTTCCTTGTTGCATTTTAAGGTTTCAAAAAACCAGAGTGGGAGAAAGAGAAAACAGCCAGTGTCATCTTCAGGTCCTGCCAATAGTTCAGGAACTGCAAATACAGCAGGACCCTCCCCAAGTTCAGCTCCTTCAACACCTTCTACCCACACACCTGGAGATGTGATCTCAATGCCTGCTTTGCCCCATGGTGGTAGTTCTTCTAAGCCTTTTATGTTTGGGGCAGATGGTACGGGCGCCCTTACATCACCATCAAATCAGTTGGTGAGTAAATTTTTCATCCTTTTTTTTGGTAAAGTAATTGAAAATTCCATGGTTGAATTCTCATTGGTATTCCATTTTGGCAGTGGGATGACAAAGATCTTGAATTGCAGGCTGATATGGATCGTTTTGTAGAGGATGGATCTCTTGAGGACAATGTTGATTCTTTTTTATCCCATGATGATAATGACCCTAGAGATGTGGTTCCTCGTATGGATGTTAGCAAAGGTGTTTAAATGAGGGCCTGATTTTTCCTTAGATAAGATTTTCTTGAACTTCGGTTCCAGAATCTTGCCTATTTGTCAACATTGTGTAGATGCATTTCTGAAATATGATGCAATAATGTATGTAGCATATTATTCATAGATATTTGAACTATCACTTGTTATCGTTAATGATATGCCTCATTCCTTTGCTTTTTACTTAAATTGACAAATACATGTAAAATGTAATGACATGCCAAACATGTTATAAAATTTGTCTTTTTATGCAATATGATTTACTCTGAGTGTAGAATTTGCATGTGACTTCAGGATTCACATTTACTGAAGTCAATTCTGTTAGAGCAAGTGCAAGTAAAGTAGTCTGTTGTCATTTCTCATCAGACGGGAAATTGCTTGCTAGTGGCGGCCATGATAAAAAGGTAAGTCCCAAAAATGATTGGCATTATAATCCTAACTCTGGGTAAATTAAGCCTTTTGGAAGGTCTCTCATAAAGAATATATATAAAAAATAAAAACCTTTTTGAAGGCTGAGAACTACAAATCTACGGGAGAATTTGATGCCACATTTGTTATCAAGCAAACATCTCAAATGCTTGTTTGAAATTCTGATTTGCCTGCCCAAAAGTGGAATTCAATACCTTTGTATAATAGACTAGAGAAACAGGAAGAAGGGCATTCTTTCGACTGTTTTATCTGACCTAAAATACAATGTTAATTGTTTGTCTGATGGTTTATGATACAGGCTGTATTGTGGTACACAGAAAATTTAAAGCCAAAAACTACCCTTGAAGAACATTCATCCCAGATTACTGATGTCCGTTTCAGCCCAAGCATGCCACGTCTTGCTACTTCATCATTTGACAAAACTGTTAGGGTTTGGGATGCTGACAATGTTAGTATGATATTCTTTCTTAATGACTCAATTCTTTGCAGCTAATTCTTTTCTTTTTCCAAGGAGAGTGTTTTAGTTCTGAGCAACTTCTTTTGCGACGTGAACGTAAATAAACTGATGTTTTCAATTTAATGAAGATTTGTTTGAATAAGTAATTTTCATACTGATGGATCCGTAGTATGCTAATTCATAATGGCTATAGGGTCTTTTTCTCAAATTGAGGATATGACTTTGTTGAATCCTTATGCTGCTGCATCATCATATATATCTTTTATAAAAATAACAATGGTTTTTGCAGCCCAATTTCTCACTCCGCACTTTTACTGGACATTCTTCCAATGTAATGTCAGTAGACTTCCACCCAAATAAAGATGATCTTATATGCTCTTGTGACGGGAGTGGTGAAATAAGATACTGGAGTATTAACAATGGTAGCTGTGCAAGAGTATTCAAGGTAGATCTTGTAGACCAGTTTATGAGAGCAGAGATTTAGTGGATTTGTTTTGGTGGTTTTTTTAGTTCTGTGGTTTGTGATGAATGGTAGTTGTTTAAATTAGGGTGGTATCGCCCAGATGAGATTTCAACCCCGTACAGGGAAGTATCTTGCTGCTGCTGCTGAGAATGCTGTGTCTATACTGGATGTTGAGACACAAGCTTGTCGGCATTCGTTACAGGTTAGTTAGATGTTTCCTTTCACTATATACAGGAACCTGGATCTGATGCCAGTTTTATTTTTTGTATATCACCTTTTTATGGGTATTTATGCAGTTAATTTGAATGCCAACTTGGATTCTTAAAACATGATTGAACATAGAACACCGCAGTTGGGTTCCAAAATTAATGCTCTAATATTCTTTCATATTTGACATTTGTTGTGAATATCATGTTAAAATATATCTACGCACCCTCCTATTTTGTATTCCATTCAAATTTTAAAAACAGTACAAGCCAAGATGCACAGAAGGTTGAAGTAATATTTAACTGTACTGTTTTGGTGTTCATAGATATAGGTGCCAACTGGAGTCAATCTTGTTTATTTAGTTGTCACACTGCAGATTTAGTTGCCTGTCACTCATGGTGACAGAAGTGGCATGCTTTTCTTGGTTAATTGTTTTGATGTTCATAAATATAGGCGCTGACTGGAGTCAATCTTGTGTACACACCGATATAGTTTATCTGCCGTAGTCATGTGGCAGATTTAGTTGTCTGACACTAATGGTGGCAGAAGTGACATACTTTTCTTGTGTAACATGCATATTTATTGTTCTCGGTGATATTCATATTTTAATTTGCCTTCATACTTCACTTAAACTGTTCCAGATTTAGTGTCTACTGAACTCACATATGTTTTGTGCCTTTCCTATTTTTTTTTCTATTCTCCTTGCATTGTAGCTGATCTTTGGATATTTCTAACTGCAGGGACATACTAAAGCAATCCATTCTGTTTGTTGGGATCCTTCTGGTGACTATCTAGCGTCTGTCAGTGAGGACTCTGTCAGAGTTTGGACGCTTGGATCAGGAAGCGAGGGTGAATGCGTTCACGAGTTGAGCTCTAATGGCAACAAATTCCAATCCTGTGTTTTTCACCCAACATTCCCTTCATTGCTAGTCATTGGCTGTTACCAGGCAAGTGATTTTGCTTTGTCCTGTCTACTTTGCAATTACAGTTGTACAACAATGATACCAAAAAAAAAAACTTATGGGGTGTTCTCCACCACGAATACTGCCCATTTTTGATCCTAGTCAAAGGTCACCAGTTTTTAAACTACGAAAACAATTTCTTAATATTTGGTGGCAAATGTTTTTAGGAAGTCCGGGAAAAAAAACTCTACTGTGTCCTGTTTATTTCCATTCCCACCATCACTCGGCCTTTTCTTGTCATGTTTTTTTTTGCCCCTCTTGTTTCCTTTCGTTGAGTCGGGTGGGGCCATTCACACCTGGACACTCAGTTCAATGCGTGTCTTTTTTCAGTACCTGCACTATATTTTGTTCGGGTTCTCTGATACAAATCTGTGGAATTTACTGCAGTCTTTGGAGCTTTGGAACATGAGTGAGAACAAGACAATGACTCTGCCAGCCCATGAGGGTCATATTGCTGCATTGGCTGTATCAACTGTTACAGGGTTGGTCGCATCTGCTAGTCATGATAAGTTTGTCAAACTGTGGAAATGATATATGATTGTTTCTCAGTGCTGTTCAAGTGCTTTTAGCTTCTTTATTTTGGTTGCTCGATCTCCCTCTTTTGTGTTCTATTTAAATTTCAGGTCACCATATCCCCAGAAACCAAACCTTGTATTTTGCTGTATTGGTTACATGGCCACTTTTGTAACTGAAAAAAAGTCAATGATCAAGCATCCTGGAATCTTTGTACTCTACTAGGAAGCCAATGGTTTATGCTCATAGTTTTCCGTTCAAAGTTGCTTCCTCTGGACCTTGAAAGGGTAATTCTCTTCCCTGATAAATTGCTTCCTGCCCTGTTCATGTTTCTCTGATTTCCACAGTTTAATGTTTGATTCGATAACGGATGATATGTGAGGGACATCTCAATGTTCGAATTTTGCGTTAGCTTCCAAATCATTCGCAGCCAAAACCTCAGCAATCAACTAGCCAGTTGACTGAGATGTCTCGAGGTGGGGAATGTATGTGTTGTATTTTGGTGCGCATCACCTGGAAAGTAGGGGCCAAAAGCGATCATTCAGCTTTAGGGGGAGAGGGCACAGGAAGTGCCGGTGGAAGCATACAATCCTTAGGGTGCAGGGCCTAAGGATCTTATCATTAATCAGCAAAATCTTGCACTCCATTATTGGGTCAAAAGTTATCTCCTCCCAAGTAGTTGCTATCAAAGACCAACATCCTGATAATATAAACACAATATGGATTGATGTGGTTTAGCTAGTGGAAACAATAAGAACGGTCAGAGACATAATTTTGAAGCTTGTTTTCTAGCTAATTCGTAGAATAGGGTCATTGCCCTTAAAATGGGGTTCGGGACTAAATTTTCTCTTGTTTTGACATGCTTTTGCGTGTCGAGCCCATGTGTTTTCCAGTCACCTCCCTTTCGTAGTCTCCCCCTGAATTTAAACCTGATGCGATAATTGTTGGAAAATTGAAAAACAATTTAATACTAATTATTGAAATGTAGAGGTGTTCAATATTACAATTGAAAAATTTTAGTTCTTAGATAAGAGAATTAATTGAAATATTTTAGCCGTTAGCTGAGAATAAAGAACAAAGAGATCAAGGGGTAAAACCCAAGATTACTTTATTATCATCTCTCTAATTGTATTTTTAGAAGAAATCAAAAGCATTACAAGAACCCTTATTAAACACAAACTCTTAAACTAATCTTATCATAGATAAGATTTAAACTAGAAGTAGAAAAGAAACAATCAAAACACATCACTAAATGATGGAATTAAATGACTAACATTAATAAAAAAAAACTTATCACTAATTTGTAGCGGAATTGGAACCAAATTCTTCAACAATGATATCTAAATAAAGAAACAAATTGCACTTGAGGTATTGGCCTAGTCGGGTCAGGGACTTGTTTTTTCTCTTTGCGTCTGAGTTCGAG
This sequence comes from Salix exigua, assembly GCA_032356905.1. Taxonomy (NCBI): domain Eukaryota; kingdom Viridiplantae; phylum Streptophyta; class Magnoliopsida; order Malpighiales; family Salicaceae; genus Salix; species Salix exigua. The sequence continues at coordinate 3,331,560 of CM063605.1, forward strand.
CCTCTTTGTGTATGTCTGTCTCTTCCTCGATACCTTACCTGTGTTTAGTGGATCCGAGAATTAGCTTTTGTACGCTCAAGTTGGCATGGACATCCCAGTATTGTACTTGAGGTCTTGGCCTAGCAGAGGAACTTTCCCTTCCCTTGCGCCTGAGTTTGAGTCTCTATACATACTTGTCACCCCGCGGTGCTTTACCTGCTACTAGGCTTGCAGAGTATTCAGGGAATCCAGAAATTAATTATGGTGCGTGTAAGCTGGCCGAACACCCTAATTATAAAGAAAATAAAAAATACGAAAAAAATCTTATTGTCATAAGAAAAACAAACTACTTGCACTGATGCATACACTTCCTGTATAAAACTGTTATCCTTTGCGTTAGTGTACAAGCAATCATAGTGGGTATACCAGAGAAACTAGGTCAGAACAGACTCAGGTTTGTGTTTATGCGAAGATTACTTGTATGATATGATCTCTGACAAGAACATAGTCCACCTTTGACGTTACATGGATGAAATCTTAACAAACTCAACCTAGTTGACGAGAAAATAAGGTGGTTTTTCTTATCTTCCTACTGCGTCAAGATGCTAGGAAACCCAGTTGCTGATCGGAAAAAAGAAAAAGAAAAAAAAAACAAGGAATATTAAATATCAATAGATGCAAGTGCGAGATTACCTAATCATTGCCTAATTTGGCAATTTATGGCGTTGTCCATCTGGATACGTTTTGTGTAGCTCCAAGTCAGTTCCTATCTTCTCCCTTCTCCTTTCTTAAGCATTTTATTTTCCCACTAGCCTAACATAACTTCTCTTTTCTTTGATTACACAAAGTTTTCAACCTAATCTTATGTCAGAAGTACAATTTGTATGAATCTTATGAATAAACCAGAACATAAAGTAGTGATTAGTCTCAGCATATAGAAGAGACATGAGAATGCAAAAAATATGGCATCTATATATATACATGGAGTGTTTTAAAATATTTTGTCCGAAAATATATTAAAATAATATATATTTTATATTTTAAAATTTATTTTTAACATTAGCACGTTAAAACTATCTTAACATATAAAAAGATTAATTTAAAGTAAAAAAAACACAGTTTTTAATAAAAAAAAATCGATTTAAACTCACTCGTAATTGACATAAAAAATCTTAATTAAATGCATTAGTTTCTTTCTTTCTTTTCTTCAAGACAGCAAGGACATGACTCGAAATGATCTTGACATTAATCTTGAATGAATTATGCTCCATTAAATATTATTGGTTCTACAAATTCAATGAAACATCAAGAATTAACTTTAAATTAATTACCCAAGGGGTCCTGACGTGAGTGGTGAGGGCACTCTCGTCCCTTAAGAGAGGTCAGAGGTTCAATCCCTCTTCTTGTATGGAGCTAATCATTTGGGGAGCACTTTCACCTCTTCGAGGCCCTCCCGGTGCGAACGTGGATTAGTCTAGGTCAGCGTCTGAGACACCGCGTGGTTTATACCAAAAAAAACTTTAAATTAATTAATCTAAGATGACACAATTTTTGGCTTGCTTTTGATCTGAAATTGTACTTTATACTCATTTTTATTTAATATTTCTTCATGTTTTTTCATTACTTGCAAATGGATTTAATTGTTTCCACTAAAAAACTTCCCCCTTCAATCATTTTCTTCCTCCATCACCTGCAGAGGGCGAGAGAGCTCATTGGTGCATGATCACAAAAGTAGGAGAGCTTTCATACAATCAATGTATTTGGTTGGGCAATCCAGATAGTGACGGAACCCTAAATCTTTTATCTCAAATTCATGTCAGCTATGCTGCCATCATGTGACAAAACAATGTCAGTTAGGGATGATGGGGGTATGTGGGGATGTTCTGAGAATGGAAAAACCCCACCCTAGACGATAGATCATACATAAAATCCTATCCTGCACCAGAACTCTGACCCTGTGATTTGAGATATCGATTTGATGATATAATAAAGCGATTGGTGAAGCAAAACAAAACAAAACATTGCCAACTTTTGACGAGAAATTTATCGCTACGCATGCATGATCTACATGTGATCCAAATTATTTGATGGAATCCCTCTCTCTTTATGAACATATCTCATGCATGCGCAGACGCACAGCTACAGCCAGTTATAAAGCTTCATCAGCATGCATATATGGGGAAAACTGGGTTCACTCGGCAAGGAATTGAGGGATATCTTGAGTGAAAAAGAGGAACAGGGTTCATTTTTCTTCCCCTCGAATTTTCTTTCTGTGGGCAGGAGTGTAGGAGAGATTGGTTGCCACACAAGTAGATGAAAGATGCAGCCATCACTTTGGTCCAAAAGGAAAGAGACAAGTTATAGTCACCCTTTCTTTCTTGTAAGAAATCAAATCCTTATAATGTCAATGTAATAACTTTGACTCAAACATCTTCTTAATTAGGTTACTTGTACAACGATATTTTGTTTTGGATGCTAGAAAATATTATCTCTAGACAAGCTTATTTGCTGGTTTGAAAAAATTAGTAAAATTTTGACTATCTTAAACGCATGTTTTGATTCGAACTCAAGAATATAGAGCTCAAACCTTTATCATCACGTCACGATTCGTGAGATAATGTACAAAAAATAAGAGATCTTTTCCCTCGTCCAAAACACATTCTATATATTTCCCTGTAAATAGTGCGGGGAATTGCATATACAGGAAGGCTGAACTGACTTGTGAAGTGGGAACCAATTGAGTCCCATATATAGGAAAGCGACTCGGATATAGCCTATAATGTACCATGTGCCTTGCCAAGCCGTTTCAATCATCACAATTCTTGATGTGTCGTTTTTGTATGCCCCATCTAGGGTTACTTGTCTTTTCAGGTTTGCAGGTGACAACGCTACAAAACTTCATATCCGGCCATGATCTTGAATTTAACCAACCACACCCAAGGCTCTCTCCATCTCCACAACCTCGCGAGTTCGAGTTTACTTCTAAGAGTATCACTTACACGTCTTCGAGTTACATAGATCTTGAGTTCGAGTTAGAATATATTTATTTTATAAAAATCTAGATCAATCAGAATTTTACTCCTTTATCCTAGATAATAAAAAATATCAGCGCTACCTTATCAACATACCAACGTTTTGGATATAGCCACTCATGTTGTTAAGATTTAAACGCATTGTAGGAACATTTTGGTTGTTCATGGCGGTCTTGTGACTCATCGATGAATTGAGTGTAGAGAAACTACAGGGACCTACAACCGCCCCCCACTTTTCCTATACATTCATCGATTAGTGGTTTTCATTCTTATAAATAGAGCATGCACGGCACTATTTTTAATTTGTTATTTATTACGAATAAATACCTTGCATTTTCATCTTGTACGTAATCGATTAAATCATTTGGATATATATACAGAGAGTGGATTGGTCAGTGAATCTCATACAAAACCCACGCACCTATTAAACTTTTCTAAAATCTTGGGAACATTTTGGATGATATCTTTTTGTGTACTTAAAATGATCGATCGTCCACTATCTTCAGACCATGCATGGTGGAAACTATAAAAAAAAAATTTTTATTTAAAAGTTTAAATTATTCGATGAGATTTCAGAACATGATTTATATTATTTTTTAACACACTCTTTTCAAGTAAAATTTATTTGAGCTTAAAACTTATATAGATTCACATTATTTTGTGTTTGGTTTTTCTCAAATAGAATAAAGATGATGAGATTCGAACTCGTGACCGTCAGGTTAAAAAACTCTGATACCATATCAAGAAGCCATCTCATATAAAAATTTAAATTGATAGTCAAGGTCTAAAAATATAATTTATATTGTTCTATAATATAAACAAAAATAGGAGAGATTTGTAATCATCGTCGACAAATACAAGGATCGGCCGGGTGGCCCCTTTCTAATTCCTTAAAATAAGTCCTCGAAACGGACTGAGAGGAAGCAATTGAACTCGATATTGTCCTCGACTATAATAGAGCGTGCTTGATTTTGCAAAAATGGCAAAATGCATGCATTGATGATAAGTAACATCATTCACTGCCCTAACAAGATATATAATTAATAAATGCATAAATGTTCTGGCTCTGTTCCTAGAAAATCATTTTAGTATGCTAGGAGCACCTACAAATTCAACAATCCAGTAATTACAATTTGTTAGAGAGAGCTGAGCTCTCTTATATATTGTATTTTTTATAGGTTTTGATGAGTTTGAGAAGAAGAATTCAGTATGTAGTTTGAATTAAGATCTAAAATTTAGTGCATATTTGGGAGTGTGGTTGTAATTGTTTTTAAAAATATTTTTCATTCAGAAATGTATTAAAATGATGTTATTTATTTATTTATTTTTTTGACATTAGCACATGAAAATGATCTAAAAACACATTTTTTTTAATTTTAAAGTAAAAAAATAAAAACATTTTTTAAAAAAACAAAAACGCTTTTAAAACGTAGTGCCAAACACCCCTATATGATTAGTGATTTTACAATGCATATTATAATTTAGAGGTTCTAATTTTACAACCTTTTCCTTAACTTTTTAAGAGCAACACACTAATATTTCTTAGCTACTTGATTATAATTAAAACTAAGATATATACTGAAACATATATCTCTACAAATTAAAAACCATACCTATATGGAACCAAAAAAATGGAGAGACACTCACACATGGAACAGCCGAAGCTATTGGCTACTGAGGAAGCAAGGACTGAAAGCAACATGGTGGGTGCCCAAATCACTTCTTCAAAAGTAAAACCAAATTAAATTTTGGACATACCTGAGCTTGCTCTCCTATTTAATGAGACATGCCTCTCTAGCTAAGAGCACCTGTATTCCAGCAAACACCATATCGAGAGGATTGGGAGTGAGAGCGAGAGGATTGGGAGTGAGATGGCAGCTAAGGTGGAAATCCCATTTCTTGATATCTCTGTGGAAGCTTTGGAAGGCTTAGAAAGTAAGAGTGAGAAGTGGAAGGAACTGTGTGACCGAGTTAGAGAGGCATGTGAGACTCACGGAATCTTCTTTTTGGTTTATGATAAGATTCCTACGAGCCTACGTGAAGAGATTTTCGTTGCCCTGAAAACACTGTTTGATCTTCCTGAGGAGACGAAGAACAAGCACGTCAATCCTAGGCCGTACCGAAGCTACTTAGGTAAGTGTCCTGTGATTCCATTCCACGAGAGCTTTGGTGTTGACGAAGCTCCAACTCTTGATGCTTCTCAAGCTTTTACAACCCTCATGTGGCCAGAGGGGAACCCAAGTTTCTGGTAAGTCTACTTCCCATCATCTTTTGTTGATTTTTTTTTTATCATCCAACCATTTCACTCACCTAACAGTTTAAACTATTAAATGAAGTCTTAGAATATATTTTATGTTATTCTCTAACACTCTTCCTTAAGTGAAAATCTTTTGCGTTTGAAACTTGCATAGATCTATATTAGCTTGTGTTTGATTTTAATCATATAGAATGAGAAGGGTTGAGATCTGAACTCGTGTCCGCTGGGTCAATAAGGCTCTGATACCATGTTAGGGAACCATCTTATCTAAAAACTCATGCTGTTAAATGAGATCTTTGTTATAAATCATGATCAATTCTAGCCATAAAAACTGAATTAATGTAACACACATAAGTAAAGGTTATGGCTTAATTTATAGCACGCAGGTAGAGTTTATCATGTCAATGATATTTTTGGCTAATTATTAGATAATCTGTCATCACTAAACGATCATTTTCTCAATAATTTTACCTTTTAATTCCTTGAACCTTACCACGACACACTGAAAAGAAATTGCCCCACTTCTTTCATTAATTTATTGCAAAACCACCTTTCAGATAATTAATATCATTTCCTGGTCGGGATTTTCCAGCTGTTGTCGTTCTTCTGACCTCTAAAACATGTCTCATTGTCATGGCCAAAGACTCCAAGTCACCATCAAGAGAAATTGAACTCTGAACTGCACCTATAATGGGGAAAATGAGAAAATAATTATAAAAAACATATAAGTTTCCTTTTTTTTAGTGTTTTCCCTCAATATTTTAATGCTATATTTTATAATTTTAATTTCTTTATATATTATTATTTTATAAATTTAAAACAATCATAAACTATACTATCTTAGTAATTCGTTTTTACGTAGTTTTAATCATCAATTTTTTTTTTCTGCACAAGATGCTCTAGACAGCTATCGTAGTATTTCATGGTATCTTACAGTGGCCAGTTGAAGCTACGGGATGATGTTTTCCTAGCTCTGGTCACATCAGTAATATTTTTAGAAATCAATATAAATTATATTTTTGATTTTTGTTTATCGATTTAAGTTTTTCGATGAAATGGTTTTTAACATTTCTTATTATCCTCATTCTATTTTATAAAAAACAAGACCGTGCAAGTTTCATGCCCAAAATGCTTTCACTTGAAAGTATACGTTAGATAATAATATAAATCATATTATGAGACCTCACGTATCAATTTAAATTTTTAGATGAGATAATTCTTTAACATTGCTTATACATGATGATGTAGCTACCAAACAGCCTTGCTAGCTGGCAATGAACAATTTATTAGGGGCCTATCCTTTGAAACAGATTGAATTTATTACAATGCCAGCTTTAAATTGAGTGTTCTTGTTCAAAACTCATGCACATGTCCTAGCAGGAAAAATAAATAAATTTCAGCACCTGAGAGGTAGAGTCAGCTTTTTCTATGGCTGTTGGCAGTTCCATTAAATTCCATTTGGCCTTTAATATCAGTTGGTGTAGTAAAGCCAAAATCCTGAATTTAATTTGACATTATCGCAAATGGATAATACTATTTTCATCTGCAGCTGTATTTTAAGATGGTGGTTGGGAATCACTCTAAATGTATTTTTTTGAAGAAATTTGATTTTTGTTTTTGCTCTAAATGAGATTTTTTTAGTGTTTTTATATATATATGAAAGTGATAATATCAAAAATATTTTTAAAAAATATTATTTTAATACATTTCAAGTGAACTAAAGCTAATGGTCTCTAGAAAATTTATTTATGAACTAATGAGACAAGTTTAGACTCAAGAGAAAGTTTGATCACGCTAGACCTAAATGATAATTCAAAAGAGCCATAAAATTTTTTCTCAGGCAAATTTTTACGGGAGTTTTCGAAAGATATTTATCTTACAATTGCATGGAATTGCTACCTTGATCGTCGGATCTTTGTATTTCAGAAATGCCGTTCTAGACCTCAATTATGATAATTTTGTGATTTTTATTGTTATTTTTAGAACTAGTCGACTGACTTTACTGGCTATTACAAACCTATAAATCATTTTACCTAAATAATTTGCTAAGATATTAATTCATTATTTGTTTTTATGTCGTGTGCTAATGACCTAATTCATCCTTTTTCTTAACGCAATTTTATATGTCATTATTGTTTAAACCTATCTAATGAGTCTCGAGTCGCTGGAGACACACACCAACCGATCTTTGTTTTGTTCTTCTAAAGGTCAACACAATTGTTTTGTTTTTAGATCTGACACATCTTGAAATCTGCCGCGTGATCCTGCTAGTGTTGACTTCGTCGTAGTAAACAAAACTAGTTTTCGTGAGATTTGCCTAATAATTAATAGAATATGGCTGTCCCGATTTTATCTGTTTGTTTCTGTGGCGCAGTGAGACCTTCCATGGGATGAGCTCGAAGATGCAAGAACTGAATTTCCTGGTGATGAAAATGATATATGAAAGCTTCGGCATTGAAAAGCTCTATGGGTCTTTCGTCGAGGAAACCAGCAGTATATTTCGAATAATGAAGTACAGAGCTCCTCCTGGTGCTACGGAATCATCGATCGGCCTGGTGGCTCACACCGACAAGAACGCCATCACCATCTTGTGCCAAAATGAAGTTCAAGGTCTCGAGATTCAGACCAAGAATGGAGACTGGGCTCAAGCCATTGTTCCTGAGAATGCTTTCACAGCTGTTGTTGGTGATGCACTCAAGGTACCTACAAAACCCTCAAGAACTCGATCTAAAAACTTAAGTTTTTAGACGAGATTTAGAATATAGTTTATATATTCTCTAACACCATATCTTTTCAAGTAAAAAATTCTTGGGTTTATCAAATAAAATGAAGTTTGGAGATTCGAACTCGTGACTGTTGATCAACAACATTCGTATACCATTCTATGAAACCATCTCACTTAAAAACTTAATCTTTTAACTAAGAGATTAGAATATAATTTATATTATTCTCTAATAATTTCAAACTTTACGCTAATTATGTGGTAATGAAAAATGGGGTGGTGCAGGCATGGAGCAATGGCAGACTTCACGCAGCAAGGCACAGGGTGGTGATTAGCGGGGAAAACGACAGGTATTCTTGTGGATTGTTTTCAATGCCGAAGGAGGAAGCCGTCGTCGAGGTGCCGGATGAACTTGTTGACAAAGAGCATCCTCTTCAATACAGGCCATTCAATTATTCAGATTATATCTCCTACTTCGTCTCCAAACTAAGTGATGATGCGTTGGAGATATATGCTGGCATTTGAACACTTTGTTGGGCTTCTCTTTTATGATTAATACCATGTTGCTAAATTAATGCCTTACTTTTGATATATATGTATATGTATATGTATATGTATATGTATATGTATATGTATAAATGTGTTTAGAGTTGTGAATGGGCATGAGATGTTTAAGAAAACTTTCCTTGATCCTATCAAGGCAACTTGTAATTTCCATTTTAATATACAACTTTTCATAGTCTCATGGGCTTGGCAATATCGTCATGCAAAATATTTTTTAAAAACTAATTTTTAATTGAGAATACATAAAAAATATAATTTTTTAGATTTTTGTTTATTTATAACATATGCATGTTAAAAAAAGTAAGAAGCACCTAAGAAATAAAATTTAATACTGTTTCAGATAAGAAATAATTTAATAATAAAGAATTTGATAATAAAGAATACATATTTATTTATTCTTTCTTCTCTTGACTTGTTAAAAATAAAGAATTCGATAATCACGATAATATTTAATATTGTAATAACTACTATATAAATTCGACAGAAACTCAAAAACAAAACCCATTAAGGTGTTTGAAAACTCTCCATTGCATTATTATCATTCAAATTACCACCACCACCAGCTATCACCGCTTAACTCTTGTCGTTTTCTATTACCACCTCTCCTCTATCTCCGATCCTCTTCCGTCATGCTTCGACAGCTAGTGTCTGTCCTTAGGACAATCTCTGGCTCATCAACTTAAGCTTATGTTTGTACGCAAGATTACACCTGGTGGTGTCTGGTGGATTCTTACGAGATTAAAATTAAAGAATTTTCCAATAGAAAAGGAGGACTATCATTAGAAACGCAATATACATGCAGTAGAAGGACTTAATTAATCAAACTAATAGTAAAGGGATCGAATTAGTAAAATCACCATAATACAATGATGATACATGTGATTGACCATTCAAAGAAGATAGAATTTTCTTGGTGACGATGACCTGTTTGGCCCTTTCAAAAATGGTCAATGGCTGTGACGCCTTCTGCCATCTAATCTGACTTTTAAATAGAGCTGATGATGTGTTTCGTTGCCCGGCATGAGACCCATGGAAGCGCAAGGAGGAGGAGACAAGTACATGATGAAAATCAGTCGAATCAAGCACGACAACACCATTTTGTGTGCATTGACATTATTTATTTTCATGGAGTGTCAATGTAGCTCGATAATATAAATCATATCCTGAGATTTCATCTAATAATTTAAAATTTTAGGTGATATAGTTTCTTTACATGATAGCAAAAACTTGTTGATCTAGTGATCACAAATTCAAATCTCACCACTTTTATTTTATTTGATGAAAATTAAATATAAAATAATATAAACCCGTATACAAATTTCAAACCCAAATAACTTTGATTTAAAAAAAATATTAGAAAATAATATAAATTATAATCTTACATCATAATTTGAAAGAAAAAAAAAACAATAAGTCTTGGGCCTCTTGGGTTGAACACAGAAATGCATTAAATAATTAGACCTGGAACTTGACCGTAGGCCTTATCCTGATTGGATGTGGGCTTTAAACGGACCAATAAGTCTTGGGCCTTCCGAACATATAATTAAGCAATTGTTTATCGAGCCCTTGTCTCCAATAAGAAGCCAGGGATTAGCTGTACTTGTTGGTCCCTGTACTCTTGAAATGTCATCAATGCTGTCCTCTACTCCTTATTTCTTAGCTGCTCCCTTGACCCAAGAAAAAATCTTAATCTATTCTCTTAATCCAATTTTAAAATGTTAATTTAAAAAAATTAAAATTTCAAGTTTTTTATTTTAAAATAAAATCAACCTCCCTGATATAAAATCCGATGTAAACTATATTAATTAGGCTAACTATCATCCTCCCTTCGATGTAAACTATATTTTGAATTAATAGATTAATCCATAATCATATGGGATTTAATAACAATAATTCCTACTTCTCTTGATGAAAATTTGAAAGGAAGTTGAGTAGAGGGATGGGGTAAAGAAAACAATTACAGAGGAGAGCTGGAGGGGATCGATTAAATAGAAAAAGGAGTAAAGAGAGTATATTATGAAATTATAAAGAATACAAGGACCTAAATGTAAATTAATCCAGGGCCTGCAACTCTCAATAATCCATAATCATCTGACATTGACAAGGCTGGCACCTGGCATATCCTCTTTGATCTTCTCGTAACCAAAACAAACCTTAGCAAGACAAAGTGATTAATTGTTCCGTACCAATGCAACAATAACAGGTTGACGATTCTGATAAGGTCACGGGATTTGAAGAGGAGGATGAGTTACAAAATGCAAGAGCTTCGGCAGAAGCACTGACCACCACTTTGGAAAATCTGGTTAGCAATTTATTTATCGAACATATATTCATCTAACTGGTTTTTTTATATATATAATGTGGGTTTTCAGTTTTGAGCTGTTAAATTTGGTGGGTTCGTGTTAGAATCAAACAAAAGCTGATATCTTGAACAATTTAGAGAAATAATCAGTAAAGAAGGAGAGGGTGTTCATGCTGGGGTGCAGAAACTAGTCCCTCTTCTGTAGTCATTAAAGGTCAAGAAACGTTAAAAGCAAACTGATCCCATTTTGTTTCTTAGGTGATAATGGTTGTCGCACCCCAAAATGGTAGGAGAGCAGCGTCGTGGCAACTGGTCCTCATGAGCGGGAAAGATTAAATGTCGGGGGTTATTTATTTTTAAAAAAGGAGTCGCCACCTAGTATTACGGTTACTAGGAAACCTAGGACTGGTCTTTCGGAGATTCTAGTGTAAAGGATCTGGTTGCGTAAAGGGAAGGTTTTAGCACCCTTGTACGCCCTACCTAAGGTAAGTCGCTTGATGTTTTTGTTTGTTTTATGATTGCTAGGATATTGAAAAATATATTTACATTTTGATGATATATCATCCATGCCGAATATTTTGGATATCAACCTTTTAGGATTTATCTATCCAAACACCGATAGTGAATAATAACATATTATTCCCGCCGAATATTTTGGATAATAACCCTTAGGATTTATTGATCCAAATACCAACAGTGAATAAAAGTATATCATTCCTACCGAATATTTTGGATTTCTTAACTCTTTAGGATTTATTTATCCAAATATCGACAGTGAATAATAGCTTATTATTCCCGCCGAATATTTTGGGTAATAATCCTTTAGGATTTATTTACCCAAATACCAACAGTGAATAAAAGCATATTATTCCCACCAAATATTTTGGACTTTTACCTCTTTGGGATTCATTTATCCAAATACCGACAGTGAATAATAAACCCCAAAACAAAAATAAGATTTTAAATTTTTTGAAATATTGGCCAATACCCTTTGGATTTTACAAACCGGTTGTAAAATCTCAAAATGCAAGAAATGATTTTTCTTGTCAAAATCCATGCTAAAATTCATTTTTTTCAAAAACCAAGACATTATATATTTAAAGAAAACATTTTTTAAAATATGCTAGTGTATTGGCCTTATGCAAAAAAAACATATTTTTTTTAGAGTTTTTTATATAAAAAACAAAAATATTTTTTATATATTTTTTTGATATTTTTTTATTTTTTTATTATTATATTATTATATTAATATTATTATATTATTATTATTATTTCGGGTGGATTGGACCACCGACTCCACCATCTTAGCGCTGAGTCGGCCATTGACCTGAGAGGTCGAGTCGTCGACTGAAGGAGGATCGGATCTGGTTGTCGACCAGTAGAGGAAGGAGCGGACTTGCGGCCGGCTTAACTAAGCTGGGCGCGAACCCAACCTCTCTATCGCCTTCAGTCGGGCTTCGACCGTGCCTTTGAATGATTGGGTCGAGTCTCAAACCGCCGACCGACCGAATGCCACAATGCATGCAGTGAAGAAGATGATGTACGATGAACAATGAGAATTTTTCGAGTACAACGAATGGGGATTCTGTTAATACCTTAGTGTAGAGGACGTCGAGGTGATTCTTCCGGTTGTGATGGTGTCGAGAATGGTGGCCTGAGGTCGCCGGAAAACGGATCGGAAGGTGACTGGTCGGTGCACTGTGAAGGGGTGTTCTTCACCTGGGAAGAGCTGGTGGTCGCCGAGTATGGGAGCTATGGGGATGATCAAATAGTGCTTGATGACCGGGTGGTAGTCGGCGTTGTTGAAACGAAGAGGAGAGAGAGACGTCGGGGTCGTTGTTTCGACGATGGACACCGCCTCTTGTTGCTACCCAAATTTTGACCAACTTATTTTTATGTTTCGGAAGAAAAAGAAAAAATAGAAAAAAATAGAAAAAAACAAAAAAAATCCAAAAATATCTTGTTACAGGGAAAATTGGGCAAATTGAGAGTTTACTAGTCAAATCATGCAAATTGCAAATCCAAGGACTAAATTGAAAATGATACACAAGTTGAAGACTGCGTTTGGAATTTTGAATATAAAAAGTCTATAAATAGAGGTTTTAATCAACATAGAAGGGGACCAAAAAAAAAATACAGCTTCCACCCTCACTTACACCCCCAACCCTAAAATAAAAAAAAACCCTAATTTTATCATTTTTGGAGCTGCAACTGCCGCTCACCTCTTGGCAGCAGCTGCAGCCCTCCCCTCACTCTCTTTTCTCTCATCTTTCACTCCGATCAGCTGGACTCAACCCCGATTCCCTCATTCACTCTCCTTTCTTCCTTTGCACACACACACCACCCACAACCATTCCCTTCTCCCAACAGAACCGGTCGACCACCAAATCCCGCTTCCCCATTGTCTCTACCTCTCCTCGCACCGAACCACAACAACCCCTCACGATCTCATTTCCCTTTCACCTCAGTAGCCTACGACCGGATTCCACTTCCAGCGTCCCCTTCTCCGACAATCGGCTGACCAGCCCCAAAACACAACCCCTCTCTTCATCTCCTCTCCTCGGCCTCCCTCACTGTCTTCAACCCCACAGACAGATCACTGGCAGCTGACCCACTCCCTCACGTCCTCTCCATTTCCTTCGTTCAGCGAGTCCCCTTCTCCCAACACAGCCCCGTTCTTCCCTCGCTCACAAGCCTACGACCACCAGCCACCCATCTTCCTCACCTCAGGACTCAGTTTTCAACCTCACTCCCACGGTCACTCCTTGCCATCAACAACTTTGACTATCAAAATCAAAAGGTATATCTGCGGAAGAGGGACGAACAAATTGTTTTTGCGTGTTGTTGTTTGTGTTGGGTTTCTTCGCGAGTTACCAAGAGTATCACCGCCAGTGAGAAAGAGAGAGGAGGGAAGAAGACAGATTCGCGCGCCACTGTTCCATTTTCCACCAGCCCCTGTGCACAGCAGCACAACTCTTCCCCAACAGATCGGTCCCAGCAACTCTTCCCACCGTGGTAGTAGAGGAGAACCAGCCACCGTCGACCCACAACAGCTCCCCACCATGGACGAGCCCAGCTCCCCCTTTGAAGAGGAAAACGAAAAAGAAGAAACCGAGAAGGATGAGAACACACCCGAGATTGTTGAACAGACCCGAGATGTTGAAGAGATCCCAGATTCGAACAGAACCGAAACCTTGATATCTTTGTGCCTTTGTACTGCTTTTGCGTGTTCGCTGTGCTTTGCAGGTCACCAGAAGGCCTCCCCGGCGAGAAAACATAAGATGAGGAGGAAGACCAAGAAGGAGAAGGAGAAGCAGAGGGGGCACAAACCGAAGACCACCCCGAGAACAGATCTGGAAAATTTTGGGTTTTTGATGTTTGTTTGTTGCTTGTGTGAGTTGGTTTGTGTTTGCAGGTTGCCTGGAAGTCGCCGCCGGTGAGAGGAGGAAGGGAAGTCACCGCTCCGGCCACCCTCTGTTTTTACTGTTCACACCGGTGGCGCGTCTGCCCACGCGCCACTGGCCTTCCTGCTGCTGCCACTGTTCCAGATCGTCCCCCCAAGGCCTTTTGTGTATTTTCCCTTATGTTTATGTGTTTGATGTAAACTTATTGTAGTTTAATTATTATTTGTGAAATGTAATGAGAAAAGAATGAAAAAAAAGACAATGTGTGTGTGAGTATTCTATTTTTAAATGTGATGAAAAAAAAAGAAAAAAAAAAGGATTGTGTGGGTGTGTGTTGTTTTATTTATTCCATATTATGTTGTTTGGTTAAGAAAAAGAATATAAAAAGAATAAAAAATGTGTTTTCTTTGTAAAAATTTGAGACCAATGTTTCAAAAGTGTAAATCTTTTTTTTAGGAATTTATTATTCACTGTTAATATTCGGATAAATAAATTTCAAGGAATTAAAAAAAATCCAAAATATTCGGAGGAAATAATATACTATTATTTACTATTCGGTGTTTGGATAAACAAATTTTATCCAAAATATTCGGCGGGAATAATATGTTATTATTTACTTTTCGGTGTTTGGATAAATAAATTCTAAAAGGTTATTGTCTAAAATATTCAGTGGTAATAATAATAATCAATAAAATTTATTGGATTTTTAAGCCGATTGATTTCTTTTTTAATTGTAACATTTTTTATGAATAAATACTGACTTATTGAAACATTTTAAATCACATTTAAATAGGCAATGCAGCTTACCTCAGGTAAGGCGTATTAGGGGTGCTAATACCTTCCCTTTACGCAACCAGTCCCTTACCTTTGAATCTCTGAGCAGACCAGTACAAATCGGGTGTTCCTAGCGACCCTCAACTGCAAGGTGGCGACTCCTTCATCAAGTCCACATTGCGAGAGCCAGGATCCCTCCCGGGACGCCGCGCGGGGACGTGCGACAGAATGGCGACTCCACTGGGGAAGGTATTTTTTTTGAAAAATATTGGACTAAGCTTTGAATATTTTGATGTGATTTATTTGTTCCAATCTGTTTGAATTTTTTGTGTGTTTACTTTTAGCAAGTATTTTGCATTTTTAATTCGTGCATATGTATATATGTTCATGCGTTAATTTATTTCAATTATATCATTGTAGTTTGCAACTTTAAGTTACGTGGGGGACTAGCAGCTTACCTATGACTTGAGTCAAGGTTGAAGTTTGTGTAAACCCCAACTCTTCGCTGAGAGCTTAGATGGTAGTGGTTGGTATACGTACCATCCCATTATCTGCTAAGACCCCATATTGCCTTTACGAAGGTGATCACTGGGACAACGAAGAGACCCTGCTTAGAGCCAAAAGTAGCAAACTCATGCTGAGAGCTTAGATGGTAGTGGTTGGTATACGTACCATCCCATTATCTGCTAAGACCCCATATTGCCTTTACGAAGGTGATCACTAGGACAGCAAGAGACCCTGTTTAGAGCCAAAAGTAGCAAACTCACGCTGAGAACTTAGATGGTAGTGATTGGTATACGTACCATCCCATTATCTGCTAAGATCCTATATTGCCTTTACGAAGGTGATCACTGGGACAACAAGAGACCCTGTTTAGAGCTAAAAGTAGCAAACTCATCATTTGTTGTGTAAAGATTAGAACCAATAATTAAGGTGTGTGTTACCTTCATTCTGTTTTGCATTAAGGCAAACTCTTCCCGAAGCAATTTAAATTCAATAAGTGACACAATAATCATCGCTTAGAAAATTTGCATTGTTGGGTTTAAGTAGAAATACAGTTTTTGTGTATCATACAATTGCTAAAAGCATGTGTCACTTCTCAAAGGATGAGTTTGTCAAAAAAAATAAAATTGCATATGCATTTTTAGATGCATTCCCATAGTTTGGTGTATCATACAATTGTTAAACGCATGTGTCACTTCTCAAAGGACGAGTTTGTCAAAAAAAAAAAATTGCATATGCATTTTTATATGCATTCCCATAGTTTTTGTATATCATACGAGTTGTTAAACGCATGTGTCACTTCTCAAAGGACGAGTGGGGAAAAAAATTGCATATGCATTTTTATATGCATTCCTAAGGTTTTGTGTATCATACCATTGTTACAAGCATGTGTCACTTCTCAAAAGACGAGTTTGTAAAAAAAAAAAAATTGCTTATGCATTTTAACATGCATTCCCATAGTTTTTGTGTATCATGTAATTGTTACAATCAAGTTTCACTCCTAAACGGGTGAGCAAAAAAAAACAAAACAAAACTTCATATGCTTTTCAAGATGCATTCTCACAAGTTTTTGTTTATCATGTAATTTTTATGATCACATGTCATTCCTCAAAGGAGTAAAAAGAAAAAAAAAGAAAAAAAATCAGCATGCATATACATTTCTGCACGCCTTCCCATAGTTTTTGTTTATCATGTAATTTTTATGATCACATGTCATTCCTCGAAGGAGTAAAAAAAAAATCAGCATACATATACATTTCTGCACGCCTCCCCATTGTTTTTGTTTAACATGTAATTTTTATGATCACGTGTCATTCCTCGGAGTAAAAAAAAAAAAAAGAAAGAAAGTCGAGCATGCATATACATTTCTGCACGCATTCCCATTGTTTTTGCTTATCACTTGCTTATCATGCAAAAAAAAAAAAAAAAGCATGCATATACATCTCAACATGCATTCCCATATTTTTGTTTAGCATGCAGATCATTACAATCACATGTCGCTCTTTAAAGGACAAGATTGTCAAAAAAAAAAAAAAACATGCATATGCATTTCAACATGCATTTCTATAGTTTTGAAATAGGGGTCCCTCAATTTGTCATTCTCCGAAGAGTCAAGAGTCATTGAACATTTGATATTGCTGAGAAGAACCGGCTCCGATACAAAGTCATCATTCATGTTTCTTCTGCAAGCCCACAACAAAGTTCTCTGCTCTCTAGTGAAATCAAGTGGGACATCTGCCCAGATATTATTTGGAGAGTGTTAGTGAAATCATCAATGGGGATTATGGGAAATTCAGGTTTTCTTTTGAGGGAGTGCGAGTAATCCATTTTCGGAAGCAAGCATCAGTGAAAGAAGTTGTCTGCCTGTTTAAAGTATCAAATTGATTTCTCTCCGGATTAGATGGAGTTATTGCGGCACTGTCAAATCAAAAAGTTTTATGCCGCCATGCACAGAAGACCATGTCATTTTGAGCACAATTTTGTCTGTTAAAGCGAAGATGAATATCTTGTGTGAGAAGGCATAGTACGATACTGTTGAATTTGTTCCGGTGTCTGAGAAGTCAAAGTATGTGCACTGCAAGATTACATTGCTCGAAGAAGCGAATTTTCTGCCAGAAGAGTTTTTTTTGTCGTATGATAATTTTATGATTTCTGCATTGTGGTGTGTGGTGTTTTGACAAGAGTGCTTCCGAGCTTGAATCACTTTTTATGACCAATGAGGAGCGCGGTAAAAAAAAAAAATCAGTGACATAATCCAGATGAGAGAGATGAACAGTTGCAAGAGTATTAGTGATCAAGTGTGAAAGTTAGCCAGCAAAAGGCAAGTCAAGTTTTGTGGGGAATGTTATCGTCAGCAGTGTCAGCAATAAATCATCGCTAGCATCAGCGAGATCAATGAGCAGTGGCAATACAGAAATGTTTGTTTGGAAAACCTCGGAAAAGTGTCGCATTGTCAGTGACTTTCTCATCGGATTTCATCTGTTATCACTTTGTTTTGGGGTTAAATCATCGTTTTCATTGAAGTATGTGTTTTCCTTGTCTTTTTGTTGTTTTGAAATCAAGAGGTGTTTGACATTCTTATTTTTGACAAAATATTTTGATCAAACTCCAACATGCAAAATTTGAAGTTCTCATTTTTGAAAGTATTTTGATTGCAAAATTGACCCAACTGTTGTTAAAAGACATGATGACCAATACCAGATGACCGAACAATTTTTGAGCCTATACACCGAGTTTTTGAACCTCATCATAGTACTAAGCTTTATTAGTATGCATATTGACATGTAATGGATTTGGTATTTATGGACCCGTGAATCATGACTCTTGCATGTCCAAATCATTACATTGGACGAGGTCAAAATTTATCAGTTAAAACCAATTTTGCTTGAAATGACAAAAGGCCATCTTTGTTTATTTCCTTCACTATTCTTGAAATATGTATCCCTTGTTAATCCCAATTTGAACCTGATATTATATTTTTTTTGAAAAAAACACCTGACATGGATCACACCCTCACACTGGGGGCAAATACACTGGGAGCAAATACAGTAGAGGCCAATAAGAGATTTGTAGTTTGAGGATGCAGTGGCAACATGGGAATCAATAGAAGGGAGGATGTTTAACGATGAAAACCCAACATTGGGAACAATCAAATTGAGATAGGACATGACAAAAACCAAGAGTCAATGGCAAGGACAAGTTCAAAAAAACAAAAAAAAAGAAAAAAAAAGAAAAAAGAAAAAAAAGAAAAAAGAATATTGAACTATGCCATGGCCGTTAGTATTTGTGGTCAAACCTCATGTGGGAAGAAATGTTAATAAGATTTTTTGAGTCTTCAAGATAAGTTGTCCATCAAATGAAGATTGTGCAGAATTGTTTTGTTATACTATGTTGGTTACAACAAGAGATGAAATAACATTAGATGACAAATGATGGTTCGAGTTTTAGAATCCCCTTTTAAGTTTGAAATTGTCAATGAAAGGAATGACATGGTTGTAGAGATTCCTAGAGCATTGGTTGATTGTTAAAGAATCATGTTGAGATAATTAACGTATTTTGATGTGCTCTCTTCTACTAAGACAACAAGAGCAAAGGAGTTAATGACTAGATGATGGTGATCCTAGGTCTTTGAAACCCTTAAACACTTTTTGAGCCTATGAATATCCCTTTCTTTTATAGCCATGAACCATAGCCTCATTACATGCTTGTAAAAGTCCTTCTTGATCAAGAAAGCAATATTAAGTGCTAAGTGGCGCTCTCAAAATTTGTTAGAGTTTTTCCATAAGGGTTATAATTTCATGAAAAAGTTGCAAGTTGTTAGGTATATTAATAAGGTAAGTACTGAAAGATGAGACAAAATTTTCAACTGAAAATCAAGTTTTTACTCAGCTCTAATTGTTTGAAAACCACAAATCATCACTTCATCATGTACCATCAAAGGACATGCCCCAAAATCTGAGATTAGAATTGAAACCCAAAACCATAAAAGACAATTTCAATCTCACAATGAGTTAATTGTTGTTTGCAAAATACAAAATATTTCAAATCTGCATTTATTGAATATCGTGTGTTGGGTATTTGACCACATGAATTTGATTTTCAACAAATGACATCTCTTTGATTTTATTACAATGATTAGACTTTGGAAGCACATGATCTTTGAAATCAGTGACTTAATTCTAGAACAAGAAAGATTTAGAGAAAATATTGACCGGATTTGAAGAATCCTTGACATTGACAATTCTCGGCTATCATCGGAATGCTCAGCAGTTAGAGGCCGAAATGTGGATCTTGATAGGAATGCAAATAATTTCACATCAGCTTGGGGGCAAAGAAGCATAAGCAAATGATTGATTTAGTGAAATTCATCAAGGAGCACCAACAGATTCAACTCAGGGCAACATGGCTTAATAGAGAGTGATGGTGTGGTAAGCTTCAGCAGTGATTGAGAATAAGATTGCATTTGAAGGGCAACTTCAGATTTCAGAAATATCATCTTACTCGCAGATTTGTTTGTCTCCAAAGATCTGTTGCATGGTTGTATTTTCATAAGTATTGAAGAGTGCATGCCATCAAGGTTGATCATGGGATAATTGTTGCGAGCTAGTCGACTCAAGGTTCGATTCACCGCATGAATATGAGAGACAGAAAAAACCTCGTTAATGACAATATCATATTTCTTTGCAAACAAAAGGATTTGTTTAGAAGAAATTGAGTCTATGACGAAGAGTTTAAGATTGCATGGCTGGAACATTTGAATCGGCTCGAGGCGAGATTGATCACAAGCTAAGAGAAATTTATTGATGATAGCATGGAGCATGCACCGATGAGTTTTGATGCATTTATGGATGACTTGAAAATTCCATGAAAGTTGATGATGACATACTGCAAGAGAAACATGACTCGATTGATTAATTAACCGATCGACAATTGAAGATAAGGTCGGCACTAGCAAGCTTTGCAATGATTGTTAGCGGACACACGCAAACCCAGGAGTTGTTATTGAGAGATTCCAAGAAAATTGATGGTTGGTTACACTCCTTCACGGTGAATCAAACAATACCACACCTGGGGCAATGTTAAACTTGATAAGCACCGAAGCAGAGATCATCGCAGATACGCCGGAAGAAGTAATGCGCTTGAGACTTGATGAATGAATGACAACAAAGCTTTGGAGGTCTGGGCAAAAACATTCTACGACAATGGAGCATCGTAAAAGGGGACCTATATTTCTTAGGTAAGTATACATCCATCACCATGCATTGCATTATATTTCTTAGGTAAGTATACATGCATTACCATGCATTGCATTAGAAAAAGGGGACCTATATTTCCTAGGTAAGTTTCCATGCAGCATCATGCATTGCATCTCCATCTTCATCGACTTTCATCCGGGTAGGTCACCCATAATAATGAGACCCCATTTTTCATCATCATCCATTCGGGTAGGTCACCCAGAAAAATGAGACCATGCTAGCCGGGTAGGTCACCCAAAAAAAATGAGACCAAGCCAGCCGGGTAGGTCACCCAGAAAAATGGGACCCTTCCATCTTCCAGTAGGGTGGATCACCCGTAAAAATGAGACCCAATCCTCCATCCAGGTAGGTCACCCGTAAAAATGAGACCCCTCCATCTTCCATCCGGTAGGTCACCCGTAAAAATGAGACCCCTCCATCTTCCATCCGGGTAGGTCACCCTTAAAAATGAGACCCTCCATCTTCCATCCGGTAGGTCACCCGTAAAAATGAGACCCTACATCTTCCATCCGGTAGGTCACCCGTAAAAATGAGATCCCTCCATCTTCCATCCGGGTAGGTCACCCGTAAAAATGAGACCGCTCCATCTTCCAGCCGGGTAGGTCACCCGTAAAAATGAGACCCAATCCTTCATCCGGGTAGGTCACCCGTAAAAATGAGACCCCTCTATCTTCCAGCCAAGTAGGTCACCCGTAAAAATGAGACCCAATCCTCCATCCGGGTAGGTCACCCGTAAAAATGAAACTCTTCCATCTTCTAACTCGGGTAGGTCACCCAGAAAAATGAGACCCTTCTAACTTCTAACACGGGTAGGTCACCCAGAAAAATGAGACCCTTCTAGCCGGGTAGGTCACCCGTTATAATGAGATCACGCTAGCCGAGTAGGTCATCCAGAAAAATGAGACCACGCTAGCCGGGTAGGTTACCTAGAAAATGAGACCATGCTAGCCGGGTAGGTCACCCAGAAAAATGAGACCATGCTAGCCGGGTAGGTCACCCAGAAAAATGAGACCACGCTAGCCGGGTAGGTCACCCAGAAAAATGAGACCCCTTCCATCTTCCATCCGGGTAGGTCACCTGTAAAAATGAGACCCCTCCATCTTCCATCCGGGTAGGTCACCCGTAAAAATGAGACCCAATCTTCCATCCGGGTAGGTCACCCTGAAAAATGAGACCCTTCCATCTTCCATCCGGGTAGGTCACCCGTAAAAATGAGACCCCTCCATCTTCCAGCCGGGTAGGTCACCCGTAAAAATGAGACCCTTCCATCTTCCATCCGGGTAGGTCACCCGTAAAAATGAGACCCTTCCATCTTCTAACTCGGGTAGGTCACCCAGAAAAATGAGACCCTTCTAATTGTTAACCCGGGCAGGTCACCCGTCATAATCAGACCCGGGTAAGTCATCCGTCACTATCGAGACTCTTTCAATTGGGTAGGTCACCCGTCATAATCAGACCCGGGTAAGTCATCCGTCACTATCGAGACTCTTTCTACTTGGGCAGGTCACCCGTCATAATCAGACCCGGGTAAGTCATCCGTCACTATCGAGACTCTTTCATCAGGGCAGGTCACCCGTCATAATCAGACCCGGGTAAGTCATCCGTCACTATCGAGACTCTTTCAAATGGGTAGGTCACCGTCATAATCGGACCGGGTAAGTCATCCGTCACTATCGAGACTCTTTCTACTCAGGCGAGTCACCGTCATAATCGGACCGGGTAAGTCATCCGTCACTATCGAGACTCTTTCATTCGGGCGAGTCACCGTCATAATCGGACCGGGTAAGTCATCCGTCACTATCGAGACTCTTTCTACTTGGGCGAGTCACCCGTCATAATCGGACCGGGTAAGTCATCCGTCACTATCGAGACTCTTTCATCGAGGCGAGTCACCCGTTATAATCGGACCGGATAAGTCATCCGTCACTATCGAGACTCTTCTATCTAATTTCTTTTATTTGTGTAGGTCACCCATCATATGATTTATTTATTTTATTTTCTTTATTTTTCTTTACAACACTTACTATTTAAAGTCTTTTGCAAGACTTTAGTCGTAAGAATTGTAAAGAGGGGGCATCTGTTGCTACCCAAATTTTGACCAACTTATTTTTTATGTTTCGGAAGAAAAAAAAAAGAAAAATAGAAAAAATAGAAAAAAACAAAAAAAATCCAAAAATATCTTGTTATAGGAAAAATTGGACAAATTGAGAGTTTACTAGTCAAATCATGCAAATTGCAAATCCAAGGACTAAATTGAAAAGGATACGTAAGTTGAAGACTGTGTTTGGAATTTTGAATATAAAAGTCTATAAATAGAGGTTTTAATCAACATAGAAGAGGACCAGAAAAAAACACCCTCCACCCTCACTTACACCCAAAAACCCTAAAATAAAAAAAACCCTAATTTTTATCATTTTTGGGGCTGCAACCGCCGCTCACCTCTTGGCAGCAGCTGCAGCCCCTCCCCCTCACTCTCTTTTCTCTCATCTTTCACTCCGATCAGCCTGGACTCAACCCCGATTCCCTCATTCACTCTCCTTTCTTCCTTTGCACACACACACCAGCCCACAACCATTCCCTTCTCCCAACGGAACCGGTCGACCACCAAATCCGCTTCCCCATTGTCTCTACCTCTCCTCCTGCACCGAACCACAACAACCCCTCACGATCTCATTTCCCTTTCACCTCGAGTATCCCACAACCGGATTCCACTTCCAGCGTCCCCTTCTCCCGACAATCGGCTGACCAGCCCCAAAACACAACCCCTCTCTTCATCTCCTCTCCTCAGCCTCCCTCACTGTCCTCAACCCCACAGACAATCACGGCAGCTGACCCCACTCCCTCACGTCCTCTCCATTTCCTTCGTTCAGCGAGTCCCCTTCTCCCCAACACAGCCCCGTTCTTCCCTCGCTCACAAGCCTACAGACCACCAGCCACCCATCTTCCTCACCTCGAGCACCAGTTTTCAACCTCACTCCCACGGTCACTCCTTGCCATCAACAACCTTGACTATCAAAATCAAAAGGTAGATCAGCGGAAGAGGGACGAACAAATTGCTTTTGTGTTGTTGTGTTTGTTGTCTGTGTTGTGTTTCTACGTAGGTTACCAAGAGTATCACCGCCGACGGAGAAAGAGAGAGGAGGGAAGAAGACAGATTGCGCCGCCCTGTTCCATTTTCCACTGACCCACGTGCACAGCAAGCACAACTCTTCCCCAACAGATCGGTCCCAACGAACTCTTCCCACCGTGGTAGTAGAGGAGAACCAGACCACCGTCGACCCACAACAGCTCCCCACCATGGACGAGCCCAGCTCCCCTTTGAAGAGGAAAGCGAAAAGAAGAAACCGAGAAGGATGAGAACACACCGAGATTGTTGAGCAGGACCGAGATGTTGAAGAGATCCCAGTTCGAACAGAACCAGAAACCTTGATATCTTTGTGCCTTTATATCTGCTTTTGCGTGTTCATTGTGCTTGCGAGTCACTGGAAGGCCTCCCCGGCGAGAAAACATAAGATGAGGAGGAAGACCAAGAAGGAGAAGGAGAAGCAGAGGGGGCACAAACCGAAGACCACCCCGAGAACAGATCTGGAAAATTTTGGGTTTTTGATGTTTGTTTGTTGCTTGTGTGAGTTGGTTTGTGTTTGCGAGTTGCTCGGAAGTCGCCGCCGGTGAGAGGAGGAAGGGAAGTCACCGCTCAGGCCACCCTCTGCTTTTCTTGTTCACACCGGTGGCGCGTGGGCGGGCACGCGCCACCGGCCTTCTCTCTGCTGCCACTGTTCCAGAACGTCCCCCCAAGGCCTTTTGTGTATTTTCCCTTATGTTTATGTGTTTGATGTAAACTTATTGTAGTTTAATTATTATTTGTGAAATGTAATGAGAAAAGAATGAAAAAAAAGACAATGTGTGTGTGAGTATTCTATTTTTAAATGTGATGAAAAAAAAAGAAAAAAAAAAGGATTGTGTGGGTGTGTGTTGTTTTATTTATTCCATATTATGTTGTTTTGTTAAGAAAAAAGAATATAAAAAATAAAATAAAAAATGTGTTTTCTTTGTAAAAATTTGAAACCAATGTTTCAAAAGTGTAAATCCTTTTTGGAATTTATTATTCATCTGTTAATATTCGGATAAATAAATTTCAAGGAATTAAAAAAAATCCAAAATATTCGGAGGAAATAATATACTATTATTTATTGTTCGGTGTTTGGATAAACAAATTTTATCCAAAATATTCAGTGGAATAATATGTTATTATTTACTTTTCGGTGTTTGGATAAATAAATTCTAAAGGTTATTGTCTAAAATATTCGAGTGGTAATAATAATAATCAATAAAATTTATTGGATTTTTAAGCCGATTGATTTCTTTTTAATTGTAACATTTTTATGAATAAATACTGACTTATTGAAACATTTTAAATCACATTTAAATAGGCAATGCAACTTACCTCGGTAAGGCGTATTAGGAGTGCTAATACCTTCCCTTTACGCAACTGAGTCCCTTACCTTTGAATCTCTGAGCAGACCAGTACAAATCGGGTGTTCCTGGCGACCCTCAACAGCAAGGTGGCGACTCCTCATCAACTCCACATTGCGAGAGCCAGGATCCCTCCCGGACGCCTGCGACGGACGTGCGACACCTCTGCCTTCGTCCGAGAGGGTGGATGAGCTGACGGGGTTGAGGGGTAGTTTATGGTGATGATGAGGCAACTCTTGATTAGTGAATGTGGTGTTGTGGAATAGCTGAGTTTAGAGGAAGAGAAGGAGAGGGAGACTTCTGGTTCTGGGGAGGGAGAAAACCGAACGGGAGAGAGGGAGAGGGAGAGCAAACGAACGGGCGAGAGAGAGAGGAACCGGGGAGGAAAAAGAATCAGGGCAGAGGAATGAAGTATACGGGAATAAAAGATTTCAAACTCGTTTTTTCTTTTTCCCTCTTGCTGTCAGCTTCCTCTATTTATAGAGTTGGTGTAGGTCACCAACGGTGACTTTCCTGGTTTCCGGCAGTGCACTCCCCAATTCCTGGCAGGTGGCGGGGAGTGTGTCTGCAATGTGGGTGGACTGTTTTTTTTTTGGGGCTCAAAATTTATTTATTTATTCATTGTTATTATTATTATATATATTGCGCAAAATACGATTTGGTCCCTCAATTCGTAACTCTTCTAATTGCACCCTCAATTGAACTTAAATTTATGATTTTGTGCAATTACGTCCTTGTGAAAAAAAATTCAAAGTTAACTTTAAATTTTGCACACCTTTTTACTTTGGTCCTTGATTTTTATCTGTTCCATATAGTCCCCCACTCAAACATAAAACTCTTAATTTATTCAATTAGGTCCCCGATTTTGCCTAATTGGCTTGGAAAAAAAATTCAAATTGATCACCGAAAATTCAAATATCACTAATTGAGCCCGAATTAATTTTAAGAACTGAATTTCGTATTGACTAAGCCTTTAATAAAAATTAATTTGATCAATTAAAGTATAATTAAGTCGCCAAGCTTAATTAAACCCTCCAATTGGACCTAAATTAAATCCTGAATATAATTACGTTTTTATATTAAACCAACGACTAGATCAAATTGGTCCATAAAAATATAATTATATTTTATGACTTAGTTTATGCGCGGATTTATCTTATAATAAATTACTTTAGCTTTGGATCCGCGTTTTTTCATTTCTGGGCACAAAAAGGGTATAATCGATTTTTCCAAAAATATTCAAAATTTTAATTTTTTACCGACACCATTCCCTATTTTTTTTTTTTTTTTATTTTCTGATAGTTTTGGGGCATGACCCAAAATTGGGTTACAACAATGGTGAATGTTGATAAAGGCTCTTTCCTTTTTCTTCTTCTTATATATATATATATATATATATATAGTATTATGGAATATAAAGATTGTAATATTTCCGAATGTGAATATCCTTAGGCATGTAAGTAGACATTTAGCATTGATTATGGGATAAAATTGTATACTCTCATGAATATAAAACCCTAATGAAATTCACAAGCAGGTCCTAAGCTTTTTCAGGCAGCGAGTATCCCTTCTCTCTGTCTCCATTGTTTTGTCATGGTATCAGAGCTATAAAACAATCGAAATAAAACACACAATCAAGCAGCATACATGGCAGAATCCATGTCCGGGAACAAGAATGTCTCTGTTGACAAAACAGAGTCCATATCCGGGAGCAAGAGTGTATCTGGTGAGAATCGAAAAACGATTTCACCATACGATATTACATCTCTTGATAAACCTGGATTGACGATTACTCAAGCCCAACTGAAGGGGGACAATTATGAAGAATGGGCACGTTCGTTCCGAACAACCCTAAGAGCCCGAAAGAAATTCGGGTTCATCGACGGGTTTATTGAGCAACCCAATGAGGAATTAGAGGATTGGGAAGACTGGTGGGCCATCAACTCATTGTTGGTGTCCTGGATTCGAAACACTATCGAATCCACACTCCGATCAACCATATCTCATGTAGAGATTGCACAGGATTTGTGGCTGGACATCAAAGATCGATTCAACATCACCAATGGACCTAGAATTCAACAATTGAGGTCTCAATTGGCCGATTGCAAACAGAAAGGAATGACTATCATGAATTATTACGGGAAATTGAAAAAATTATGGGACGAGCTGGGCAATTTTGAACAATTGCCAGCGTGCAAGTGTGGGAAGTGCACATGTATTTTGGGCTTAGTACTGGAAAAGAGAAGAGAGGAAGAGAAGGTGCACCTGTTCCTTGTGGGTCTCGACAAGCAGCGGTTCGGGACAACCCGATCCAACATCTTGGCACAAGACCCATTGTCGGGGTTGCACAAGGTATATTCCATCCTCACTCAAGAAGAGCAGGTGAAGGGGATGACTCGAGGCAGAGAAGAACAAGGGGATTTTGTGGCTTTTGTTGCTCGCACCCGAACCGATGGTCGACAGCAAAGTGCCATGACTCGAATCGACGGGAGAGAGAAAGGGATGTGTTCGCACTGCCACAAATAAGGGCATGGAGAA
Source organism: Salix exigua (assembly GCA_032356905.1). NCBI lineage: Eukaryota > Viridiplantae > Streptophyta > Magnoliopsida > Malpighiales > Salicaceae > Salix > Salix exigua. The sequence goes on from CM063605.1 coordinate 3,359,364, forward strand.
GAAAATTGCTTTGCCCTAAAGGGTTACCCCGAATGGTGGGGTGAGAGACCTAGGGGAGATGAGAGAAGAGAGGGTGGCCATGGAAGAGGCTACTCCGGTGGTAGAGGCGGAGGCCGGGGTCACAGAGGAGGAACCCATAATGCCAATGCTGCTCTCACCACCATCTAACTGGGTTTTTTTTTTTTATATATAATGTGGGTTTTCAGTTTTGATCTGTTAAATTTGGTGGGTTCGTGTTAGAATCAAACAAAAGCTGATATCTTGAACAATTTAGAGAAATAATCAGTAAAAAAGGAGAGGGTGTTCATACTGGGGTGCAGAAACTAGTCCCTCTTCTGTAGTCATTAAAGGTCAAGAAACGTTAAAAGCAAACTGATCCCATTTTGTTTTTTAGGTGATAATGGTGAATGTTGAGAAAGGCTCTTTCCTTTTTTTTTCTTCTTATATATATATATATATAGGACTCGGAATTGCAAGGATCTGTTTTGCAATCTCATTATGATGTGAAACGAACTGGCTTGTAAACTGAGCTAGAAAATTGGAGGAGAAAATCGCTGCTGGTATGGACAGTGAGAGTTTATCAAAGGATTTAGATTGTTCATCGAGTGAGTCATTGGAAAAACTGAAAGCGGCAAACAAGGTCTAAAATGTAAGGTGCTCTTTGTGTTACTATTTAGTTTGTTTATTCTGTTTGGGAATTTGAATTGATTTGCTCAAAATATTATCACAAAAAATACTTTAATCCATGGATGCGAGCAAAATGTAATCCTAAATTATTAAATATCATAATAAATAAACTAAGGTGGCCTTTGATACTGGGGAAAAATCCCAATATTCACTAAAATACTCTGGAAGAACATCACATTCCCTGGAAGAACAAATTTTGCAAAAAAATTGTCTTTCTGATATTTCATTCTTGCCTAATTGTCTGAGCAAAAAATACCTTTAAAACTTTTACATGATGGGTGCTTAATGTTAGAATCCACTGTCCTTCCAACTTTATCTCAATGTTGCACGTCATTTTCTTTTCACATTTGGCTATGCATGAATATGTTGTGGCACCTCAAAGTCTGGATTGTTTTTTGGCAAAAGAGAAGTTATTTATTAGTGATTTATCAAGTTATTCTCCTCAAGGGACTTGATGGGATATGATGACAAAAGGTTTGAGATTTGTACAACAGGTCTTGAATTCGAGTCAGGGTGTGCATCTCTTGTAAAAACCCAAGATATCCGAAGTTTTACTCTTTCAGGTGGGCTGGTGGGCTCACAAAATATGTTTTGAATAAAAAAAAAGATTTATCGACCTCTTCATGCAGTAAAACTGAACAGGACTTGTTCATAAAGGGGGAAAAAAACTATAGGATTTCTCATCTCATTTTGTTCTTGCTGTTTAGCTTTCCAAGCTGGAACCCAGATGATGCTGTGATGTAATCGGTGATTTAGGCCGTGCTAATGTCATTAAACCTGTATCACTACCAGGATCTGTTTCAAGTGTTTTTTGCCAGCCAATTTTAGGGTGATTTAGCGGCTCTACTGGGTCAAAAGCAGCAGATATGTTGAGTTTGATACTTGCCATTCGCGTGCATAGTGAAATTTCTCAGAGGGCTTTGAGCTGGAGAGACTCTCACCAAGGTTTCATTTTCTGCTCTTGTAGAACAGTGGCGGCATAGAGCAGCAGTGGCCCTTCAGCTGAAAGAGTTTGTAGCTTCAGTATCCATTGCTGTACAAAAATAAAGGTAAGTAATGAAATAGAAAACTTAGGTGTTCTTGAGCATTGCCATTGAAGATATTTTCTCATAGCACATGAGGGTATTTTTCAGGATTCAAAAAGTTATTTTGAATTATGCTTGTTTGAAAAAACTTCATATTATTTATAGACAACCATGATGTAACAATAATTTTAATTTTATTATGAAATTAAAATATTTGTTACAATAATATAAAAAATATGGTTGTTAAGAGATTAAATTATGGTGACAATTATAGTTGCTTGATCGGAAAATGCTTTAAAAATTATAATTGTTAAAAATATATTTTCAACTGTTACAAACATTATGATTTCAGATTAAAAATCATCAAAAAATATAGGTATTGCCTCATGCGGGGGATCAGAGATTTTCTTTTTTCTCGACTCATTCTTAGCTTCTTTGTTGATTACTACCCTATCTCAAGTTTTATTATATAAACATTTGATGAAAGTTTTTTTTTTTTTTTTCTAATGTGAGATAATAAATTTTATATATATTTTTTGCACTAAAATAATTGTTGTATTTTACCAACATGGATAGTCTTTTGACATAGAAAACTTTACAACATCTATCACCTTGCTAAAACCTTACCCATGTCTCTTTTCTCTTGGCAGGCATTAAAGCTAAACATCTGCTATCCTATTCGTATGACAACTTATCCCCACCAGGGCGGCTACCAATGCTCCCTACCTCGTCGAGAGACTAATTTTTTCGAAGATGGATGATCTGTTTTTAACTGAATTATTAAACGTCGATCAGGAAATTGATTTGATTTGTCTCGATACACAGAAGTTGACCAGGGAGTATCAATTCATGGTGATGTATAAAAAAAACCCACCCCCACCCCCACCCCATCATTAAAGCAAAAAATTGAAGGTGCTAAATGTAAGAAATTACTATTATATCTCTGATGACACACTCATGTTCTTGTTCATTCAAACTCATGATCATGAAAATAGATCAGGGATTGATCATGAAAATCAACTGTCTAATTTTCTTCTTGATGGAGGAGAAAACTAGCTAATAAAATAATGAGAGAGATCTCTGATCTATCTATAAATAATAGTCTGTGTACTCTATCTACAGCTACCGGTAGACATAGATCGGAAGGTTTCTCTTAGAAAAGTTTTGCATTGAGAATTTTTTTCGGAGCCTGGACAAAAATAACTGAAGATATTTATAATCTAAATATAAATTTAGTATTCTATTATATAAAGTGTACATCACTAATAGCACATAAAAATGCAGACAATCAATGGTTAATCTCCAAGCATCCTGTCTACGAGTCTATACACTAAGAAAAAGATGGAACTGTTCAAGAATAATTGCAAGCTTCATCTTTTAGTCCTATGAAAATGGAACTCTTCCTCAAGAAGACAAACTTACAGGAGACCATAGGAATAATTTTTCACCAAAAGTTTGGACAAAACTCTTGAATGATATGTAGCCATGTCGGTTTATTACATGGCATGTTCGGTGGTCTTTGACTCTTGGGCATTTTTCTTTCTAAAAAGTCTTTAATACTGTGTTATAAAAATATTTTTGAAAAAAAATAATTTTTTTTATTTTTTACTTTATATTAAATTTTTTAGGGATTTTAGAAAAAAAATTTCATTTGTTTTGTTGATGTAAAATGATCCCATCTCCTCAAAAAACAGATTCATGAGGTGGGACTTTCCTTACATTTATACTCTCTCCTCCACTACTCTATTACACAGCCGATGTGGGATAATAAACATGATAAATATACTTGTATCAATGGAAAATCAAAACCAAACAATTAAAATGATTCATAGAGGCTCACTACTCCATCTATAATGCCCATGTACTGCATTGGTGCGTGGATTGTGGTTCAGAGAGTACAGAAGATTCGTAATTATCATGGGCAACATCGGAAAAACAATATATCATTTAACGCTCACCAATAACATCAATAAAAATACTTTTAGCTATATAAAAAGCCTGTTTCGCCAAGCGGTTGAAATGTTGTTTGGCCAAATTTTGAATTGTTTTTCATTTTAAATGAAAAAAATTTGGTGTTTTAGATCATTTTGATGTGTTGATGTTAAAAATGATTTTTAAAAAATAAAAATAAAATCATTTTGATGTATTTTTAAATAAAAAATATTTTCAAAAGCAACTACAACCGCACTCCCAAGCAAACACAAAATATGAATTTTGTTTAGGTTGTTAGACAAAGCAACTTTATAAACATTAACTAACTCATAGACTTGAAAGAGTGATTCCTGACGGTTTTGGTAGGAGGCTATAGGGTTTCTAGTTTTTTCTATAACAAGTGAGATATAGATTAATAAAATTAAGTATTTTGAAAGTCTTTTCATAGATATAGTGTTCTTGGTTTTTAAACATCTTAATCAAGCTTGTTAATTCCTTTCCGTTCTGGTTGATACGTTCTGTGCCATTAAAAAAATCGAGACGAGACGACGTCGTTGTCGTCTTGGTTTTATTCTGGTCCGTTTAAGAAATTGAGCCTCGTATGAAGAACAACCATTGTGTCTTCAACCTTTTGAAGTAGTACTGAAATCTTGTGGATAGCCATCATGGTTGTCCAAGGAATTGAGCCTGAGCATAACCCCATTATGATCGCTGTCCATCCCTGCACCACCCCTGAATTAACTTGCAGGTTATATGTGTCAGGGATTTGAGTGGGTTCGAATTAACTCGATTGCAGGTTATATATTTTTTTTTGAAATCTCTCTCTGTCCTTTTAATTACTCAATTAATACAATTGTTTTTGTAGAATATGGGAAATTAGAGTAGGTTTTACCCCCATATGCTGCTGTGCAACCGGCTACGCCTGAAGACAAATGAATCACGTAGCCACCTGAATAATCTACCAGTCCCATCTTGGCGAGAAAACCAGCAGAATACCACACTAAAAGCTGTGAAAGTATACAAAAACGTTAGCCATAGAGGCACAAACATGATCCAGGCATAGAAATCCATCCGCCCTAACACTACGCCGGCGATCAAAGTCAAAGTAATGGCCGCGAAAACAGATTGGAAATACACCATTGTTGCATTGGGGAACTTTCCAAGAAATGCTTGCTCGAGAAGATAATTTTGGTCAAGAGTGTTGTAACCCAATTTTGGGTCATGCCCAAAACTATCAACCTATAACAAAAAAATAATAAATAAATAAATAAATGGGGATGGTGTCGGCAAGAAAATCAAGTTAATTTTTTTGGATATCTTTGAAAGTTCGATTGTACTCTTTGTTGTGCCCAGAAAAAAAAAACGCAGATCCAAAGCTAAGGTAATTTATTGTGAGATAAATCCGTGTATAAGCTAAGTCATAAAATATAATTATATTTTTTTATGGACCAATTTGATATAGTCATTGGTTTAATATAAAAGCATAATTATATTCAGGAGTTAATTTAAGTCCAATTGGAGGGTTTAATTAAGCTTGACGACTTAATTGTACTTTAAATTGATCAAATTAATTTTTATTAAAGGCTTAGTCAATAAGAAATCAAGTTCTTAAAATTAATTCAGGCTCAATTGATGATATTTGAATTTTCGGAGATCAATTTTCAAGCCAATTAGGCGAAATCGAGGACCTAATTGGACAAATTAAGAGTTTTATGGTGGAGTGGGGGACTATATTGCACAGATAAAAATCAAGGACCAAAGTAAAAAGGTGTGCAAAATTTAAAGTTAACTTTGGATTTTTTTTACAAGGACCTAATTGAGGGTGCAATTAGGGGAATAATAAATGGAGGGACCAAATTGTATTTTATACCCAAAAAAACAACAAAACTTGCACCACCCACGAAGCCACCCACATTATTGAGCCACCCGCCACTGCCATGAATTAGGGAATGTTGCCTGCCAGGAAATGGGGCATGCTGTAGGCCACCAACGGTAACTGCAGAGGCCCATGAACCGAAAGAATGATAATGAGGTCGGAAAAAAGAGGAAAAGAGGAGAAAGAAAAGAGGGAGGCCTGTGAAGATTTGGACAGAGAGGAAAATTTCAAATTTTAGTTCCGGTGCATTCGTTTTTTTTCCGATCCCCTTCCTTTTTTCTGCTGCTGGCCTGATTCTGTTTTCGACTCTCTTTCGGTCACCTCCCTCTAGCCTCTGTCTCTCCTAAAATATACAAAGTTTTGGTTCCCATTCTCTCCCTCTCGGTTGAAGAACAAGGATCACCGTCGGCCACCCTCTTCTTGCCTTCAACACCACCTTCGTGATCACTATCACCTCCCTCTCTCGGCCTCTACTTCACCTTTGTGAAAACAGCCCTCCCCCGACATCTCTCTCTCTTAACAGACCTCTGTTTTTTTTTTCATTTTTTCCCGGCCAACCGAGCTTCATCACTGTCGACCACCGTTGTCTCTCCTTCTCATCACCGTAAGTCTTCTCTCAGCCCCAGAAACTCCTCCACCAGATCAGGCAAGGAGAGAGACAACGACAGCAGCGATATCGACAGCCCCTGCAACGAGCTCCGACGACTTCCAGTCCATTTTCCGGCGAGATCAGGCCACCATTTTCGATACCACCACGACTGGAAGAACCACCTCGACGTCCTCTACACTAAGGTATAAACAGAATAGTCATTCATCGTACTTGAAAAATCACTCCATCACTGTTCATCTTCTTCATTTTTTGTAAATTTCGTCCTGATATCATTGTAGTACACGATCGGGTCTCGATTCGGTCGGGCTTTTGCTCTACTGTGGCAGACGGGTTTGGGCTTACGGCCTGTCGTCTGAAGCCCAACCCGGACCCGCGAGTCGTCTGGGCCGGGGGCCCAGACCCGAGATCGTCTAGGTCGAGGGCCTGCATCAGATGATCAGGCGCCGCCCGACCCATCTAGAGGGCGGTCGTCGACCTAGCCCACCAGAGGGCGGGTCGACACTAGTAGCGAGGGTGGGCTAGCTAACAGGCAGCCCACCCATAAATAAAAATATAATAAATAATAATTAAATAATAAAAAAAATATGAAAAATATATAAATTTTTTTTCTTATATAAAAAACCTAAAAAATGTGTTGTTTTTTTTCTTGCATAAGGCCAATACACTAACATATTTTAAAAATTGTTTTCTTTAAATATATAATGTCTTGTTTTTTTAAAAAATGAATTTTAGCATGGATTTTGACAAAGAAAAATCATTTCTTGCATTTTGAGATTTTACAACAGGTTTGTAAAATCCAAAGGGTATTGGCCAATATTTCAAAAAATTTAAAATCTTATTTTTGTTTTGGGGTTTATTATTCACCGTCGGTATTTGGATAAATGAATCCCAAAGAGGTAAAAATCCAAAATATTCGGTGGGAATAATATGCTTTTATTCACTGTTGGTATTTGGGTAAATAAATCCTAAGGGATTATTACCCAAAATATTCGGCGGGAATAATAAGTTATTATTCACTGTCGATATTTGGATAAATAAATCCTAAAGAGGCAAAAAATCCAAAATATTCGGTGGGAATGATGTGCTCTTATTCATTGTTGGTATTTGGATAGATAAAACCTAAGGGTTATTATCCAAAATATCCGGCAGGAATAATAAGCTATTATTCACTGTCGATATTTGGATAAATAAGGGGTTGATATCCAAAATATTTGGCGGGAATGATATATTATTACTTACTGTCAATAACTAAATCTCAAGGGGTTTAATATATAAAAAAATTTCCTTTACATGTTTTGAAAGTTCAAGCCCATAACAAATCATAAGTCATCCAAAACATCAAGCAGCTTACCTTAGGTAAGGCGTACTAGGGGTGCTAAAACCTTCCCTTTACGCAACCAGTCCCTTACCTCTAGAATCTCTGAAAGACCAGTCTTAGGTTTCCTAGTAACCATAATACTAGGTGGCGACTCCCTTTTTACAAAAATAGATAATCCCCTCGACATTTTAATCTTCCCCGCTCATGGGGACAAGTTGCCACGACGCCGCTCTCCTACCATTTTGAGGTGCGACAAAGAGCACCATTAGCCTCTGCCCAAAATTGTAAATCTTAGAGCCAAAAGACATTCGATAGCCCCATGTAACCCAACAAAACATCATGCAAGCAAATGCATAGAGTACCATAAATGCTGAATTCACCGGCCATTTCTTGTTCACGCCTCCACCATATAGAAATCATTAGACCTGGAATACTTTGTAAGCCAACAAGTGTTGCTGCTGTTAGTTGCCATGCATTGTCAGCTTTGTTAAACCACACTGGACTAGCCTCATCAGGCATTAAATTAAAAGGGAAGGCAGTATCATTGCTCATTTTTACTATCCCAGCTTTTTCTTTTTCTGTTGTGTGCGTGTCAAAAATTGTGAAGATTTCCAGATGGAATGTTGCAAGTTCATGGTAGGCTTATAACTAGATGGATAATGATTTTGTTTATATTTTTTTTATTCGAGGAAACTCTGTTGAAATTTCTGGACTCCAAGACTGCTGAAGGTAGAAGAGTAAAAGCTGAAGTCCACGACATCTAAAGGATGAAGATTGAGGAGATCACAACAAGGTATTAGAGTTAGATTAGAATTTATCTAGCATGTTTTTCTTTCCTAAATAAGATCAAATGTTTGATCAAGTGTTTTAGTCTAAATGCAATTTCAACTTTAGTTTAGAAGTAAGAAACATAAGAACTTGTAAACACAATAGAACTCTTATGTAATCCTACAAGTTTTTCATTATAAATAAAGAAAAAAATGTGACAATAACCTTACCTTGATTCTGCCCTTTATAGCTGAAAGTGTGTTCATCAATGTTCTTCAGTTTAGTGCAAAATTCTAGAATTTAATTTGCACAGTAGCTGTTCATGATTCAATAAAATAGCAGTGTTGACTTTTGTTGATTTTTTTGAGATTTTCAAATCCAACAAACTCTATCTTGAAAAGTGTTTTGTAGGTATAGATGAATGAATAAAATTTTAATTGTCCCAAACTTTTAAAAGATATATTTTCCCATTAATTTGTCATATGCCTATGTTTCCATATCACCCGCGCATGATTTTAAGATTGTTGTCGAGCAATCCAACCAATTTTAACGACAATCTCGAGATCCATTCATATGTTTTCAGCAGTTCTGCTGATGTTCCATTTTGGAAATCACGATGGCATAAAAAAATCAAAAGTTTCTAGAATCATGTTAGACATATGTATAGTTTTTTAGAATTTATGTGAATATTACCTCAAACCCAAATATTCTTTTTTACTTTGAATAATTGCTTCGAAATTGTATTATTGCAAACCACAAGTCGTTCAGATATTGAGTCTTTAACAGTAACCTACACGAAACACCAATGAAAAATCTCTTAAACTCTTTTAGAAACAATTACTGTTATACCTTAGAGTGTTAGCTATTTTGTTTAATGTTTTAAATGTTTTTGTATTATACTCTACTCATTTTCTCATATAAAATAAGAGACATAACATTTTATTTACAGAAAAACGTAAAAACCCTATAAATAAATAAAAATATTTATTTGGCCCTTAAATAATATACCATATATTATTTTAGGCTAATTTTAAAAATCTATTTAATTAAGTCCCTACTTAATTTTTTTCTAGATCTAGAATTGCAATCCTCTACGTTAATTACATTATAGTCCTTAATTTTTAAAATTTTGCTTACAATCAAGTCATACTTGATTAATCAACTGATTTCGATTCTTATATATATGATCAATTAGTATTTCTAATAAGCTGTCCAAAATATAAACCATAACCCTAATTAAAATAAGTTAAATAGTTAATTTATTATGAATTAACCAATCAATTAATTTATATTTAAAGATCAAGTACAATATCTAACAAGCTATCATAATTATTTAAATATTAGAAAAGTCATAAGTGGTTTGACTTAATTTTTCAATTACTAGTTTCTCAGTATAATTATTTTCCCTTCATCAAAAATACTTTGATTTAGACATTAACTAAAATATAAAACGTGTCCCGGTTTTATTGTGTTAATTCACAGTAACCTTACCTATTAATATATTTTTGCGGGAATCATGAACAATATGTAGAGGTAGTCGAGTTGGTCTCAGGAGCGCGACATAATTGTTGTCTTACGAGAGGGCGTCGGTTTGAATCTCACTTTCAACATAGTTTTACTTTGCCCATAATAGAAATGCTTATTAATATATATATTCATAAACTATAAGCGAAATGTTGATGCAGCTTAGATGGTCCACAACGCGCCATTAAGGAAGTGGGAGCGGGTTAGAATCCCATTTTCAGCATATTGTTTTTGTTTATTGTGTTTTTTTTCTTTTTTATTACGTTTTTTCTTTCTAATTATTTTTTCTCAGGATTTTTTCTGGTTATATTTTTTCTTTTTTCCACATATATATTTTTCATTTTTTTATAATTGGGGTGTCTGGATTAACTTAAACGCACCACGATTAATCCTCAAATTCAATTTTTTATAGCTTTGTTTTTATTTTTGTTTTTTTCTTGATTATGTTTTTATTTTGTTTTTTCCATTAAATATTTTTTTATTTTTCTTGAAAATGTGATTTAAAAAAATTGTTTTGAAATATATTAAAATGATAATTGTTTTTTTAATTATTTTTAACATCAGCACATGAAAATAATCTAAACAAAATTAAAAAAAATACAATGTGTGGACAATGTTTGTTTTCTACCCGTATTTATACATTTATGCTTTTAGATTATTATTATTTTGATTCATTTTTTGTCAGAGTTTTATTTTTATTAGGTTCCATTATGAAATTTTAATTTATATTTGTGATAATTTTAAAATTAATATTGCTCTCTTTTTCCCTTTGTTCTTTTTTGTGTGTGTTTATGTTATTTTATATGTTTTTGGATCAAATAATTTTATGATTTTATAGTTTTGCGCAATAATAATGATAATTTAGTGATTATTTTTTGTTAAAATGTCTTGATTTTTTAGGTAATTTAATGGTTTTAATTATTTGAGCAGTAATGTTGATAATAATTTTAATTGTTATAATAATGGAAATGACGATAACGTAGGGATGAATTTTCAATTTATGTTTTCATCTTTTTATGGATAGAAAATTAACTAATTTTTTATTTGATTATTGCAGGTCTTCTCACAATTTATATGTTATTTTTAAATGTGATTTAAATTGAATTATTAACTAAATTAATCTTAATACAATGAATTTAATAATTCAAATATCTAAATCTTCTTTCTTTTTTAATGATAATTATTTTATGTTGATTATTTTATTAAACCTACTAAATATATAAATTTATATCAATTTAAAATTCATATATTTTATAGAAAACTTGGACTTCACAGTAATTTTGCACAAATTTATTATTTTGACTAAATTTATTTTTTTAAGTTAAAAATATATGGTGTCGCCCGCGACGAGGCGCAGGGCATTGGCTAGTTATATAATAAACTATGTCTGCTTTGTCAAATTATGATAGTTCTCAACATTATAGTCATTGGTTTTTTAATAAGATTTTAAAATTATTTTCAAAACTCACTTCACCTTGGCCAATAATTTCACAATTAATACTACTTGAGAAAATATGAAACATGTTCCTTAATTCACAAAGGCTGATGAATCCTTTGATTACTTAAATATTTTTATATAATTTATGTTATGTCCAGTATTTGTTTCTTTGTTACCCTTGATTAAGACAATGTATGGTCAAGATCAAAGCATAATATTTTTTGTATAAAATAACTTAGTGATCTCAAGCTTAAAGATCATTTACATAGTTATCATGTGAGTCTTTTCATAGACATAACCTATCTTTTTATATGGAATTCTCTTATCGCTCAACTCGGTATACATGTCATCTAATAAGTATCTACATATTAGTTTTAGGAATTCCTTATAACTTAGTTTATGAAAGCAAATATTTATTTTCATAAAGGAATGAACATAATATGCATCTATTTCAATAGCTCTAACTAATTTTTAATTTTAATAGAACATTGACCAAGAACATTTAAGAACAATGTTTTGATGCAACATGAATCTTATAATTATAACAATATAATAACCTATTTAATGTATTATTGTGAAATGGACATTATCTTTACTGAAGATTCATTAATCAAATATAATTGAATATTTAAGATAATGAAATCCTTTATTAATAATAAATAAGTTTTACATTAATAGAATCAATGTTATGTGTAGCCAACCGATTTGTCATAAGAAATATTAAATAACATCATAATGACTTTAATTTATTCAAAATTAATTTATAATGAACAAAGATCATACTTTGTTTCATAACTTAACATACAATTTAGTCTCTAAATATTTAAAAAAAAAACATGGGCTAAAGGTGGTTTCAAGACTAATAGGTACAAATGTTTAGCTTATCATAATAAGAGCATTAAAAACATAAAATATATTGAATGAGAATTTAGAGTTTATACAAGTTTATGTCTATGAACATGCAAATAAAACCTCATAGTAAACATGCTTTGAACAAAATATATTAATAAAATATTAGCACGCATATTAAGCATATATTAAAACTTGTAATTGATATCGAATCAAAATCATAGCATGCAATCTATGTTTAAATTAAAACAAAGAAGGGTATTTACTTGTTGAGGTACTTTAAAGTAAACTTTTGTTCTTATTAAAGATGAATAATTTATCCTTAATAGTTTATTGTTTCTCACTTGATGCAACTAGGATATTTGTAATAATCTTCTCAATATTAAAATAGCATCACCTTAATTTAGATGTACTTCTAAAAAATGTCTTTAAATCAAAGTAAAATGACTCAATTATCTCTCATAATAAGGAGTTACTCTATTGGTATAGTTCATTGCAATCTACTACGAATAATTTATGTCGGTAATGTTCACAGCAAAATACCGACAAAAAATTTATGTCGGAAATTCTATTTGAATTAGCCAATTTACTGGTAGTGATATACCATTAAAGAAAACTACATCTAATGGCTGGGGAAATGAATAATAACAAAAGCCAGTCTAAAGTTATCATACTCTTAGCTTAAGTAGGCTAATTCTCAGTCTATAATGATTAAGAAAAATCTTATGTATACGTAGCTCATATAATATGAATATTTACAATGGAAAATCTCTTACATAAATTAATCAAATTTATCTAATCCAAAATACACACACATGTATTGCATATACACATATGCAAATTAATAATAATAAATAGGAACAAAATCCATGTTTAAAACATGTGTATGAATACAAACAACTATAAAAACAAATTAAAATCTTCAATTCTTCAAAATCCCTCGCCTAAATTCTAATAAAAGAAAGTGCTTTCTCAAGATTCCTCGCCTTGATATCAACATATTCTCTCACGGATACAGAACGATATAGAGGTTTTTTTGCAGAATTCATGGCCAGAGGAGAGACATGGAAATCAACAGGAGGGCTGTAGAAGTAGGCCAGGGACAACCTTTGCTGGTTCCCTTTTAATACCACACGATGAATAACGTTCGGGAACTGAGAATTTGAGAGGATGTGCAAGAAATCACCAACATTTACTACAAGCGATCCTGTTGTAGGAGAAACCAGAACCCAGCCAACTCCATTTTTGAAGATTTGTAAGCCATCTATTGTGCTTTGATACAGTATTGTCAAGAGAGAAGTGTCTGTGTGAGGAGCTAGACCCATGACTCGGCTTGGATCGGGACAGAATGGATAGGAGTTCAGCTGTAAAGCAGTGCTGGCACCTCCAGATGAAACAACCTTCGATATTTCTTCTTCAGACAAGTCCAGAGACTTGAGAATCAAATGCATTAGGGTTATGGCTAGCTCCTTCATTTTCTTCTGATAATCTTCAATTACATCACTGTTTATTTGTAACATATAATTGTAAATATATCGGGAAAACAGGCAGGATGAATAATATAAAGTGCTTCTTTTGTTAATTAATTTCCTACTTTTAGCTTAATTAAATAACTTGAAATGATTTGATTAGTTAGGGGGGGAATGAAAATATATTAAATACTATAAAATTATTTTACGTTTCTAAACATCATCCAGTAAATTGTAACTCAACTAACCTTCTTATAATGTTCAACTTTGAAGCTCTAACCATAAATTAAACAAATATAAAAAGGAATTGTGGGGAGCCTTGGCCCGAGTCCCTCACTAGATAAAGCTTTCCTTTGCTTTTTGTTTAAAGAAAAAAGGGGTAAAAGCTCAAGTTATTTTCTGAATTAGATTTAATAATTTCGCCTCATTTTCCGATTGGATTGTTGGAAAAGCTAAAAAAAGGGATGCCCCATGTTTATCTTTCCATGTTCTTTCTAAAAGCACACGATTCCGCAATATTACGTGGTATCTAGCCATATAGATATTCTCTGGGACGTGTCCCACAAAGAAGAAAAATATATGTAAGGCTCATTGACTGCCGAGGTAGTTCAACAATGGATTTAAATTCTAGATTGATTTGATCTGCATAGAGCAGTTGATCTAAACAAGAATTTTGTAGACAATTTAATTTTTATGGCTACTCGAACAATTTCAACTGACGGGAGTATATATTGGATGGCTAACACATGCATCAACAATTGATAGATTACAAAAATTGCTGTCTTTACCTTACTGATGATCAATTAAGATGCAATAAAATAAAATTACTGTCATAAAATTCCTCTACGTGCATGAAAATGCATGGACTTACCAAAATCGTTGGAAGTCATCGGGCCACAGTTTCCTAGCATGATCGATAGGAGAACCCATGACTGTAAACCCTTCATGCCACATATTCTTGTTGAAGAACGGAGAAATCCGAGCTAAGCCGTAGCCGGTGGCTCCGGCAGGAGACCTCAAGGCCCTCAGTTTCTGTCCTGCCGGGAGAGAGAAGAGTCTTCTAGCCTCGGACTCAGCTTCGTCTAATATTTCCAGTGGAATGCCATGGTTTATGACGTGGAACACGCCCCATTTCTCACAAGCATGCCCGATAAGTTTCACTGCATCGGGATCCATGAGATCGACCGTGGGTATCGATGATTGGTCATCATGATCAGACTCGAAGGCATGGGATGTGGGCCATTCATGTGAGTCGGGCACGGTTCGAACTGAGTCGAAGTCGAGGGGGATGATATGGTGGAGATGGAGAGGATGGTCTCTGTAGGCTTCAGAAAGAGTGTTCATGGTAGCTAGCCAGCAAAGTTGATTATTTAGATTCATGGATCAACACAAGGGATTGGGCTAAATATAGCTGGATGAGGGTGGCTATTTTACCTTTTTTTTGTGGGTTTTGGAAGGATATCGGTGTTAAAAGGAAACAAATCAAGGTAGGATATCTTAAACTTAAATCCAACTAATGCAATTATTACTGTCGTGAAGGAAATCAAGTATCAAAAATGAAGTCAAGGATAATATTAGTTATTTTTTATATTGTTTTGAAAAAATTTAAAATTATTTTGATGTGTTGATATTAAAAATAATAAAATTATTATTTTAATATATTTATAAATGAAAAACACTTCAAAATATAATCTTAACTGCACTTCTAAACAAGTCATAACCATATAATTTATTATGTAATTGCTTAGATGTATTTATATATATATATATATATATAATTAATAGATTTATTGTATTCTATAATAGTTTTTAATTTTTATCAATGGGGATTGGTTGAATGAGACGAAAGAGGGAACAAACAAAGAGAAAGTTGAGGCACATATCAAAGTCTCAAAACAGTTTTGCTTGTTTGGAATTTGGGTATGATAAGAGGGACCCTCTTCTATCTTTTGCTTTTGTGGACGATAGACATGCCTTGCCCACAAGTAGGAAATTGTTGAACAGCAAGGAATTAAGCTTGCAAAAAATCATAAATATTTCTAAAATATTGATTACTTCCATTAATTAGAGATTTATTGTTTATTTGGTTGGTTGATGAATAATCCCATACATGATTATCATGGGAAGGATTGGAGGGTGACGAGGGGGGGAGAGAGAGAGGTGGTTACCTTAATTAATTAATTGTAGTAAATATTAGTTTATTTTTAACATATGTAAGTTTGGTTGTGAAACATCTATTTTGTTATTTGATTTACCGGTGTTTATTATTTAATTTAAATTATTTTGAGATTTTAGATTGAGTTGGTTTTTAGACATAACATCAAAATCTTAATAATCAAATAATTGTATGTTTGGGTCTAAATTGAACTTTTATAAAACATTAAAGGCCTTTTTTCAATATATAGGAATTGAAACATGAGAAAAATACAGTTTTAGGACTTAAACAAAAAAACCTAAAACTATAAGGGCAAAATAAATAAATTTAGAAAGTAAAACACCAAAATATTTTAACTTATAGTATAATACAATATTCTGAAACTCTAATTTTAAAGATCACGGACATCAATAATCACATCATTTAAACCATTTCAAATTAAATTAAGCATAGATTTATGACAAATATCAATCATCAAATCTAATATGTCACACTATGTTTTTTTAACCATGCCATGTTTCAAGATTGAACTCTCTCAAAACTTACAACGTTAATTATATTTTCTTCCCTTTAAAATTACTATATTTTCTAGAGTGGACTCTATTATTATTTTCATCAAGTTCATCCTTGTTTTTCATTTTAAATCAGGCCCATCCCTATACATTACAATTAGTAAAAATGTTGTTCTTTCATTTATCTCGTGAATAACAATTTTTTTTTTGTTTTTTTATGTTAGTTTAGGATGTGTTTTGTTTTTCAAAATATTTTTTATTTAGAAATACATAAAAATGATATTTTTATTAAAAAAAATTATTATTATTATCGACCTATTATTAAAAATATCTAGAAACACCGAAAAAAATTTAAGTAAATAAAAAAAATCGATTTTTTTCAAAAACATTTTTAAAATAACTCAATATAAAACAAGACAACAAAGATTGAGCTCATCAATTACTCCTGGTGAATGGCAAAACGGAGGATAGATTATTTAAAAAAAAATGATATTTAATAATCTAAATGTAAATTACATATAAAAAAACGATAATCAACTTGTTTTCCCTATAAAAAAAAAACGAGTAAGGAAAGCAAAAATGAAAGATATGTAGTGTGGCTATAGGCCTGCCGCCTATGAATACACCTATAACTTGTGCCCTAGTTGTTCACCCTCCTGAATTATTGGAAATATATAGTGTAAAAGAGGGGCAACTATACAATCACTAGAAACATGGAATTAGTGTTTAGTAGAGAGACTTGAAGAAAAAAAAGCTTAACCAGTTTAATTTCATGTGAAGATCACATCAATTAACTTCAATTTTTGTTGAGATGTCTCCAATTTATGGAGCAATTTCTAGCAAGAAAATCTCTCCAAATATAATTGTTTGACATGGAATTGCATAAAACAAGCTCATGATTTGATATATGGGCATGATTTTTGCTAAAATATGAAAGAATATTTGCAACGATATCACCTATCACCACCTGTGTTGTTGTTGGTCCAAATTAATTAAATAATTTTCTTTTTCAAAAAACAAAATGTTGAATTTGGATAGGACATGTTGCCTGTGTGATATATCAACATGCATTTAGACAAAACTTAGAAAACGTTTATTGAAAGGATCCATAAATCTTAGAGCTGCCACCATCCCTAACCCTAAATGCTTGTTTGAGAGTGTCGTCGTTAGTCTGTTTTTTAAAGTGTTTTTTGTTCAGAAATGCATCAAAACATTACTTTTTATCTCTAAAAAAATTATTTTGACATCGGCACATGAAAATAATCCAAAAACACTAAAAAATATATTTTTTTTAATTTTTTCAAAAACACTTTTGAAAAAAAATGTCAAACATGACTAATTTTAAGATATTTTATATTATTCAAGAAAAAAAACTGACCTTTTTCTATCATAAAAAAAATGGAAAAAAAACAGCACCATGTGAATCCACCATTTGAAAACACACCATCATCCTTGTATGTATGTATGTATGTATGTATGTATGTATGTATGTATATTGATTTATTTATTTATTTATTTGTGTTTTACAGTGTCGGTTTTCCCCTCCATCAACTAGTGGAAAGCCATGACCAAAGCAGTATATTTTTGAGTGCGTTGGTGCCGTGCATCTCAAGTTCCAGGATGTGAGGACGTAGCAGGCATCTCTTCATCGTCAACTAAAACCTCGGCATTGATTTTCATCGAACTCATCGAACTAAACTCTCCTGTCCTCGGTGGAAGACAGAAGATCCACGCTATCTGGAACCCCAGTAGACTGACTCTTCATAAATTTCAAGTGCACAGAAATTTCGCACATCCATTGGATCTTGGTGTTCCTCGGCTTGATGATGGGCATGAGAGGAAAGGATTTTTAATGATGACACCTGTCTGTGATCGACCATGAGCTCACTGCTGTCTGTATAAAACTCATGCTGGATGGCATAAGAAAGGTGTCCATCTCTAATGGGATTTTCTCATGCTACCTACCATCTTTTGAAACCCCGTCGTCTCCTTTCTTTTTACTTTTTTTATCAATAGTTCATGTGTTTATGCAATCGATCGGTAGATACTCTTCGACAAAAACTTTGGACTAGGTGATTGTTTATAAGCGGGGGTTGTAGTTATTTTTAAAAGTGTTTTTTTATTTAAAAATACATCAAAATAATTTTTATTTTATTTTTAAAAAATTATTTTTGACATAAACACATGGAAATAATCTAAAACCATCAAAAATAATTAATTTAAAATAAATAATAAGAAAAAAAATAAAAGGGTTTTTGAAACGCGGTGCCAAAAAAATTCTATATAATCTCATTCCCTACATTACCCTATGCAAAATAAAATAAGTAAATTTATTATCACAGTAGCAAGAGAATTTTAACTAAATAGCATAACTGAAAACTTATTTATAAAAATACCACTTATTTATAAGAATTTTTATTTTTATTTTTATTTTTATTTTTATTTTTCTCCCCTTCAATTCATGGGATCAATGGAGTTATAATGTAAGAGATTGAAATTGATCATAACACCCAAAGGGAATTGAAAAGTCAAGCATTGAATCATGCAAAAATTGTCGGCAAGAGGAAGTAAGTTGGTTTAATGTTAGATAAAGTATGAAACTCATTGTGGCCTCAATCTATGTGAATTAATAATTAAAAATAAAAATAAAAAACAAATTCTATTGAGAAAAGGGAGTCGCCGACTATGTTTTTGCTTGGAAATATATTTCAATTATTTATTATTATTATTATTATTATTATTGCATTGAAATCATCGAGTGAGACTAAAAACATATTAATTTTAAAAAATAAATACACTCAAACATAATTAGAAATACAATAACACTAAATCATTGAACAAGTAACTCTTAAAGAATATTTTTTTTAAATAAATACACTCAAAAATAAAAATAAAAAATACAATGCCAAACCAGTTAGCCATAAACACTGAATCATCGAAACAAATAACACTAGAAAACTTTTTAATTTAGTATTTTAAAAAATGAATACACTCAAACATAATTAAATATGCAATACCAAACCAGCTAGCCATAAATCCTTCCATGGTAGGAAAATATCCTTTTGCTCACATCATCATCATCATCATCATCATATACAGTAATAAATACACTCCTGAAAAGTCTCCGAGCCCAAGCCCATTGGTTACTATAAGAAAAATCGTGTTACTGCTGGACCAAGGGCCATTCGAGGAGAAGCTAATGCTATAGCAAACCCGGTCATGGATTACAATGAACAAATAGCTTTTCCTTCTCTCGTACCAGTAAGACTCGCAGGAGCCAAGCCCATCATGAGCCCAGAGAAAACAAATACAAGTACAGAACCCATGAAATCTTTTCAATATTAATAATTATTTTTTAAAATACAAGAAATATATTAAAATTATAGTTAAACAAAAAAAAATAGAAATATGATTTCAGTGGTGTTCTTAAACGCTAGCTGCATACAGATTTCCACCTTTCATCCAAATTAACAGAGAAAGGGTTTTGATTTGATGAGTGAATTTTTATTTTTACCCCCACATCCCAGGAAACGTATTTTATGGACCCAGAGTGTACCCAGAGTGTAGGTAAACCCCAATTGTCCCAGATTCTTGTGAGGAGAGTTGAATATGCAGGGCTCGAACCTGAACATTGCCTTTGGCAACCCCAGGCTCTACCGCTGCACCTCACCCTCGGGGACGATGATGCTTTCTCCCACTAAAGAACATGCTTAAAAATGTTACGAATCAGTAAAAGGTCCAGTGATTTGTGATGCCAATGCCTACTAGGTTCAAGCAAATGGAGAAAGGGAATTACTTTCAATCTGAAAATTTCCTGGATTTATATCAAAAGCTTGGTCATGGCTGCTGCATCTGACAACTATGATTCTGATACTTCATATAAGATCTCTATACATTAAAAAAAAAAACCTGGAAAAAAGAGCTCATTCTACCTAGAGAGGGTGCTATCTAAAATAATGATTACGCGCTTTTCAGATTCTCAACTTTAGACCTCTCATTTATCCTCGTTACTGGGATCCCTTGCCTGAACCAGGTTTCTTGTCTCTTTAGCAGTTATAATGCTGCTGCTATGATGCCCTCCTGCAAATCAATCATGGCAAGCAAAAACAAATGCAAACAAGTCATTACCAAACTCAAAGAGTAAGAGAAGATTGTAGGGTTATAAAGATAGAAAATATTCACCTGTTGGTGTTGAGACTCGATCACCAGAGCCAAATGTCCTCCCGCGAAATTCACGAGGTAATGGGGTGTTCGTGGCCGCGCCTCCTTCATATTCACTGCTGGTCATGTAACTTTCAATGCCCTGCCTTGCGGTGGGTTTTGGCGAGTAGGTTGTTGACCATGATCCTCCGTTCGAACCAGCTATGTCCATTATAGCATCAGCCTGAAATAGATCAGACAGCGCATTGCGGTCATAGCATTATTTGCATGCACTAGTTTTGCTATGGACCATTCAATAAAAGCTTGCACAAAATGTAAATAACCGAGTCCAACAACACAGGAAAACAATAGCATAAATTCCCCTAATATGAAAGGATTTCTGTAACTTTCGCAGCTCTGAGTGTCTGGGGAAAAAGGAAAAAAGGATAGCAGAAAGTATAATTATGTGATTTACCTCAGAGACTCTACATCAAACCAATTTTATTAATCTTCTAGTGATACAGGATTTCATAGCCAAAACCAAGCTAGGCTGACATATATGCACTCGGTACCTTTATCGGAACATTAAAACTGTTTTTCAGCACAAGATTGCTACCCAGCATCGTATGCCTTGATTTAGATTTCAAAAATGTGAACAAAAGTAATATGAATATTATCATTCGTAAACATATTAAAGTATCTGAAATCATAAACTGGAATAATAGGAACAGCTCCACCAGGGGCCACACAAAGATTTGGCATAAAGGAAAAGCACCCATCATTATGAAAAGGGATGGGATTTTTTACACATAATGATGGGCAGCCTTTAATATTCAAACCTGTAATGAATGGATTGAACCGTTTCAAGAAAGAAACGACATATATCATAGAAAGACAATATAGACAATTATGACATAACCATCTTAAGTATAGCTTGAAGATTGCATTCTGGAAGACCACTATGAATCACTTCACTTTTTAATTTAAATGCTTTCATGATGAGGACAGCAAAGTTAATACATAAGCACACATTTTATGCTATGGGTAACGAGACAGAAGATTTATGGAAAAATAATATATTATAGGGTTGAAATGCCATGAACAAAAACTTTCGTGAGCATAATGAAAGACAAGTGGGTCTTTCTCACTTGAGTAACTGCACCCTTATGATCTAAATGTCACTCTGTAGCTCTGTTTCATTTTCTTACCGTTTCATAAGATAAATTATTTCAAAACAGATTGCTGCTACTTTCAACATGTATCGATGTCAACTCTTAACTCGAGCTGTGAGGTGTATCTGGCCATCTGGAATTATATTCCCCAACGTGAATTAAGAAATTGTAAGGAAAACCATCCCTTGTATATTAATATGAAATGTTTCCAACTGTAAGGTGGTCAATCACAATAGGTTTGTTTACATGCACAGCTCAAAAAACAGAGATCCATTTTCCGAATAACAGAACAGAGTATTGATTAACACATTTGGAGATCAGCACTAAAGACAAAACTACAAAAATGAAATTTAAAAATGAAATGCTTCTTTGAGAAGCAGTCCACATCCACAAAGTGCACCTACATTTTTTATATTATTCAACCGGGATACTACAAATTAACAACCATGTGAATTAAATAACTTCAATTGCACTTTTCTATAGGTGATTGACTAGCACAAACTAATGTAGGTCTCCAATGAATGTGCCAAATATGCTTCTCAGTCCACACAGCTGTAGAAATCAATAAGATTAAACAGTTGATCCTTCACTAGCAAACAAATGGAAGGCAAACCTTGTTTGGGTGGACATCATCAAAAACATGAGCTTGACCGCCATAAAATATAGTCATCTGGCGACTGGCAGATGTTAAACCCCGCTGACTGACATGGGAACAAAAGAAATATAGTATCAACTTCTTTTTAATGGGTGATGATTTAGCATGAAGTGAAACAATTAGCATCAAGATGTGTAGAAGATGATGCACTAGATTATATAATTCACCTTGCAGGAGTTGACGATTCTGGCTCTGAGACATGAATCCCAATCTTTGGTTTGCTGCCACTAAGCAGGGCCCCAGATGATTTTTTCTCAGAAATACCGTTGCCAGCATTTATAGAACTCAGAATTCCGGGGCCTTTAATTCCAGTTCTGGAACCTTCATCAGCAGCAGATTGAGAGATAACTGAAGGGCCAGCATTTGTATCTCTGAATCTATTTGTGGGAACTTGATGAGTAAAAGGAACATATTGGCCACCACGAGGAGGATATGTGCCTACTCCCATGGGAATGGATCGCTCCCATTTGGAAACATTGGCATCAAGTCTATTGCCATTAGAAGGTTGCAGTGTGAGAGTTGCAGAACTCGGCCTCCTTGACTGCATACCATAGAACACCTCATCATCATTAGACCTTCTAGTGATCTCTCCACCACCTGCATTTTTGAGCATCTGGATTTCAACATGAAACATTAAATATCAATAAAAACAAACCACATGAGAAGTTCTTCACTTTCATCAAAATGGAAGACAGATTCACAGGATCAAATCTCAAACCTCACCTTCATCAAATGCAGGCTCTCAATGGAATCATGAGCCATTTGTGGAATCCCGTCCCTTGGTCCGGTAAATGCAGAATCAGAATTGCTCCGCTTACTTCCAGCTAATCTGTTGCTTATCTCAGGACCAGAAATATCACTCCTTGGGCAGTAAAATGGGATCCCCTCGAGATGATTTCCAGCCTGCCTTTCTATTAAAATCAATGATAAAGTATCAAAGTTTGAAAATGATTGGTAGGATGACGAAACCAGAAAACACCAGCTACAAAAAATATAAAGCAATTTCAACCTTGATTATATGTCCTTTTAATGAGGTTGTGGATGGAAAAAAAATAAATATCTCCACAAAAGGAAAAGTAACATGTATAACTATAGTTGTGGAAAGCATATCTTGACAAAAGTGCATAATGGCCTAAATTGAAATGATATACTTAATTATGTTCTTCTTCTTGTAATGTGAAATTTTCTAGAAGGAAAAGGTTATACGTATGAACACTTTCAACCTTGGTCCATTTCTTGTTTAGGGAACAACATTTGAGTAAAGAAAACCACAAAACATCACATTTGCATAAAATTCATCAGATGTAGTTTTAGTATGGAAATAAAGGGAACACAAAAATAGTGGCAAGTAGCTGCAAATCAAACTTTCCCCATTAAAGAACAAGTTTACTAATAAAATAAAAGAGAGGAGATTAGGTGAAAACCTGCTAAGGATAACAACCTCTCTAAAACTAATCAACAAGAAGATAAACCCACACCAACTACCTGAAATAGATAGTGTTCTCTACATATAGTGAAAAAGCAACACTAACTATTAACTCCTCTCTCAAACGAACATGCTCCACTAAATCATGGAGGGAGAAAATAGCAAGGACATCCATTTCACTTGATAATAACAAAAAAGAAACGAAAAATATATGTAAAAAAAAAAACATACGTAGAATAGAGAGAACCTATCAACTAAATAGGAAAAAAAAGAAGTTGAAGAGTTTATACATCAAGAAAAAGAACTAAAAATCAAACGGACCCATTAACCTGTAAGGCTCAAAAAATGAAAAAGACAGAAGCTTCAAGTTGTAGAGCCAGCACTGACCAGAAGCTAGATCAGAGGTGGAAGAGAGAGGTCCAGGACCACCACCAGAAGAAGCCCCAAGTGAAGCAGAAGCAGAAGGAGACCCATCTTTATTTTTTGGAGCTAAAACAACTGGTGAATCTGTAGTTGCTTTCATGCCCAGGAAATCATGAAACATTGCCTTCACTTCTTGTTTTTGCTGCTGTTGGCTTGTTGCAGTACTGCTGTTTAAATTAACTCCATTACTATGGCCAGAGTTGGCATTGCTGTTTTTACTTTGTTGTACCATTGTCATGATCACTGCCATTTCCTCTTCATATCAAGTTTCTCCACCATGGTTCTTCCCTCTCCAGCTTCAAAGAGAGAAGGGTCGTAAAGAAGGAGCGATTTTCAAGAAAGTATGACAAGCGAGAGGGAGAGGAGGGGGGGGCATTAAAAAGCAAAAGGTTCTGTCTTTCTCTGGGAGAGAGGATGTTTGTTCATTTTTTTATTATTATTTTATTAGGGTTCTTACAGTATCACTCTTTCATTAACCGGTTCTCTGTGCGTGTCTGTGTCACAGAACATGTGAAGGGTTTGTTTAGAAAAAGGTATAAATGCCGGGTGTGCTTGATTTTCCTTGTTACTTGCATTGGAAAGATAAAGAAAGGATCTTGTTTTTGCCCTCTCATTTTACTGCTATTAACCATTGTGTTTTAGGGTTTTGTGTTCTTGCCATGGGAGGGATCCCTCTTAATTTCTGGTTATTGTTCCTTCCAAAAACTCGTCAAATCACTTCTTGGGAATGCCTGTAATCGTTCACGGCCAGCAATCTGTTTAAGCCAGTGTTCTGAAATCCATACCGGTTTGAGTTAGGAAAAAAATAGGTTTTTTTGGTTAAAAAAATCAAGTTTACTTATGACCTACTTAATTTAGATGAAATTCGTTGGTTTTTTTATAATTTTTTTCTTGTCAAAACATTGTGATTTTGATTATTGAGAAAGAAAAAATAATTCTAAGATAGCTATTAGCTAGCCTGTGATTCAGGCTTTTTTTTAAATAAATATAATTTTGATGCTTTTAAGTGGTGAATTATTAAGTATTTTTATTAATTTAGATTGTAATAATTTATCAAAGTGATCCATATATTAATTAATTAATTAATTCCTTTGTAATTTTCTTTATTATTGAATACGGAACGTAATTACCACTTAAGTACATTATTATCACTCAAAAATATATTTCATATTTTTCTTTATTTTCCCACCTGCTCTATATTTGTGAGAGTTGCAAATAATTGAGTATAATCTTTTTATAAAAATAAAATAAAAAACGTTTTTCATAGGGGGGAAACTGCTTTTTAATAATTATAAAATAAAATATATTTATATATTTCATATTAAATTTCACCTGTAAATTTAAAGGCAATACGACTATAATGCCTTTTGGTGGCCAGCAATGGCTATACTGGTACGAGAAAATACACACACATAGGGTTGGGATCTTACGTGGTGTCCAACGCCCACAGGAGCAGCCAACCACAAGCTGGATATAGATATGGGATTTTTTTTGAAAGTGTGTTTGTGATAGTTTTTTAAAGTGTTTATCATGCCGAAATACATCAAAATAATATTTTTATTTATTTCTTAATTATTATTTTTGAAATCAGCACATCAAAATGATCTGAAACACATAAAAATATATTCATTTAAAATGAAAAAAAAATCAAATTTCAACCAAAAACTGGTGGAATCGCAATGTCTAGAGGTTTTTGTAGCCGTGTTTTTAAAATGTTTATATAAAAAAATAGTTTTTATTTTTTAATAATAGTAATTTTACATCACTTTTAATAAAATAAAATAAAAAATAATTTTAATATATTAAAAAAAAACAATCACAACCCTAATCTGATGAGCCTCCTGTGTATCGATCATATCCAGCTCTTGTTCCTTCTACTTTCGTTAACTTTATCGTTGCAGAGATGCTGGGATTTCTCGTTTACTTGCAGGTTACGCAGTAGCCTCCATCTCCATCTATTTATCTCAGAGTTGTTGATTTCGTTTTGTTCCAGTCGGAATATTTTATTTCGTTAAAAAACCCGAGATGAAACAGCGTCATTTTTATCTAGGTTTGAATTCCGGCTTGTTCCGGAAATTCCATCCAAACTTCGGCCGGAACATCTCGGTACCGTTTCGTGTGAGCCGTTCCGGCCTTAAAATCCTCTTTATTTTGATTAACTTGTGATTTTTTTTCTAATTTTGAGATTATGTTTGTTTGACTTTGTGTTTATATTGTATAATTTAAAGTTAATTTATCTTGAATTTTAATTATGTTTGTTCAATTAATATTTTAATATATATATATATAATTATATATGAACAGTACAACCCCGAAACAGCCCGCCGAAACGCTCCGAAACCGGAACGTTCATTTCCAATAGAAAAACCAGAACGGTATTTACAATTATCTATCTATCTATCTATCTATTATATATATGTAATCACATAAATGATGGAGACCCGGCCAAGTCTTGTCTTGATGTTATAGTGTTTATTTGGGGTATGGTTAAGATTAGTTTTTATTTATTCAGAAATACATCAAAATAATTTATTTTTTTATTTATTTTAATTTATTTTTTATCAGAATATTAAAATGATTGAAAAACACCAAAAATTTTTAATTTAAATTATAAAATAAAAAAAATATTTTTTTTCAAAAATACTTTTAAAATATAATATCAAATACCCCCTAAAACTAGTACGAGAATATATATATATATATATATATCCTCGTTGGTAAAACATAAAGAGCAAGAAGAAGAAACGAAGCTATGTCTTTTATGATTTTATGGTGTAGAAGGATATGCAAGGCAAGCAAGATCTCGATGGGGCAATTGTGATTTTAGCACCATTTAAGAATGTTTTTCATCGTAGAAGTTAATTAGAGAATCTAAATTGTTTATATGATTTCTATATGATGTGAATATGATTATATATATATATATATGCGCTCTAATAAAAAAAAGGTTATGTTAACAACTTTTTAAAAGAATGAGAAACAATAATTATAGCTGAATTACCACTAATTAATTGGTTTTAATCTTGTTGTTAATCATTGAAACTTGAACATTTCAAGACTCGTGCATATTACTATATCAAAAGATATTTTAAATTATGGACTTTTCCTTTTCTTGGTTAACGAATTCCAAACCTTAATTATTACGATTCTGTAATTTATTTATTAATTTTTTTCTTAACTACATTGTTCTATAGTTTGGATGATATGGACAGTTTACCAAGCTAAAGTAATATGTTGTTTAAAATTCGAATGAAGAATGGATTTGATTTTAATTAACATTAAAAAAAAATTACAATTAAATGAATAAATGCAAGCATTTTCGTGCATGGATTTATCGACTTTACAAACCCTAGGGATGCAGCTCAATTGGTCAGGCAATAGATTTATTTATTTATTAAAGATCATTAGTTTGAGTCGAGCCATTGAAAACTGCTTAATTGATTATTTATTTTAGTATCTATAAAATTAATTAAGATAAATACAAGCTCACGAGATACATATTTTACAAACAAAAATTAAAAATATTTTATAAGAGTTTATGTGTGTACGATTTCTTGTTGGAATCTAAGCCAACATGATCCATCTTATTGTTGCCCATAAATAGAAATAACTTTTATCACCCTTTGCTCTTCTTTTGTTTTTACCCTCTACCCTTTTCAATTTCTCAAACAAAGGCAAAATTAATAATCTTATAAATAATTAGAAAACAAATCTACAAGTTTACCTTTGTCGATTTTAATTCCAATTTCATATTTTTGTCCGTAGCTTGAAGACGTCGGCCAGTGCATCCATTAAAAAGCACATTGCAAAATCAAACTTGTGACCGGAAGCGTGATTATAGTTATTTTTTAAAATATTTTTGGTTTAAAAATATATTAAAATATTTTTTAAAATTATTTTTGACATCAACACATAAAAATAATTTTAATCAAAAATAATTTTAAAAAAAATCTAAAAAATATATATATTTTTTAAAATATTTCTTAAACACAGTATTAAACATGAGCAATTAGATGGTTCAAACAAATGGAAAAGAGCATTTCAAACAATTATAACGTAAAAAGAATCCAACATTATACTTGAATTTCTCGTGAATGGTGTAATTATATTTCTAATAATTTATTTAAGAGAGAGAAAATGATATTATTTTAATAAAAAAATAGCAAATTTTAATTGAATTTTACTTTAATCAACCATGTAGCATATCAATTTTAATTTTAATTTTTTTCTCAACTCGAATTCATCCATGTTTTATAAAAATGATATAATAACAAAATCTCAATCTCAATCCATTAAATAAATAATAAAATTTTCACAAGCCTGGATTTATTTATTTTTTCAGCGAGTTTTATTTGAGGAATTTTATCATTTACTATATTAAATATCCTTATGACACGTGGGAAGAAGATTAGTGGGTCATAAGAAACCATGGGAGGGTTGTGGTGGGAGAGTAATGGCCACTAGAGTAGGATAAAATGAGAGGGAGGCATCGATTCTCTTCGATGCCAACTTGCCGTCCTTTCCCTTTCATTATCGTCCTTCGTGCTGAGCATCTCCGACCTTCAGTTACCGTTTTGCCCTTCATTTTCCGGCTCGCTTCCCTTCTTGACAAAAAAAAATTGTAGCTGTGATAGTTTTCAAAGTAATTATTGTGTCGAAATACATCAAAATAATATTATTATTTTTAAAAATTATTTTTGAAATCAACACATCAAAATGATATAAAACACATAAAAACATATTCATTTAAAATTAAAAAAAAATCAAATTTCAGCCAAAAGCCGATGGGATCACACTGTCAAACGGGCACCTAATCATTAACCGATTAAAGAGATATTTGACATTAAATCTTAAAAATATATTTTATATGAAAAATATTAAATTTAGAGTTTTTTATTATTTGATGCGCTCAAAAAAATTAAATGTTTTGCAATACAATACTAAATACATATTAAATTAGTTCATGGTTATATTTAAAGATATTATTCTGTATGTTTATAAGAAAAAAATAACTTAAAATTTATTGAATTGGATGGTTTTTATTTTTAAAATAATTTTAGTTAGAATTAGTTTTTTTTAAAAATAAGTTAATTTGATTTTAGTTTTAGAAACCATTGCTAAAAACTCAAACCGAAATAAAAAATAAAAATGTTGCTATGCTTTAAAATATAATTAAATAAAAAATTCTTTGAAATGATCCAAATAAAAGGCATATGAATTAATTAAATTTATTATATTTTTGAAAATATAAAATTGAACCAATCACTTTGATTCAGATTAAATTTTGAGAGAGAGAGAGAGAGAGAGAAATCAATTCAGCTAAATTTGTCGATCTAATTAGCTAAAATATTTTAATGAATACTAGCCGTTGATGTTCATATCCAATTAACTAGATGTTTGTGTGGATTTATTTAATCTATAAAATATATAGATCTAAATTCTTCGTCGTAAAAAAAATATTCTCCTAAAACAATAATGTTATATAAATTAAAACCAGCTTTTATCTTATCAATTTCTTGTGTTTTTAGTGTCTTGTTTCTGTTATTTTTCAAGGAAATATTATATTTTTTAAATATTTTTTTATAATTTTAACATGGTATTAAAAATAAAAAAATAAAAAAACTTCCTTCACTTTTGGTTCTTCCTCCTGTTATGTGTTTCGTTTCAACAATCCATGGAGGCAGCAAAGCATGCAAGGTAGAAGCATGAAAACCCAACTTTAATTTCTTTTTTTAAACTAGTTACATTAATTATTGGATCACATGTCAGAAAGTAAATGCGCCTTGACTAGTAATTTATCTATTGATTGTGACAAAATTAGGTATTGTACCACGTACCAAGTGCACGATGATCAATCTATCCTATCAACATCACTTAAATTATTATTATCATTATTATTATTATCATTGAAAAAAATCATAAGACATTAATCATATAAAAACAAAGTAAGGTAACATGGCTATCATTAATTGATTTTCAAGCGACGTGACGTGACAACAAAGTTTTTGTAATTTACGTAGCAGATTTTGAGTTTGAATCAGAATATATATTTATTATAAGAATCTCGGATAAGTGAGATTTTATTTATCACCTGTATTCATAAAATATATTTTTCAAAAAAAATAGAGTTTTTTTATAAAAAAAAAATATCATTAGTTGTCCTCTTTTTTCAGGAAGGTTTTGCAACTTTAGTTTGAAACCAGTATTACAACTTTTGATTGAATAGATTTGGTAACCATTAAATAAAATTATAATCCCAACAATGATCTTAATAGTTCATGCAGTGTAAATGGTTAGATTTGTTGCTATTAATTGCTAGCAATATTAATGGACGGTACCGTTTATTGACAAAGAATAAAATGGTAGGATTTTAAGTAATTTAGGTAGAAGTTTGACAAAAGTGGTTGTCATTAAAGTCTATAAATAGAGGCAACATTAAAAAGTTTTATAAAGGATGAGAAGAAAAGTTCAAATTAAAAAATAAATTAAAAGAGATTAGTATTTCACTGTATCATATAAGTGAAAACATCGTGGATTTTAATAGTGTATTTTTGGGTCAGGTCGGTTTGATCGTATCACTTGTTTATTAATTTTTTTATATTTCTTTGCACAGTAAAATAACCATTTTATCTCTCTAAAAAGACAAAAAAAAGTTACTGCTAGGAGGTGTGCCACAGGAATTTTATATTTTTTTGAAAATAGCTAAATATTAATATGTTCTCCAATAAGATAAAATTGAAGAGTTGGTTGTAGGGGTTTTTCGATATTTTTTTTTTATTTTCTGCCAATATTATGCGCGCGTATGGCAAACACAACCGACAATATTCGACTTCATGTACACTTCAGGTGACGCCTGCAGTGTCTTCCTGTGGAGGTAAATGTTCATCCTGCATCTGCGTGGAGGCATTGACGTGTTCTCTTACTCATGGTGTGATGCGTTGCGGCACACGGTGGGCGGATTCGTGATGGTGGTCGGTTTAATATATATTTTTTCTCTTTTTCTCTCTGCTGCATGCTAAACTACAGGGAAACCTCTCAGTTTTATGGATGTTTCATTTCAGTCCCTATTATTTTAATGGTGTTATAAGGTTCTTATTTTTGTTATGTGAGTTTTGATTTGTTTCAATTGGGTCTTTCGATTGAAATTGATTATATATTTAGGTTTCAATTAGGTCCTCATTCTTTTAATTTTTGAATTGGTTTTAAATCACTTAATATATTCGATACCTGTTTTTTTATTTTTGTTTTATTTTTTATTTGCTCTTTTGTTAAAGTTTTTAGGCTTTTTTATTCTTTGATTTTTTCATTATTAGCATATTATTATTATTATTATTATAATTGTAGTTTTTTTCTTGCTTCCTTTTTTATTATTGTTTTTGAGTTTTTTTTTCCGGGGTTGGTTAATAATTTTTATTGATTTAGCAACAACAATAATGATATTTTTAGATATCAAGGCTTCAATGTTGTTGTTGTTGTTATGATAGAGTGTGTCATTGTGTTTCATTATATTTTTGAACTAGTAAAATCTATTAATTGTTTCAATCCAACTGGTTATAAAAATTGTTTACTCATCTCCTAACGTTGTGCGGGCAATTTGACTAGTGAGAGCTAAAAGAGAAGAGAAGAAGAGAGTTGTCATTTTGGCATGTCTGAACCATTTTTACGACTGTTTTAAAGTGTAGTTGAGGTCAATTTGAAAAATATTTTTTGTTTAAAAATACATTAAAATAATGTGTTTTTATTTTTTAAAAAAATATTTTTGACATTAGCATATGAAAAATGATCTAAAAACACTATTTTTTTTAATTCAAAGTAAAAATTAAAAATATTTTTATTTAAAAAAACGTTTCTAAAACACGATGTCAAAAACACCCTTCTTGACCAATTCACATAATGTCACAAATAACATCCCCATCATGCTTAGCTACTCTGGTAGCAAAATCCTGACCATGTTGATAAGAGTCCACCAGCCAGTGATCCGATATAAAGCTCTATCACTAAATTATGCTTTTCCAAAATAATGTTATTTTATTTCATTTAACAAAAAACAAATATTGAAGTTAATTCGATAAAATCACATCAAATTGTCCAAGTTTACTTAGATTACAACTCAACCAAACAAATATTGAAGTTAATTCGAGAAAATCACATCAAATTGTCCAAGTTTACTTAGAGTACAACTCAACCTACCGAGTCAACAAAATTTAATCGAGTTGATTTTCAAAACGGATTGAAATCGAATTCGTCGGTCGGGTTCAGACCAAGAATGATTAAAATAACTTTGATTCCACTAAATTCAAGAGGTGTGATCTCATATGAGCATTTTAGCTACCACTATGATAAAATATATCCATGATCTATAAACAATTCCAAGAAAGCACCTCTCCTTTTTTACATCATAGTATATCATTGATTTATAAATATTCAAAGCAAGCTTCCTTTTTTTTCCAAATCTAACAAATAATTAGAGGAATAACTGGGTTTATTACAGTGCAGTGAGACCCCAGCAACAACAACCAATCAAATCTTGACATGAAGGAACAGCTTAAACTGCGTGTCGCTGTCGCATGGTCTTTCTTGCACCCTTCTGGGATTCCTAAATGGACCGTCCATTTTGTCAAGCCTCAAGTCCATCATTGTAATAGATTCCCACTCCCTTGCAAGCTTCTAATCAATTCAATTTTGGTTATTGATTCGTTTTTTTTAATTGAAATAGAATATTTTAATTTTAAAATATTATGGTATATTTTTTTGGAGTTATATTATTTATGTGTGTGTGCATAAATATATATATTAATTCGAAATTTTTTAGTTTAAATCCAAAAATAAAATTATTTAGAATTGTGCAATTTAATCTAAAAAAACCACAATAAAATGATTTTTCTGAACAAAAATTATAAACATGTATAATATTACGAGAATGACATCATCAATCTCGCAATAACATTATATTCTCTGATTGCTCTAAAATTTTAATAAAATATATATAAATATATCAACAGACTACTCGTAAAATTTCAACTCAATCTAACGGTTGAATTAAAAGATATAGTTGATAATGTAAGATTATTCATTATTTAATATAATGATTTTAAAAACCACAGATGGAATTAAGAGATATAGTTGAAATTTTAAATAATGTAAAATCATTCTTTACCGGCCGAAACAAAACGAGTTTATCAACACTGCTACCATTAACATAATTGAGGATCTTCAGTGATGCATGACCTTTAAAGCTTTTTTGCCACGAGAATTCATGTAGGAGGTGATGCCACACTAGTTCCTCGGCCGGTAAAGAATATAACAGTTTGCCCAGAAAGATGCACCGTGAAGTTTGTTTCAGCTGGAAACAATCAACATAACTGCGGCAAGGTGCGGCGCAAAAACTCCATCTGAAATCTTTGAATACCCTGCTCTCTAGTCCCTGAACAATATTCATCACCGATCAGCTCCCTTTCATTCTCTACATTCTCCACTTCTCCACAACCAGATGAACAGAGGCTTTTGTATTCGCAAAAGCTGCTGTCTTCATATTCGGATGCTGAAACAATGCTGCTTCGTTGTGTGATAAGCAATTCAATTTTAGAAATGGGATTCTTCAACAAACACGTTATGAAAAGTTTTCCCACACTGATTGTGAGGTTCTCTGATTTCACATGCCTTTGAAGGGTTAATTTGGTTTTTCAGACATTGCTCCTGCCTCTGCTGTTAAGAAACTATTTATCTAAAATCTTAAATTCATATTTATATGATTCCTTAACATATTAATACCTGCGTGATTTTTATCAAATAGAATGAAGGTGGTGAGATTCGAAATCATGACTATTGGATCAACAAAACTCTGATATTATGTCAAAAAACTATTTCACCTGAAAACTTAAATTCTTGAATAAAATCCTAAAATATAATTTATAAATTTTTCTAACATCTCCAATATAGATGTTTTGCTTGCACTTCGTGGTGCATCTCTATGAACATTATATTTATCTGGCTAATTTCTTGAAAGCAAAACGCAAGAAATCAGATTACTCAGCATCCGTGACAGTTCAATCATTCCCTGTTTCCTGAACTCGTCAGTTCAATCATTCCCCCTAACATGTCCTCAAATTCCGCAAAATGCCTCTTCAAATCTATGCATTTTACAGAGAAAAAGAGTCAACATGGTTGTAGTGGCTAAGTCCATATCACATCGCCTAGCTCTGATTTCCTTGCTAATCTGAACAGCCAAGTCCAGTCTCTCCTCGCAAATCTTCAACAGAAGATGGCAAGTGAGCCGATCTGAGGCGTGCCCAGATTCAATAATCTTGGTATATAGGTTCATCCACTCCTCAATCTTCCAGCATTTTAAAAAATGCCTGAAGAAACAATTGCGAAAACCATTGGGTTTGGAAAACTTCCCAGTTAATCATCATCGTGAGGATCTTGTTGGCCCAACAAGGTCTCCAGCTTTACAGTAACATTTTTTTTGGATTCTAGGAAATTTTATTTCTGGAAAGCGCACTTTATGGGTATGGTAAACGAGTAAAACTCTAGCTATCTTTCAAGTTTTTACAAAAGATACACGTCCTAACTTGAACTCAAGACTGCTATGCATATCGCATCTATCGCACATGCTACTCTCGACAGTCAACCCTTTACAAAAGAATTGCAGGTGGAGATAGTGGGGCCTGTCTCGCACAGAAAAAAGCTCTCCATAATCCCCAAGACTTCCTTAAACCTACCAGCTTCTGCTAATGCATCAATAATAGGATTGCATACAGTGGCATTTGATTTAATCCCTTCTCTCTTCATCTCATCAACCAATTCAAAAGCCTTCTCAACACGACGCATCCAACAATATCCTCCACAGTTTCTTGTTACCATCCATTCCTGTTCAACAAAGTACTCAGTGTCCTGTCACCTCCTTAACATGTTCACCTAACATGCCCAAAAAGGGAATCCAACAATGTCAAACAAGCTCATCCCAGCATCAGAATTACAAATCAAGTTTGAATTGCAGCTACTGACATCCCTGCACAAATGCAACACCTTTTAGTGACCATAAATAATTGCAAAACAAAACAAACTCTCACAATCATAAAATCTCACCTGTAAATTCAAGTTCCATGCAAAACTCAAATGCCCCAATAATGTATATGTCAATTAAGAAGTAAAGCTTGGACCAGCTACGATTACACAAAGATTTTAATAAGCAACCACATAATCAAATAGCGCTCTTGAGTTTTTTCACCGAACAACAAGCTGGCTCCAATGAGATTGTCTGAATTGTACTTAAGAAAATTGTGATGCAGTACAGACTGGCTCCAATGAGATTGTCTGAATTGTACTTAAGAAAATTGTGATGCAGTACAGAACCCAACAAGTTCTTCCATTTCAACACAAAACAAGAAGTTCCATATTACCTGCCCTGGTATACCTTCTGATCAAAATCGCAAAAGTGTCACTAGAAACCAAATCCTCTCTACTATTTCCACTAATCTTATCAAACAGTAAACAACAGGCAGAATCATATTCTCATGCTTTTCCAAGCAAGTTCTCCATTGAATTAAACAGTTCGACAGAGGATTGAACCCAGGTTTCTTCTCTGCCCACCGAAACACACTGTGCAACAACTTTGGTGACAGGTTACAATGGTCAGATACTGCCTGTATAAGATTCAATTCCGGCTCAGTTCCGGTCTTGTCCGGTGCGATTCTCTCCAGGATTTGAGGATGTTGCAGAGGGTAAAGAAATCATCTTGATGTTAATTGGGGTTTTGGAGAGGAGTTTTGCTGGCGTTCTGGTGATGGGGCCACTTGATTAGAGGGTTTCCTTGTACGGAAGCCGTGATTAGCGGAGGACGCGCCGGAGAAGTGGCGGTTATGCGGTGGTTTTCTGGTGGTTAGAAAGACACAAGTAGAAGACTGACAAATGTTAGTTACTCAGTGCCCTAACAACTGATGATGTTTTTCAGGCGGCAAAATATAAAGCACAAGATTATTAATGCTCTAGACTACGAAACTACCCTTTAAAGAAAGATCGATAAAGTTCTGTGCTTTGTTAAATGGAGAGGAAAAGAGTGGGAAATCAAGAAAATTTCAAGGAAAGAAAAGATTGAGAGAGAGAGAGAGGGATGGCTGCCATTAATTTTGGCGGGATATTACTCAGGATGCCGGAGTTGTCTCATGATAACGAGGAAGGATATGGGATTGTGTTAGTGTTGGGGTTGTTCCAAGGAAGAGACTTGCTTCACTCTCTGCTGCTGCTGATGCTAATTCAATGGAGTCTTCAGGGACTGTTCCTGAGCAAAAGCCCGAAATTTAGCTGGAATTTATTGGGGTTTAATATAATTTGCAGGGGAATTACTAACAGTTGTCCAAAATGTTTACCTGTCATGATGGATAAATGTTTCTATCATGATTATTTTCTTTTGGTTTTGATAATTGTGGTGGCGCAGCCAAGCTGAAACCTGATGGGAAGTATCCGGCGGACAGAACGAAAGCTATCAGTAATCCAGTAGAGAGAAGTTATAGAGGAACATCATGCTGGATAACAAGATCGAGCTCTACGCCACCCATGTAAGCTTGAGTTTTCGAACCTCCTCAAATCATTTCAGTAATGGGAAATTACAGGCATGCGTTTTATAGTCTAAATAAATTAAATTTTGGATTGACTTCTCTTTCCCCTTTTACAGTACCGGGTGTGCTTTGCTTTGCTTTTTAAATGCTTTTTAAAAAAAAAATAGTTTTTAAAAAAATGCTAAATTGATATATTTTTTTAATATTTTATGATTATTTGGATTTGCTATAAATGTTTTTAATATTTTATGATGATTTTAAAAAATGCATCACAATCACAAATACATACGAAATAATATAAATCTGCAGCTAATTGGTATATTTAAGTTTTAAAGCACTGAAATGGTATATGAATTGGCTTTCTGGACAAGCTCTCTCTTCCAAACTGTGTTTCAAGTAGTTATTTTTCTAGTTTTCACTTTCACTACTCTTTTGGTATGTGTAATCAATGTAATGAGATTCCAACAGTTGAAAGTAATGAACATCTGTGGAGGAGGTGGGAGCTGTGGAACTTGCATTGCGGAGGTGGTCTTTTTAACTTGCATCTTGCAGCTTTTATCAATCTCTTCATTGAGTTGATAATTCCGAACATCTGTTAACAAATCTATTTCCGTGAATTTCAATTCTTGAATGATGGATTCTGGGCTGCTGTGTTCATCAACAAACCATTGAGGTCAGAACTCTGAATGAACGTATATATTCTATGTTTTCTCCTGATTCATCAGTGGAACTTGCACATTTGCGTGTTTTTAATCATAATTTCCTCAAGTTCTGTGCATCCTCCTTGTTCTTCTCATGTGGATTCTTGATGCAAAGGATATTTTGATGCAAGGCATGGTCAATGACTGAAGCCAACAGAACATTATGAGTTTTCAGGCAATTCAGGGCAACACGGATGCAGCATCAAACATCTGCTGGTAGTTGTTTTGCCAGCAATCTTAGCTTTAGATGAATATGATCGCAAGGAATTGCGCCAGAGGATCTATATAGCCGATCCCACTAATTTGGGATCTAGGCTTGGTTGTTATGAAAACATATATTTGTCCTCAAAAGACAAGGTATGTGATGGAGAGAACTTGCAATTTATACCGTAACTATCGAGTTTGAGTTAGGATATGAACTCTTTGTAAGATGGTGGGATAATTGGGTTTTCCTCGTTTTTCTAGACCCACAAAATACGTTTTCAAGAAAATGGAGTTTCATCAAAGTATAATGCACCTGTTTGGTATTGAGGTGCAACCTGTGTTTTCAACAAAACACAGGTTGCACCTACAAGTATGTGTTTGGTTATGGAGAAAAAAAACTGGTTTAGTTATGGGGCCCACCAATTATTGACATTGAAATGGCATTTGCTTGCTTTCCGATGCGTTTCAAAGTGGGGGCACTAATATATGGCTCTTTTTGGTATTGCGGTTGCGGTTGAGGTTGAAAAAGCAGTTTCAAAAAAGCATTTTTCTTGTGGTTCAAAACAAGTAGTTAAGTGTTTGGTTAAAATTGTGGTTGAGTTTGAGGTTGAAAAAAAAACAGTTTTGTGTGTTTGATTACCAAGTTTTTCATTTTGCTTTTAACTTGTGAAATTACAGAACACGCGCGCGCCACATATATATATATTTAATAATTATAATAAAAAATATATGATTAATAATTCAAGTAAATTAGACACTTGTTTTTATTCTTCCACCAAACTACTTGCAATTTCATCAAAACTAAATCTATACGTGAAGGTCTTTGTGATCCCCAAACAATCGTAAAATATCATTTAAAACAAAATTAAAATTGCGAGATAAAAATTATTTTGTGATATTCTTCTAATATATTTATTTATTGTAATTAATTTTTAAATTATTTTAATATTAACAAAATATTTTTTATAAGAAAAACATTATATATATATATATATATATATAACATATTATGTATGTATGGATGGATGGATGGATGTTTGTATGTATGTATGTATGTATGTATGTATGTATGGAATGATGGATGTTTGTATGTATGTATGGATGGATGTATACCTTAGGGCCCCCAGCCCTTGAATATACATATATATATTAGTGCCCCCACTTGCCCGTGAATATCAAAGTGGGGGCCATTCACGGGTAAGTGGGGGCACTAATATATTATCCTAACAGCTAAAAGAGATCAAGGCTGCATTGTTCATCCACAGTCAGTTCACTGTGGACAGAATTGTGCAACCTTGATCTCATTTCATTTTATTTTTTAAATTTGCCCACTCACTCTGCCCGTTTGAATTCATTTCATTTCATCTCATTGGCAGGTGCTCATGTGCTAATTAATTAGCATGAGTGAGCTGGCAGCTCACTCCTTCATTTTCTCTTTTTTGCACACGCAAATGCCAACGTGTAACCTATTTATCATTGACAGTTGTTAAAGTCTGCTCACACAAATCTTCTTTTGAGGCTAGCAGGGTGTTCGACGCATTATAATTAATTTGTATGGACAAAACTTGAAGCCGGCAACGCACAGGTTTTATTGGGAGAAACTGGAATTGGTTTTCAACCGAACCTGGTTGAGAGATGCAGAGTGAAATCTGTCACCATGCAAACACCATCTCCCCTGCTGCTCAAGACTCAACTGGAAACAATCTTCTGCTATTGGCTGTGTCCGGTCCATGCATTCCTTGGGTTCTATTCTTGCTAATTCATTAGCATGAACGGTCCCAAATATGCCTAGTATATGTATATTCACGGGCTGAGGGGCTAAGGTATATATATTTATACATATATATCTGTTATATAAATAAATAAATATGTATATATATATATTTTTATAAAAAATATTTTGTTAATATTAGAATAATTTAAAAATTAATTAAAATAAATAAATATATTAGAAGAATATCACAAAATAATTTTTATCTAGCAATTTTAATTTTGTTTTAAATGATATTTTACGATTGTTTGGGGATCACAAAGGCCTTCACGTATAAATTTAGTTTGGATGAAATTACAAGAAGTTTGGTGGAAGAATAAAAACAAGTGTCTAATTTACTTGAATTATTAATCATATTTTTTATTATATATATATATATATATATATATATATGTGGAGCGCAGTGTTCGTAATTTCACAAGTTAAAAGCAAAATGAAAAACTTGGTAATCAAACACACAAAATTGTTTTTTCAACCTCAAACTCAACCACAGTTTTAACCAAACACTTAACTACTTATTTTGAACCACAATAAAAAGCGCTTTTTGAAATTATTTTTTCAACCGCAACCGCAATACCAAACAGGGTGTCTACATTTGTCAAACTCCGCCTATGCTCAGCTCAATGCTTTTCTCGTGCACATGATATACTCGACATGGCGGTGAGTTACGTAGACCATTGGCAATTATACAGCTAATATGAGCAATATTGTTTTCCCAATACTCATTTTAACTAGCAAGTGAATAGGGAAATGCAAATGATATTTGTGGGAATTGTGGTTACTGCCCTTTGTATTTCTGAGATTAACCATCACAGACACGAGCTAAGAGCCAGCACTTTCGTAGATGTCTGAAATACTCTGGTTATAATGAGCCAGTGAGCAACTATTTAGAGAAATACTAGTAGTGCCCTACAAGCTCATATAATTAGTGTCCCTGAGAAGAGGTTCAGGAAAACAATTTCTTGGTGGATTTCCGGGAATGGTGAAAGATACGAGCTCTGTTCTTGATTTAGTTTCAAATTGATCTCAATTTCCTTTCCAGCCAATTTAGATGAAGATTTTCATATGTATCCATTTCTTGTCATACAATTGTTGGGAAATTCCAGCTCTCCCATGCGCGAACCGGGGGTGTACTGATACTTGCTCATAAGAGGCTTAAGCACACTGACACAATATTTAACGTGGTTCGGCAAAACCGCCTACATCCACGGGAGAGAGTCATTGTATTAGAGATAGAGAAAGGGTTACAATAAATACATATAGAGGAGGAGGATTACATCCACTTTACTGAACTCATCAACTCTTATTGCTGCTCTTGCCCTCATGGCCCTCACACACCTTCTCTAAGGTGTCTTTGCCCGTTGTCATAGGGTGGCCTGATCCGGGCTCATATCATGGCCCTCACACACCTTCCATGTAAGGTGTCTTCACCTTTCATAGATGGACGCATCCTCCTTCGGTTGAGATGCTTCAAAGTGGATCCAAAAGTCTCTACCACCATGTGCACTTATGGGAGAGATTCATCGCCACTGACTACATAGAAAGAGAAAGTTGCAGTATACTCCTCGCAATCCTCCACCTCGATTTCTATGTTTGGAGCTTTTGTTCCTTTCGCTCGACAGCTCCACCTACACCAACTCTCTTTGGTGTTTTCATCATAGACGGTTGCCTTTTATCACAGGCGTTTGCACCCCTCAATTAGGTGTCTCTACAATAGCTCTCTTTCCATCCTTGCATGCATTGGAAAGGTCTTCGCTGTTGTCTTCATTAAGAACATAAGAGACTTTCTGTTGTACAAACTTTAACAGCTCTCGCTCTGAGCTTCATCCGGGAGCACTTCTTCTCCTTGCACTCTTTGTCTCATTATAGTACCTCGTTGGATCCTCACGGTACTCTTGCACAATCTCCGTGTGCCCTCGTGCAATTTCTATTCTCCGATTTCTCTCTATTCCTTGCTTATGTTTGACAGACAACTCATCCTGTCATAACACTCGTCCGAGTCAAAATAGGGTGCCAATCTTTATCCCCTCATGTATTTCTCTTCCATTATTAGGGTCTTCATTAATTCTCCCTCGAGAAATCACAGTCCACCGAATCTAACTTCTTTGGAGAAATCACCACTTCATCGGATCCTTGATCATACAAAACCCAATCTGTTCTCTTCTTGTTCGCCATCCTGCTAGTCTTCAACTGTTTCATTACAAACTGCTATATATACGAAAATAGTATCGTATGGATAATCCTTCCACTAAGCAAGTTCCCAGGAAAGATTGGAGGGGTCACACTGGTCCCGCTTAAAACCCAATCTCCTAGACAGAACTTCTTAGGCCATATCTATCCATCGTACTGTCTTTCCGTATATACAACCATTTGCTAGCTTTGTCCTGGTTTTTCTTTACAAGTGATCTGGAATATACTGGTTTAATACATGATTTCTCAATATCTGGCGAGACTACCAGTGCTTAGATTCGTCAAGATTGGTCTTCGTCAATTTTCCACTCTTCACCTCAAATTATCCACATGATCGGGTGTCTAGAGTGTCCCAATTTTACCTTCCCTCAAGGCAGTTAAATTTCTCTCCAGTTAGCAGTTCAGCACATGTAATTGGATAAACATGTGCATCTTCTTCTTCTCTTTTCAACGACCACCATGATGACTTTCAGATGCCTCCTGATCGGGCAATCTCTTTTGTTAATTCACCACTGCCATTTTTGGTCTCAAATATCAACGATCGGACCGTACCATTGCATCCGGAACAATCAAATTAGCTGGAAACAAGTCTGAAATCGTCCAAATCGCACTTCAGACGGCTAAGATTTGATCAAAACAAGTCTGGCCTGATGAACAGTCCAGATACAATCTCAGATCCGGTTGCACGTAGACTCTGCTCCACAGAATCTTATCCCACAAATGACGTGGCACTGTTGACTTGACTGATGAGGTGGCGTTGACTGGCCGATGACGTGTCGTTGACTGGCCGGTGACATGGGTTGACTTTTCCAGTCAAAACTTTGACCGACAATAACTCCTTTGTTTGAACTCCAAATTAAGTGTATTATACACCGTTGAAATCCTGGTTACCTCCTCTACAAGATCAAATACTCAAAACTTGTTTTTGAGCACTTTGATTTTTCTGCAAAAAAATCAAACACCTACACCAACGACTCGATACCGCTTATTGGGGTCAAGCGGTATTCGGTCGGTCGACCAATCCAGGCGAAGAAGATGCATGGGGCGCATGGGCGGATGCTCTGCTGGATAGTGATGGAGAGTGCGCCATGTTTGACATCCGATTTTGACGTCGTTTTCACCGGTGGCTTCGTCTCGGCCTCCTACCACAGTGGTATGGTCAAAACATAATTTTGACAATTTTCATTTTGAGCAAAATTAAACACCCCTTTAAACCATCAATTGTGATACCGGTTGTTGGGAAATTCGGTTCTCCCATGCTCGGACCAGGGGTGTACTTGATACTTGCTCATAAGAGGCTTAAGCACAGTGACACAATATTTAACATGGTTCGGCAAAACCGCCTACATCCACAGGAGAGAGTCATTGTATTAGAGATAGAGAAGGGTTACAATAAATACATATAGAGGAGGAGGGTTACATCCACTCTACTCAACTCATCAACTCTCATTGCAGCTCTCTTTCTCTCCACTCTCTTGCGACTCACATTCCTCTCTCTCTCATCTCTAGCTCTAAAAAGCTCCTCTATTTATAGCAAGAGTGAGGAGACAATCTTTAATGGTTGGCTACCAAATTTTTTCATAGTCAAAGGTTGACCACCGAACTTTGGCAATTTACCATTTTCAACAATGGTGGGTTGGTAACGCTACCATTTTCAACAATGGTAGGGTATTGCCATAAATGGCAATATACCTAACAACAGATGACCAGAAGAAGAAGGTATACAACTTGTCCAAATCAGTATATTTCAAGGTTGTCAATTTCGTTTTGACTGGTGCTTTGTTTTTTTAATTGGAATATAATATTTCGGTTTTGGAGCGTTTCGGCGCCGTGTATATATATATATATTAATTCAAAAAAAAATAGTTCAAATCCAAAAATAAAATTATTTAGAATTGAGCAATTTAATCTAAAAAAGACATAATAAAATTATTTTTCTAAATAAAATTATGGATAATATTATGAGAATGTCATCATCAATCTCGCAAGATCATTATATTCTCTGATTGCTCAAAACTTTTTAACATAATATATATAAATATGTCAAGAGACTCATCGTAAAATTTCATTTCGATCTAACAGTCAGATTAAGAGATATGATTGATATTATAAAATTATTCATTATTTAAAAAAAAAACACTATTTGGCTGAAACGGAACGGGCGGAACCAAACCAGAACGTTTCGGCCGGTATTTAGCCAAAAAATACGGAATAGATCGGAATTTAAACCGGGATAAAAACAACG
This sequence comes from Salix exigua, assembly GCA_032356905.1. NCBI lineage: Eukaryota > Viridiplantae > Streptophyta > Magnoliopsida > Malpighiales > Salicaceae > Salix > Salix exigua. The sequence continues at coordinate 3,403,011 of CM063605.1, forward strand.
TACTGATACAAAACTTTTCAGCCGAAATAAAACGAAATTGACAACTTGTATTAATATTAAAAAATGCAAAGGAGTTTTTTAGAACTTATATCCTACGCCTTATGATGTGGAAATTTGATTAAAGCTAACAAGAACTCACATTGCCTTGATGTTTGCAAGGATGAGTTCCAGTCATCAAGAACAGTAGATATAGATGGTGAAACAAGATCTAAAACCTTGCTAGCAAGTAATAGAGGACGATAAGAAGATTCCAAAATACTATTCTAACTCTGGTTTTTTTATTAGATTGAGCCGAATCAACTTCTTTTATTTATTGTGAAACTTGTTGTGGATCAAGCCGGGTTAACCTGCCATGCTAGATAGGTTTAATCAAAGTTGTCAATACTATTCCGGTCGTCGTTCCAGTTTTTCTATTGGTACGGAACGTTTTTAGCGTGCCGTTTCGGGATTGTATTGTTCATATATAATTATATGTGTGTGTGTGTGAAAAATTAAAATATTAATTTAACAAACATAATTAAAATTGAAGATAAATTAACTTTAAATTATACAATACAAATACAAAGTCAAACAAACATAATCTCAAAATTAGAAACACAATCACAAGTTAATCAAAATAAGGAGGATTTTAAGGCCAAAACGGCACACCCAGAATGGTACTGAGACGTTCCGACCGATATTTCCGGAACAGACTGGAACTAAGACCGAGACGAAAACGATGTCGTTTTGTCTCGGGTTTTTTAACGGCACGGAACATTTTGATCGTTCCGACCAGAACAGAATGATATTGACAGTCCTGGGTTTAATAACCTTGTATACACATTATATAACCAAGTTGTTATCATGATTGAAGAACAACACATTTTATTTTCATGAAGCAACATCCCATTAGAAATACAAGGCACCTCACATGCTTTTCACCAGAATATGACTATCCCCTTGACCCCAATTTTCATTTGTCTATAAATAAATTTATCTTTTTTGTTAATCCCTATACAACGGCAGAAAGACCTTCATGGGCTTGTGGTAGGGTTTCCATGCCATGTGTTTAATTAAAATAAAAATCATCTTAAATATTATATTTTATCAGATCCAAATTATACTCCCAAGCACGCATCGTATAAATTATCTATAGATCTAGTTAATATCCGGTCAAAGAGAAATTTATTTCTATTTTTATAAACTTATGATGATTAAAAATAAATATTTATTCGAAGAACATAATATATCCTCCTTTATTATTGAATGCGAGAAAACATCATTTATAGAAAAATGCATCTTGTACATATAAATGAACAATTAAAATTTAAATTATTTTAAAAAATATATATTCTGATTGGAAAACGATCTGAGACATCCCCTGTCTTTACAGCTCACAATAATGCAACTGCGGTCTAACGGTCTCACTGCAAGGGTCTGGACTCTTTTACTCCTTGCAGCGCACGGAAAGGACCAGAGGCCTGGTTAGCAACCCCACAAACTAGCCTTGGTGTCCCTAAGACCACTCGAAATAACAAGCAACAATTTTAAAATTCGTGCATGTTTTTTTTAATCGAGTGTCTGGGTCATTTTATACACTTTATAATTAATTTTTAGATTCATTGAACATCCTGCAAATCTAATGAACAAATAAAAAACTATAGGGATGACAGGCGCACAAAGAGAACTCGAACCCATGGCACCATAGTTGTCAATACCGTTCCGGTCGCCGTTCCGGTTTTTCGATTGGAACGGAGCGTTCCGGCGTGCCGTTTCGGTGTCATGTTGTTCATATATATATATATATATATATATGAAAAAAAATATTAATTTAACAAGCATAATTTAAATTTGAATTCTTTTTCATTTAAAATATTTTGGTGTTTTTAAATAATTTTAATGTATAAATGTTAATAATATTTTTTTAAAAAAAAATTGATTTTGAACCCGGAATGACATGCCTGGAATGGAACCAAGACGTTCCGGTTGGAATTTTCGGAACGGACTGAAATTAAAACCGGGACAAAAACAACGTCGTTTTGTCCCGGTTTTATGAGCGGAACAGAACGTTCTGACCGTTCTTGCCGGAACGGAACAGATTTTACAACACTGCCTGGCACAGAGGAAGGGAACAAGTCCTCAGGTGCAATTCCCTTCCTCCATTGGGCCAAGTCCTCAGGTGCAATTCGTTCATGTTTAGTAGTATAGTTAATATTGTTTTTGAAAATGTTTTATTTTTAAAAATATATTAAAATAATATTTTTATTTAAAAAAATATATTAATATCAACATATAAAAATAATCTAAAATACCTAAAAAAATTTAATTTAAAGTGAAATATAAAATATAAATTTTTTTTTTCAAAAATGTTTTAGAAACTTAATGTTAAACACCCATACTTGAAAGTGAATGTTTATACTTGTTTTTTAAAAGAGTTTTTTTTAAGAAAATATATTATTATTATTATTATTTAAATTATTTAAATTATTAATAAATATTTTTCTTGATAGGATAGATAATAAATATAATATAGATATTGCTAAGCTCGATCTAAAACTTGGCAGAGCTGAATCCGGTCACATCCAGGGAGGAAATTTTTGGAGAACGGCCTTTTCCCTCTGAATAATGAATTTGAACTTTTGGGGTCTGGAGATTTGAATAGCAAAGTGATCGGGACTTGCAAAATACATGGCCATAAAGAAGGTCGCTTGAAATCTCAGGAAAGTAAAAGAGAAATTCCCGATGGTCCCCATGTTTTGGCCTTTCTCGATGCCATGATCGCCATCTTTCACTTGCAGAGTGTTTCAAAGTTATTTTTTAAAATGGTTTTGAAAAAATTAAAAAAAAAAATTTTTTATTTTTAAGTTTAAATTAATAAAATCGTATATTTTTATATTATTTTGATGGGATTTTTTTTAAAAATAATATATTTTTAAATAAAAAAATATTTTAAAAAACAACTACATTTACCTTTAGTGTCCGTTTGGCATTGATCCCATAGGTTTTTGGTGGAAATTTGAATTTTTTTTATTTTAAATGAATATGTTTTTGAGTGTTTTAGATCATTTTGATGTGCTGATTTCAAAATTGATTTTTTTTTAAAACAAAATATCATTTTGATGTATTTCGGAACGATAAACATTTTAAAAACTACCGCAACCACACTTCCAAACAATATCTTAACTACACTGTATAAGTGTAGGAGCCGGTGATTTTTTCCTACATCACGTTGGGGAATCTTTGAGAGATAGAATGTCTTGTCAAAGGAGGCCATACATTTTGGTTAAAAATCTGAAGGTGGTGGGTGGGGCTTGTTTATATTTGTCTTTCTCGATCTTGATCTTTATATATAAATTAGTTCGTGAAAAGAAGATTCTAATTTGGGATTCTTTTTTTTCTTTGCTATGTTCACTCCACTTTAAGATTTGTTTGAAACTATATTTTATTATAATTGTAGTTTTGAAAATGTTTAAGAGATATTTGATACTGCATTTTAAAAGTGTATTTGAAAAAAAAATAATTTATTTTTATTTTTTATATGAAATTAAATTTTTTAAGTGTTTTTAAATCATTTTCATATGCCGATGTTATAAATGATTTTTTAAAAATAAAAAACATTATCTTAATATATTTCTGAATGAAAAAACTATTATAATCAACTTCAACTACATTCTTAAATAGTTATGTAGACACCACAATTCACATGGATTCTATTTAAAAATCTTTAGATTATAAAAAAAATGATAATTTATAGTTTTATATTGAATTTAAGTTCAAAACGCGCTCTAACTAAAGGAACGAAATTCTGTTTGATAGTGTAATTGTGATGGTTATTCAAATTATTTTTTGCTTAAAAATGTGTTAAAATAATATATTTTATTTTATTTTTTAATATTTGTTTTTGTATCGGCACACTGAGACAATAAGTTTTGATTAACTAAAGAGACAATGGAACTAGTTTTTGTTTTTAAAAATATTTTTTATTTAAAAATATATCAAAATAATATTTTTATACCATTTCAAACCGGGTAGAACTTCAAAAATCATTATCAATTCACTCAAAAAAAAAAAGGGCTCGATGATCATGTGAAGATCGGGCCTGTTGGAATTATAAATTAAGATATAAGCAAAAAAATTGACTTCTTTAAACAATGAATGTGACTCGATGAGTTGATTCGTGAGTCGAGTCTCGAGTTTGAACCTACCGACAGCATGCTGACTGTTTGCCCATGCTTGTGGGGACCATTTCAAGGCACCATGTCTAGTGCCAGAACCAAACCGGTAGCAGAAGCGCTCCTGTGTTCTCCTTGTCAATTATCACTTCCCTTCTCCTTATTAAATTAAAAATTATTTTAAAAAAATATATATTTTTAAAACACAAAAACAATCAGATAATTTTTTAATAACTCACAATAGTACAAATCTTATATATAGAAAAGCTACGTGTAGAGAAAATTATTTTTTATGTAATAATACTTTCAACAATAATTTTAACCAATATATATATATATATATATTATTTAAAAAAATAATTTTAAACCATAATTATAAAAAGATAAATAATAATAATAATAATAATAATAATAATAATACAACTCAATCATTGCTATTATGATATCAAACACACGTGGTGAAACTATAGCGAAGTGTAGTTGTATTTTTTTTTGATAAGAAAATGTTTTTAAGAGGTATTTATAATGATTTTTTTATTTTAAAATGTATTAAAATATATATATATATATATCTTTATTATTTAAAAATTATTATCCACATAAATTAATCAAAACAGTTTTTTTAAGAAAAAAGAATAATGAAATTCAGTAGCACCGCAAGCCAAACAGTATTTAAATGTCAATGTCTCAATCATTTCTTCCTTGAAATTTCAAATCTTATCCAGCCCTTTGTAACTTGAATCCTTTTGCCTTTTTTATTCTCTCTTTTGAGTCAGATTCTAGATGCTGGCATGTTTTTTTAGTATAGAAAACAAAAGGAGCCACAGAGGCGCCTCTTGGGCCCCCAAACGGCTCAAAGTACTGTACAAACGGCTCAACAAACGGCTCAAAGTACTGTAAAAATGGCTCTGGGCCCACCTGTATGCTTTTCTGGTATCGTGTGATGACTGTGCAGTGGCTGCACATGGGCCAGGCGTGGACTTGAAGTTTCCGAGATTCGAATCCGCTCTCGGTGAATTGCTCTGCTTGCCTTTTGGTCTTTTTTCACGCGCTTGCATTCTTTAGGAAAGATAATAAAGAGAGAATTATATTTATTTTAAAAAAAGCAAGGAGTATTTTTTAAGAAATAGTTTCAAGATTTTTATAGATTTTAAATTATAATAGAAAAAGGGAAGAATTAAACACATTTTATTCAAGCAATGTTATCGGATTTAACTGTATAGTCGAGTTTATTTTTAAAAATGTTTTTTATTCATATTTCTCATTAAAATATTATTTTTAAAACAATTATTTTTAACATCACTACATGAAAATAATTTAAAAACACACAAAGCAAATTAATTTGAAATAAAATAAAATTAATTTTTTTCAAAAATATTTTTAAAACAAAATGACAAATAAAAATTAAATACAACAAGTACCGGGAAGGTTGCTGTGTGTCATTGCCCCCCAAACTAACAAATGAGAGTAAAAGTCTTTAAAATTTGAGGGTTTTAAAATAGTTATGTGAGGTTGATCAAAATCTAAATTTTATTTTTGCTTAATTTTTTTTTACATATTTATTTTATTGTTTTAATGTGATAATATCAAAATTAATTTTTTTTAAAAAAAAAAAAATCATTTCTTAGTGAAAAGTATTTGAAGCTACCACGCTTCTAAACATCCTAATTCAAAGTAGCATCATGGGATGCTCATTCTTCATTTTTTTTATTTAGTTTCTTAGAAAATTGAAGTAAATAATCAAAATAAAATAAAACTTCCGGATCAAATCCAATATTTATTCATTTAAAAAAATTTGCTTTTTTACTTTTTAAACTTATACCAAGTTTAGAAAACATATTTTAGAGGTTCTTCACAGTGTTTCAATACAGGTTTTTCAAATAAAAAAACAAAAATAATATAATATTTTGTATTCAAGTATTTGTTTTAGTAATATAAACTATAAAATTATTTTTATTTAATTAGTGTCATAATTTTTTTAAAAAATCAGTTAATAATATAATTTTCTCTAAATAACTTTTTAATTGGAATGACTAGGAATTAAATATTAAGATTAAATTTATAAATTATGATTTGAGCATAAAATAGTATTAGTCTTAATTTATATCTTATTTTTTCAATGGAAAAACTAATTTTTATTTTCAACAAATAAATATTTTTTTCAGTTTTAATTGAAAAAATGAAAAGTGAAAAAGATAAAAGAAAATTGCAAATAAAAATAAAAAAAAGATTGTTTTTTTATTACTCAACACGCCATATATTTTGACATACAAGGAAGTAGTTAAAATTAAAACACATCTTACTTGTTTATTATCTAACTCGATATGGCTTGATCGATTAACTCTCAGTTTGGTATTTTTGTTAAGATTGTTTTTAAAAGTGTTTTTTATTTATTCAGTAATATAGTAAAATGATTTTTTATTTATTTAAATTTTCTTTTAGCATCATTATATGAAAATAATCTAAAAATATCAAAATATATAATTTTAAAAAACGCTGAGTCAAACACTATGTAATAAGGTTAACTGCTGATCCAGAAACGGACCAATATCAAGTTTCATGTTAGACCTAAAAAAAAATATCGATTAAATCTAGTTAGTCTAGTTAAAATTCAAGTGATATGCAGTTTAACTTTTTAAATAATATTATTTCAGCTTAATAAGAAATTAAAATGACAATATTGTGTTTAATTAAATTGCATATAAACACTAATTCAAGATAGAAAAAAACATAAGTTATAATATTTTTTAAGGAATTACATAATTATTTATTGAGTAAATGTTAAAATTCGAGATATGGATAAATAAATAAAAACCATTGTTTTATCCAAAATACCTTTGAGCCCAATTTTTTCCCTTCTAATGAGGGATTTGCTCTGCGTTTTGCCGCAAGCAAGACTATTAAAAAAAAAACACAACAAAAAAATGTCAAGGGTATGAGTTTTTTATATATAGTAATGTTAAATATTATTTATATGATATTTTTTTGTTTAATTCTAATGTTACGTAATACAATTTTATAGAAATAAGATAAAAAAAAATTAAAGATAACTGTACTAGTAAATTTATGAGCAAACAATTGATAAAATCTATTAAAGATGAGTTATTCATTTTCTGTAACAAACTGATTGATTGTTGAGTAACAAACTTTAACTGCTTTAACTTTAACAAAATAGCAAGCAAAAAATAAAAATAAAAATAAATATTATGAGAAAATAAATTATAATAAAATATTATTATTATCATTATGAATATAATTATTATAATTGTTTGGATTATAATAAAATTATTAAATTGTTCGGAAGAATAAAAAAATTATAATGGAAGAGTAAGCAAAAAAACAATCATAAAAAAACACAGTAACTAAGATTATTATTGTTATTGTTATTATAGTGCAAACAATGAGAATCATAAAATTATCTTGAAAAATAAAACCTAAAACCTTTAAAAGAAGAGCAAATAAAAACAACCAAAAAAATCACAAAACCAAAATAAATATTATTAGCATAAAACAATTATTTGACTTGAAGAATACATGAAAATAATAATCAAATTAAAAAAAGAAGAAAGGTAAAAAAGAAGAAATAACAAATTTAAAATGATTATCAACATAAATTAAAATTTAAGAACTAAATTAAATAAAATTAAAACCCCAATAAAAGATAAAAGAGAAAAGAATATAAATTACAACCAAAACTAAGAGTATAGATACATGAATATGAATAAAAAATAGGGGTTGTCACGGAAGGACATCGAAATTAAAGGAATCGAAATAAAATAAAACAATTAAAAGAATAAAGGTCAAAATGAAAAATAAAAGATATAATCAATTTCAATTGAAGAACAAAATTGAAACAAATTATAACTTCAATACCGAAAAAATCACAGGAACTAAAAAACAAACTGGTAAATACAGAATAGAAAAAAAACCAACAAAAGAGAAAATCATATAAATAAAATAAAAAACTAAAACTAAGAGTATAATAACATAAATACAAACAAAAAATGAAAAATATGAAATTGTCTCGAAGAATAAAACCAAAAATAAAAAAAACTTTAGCAAAAGCAAAAATAAAAAATGAAAAAAACTAAAATAAATATTATTAGAAAAAAATCATTTGATTTTAAGAACAAATAAAAATTTTGGAGAACAAAAAAAAGAATAAAAGGAAAGAAAAAGAAATATCAATTTTAGAATGATTATTAATAAAAATTAAAGTTTTAGGATGAAATTAAATTAAAATCAAACCCTAACGAAAGAAAAAATGATAAAAAAACAAAAATGTATAGTTACATAAATATGGAAAAAAAATAGTGACTACCTATAAGGAAAAAAAATTAAAAAATTAAAAAATAAATTAAAAGAATGAAGTTCAGAATGAATAACATAATATATGGTTATTTTCAATTGAATGACAAAAATTCAAAGTAATCAAAATCTTGGGACCGAAAAAATTACAATAATTAAAGTCAAATAAAAATCAAAAGAACAAAGGCCGAAATAAATAAAAAAATAGCATATACGATTAATTTCAAAAAAATAATTAAAATTGAATCAAAGAAACACCAAAAAATCTATAATTAAGAATTGAAGTATGCTACTCAAATGTATTTGAGAATGTGGTTGAGGTTGCTTCTGAAATTGTTTTTTCATTTAGAAATATATCAAAATAATTTATTATTATTATTATTATTATAAAATTATTTTTGATATCAAAACACATAAAAAATATAAAAATACCCAAAAAAAATTAAAATACAAAATAATTTTTTTATTTTTTCAAAAATATTTTTGAAATATAATGTTTAATAGAGTATTGATCATACCCCCCGTCTCTTATTCGCACCAGAAATAGTTATTCCTTCATCATTTTATCAGGAAACTAATTCTAGGGCTCGATGTCTACAAACAATTAGTTTGGGGTATTAAATTAATAAATAAAAAAGTCAAGGTTTATTGCTCCGACTTGACTTTTAACTGCAAGCTCAGGGATTAATACGTTTTACTCTTAATTATGAATGCATGGTTTTAATTAGCGGTGAGAGAAAATTAAGAAAATTAAATATAATTATACAACTCATAATTTCTATCAAGGAGCGCATGACACCAAATCATAATTTATTAGTGATTCAAATTTTGATACTATAGTGTCCTTTTATATATATATATATAGTACAAGATATGGTGAAAAAATCACAATGGTAAGCTTCAGGATTATTATAGTGTTTAAATTTGGAGTAATGATTGTTTTTTATTTAAAAAATATTAAAATAATATATTTTTGATATCAATACATCAAAAAACTAAAAATACTAAATTTATTTATTAAAAACAATTTATTTTCAAAAACACGATTTGATCACAAAAACAATCACGGACTAATATTATTCACAAGTCAATATAGATCTTGTTGAGAACATGTTTAAAACAGTGTTTGTTAATATTTATTTAAAATTAGTTTTTATAAATATTTTTAAAATATTTTAATATGTTGATGTTAAAAATATTTTTTTATTTAAATAAAAAAAATTATTTTGATATATTTTCAAGTAATAAATGCTTTAAAAAATAATCTATATCACACTCTCAAACACCCTTTCAATAAAAAATAATGATTACATTAATTACATGCATAGTAATTAATAATTAATTTTTTTGTCACTCTTTTATTTCCCACTTAGAAAGTAAATAATTGGAATCTAACAGGAGTCCTTTCCCTATTTATTTTATATTTAATTCATCCAATTTGTTCGTGTAACCAATTCTGGGTCAAGTACAGCTTTTATTTTATTTTTTTGCCACGTTTTCCTTATATTTAGCATTCTAATCTTAATACTCACTTTCCTTTTATACTAATTAATAATTATTATAAAAATTGAGAAAATGCCACCAGTTTTTATTTATTTATTTATTTCATGTGTGTTCGGTAGTGTAGTTAAAATTATTTATTAATCATATTATGAACCAAGGAATGTAGAAATAAAAGTGTGATTACTTATTTTTCTCTTCATAAATAAAATAATAAATCAAGATAGGATTTCTTTCTTATAAATTCAAAACACACCACACCAAGTGTTTGAGATTATTACAATGATTATTTTTTAAAATATTTTCTATATATTTTTTAAAATAATATATATTTTTATATTAGAACTTTGAAAACATAATTTTAAACAGTTTATTTTTTAAATTTTAATAAAAACAAATTAAACCTCGAAACCAAACACACCCTAGCCTACCTGTCATGAAGTAAAACTACAAATCCTCTCTAGATCCAAAATGTTTGTGGGTGACTTTCTTCACTCCAAGATCTGGAAGTAGCAAAAAGGGGTGGAAATAACATATTTTTTGGGAAGTTTAAACTGTGGCACCGTCCCGCTCACACAGCCACCAGCCTCCCCTTTATAATATCATCAACTCAACGACGCACACACCCTCACTCTTTAAAAAAAAATCTCTCACTTTCTCTTTACAGAGAGGGAGCTCTCTAGAGACCATCGCTTTACTAGCAGGTCTTGTTGGAGCTTTCAAGCACACTGTAAGCTCGCTTCTCCTCCGTCTCCTCTCTCTCGTTTTTTAGCTCTAGAAACCATCGGTGATTGATTTTTGTTTGTGACACGTCGCTGCTGGATCGATAAGAGCTATGCATTTTGTTTCTCCGAAATGACAAGTCGTTTCGTGTTTGCTTCTATAGATCTGCGAAGCAGACTCCAATTCTCATCATTTTCGCGTTTTGTGTTTCGATTCTTCTTATTCAGCGTCGTTTCTAAATTCTGTTTTGAAATTTTGTGGATTTTTGAAGCGCTTTGTCTCTTTTTTTTTGGCTGTGTGTGTGTGTTCTGCGATTGCGATTTCCTCGTTTTTTGAGCCAGGAATTTGCGTATAGAGGAGAAGATGATTTGAGGTTTGAAGCATTTGATGATGAAATGGGTTAGTAATTTAGTAGGATTAGGGTTTTCCTCCCATTTTTTAAGTAATTTGGTTTTAATAACTGCCTTTTGTGTTGTTAATGCTCAGATCTTTTAATTAACGTCAGGTCTTAGCTCGCTATTTTCAAAAGTGCCTGTTTAGTTACTGTAAAAATGTTTCAATAAGAAAATTTCTTATTTATTCGGTTTTTACAGCCACAAAATAGAGGTTAAAACAGTAGCATAATTTTTTACTCGTTCCTTTTAATAAGATAGTGAAAGGTAACTTTTTGAGATAATGTTAAATATATTTAACCCGATTGAATTTGCCTGCTCAATAAGCTTATTCATGCTGGAATATTCATTTGTTGTTAGTTTCCTTGATAATACAGTTTCAATTTTTTTTTTAAATATTATTTTTATTTTAAATTTTATTTTGATGTTTTTAAATATTTTGATGTTTTAATATTAAAAATATTTTTTAATAAATAAATAAATTTTATTTTAATATATTTTTAAACAAAAATCATTTTAAAAATTATTCTCACTCCCAAACAATCAATAGGTGTCTTGTAGGCCTTATCAGTTGAATCCGACCCTATCAAATGGTTAATATTATTCAGGAAACTAATTTGGGATGAATATTTTGAGATGAATAACATTCACCCAAGTCACGAAGATTAGTTCAAAGATGGGTTTTACCTGGATATCATCGGTGTGAAAATTCTCAATGCGTAATAGTACAGTGACATGGATTTCTTTATCACTACACTGCGAAATTTTCGAGAGAGTGTGACTTGGAAGAGCTTTTTGGTTGATTTTAGTTGCCTGAAACTAGGCCTGAGTCGGTTCTTACTTCACTGCGTAATAGTGCCTGAAACGCACCTAAGCCTGAATGTACAGTCTGTATAATCTCAATTAAGCATGATTTTGTTCCATATTTGGTGTCTTTGGATATTTCAGTATTCCTGGTTGAGCTGAAAGTGATTTGCAAGTAGACCTGTTCTACGAACATGAGCATGTACAAGTTCCACAAGTTTTTTTCTTAGCAGCTCAAATCATAGTTGATTAACATGTTTATATTTCATTCCTTGGCATTTACTATATTGTTGTGGACCCTTTTTTTTGTGACGTTGAAGCTTAGTTTTTATTTTTGAAGGAAAAATATTTTTATAATTGACTATTAAATCTGGGGCCTTCTGCTATGATTTCGTAAGTTCGACTTAAAAATTTGGTGTTATGTTGATCATTGTGCTCTCTTTTATTTTTTACCTGCTTTAAAATTTGCTTCTTTCTCCTGATATCTGACACAGAACTGGAATTGAAATTTCAGGTTCAATGAATAGCATTTCAGTTTAAATCACGCACTGCTCTTCCACGAGGCAAGCAAAGATGAATAAAGAAAATGCAACTGCTGCCAAATTTGAAGAGCCCTCTACTCGAATTACACGGGCACGTGCTAAAGCTTCAGGGACTTCTGTAGGATTATTTCCTGCCACAAAACCCTCCTTTAAACAGGATCAGAAGCATCTTCTTAGAGCAAAGACCAAAAGAGCAGCATCAGATGAGAACAAATCTTGTTCGACCTCAGTTGCTGGTCTTAAGAACAAGAGAAGGGCAGTGCTTAAAGATGTGACCAACATCCTTTGCGAGAATTCTCATCTGAACTGCAACATTGCAACAAAACAACACGTATGAAATTTTCTTGCTTGTATCCCATCTTCAAAATTTGTAATTATAGCATAATTTACTTTATATTGACATTTGTCTTGGGGATTTACTTTTATCTACAGTCACCAATAGTTATTCACTAGTTGCAATTTTTCTTCTTCTCTAAACTCACTAAATGAGAGACTATTGGCAGACTAGAAAACAAGCTAGAAAATGTCCTCGGAACAAGAATGCAGTGGTGGCTACTCTTATCTCTATGGAAATTTCACCAGCTCAGCAGGATGTAAAAGAAAAGTTAGCTGAAGAGCTGTCAAAAATAAGAATGGGGGAAGCACAAGATTTTACTTCACCGGCAAAGTTAGAAGACAAACAGCAAAGCGATTGTTATGGCACAGGAGGAGGTGTTGCAGATCCAAGGTTTCTAATACCTCTTTCCCCAAAAACTTCAGGAGTTGAAAGGTCTCTAAAGAAAGGTTTGTGTTGTACTATGATTCGGGTGTAAGCATTGTCCTCAATCATGTACCGAATAAAATCTAACCAGCTCTGTGGTATTGATGGTTTAGTTAACAAAATAGGGACCTCAGAATTTTCTTTTCATTAATATGGATCTAAGTTTATTTTTCAGACGCAATTATTGATGTTTAAAAGTGACTGAATAGCTTGAATTTGCATCAATAAAGCCGCCTCTTATTCATGAAGAACTTCTCTGACATTGCTGTCCTCAAACTTATTAGACTACCTATGTTTACAGATTTTTTGTTGAATTTGTGCAGCAGAAAGAGAAATTTCTGAGAAAATGGACACCTCAGTTGGTGTGAGCGTAGTGGATATTGATTCAAACATAAAAGACCCTCAGCTCTGCAGCTTCTACGCCCCTGATATATATAACATTATATGTGCTAAGGAGGTTTGTGCTGCTGCAGTCTCTTGAACATTTTTGCAATCATTTATCATCCCCTTTTAAGTCCAGAACTTGCTATCTCACATCTCAATCTTAGCTGTGATATCATTAACATATTTAGTGCTCACTTTTTTATATTTCTTGCACCTCAGCTTGACCAGAGGCCTTCAATTGATTACATGGAGAAGCTGCAGCGTGATATTAGTCCTAGCATGCGAGGAATTCTGATTGACTGGCTTGTAGAGGTTAGTGTAATCAGTTATATAGGTACAAAGGCAGGAGCTGCCTCAAAGTCCAACATACTTACTTTTTTCAAACGCTTTTGAAAAGAAATGCCTCTATTTTATCTTTTGAAAAGAAATGCCACTATTCCTATAAAGTGTTACTATATTAAATTCCAATCATTCTTCGCTATTGCTTTTTTTTTTTTAACTCTGTTAATTTGGATGGTATATTGTTAATTTTGATGGTGTCACTTTGCCTCGATGATTATCCCTTCAACTAATAAAGCATATCTTCATCTTTGCCCAGAAGATCACCAGTTTCCTTTTTCACTCATTGTTTAAGCTTCCATGTAGTTCATCCACTCCTGCAGAAATCATAAATCAAAACAAAATGGTTTGATGATTTACTTTTTTTTCCCTTTCTTCATGTTTCCATCTCTGTTCTGTCAATTGTTTCCAAACTTGATGTTCTTTTTCCCAAGTATAGGACCAAAGACTAAAAGTTGAATAGGGGATACAGGCTTGTTGTGGGAGAACACCTGAAGTTTTCTCATTTATGTTTCTCTATGAATACCTTATGTATTTTTCAGCTTCCATATTCATATGCGATGTACATTCATTTTGCATTTATTTTTGCTGGACATAGAGCTCCTAAACAATTACAACTTGATTTGTTCAGCTTTTACACAAACAGAATTTTGATCTTGAAAAATGACCAGAAGTTGAAAATTTATCATCCCAGTTGCTGGACTTCTTAAGAACGCCTTAATACATCAGTAATATTTAGGTCCTTTTTATTTCAATCAGATGTTGAACAGGTATGAGATTGATAATCTATAACTCTTTCAGGTTTCTGAAGAATATACGTTGGTTCCAGATACACTTTACCTCACTGTCAATCTCATTGATCGATTCCTCTCACAGAACTATATTGAAAAACAAAGACTCCAACTGCTTGGTGTTGCTTGCATGTTGATTGCATCGTAAGTTTAATGTTCTCTTGGTATTTAGACATGATATGCTGTTTTTGGTCAAGTGATGGGCTCAAATTATGAGTAGAACAAGTCTTTATGGTTTAAAGAATGATGGTAGATACTGGATAGACTTAATCCTTGGAGCTTAAAAACTTAAATTCACATATTACGCCACATTTCATAGGTTTTTATTCCTACAATTGGGCCCAAATTATGAGCAGACAAGTGTTTATGATTGCAAGAGTGATGATGGACAATCCTTGAAGCTTGAATAAGTAAACTCACATATTATACCGCATAATTCATCATGGTTTTGATTTTATTCTTACTAACATTTGAAGAAATACTACTTGGCTGCTATATGATGATGCTCTGTTTGATGCATTAGATATGCTCTCCATATGTGCATATTTGCTCAATTGCAAGGAATGAATTACAACGTTTTCTTTCCTTTGCATGACCATCACATGTTTCTTAAACACAGAGTATACACCAAGGTTTATGTATTTGGCAGTGTGGATAGAATTGCATGTCACGTATATTTTTGCACATCAATCGTTGACATGATGCACTTCTTTTCATTTTTGATGGCAGAAAGTATGAAGAAATTTGTGCGCCAAGAGTGGAAGACTTTTGCCTCATCACTGACAATACTTACACAAGAGGAGAGGTACGCCCTAGGAATCTTGGCAACTTTAGGCTTCATATTTTTATGCATGCTTCATCATTCCCTTGAACCTGCTGACCTGACCTAAAAATTGAGGTTACAGTTATTTTCTTCATTAATGTAAAGTTAGACATTAATTTACAAAGACAAATCTTATTGGTGTCTAAATATAAACTACAAGATGGGGTCAATTATTTAATTTACCTAATTATTTTCATATTCGTGGGAAATTTTGTTTATACTTGACTTGAATTCTTCGTATCATTATGGAAGTTATTGATAATTTCCTCCAAAAGCTCTTGCCACAAAATTAACCACAACGGGTGCAGTGCAAATATTATTGTTTGAGGTCTTTCTATAAGCAAATTTGTGTCTCAATTCTAATTCTCGAGGCTTTACTTAGCACAAGGTGTGTGTTGCATTCTGAAAACTTTGCTGGATTCTCCCTTGAAATAGTATCTCACTTGCTGTGCTGGTATACAAGACTTCTAACACAATACTATGGCAGGTTCTGAAAATGGAGAGTCAAGTCCTGAATTTCTTGCACTTTCAGTTATCAGTTCCCACCACGAAATCATTTCTGAGGTGTAATATTGAGCATCTTTTACCTATATGTTGCTGGTATGATGCCATCAGTACTGAAGTTACTCTTCTTTTCTATTCCAATTTTTGTTTCTCAGGAGATTCATCCAAGCAGCACAAGCTTCTAGCAAGGTATATTAGAATGCTGGCCATTGTCGGTTTTACATATTTTCTTGGAATTTAACTATGCAGGAACTTATCTGATCAGAGACCTGTAACTGCTTTAATATAGGTTCCTCGTGTTGAGCTGGAGTTCTTGGCAAATTATTTAGCAGAGTTGACTCTTGTTGAGTACAACTTCCTGAAGTTATTACCTTCCCTCGTAGCTGCATCTGCCGTTTTTCTTGCCCGATGGACACTCGATCAATCAGACCACCCATGGGTCTGCCCTTTTCTGCCTCTTTGTGTGATTTGAGTATTATTCTCTTTTTTTCTTTCTGTTCATGCATTATAGAAATATCTAAAGAGGATGCCTCTGTTCCCTTATTTCAGAACTCAACTCTAGAGCACTACACTAGTTACACAGCATCAGAACTGAAAACTACAGTACTTGCTCTGGAAGACCTTCAGCTGAACACTAATGGTTGTTGCCTAAATGCTATACGAGACAAATATAGACAACAGAAGGTAAATACCTCGGAGATATTGTTGCTTGTCCTTTCAATTCCTAATTAGGGGGTGTTTGGGATTGTGTCTGGAAAGTGTTTTTGAAAAAAAAATGATTTTTTTTTTATTTTTTACTTTAAATTAAATTTTTTGGTGTTTTTAGATCATTTTAATGTGATGATGTCAAATATAATTTTTTAAAAATAAATAAAAAACATCATTTTGATGCATTTCTGAACGAAAAACACTTTCAATAGCAATCTCAACCACGCTCACAAACAAACAAACACTAATCTCTAGGCATGTAAAGACAACGGTGCGGAATTCTCATCAGCTTGTGAATCGAACCAAACTATGAGCTTTGGTTTTTTCTCTGTACGGAGGCACTTTTTATGATTCATAGATAGACTGCATGAGAGCTTCTGGGCTTCCCCTTTTTATGTCATTCTCACAAATGTTCATTATTTTGGCAGTTCAAATCCGTAGCAACTTGGACCTCCGTACAACGAGTTTCATCACTTTTCTGAAGACGAAGGGAAACGGGCCCTGCATTAACAAGCAAACGACTCTTACTGTGGCGCTTTGAGGGTGATATCGGTTCTAATCATAGAATTTAATTCGATTAAAAGTTTGCATTATTTCTTATTTAACCGCTGTCCCCCATTGTTGTAACATCTAATCTTGTTCTGGTGCTTCCAGAACAAAGTCAATGGAATCAGTGATCAGTAGCGTAACACACCCGAGGAGGTAATTTATATGCCTTTCAGTGGAATAATTTCAGAACTTCCTTCCTAGTCTATAGGAAGTTCTAACGTGGGCTAGGTTATTCGGTAGGTTGCTAATTTAGCAATGAGAATTGTAGCTATTCGGACATTACCTTTGTATTTAAACCTCGTGAATCATAGGGGGAAAAAAGAAAAGAAAAAAATAATTTCATACTGGAGTTCTACTCATCGTAGCGTGGTTATTCTTGATTTATAAGTTGATATATGCCTTTTCCAGCCATCTAGATTTCATTTGAACTTATTAAATTAAACAATTCATATTGTATTATTAGCTCTTATAAGAGTCGGTTGAAAACTTAAGCCATGTAAGAAGTCAAGTCAAGGAATTGCAAGATTTTTCTGTTTACCGTGGTTTAATAGCTTTATCAAAAATATATCACTATGTTCTTAGTGCTTTTTTTTCCTACATTTTATAGAAATATGGTCCAATGAGGTCATGAAAAAAAAACTAAAAAGCATTATTCTCTTACCGTGGTCTTAGACTCGTAACAGTGTTATCATGTTCAAGCGCTTCTTCACAAAGCTGAATGATGATATTTTTAAGGGTGTTTTCATGGGGATTCAATTAGCATTGTTGAACTCATCGGGGGTAAACTGGTCTTCGCATAAATATTTGGAGCAATATAATGTTTTTTTTTTCCATCTTTTTCAAGTTGATTACTCATTTTCTTGATTTATTTTTATTTTTGGATTCTTTTGTGAATTTTGGCCTTATGATTCTTTAATTTTCCCTTCATTCCAATATTGGATGATATTTGAGGTTTTGACTCTTAATGTTTTGATTTTTTGTTTTTATTCTCTATTTTTTTTATCAATTTTTTATTCATTTTCATTGTTCAATCCATAATTCTGGCGTCACCCAAGCGTGCTAGTTTTTTCTTATAAAAAAAAACTTACATCACTTAACCATGATTTTTTAATGCTTCAAAAAAACCCGCAGTGAAATATAAACAAACTATCTAGTATAGGCTATTTTAGTGTTCATTACCTCGCAAAACACTATTTATTTTTATAGTTTTTTTCTAAATGTATATTTATTTCCTTAATTTCATACTTAAATAATATGTTTATTAGAGATCGAGCCTCATCATTTATTATAGTTTGCTTTATATGTAGTTAGCGTGAGTTGATTCAGGATTTTTTCTATTTTTAATTGATTTTTTTTTATTTTTTAATTGATATTTTTTTCAATCTCATTCTTCAATATTTGTTAACCTGTGTAGATTGAAGTCGTTTTGTTGTGTCTTGTCTTTTTAATTGATATTTTTTTTTCAATTTCCATCTTTAATAGTGTGTTTATTGAAATTTAAACTTCATAATTTGTTTTGATTTATATTTTATGGGATTATCACAATGTTATGACCTTAGTCGAGAGTTTGATAAGTTGATTCAAATTATTTTTTTGTTTATATTTTTAAGGGATTATCCTGATCTCATGACTTAGGTCATGAGTATGAGTTTGGTAAGTTAACTCATGTTTTTTTTAACTCTTCAATATTTGGTTGATTTGGAATTAAACTTCATAATTTTTTATTTATTTATAAAGTTATTCCAATCTCATTACTCAAGCCATAAGTTTAACGGGTTAACCTGAGCTTACTCGGGTTATATTTTTTAATGTTTTTAATTTCATCTGTCAATATTGAGATTGTTTATCTTGAGTCTTGAGTTAACTCTATTTTTTGTTCTTTTTTAGTTTTTATTTTCAATTTCATCCTTCAATATTTAGTTGATTTTAAATTAAGCTTTATTATTATTATTATTATTATTATTATTATTATTATTATTATTATTATTATTATTATTATTATTGACTTTCTATGAAGTTATATCAATCTCATCATTTGGGTCATGAGTTTGGATGATTAACCCATGCCAGCTCAAGTTTTTTTTTCTTTTTTTAATTAATATTTTTTTTCAATTTTATTCTTCATCATTGAATTGATTGAAAACTGAACTTCATAATTTATTTGCATTGAATTGAGCTAATTGGCAAGACAAATGAAAAGAAAAAGGGAGACTCTAGGAAAGGCCATGGTTGGCCATTTATGACAGCAATTAGAAGGGAAAATAATGTATTTTACAAAATAATTATATATTATATATTTTACAAAATAATTATTGTATATATCATGTTGGATGTTAATGTCGGTGTAATGAACAAATTTGTTTATCACATTCTTGAACCTTTCATAATCTTCATTAAATCTGTCCTCTGCATCGAACAGATTAAAACTTGCCATTTGAGTGTTGTTAATTTTTCAAACATTGGTTGTTCAAGCGCAAATGGAATTTTATATGAAATGGAAAGCTAAAAACATTTCACTCACTGCGGGGGTAGTTTTACAGCAATTTTTAAACATGTCAATCTGCTGCTAAGTGCTCATTTACATGTGAATGTGCTGAAAAGGAATGCCATCCCACCCAGAATTTTCTTTTTCTTGCCGGTTATGGGGGTGAGTAGAACGAGATGCATGTAAATTAGCCGACAGAAAACTGTATAATCCACTGCATGGTCCTTCCTTCATAACCTTACTAAGGAAGCAATAATTAATATTTCCATACAGTAGCAAGAGAAAATACAGGATCAACACACGTTACAGTAACTGGCTGTCACAGGACTATCCAAAAAACAAATCCTACAACCCAAACCACCAGAGCAGTAATTTCTTTTCCAGGCTTTTGCAACAACTCCATCGAGAGGAAAAGTAACACGGGATAACACCAATGGAGTTAACAGGCAATTGAGGTCGCCAAAGGAGTTACCAAAACAGCCGTGTTTCCGGTTACTGGCTTGAGACTGGCGGCATACTCCAACCGCTGCCACGCTTCCTTCCGCTGCTCGGCCAATAAGCTTTGCTTTTCTTCATCCTCCTTAAACTGATCAAGGCAGGCAAGGTACAATGCTTCATCCATATCTGAGAACATCTTTCTGATGTTTAGAGTTAAATTGAGCACCCCCTGGTTCCAATGGTTATGAGCATTCTTTTCTAATGCTGGAAATATGATAGGCAGAATCACAAGCCTATTATGAGCAATCAAGTTGACAATTTGGTCATTGTTCCATAAGAAGAGGGCTCTTTCAGCCACCTGAAACAAAACACATGGTAAAGATAAAACTGGTAATTTATTTCAGCATGGCTGATGGTCACAACTCAAGAGGTTGTATTCCATAGTTCAAAGTCAGAGGTTGTAATCCACGGCTCAAAAGTCAATACAAGTTTGCAAAGTTGACAGGGCATTACAGGACTATCCCATGGAAGAGTAAAGGCACTGAAACAAACCAACACCATCAAGGATTCAATCGAAGAGGATTAGGTGGGAGTCAACAAAATGCTTAGCAGTAATCAAAGTTACGTCTGCTTTAGAGAAAAGAGGGGTCCAACTACATATTTTGCATTCCATTGCAAATGGATTTGGTGGGGCCACTCAGCAGTAAAAACTCATATCAAAGAGAGTGAGACGGCTAAAAGTACTAGTTCTCTGGCCTCCTGAAAGACAAACTAAATCCTCAGAACATGATATTTCCACTTCTTAAGCATTCCCAACCAAAATACAGAGCTTAACTTTAGATCTGATGCCACTGGCTAAAGAGCAAGGATAGGAAAAGGAGGAATGTCTTTGGCCTAAATTTAAATTCCATTAGAGATGTCCCAAAAAAGCCATATGACTACAACAGTTCTTTCACTAATAAATTTTGTATATATGGATACACTCATTTCTAATTAGTTTGAACTCAACTAGAAAACATGAAGATATCCACTCTTGTCTATCAAGTAAATGAACCTTTGTCCCATGCCCTGAACTTAGCCAAACAAACTTCCTCCAAAATAGCTGGATTCTCTCACCCTTTCAATTATCTATTAAACATCACTACAAAATCCTCACAACTTAAGACATAATATCATATTGGAAGAGGATGCATGTTTGTACTTTCTCTTCCCAGAAGTCTGAAGCTCTTGATTAAGCCTTGGTGAGAAATTAAGAGCATCAATGAAGCTAGTTACTAGTCTTATAATGTATATTGGAGAGTTATATGATAACAATCAAAATAACAGGAGGAATGACCGTTGTACCAAAATGAAAAGGTCTATTGTTATGGAATATTGTGGAAGGAATGGCTTTGACATTTCAACACTTTTGCTTTGTATTGGGGAGTTCAAAGGAAATGCTGGGAATGAAAGGTGAGAAAATGAGTGTCCTTCCTTGTCTTTGGGGTGAAAAATGGGAGGACTGAAAAGAGGAAACTGATTTCTTAGTTGAAATGAGGAAGGAGGAATGGAAAATGATGGAGGCATAATTACTATAATGTCCTTCATTTTTCATCATGTCAAAGTATTTGTCAACTCATTCCTTGAACAAAATTTTCTACTCATCTTCAAGAAACTTTAGAATGCTCAATAATTATGAGAAATTTTTCCATCATGGCACACAAAACATGTTTTTTTTCCAAAAGAGAGAAGGTGAATGGAAATTTTGAATTGAAAAGTAAATTAATCACTTCAATCTTGACTACAAATTGCTAGTAGCATTTAACACAATGAACATAATTGTAATTTTACTATACACAATATATCATATATCAAGCAAGCGAAATAGACTTTCCTTCCATTTTACTTTCCTTTTTATTTTCACATCATACAAATAAGAGAGAAAATACAATTCTCTTCCTTTTGCTTCCCACCCCCTCACTTTCTCTCCTCCCCTATTCTGCCCCCCATACATGGCGTTAGAAACATAGCCTTAGTCCATGGCTTGCATTTCAAGAAAATTTTCAGTGACAAGGCATTCATGGAAGACGCAGAATATGTAATTTCTTATAAAGTGAATGACAATGAAGCCCTAAAGGAGAGAAAATATTAGCACTCCATCTCTTTACAGTAGCACTCTACTGTTATAGAGAAAGATAAAAATGAATGGAGAGAGAAAATGAGCGCTATTGTAAATAGGAGTCCTAATATCACACCTGAAGTATTGCCTCATCTCACAAAAGAGCCCCAAGGTGTTGAAGCTTTTGGTCATTCCAGTGTCATGCATAGCATAAACCCAATTCTAAAGATTCCATGAATAGGATTTAATCAAATAAATATAAGTTCCATCCATATAAAAAACAAATCCATTTAGTAACTGAGCTTCAAAGAAATACTTCAACAAGTCAAGCACCATCCCCTGCTAACGTAGTCTAACATGAAATGGCTAGGTCTATCATAATATGTAATACAATATACATAAGCTGTTTATAAATAAATGAAATGGAATGGTGGAAAACACCAAACCACCATCCAGACCATCAAATTCCAAGTCATATATCCACAGGGCTCCAAGCACTCATAAAAACATGATAAAGTGCAAATTACATCCATCATCCTATGAGCAAAACTCCTAATGTAGCATAACAACCATACATACACACACTATGACATAAACAAGGCAATGGTTCCAACTGAATTTCAAATAAACAAACATAACAATTAGTAATCAATGCCAACTCAGAAAACACCTTGTGAAGCTTAGCATTAGTCTCCACATCATGAGTCTAGTTCAGTTCTAACATATTATGAAAATTCAAAGCCATTATATTACAGGAAAAAAAAACCAATAGACCAAACTAAAACTCAAGAAAGTGGTAGGTACCTGGAAGTGGAAACTATTGATGCAGCATCCAATTCGCCAGAACAACGGAACCATGATCTTTTGAAACTCCACCATGCTAATTGCTTCCAAAATCTCTTCCAACTCACCCAGGAACATTACCTCCTTCTGACTATTAGTTATTGGCCAATATTTCAGTATCCCCTTCATCACCATGCTAGCCAACCTGGGCTCCTTCTCAATAAATTGTATCACACAATATGACAACTGCTGAAAGTATACTCCCAAGGACTTTGGCTTATGCAGAGGAATCAAAACCCTCCACAAGAAAATCTTGTGCTCCTCTTTCAAAGGCATGGCAAACCCGCTAATTATACTCCCAAAAATCTCCAACAACTCTGCAATCCCGTTATGCTTCTCAGTCTCAAACACAAATCTATAGAATATATTGCTCAGTGACTTTCGAATAAATGGCCTGTGCACCATAAACTTCCCATAAACCCTATGCAATATAGTCTTTAAGCACTCCCTTTCTCTTGGATCCTCTGTGTCAAACAAATCAAGCAGCCGCAATATAAACGAATGGTCTATGTACTTCTTTGCAACTTTCGCATCTAAGCACGTAGAATTGATGAATCTAAGCAGCAAATCATACACAATTTGCAGATGAGGCCACGCAGGATCGAACATTGGGTCATCATTCTCATCATTCTCGCCAATACTACTCGAATTAGACCTGTAATTCGGCGGAAACACCCTAAACAAATTAACAGCGCACATTCTACACATAGCTAAAATGGCAGGTTCACTAAATCTCATAGACCCAGCAGCCACGAAATCAACAAGTTCAAGCAAAGTCTGTCTCTTTACATCCTTTTCAAGTGTATTCTTACTTGAGTCACTGAAATCAAAAGTTACACAACAAAGGCTTACTTTGCTCACAAATAGATTCATCTTCTCTGCATTCGGCACATCTTTGAAGGGCACAAGTGGTTCGATCCCAGCAACCACACTAGCTGGAAATACAACAGATGTTCTTTTAGGACCATTGGATGACTTCCCCAAACCTGCACTTGAGCCATTGGATATCTGCTGTGTTACTGGTGACTCAGGCCGGGCTGACTCAGCTGAGTCAGTTTTTGAAGATTTTCTTGGGAGTTTACTCAAGATTTGCCTCAACATCATGAGAAGGCTCAAACTTTCAACCACACAACACGAAAATCTAACCAAATGGCTACCAGAGCATGGCCATTGGAGGTTATGTTTTGTAAATAAGTAGATTTACAAACAAGGGCTAATCTTTCTGCTAGATTTTGGTCACGGATCAAAAGGGTTTCGAGAGAATGTGAGTAGATCCAATTCTAAACCTTTGAGGGTTGTTAGTAGGAGGCGGAAAGTTTGAAACTTTAAGGTACATTTCTGGTGAAAGGTCAGATCTTGGCAAAAAAAACCAAAAACAGAAAACTGGGTTTTTTTGTAAATCAAATAATGATAACATCCATTGATTATCTACCTCAATTTGAGAAAGATTCATATAATGATGATGACAGAAGACATCAAATGTGAGTTTTTAGTGGAGAGAGAGAGAGATCTATAGGAAGAAGGAATGAAGGGCCAACCTTGTGTTGGTTGATGATGTTAATGCCTGATCTTCTTTCTCTTTTTGCAAGTGAAAGCAAAACAAAAACAAGAGGCAATACAATATTGCAATTGTTTTTAATAATTTTGGTGGAGTGAAAAAAAGAAATTCTCGGTTGAGGAGACAATTACGGCATTTTCTTCGAAAATGTAAGTACTTTAAGGAAATTTAATATTTGGATTTCGATGGATTTTTGCGCAGGATGGATCGGAAGCTTCATGTGATATTTGGACCGTTTGATTAGCTGCAGTTTTAGGACATAGATTTGATTTGATTTCTGTTTCTGTTTCAGTTTTTTGTTTTCCACCTCTGTAAACCACTAGCTAAGTTTTGGACCAATAACACAAGAATTTGTCGAATTCACGCCTGGATTAAACGATGACGTTTTGGTGCGACTCCGGAAAATCTTATAATGGCTGCTTGGGACATTCGTTTGTGATGTGAAAAAGTGGAGACGTATTTTTAAAATAATTTAAAAAAATATTTTTATTTTTTATTTTAAATTAATTTTTTAATATTTTTAGATTATTATAATATGCTAATATCAAAAATAATTTTTTAAAAAATAAATAAAATATATTATTTTAATACATTTCTAAATAAAAAATATTTTAAAAGCAAACTCAATCAAACTTCCAAATTAGCATATTTCGGACATTTATATAATATATATATATATAAGTTTTTTAAATGTATTTTCTTTAGTTTAAAAAAAATAAATTAAAAAAAACTTATATATGTATATAATTAAATATAAAAAAATCACTAAAAGTATTTAAAAATATAACTTAAATCACGATACATGTATAGATGAAGGTAATTAATCTTGATATATAGGATATTTACCGGGTTTTGTTTCCTAAATTTATCTGTTAAAATAAATTCTCTTATTCAAGCAAATTATATATAGAAACACAAAGTAAATTGATTGAATAAAATAAAAAGAGAAAGAGATATCATACAAGGCTACACATATTAGAATATTATCTGAAAATAAAATAAAAATATAAATAGAGTTTATCTATATATATATAAAAAAAATTTATAGATGAATAAGAAAAACTCTTCAAATTTAAATGCATAACAAAAAATTAATTATCATTTAAAAGAGATTTTCCAAATAAAATGAAAAAAGGAAATGGCACTAATCTAAATATAAATTAAGAAAATAGAGAAAAAAATCATATACAAAAATTATTAATTAGAAAAAATTAGAGAAAAAGAAGAAGAATAAATAAAGTCTAGACATTGATGGGCCTAACAAGTTAGGCAAATCTATCTAACTCATTTTATTAGGGCCTATACACCTAATTCTCATAGCATGCTTACATGACTAACCCTTATTCATTTTGGATTCAAGTGAGTTAGTGAAATGTCACCGGCCTCAATTGTTTTTGAAAAAAAAAACTATTCTAAAATTATAAAAACTCAAAATAATAATGACAATAATAATTTAAATAGACACCTTGATTTCTTTATTTAATCATTCATTAGATGACAAAAATTAGCAATTAATAATATTAAAAAAATAATTCAAATAATACCACGACGAAGAATAACATAGAGCTATCTTTAAATGATCCATCGATAACAAAAATAGAATGCAAACAACACACAGAAAATGCATAAATACATAAAAAAAAAGGTTAGTTAATAATCAATTAACACGAGAAAAAATAATTAAAAATAACACAACAATCCCACACCAAAACCATTAATAACAAAAGAACAAATTATGTAAATATAATTCAATAGCCTCAATACCGTTAACAACAAAGAAATGCATAAAAAAACATGACAAAAGAGAGAAAAAAAAGAAAAAAAAAGAAATCTTAGCTTAAATTCATTTTAATTGAAGCTATGAGGAGAAAAAAATAACAAATGACAAATAAAAATTAAAAAAACAATAATTACAAAACAAAATTAAAAATAAAAGAAGATGAGAAGAGGAAGAAAGTCATATCTAGGACAAATAGGAATGCATAAAATATAAATAAGGAGATAAGCAAAAATTCAAAAGGGTGTGCACGTGTGTTAGATAGAAATAGAAGGAAAAATATTAATATTTTTAATTATTCTATCGTGACATAAATTAAACAAATAGTTGCATGAAAAGAGGAAACAATTCTTGTGTATATTATAAAATATCGACAAAATGTGCAATGTTTCCAGTGATGTTGAACAGTTTTGTTCTGCAAGAGTTTACTTGTATTCTCTATCTATTCATCCTGCATATACTTAACATACTTGCACATGCAATGCAATAGCATCAATAATAATATTGGTTAATATATTTCTTTCTTGTTGAATAATAATTTTATATCATTGTCATTGTATTGAAATTAATTTTACAGTTGTAATTTTTCACATCCATTTATTAATTAAAATTGTATCCATCATGCAAAGACTTAACATAGTTACACATACAACATAATAGCATTTATCGCGTTTCACTGCGCGACGTCTTGAGAGGGTCTCGTCTGTGTGGAGGAGTCTCCATCTAGTTGTTTAGGGTTACGAGGAAAACCCAATTTCTACTTGTCTGATCATAGATTTAAAGTGAGGGGACTGACTATGTAAAATGAAGGTATTATCACTTCTAATATATCTTACATAAGGTGATTTGTATTTTGTGTTTTGACGTGATTTAAAACATTTCATGAGTATTATTTATTCATATGAATAAATCTAGTTTTTTGAAATTTTACTATGGGCTCGTGTACCCAAATAAAATATAAAAAAAATCCATATAGATGCCCTAAAACAGATCATCTATCCTAGAAAAGTGGGTGAGTTTTCCGAGATTAATGCATCGTAAGAACATATTCCGATTACAAATCAGTCACCACTCAGAATAATTCAGAGTATTTTTTGGTCGTTTATAGATATTTAAATATTAGTCTACTTGTAAGTCTAATATTTATTATTTGAATTTAACCATTAATCCTTATGAATTGAGTTCATGAATTATTCAAATATAGGTCATATTCTTAGGGATTTAATAAACCAAAACTTGCTCTAAAATATATTGTTTTGATTTTTATTTGAAAATATTAAACGACATTTACATTTGTATTTCTTTTAGAGGGCTTTGGCCATAATGCAATTAAAATGCCTTTTTTATTCAATTTTTATTCCTTTTTTCTTAACAAAATAACATAAATAAATGAAAACAATGCAACATTTGCACAAATTCTCTTGTTTATTACTTTTTCGTTGCATTTTACAAATAATAATAAAAAATAATGACAGTTTGAAAAAATATCAACATCGAATCAAAGCATAAAATCACAAATTTTAAAAATAACGTGTTAAAGCTTAACTCTTTTAACAAACATTAAATCTGAAAACTTTTGAATGCTGCGAATATCGAAAATGATGTAACCACATCAAAAATATTTTTTCCTTTTTCGAAAATACCTTAATCAAGGGGGTCAAAATTGGAAAGCAACAACATCAACAATAATATTGGTCAATATATTTCTTTGTTATTGAATAATAATTTTACATTATTATCATTGCATTGAAATTAATTAATTAGAATTGGATTCTTCCATATCCATTGATTTGGCCCCATCCCCATCATTACATTTGATATTGATTTTGTTGCTATCATTATCATTGTCGAATTGTATATGTTCGCTGGAGCTCAATATATCATTTAACTTCTCAACATCAACATCAATAAAAATATTCTCGACGATGTGGAAATTTGATTTTTCCTTTAACTCGTTAGACGAAGAAACTCGAAATAGATCAATTAACTCAAATTGATAGACATTATCTCCCTCTATGAATTCATCGTTACCATCCTTGACAACCTCAACATGACCCTTAAGTTCTATTTTCACTAAGGATAATCAATCAACTAATGAATGGTCCTTGAAAAAAAAAGTGTATATGTAATAAACTTGTTGGCATTGCTTGGCAAAAATAAAGATATCATTGACATTACAAAGTCTAACAATTGAATTAATTATGACGACACCATGATGAGGGTTTACTTTTATGTCAGTTGTGTCATACTAAAACATTTAAATAAAAAAAACACTTTATTATGCTCGTATAGTATTGCAATCCAATGACCCTCTTTTTACTCCCCATAATAGGCAACCTCAAACTCATTGAAAGTAAATCTATTAACACAAAGCTCATTGCTATATGTCCTTTTACTCTGTCCATATTCTCCAGTTTAAAACACATGTCCATTAGTGAAATATCCATTGCAACACTTAACATTTTGCTCACGACCAGACTTGGCAAAAACAAGGTACCATTAACATTTCCTTTCGGTTTATGAACCTGGTACATGAAATACATACATAGATAATTAAGGAGAGATGTGTTATAAACTTAAGTATTCCGAGAATTTTTTTTTTACAAAATACTAACATGTGTTCTAAATCACGTGGAAAATTGTTCATCTTCTAATAAAAAGATTTGAGATTCAATCAGCTATAGGTTCGGGGAAATAAAAATTAGCAATGTTGTCTATGAGAAATTCAACAATGTATCAATATATGATATTTGTAAGACAATAGTTGTTTGAAAATAACATATACTTACTGGATAAAAGGTCTTACTTCGTCGCAACTAAAAACACATAATTATATACTTGTTTGAATTTTATTTGTGATAAATTTTCCCCCTGATAACATTTGTTTTTTTGGAATTAGTCCTGTAGAATATTAGAATATTGACAAGTTTCTGCTTAGGGACATTCCCCCGTCATCATCATGTCTTGGAATTTGGTTGATTCATGTTGTCAATCGAGGCTTGAAATAGAACGAGATAAATATTGCGATCTCTTTAACAATATATGCCTCACATATTGAAGCGTTGACGTGCACCTTGTTCTTAACATTTCTCTTAAGGTTGAACAAGTATTTGCATGAAATTAATTCAATATTTTGATTTATGAATTAGAGATTATAAATGTAATTATTATGCATGTATAATCCCTAACCTCTCAAATAGATATGTCCATCTATATTAGATTGAACTTCTAACGTTTACCTCATACAATTAATATATTTGGGTAAATGTTCTATTGAGTCAAAAGATGATGAACGGAATATCATCTCAAGTTTGTAGTTTGTTTATACGATATTCGTTTCAAGCTTCTTCAAGTGTCATGTCTGTAACTTGTTGGAGCAGATATCTCTAAAAAAATAATTAATCTTTGTGAGTGCATTTTATATCCCTTTTAGCAATAAATCCAGATAAGCTTGAATCATAGAGAACATTATGAGTTTTTTTATTACTTATTTGAAATTTTGTTAGTGGTTTCTTTTACAATATTTGTTTTTTGAAAATACATCGAAATAATTTTTTCTTATAAAAAAAATAGATTTTTAACATCAACACATCATAAAATATTAAAATACAAAACAATTAATATAAAGAATTTTTTTAAAGCATTTTTAAAATATATAAAAAAATATATTCTTAATTAATTCACTAGTATGAATATAGATATAAATAGTTTACTTCAAAACTGTTTAATAGACTTATTTTTCTCTCGTGAAATTGGCCTATGAATATATTTACTAATAAAAACCGAAAAGATATTTTGTATTTAAGTTTATTTCTTTTCTTAAAAAACCCATATTATACTTTAATGACATAATATCAATTATTTTTTAATCTCTCTAAAGTTTATTCTTATTTGATATCCATCAATAATTTTTAATAATTAAGAAAAATAAAAGTAAAATAAAAATCACATAAATAAATCACAACCAATCAACTACACACACTCCAATGATCCAATAGCACATGACTCCTTCATATAGATATTAACTTTTTAGTGCAACTCAAAGTAATAAAGATACACGAAGCTCTAAAAAGAAGTTTTTATAAAAAAAATGAAAATTAATTATAAAAATGAAGATTTTGCTCTAAACATATAAATACATCAATAAATGTTACATTTCAAAAATATTTTTTTTTATATTTTTAAAATTACATTATTTTAATTTATTAATATCAAAAATAAAAATTTTAAAATAAAAAATATTTTAAAAAAATAACCCTTTTTTTTATAGATTTTCTTATGCAAGAGTACCATTCAGCTATAAGTAATTATTTTAAGAACTTATGGGTTTAAGTGTTTTGTTTTAGGAGTTTGATTTACATTATTTCTGAAAATATTTTTTATTTAAAAATATATTAAAATAATATATTTTAATTTTTTTTAAATTATTTTAGATATCATCACATGAATATAATCTAAAATCACTATTTTTAATTTAAAATAAAAAATAAAATTTTAAATTTTTTTAAAGTAACTTTAAAAAGCCAATATCAAACACCAATATTTAGAGGGTGTTTGAGAATGCTTTTGAAAAAAATTAAAAGTTTATTTTTATTTTTAAGTTAAAATTAATAAAATTTGATATTTTTAGATTATTTTAATATGTTAATATTAAAAATAATTTTTAAAAAATAAATAAAATATAATTTTAACCGAAAAATATTTTAAAAAATAATCACAAATATTTCGAAAGATCATTGACTAGACATATATCCTTTTAAAAAGGAAAGTAACAAAACAGAAGAAAAGAAAAGATGAAATTCCTTACTCGTAAAACACACACACATATATAAAAATATAAATATTCTCTGATCAGGTAGGGAGGCAATGGAGGTTCGAAGCGACAAGCTTTCTTCCACTCTCTGCGCCAAAGCGATACCGTTTTCGTCTTTCTTCTCCTCTTAAGCACCAATTCAATCTTGTACGTTCGGTCTTCTCTCTCTTCCTCCAAAAAGCGACGCCGTTTCAAATCTACTTGATCACTCCTCGTAGATTATTAGGGTTCTTCTTTTGTCTTTTTTGGGGAATTCGAATCATTTGTTTGGAAACGGTAAATTTTTTCTTGTTTTGGAGTAATTAGTGGTTAATGATATTGACTAATTTGTTTGGTTACCGAGAAAATTGTGTGATTACTTCAATAAACCGAATTGATTGAAAAGTTACTTATCTTTTCGTTAAAATAATGATTAAATCTAGCTAAATTGATTATTTTGTTAAATGTGGGGTTGGTGTTTGTTTTGTGTCCTTGAGTTGATAAGTGATCGCAAGTCTTGATTTTTCATTTCTTCGAAGAGGAGGATCGGCATTGTCTTTTTGGTGGTCTAATAAAGCACAAGTTTTTGATATTTAATATTTTGGGTTTTGAAGAAAGCCCATGAAAATAAAAGTTAAGATTTTTGGGTATTTTTTGTCTTTTGATTTTTCAAGGTGTTCAGCTGAGCCAAGCGGTTTTATTACTGTATTTGGCGGCGTTTTCAGATTGTTGAATGATGAAATTACTACACCTTCTCAGTGACAAATTTGTCCTTGCATCTTGTGCTTTTCTCTTTTAACAGAATTGGGACTGTTCTACTGCTTGTGGTGTCTGGGAATTTAAGTTTTTGTGGGACGGACATCTCAGAGAAATCTTGGGACGAGGTGGACATTGAAGCCGTGATCTTGTTCCGGTGATTCTATGCTTTCGTCATCTTCGGTTGTGTTGTTGGACTTAAATGGATGTTGCCTCAACGGAATTACATTCTGAAAGTCAGACTGACACTTTCCCTTTGTTAATGGAACGGCCAGAGAATCTTAACAGTTGTGAGCATATTATTGACATAGGTAACGAGGTCTCTGTATCATCGTCTCATGATAGAATTTCAAGTGGTTTGGAAGCATCATCGCATGAGGACAGACCTTTGACTAGTCTGAGAGCACCCAGTTCTCAGCCTCCAACATCTTTGTCTAATGGGACAAACTCTCGGAGCTCCTCATTAATAAGGAGAGGGGAAGCTCGTCGACGCAGGAGTCCTTTGAACTCTACTTTATGGATTTCTGTTGAATTGGTTCTCACGTTGAGCCAGATTATTGCATCTATTGTTGTTTTGTCTGTGTCAAGGAATGAGCATCCACGTGCACCATTGTTTGCATGGATTGTTGGTTATGCATCAGGATGTGTGGCAATCCTCCCTCTTCTTTACTGGCGTTATTGTCATCGTAACCAGGCTTCGGACCAAGACTCAGCTCAAAATCGTCAGGGTTCTGCACATATTAACGCTACTGCAGGACCGTTTTCTCTTTCAGTAAGTAGGAATTCAGAAGGGGAGGATCGCCGCTCTGCTACTACATCACCTAGAGGTGGCCAAAATGCAAGGTATGACTGTATGACTTTTGGTTGTAATTGTCATTTTTCTCTTCTAAACATAAATTGCTCAGATATTCTTTGTTGTTTTCATCATATAAATGAATATATCCTGTCCAATTGCATGTACTAAGGTCATCCAATTTGTTTGGTTTAATGCTATTTTCTTTACTACTTAAAAGTGGAAGCTTTGTGAAAATCCAGGATATAGCTGCATTACACGGGCTGGAAGTAGATACTAGGTTCTTTATTTCATTGAAGGGGTAACGAGATTATTTGGTATCAAAGCTAACTTAATGTTTGGATGCCTATCGAATGCTTTGGATATGGTGAAGTTGATTTTGATCCCATTCCTACTGGCCCACCCCTAGATGATACTTCTAAGATAATGAGAAGTATCTGGTTATGGACTTATGGTTGCACCAAAGTGGGTCTTAGGAAAGAGAATATAGAGACAGAGTCATCCTCTAGCATTTACCCTTATAAAATAGACACAAGTACATGAAATATCTTCCCAAATCTCTTCTTGATCTCACTCCAATTTTTCCCCATTTAATGGTTATATTATGCAGCTCATGGAGGTATAATCGCCTTTTCATTGTTTTTAGATGGTGCTAGGGTTGATACTTTTATTTCGAAACTGTTAACATTTAAGATTGAGAAATTATAGCATGTAGTTTTTATGTCAATTTGTCAAAGCAGCTACGTTTGGGGCTGGCAGTGAATTCATATTTGGCGCATGTGTGTTAGGGCCTTTGGGGGCTCTACTCACGGAGTGTAGATTGGGAGCTCAGCTGTGTTGAAATTTTGGCTGGGGAATGTGCATTTCAATTTCTTTTTTTTACTGTTCTGATTTTCCTGTACTTCTTTGATGACGGTCTTTGGTTTGTATTTAAAATGATTACCCTTTTCAGGTTGAATTTTATTTGTCTTTTATTTTGTGTCACCGACTATTTAAGAAGTGGGTTTTGAATTGCTTGTGTTCACATGATATGCATGGTTTCTCTTGGCATTCGTATTTTTTTTAGCCATTGAAATCTGTCAAATAATAAAGCAAATTTCTTTAATTATTTTGAACATAAATATCTGGTTCCAATAATATTGTTTTTATGCGCAGGCTCAAGGTTTTGGTGGAATACTTCAAAATGGCTCTGGATTGCTTTTTCGCAGTTTGGTTTGTGGTTGGCAATGTGTGGATATTTGGAAGCCACTCATCTGCTGAGGCTCCAAACTTGTACAGGTAATGCTATATATATATCCACCACACTGTTCCTTCCAGCACTTTCCATTTGAGAGAGTTCACCCTTAATTTACATCCTCTTACATTGCAGGTTATGTATAGTGTTTCTAACATTTAGCTGTATCGGATACGCTATGCCCTTTATTCTGTGTGCAACAATCTGCTGTTGCTTGCCTTGTATAATTTCTATTCTCGGGTTTAGAGAGGATCTGACACAGACAAGGGGAGCCACACCTGAATCAATCAATGGCTTGCCAACATACAAGTTTAAGCTGATTAAAAATAGAAATGGCGAGGATAGCAGCTCTGGTGCTGGTGATGGTGGGATCGTGGCTGCAGGGACAGAAAAGGAACGTGTGATCTCAGGAGAAGATGCAGTAAGTGCTTCCAGATTCGATGGTTCCCTTGTCTTAAATCATTTGAGATATTTAGTTGTCATGTATTCACGATGCATGGTCTCAGGTCTTGTTATTGGCATTATTACTGATGATATAATGCTGTCACTGGTACAGGTCTGCTGCATTTGTTTGGCAAAATATGCAAACAATGATGAGCTGAGGGAGCTGCCATGTTATCATTTCTTCCATAAGGAGTGTGTAGACAAGTGGCTGAAGATCAACGCATCATGTCCTCTTTGCAAGAGTGAGGTCGGTGAAAGTATTTTAGGTTCACCCTCCGGGTTAAATTCTAGCCAGAGACGGGTTGAAAATGGGGCCGGCAATGGCATGGCCGCCACCATGTTTTGACCCTCTATACCATACAAAATAGTAATATCATACATAAATAATTACGATTTTGAGTATGCTGTATAAGGTATCTCATTCTTCTCCTTTTATGAATCTCATGGACCAATTTTTTTTTATATAGAATTGGTGTGGTACTCTTCCGACTTGCCCTCTCTCTCACCAAAAGAGTTGAAACAATTGTCATCGGGCATACTTACTGCTGTTGCTTCTCCTTTTTCTTTTTTCTATCTTCCTTCCATGTCTTTGCTGTGACAATCTCTTAAATGGTATACGAGACAGCTAAGCTACAGAAAGGCTCTGTCTCACTTGATCTGTTGCTTTGTGCTGTGTTTGTATATTATTGTGGTTGGAGATTTTCAAGCTAACAAGTGTGCGAGCTTGAAAAGGCTATGATATATCTCTACATGGAAAAAAGTTGGAACAGGGGTATTTTTGTTGTTGTCGCCGAATTAGAGGTGTTTAGGTAAATTGACATTTTATTATTATTTCTTGCTGAGGTAACTGCAGGTTCAGTTTACTCTAAGTTTTGGTTTTTAATTTTTTTCTTTTTTTTTAATTTTTTCTTTTTTTTAAGGTTTTAATTTTATTCAATTTAGTCCTAAAAAATATTTTATGTTGATAATAGTTTTAAAATTGATATTTTTTCTTTTTTTCATTGTTTTTTTATTCTTCAAATCAAATGATTATTTAAATATTAATAGTATATATTTTGATTTTGTCAGTTGTTTTAATTTGTTCTTTTGTTAATGTTTTTTGGTTTTTATTTTATTTTATTCTTCAAGATAATTTTATGGTTCTCATTGTTTACACATTCATGATAACAATAATCTTAGTGATTATTTTTTATAATTATTTTTTTGCTTGCTCGTCTGTTATAAGGTTTTTTTATTATTAGTCTTTGAGATAATTTGAAAATTTTCATTATTTAAACAATAATAGTAATGATAAAAATGATAACAAGAATCATTTATTATAATGATTGTAGTGTTTATGGTATTGATAATTATATTTATGGAACTAATAGTAACAATAACTCATAAAATAATATTAAGAATATCAATAATAACAAATTTTATCATAATCCAAACAATTATAATAATTATATTCATAATGATAATAATACTAATTATCCTTATGTTCTTTAATTATTTTCTTTTTTTCCATGTCAAATAATATTTTTTTATACTAATAATATTTTTTTTGGAGTTTTTCCTTCAATCATAATAATAACAATAAAAATAATATTTCATCTAATTATCATTCAATGTTGTATTTATTACAAATTAAGTTTTGCAACTACTTTACATATAATATTTCAAATCTAATATCACAAAATAATACTTTGAAAAAAATTATATATCTCAATGTTATCCTTAATTTTTATTTTATTTTATTTGTTTAATTGTATCACTTAACACTAGTATTAACACACATAAAATTGTTTTATAATTTGTTTACTCAACAAAAATTTTGTATGTGTAATAGTTTGGCCAAATGTATAGCATTGTAAAAAAATGTACTCTTGCTTCTTCTTCTTTTTTTTTTACATTTTAAAAAATATGGTTCTCCCTACGTCAAAACAGAGGGCAAATGGCTCGTAAAATATAATCTTTGTATTATACTTGAAAGATGATGAACTTAACATACTAAATTAACATAATAATTATTTTATAATTAATATGTACTGTTGTCAAATCTATCAATTTTAAAAATTACTAAACATTATTTCCCAACTAATTAAAATCACTAAATTTGTCCCGAAAAATAAAATGTAAAACATTTTTACAAAAAAAAATATAATAAGTAAAATTATCATTATTATTGCCAAACAATAAAATCATAAAATTATCTGGCCTGAAAAACATATAAAAATAACAAAAAAAAAATAAAACAAAGAGAAAAAAAAAAGAAATACTAAATTTAAAATGATCATCAATATAAATTAAAATTTCAGGATTTAACCGAATAAAAATAAAACCCTAACAAAAAAATGACAAAAACTAAAAAAACTAAAAACATAGGTGCATAAATACGAGGAAAAAAATAAATATTATCCAAGAAGAACCGAAAAAACAAAAGGAATCAGTACAAAAAAAAGTTATACAAAGAATAAGGGTTGAGATGAAAAATAAAATATATAATTAATTCCAATCGAATGACAAAAATAAAAATATAAAAACATTGGGACCAAAACAAAGAAATACATTTTTTAAAAATATTACGGTGTAATTTTATTGAAAAAACAAAAGAATACAGACCGAAATGAAAAATAACATATATGACCAATTTCAATTGGAGGATGAAATTAAAAAAAAATAAAACCTGTATGCCAAAAAATTAAAAAAAAAACAAAAACCAAATCAAAAATCAAAAGAATAATGACTGAAGTGAAAACTAACATATATAATCAATTTCAATTCAAGGACGTTATTGAACAGAATCAAAATTTCAATTAAAGAAATCAAGAATAAAAACAAAATCAAACAATCAAGGACTAAAATAGAACAATAACAAACATGAAGGACTTACATGTACTTTCCGCTCATTAGAGAGAAAAGGGAAAACATAAAAATCGTTCCCCATCGATTCAACGACCACATTTAACTAACAAACTCCACACCGAATGCAGAGGACGTGGCGGGGCACTAGGTGATACGCGCGACAATGCCGTTTACACCGCCACTCGATGCCGCACGTGCTACCATTAATGACGCATGCACGTGAAATACTATTGGCGCGTCTGTACTACGTGCTTGCAGTGTTTCAGAAAAAAATAATAATAAAAAATAATAAATTACCTATACACTTCTTGACCCAACGATAACCACGAAAAACTGGAGTATCTTAATACCCCGGTTCCTAGACTTATTTTGTTTTTTTCGAGAGTTATTTTAATATTTTACACAGAATTTGATAAAATAATAGTTTTACTATACAAAGAAATCAGATAAAAACTATCCATGTTCCTTCAGAATGTCCAAACTAACACCGATCCTGGGAGCTTAATGTTTTCAGCACTAGAATAAAATAATAATTTTATTATTTGAATATTCGGCAATCTGTATTTATATACACATGAAAATTATCTACAGGAAAAATGTCACGTATTTTATATTTTAGTCAATAATTTTTAATATATGATAAATGTTTTTTTTTCCTGTAAAAAAATCAAAATAAAATTCGCGAGTATATAAAAAGTAAACAGACGTGGGTCCTTATCACGTGGCTAAGGAGTTCCCACATCACGAAGAAAAAAATCTCCCACGTGTCAGTCCTAGCATTTTCTAGTAAATACGAGAGATGCCTCCCTGCAGAACTCATGCCTTCGATACCTAGCTTTCTAAGTTTTCTATTCGTCTCTCTCTCGCCAAAAGTTTTCCCTCTCTAGCGCCGCTCCTCGCTTTATCTATATTTGACTCACCGAGTTCGCTCGATTTTCTTCATCAGGTACAACCCACCGTTATATTGCTATAACCGAAACTGGATAGCCTGTTTGCATCGTCTTGTGCTTCGCGA
Organism: Salix exigua; assembly: GCA_032356905.1. Lineage (NCBI taxonomy): Eukaryota > Viridiplantae > Streptophyta > Magnoliopsida > Malpighiales > Salicaceae > Salix > Salix exigua. The sequence goes on from CM063605.1 coordinate 3,441,369, forward strand.
GAGTCGAATCGATGCCTTTTGATGTATAATTAGGGTTTTGTGTTTATAGTAGAAGTGTATTGTTAGCTTAATTTGAGTTTGATTGCATGCCTTTGTGGATGCGTGAATTTAATCAGGTCTTACGAATCGGACTTGTTTATGATTAGATTTTCTTTTATGTGATTTGAAGTTTTGAGACGGTTGATTTTTATTTATTTATACTGGTTTTGTGAATTGGAATTTTGCTGTATAATTGTTTAATCATTGTTGAAATACTGGTTTTAGGGTATTTCGATATGATTAGGGTTTACTCAACTTTCTTTCGTTGTAATTTATTGGCAAATCATTTTCGTAGTCGGATTTTCTGGTGCTGATTTTTTTATTTTTAATTATTATTACATGAGACTGGCTATCTTGGAACTTATGGGTGTCATCTTCTTTTCAAAGAAATTACCCTAAACATTCCCGTTTTCTAGGAAATTTCCATCGTTTTTTCTTGATCGGTAAAATGCTGTTTTGTTCCTGTTATGTTTGTATGATATAGGAATCTTTGCGTGGTGCAGTGATAAAAGCATTGGGATGCCAATTCTAAGTGTCGCGTTCATGGGTGACGTCTTGAGAGCAGCCACTTCATGCAAAAGTGCTGAAGTATGAGACTGTATCAAGAACACCCTCTTGGAACCCTGCTTAGATGGGATTTGCACCTGGTGATGGCGTCTCATTTTGTATGCCTCCATCTGTATTTCAGGAATTTTCTTGGGGGGGTTGCGGTTTTATCTCTCAATAGATTATTGATTGTAAAAATTTGGAGGTCAACAAGTGGGTTTGCGCATGTGACTAGATAAGTTTTGATTGTGTGTCCAATATATCCTGGAATCATCAACTAGTACTAAAAAAGTTACTCTACAAAGACTGTCAACCGCTACGCATCAGGTGCATGCACTCAGTAGCTTTGATATGAATGAATGGACAAGCTAAGCGTGGTGATCAAAAGATGAAATTTTCCCCCCCTGTTGTTTAAAATGAAATCATATAGCATTAAGTTGCACTTCAGCATTGTGGATGGATTCATCAAATAAATTCAGAAAGAAGCAGATTAGGCTGCTTTTTACTTTAATCTCTTGTGCTATTTCTAAGGTCACAGTGACTCTATATAAGCATCTTAATGCATCTGATCTATCATGATTTTTGAATTATTAATTCCTTAAAACCAGCCGGTGCTTTGTGTCATGGCAAGAATATACATTATAAAAAATGGCATGCGTGAAAAATTCATCAGTTATTGCCGATTACCTTGGCCTTCAAATAAGGAAATAGTATCGTTGTAGCTGACAGACCTCCTGTGCAATATTTGTTTCATGCAAGTGTAGTGTTATGCGAAGGCTAAGATAATTTCATCAGAATAAAAGTCGAATGAAGTCGAGGGTTCATTCAGACATTAAATCTTGGTAAAATATGTAAAATTGTCAGCACTGATTTTAGAGATGGAAATGCCTTCTGAGATTAAAAGTTGGTTCTTAAGTGGGAAGGTATTTTGGTACGCGCGTATTTAAAATACTGATTCTTTTAAGAGACTCTTCAAAAAAATTGTTTCTCATGTGAGAATATGCAGTAATCTTCAAACATAAAACCATCTTTTGCCTGTTGTATACCATCTGGTTCTCGGTGTCTTGTACTCTTCATGGTCGGAGTAATTATCTGTTGATTGCATTCACTGGCAAGTGATGAAAACACACCTTATGATTCTTTACAGCTCCTCTTATGGTTGTCGCCGTAAACAATTCATGAGTTTTTGGTAGTCGTGCCTGTTAGTGACATTTTATTTTATTAGAAGATATGGATGTAACTTGGTCATGCGTGATTTTTTTCCTTCGAATTTTGATGTCACTATACATGCAACCTTGACTTTTCAGTCTTAAGTTGAGGAACTAATAAAGAATGTTTTGTTTTGTAGTGGCTTTTGTATTCCTTTTATGTTGAGTGCCCAGCATGTCCAACAATCTTGTATCACACCAATCATTAGTGCAGAGCATCAAATTGGGTCAGTCGGAAGACATTTCAAAAAAAGTGAACTCGTCGATGCAAATGGGTTTGATGGAACCCGGAACCCATGATCCTGCATTACAACAGATGCCCACGTCGAACATGCAAATGGGACAGATGGGACCTATTTCAAGTTCAACTGATGATTTATCTCAGCAGATGTCGATTCCAAACATCCAAGTGCAGTTGTCAGAACCTGTGCCTAATTATCATGTTTTACAGAATTTCTCAGTATCAAATATACAAACAGGACAGATGGAACCACGTGCATACAATATGGTTCCAGAGAAATTCTTTTCCAATAGGCAACTGGGAGACATGGAAACTGTGTTTCATAATACTGGATTACAGCAGTCATCACTATTGAACAAGCGAAAGGCCCCAGAGGAAGCTTCATCCAACAATTCTTTCTCACGGATGTTATCAATGTCTCACAATCAGGTTGCGCAAATGGAACATAGGCCATGGCTACAGCCAACTCTGACACCAAATAAACTACCTGTACAGATCCAGTCTATTTTAAATACGTCAGGATCAAATCGTCCACAAGCACCATCTAAGAGGTCAGCTTCTAGTAAAACTGGACTGCAGCAATCGTCAGTTCAGAAAAATCAGACTGGACAGATGCAGCCATCTTCAAAGGCTAACAGTGGGTCTGATTCTGTGAGGTCCAAGCTAAGACAATCACTGGCAGATGCGTTGGCCTTGGTTTCCCAGTCACACAATAAAACCTCAAGTTCTGGAAAGAACCCCGAAGATGAGGATGCAAGTGTTCAGATGCAAAAACACAAAGAGACTCAACCTATGGAACAAACTTCTGGTGCAGCTCACCATTTGTCTGAGGAGCCCAAGGAATTCTTGTCCACCAAGGACAATTCTTTTAACCAAAATCATTCTGACAGCCATAAGACATCCCTGGAAACTTCCAACACTCGTGGAAATGCTTATGCAACAGAGACATCAAACAATGACGGGAAGGATTTACCATCCAGTAATATTTTCCGTGATGAGGATGTTTCATTCAGTGACAGTTTTTTTGTAAAAGATGAACTGTTGCAGGGTAATGGATTGTCCTGGATATTGGAACCTGATGCAGAGATAGCAGAGAAGGAGATTGAAACTTCCCAAACACCACATGGCCAGGAGCATATCGATGAAGATGTTGGAAAACAAGTAGTCCGGGATCCGCAAGTTTTGGCCTCTGAAATTGAAGCAGAACTCTTCAAATTATTTGGAGGGGTAAACAAGAAGTACAAGGAGAAGGGCAGGTCTCTTTTGTTCAATTTGAAAGATCGTAATAATCCTGAACTAAGAGAAAAGGTTATGTCTGGTGAGATCCCCCCAGGGCGATTCTGCTCTATGACTGCAGAGGAACTTGCATCTAAGGAGCTTTCAGAATGGCGGATGGCGAAAGCCGAGGAACTTGCTCAAATGGTGGTTTTGCCTGATTCGGATGTTGATATCAGACGTTTGGTGAAGAAAACTCACAAGGGTGAGGTTCAAGTTGATATTGAACAGGATAGTGTAGCGATGGAGGTTTCTGCTGGGCTGAATTCATTCACCACACGACCAAAATCAGATGAGAAGGAAGGCTCTCTGGGTTCTAAACCTGATCAAATGAAAGGCGAAGTGAATGCTACTGATGACAAGAGTAATTCAGAAGACAAGGTGGCTTCTTATACGCTTATGATTCCTTCAAGTGAAGGAAATGATTTGATGCAAGGACTCATGATGGAAGATGAATTGAAAGATGCAGAATTTCTTCCTCCAATTGTCTCTCTGGATGAATTCATGGAGTCCCTTGATTCAGAACCACCATTTGAAAATTTACCAGAGGATGCTGGAAAAACATCACCCCCCCTTGACAAGGATGATTCACAGGCTGGGTCAGAGGCCAAGTCTCACGTGGTAGCTACAAAAGATGCTGTTGTTAGCATCCTAGAAAAATCTGTAAAAGTTGAGGAAACTAGCACATCATCTGAAGCTCATGGGAGATATGCCACCATTCATGTAGAATCCAAAACAACACCCTCCACTGGTGCATCCAAGGGTGAACATTTCTGGGAAGGCATACTTCAGCTGAGTGTTTCCACCATGACCTCAGTTATTGGCATCTTTAAAAGGTATGTGTTCTTGTGACCTAACATTAAAAGCATATATGCTGTCAATTAGTTTTTTGCACGGGAAACAGATAGCATTGCACTTGTCTTTCATCTGATGTTTTATAGGGTCTCATTCTTACGAATTAGAACCTTTAGCTGCTTGCCATCCAAGCATACATTGCACTGGCTGAGCAGTGTTCTATAGTTTCCTAATTCGTTTATGATGAATTAGGTGGATGTCACTCTGAAACTTACTATTTTTTGCTGATCTGTTTTTCTTGCTGCAGTGGTGACAAAACGTCTGCAAAAGAGTGGTCTGGCGTTGTTGAAGTCAAAGGGAGAGTCAGACTTGATGCGTTTGAGAAGTTTCTCCAGGGGCTCTTGATGTCCCGAAGTCGGGCTGTTATGGTATCTCAAGTTTATTATTGTTGTACTAAATTTCAGTTATGCTACTTTTGTCCAGAAAAGGGGGATAATTTGCTACCCCTGCTTATCATTCCCACTCTGCTGCTGCTGCTGCTGCATAGGGTCTTGCTATTTGCGGTTAATGACATCTTAATAAACATTTGTTTGAATGAATGGCTTGATAAAAGTTCATATAAAGGAAAAACAGTATTTGGCCTCGAATGATTTGATCTTTTAGTTGCCGAGGGAAATATAACTACTGAGAGGAATAAAACGTGCGAGGAATTTGTTGCAGAATCTGTAAAATACCACGTGCTGCTTGAATCATGGAAAGATACCAATGGAAAGAGGTGTACAAAGATACTAAATCAGCCTGGAATATTTATTTAACGGATGCCACTGTTTGGTTGGGATATCTTCCCAGAAATCTGAGCAGATTCACAGTGCTTGCGTGCCCAGAAAATATTGATGGAAAGAATAAAATATCTTAATTTTATATATATAGCCACAGCATGGTTGAATCTTGCCAGTTTCGAGCTCTTTTTTCCCATAAAACCTGATGTGCCATTAGGAGGATGTACACCGTTTTTTCTATCAAGCTGAACTTGAAAAGGCCCCATTTGCTTTCCATGATGCTAAAGAAGTTGACTTTTGCTTTTGCAGGTGGTGCACTTTGTTTGCAAGGAGGGGTCCACAGAGAGTGAGAGGTCAAGTCTTAGAGGGGTAAGAAACTTGAAAAACTCTGCTCCTTTTCATCACTCTCTAGGCTCTGTCAGTTTTCTTTGTCAGCTGTGACTGAAATGCCTGCTGCAGGTTTCCGATTCCTATGTTTCGGATGATAGAGTGGGTTTTGCCGAGCCTGTCCGTGGAGTGGAACTTTATTTATGCCCATCTCATTCAAAGACGCGTGAAATGCTCATCAAGGCCCTCCCAAGGGACCAACTTGAGGTCCTTAATGCTATTGAAAATGGTCTAATTGGTGTTATTGTATGGAGAAAAGCTCAAGTAACGCCGATAATATCACCCGCCGCCGCATCACACCATAACCTCAACTCAAAAAAGCAACACCACCTTACTTCTAGGAGACACCATGACAAGGACACTAATATGAATGTGAATATTGCATCAAAACATCCGTCGCCGCCACCTCGTAGTGGAGCTTCTGCCTGTCCCAACCCCCAACCCGATGAAGATGACGACGGAGACGACGTGCCTCCTGGGTTTGGCCCACCAGCTGGTCGGGATGAGGATGACTTACCTGAGTTCAATTTTTCTAGCGGCTCTATTGCATCGAGATCAGAGTTTTCCAACCAAAACCCTACTAGGAGACAGGGAATGGCCCCTCCCAACCCATACCCCCAAATCCCATCTCGTCCTCTAGATTTGAGAGAACTTGTACACCGATATGGGCAACCTAAAACCGATGTTCTACCAGTGCAGCCATGGAATGATGACGACGACGACGACATGCCAGAGTGGCACCCGGAAGAAACCCCAAAGCAGCGCACTCATCCTCTTCCAGTGCACGTGCATGGTGTAAAGCAGCCTATTCTAAGAACCCACATGGTGCAGCAAAGAATACATCAGGCAAGGGCACCATTAGGAAGATATCCAGCCATGCCCCAAGTGAATGAGATACGTGGTCAACAAAACGCTGCCCCTTCTTGGCAGCAAGGCACTTGGGCAGCTCCTCAGCCTGGACCCCATGGCTATCCTGCTTATCAATCCGGTGGAGGGCAAGTCTACAGCACGCCCGGGCAGCAGGGCTTGGCTTGGCGTAGAGATGCCCCTAGAAGTAGTAGTGGCTTTTGATCCCTTGTAAATGCTAGTTTTCTTCCTGTCTTCCATCTTAATGGATCTGTAACCATAATTATTTTCAATTTCTTTTTACTGTAATTAGATTTTCCAGAGGAAATCAAAAGTTAGAATACTAGTCATTCAAAAATTGGCCGTGAGTTAGATCAAGTGAGAAGGATGCATTCCGGCTCGTTTTGCGCCATCTAAATGGTCCTCTTTTGGGTTTAATTAACTTAAATTAAGAAAGAAGCCCAGATGTTTGATATGATAAGGATCCAGATGCCCTCTTCTGTTTCTACTCTGTACCATTTATGTTGCAGTCTGTCCTGCTGACACCCTCCCTCTCTCGTTTGATCAAAGACTGGTGTTTCAGTCTTCTTCTGGTCATAAGCAGACTCCATTTCTTACCAGGACTTTTTAGGTTAACTTAACTCCTCTCTCTCTGCCGTGGAAGGGATTGGGGGGGTATTCCTTGCAAGTCAAGTGAGGCAAACTGTACTCGAGAAATGGTTTCTTTAGAACTCCTTCATCTTCGTTTTGGCCGATCCATGGAGGCATGAATTTTGCTAGTCTTCTTGTTTATGTTCTTTCCATCTTGTGCGAAAAATTGTATGTTGGCTATGCAATAATGTAAATCTTGAGAACCCACGAAAACCCAGTATGAGAAGTAGAGTTAGATTTCTTGTGGGATCCCTGGGAAGTGAACTGTTAGTAGATGTTGATTGAAAAGGTGATCAGCGTCCATAACTCTCCCTAACCATTCATAGCTGAATTTGGTTTATGCTGACACAAGGTTATCAGTGCACATGAAGGATTATCCAGCATGTGCACGATAGCTTCAAGAAAGTGATGGTGGTGCAGAGGCATCACACATGCTTCTTAAAGAATTAGGAAAATAAACGAAGGGACAACAGTAAAACTGCTAGCCTGCTTGGAAAGCTTAAGAAGATGCCAATAGTTATTCCAACATTTAAAATTAAACCATAAAACCAACATTGCATTCTCCGTGTTGGAATAGTTGTCGATATTCAAACCGAAATATTTGGTGCTAGTTAAAAAAATAAAACAAAAACAATGTTGGTTTTATCTAAGTTTAAATTCTGTTTGTTCTTTATTTTTTTGGCTAAATATCGGCCCAAACGTTCTAGTTTCATTCCACCCATTCCGTTTCGAGCAAATAGTATTTTTTTTAACTAATGAATAATTTTACAATATCAATCATATATCTTAAACCGACCATTATATTAAAATAAAATTTTATAAGGAGTCTCTTTATATATTTATATATATTATGTTAAAAATTAGGCAGTCAGAGAGATTGATAATGATATTTTCGTAATATTATACATGTTCAGAAAAGCCTCGCGAGATTGATAATGATATTCTCGTAATATTATACATGTTCATAATTTTATTTAGAAAAATCATTTTGTTGTGACTTATTTAGATTAAATTGAACAATTCTAAATAATTTTATTTTTAGATTTTAACTAATTTTCCTTAAATTAATATATTATGTATATATAACCTCGAAACGATGTTTGAAACCGAAATATTCTATTTTAATTGAAAAAATAAAATATTAACCGAAACGGTACTACTACAACATAATATATAACACGTCAGGGAATCATCGAGGCAAAACTGCAAAAGAAAAATACAAGATGGAGTCGCCCGGCAAAGGGAGAAACAATATGATGTATGCCCTATCCTAAAGAAGAAGAAAAAAAATGAAAATTTCCATGAACCAGCCAGTAATGACCGAGAGGGTGTATAATAAATACAGTACTTTTACAAGGTTCCTACACGTGTTGGTTTAAAAGGTATATATATTTAAGGACAGCAAAAGACAACCTTTGCAAATTGAAAGAATGGAAAACAGATTTGCTTCAGAATTTGGCTCAACCTAATGGCTACTAGGAATATAACTATCTGATCAATCTTTAACCCCCTAATGCACGCTTGAGCCCTGCTCGCTGCTCTGGTGTCAATCTTGTTGGGAACTTCACTTCAAATGTGATCCTCAAATCGCCCCTGTTACCTGGCTCCTTTGTTATTGGCATGCCCTCCATGGCCACGACAAGCTCGTAACCAGGGCTCACTATATCGTGCACGGGAATTGATAGATCCCGGCCATCAAGTGTGGTGAGATTCACGGTTGCTCCTCCTAGTGCTTCAGCTAGTGTCACCTTGTGGCTGATGATAAGGTCGTTTCCATCTCTCTTGTATGTGGTATGGGGCTTCTCATCAATAATAAACACAAGGTCTGCTGGAAGCTGATTCTGCTGCTCATTTCCTTTATCTGGGAAGGTAATCTTTGTTCCCTTCTTCCACCCTGGCTTCACATCAATGGTTAATATTTCTGTTTCTTGTATTTGTCGCCTGCATAGTTTCATGTTCAATTACAGTTAAGAAAAGGGATTGCTGCACTTCTAGATCTATAATGGGGATTGATACATGAAAAAGTCACCCCTCTAATTTAGACATCAGCAGCACATGCAAAGAAGAGGCGGCCGGAGCATGAACCAAACTCGAGTAATCAAGAAGTTAGGAATCTACGGAGACATTAAGAAGAATCTGATGAAGCATTGTTCTCATGAATTCAAGAAAGAGTATGACGACGTATTTCACAGTACAAGAATTTGCATATAATTGTATGTAAACGATGATCAAAGGGTTCGGCAAGGCTCCTGCGAATTAAATGATCGATTGGAAGACCATCTACTGCCAATTAGCACACAAGAAATGGTAGTTTTTCTTGCAGCATTGATTTTGAACACCACTATCAAGACAGCATAAAAGGGGGGAAACTGAATAAACTTTGAGAAATAAATATACATACCCATGGGCATCAATTACAGTTCTAGATATCTTCATTTTCCTTGTTGATCCAGAGTATAGTTCCTCAAGGCTACAAGGCAATTTGCTTTCTACAGGTGGTGGTTTCCTTAGGGTAGTTCCCTCGCTATAAGTTCGGAAAAGATTATCAGTACCGCCAAACGAACCTCCATCTGATTGGAACCTCGAGGATCTACCAGCTGCTGTTGATCCAAATCCAAAAGGGCTGCTCCCAAAGAACTCTGCAAAGATATCCTCTGCATTCCTAGGATTGAAACCATTTGACCCACTACCATTGCCAAAAGGGAAGCCGCCACTGCTAGACGGCGGTGCTTCTTTCAATCCTTCTTCACCATACTGATCATAAATTGCTCTTTTTTGTGGATCACTCAAGACCTGAATTCACAGAATAGATCAAAATCCCAGGCAATGTAACCACAACAACAAATCACTGTCCTTGACGTGAAAAAGAGAAGTCCTATTACCAGTAGAGAAGAAATTCACTGCGAGCAACAAAAGCAACGATTTTACCTCCATCTTACAATGCTATAATTCTCGAAGTAAATTGAGCTATTAAGCTCTTTGTATATTTCATAGAGCCTAATTTCTTCACCAGAATTTGCAACACGCAAATGCATATTATACAAAGCTCAAAATCAATATCCACACACATGTAATTCCTCTTCTACATTTAAAATTTTCAGCGAGTCTAATTTCTTTGCATTATCGTAAGGAATAGCAATAAAATGCATAATTGCAAATCTCATAAGATTAGTTTACACACACCTCCATTTCAAGACAGTAACCATGAGTCCAAAGCATCACATTGTATATATTCCAGATTTTTTTTCCTGGGTACAATTGTATATTCCAGGTTTTTTTTTTTAAAAAAAGAAGCAAAAAGATACCAGAAATGAAAAAAAACAAAAACTGCAGAATATATAGAACAGAGTGAAATTTCTCAAGGGAAAGCAAATAAAACATGCCTCATATGCCTCAGAGATTTCCTTGAATTTGGCTTCCGCTTCTTTCTTGTTAGCGGGATTCTTATCAGGATGCCATTTCATAGCAAATCTTCTATACGACTTCTTTAGATCACCATCTGTTGCATTCCTGTTCACCTTCAATATGTTATAGTAATCAGCCCCCATCTTCTTATTTCAATAACCCAACAATCTTTTCTCAAAAGCAATCCAAAAATCTACCTATATGTCCTACTAGATCTAATTACCAATCTTTTTTCTCCAGACCCAGATCATCAAAACCTTTCCTTTTAATCAAATATCCATCTAAGTTTCAAAAAACAAAAAAAACTTTCGTCTTTAAACTATATTACCAAAACATTGGCAAGAGAACCCTGTAATTATCTGCTTGTGCAAAATCGTGTAGCAGAATTTTAGATTTGTGTCTATGTGGATACAGAAAAGAAGAAGCTGAATCTGTTCGAGAATGGTCTAAAAAACATGTCGTGTGTCTGATGGTTATCGAAGATTTTAATACCGAAAATAACGGAATTTATGTAATAAAAGGCGGTCGTGTTGTGTTTGGTCTTCGAATTATCTTTTTTATTTATAGTTAATTAGTTAGTTTATTTTTGTGTTTGTAGCTTATTTTTTTTAAATATAGTTATATATTTAGTATTTATAGATTGTTTTGATGGGCTAATATAAAAATAAAAAATATATTAAGTTTGTTATTTCATAATCTTATTATATGTGCAATGTATGTATGAATTAGGGAGGTCATGTCTTAAAACTCCTATCAAGGAGCAAAATTTTCTTGACAAAAAGTTCATTACAAGCAGCCTTCCAAAGTTGATTTTTCTTCCATCCATGGAACCTTTTCTTTCTTTCCTCGTGTCATGCCATGCCCTTTGACACCCTCATCTTTTCACATCTCGGCAATTCTTTTTTAAAATATTTTTTTATTGATTAATATTTTTTTTATATTTTTAATATCATTCGATCAAAACAATAAAAAATAATTTAAAACTAAAAGAATTTTAAAAATACTAATGTCAAACAGGTGATATGTACAGCTGAAATCTCTCCTTAACAAGCAAATCCCATGGCACACATCGAACATCTCCTTTCCCTTAATTGCTCATAATCCTGATTTTATTTTACATGTATTTTATTATATGTTGTTCCAGGATCGAGAGGCCTTCATGATAATTTACTTGAATTATTGATTACATTTTATTATATATAACTTTAAGATAATTTCATAAGTTGAAATCAATATAAAAAGCTTGATAATCAAATACTTGAAATTACTTTTCATTAATCTCAAACTCAACCATAGTTTTAGTACACGTTTGGGGTTGTGGTGCGATCTGTGATTCACAGATCGCACCACACTTTCAATATTTGGTAACTGATTTTATTGTGTTTTGAGGTGGGTCCCACACCTAATTTTTAAGAATCGGTGCGTTTCAAATAAAGCTAACTTTCAATGCTTTTTTTCTACCGATTTGCATTTACACTGTTTGCGTTTATATCTCCGATTTAAAATATATCCGTTGTTAAAATATTTCACGGAACACCCTTCTCTAATAAACATCCGAGCATCTTATCTTCTCACAACACATCCGCTTTGCGTTGTTATAGCATCTTTCTTTTCTCTCCACCTTCGATCTGCCTTCGATCTGCTTCGATCTGCCTTCTCTTCCCTCTCTCTCGTCTGCACCAAGCATATCTCTAGACGATCTGCCTTGCCTTCTATTCTTTCACTAAAATCTTAGCTTCTCATCATCAGAGCATCTTCTTCTCTCTCGACCTGCCTTGCCTTCGATCTGCCTTCTTTTCCCTCTCTCTCGTCTGCACCAAGTATTATCTCTAGAAGATCTGCCTTCTCTTCTTCTCCACAACCTTCGATCTGCTTTCTCTGGTAGTTGAGGACGATCTGGGCTCACCACCACCGCACTCTCCTTCTCTTCCAGTTGAAGACGACCTATCGGACATCACAAACTCTCCTTGTGATTCGCAACGATCTGCCTGAAATCGGTGAGTTTGAAAGTTGTTGTCTCTAAATTAACTTTCAATTTCTTGCAATTTAAAAAATTGCCCTGTTCTCTCCTCTGCCCACAGATCCCATCTTCTCCACGCAACACCTGCACTTCACCAGCACTGCTATAACTTGTAAGCTCTTGTTTGTGTGAACTTGTTGATTTATTTTGTGTATTTGTTGATGAAATTGCACTATATATTTTATGTTGAAATTACCTGAAAATGTCGTGATTTCATTGATGAACTTGATGTTAATTTTTTCTGTTAAATATCTATGATCTGTGTTGCAATGGCTGTGGGTTTGTGCTGTGAAATGTGTGAAATTGTTGAATTAATTTGTGTATTTATTGATGAAATTGCACTATATATTTTCTGTTGAAATTTTTGAAAATGCCGTGATTGTTTTGATGAACTTGCTGTTAATTTTTTCTGATAAATTTATGTGATATGTGTTGAAATTGCTGTGGGTTTTTGCTGTGAAATAGGTGTGAAATTGTTGACATTGTTGTGTTTTTTTTCTCTAAATTTTCTGAAAATGCCGTGATTGTTTTCATGAACTTGCTGTTAATTTTTTTTGTTAAATTTATGTGATATGTGTTGAAATTGCTGTGGTTTTTTTGCTGTGAAATAGGTGTGAAATTGTTGACATTGTTGTGTTTTTTCTCTCTAAATTTTCTGGAAATGCCGTGATTGTTTTCATGAACTTGCTGTTAATTTTTTATGTAAAATTTATGTGATATGTGTTGAAATTGTTGTGGGTTTTTGCTGTGAAATAGGTGTGAAATTGTTTACATTGTTGTGTTTTTTCTCTCTAAATTTTCTGTTAAAAAATTGAAATTGCCGTGAGTGTTTGCTGTGAAATTTTTGTGAATTTGTTGAAATTGCTGTGAATTTTCTTTGAAATTGTTGTGTTTTTTATGTCATTATACTGTGAAATTGTTGAAATTACTGTGAGTTTTTTCTGTGAATCTCTTGAAATTGCCGTGAGTTTATTATGTGAAATTTCTGTTAAATTGTTGACATTGATGCTCTTTTGTTTATATGAAATTGTTGAAATTGGTCTTCTGTTGAAATTGTTTATTTCCTGTCATTCCTGGAGATGTTGGGTTTTATCGATGTTAGTTAGCTTTTCATGTTTCATCATTGATGTTGTTAAAACAATTAATTAATTGTTCTTTGTTTGATTTTTGTATTACTGTGATTGCTCAGGTCTGCTTTCTCATCTGAAAGTTTATTCGTTGATTAGCGTGGAGCAGTTGCATTTCCTTACGTTAAGAAGTTTCTTAATGCTCTATGATTGCACGTTTTTTTGAATTTCAGTTCTTGAATGCGGTGTTGTGTACTGAACCACAAAGTTACATAGGATTTTGCGGAGACTCTGAAGATTGTGGGATATTATTATGAACGTGAAAGCGAATTTATTTGTGCATTGAATTGTGAATTTTTTTTCAGTAGAGATATTATTATGAACGTGAAAGCGAATTTATTTGTGCATTGAATTGTCTATTTTTTTCCAGTAAATTATCCTATTCCGATTCAGAATAATATTGATGTGTAAGAATAAAAAAAAAAATACAATAATTGTAACGTCACAATTACTATGTGGTTTTCATATTTGTCTTAGTTTTGGATTGTAACGTCACAAACAAGTAGTTTGTTGTGCAAATTTTTTTATTAGGAATGTGAAATTGTTGTGCTAATTGTTATGAATGTTTGTTTTGACTAGTTTTAAAACATATCGTGACGAATATTCTGAACATCATATTGTTATCTATAATGTTTATAGTGACTGAAATTTCTTAATGTCGACAGGTTTGCGCTTGTTCTCTAGATATGGATGATGCACATTTTAATGCTCTACTTAATGAGGATTTTGAAGGTGACTATGACAATGTTATGGATCGTGTTATTGAGCACATTAACTATGGTGCTGCTGAAGGAAACAATAGCGCATATGTTGATGGTGGAAATAGTATTTCCGACAACGATGGCGATGATGATGACGACGAGGACAGTAGCGACGATGATGACAATGACGATGAAGATGAAACAACTTTTATACGGAGAAAATATGATGATGATAAAATATTTTTAAGCACGGCTGGAGCATTAGACATATATTATATTACTTATATCTATAAAGAACCATGTATGATTTCATACAATACAGGGATGCGTTGGTTGAATGATATTTTAAGAGGTCATTGGAAACGCTCTGTTAACATGTTTAGGATGGACACAGACACTTTGCTGGGTCTTTGTTATGATTTGGAAACGCGCTATGGTTTAAAACCTTCGCGGAGGATGTGCGTACTGGAGAAGGTTGGAATGTTTTTATTTACTCTTGCAGTTGGGGCATCAAATCGACATGTGCAAGAAAGATTTCAGCATTCAGGCGAAACTGTAAGTAGATGCCTGAAAGAAGTCCTTAAAGCATTATCTCTGTTTGCTATAGATATCATCAAACCAACTGATCCAGACTTTACCAACACACCAATATAAATTGCGATGAATCCAAGATTTATGCCACATTTCAAGGTAATTTTTTAAGTTTATATTTAATATTGTTTGCACTAAAATTGTGTATTTTGTTTGAATATATTTATCCTAATTCGATTTTTTTGTACCTGTAGAACTGTATTGGTGCAATTGATGGGACACATGTTCGTGCCACGATTTCACCCGAAAATCAAATACCTTTTATTGGTAGGAAAGGTGTCCCAACACAAAACATCATGGCGGCGTGTAGTTTTGACATGCAATTCACATTTGTATGGGCAGGATGGGAAGGCAGTGTGCACGATACACGTATTTTTCTCGAGGCTATAGACAGTCGGAGTATCAAATTTCCTAAACCGCCTGAAGGTTGTCATTTATCATTTCTTACAGTTATGATAATTTCAATAAAGTATTGTTCATATTTTAATATTTAATTAATATACAAGTTTAATTTTGTTTACATTTTCAGGAAAATATTATTTGGTTGATGCCGGTTATCCGAATGAGTATGGATATTTAGGTCCATATAGAGGGGAGCGATATCATTTACCGGTCATGCCGGATATCATTTCGACGTCGGGGTGAACCAAGTGGACGACGCGAAGTATTTAATCGTGCGCATTCATCACTACGCAATGTGATAGAACGAACATTTGGAGTGTGGAAGCAACGGTGGAAACTTTTGCAGTGCATGCCAGCTTATCCTTACAAAACACAGGTTGCGATTGTTGTTGCATCAATGGCACTACATAACTATATTAGAAGAAGATCGCAAGATGATGCTGTTTTTGTTGAATATGATCGTAATCCAGATTATATCCCAGATGAGTTATTACCAGATGTTGTTGCGTGTGAAACTAGTCAGCGTTCGCGCATAAATTCACGCATGGATATTGTTCGCGAGGGCATTGCAAATAGTTTGATGGGACAATAAAATGATGTTTCCATGTTACTTGCAGTATTCACATTAATAGCAATTGTTATTTATTTTTAAATACGTTTTTAGAAGTTATAAATTTATATATATATATATATATAAATTTATATATGACAAAATTATAATTAAATAATTAATCTATTAGTCATTTTATTGTTTTTTCATTAATTATTAATTACATTATATTATTATAATAAATGAAATTTACAATATATATATACCCTTTAAAGTAATTTCACAACTTAAAAGCAACATGAAAAGTTTGGTAACCAAACACCCAAAACTGCTTTTTTTCCAATCTCCAACTCAACCACACCCCTTAACCAAACACTTAACTGCTTATTTTGCAACACCCTAAAAGTACTTTTTTTAAACCTGCTTTTTTTCCACCGCAACCGCAATCGCACCACAACCCCAAACACACTCTTAATCAAACACTTTAAAAATTATTTTGAATCGCAGCTAAAATGTTTTTCATGAAACTGTCTTTTTAAAACCTCAACCACAAAAACAAAAACAATATCAAACACATCCTTTGTCTCTATCTTTCAAATACATCATTCCTCAACAATTTTAACTAAATTAGCCACCTCTAAAAGGTAAAATTAAAAAAAAATAAAAAAGAGGACAAAATAAAAACACAAGGACACAACGAATCCACAATAAGCGCGAGTCTACAGTAACAATATTTTCCTTTATTGTTTTGTATAAGAATAAGAATAAGAATAAGAATATTGTAGATTCTCTCTCTCTCTCAAACTTGCTGATTCCATCATCCTGTCTATTTAGCAGATCAAAAGATGTATATAAAACAGGCCGAAGTCATAACACACGAAACAGATAAAGGGGAGGGGAAACAATCCTACATAAATAGTATAATTTTAGTATTACATCATAATTCTTAGCCAACTGGTAACTTGCAAAGGCAAACTAATATATTGACCTCCACTACCCTTGCAACTCCACAGATTAATCTACGAAATGGAAGCGCCTTTGTAAGAGTATTGTCGCTACAATTTGGTGTTTCGAATCAGGAATAGGCCTCCATTAATTGGAAAATCTTGCAAAGTCGATCTTCCACTCATGACCCTGGGCACTATTCTCTCCTGCCTCAGCAACACCATGATTCATAAAACAAGTTCACTAGATTCTCAAATGAACTTCGCTTCTAAGGAGAAAATTCTGTTGACTTCTCCATGAACAAGCAATCCAGAGATAATAAGAATCTGCTTCATGTTAATTATTTTGTTGGCATTTTTTTCAACCAAAGGGTATGAATCTCTCTTGAAGAATTGCAATGTCAACAATTTCAACAGGAGCTAAAGAAAAGAGAGGGAAAGGGAGAGAGAAACAGAGATCATAACAGCAGAACTTTTCACTGTGTACCATAATCCGCAACCATCATATATCTATATATCCTAGCTTTACATGTTTCCCCAAACCATTTTCACATCACGATGATCTTTACACCATAAAAAACCAGTTGAAAATAAAAAGGTACTGTCAAGAAGCAAATTATCATTTCCATCTCAGAAACCTGCAATTTGTGAAACAGCTAAAAGGGCTTTTGATTTATAGCATAACCCAGAGGGAAAAAGGCGGAATATTTGGAAGAAGCAGGACCTGAGGACTGTACACCCGCAGAAAAGCCACTTACAATAAATGCATATATCTCCAAACTCAAAAGAAAGATACCCTAATCGTATCTTCCCTTTCAGAAAACTGGACAATAAAAAAAAGAGAGGTCAAAGCAAACAACTGAACAGATCACAAGTCAATCAGGTGACAATCACTGTGTCCGGGGCTGAGGAGCCAGATAAGGTGCTGGCTTCAGCCACAACAGTCTTCAGTTTCATGGATGAAGACTCAGCTGAAGGCCTAGATTCAGAAACATCCCCAATGTCCAAGGTATCAGGAAGATTTCCAGAAGACTCAACAGTGTCAAACTGCATAAGAGAACCAACATACTAGGATGACCCAGAGTGGAAGATGAAATGAGGTCGGAATCAAATTTTAAAAACAAAAATATTGATCCACAATGCAATTTCTTCTCTGTTCTTTTTCAGCATAAATAATTCAGACTACAAAGAGGTGGGCATTGGACAAATACTGTCATGTAGTTCACCACTTACTCTCAATGATCATAACAGCACATCATCATCGGAGCTGTCCAAAATAAATTAGAGGGACAGCTCCTCAAGTTAATGAACATTCTGACTAGACATTTTTGCAATCAGGCAACGACATTGGAATATATGAGGGTGGAAAAACGGGAAAGAAGTTTGGAATGTACCAAGTAAAAGATAAGGTAAAGAAAGAGCAGCCACAAAAAAGAAGGGGACAAAATAGAGCAACACATAATGGCTCATAGCACATACAATATTAACACATTAAATCGGCCTTGTTCCATTCCTATACGAAATAAATCTATATAACACGAAACAGTTGTAATTTTTTTTACCTCAAGTTGGTTTAACATATCAACAGCAGCTTCCAAGTCACCCTTGTTAGCCATATAAACATCAGTGAGGGACCCATCAGACATCCCAGGAAAATTGATCCGAAGATAGTCCAAATCCATTTCAAATTCTTCATCCACCATTTGCTTCCCTGTCACCTCATTCAGATTCTGTGACAACGAGCTATAAAAACCATACCCTGACTGAATCTTCTTTGTATACACTTTAGGAACAGAAATCGGTCCTTTATCATTTTGCCTGCTCTGTGCATTATGATCAGCGGACCCATACAACACACTCTGATTCCCACTCTGCATAGTCCATCCCGGAGTTTCAATTCTATCAGCCAGACCCTTTTTTAAGAGCGGAGTATAGGAAGCTGCATAGGGGTTCAAAGAAGACACTCCTCCCGGCTTCATTTCCTCAGTTTAGTAAACAAATCACCTCTATTCAACTCAAAAAAACAAATCTGAAAACCCACCAGTATCAAATCATGAAATCACTATTTGATCCAAAACCTAAAAGACAAAAAATATTTAACAAATTCTTTGCCATGGTAAATTGCAAAAGATAAGAAAAGAAAAAATCAGTTCTTAAAATCTTTCTAAAAAGAAAAAAAATCAAAGATCATAAAGATAATCAAAATAAATAAGCAATACAATCATACCTAATTAATCCGTCTTGAATATGCGAATTTCGTTTTTTTAATAAATCAAATAAATAAATAAAACAGAAGGGTCAGTTATTTCATTAGCTACCATTAGAAATCAAAGAAATAAAAAAGGAGGGGAAATTCATCAAAACAGATATCGAATTGATAATGTTGATGCTAATCACAATAATCAGAGAGCGGAAACAGTGATTAAGGAGAGTAATTATAGATAATTACCTGAAATAACCAATCGCGGGAGAAAAAATCTTGAAGGGAAAGTAACCTAATCTTCTTCCTTTTCTTTTTTGAAGATAAAAAAAGGGGGAGAAATGGCTGAGAGAAGAAAGAGTTTGCAAGCTAAATTTTCAGAAAAGGGCGTTAAAAACTTAAAATAGCCGTTTGGTGCTTCCGTTTTATTTGTAAGCTGTTCATCGGCGGAGGGGAAACTGGAAAGGGTGTCGTTTTATTGAGTCAATTGGCTAAATGAAGAGCGTTTTGACTGGTTAATTAGTAATTAATTGTTTAATTTTGGGCTAAGTACATATTAGTCACCAAACTTATTTAATTTTCTCAATTGATCCCGGGAAATATATGGTTCTTCATAACATGCATCGCCTTAAGAAAGCTTTCGTTTGGCAAGGCATAAAGCTCTCTCAACAAAAAACTCTTCCATGCCTCACTTGTCAAGGCTTTTAAGGCTACTAGTAGCTTAAGATACTCCTTAATCTTAAGCGATCTCTCATTAAATCTCTTTAGATATGTTTATATAGACTCATCCTATTGCTGAGTATCCCACGAACCTTTGCTTAATGTAAAGTTGTCAATACCGTTCCGGTCGTCGTTCTGATTTTTCTATTGGAACGGAACGTAACGGTTTCTGAGCGTTTCAACGTGCCGTTTCAGAGTTGTATTGTTTATATATATATAATTATATATATATATATATATATTAATTTAACAAGCATAATTAAAATTCAAGATAAATTAACTTTAAATTATACAATATAACACACAAAGTCAAACAAATATAATCTCAAAATTAGAAAAAAAAATCACAAGTTAATCAAAATAAAGAAGATTTTAAGGTCGGAACGGATTGAAATTAAGACCGAGATGAAAATGATATCGCTTTATCTCGGTTTTAACAAACGAACGCTTCGATCGTTCGCCGAATTGACAACTTTGGTTTAATGCACTTATACTCAGGCATGTCACTAGTTTAGCATAAGGGTCACTGAAACCTCCATTAAATATCGAGTCCAAATTATTATATCAGGTACACACAGACCCATGAAAGGTTATGGAGATGATTTTGCACATTATATCATTGTCCTAGATGATCAACTCCAAGTCAATCCAAATGTTTTGTATAGAACCTCTCGGGTCGATGAGACCATCATGGTTGCCCCGGATTATTTTAAAGAATTTAAGCATTCAAAGCTCATTTAGATAATGGGAGAGCCCTATATTTAGTGGGGTTGTAGACATTTTTTTGGCTATGCTAAAATATCATATATATATATATATATATATATATATATATATATATATATTATCTACTAGGCTTTGGGAATCTTAAGGATTTTGGTATAGAATGGTAGGAATGATAATTGACATCCATCATGTGATAATGAAGAAGGATGTACCTTGAGTACTTGTTATATACATAGGTATATAACATAATGAGCAATCCCTCAAGATACTTGATTAACACGAGGCAAAACACTCTCATAATATCATTTGTTTCCAGACTCCTCGTGGTAGAGTAACTGCCTATAAGCAGTGGGAGTTGCCGATGGTGTTAAGGCACCAGGTGGTGCCGAAGATGTCAAGATTTATTGGGATGGCAAGGCTCGATCTTACCCTTTAGATGTTAACACTTAACACTACCTGGGAGAAGACTTGCATTTAATTGATAAATTGATAAATTCTCAAAGAAATGAAGGGTTTTTTGTTATTAATTTTGATAAACAATGTTAATTGGTGATATTTTAAAATATATTATGCTTAGGAATAAATTTTCTTGGTGGTTGGATTATAGGTTAATCAAGTGTTCATTCAATTAAATTCATTCTCCATAGCAAAGGAATGTGATCTCTTGATTAATACCTTCTTAAGAGTCCTTTTTATGGGTTTTGGGATGCACAAATATTTAAGTTAGTATTTTTGTTGAGAAAAAGGTGATAAATATGTGGAAAAAAAACATTAAATTCTAATAGCAAGGTCGATTGCTCTTGTTTTAGTATGAAAATGAATGTTTTGTAAGAAACAATGGAATGTGTATGTTGAGAATATAAAAAGTGAACCTCTTGCCTACATGATTCATGTTCATGCAACATAAAAATATCTACAATAAAAATTACCTTGGACCACTCAAAACAGAGATAAGGATAATGCCATCTGCTGAAAAGGCTTTTGGAGATTGCTGTGACGACAGAAGCCAAATGCCCTTGTCCACCAGCATAGCATGTATTTGTCAAGAATCTCGATCGTGGCTAAATTTGATTTCATTGATTTTCTATGAACTGTCTAACATATGAACAAGCTCATTCATTTCTGAGCAAAGAATAATGGCACACACCTACATCTACTTTAACATCTACATTTCAATCTGGTTCTCTTTTCAGCTACATTTAGATATATTCAATATGGACAATCTATATGCTACAACTTTCATCAATGACAACCCTGCACTCCAGAAAATCGCTTCATCTGCTCCAAAGAAAAGCAGCAAACAAAAAATATGACAGTGAATCAATCCTGTGATGTAGCAGAATATTCAAAAAGGAGCCGTTTTGAGGGAGCAGATTGTAGGAGCACTCGCAAACGGCTTGTGAGCTGGTAGATCAAGGTCCATTGCATAGCCATTTCTGAGTCCTTCATCTGCTTTGCAATGGAGGCCTGAAAACAGTGGAATGAAAAAAATAGATGCTTTAGATGACTTAGATTTTAGATGACCATTTAACAAAGGATCATGACAACAGTCTTCAAAATAAGGACCAAGCTGGAGCATCTTGAAACCACATCTAAATGAACAGCTAACCCTTTTCAGCCTCTTTCATTCTCATCATCACTTACTTTATCCAAAGAGATTTGAAAAGCTTAAAAAAAAACTATTATGGGAGTATGTGAAGGACTGAGATAACCTGAAGACGTTTCCCAAGCTGGACCTCGACCTCCGTGCCACATGAAATATTATTGGCCAGAGATTTTAGAGGATCAACTGTAGGATCGACAGAAAGTAAACTAGGAATCTGTGGAGAGTAGACTAGCCTCCATCTAGCATGCAAAAACTCTCCCTTCCCTTCTAATCTTGGCATCAATTGTCCAAGTGTTGCAGTAGCAAGCTTTTTAAATGCAAGCTGGCCATCACCCTCCAATATGGACTCTGCCAATTGACTCTCAAATACTCTAGCAGCCTGCGTGAAAGGAAAATTGAAACAGGATTGCCTTGAGAAGATATGTTGATCCAAAATTAGCAACAACAAACAAGACCCTGAATCACAAACATGATGCATGCGCATGCATGCACAGATAACATAAAAAAATGCTTGATATCCTTGATCTCTTCCTACCTTGCTATATAAAAATACATGAAAAATAAAATGGAGAACATGTGCTGTACTGTATGCATATCTATTCACAGCTACAGTACCCATTCTGATAAATTAAAGCTCATCTCTAGTAGTTGACAGGGTGGATGAGAAAATTCCATGTTACCTCAGTTGGAGAGAGGGCATCTTGTTCCACAGAGCTTGAGGTTACCACCAGTTTGTCCTGCCAATTGCTGGCACGGCTTTGAATCTTAAATTGCCACTCCGATCCAACCAAAACTAAGTCTAACATGGGATCTAGTCCATGCTCAGGCTCAAATTTTGCTATATTTAAATGCTCTCGCTTAAGCCTCACCTGAATTTGGAAAGATTAAACTCAAATAAAACAAAGAGCAAAAGTTCTGCACAAAAAAATATTTAACTAGAAGATAATCACTCACTTGAGTTGCAACCAGATTCACATCACCATTTTCAAATGTGAGAACACCTTTTGGTTTTATCCATTTGGGGTGAGCCAAGCCATTGAGCTCAATCTCTCCACTAACACCAAAATTGAGAATCAAAGGATAGACTACCCTCAACTCTGGCCCTAAAACAAGCTTCAGATCACTAAGACGTATATCTATGTTTGGTTTAATGTTTACTCGCTCCAAATCCTTTTCAACTTTATTTGATTTAACTGCATGTGCATAAAATAAACATCAGAAAACAAGTTCAAAGAATTTCTAACAAAAGAACCCTACAAAATGTATCAGCTTTAGATGCAAGGGATTTTGTATGTGAGGATCCTTTTCATGTCAGCTTGAAGGTTGATCAGGGTCCTTCATTTAAAGTTTTAAGCAAATATTTCAAAGAGTAGATATTTAATTTCTTTTCATTTCTCAAGCATATATAGTACCCCAATTTATAAGAAACCAGAAATTTAACATGTTACCAGCAGGTTGAGGGAACTTGGTATTTGTAGCAGCAGGTTCTGAACTGAAAAACCGTGAAACATATCTTGATGCAACTGTTTGGTTGACATCCCCAGCTGGAAGCCTGGACTGATTGGATGACAACATATTGAAAGGAGCAGCTCCACTACCTCTATCATGTGGTAGATATGCCTCTCCGTGGCTCAATTTAATATTCCCTGATATGTTTGGTTGTAATATTGAACCAGTTATTTGCATCTGGGTGTCAACCTGACCACTGATTTGGGTAAGACATTAGTCCTCTAGAAACTAAGAATGGTCATGCATTCAGCAACATAATTATCAATGTATAAAATTTCAAAAGAAATTTACCACATGCAACCGAATTTTAAATGGAAAATATATTCTCAACAAGCCAAGGCGCATATTTATAAAAAAATGCATCTGTTAAAAACTGCATGGGATACCTCAGTATATTTTTTGCCCGCACTTCCAGAACTTCACATTTCAAATCAATTTTATCACCGAGAGATGCTTCACTTGTTCTGAGAGGCAGATTGCCTTTTATGAGCAGCTTACCCCTTCTGCTTACCCTGCTCTCCAATGAAGGGATGCATAGCCTATTTGATTTTACATGGACAGTACCACCAACGTTTGTGAGTGGCTTTCGGAGTACTGGTGATAATACAGAAGCCCTGTGGAATGTTGCAAACCCATCAAGCACAGGTTGCTCAACAGTACCTCTGACCTGTTTGAATAGAAAGAAAATTCCAATAAAAAAATCCCAAATCACGGAATTGAGTATTTCAGAGAAAATTTACATACATAAGATTGAGAGAACCCATAAGTACTATATCTTGACTAGCTTACCTGAAGCATAATGTCAGCGTTGCCATGAAGCCAGTTGACATAAGGAGATAAAGCTGTCAATAGCATCATTCCCCCATCCTTGATATCAGCATCAACCCTAACTTCTCCTACATCTAAAAAGTTCCAGTTCAAAACTTTGAGACTTTCAGCTAGTTGAGTATTCCTACCATCTTCAACCCTCTCTCTATAAACCTTCTCCCTGGCTTCATCAGCATATCCTTTATCCCTTTCCTTCTCCCAGCCAGGCACCCATTTTGCTCTACTTTTATCTGTTTCTTGATCTTCTTCCTCCAATGAAGTATTTTGGACAAAATTAATAGGAACACTACCTTGTATGTGTACATGGCCATTTTGGATGATTGGTTCAAACCTGGCATTAAATAGAAAACGACTGGTCGAGGTTAGGGAAGCAACAACTTCAGCTCGTCCAAGATCAATGCCCCCGATAGCACCATCCAAGAGCCTTACTTGAACATCACATTCTGGTTTTGCAAGACTTCCTCTAAGATCTCCTTCCATGTGTAATATGCCCCGAATTGGGGCTAACAGTTGTCGCAAAGAATGAACAATGTCAGCAGCTGAAGATTCAATAACCTGAACTACCGTAGGAACTAGACTAACAGGAAAATTCAGAACAGCAAAATGAAGATTGGTTTTGGGCCCTAACAAAGTTCCATCGGCATGTATCGTGGCATTATCCTTTTGAATAAAGATCCTCTCAAGCCGCAAACCATCATTGTTGCTGTATGCACCAACTGCTACAACACGCTGAGTTTTATAGGTGCCCCACTCCCAATCCTCCCCATGAAAGTCAAATTCAGCCTGGAAAAACAAAAACACAAGGGAAATAAAATGAGAAACGAGAAAGAACATCTAAAGGGAGGGGTCCAGATTTTTTAAGGAATCATGAAACAATAATAATAAAAAAAAAACTATACCATTGTGTCCCCATTGCCTCCACCACTTGCATCAAGAGAGCCATGCCAGCGGCCTTTGAGTTCAGCTAAACCTGGAAGACTTATGTCTTCAAGAATAACTTCATTTGATGGTGTATAATGCCCTCGCATTACCTGACATTTTTTTAGAGCTGTTAAATCTACCAGACACATGAAATTGTTTGTTACTATGAACATGAAGCTTTTATCAAGTTATGAAGACATCAAAGATGTTGTAGTTTATCAACAAACTACCTCAAGCAAGTCTTGAGAACATTCTGGATACAATCCTACAGACTGCAAACTTTGCATGAAAAGATCCTGCAAAGAAGTGGCGCACCTATCAGTGATCTCTAATTGAAAGATCCAAGTGCTGTAAGCATCTTGAACTGTCAACTAATAAGAAATGATATGATTCAATCCACAGTAAGATGATTGTCACAATATATGGCCATTTCAATTACTTAAGTGAATACAACCTTTGATCTAGATCGAACAGCAGGATCTGTACTTCGAGAAAGAAGCCTTGCTAGCGGAAGCATCTCAGCAACCTCAGCTCGAGGAACTTCAAGTCTCATTCTCCATCTTCCCATAGAAGATATGACACTGCCTAGATGTCCAGTCATTGCCATTTTGAACAGGCCACCATTTTCCTTTCCAGCAAGGTTTCTGTCCCGAGTGCCAGGCAACACATATTCACCTTGAAGCTCATAACAGCTATTGATTTGTTCCAGAACAGTTTTTTCAAGAGTGATCTAAACAATAGCATATCATTCAGTAACAAAATCATTAAAAATGCAATAGCAAAAGGGAAAAATGAATATCTATCAATCTATATATCTCTCCACACATGTGAGCATGCATATCCATATGATAATTTCAGGTGAAAGCAATTGGAAGATAAGCTATATAAAGCAGTGATAATTGTGACAATCAAGCTGCATTAGAACTTCTACTCTTAATCCAAAACAGTTTTTTTCAGAAATGATTGGGTCACAGAACAACAGCCAGTTAATATTGTAAGCATCCCCATCTCCTCCTTGCCCAAAAAACCTCAAAAGTACCAATGTGATTACGTCACTATGGATAATATTTGAGAGAGAATTGAAAACCACTCTCATGACATGAATTCACATCGAATGAGTGTAAATTTAGTTGATTTTTTGTTTTCAACTATAACGAGAAAAACTAACAGGAAAACACAAGTTCCAGCAATAGAAAACCGATGAAGACATAATTGAGTACATCTCAACTTTCAACAGAGAAGAAAAGAAGAATGAGAATTGCATACATGTTCCAAACATTATTTTTTTTTAAAAAAAAAATCCCTTTAGGCATGAAAAACACGCTTTACTTCAAGACATGATTAAAAATATACTTTTCATAAGATAGTTTTAAATTTTATTTTAGACGTTTGGTAAGCACACTCTAATTTGACCTGAATGTCAAATACTAAGTCATAAAAGAGCATCAACAGAAGCATGCAAGACACTGCTTGCTTCATTATCCACCCATGGAACCAATCAATCTTTAACACAAAATCAAAGAAGACATGCCAAAAATACGATTATTATTTTATTATAGTTCAATCAGTAGTATAAATAACTCCCAAGGTATTAGACTGAGCATTTGTACCAACATCATCAACTTCATGGTATAAAAACTTTAGCTCAAGTACTCACAACATCACCACTCCATCTAGCAGCCACATCTAGGGCTTCACCAAGCACGCCACTAAATTTCGGACGAAGAACGGATAACACACCATGACCCCTTCTTTTCTGAAGATTGAGCTGAATTTCTGCCTGCAAGTAAACGAGCAGCCAAGGAGTAAGTAAAATTGTCAAGTCCAAAATGATAACGGATACATTCATCATCATGAAAAGTCTAGTGAATCACAGTTCCAATATCAGGAAATTATTTGATTTGTTTTCGTAAAAAAAAATACGAGCATATAGAGTAGATACTATTGAATGGCAGATTTATAGGATGTATAAAAGGAAGTCAAATACTTCCTTATTATTTATGATCTATCATTGATATATATTTATGTGTAGTTAATAAATATCCAAAATTAGAAATATAGATATATATCTTAGGTCCTAGGCAGTGATGAAAGTGTGATTGAAAATACAATTTTCTACATGGTATCAGAGCCTATCTCATAAAACCTAGATCCAGAACCTTCCCTTCCACCCCAACACCAGAAAATCATGTCAGAAAACACCACCAAAGAAACCCAAACAGCTGGAGAGTTTCAGAGCCTGCAGATCTCCTATAGACTGAATGGAAAAAACTATCTGAAGTGGTCACAGATAGTAAAAACATTTCTCAAGGGAAGAGGAAAGATTAGTCATTTAACAGACAATCCCCCAAAACCAGAAGACCCAAAGTTCACCCTATGGGATGAAGAAGACTCCATGATTATGTCATGGTTATGGAATTCCATAATGCCAGAAGTCTGCGGGCCCTACATGTTCCTGAACACAGCAAAAGATGTGTGGGATGCAGTAAAACAGACCTACTCTAAGGTCAAGGATGCTGCCTTAATCTATGAGATCAAGACCAAGTTGTCAACAACCAAACAAGGTAATATGTTGGTTATTGAATACTACAACATCATGAAAAGTTTCTGGTTGGAGTTAGATTATTATCAAGATTTTAAAATGAAGTGCAGTGATGATGCAACAATTTTAAAAAATTATGTGGAGAGGGAAAGGATTTTTGAATTCCTTGCAGGACTGAACATGGAATTTGATCCAGTAAGAGTCCAAATACTAGGAAAGGAATCTATGCCCTCACTCAATGAAGTGTTTTCAGTAATAAGGGCAGAAGAAGGAAGGAGGACAGTGATGATGGAGGCCACTCACATGGAAGGGTCTGCTATGATGATAACTCATGGCAGAAATGAAATCAAACATGATGCAGAGAGGATAAAAACTGAAGGGAGAAAAATCCAAAAAGATGAGCAGTTTTGTAACTACTGCAAGAAAACAGGCCATACAAAGGAGATATGCTGGAAATTGCATGGCAGACCACTATCAAGGAATCAGATAGCCCCAACAAGGATGGGGCGTAATGGAGGATTTAGGTGGAATCAGCCAAGAGGACATGCACACTTGGCTAATGGTGAAGAGACAACATCAGAAACTAACACTCCAGAGGTAAGAGGACTTAACAAGGAGGAGATTGAGAGCCTGAGATCTCTACTCAACACCATGGAGAAACCATCTGGGTCATGCTCTCTTGCTCAAAATGGTAAAATTCTAATTTCTCATGCATTTTGTGCCTCAAACCAGAGCCATTCCAGCACCTGGGTCATTGACTCAGGTGCAACAGATCACATGACCCCCTCTGCAGATGCCCTCAAATCCTATCAACCATGTCATGACAGTAAGAAAATTACAGTAGCAGATGGGTCTTTAACCTCAGTTGCAGGCCAAGGAACACTTTCTTTTAATCCCTCTTTTACATTTAAAAGAGTACTACATGTTCCTAATCTCACTACAAATCTATTGTCTATTCGAAAACTCATTAAAGACATAAATTGCAGTGTAACTTTCTTCTTTGATTACTGCATATTTCAGGACCTAGCTACGGGGAGGATGATTGGACATGCTAGGGTCAAGGATGGGTTGTATATGCTTGAAATGCAAGGCAGCAGTGGCAAAGGCAGCAGTAGTAACTCTCCTTTCCTATCATTTATTTCAATATATTCAAATAAAATTGATGTTTGGAATCATCATCGTCGTCTAGGACATGTACCTTTTAAGACTCTTAGGAACATGTTTCCATCTCTATTTGAAAAACTTGATGTTCAAAACTTTAATTGTGAAATTTGTGAGTTTGCAAAGCACCATAGAGTGCCTTTTCTTTCAAGTGAATCAAGATCTGTCTCCATTTTCCATAATCCATTATGATATATGGAGACCATATAACATCCCAAATATTTCAAGAGCAAAAGGTTTTGTAACATTCATTGATGATTGCACTAGAATGACTTGGGTTTATTAATTAAAAGGAAATTTGATGTAAGCAACATTTTGCTAAACTTGATAAAGAAACAGTTTGGGGTTAACATTAAGGGGTTTAAGACTGATAATGCTAGAGACTACTTTAATCAAACAATACTTTGACAAAGAAGGAATTATCCATCAATCATCTTGTGTAAACACTCCACAACAGAATGGTTTGGCCAAAAAGAAAAATAGATATTTACTTGAACTACTAGGGATTTACTTTTCTAACATGAAGTCCCAAAGAATTATTGGGGAGAAGCTATGTTAACAATCACCTATTAAATAAATAGAATACCTTCAAGAGTGATTGTCTTTAATAGTCCTTTAAAATATTTGTCAGAATTCTTTCCAACAAATATGTTTTATTCAAAACTCCCTCCTAGGATCTTTGGATGTGTCTCCTATGTCCACATTCACAAACATCAAAGGGATAAGGTGGATGTTAGGGCTCTTAAATGCATTTTTATAGGATATTCTATCACACAAAAGGTTACAAATGTTATCATCCTTCTTCAAAAAATTATTTGTGTCAAAAGATGTCGGTTTCAATGAAAATCAGTCTTATTTCAGCACCTCTTCTCTTCAGGGGGAGGAAAATATAGAAGAAAAGGCTACTGTTTTTTCTATGGATGACATGTTTTCATTTCCTATTTCATCTAGACAGCAATCATCATCTTCTATGTTACAAACACATGAGTCTCCAACATCAATTTCACAAACATGTGAGTCCCTAAACACTACAAATCCACAAGGAGAAACTGCTACTGCTAACAAACCACTGCAGGTATATAAAAGAAGAGTACAGCAACCTGAATTGACCCCTCTGCAAGCCCAAGAATCTGAACCTGAACAAGGTAATGAAATCTCTCCTACTCTTGATGAACTCTCTCCAAATATCTATCAGCCAATTGCTATTAGAAAAGGAAAAAGGGAGTGCACTAAGAAACCCTTATACCCTATGGCTAACTATATGTCATTCCAGAAATTCTCACCTTCACATAAAACATTCCTTTCAAAAATAAACACCATCTCTATCCCAAAAACCCTACATGAGGCCCTAAATAATGAGAATTGGAAAATTGCCATGAGAGAAGAGATGAATGCACTAGAAAGGAATCAAACATGGGACATAGTTGAACTGCCTAAAGGAAAGAAGGCAGTAGGGTGTAAATGGGTGTACACCTTGAAATACAAAACAGATGGCAACCTAGAAAGGTATAAAGCCAGGCTGGTTGCTAAGGGGTTTACACAAACATTTGGGATAGACTATGAGGAGACATTTGCTCCTGTTGCTAAGATGAACACCATACGAATCTGTTTTCTTTATCCGCTAATCTTGGATGGTGTATGCAGCAATATGATGTTAAGAATGCTTTCTTACATGGAGAGTTGGAAGAAGAAGTGTATATGGATCCACCACCAGGATTCAATCATTCCTTACTGCCTAATCAAGTTTGCAGGTTAAAGAAGGCACTTTATGGCTTGAAGCAGTCTCCTAGAGCATGGTTTGGAAGGTTTACTAGAGTCATGATACTTATGGAATATCGGCAGAGTCAAGGAGATCATACCTTGTTCATCAAACACTCTAATTCAGGAGAAGTAACCATTTTAATTGTCTATGTTGATGACATTATCATAACAGGAGATGATCATATGGAAAGGGACAAGCTAAGGAAGAGACTGTCTGCAGAATTTGACATCAAAGAACTGGGAAGGTTAAAATACTTTCTTGGTATCGAAGTGGCCCATTCAGATGAGGGATTTTTATCTCCCAGCAGAAATACATCCCGGATCTTCTAAAAGAAACAGGAATGGTGGAATGCGAGACCATGTGAGACACCAATTGATCTAAAGCACAGACTTGACAATGATGAAGAGGGGACCACGATCGACAAAGGCCAATACCAAAGATTAGTTGGTAAGTCGATCTACTTAGCTCACACTAGACCCGACATTGCTTATGCTCGTCGGTGTAGTGAGCCAGCTTATGCACAACCCAAAAGAATCACACCTTCAGCGAGTGTATAGACTCCTTAGGTATTTGAAGACTACTCCTGGAAAGGGGGTTTTATATAAAAGACATGGCAAGCTAGAGTTGGAATGTTACACGATGCGAGACTATGCGAGAGCCGTGGCAGATAGAAGGTCAACCTCAGGATATTGTACACTTCTAGGGGAACCTTGTGACATGGAGAAGCAAAAACAGAATGTTGTTTCAAGATCAAGTGCAGAGGTCGAATTTCGATCAATGGCACTTGGAATTTGTGAGTTATTATGGATGAAAATTATTCGGAAGACTTAAAAATCAAGTGGGAAGGACCAATGAAACTCCACTTGTGACAACAAATCTGCTATAGCAATAGCACACAATCCAGATGCAACATGACAGAACCAAGCATGTGGAGGTTGACGGACACTTCATAAAGGAAAAACTAGAGAGTGGACTGATATGCACTACCTATGTGCCTACAGGAGAGCAATCGGCGGATATACTCACTAAAGGAGTTCAGAATCCTACATTCAAGAACACACTAGACAAGCTTGGAATGAAAGATCTCTTCCATCCGACTTGAGGGAAGTATTGAATGGCAGATTTGTAGGATGTATAAAAGGAAGTCAAATACTTCCTTATTATTTAGGATCTAGCATTGATAGCTATTTATGTGTAGTTAATAACTATCCAAAATTAGAAATATAGATGTCAGTATATATCCTAGGTCCTAGGCGATGATGAAAGTGTGATTGAAAATACAATTTTCTACAGATACTTCTATCAGACTTCACAAAAATATTGATAAACTAAATTGCCGGCAAAAGATATACCAAAAGTGATTAAAATGGTCATCACATTTTCCTCAAATAACTACCATCAAGATTTAGGATTCTTCAAAATAGAGAAGATTTTTGCCCCTATACCCAAACAAGATCCACCTCACTTATTATTTGGGATTCCCTTGCATGTTTTTGTCACATTTTTTTTTTATCTTTTCTTCATAAGCTTACTGTCTAGAGAAAGGCAGGATCGCCTACTTCGTACTATCAGAAGTTACAGTGTGTCCTCGTAGTAAATTCAAGTAGCAGATCTTCTCACAAGAATGCCCACAATAAGGAAATTGCATGCACTTCCTAGATTATCACGTGATACACTGGCCATGAACATTATTATAGGGAGTTGAAAGCTCAAAACACATTAATATCCTTTTAACACCTCAGAAAGACAGCATCCAGTGGTCAACTGATCTGGTAATTATAGTTATCATAGAAATAAATGAAGGTCCATATCATTTGTTTGTTTAGGTAGACCTGTGAAGGGATTTCTACAGGCCATGATCAAGTTCAACATTTTTAATTGAGACATGTAAAACTGATTGCGGAACATTCCTGCTGAACTTGAAAGCCTATAACACTCAGTTATATATGTCCATAGAATTTGATAATTAAGTTTGGGCTCCATCCAAAAGACTTCAGCCTTGTGATGGCTGGTCCATTCAACATCCTTTATATTAGTTTATGTTTTTTATTGAATCAATGTATGATATATTCATTAACACTCCCCCAACTCACTCGCAACCCATCTTTCGGGCCTATCAAGTGGCTTGGGCTCTAAGATCTTTACTGAATCATTGGGCCTCTTTGAGGCTCTGATACTACATAGAATTTGATAGTTGATTTTGAGTTCCATCTAAAAGACCTAAATCTTGTTGTCAAGGTTTGAGCTCTAAGACCTTTGCTAGACCATTGTAACAAATAGGCTCCACAAACTTATTAAATTTCATAGTTGAGTTTAGGTTCAATCCAAAAGACTTCAATCTTGTGATGATTAGCTCATTCTCAATCTTTTATATTGTTTTTGATTTCTTTTATTTATTAGACTAGTTAGATTGCCCGCACTACGTTGCAGGCTGAGTTAACAATTTTTATAACTAATGGGATTGAAGCAATTAATAAGTTTTGCTAGTTCAAAAATAAAATATAACATCTATACATGCAAGGTTTGATATAATGAAACACATCAACACACCCTATTATAACAACAACAACATCGAAGTCTTAACTTCTAAAGATATCATTACTATTACTACTAAAACAATAAAAAATATTAAATTACCCCGAAAAAAAAACTCAAAAACATTAACAAAACAGGAAGCGAGAAAAAAAACTCAAGTTGTTGTTGTTGTTGTTGTTATTGCGTTAATAATGGAAAAAAAATTAAATCAAAGAATAAAAAAGCTAAAAAACTTTAACAAAAGAGTAAACAAATAAAATGATAAAACAAAAATGAAAATTATCAGCTTAAAAAAAATCATTTGACTTGAAAATAAAATAAAACTAATAAACAAAACTAAAAGAAAGAACAAAGGAAAAAAAATTAAGAAATATCAATTTTCAAATGATCATAACTAAAATTTAAGAACAATTTTTTTCAAAAAAAACTACCTCAACAAAAGAGAAAATAATAAAAATTAAAAACCAAAGCTAAGAGGACATATATATAAACATGGACAAAATAGGGACTATTTCATAAATAAAAATAAATAAAGGAATTAAAATAAAAAATTAAAAGTATAAAGGCCAAAATGAAACCCAAATATATTATCAATTTTAATCAAAGGAAATTTTTTTGAAAAAATCAAACCTTATGTACTGAAAATATTAAGAGATTGAAAATCAAACCCAAAATTAAGAGAATAAGGACTAAAATGAAAACATAATATATAATCAATTTCAATCGAAGGACACAATTGAAACAAATCAAAACTTAACAGAAATAAGGACCATAAAACACAATTAAAAAAGCAGGGAAGGAAATGAAACAACCATAAAAACAAGGGGTTTGTCGTGTAATTTAGCATGAAGGACAGAGAAGGGGGGGTTCAACCGACCACTATCACGTCTCTGCCCACCGTGGGATGACACGCACCACACCATGAGGAAGAGGACATGGCGGTGCATCAACTGAGACACCGGATGGACATTTTTCACCACTGGAGCAATCCGCACGCGCTGCTCGAATGGAGCGTCACAAAGAAAACCGTTGGCGCATGTGGAAGATGTTCCCACAGTGTCCGCAGGAAAATAATAATAATAATAATAAATGGAAAATTACCGGAACACCCTAGAACCAGCTCTTCTATTTTGTCTTATAGGAGGGCAGATTAGTATTTAGACATTTTCAAAAACTGTGAAGTATCCAAAACACCCCTGCAAATAAACCTTGATTTTGTCTTATTGGAGGGTAAAGGGGTTATTTTACTGTGTAATGGAATGTGCAATTATCGTGACACCCCTCCGGTAACTCTTGTTTTTTGTCTTATTTGAGAGTAGATTGGTTATTTTACTGTGCAAAGAAATATAAAAAAAACAAAAACAGTCCCAGACACCCAAAACCAACTAACCCAAACTCCGAACCAGCCCAAAACCATTATTATAATCCACAGTGAATAGTGAATCCTTTATCTCTTTTAGTATATAGTATATAATATTGGATAGTTTCATTTAACAAAATAAAAAAATAGATAATGGGTCAACCACCATGAGGCTTAAGTTTTTTGTATGGAATCCAAACCCAACTATCAAGTTTTATATGGTATTAGAGCATCAAAAAGGCCCAACAGTCCAGTAACGATACTGGAGCCCACACCACTTGATAGACCCCAAAAGATGGGCTGCAAATAAAGGGGGGGTGTTGGTGGACATATCCCACATTGACGAAATACAAAAATATATAATAAAATAAAAACAAGTTGAATGGACCAACTACCATAAGGTTTAAGTTTGGATGGGAATGAAATTCAACTATCAAATTTTAAATATTATTTAATGACCAAACAGTCATGAGTTCATGCCTCAACACTCCATTCTCTCAAATTAAAATTGATCACTCTCTAATTAAAAAAAAAAACTAGGTACAAGATAGTGGGGGTCCTATGCAAATTTTAAGTTCAAAAAGCTTTCACTTGAGAGGACGTGTTAAAGAATATACAGAACCATTATGAGAACCTCACTTGAAAGCTTAAGTTTTTGGGCAACAAGAGTTCTTTGACAGTGCTAAAACCTAGATAATAAAACAATCATCACGAGATTTAGTCTCATCATCCCCACTCTATATAAATTAAAAAACCAAACACAAGATATGATAGACCTATAAAAATTTCAAGCATAAAAAACTTTCACTTGAGGGAGGATTTGAGAGAAAATATAAAACCATTCTTTAAGTCTTACCAAATAGCTTACGTGTTTAGGTTGAGTGAATACATGCAAATTTCAAACTCAAAAAGCTTTTTTTTAAGGGATGTGTTAAAGAATATATAAAATCATTCCTAGAGTATAGCCTTTCAACTTAAACTTGGGTTGAAATGGTTCTTTGACAATGTCTATATCTTAGCAACAAAATTACAAGAATATATCATGTTCAGCCATGAAGGTTGGCGTGTAAAATAAAAGAAGCCTAAGTAAGCAGCTGAAAGGCTGAAGAAAAACAAAACAAATTCATTCTTATTGATAACTGCATTCCAAGTTAACAGGATATATCAACAAGGCTTACCCTTTGTATTGTTCCACGAAGAGAAGCCAACTCCAACTCATCCAGCGGCAAATTACGTACCTACAACAACCTCATAAAAGGCAGAAAAATCAATTATCCATGTTCTGCAAAAGAAAATCATTTTCAATATAACACAGAATGAATATAATTCTAAGTAAAGATGCAAAAAAATTCCTTCTCTTCTCTTTTTTCCCCAAATCATGGGACCTACAGATACCTCCAAAGTAGCTGAATGCTGAGGTTGGAAAGAGACATTAGCTCTTAGTTGTCCCTTCTGAAGGTTAAAAGACAAGAATTTTCTGTTTGGTGAGCTCTCATCATCACCAGGTTGTAGTGGGCCCAAAAGCTCCACAGCAAGACTTTCATCTGGCCTACCCATGGCATCCAACTGCGCCACCAAAGAGAGCTTCAGTTTTCAGAATAGATTGCCATGTACAACAAGATGAGGTAAAGGCAAGTGTAGGAAGATGATATTCACAACCTCAGTTTCCATGTTCATTTTAACCATATTAAATATTAAGTATTCACATAACTCACGGATCAAAAAAGGATATCTCATGCAAAAACATTAACTCTGGCTCCTACATTAACAAAGCAATCCAGGTCTTACAACTTCCTCGAGGTGAATATAAGCACATAGAATGGCATATTTAGAAATAAATGCACAATATCAAACACACACGCACAAACATACACATACATTGAGGTGAAAGAAAGCCATTACCTTGATTCGATCACGTGAAATGCTCAACTGCCCAGCCAACTGAGGTGCAAGCATCAACTGATTTAGCCTAAGACCTGTGACCGAAACCTCACCAACAAGACTTTGTGTGCCTTGTGCAGTCCCTTCTACTTCCACATGTTGCATGTCCCTCCCAGAAGCAAGATCTTGCTCATTAACAATACTGGAAGGTTTAAGCATCCTTCCCTGAAATTTGATTTTTCCTGTTGCTTTCAAGTGTGTGGGTCTTGGAGAATCAAAAGGATAGAACGATACTAAGCTGAAAAACTCGAAACCACGCATTCGTAGATCCAACTCAACTCCTTCAACAGTAAATGGCATGGATCTCTTTCCATCAAACTCCTTTCTGTCTGGGAAGTATTCATCGGGATAAGATGTTTGAACTTTTGTGTCTAACTCAAAAGCAACAGATGAAGATTTAATTGTAATATACTCATGTGAGATCATGATATCTCCCCGAGCATCACTAAATGACCCCTCAGCTTTTGGTGCAATCCACTTGATGTCAAACCTCCTATGTCCAGA
This sequence comes from Salix exigua, assembly GCA_032356905.1. Lineage (NCBI taxonomy): Eukaryota > Viridiplantae > Streptophyta > Magnoliopsida > Malpighiales > Salicaceae > Salix > Salix exigua. The sequence continues at coordinate 3,478,191 of CM063605.1, forward strand.
AATATTGTCAATCAACCAGAGCACAATGCAAGCAAACAAAATCATACAATGACCAACTAAAGCGCAATGATAAGGATAAGATTATGGAGCTCACGGTCTTAAAAGGGATCCAGAAAGTTTTGTTTCTCCAGTTAAGTCCCCTAATTTTACAGGCATCGACTGCAGGTACTCTGGAATATATCGGTGCATAATCTTATCAGAGGAAAAGTTTCCAGAAAAATTAACATCTATTGCTGCATCATCAACTTCACCCTGTGAGAAAGTGTTCTATATCAGAATGGAAATAGAAAAATAAAATAACTTCAGGGACAAGCATTCCATGCATCAATGTTCAAATGTCAAGAGCACCACCTTTTCTATTCCTATTCAAACCAATGATCAGGTAACATGGCAAATGGAAGACTTCGAAGATGACAGCCTACATGGTGGAAACTTAATTACATGCTCAATTCATATCAGAAGTGCCAAGGAATCCATAAAATGCATGGCATAGTAGGATCATAAAAGACCGTGAACAACTTGCTAAGATAGAATTGTACTGGCAAAAGATGTGGAGTTTGAAAATCAAATGCTAACCATAGATCTGTTTTCTTTGCAAATGCCCTCTAGTGTTAATAGAAATGCTAGCTCTTACATTCACATGTTAAGATACGGATATGCTTGAGATCAATTGAAAAAAAAAAACTCATGCATGTCAGCAGAAAACAGAAAATATCAATTGTAACCAATCATCGGCTATGATTTCAAATCCAAGAAAAAGTCTAGAAATTATGCTACCCTGGATTTTCTTTACTGATAAAAATATGGTTCAAAGGAAATGCTATTTTGGAGTTTTATCAACACCTGTTTAGGCAAAGATCCAACTAGAAAGAAAGTGCATAAGATAATCCAACTGTAATTGTATACTCTTAAGAGTGAAATTTGGTATAATTATGAGACACGAGACACCACAGGAGAATCTAGAAAGCCCAATCCTAGTTTACAATGCAACAAAACATGTCAGCTCACCTCCTAGCTGACTGTGTCTGTGTGTGTCAGGAAAGATGGAGAAGGAGAGAGAGAGGTTATAGCACAAGCAGCTTACCTCTGGGCAAATCCATGCATTCCCTGCTCCTCGTATTTCACCACCATCTACAAGGCTAGCTCTAATTCCATACAAGTCAGCAACCTATGTCATGAAAATATATATAGCACAATAATTAAATCTGTACTGAAATTGGAAAAAAGTTGTCATTCTAGCTTAGGACTTGGGTGATCAAGTATTCATAACAAACTTACGCAGTTATCAGTGTTAAATGTGAAATTGGCTGATAAATATGAAAAGGGAACGCGATCAAAGGCTGCCACAGCACCAGCCTCTTTGCTTTTTAACATTGCTTCCAGGGCAACAGATGCAGGGACATCTGAAACTGAATGAGATATCTTCCTCGAAACCACTCCACTTCCCACAAATACAGGAGCATCCATTGGACCTTGACAGTTAAATACAGCAGTTACAGAACCAGCTAACTGAAGCCAATGGAGAAAGGAAATGGAGAAAAAATCAAAGTAGTCAGTATGAACTCATTCTTGCTTTGTTATTAAATACAGTGATTACCCAGATCCATTTGACAATATTTTAGGAATTAACTGGCCAGGAAAAAAATTGAACTTTTAAGTGCATATTCAGTAAAGAGTTCGATGAAATCCAGACACACTTACCGGGAACAATAAAGGTCTCATCTTAAAAGTTTTCATCAGAGCATTTACTTCGACACAAGGGACCTAAATCAATTGATAATGTACATATTAACGGTTTGAAAGGAAATAACATGACAAAATTAAAACAGGTAACAAGCCACTGCAACCTGCCAGTTCAAGGTCAAAGAAAAATTCCAACTGTAATAGTATTTTTTTGTGATAAAAATGTTCACATATATACCACATACATAATGTCTTCAACAGCTCGTTATTAGCAGGATTAAAAAGGTATTGGACTATAGAGTTTAGGTTCTTAGTATAAAACATACTGATTGGGTTGTAGCCAAACTTCGAACAGACTGCAGTTGTTTAATTGATCGATGTCACAACAGAGATTTTTTGTCATTTGAAATCACATTATCTAATGCGAACCATTGTTTAAGGATCATGTGCTTGCATTATAACAGACTTCATAACACCCTCCAAGTGAGTAGCCACTACTTTGCAGGTTAAACATTCTCCTTGATCAGTTCCTCATCAGAACACAAGATAAAGAACCCCTCTGTGAGAGATCAAGTAGGACTTCCATATGGATCTCTATTTTATTCTGTGACCTTTTTTGCTGTTGAACTTTATGTTCTAAGGAAAATTTTGTAGGCAAGCAACTATATTTTCAATGTCATGACTGAACCATTCTCCATCATGAGAAGAATGTTGCATTGATTCTCCCAGGACATCTCTTATTGAATAAGATAACTCCCACAATGTAGCCATCAAAACATTCACTTTAGCATACATCAGAAGTATCAACCTTCCTGTCCCAACTAAATTGTCATATCACATTGACAGGAAGGAGTGATGCCAAGGTCAAGAAATACACATATCCTCTCGAGTCTGAGGCAGTTGAATATAAGACCATACCTGACACATTAGATGAAATTCACCTTCCTCTGGATGAATTCCAAAATCTCCAGAAGCTTCTAAAGGGACATTGCCAAACCAGCCACTTGCATTATGCAAGAATATTCGTTGTCCACGGAAACATAAAGATGCTGAAATATCCTGTCAAATGCACATTTAATGTAAGATTTCCAGCCTACTGAAAAGAATTTAGTTTCCTTGTTTTTTCTATATAAAAAAAAAAATGAGCAGTAAAAGATGATTTCAGCTTTTTCAGTATACGCCTGAAACAGCACATAAGATAAGCGTGAATAAATTTTGCACATTTTAATTTGACACATTACAAGTAGTAACATAAAAATACAATGGGATGTCTGTTGAATGGGAAAATTCATGGAAAAATCAGTGTTCTGTTGATATGTACATTGTCCATGATAAATTAAACCAATCCAACACAGCCTTTTTATGGTTATTCTGAAGTCAGGTATAGTCCTAAACTACTAATCCGTTTTATAAAGGTTCATCCTGTGGCAAGGGCGGGTAAATTAACCTGATAACTACTCTGCATCCCCCAAGGTTCATCACTCGCTAAGATCTGATGCCATCATGCTTTTCTTTCTTTTATTTCCCACATAACTAAATAGAAAGAGGTTCTCTTAAATATATCTGAATAATAGCGTTTGTTGCAGGATATAAAATGCAGAGCTTGGGATGCATTTCCCTTGTATCATTATCCTCCTTGATAAATTCTCTGACAAAAGATTTACTTTTCTGATCTATTTCTCAACTTTGCTCAATACAAAACAACTGTTAATGTCTCTACTTGTCTCCTTGAATGATTAGAGATAAAGACAAGAAATTTAGAGGTACTGGAAGAAAGAAACATTTGTTTTTGTTTTTCTTCAGCAACTTGACACTCAAAAGGGATTTTAACTGGTGACCTCCACCTGACCCAATTCTTGATGGAGAAAGATGTCACCTAGCTCCTCCCTTAACTAAATGCACATGACAGGCATCAAAAGAACTTCCAAGGCATCATGCCATCTAAAACAAATCACAACATCATCAACAAATAACTCATACTCACCTCGGCAGAAACCTATATATAGATCATAAAGAAGTGAAAATAAAGTAAAGAGATCTGTAAATGAGATACTCGGGCCATGAACAATATGCCAGACAAAATGAAATGTTTCTGCCAGCTACAACTTATCCTAAAATATGAAATATGCTGAAACAAAAATCTCCATAATGAGAAGATAAAGAAAGCAAGCATTTAAGAACGTATGAAACAAGGACATACAGAAAACCATGATGGAGCATCATTTATCTGAAAGGAAAGTCCTGTAACATCAAGTTGCCCGTGAAGATTAGGAAATGTTTCACCTCTAGACATACACATGTGAACCTGCAAAAGGAGAAGTATGCAAATGAAATTGTCTATATATATATATTAACAGCTTTTGAGAAAACAAAAATATGGAATCAAAAAGATTCTGTGAAAATGAAACATTTAAATATTTGTTTAATGGAAGCGCAGAGTCTCAAGAACCTTAAACAATGTTACTACTTGTCAAGGCAGACAATTCTGATGCCATACAGCTAAACTAGAAAACATCTGATGGTAGATGCAAACTCAAATAACAGCGTAAATTGAAACAAGCAACTTGATGTGAGTGAATATATATATATATATATATATATATATATATTCCTTTTAACAGCTTTTGAGAAAACAGAAATATGGAATCAAAAAAATTCTGTGGAAATGAAACATTTAAATCTTTGTTTAATGGAAATGAAGAGTCTCAAGAACCTTAAACAATGTTACTACTTGTCAAGGCAGACAATTCTGATGCCATACAGCTAAACTAGAAAACATCTGATGGTAGATGCAAACTCAAATAAAAGCTTAAATTGAAACAAACAACTTGATGTGAGTGAAGAGCAAAGCCAAATCCATTACCATATGAAATTATGCTTACAGTAGGAGATAAATATCTGCAGTTCATAACACGCATTTTGACCAGAAAAATCATCAAAAAGAGATTGGGAGCGGTTAAGAAATTTCTTGTGAAAATCACAAGAAAAAATTCCCTTTAATAACTATAAAATGAAAATAAAAGATTAAAAGGTAATACCAATGTGGACATGTCCAGTTGGTCGGAAATTGAGGAACATTCGTATATATTCAGGGCCAAGGATGCGATAAAAATAAAATTGAATTGGAGTTAGAAAAGCACCTCACCAGTGGCTCTCCCTTTGGACCATGCGATTGGAATTTCTAAAATTCTTTCAAAAAGCTGCAAAGACGAGTTGATATACAATTCAGTTACAATTTCTCTCACTCAGTTATCAGATAAAAATGTTCTTAACAATTTTCGAACATAAATACCAAATTCAGTGTGTACCTTACCGGAGCAAAGAGGTTGATGGTTTTTAAATTGGCATGCCATGTCTGCTCAACAATATCAACAAAAACATCTGCAGACAACCAGCCACCATCTTCAGATATTGCATCAGATCTCCACATCCTACAGTTGCCGCTCAACTGAACATGCACACGGCCATAATGATTTTGAAACTTCACATGTCCATCTACATTTCCCATTTCCCTATCCACAGTGCAGAGAAAGCATAAATGGTATGCATAAATCAGTTGGTAAATAAATTAGCATCATGCACAGGAGAATGTGTCTTCATAAAAGAAGACTTCTATACCATGTTTCAGCATAAACCACTTCATTTTTGGATTAATCCAGGATTACCAGAGAGCAAGAGAAGAAAGAGTTACATGGATGATAAAAATATCCTCTCAAAGGAAGAACAGCAAGAAAACACAATACTATACAAACACAGCGTAACAAGGCAATCCAGTCTTTTTGAGGATCCCAGCAAAGACACTGCTGAATCAGTTATCCCTTAATAATAACCAGTCAATCTGTAACTATATCAAAGATTTTATCTTTCGGACACTTCACTTGTTGAGATTAGCACACTGATCAACTTCAAAAAAAATGAAAATGTCGATGTTAGAATGCCAATTCTTCTAGTTTGATTCAAGGACCATCATTGCTTATTAGCATCAGAGGAGCACATGTATGTGTACAAACAAATCACAGAAATTTTTTTGCCAAAGCATCAATTAGCCATGAATTAGGACACTGTGCAATAAAAAAGAACAGCCAATTTAGACGCATGCACTCATATACATATACATATACATATGCATGTGTGAGTGTGCGCGGGTTTGTGCGTGTGTGTGTGGAGAGAGAGTTAATCTTCCATGTCTATTCTATTATTGATGTTATGATAAGTTTTCAGATTTTAGAGTGCAATCACAGACTGCAGTTTTTAAGAATGGTAAGAATGGGAAAGGTGAGAAATAATCCTTTGACTGAGGAAAGCAGGTAGAACTATGCACTGTTCAATCCCACTTACACTGGCCAGGAGAATAAAAGTGCCTTATTATACAACTATTCGAGCAAATTATAACATGTCAGGGAAATCCATTGCAAGGCCATACTCTAAATGATATCTGTATTTTATAGAATCTTGCAACAATGAATGACTACTATTAATTTTTCTCATGTCAAAGACCAGAAGAACAGAATAACTCGAATTTATCTTGACAGTAGTAACAAGAAAACCTCATTACTTATTGCTCCATGAATAGTAAGAAAAAGAAAATTAGAAACCAATAAGACCACTTCTCTCCACATAAACAATGTAATAAATAAAACATGATTTTTTACAACTAATAAATAGGTGTAGAATAAAAAGGGCACTCACCTAGGCTCTCGGTCACCGTATGCAAGCAGCATCAGTGTTCCACCTTTGAAATGCACAGAATCCAGTGAAACAGGAAGCACTCTCTCGATTTCTTCAGACTGCACTTCATCTACCCCATCAACAAGTTCTGCAACAATATCTTCAACTTTAGGGCCCACACCTGACTTAATCTCTTGAAATGGCCCAGCAAGGAGATGAGATAACAGTTTGCTGAGACCTTTTGAAAAAGAAGATAAGCCAGATGTCAAACTCAAGGACCAACCAGGAACTGGAAGGTATGTTGCAGGACCACGCTCCAGATTTACAGAACTTAAAGTTTGAGATACATGGTGGCTTTGAGTGCCCGAAACACTAGTACCTATTTGTCTATTAACAGCATCAACTGCTAAATCCACATCGTTTATACTGTTTGGTTTAGCATCTCCTGATAGATTTCTGATGGACGGAAATTTTTCACTGACTTTTTGAACTTCGAAGAGATGAGCAACAGTCGCAAGAAAGGTATCACTTATAATACTAAACTTGTCAATATGACCGTGAACATTTTGACCCACTGTCAGTGGCTGGTTTACTGAGTCTTCATTCTGGCTTTTAGCTGTTGAGTCTTCATCAAGACCACTTGCATCAATAGATATGCCCAGACTATAATCACGTCCGCTTTGAGCTAAAAGGGAGTCTAGGTTTATAACATCAAAATCACTAGATGACTGAGAAGGCTCGTTAGACTTTTCACTGTATAAACCCTGGAAATATGCAACTGCTGCTGTGGCACTACGCTCAAGGATTCGTCTTTTGGCATTAATGCTGGCTGCTGAGATATCACTCCCATTAGCCTTCCTCTTAAATTTGTGCTTTTTGGGTCCTCTAATCACACTAGACCATAATTTAAGGCTTGAACCAGGAAATTTTACACCAAAAGATTTCTCCAAATGAGCGTGCCTCTTATCATAGTCAAGACCCGTGTCCATGCAATGATGGTCCTTCCAGTGCATCTTGTCATCCATGAATGGGAAAAACTCATAGTTTGTTAGATCTGTCGAATGGGTTGCATCTTTCCTTGGAACATCATATCCAACTATATCAGGATCTCTTTCAGGAACAGTATAACCCTTCTCTGCAGCTTCCTTAGCATCACCATCTCTTTCTTTGTCCCAGCGAGCAGCTGATTCCTCCCGGGCAAGCCTCCTTGTTTTTGCACGATAATCAATCCCTTCTTCAGTAGACAAGTGCCTTGGTTGACCATCTTCAGATGAGGGTATCCCCAGCCAAGTATAATCCTTCTTTTGCACAACCACGACACTTGGTTGAGACAATATAGCATCAATCACAATCTTCCCCCTCCTCAAACTTGCAAAAGGACGAAGTTTAAGCTTCATTGTAGGCACCTCCCCACAAGAAAATTCCGCGCCATGAGGCCCAATTGAGCATGACTCCAAAGTAACACTTAAAGGCGACACACTCCTGACCTTACCAAAATCAATTTCCCGCTGAACATAATCACTAAGCACCGAACAAACGGAGGGCAAAAGCTTTGCCTCTATATAACCCTTTGCTCTGTTCTGCCCATACCAAACCAACAAACACACCCCAGATATCACAGCCCCAAAAACCGAACATCTCACTATCAACAACCCTTCTTTCAACACAGGAGCCAATGACCTCACAAGAGCCTTACTTTGCACGAGCGGATCTTTCACACATTCCACCCTCAACCCATTTCTCAATCCAATAGCATTCCTTAATAACTCCACATTCTTTCCAAAAAAATGAGAGAACCTAATCGCTTGAGCAACCCAATCACTATGCTTTTTGACACACACGCATTTCCGAGAACCCCTTTTTGATAACTGCCCTCTTCCCGAACACAGAGAATGGGTCCGGTTTCGACCATTAACCGGAATCCCAAGAAATGGGCTGTTCAGTTTTAAACTCATCATAATCCTTTACACAATTTCTTAACACGACTGTAGCTCATTTGATGGGGACCAAGAAACTCCTCTCTTAGTCCCCTAATAAAATTCACAATAGCGCAGTGTAACCAAGCATCCCAGTCCTAAAAATAAACCATAAAATCAAATCCCGCTTCTAGAAAATTAAAAAAACAATCTCGAGCACCAAGTTATTCTGCTGTTATCACACAGAGATGAATATATAGATCATAACAGAGAGGATGACCTGAAGCGTATCAATCCAACCATTCTTGAGAGAGATTGATGATTGGTTTCAGTTACGTAAAGAGAAGGATAGAGGTAGAGAGGAAGAATGTGGCTTGCTTGCTTGGCTTTGCTAGCAATTTCTGGCTGGTATTTTTGTCTGTTTAAGCGAGAGACGAGACGTGACGAGAAAGAGCGGAATCCTTAAGGTAGCTTGACGAAAATGCTACTTGCCTAGGGGTTTTTTAAATGCCGATAATAACCTTATCCTCATGCCATGAAATACCATTTTTATTTATTTTTCTACTTTATTCTATTTCAAAACCATGTCGTCCAGTCGTTACTTAAAAATAAAAATAAAAATAAAAATAAAAAAATCATGGGGATAAAATTGAAAAAACATCTATAATTTGATAGATTATTTATAGATTGAAAAACAGTAGGGGTTAAATAAAAATAAGGTGTTGAAGGCTAAACCTTGAATCAAAACTCAAAATATAACAAAAAAAAAAATCAATTTAGAAAAAGAAAAAAACAAGCAAATTTGATGAACCTTTTAAACTTCATCTAATTTCTAAGAATTGCAACTCATGAAATCTTTGATCCGGATTCAATCAAGAAATTTATTTCTTAATCAATTTAACTATAAAAAGGTTTAAAAAACTTGCAAAAATATTAAGAATAGAATTTCTTATCAGTTCTAAGCAATGAGACAACTTGGCAGTTCAACTTCCATAATTCATGCATATGAACTCATTGGTTACCTGGTGTTATATGCATGTATTTTGTATCAGGATATTGCATAGTTAAAATTATGAGATCAAAATCAAGCTTATGAAAACTAGAATACCTTGTATTTGTAGAATTAACAAAAATATCAAACTATATAGTAAAATGATCAATACACTCATCTTCCAGCTTTTTGCATAAACAAAAACGGCTAATAATCATAATAAATAAAAATAGAAATTGATGTTGATAAAGACAGGAACAATCGTGAGGAGTGGATTAAAAAAATATTTGTTTTTTCAAAACATATGGTCACGACCACAATATCAAAAAACTAATTAAGAGTGGATACCGATTGTTGGAAAATTGAAGAAAAAAAACTTTAATATCAATTGTTAGAATGTAGAGGTGTCCACTATTTCAATTGAAAAATTCTAGCCCTCAGCTAAGAATTAATTGAAATATTTCAGCCTTTAGCTGAAGAATAAAAAACAAAGAGATGTTTGGTTTTTACCCATTGATTTCTTTGTTTTTTATTCTTCAGCTAAAGGCTGAAATATTTCAATTAATTCTTAGTTAAGTTAATATTCAATGAAATAGTGGACACTCATCAACAATTGATATAAAGTTTTCAATTTCAAAAAGGATTAAAGGAAGGAAAGAAGAGATTTCAAAAGGATGTCACAAGGGAACGAAAATGACAAAGGTAAAGATGCAAGAGGGTTATTCCAAAATATTTGTGATTTTATGACATGATTTTCTACCAATTTTATTCAATATCAGGCCATAAAGTTACACTATAAGATATGAACTCGATACAAAAAATATAATTTTCTCAAGATTTCCAAAAAAATATTTATCTCAAAAATATATTAAAAAAAATATAATTTTCTCAAGTTTTTGTGCATATGGTAAAATTCTTAAATCTTCCAATCATATTTTTATTTAAAAAAATGCATCTTTTATTTTATTCTAAAATTCAAAAAAAATGGATATTGTAATGAATTCATAATTATCTGTTGAGATTTGACGAAAATATCAATAATTATTTACCAATCATATTAATTGTTGACATATAATGTCATACTTTGTATGCTTTATATATTTTGATGATAACAATAAAAAGAAAATGGGCTAATAATATGCTTGGATGAGATTAAGCTATAAACAGGTTTTATTCAAAGAATACATCAACAAGCATAATGGAGTTCAAGAAGAAATCACTCCAAGAAGTCCAAGATGCAAGCAAGTGAAGACTTAGAATAAGTGTTCATTTTAGTGCTTTGTGTAAATCTCAATTTCTATCTTGATAGCACAAATTAAAATGAACTCACACACTTCAAAGTGCATGCATTAAAAGGATTTGATGATTAAAAGGTTTAAGTCATAATCAATCGGTTCAAGAAATTCAGAAAAGATAATTTGTCAAAATAGATTTCTGCATGAACCGGTCGACCGCTTGAGGTATCCGTTGTGAACCAGTCGACTGCTTGGAAGACAAATTATTTTATCCGTTGTGAACCGGTCGACCGCTTGGTTTTGTCCGTTGTGAACCAGTCGACCGCTTGATATGAGAGTTGCACTAAAACGGCTAGAAACAGCTAGTTTCTTTTAGAAACTTATAAATAGCCCTCTTAATTGCAAAACTAAAAAACAGAACTTTCATATCTTATAGTGAGGCAATTAGAAGTGCATAAACACTTTCATCTCATCAATCCTCATTAATACTCATATTTGTGTTTAAATCTTCATATCCTAACACAAAGAGTATTTCTCATTCTCACTACACTTAAACACCTTCAAATATCCTAAGTGCTATTAAGTGAGAGAAAGAGATCATAGATCTTCATTTGTAATATCCACACTATTAAGAGTGTATTGTTGTTTTACAAAAACAACCATTGTGAAACTCTTGAGAGTTGAGTATAAAACTCTTGGTATTGGTGAGGGAACATCACCAAGGAAAAATCTTGAAGAGGGGACATCTTCAAGTGGAAAAGGAAAATCTTGAAGAGGGCATATCTTCAAGTGGTGTAAAGTCTTGGTGTGGATTCATCAAGCGGAAATTGTAATCTTGTTACTTGGTTTAGTAAGAGAGTACAATACTCAAGTACGGGTTGGTACTTGAGTCGTGGACGTAGGCTTGCCGAACCACGTTAAAAACCCGAGTTAGCAATCTCTTTCCCTTATCTCTTTACTTTAAAGTAATTAATTTTAAGATTGCATTATTTATTGTATTTGCACCAATTCCGCCTTTAGGTGCATAGTTGCCTTAATCCGTGAATTATAACATTAATCACTTTACATTTTGAGTGTCAGGGTTTAACTGTAAATTTTAATATTTAAGGGTGCAGAACTTCATTGTAAAGCACACCCTCGGGTATTACATATATAAAAATAAAAGTGATGCTAGATTTTGGGCGTTAAAATAGTTAGGTTTTGACCCAATATGATATAGACTCTCTTACGAAGAGAGACCTATATTAAATTTTATGAAAGACCAACGAATAGAAACTTAACCTAGAAAAAACAATCAAAACAATATAACTTACTTCACATATGATACACTAAGAGGTGATGTGTTTTCTCTTTGCACAACTAGTTTATTACTCAAACAATTAAATTTCTTAATGACCTTAATACTAGATAACAACTCTTAAACCATATAATCATAATTTTATTATTATACTCATAAATTCTTTTTCACACACTCATGGGAGACAGACTCGTCGTCCATGGCACAATGCGCCATCACAACACCCTTGACAACTAGTTAAATAATTTATTTGAGAATGGTAAAATGAATATTTCATTATTCCAATTTACATTGACCATGTCTTGGAGTAAAAGGTTTATTTGTACTAGTTTTTGTTTTAAAATCCATCAAAGTGTTTTGCATAAATAATAATAAAAAATATAGATAGGTTCTTAATAAATGATTTTCAGTTGTTTCTTTCCAAAACACATTATTATAATTACAAAAAAAAACTAAATGTTGTGAAAATTATTATAAACAAAGACATTGGGCATGCTCTCATTGGGGTATTTTTTATTTTCTTTATCGCAATTTTATTTTAGGCAATTTTATCTTTTTATAGCCAAATTAAAGGTCAATGCTTCAAATTTATTGAGGAAATATAAAATCAAAATAAGAAGAACTAAAGTGAAAAGGATGGAGAAAATAGATGGTTGTTTTGTAATTATGTCAAAACATTGACTTCGGACCTCCTACTTTTCAAATTCAAACCATCTAGTTCCTCATGTTTTAAAAATTCCAATCTTGGTTCAAAACTTTATTATTCTATTTTTTTAGTTCTAATTTAAAAGAGAAGAGAGAAAGAGGACCGGGTTATGGGGTGAAGAGAGAGTTTAGTAGGCATCAATTTTAACAATGAAAAGTATGGATCTTAGTGTCAATAAATTTTATTCAACAAAGAGAGTTTATTCTAAATCTTTATTTGCCCTCCACCTTGATTAATTAAATTTAAGCTCGAGAAGTTGTTTTGTTTCAAGATTTTTTTGTTTTTGTTTTCCTGAGTTATTTAAGGTCATGGATAAGGTTTGTCAAGGCGTGTTGGGTATTTTCTATGTATTTGAGTCAAAATGGATTGGAAATCAATTTATTTGAAGAAAAATACCTTTGTTCAATTTTCTAGCTACCTTTTAATCCTGTGAAACTAGGTCATTTGCCACAACCTTATTGCCTGCTTGTTTTTTTCTCAAAACAAATTAGGTTTGACCGCCCTTTAATTATCAAAAATTAAAATTAACTCAAGTTCCCAACCTAGGTTTTTTTCACTCAAGCAAGACTAGAACACCTAGGTTTTTTGGTCTCTTCATTTTTTTTTTCTTGAGATTTCATCTTAGATAGGCAAAGTTTCTCTTCAATCATTGAAATCTTTTTCGTAATTAGGCCATGATTATCTTGCTAATAAGGTACGACCTTTCAAAATTTATGACCTGCAATACCTGCATGAGGTACCTTGCTACTCAGCTATGAAGCAACTGACAATGAATTACCATTCATAAATCCAGAAAAAAACGCAGCAAGGCAAAGGCCCTTTGTATTATGTGTCTTATTATGACCTGCCAATTTTAGATGCTGGACGAAGCAAAGAAGAAACCATTAATGGGTTCAGTAAAGATCAAGTAGTTAGCAACTGTCCTGGGAAGAATTGCAATAAAAAAAGCTGCCAAAACTATGTTTTCCATGACAATCGACCAAAAAGATAGGATCAAGGGGGAAACTTTCTTTTTTTCAGTCCACAGCAATACAGCTAGAACGTCATCTTTCATGATGCCAGAGACCAGAGCCCCCTATTTATTTTGCATGGTATATATGAACAAGAAGAAACACAGGTTCATACATGTGTGCCAAACGAAATGAGCCTTTTACCTTACTGGCTGCTGATTGTAATGATTCTTTTCTTTCTTCTTGGCCGCGGCAAGCCGAGCACTTCTTGCAGCAGCCTCTTGAGCAGCAGCTTTTGCGGCACCATCCATCTCTTTACCAGACTTCTTTTTCTTTGCAGATGCCATCCTCCTTAGTCGCTCTTTAACGTCAACAGCAGAAGCATCCTCCTCTGCCTGTTCTGATCTAGCAGCTTCCCCTGGCCCATTATCAGCTTCTGAACTGGCGGGCTGATCTTGGAGTTCCTTTGCTGACTTTTCCTTCTTTTTCTTCTTCTTAGCACTTTTGGACTCCCCGGCGACATTTTCCTTCTTATCTCCCTCTTCATTAGTCTCCCCATCTTTCTTCTCCTGTGCAGCCTCTTCAGTCACAAGTAAAACAAAAACTCTGGCTCAGATGAGATCCACCACCAGATGCATATATATATGATAGGGAACAATTGCACTTTACACTTCCACTGTCCTAGCAAAAACTGAATGAAACAACAAAACACCCCTTTTTATACTAATAAGGTCCAAGGAAACAATTTGGAGTCAAAAGTTAAGTATGAGGGAGCATAGAAACAGGTTGATGTGCGCGCGCACTATATGCTAATTTGCAACTAACCTGATGATGCACAAAATAGGTGAGCTTGCACATAGATTATCTACTAATTTGCAAATAACCTGATGATGCACAAAAAAGGTGAGCTTGCACATAGATTATCTACTAATTTGCAAATAACCTGAAGATGCACAAAATGGTTAGAATATACATTCTGACTCACCTCCAACATATATGATCCAATTATCCAAGTTTCAATTTCAATATGCATTGTTAAGTAATGAAGATTTTCGATGAATGAACAAAGTATAATGCTCGAACAATGAGTATTGAAAAAACAATTTTAGTATGCACACGATCAGAGACCCTGGAAGACGTTTCGTATGCACTAGCCATGCCAGGTCATTGCTATTAAAAACTTGTCTAAATCAAAGATGATGCTTTAGCATTTTTAAGCCATGCGAATTATGCTTGTCCATAATTTGGGTCAATTTTAAGAAGCAAAATCTAGAAAGCACAGCAGATACACTTTCAGGCTTTTATCATATAACTGAAATTACCACGTGACTCATCCTGGACATTGTTATCTTTTTGTGCAACTCCAAGATCAGCAAGAATGGCTTCTAGCTCTTCAAGTTCCTTCTTCTTTCTTTCCTTCTTTGAAAGTTGTCTTTCTGTCTCCTTAGGCAGCACAGGAACTTCCAGGGCCTTCTTCACCACTGGCTCAGGTTGCACCGGAGCCTCTGGTTCATGGTCATTTTCTTCCTCTAGATCATCATCACCTTCATCCAAAATATCGTCTTCACTATCACTTTCCTGCAACCCCACAGAAAAAAGAAAGCAGTCAGTGAATGCCAGTGAACATTAAAGTCTTTATCAACCATTTCAAAGTTCTACCTGTCTGTCTGGGGTAGTGAAAGACAAAATATTAAGTCTCTAACACAAAAATAGTATATGCATGGAGCACGTGGGCAACAAACTTGCATAATAACTGTTCATGATTATACAAGCACAGCAAAATCAAAATCTTTTATGACAATAATGCATTGTCACGATAATTTAGCCTTCCCATAATCATTCAGAACTTCTCTTCAGCCTGAGGTTGAGCTTGTATATAGGATATAATGATGCACAACTTATTTTTCTCTATTGATGTACTTTTCTATTCATTTCAAGGATAAAAATTGTGAAATAGCATACCACCAATTTGGAATGGCTATCATAACAGCCCATATATATCACCATGTAATCACAGTATATACACAGGACAGGACCAAAAATCCAATTATTAAAAAGAGGCAGGAACAAAAACCTAGAGCATTGCACATGAAACTAAAACAAGAAAACACAAACAAGTACGGCATATCATATTGGATAAACAAAAAAAAGTACTTATATCTAACAATTAACACATCAATCAATCACATATATAGCATATGCCAGCCATACATCATACTCCAAAACATAACAAAATCGTAATCCACGACATAATAACCATCCATCAATTTTGAAGAACTCTCGAATCCGTTTCTTTAAATGCACTTATATTTCTTTAATCGTTTAAATCAACCTCTCACCTCTGCATGAACAGATTTCTCCTCACTCTTTTGCTGCTCCGAGGACCCCCAGATAGAGGGTGGCGGGGCCGTCGTTGCATAATAATCATCGTCGTCATCGTCATCAACATCAGCCCAGGATTTAGCAGTAAGTTTTGCCGGAGCCCAAAAAACTTCCGGCTCAGGCTCCTTCGGCTGCTCTTTCCCACTCTTGGAACCCCCCTTTCCACTCTTGGAACACCCACGCTCCTTGTCTGATTTCTTCTTCTTCCTCAACGTCTCAAGCGCAGCAAATACGTTCGTGTTGTTAATCACCAACGATCCCTCATCTCTCCTTCTTCCTCCACCCACCATGATTACCAATTAAAGACAAAACTGTAATTTTAAGGAAATTCAATGACTAAATTCGAAATTCGTGGAAAATCCTATCGACAAACAACAACAACAACAAGAAGCCCCTGGGGATTTCAAGAAACGAAGATCAGAGTAATTACAGTTAGAAATATGAATTAAGACTCTAAAATACAGGATTATTAAGTGATAATTTTGTAGTTTTTGACGAATCAATTAAACTTCTAGAGTTTCTCGATGATTTTTATATAAAACGATGCTTTTTTGCGGTAAATTGAGAGTGATTAAGTTCCGAAGAAAGACGGTGAAATAAGCGGCGGTGACTGGGAAAATTAGGGCTTTAATAGATATTTTTTTTTATTTTCTTATGCTTTTTTAGCAGATATAAAAAGAGAGATAGAGAGGGGGGCAAGGCTTGCTTCTTGTTGTGGCGTTATTGGATAACGTATCGCGAGAGGAAGGAAGTGTTCGAGAGAAAGAGTGGTATTTATACGGGTTCGTTTATTTTTAATTTAAGGCTTGCTCTTATTAAAAAAATTTAAACAGATTCAGCGAGGAAAAACAATTGTTTATCATTTATTATTTTTAATTTTTATTTTTTTTTTTGGGAGGGGGGTTGTGATTTATGAGCCATAAGTGAATTCGAGGGTGTTTGGGAGTGAAGTGTGATTGGAGGTGTAAAAAATTTCTTATTTTGGGTGTTTGGTTAATATAGATAAGTTAAATTATGTGAGTCTCATCTCAAAACAAGTGGAAACGGAGTTTCACATAAAACAATAAATTGCTGCTTTTCGTGTGTTTTGTCTAGGAAGGGGGGCTGGTAGTATTTTTTTAGTTTATTATTTATTATATTTTCTTATAAAAAAATATATTTTTAACATTAAAATAATCTAAAAATTAATTAAAATATAAATAAATATATTAGAAGGAAATCACAATATATATTTTTGCCCTGTAATCCTAATTTTGTTTCAAAAGATATTCTACTATATGTTGATTAGGGATCGCTTAGGCCTTCACATATGGATTTATAGTTCGTGATGAAATTACAAACAATATATTAAGTAGTTTGAAGGGAAATAAAAATAAGTGTCTAATTTACTTCAATTATTAATTATATTTTATTATTATAATTATTAAATTTTTAAAAAACAATATATATATACACCCACTTTAAAGTAATTTCATAAGTTAAAAATAATATGAAAAGCTTGGTAACCACATACTTGAAACTGTTTTTCATTAACTTCAAGCCTGCTTGGCATTGCAATCCTACTGGCGTTTCGCCAAAATTTGAATTATTTTTTTTGCATTTTAAATGGATATATTTGGTGTTTTTAGATCATTTTGACGTGCTGATATAAAAAATGATTTAAAATAAATTAAAAAAATATCATTTTGATATATTTCAGCACGAAAAGCACTTTGAAAAGCTACTACAATCGCACTCCCAAACAAGCCCAAACTCAACCACAATTTTAACCAAACAATTTAAAAATTATTTTGAATCGCAGCTAAAATACATTTTCATGAAACTGTCTTTTCAAAACCCCAACCACAAAAATAAAAGCAATACTAAATACATCATTCACTGATCATACGAGCTACTTTTTTATATATTTTTTTAATTTTAACCTCAAATAATTTTCATTTTATTATTTTATTTAATTATTTTGCAACATGAAACAAATAAGGTTTTAAATTATTGTAGAAATACAAATTAAGGAAAAGAGGACTACAATGTATTTACTCATAGAAAATTCATGGTCAAGTCTTAAAGTTTTTACTATTGTTATTTAGGTCTAATAATCTATTTACTTTATTTTTCATTTAATATGTCTGAGAGAAAAGAGAAAAACTTGCTAACAAATAAAAAAAGAGAAAAAAATCATTAATATGTCTTAAATTTTTAAATACTAGTTATTTTTATGTGTTTTATAGTGTCTCAAATATATTATTAGAGTTTGTATATTTATATTTGTATAAATATAATTTATTTGCATGATATATATCTAAAAAATAAATAATATATTTTAAAAAAAAACAATAATAAACTTAAGATGAACAAAAAAAATCCATAAATTAACAAACAAACTAAGGGTTGTATTGTCTTTTACTTTTAGGAGAAATATTATTTTTTTCATTTAAGTATTCGACTCACATTGATTACAAGTGTCATGTAAATGTAGGATTGAAAGTAGTAAAATCTTGATGAGCAATAAAAACTTTTGAGATGAAAAATAATAGAAAAATAATAACAATAACAATAAATGTGATGATAATATAGGTGATTACCTCTATAAATTACTATAAAATAAAAGGCATGGCCTTTTCTTTGTGTATTTTTTAATGTGTACAAATATACAAATCATTATAGATTCAAATAGTAAAATTATCATTTTACTCTCAGAGTTGAAAAAAATTAACCCACAGGACTGTGGTTATTTTAGATATTTTCAGGGGATATAGATAGTATTTCTGATTTTTTTCATAGTAAAACTATTATTTTACCAGGAAACAGGACAAAAAAAAGCCTAGAAACAAGGATAGTGTAATACTTTTACTCTTGGTTTTTGTGTGGTTATTGTTGGGTCCAAGGGTTTATAAGTAATTTATTGTTTTTATTAATTCTTTTCGGTAAAACTACAAGCGTGTCGTACGGATGCGCCCATAGTATTTCATGAGCACACGTCTTTAAGGCAACACGTGCTATGTCTTTTGACTGTGGCAACAGACCGTCCGTCGTGTCACCTGGTGCGCCGACATGTTCTTTGCTCCCAGTGCCACACGTGTCGGCATCCGGTGACAGTGTATTGTCGGTGAATGATTTTTAGTTTTTTCTCTTTGTTCTCTTTATTCTCTCCGAAAATTATAGGTGTGTCCTTCATGTTTCTAATGGTTTTAATTTAGTTTGTGTTCTTTTGATTTCAGTTTTATTCCTGATTTTTTCATTGGAAAATTTGATTTTTTTTTTCAATTTGTCCTTCAATTGAAATTGATTATATATGTTGGTTTTTATTTTAGTTCTTATTCTTTTGATTTTTGATTTGTTTTTGGTTCCTTTAATTTTTTCAGGATGCAAGTTTTAATGTTGACCTCTAATTGAAAGTGGTCATATATGAAACTTTTAATTTTTTTAATAAAATTACACTGTAATTTTAAAAGAATTCTCTATTTGTTTTGGTCCTAAGATTTTTATTTATTTCAATTTTGTCCTTCGATTGGAATTAATTATGTATTCTATTTTTTTTTTGTTTCGGCCCTTATTCTTTCAATTTTTTTATTTGATATTAATACCTTTTGTATTGTTGGTCTTTCTTCAACAATGTTTATTTTTATCCATATTTAAAAGGTCATGATGACGCATCTAAGAAGATGACAAATAATTTTTTTTTTAACACAACATGACGCAGCACACATTTTCTAAAAGGCGCAGGTGGATGAAAATCATCGGCACCTCAATGAGACTCGCCAATATTTTTATTAAAAACAAATAAAATATTAAACAATTACCAAAACACCCTACAACGCTAACCTGCTATTTTTTTCATTTTTGATGGCACATCAGTAGTTTTACTATGCATCAAACGATAAAAAACAATAAATACCCCTCAAAGGCAATTATAAAAAAAATATCTTATTTAAGGCTAATATAATTATGTTATTGTTTATGAGTAATGTGAGAAACCAAAAATACCCTTGTTGATTTAAAATTGTTTTGTCTAATAGAAGGAGTACAATCATAGTGTTGTTGTGCAAACAAATGAAAAGACGTAAATACCCCAAAGAATCATCTAATGCCAAATAGTTTCTGTGAAAAAAGTAAAAAATACCCCCAAAACCAAAATTTAAATTTGAACACACTGAGGGGTATAATAATAATTATACTATTATAATTCATATCAATAATCCATATTTATCGCTACAACATTTTTATTCCACACGGTATAACTCTATGGTCAATGGTATCTTAACAATCCGACAATCCGATGTAGTTCGTTGTCTCTTCTAATTTCTACCATGATTAGCATATTTTATCCAATCACCATTGATTTACTTGTATCATTAGTAACATTTTAGTAGTGTAGTTGAGGTTGATTTTGAAAGTGTTTTTTTAGAATTTATCAAAATGATATTTTTTTATTTTTTAAAAATCAATTTAATATTAGCACATAAAAATAATCTAAAATCATAATTTTTTTCAATTTAATATAAAAATAAAAACATTTATCTTTTTTTTTAAAATATTTTTGAAATGAACTCAAAACAACCATTTAGCACTTCACTCCATTAAAGCGAGTACATCACCACCTCTTTTTTTAGTGGCGTTAGCTCCAATGTTATTTAGGGTCTGTTTAGGAGGGCGATTGTGATAGCTTTTCAAAGTACTTTTCGTGCCATAATATATCAAAATGATATTTTTTTTTATTTTAAAAAAATTATTTTCAATATCAATATATCAAAATAATCTAAAAATACTAAAATATACCTATTTAAAATAAAAATAAAAAAAATTGAATATTTTAAAAATTTTTTTTTTGAAAAGTTCTCCCAAAGACGCAAACCCAATGGCGCCTCTGCAATTAAAAGTCAGGTGGCAATCTCGATATTACCTGTATCATCAGGACCAATTACCCTAATGTAAGAAAGAAAAGAAAATCAGTACTTTTAATTTCCCCTCACGAAAATACACAAGTTTAGCAAAAATCGAGTCGCTTATCTACTATACATCTCTCTAACCAACCTTAAATCCCACACCTCCACGTGTTACCAAACTCATATTCACCGTTGATTGTATTCCTACATTCTACCAAAACTCTTGATTTTATTTATATATCTGACGGCTGATAAATAACCCACCCCGCAAGTTTAATATCTGACGGCTTATAGTTTTCCACATAGTATAATCGAAACTACCGGAAATATTATCCCTATTTTCACAACTACTTTAATTTAATTTTGTTATTATTTTCGATCAAAACCCTTTTCTCGTGAAACCAAAAGAAACCCTAGCTCCTCCCCGTTTCCCACGTTTAATAAAAAAAACAATTCCTCAAATTACCGAAATATTAGCTACTAAAACCAACAATTGTTCTAGGGTTTTAATTCGCAATCCATTGATTCACATTCTGATCCACGTTTCATGCACGCGATCCTCATATTTCTCCCTAGAAATCGAATGCTAGCGGTATTTCAATCCAGGTATGTTGTGTACTTTGCCCCCTATGATGTCATTTGGTCAATCCAGGGTTAGGTTGTGATGGTTAGTGCTTGATTGTTTTGACCTGTGGGATAATCTGTGAATCTTGGTAATTTAGGGGGTAATTTTGGTGATTTGGAATGGTTTTGGCATTTTTCTAGATCTGAAAATGCACGATAGGGATTTGAAAATCAGGGGTTTTGGGTTTTGGTGTTTGGATTGATGGAAAATAGAGCAGGAAAGTCTCATGGAGTGGAAATTCCTAAAAAATCGAGATCCTTGGATCTTAAGAGTCTCTATGAATCTAAAAATCCTAAAGGGGATCAAAATAGTAATAATTTGAAGCGGAAGGGTGGTGGTGGTGCAGGTGATGATGACAAGGGACATGAGAAGAAGAAGAGTAGAAGAAAGGAGGTTTCTATTAGTAGTTTTAAGGACAAAAATGCTAACAGTAGCTACAGTAAGAGTTTAAAGGAAGTGTATAATAGGAGTTTGAGTCCAGGTTTGAAGGAATCGAAGTCTGGGTTTATCCAGAGATTGGCTGATAGTAATGGATTTACTGGTGTTTCCTTACCTCTAGATAGTGGGGCTGTTAAAATCCCTAGGCGGAAACGGGGTTTCGTGGGTCGAAGGAAAGTGGATAATGGCAGTGAAGGGTCCAAGCTGACAAGAGGGTTTGGCAGGGAAGCAGGCAATGCCGATCAGGCTGATAAGCTAGCTGGTGAAGATGAGGGCAAATGGGTTGAGAATGGTAGTCGAGAGTTGAATGCAGTGGGGATTTCTGGTGGTGAAGTGGATGATGTAGATCAGGCTAGTAAGTTAACGGTTGAAGACAAAGGCAAGCAGGTTGAACCTTTGAAGGCTAAACAGAAGAAAGGTTCTGATGATTTGAAAGAAAATAGAAATAGTGAATTGAATGCAAGCAGAAATTTGGAGGAGGAAGATGGGCATGATGGCCATTTTATTGCAACAAAAAGAGATTCATTGTCAAATAAGCCTCACAATGGCCCTTCAGATGATAACAATGGTGATTTATCTTTGAAAAAGTCACTGAGGAAGGGTAGTCAGAAAAAGGACATGGTGTCTGATAAGAAAAGAACCAAGGAGGATGACCCATCAGTTGATACTTCTATGAAGATGAGTGGTGTTTTGCATGACGAGGAGGAGAATCTTGAAGAGAATGCAGCAATGATGCTATCATCACGTTTCAATCCAAGCTGCACAGGCTTTTCTTCAAACAGCAAAGCCTCAGCCTCGCCATCTAAAAATGATTTCCGAGAATTTGATGCTCATGGGTGTAGCTATCTCTCTGGATCTGAAACATCATCTGTTGATACCGATGGTAGAGTATTACGACCCAGGAGACATAAAAAAGAGAAGGGTGGCACCAGGAAACGTCGCCATTATTATGAAGTTTTCTCCAGAGACGTGGATGCTCATTGGGTGTTGAACCGGAGAATCAAAGTCTTTTGGCCTCTGGACCAGAATTGGTATCATGGTCTTGTTGGTGACTATGACAAAGAGAGGAAGCTTCATCACATAAAATATGATGATCGGGATGAGGAATGGATTAATCTCCAAAATGAAAGATTTAAACTCTTGCTGCTCCCTAGTGAAGTTCCAGGTAAGACTCGAAGGAAAAGATCAGTTACAAGCAACAAGCGCTCTGATGGGTGGAAAGAAATACTGACACCCAGAAAAGAAAAGAAGGACTTGATGACAGAGGATGATAGCTATGAAGGGGCATATATGGAGTCAGAACCTATCATCTCATGGTTGGCTCGATCAACTAATAGAGTCAAATCGTCTCCTCTTAATGCCATGAAGAAGCAGAAAACATCCTTTTTGTCTTCTACTTTGACACCATTGTCTTCCCTAAACAGAGATAAATGCAAGTTATCTATTAATTCTGCTTCATCAGACAGTGTAGCCACTGATGGAAGGATTGCTTTGCCTGTGATGGAGAGCCCTGTTTTCCCCAAAGATAGCAAGCTCCCTATTGTTTACTACAGGAAGCGGTTTCGCAAGACAGGCAATGTGTCGTGTCATGAATCCAAGGGCATTTGTGTTTCTGCTAGTTTACCAGAAACTGATA
The DNA here is from genome assembly GCA_032356905.1 of Salix exigua. NCBI lineage: Eukaryota > Viridiplantae > Streptophyta > Magnoliopsida > Malpighiales > Salicaceae > Salix > Salix exigua. Next base: position 3,501,601 of record CM063605.1, read on the forward strand.
GTTCTCTTGTGCCTCTTACTGTTGCTTTTTGGGCTTTGCAAGAGCATTATACTTCTCATGGAAGATTAGATCGTGGCCTGGATTCAAATAGGTTGGATTCTTTTGACCCTTTATGGTCAACTGGTAATGCAGGGTTATTGAGATTAAATACTTCTGCCACAAAATTAAGATGGTTTAGGCTCAAGTTAAGCTTGCAATTGCCTTCGGTCTCAAATTACTACTCATTTCGCTCAGAAAATGTGTGGTTGATCCATGCTGTGCAACTGCTTCAATATGGTATGCTTATGACTACATGGCCAAGAATTCATCTGGAGATGCTTTTTGTTGATAATATGGTTGGATTGAGGTTTCTCCAGTTTGAAGGTTGCTTGATGCAGGCTGTAGCTTTTGTATTCCTGGTCTTAACTGTATTTCATCAACCTAGAGAGCAGGGGAAGTGTGCTGACTTCCAGTTGCCAATAACTTCAATCAGGTACAAATTCTCTTGCATTCGAGATCTGAGAAAGCACTTTGCCTTTTCATTCTACAACTTCTCTGAAGTGGAGAATTCAAAGTGGAAGTACTTGGACCATAAGCTCAAAAGGCATTGCCTAGTTTATAGACAACTGTCTCTGCCTGAATGCACTTATGATAACATTAAGGCATTGCAATGCGGAAAGAATCAACTTTTCAGTCCTTTGGTCTGCAGTGATGCTACCTTAAATAAGGTACTTTTACATCATATGGTTAAATATGCTTTTGAAAGTGACTTATAGCTTTTAGTTTTGCTTCTAGATTTTTCCCTGGAAAAGAAATTCCTTTTCATAATGTTCTTCCCTCCTTTCTTCCTCTATCCATATGTCCATCTGCTGGTTTCCATTTCTTAACACATACATTGTGTGGCGTTTATTTGTTTCCTGGTACATTATTTCTTCATTCGTGTTTTCTCATTGTAATTATTGAATTGATGAAACCAATAGCTGCAGAGTTACCCTTGTTTAGGGCAATTGTGATGTCCTTTGCACCGTAATTCTCTGAATGGCTACACAATACTTTTTTTAATGATTGTTATTAACTGCTGTGATATTTAATGTTAACCAGGTCCTGCATAGGAGATCAAGGCAGAGTGTTGGCCTCATGGGGCTTACCAGAGAATCTACCTGTGTTAATGGCATCCAGTCTTCTTTTAAATCCGACAAGAATCACAGATATTTGCCTTCATTTGCACTTTCTTTTACTGCTGCTCCCACTTACTTTTTTGGCTTGCATTTAAAGATGCTTGTGGAACATAGTGTAATGCATATTAACTCACGGGATCACAATTCAATAGAACATCCAGAAAAACCCAGTGGTTTAGTGGCTGATAGCTGCACTAGCATGGAGGATTGTTCCACAGCATGTTTAGATTGCACACCTGGTAATGATTCCAAGGCTTTGACAAGGGGTGCTGACTATGATGGATGCATATCTTGTGCTAAACCAGAGTCACAAACTGTTGATGTCTCCATTTGCAGTGCTGGGGATTGGAAAGAGACCTTGTCAAATCAAAATGGTGATGTAAATGTTGAAATATCTCCTAGCTTCAGAGCTCTTGGAGAATCAGGAAGTGGTGCAATTGTACCGTTGCAGAATTTGGAATGCAAGCATTCAGAGTCAAAACCCTGTGACTTGCTGTCAAGGCTGCCAGTTAATGAAGATGAGACTGATGCTGGGTCACATGCTCTTTCAAATGGTATCACGGTTGATATTCCATCATTTAATCAATTTGACCAGCATGTTAATAAGGAATTACAAGGTATCCAGCAGTCTTCTGATTTGTCCTGGAATATGAATAGTGGTGCTATTCCAAGTCCAAACTGTACTGCCCGTAGAAGTACCTGGCATCGAAATAGAAGTAGTTTTTCATCTTTTGGATGGTCTGATGAAAGGGCTGTCTTTCTCCAAAACAATTTTGGTAATGGACCTAAGAAGCCACGCACACAGGTTTCTTATGCATTGCCTTATGGAGGTTTTGATTACAGCCCAATGAATAAAGGACATCAGAAGAAAGGTGTTCCACATAAACGAATCAGGACAGCCACTGAGAAGAGGACTTCATACATTTCCAGAGGTTCTGAAAGAAACTTAGAGTTGTTGTCCTGTGATGCAAATGTTTTGATTACAAATGGTGACAAAGGATGGAGAGAATGTGGGGTGCAGGTTGTACTAGAGCTTTTTGATCATAATGAGTGGAGGCTTGGTGTTAAGCTTTCTGGAACAACAAAGTATTCATACAAGGCACATCAGTTTCTGCAAACAGGATCAACAAATCGGTTTACACATGCTATGATGTGGAAAGGAGGAAAAGATTGGACTCTGGAATTTCCTGTTAGGAGTCAGTGGGCTCTTTTTAAAGAGATCCATGAAGAATGCTATAATCGGAATACACGTGCTGCATCAGTTAAAAACATTCCGATTCCTGGGGTTCGCCTGATAGAGGAAAATGATGATAATGGAATAGAAGTACCATTTTTTCGGGGTTGTAAGTACTTTCAGCAGCTTGAATCAGATGTTGAGATGGCTTTGGATCCATCAAGGGTGCTATATGATATGGACAGTGATGATGAACAGTGGATGCTAAAAAATCGAAGTTCTACAGAAGTCAATGGCAATTCATGGCAGATTCCAGAAGAAATGTTTGAGAAGGTGATGGACAAATTTGAGAAGGCTGCGTATTCTCAACAGCGGGACCAGTTTACATTCAATGAAATGGTTGAGTTTATGATTGGAATTGAGCCCGCAGAAGCCATCAAAACCATCCATGAATATTGGCAGCATAAGAGGCAGAGGAAGAAAATGCCTTTAATCCGTCATCTCCAGGTACCTTCTGATATTTGCTCTGCTTATTTTACGTTGTTGTATTGTGTTTGAGCTATTTTTGGTCTTCTGCGCAGCATAAGGTTATTGAGATTTGCCATTTTTCATGGTAGAAATATTTGGTTTTGATGAAATAGTAATGCTTTTTAGATTGTTAACAGTTATGGATTGCATAAATTGAGTCATGAAGAAAAGTCATGCTTTTAAGGTTTAAAAGGTAGGATGCAAGACAACGTTGCTCTAAAAGGAGCCTTTGGAGCTATAGTTGGTTGGTTTAATACTCATTGAAATAGATGACAAGTTTTTGATTAAATAATGCCAGTCAACAATTTTCAGTAGAAGTCAAGGTTAATTGGGGGTACTTGTAGTGGAGGTGACATTTTATGAAATATAATAGGAGTCCTTTAAGAAGGTTAAATTGAGACTGTAATGGGCATGGTTTTTTCCTTCAGTGATTGTACAACTACCGCTTCGATTTCAATCTCCAATGTCTCTGGGCATGCTGACACGGGGATTTCTAACTGAAAAGGATACTTTCAAAGATTATTGCAAACAATGCATCATAGTTAAATAATATGTAAAATTGTACAACTATCGCTTCATGATTATTTCCTTCCAGTGATTGTACAACTATCGCTTCAATTTCAATCTCCAATGTCTCTGGGCATGCCGGCATGTGGACTTCTTACTGAAAAGGATACTTTGATAAAATTAGTGCAAACAATGCATCATAGTTAAATAACCTATGTAAAATTCTCCTCTAGAATACACAAGGATGTGCTTCTGTTTGTTCTGTTGCTGGTCATCACACTGGTAAAAAATGCTTGATGGTGGATGCGACGGTCATAATAATGATATCTGTTGATTCCCAGAATTGCAAACCACCCTTCTCTCAAACAGAAAAAGGAAAAAAAAAACACCAAGCTGATGCCATTCCATTAACATGGAAGTTTTGTCACTGGTTATGGATATTCTTTTGTTTCCCTATCCATAGTGAATATAATAAATTTCTTTGATATCCCTTCTATGTTTTGCAGTCATTTAAGCAACATGCATAAACAGAGTAGAGTTTCTTTAGATTTATGCTGTGATATTTGGTCAAAATCACTGTTAGTAGCCATGGTTTCTGTTGAACCAAAATGAAGGGTGCAGGGAAACTATGCCACTGTTTTTACTGATGTAGCTTTTGTATGATTTATGCTATCATGAGTTTTCTGTTGAATTATTCATTGATCATCAGTTGCTTGACCACAATTCACATCTATACTAATGGAATAAAAGATCTATCATGATGCTTTAATTTGACCAGGCAGTTCTCCAATCTTTTGGCCCAACATGTAGCTTCGTCAAACTTGGTGTATCTATATATTATGTTTGTCTGTATATGTCATTTATACGCGGATTTGCTCACTGTTAACATAGTTTTTGGTCTAACTTGATGTGCAATTATGGGTTATATGTAGCCGCCACTTTGGGAAACGTATCAACAGCAACTGAGGGAGTGGGAGCAAGCAATGACAAGAAGTAACACAGGCATCCCTAATGGATGCCATGAGAAGTTTGCACCTGCTGACAAGCCACCCATGTGTGCTTTCTGTCTGAAACCAAGGGGTTTGGAAGTGCCTAACAAGGGATCAAAACAAAGGTCACATAAAAAATTTTCAGTTACTGGACAAAGCAATGGCTTAGCAGGAAATCATGATGGCTTGCATTCTTATGGTAATGTTTTTTACCCTTTGAGATTATAACCATGCTTTTCTTTTCTCTCTTTTCCTGCGCCCTCATGCCCCCACCCCTTTTCCCGCCTTGATATGCTTCTCAACTTTCAACTTAATCATATTATGTTTGTTTTCCTAGGAAGAAGAACAAATGGCTTTGCTTCCAGGGATGAAAAGACAATATACTCAGTATATAACAATGAAACTTTTGATGATTCCTCGTTGCCTCAGATATCAGCCAGGGTGTTTTCACCACGAGAAGCTTGTGGCCATGGATATGTCTCCCTGACTGGTGATGGTTACGATAGGAATAGTTGCCAGAAACTTTGCAGGACCAAGTCAAAGAAACTTGGTACCTTTGTGTCTCCCTATGATGTGCAGATGGCTAGTTCATATAATCACAGAATGTTGGACCAGAGAAATGGATCTCGTCACTGGAATTTAGGTTTTTCTGACTGGCCTAGCCAGCGACATCACCAGACATATGGCTACGCGAGGCATGGTCGTGAACAGTGGAATGATTCAGATCTTGATGAATTCAGGTTCTGTGATGCTTCTGGTGTGGCTAAGCATGCACTTAATATGGCTAAGCTCAAGAGAGATAGGGCACAGAGATTGCTTTACAGGGCAGATCTTGCAATTCACAAGGCCGTGGTTGCTCTAATGAATGCTGAGGCAATCAAAGCTTCTTCTGAGGACATAAATGGTGATGGGTAGGATGAGAAAGACTACATATGAGATGGTAGGGATTTGCCAGGCCCTTTAGCTTGCATGTCTGCACCCAAAGAGTCCAATTATAGACTTCACATTGTTTTTTGCTGGAACAGTCCGGTCCGGTGTTTCTATCATCAGTGGCTGTGGCCTTTTGCCACTAGCCTTTCCAGCAGGTTTCTAAAAGGTGTCGTGGCATTTAGAGGGGAGAAGAAGTTTTTTTATTTTTTGCTCCGCCTCATTAATCTGCCACCAATCTGGCAGTTTTGGTTAGGACTTACCAGGTCTTATACCCACTTGTTTTTTTTGTTTTGTTCTTGTTCTGGTAAGTGGTTCACCTGCACAGAGATCCTGCTGGTGAAGCTGCAGATCTTTGTACAGATTTTTGCTTCCTTTTCCTTTCTGTTTTCTCCCTCGACCATGATATGGAAGTAGCGGCTGGCCGATATAATATGACTCCCCGGGATTCGACTTTCCCACCTGATTCAACACTGGAGCATTCACTGGAGAATGCGAAAATATACGAGGATAAATTCTGTAAATAATTTCTTATAATCTTCCATGGAGATTCGTTAGAATGTGTTTCTGGATCATTTTTTCATATCTTTTTGTCAATATTCTTTTAGATGTTAGAGCGAGCTGGAAATCTTGCGGCCTCTGCCTCTCTGCTATCTTTTCATATTCTTGTTAATATTAGTTATTTTAAGCAGTATACAATCACGGAATGTTATATGGGATCTTCAGCTCTGCGATCTCTCTCTAATCTAATCGCGCGCTTCCCCATCTTGGATGTTACGGTTAAATTATGTTTTTGATTTTTTTAAAGTCTTAGATTATTATTTCTTTGATTTTTTAAAATTATTTAGACGAGATTATATTAAAATTAAAAATAAATCTTTTAATATATTCTCAAATAAAAATTATTTTAAAAAAAATATTTACCTGCTTTGGCTTACATGTGTTAAGAAAAAAACAAGGGTGACAGAATGTTCGAGGAATGAAGAAAACAAAAGGAACAGCACGTGTCGCCAAGGATGTCAGAATATTCCTTCTTGTTCATGCATGCATGCATACATACATACATACATACATACATTTGAAAATACATATAAAAAACTCACTTTGTACATAAAATGTTTATTTTTAATTCTTTATAGCATTTTTCCTTACATTGCCTTGAAACAAATCCCCGAAATAAAAATTATTATGTGCTTAGGCGTGCGTGCGTGTATTTTTTTTTTTTTAACTGGACTGGTTATAAAGTAATAAAACAAACGATTGTTTATTTTCCGGATCGGGCTAATTCCCATCCATGATGGGCCAAGAAGCCCACAACATGGCTTTTAAATTTGAATCAGCGAAAAAAAGAGGCGAGCACAGCGTCTCTCTCGGCTATTTTCCCTCCATGAATCTCGCTCGAACAAGACGTTGTTTTCCACCAACTGTCTCCTATGTATTCCTATCCCCATTTTCAATCTCCAGGGTTTCTCTTCCTCAACTTCGATCTCCAGACCCTCAAATTCTTAGAACTCTGCGGTTTCAATCAATCAATCCTTCTTGTTGCCTCGTCATCCGGTGCATTTTACCGCCGAAAAAATGACTAAGAAAGACAAGGAAGAGGAGAGAGTTGAGAAGATAATTCGCGGTCTTCTAAAACTCCCTGAAAATCGTCGTTGCATTAATTGCAATAGCTTGGTAATTTCCCCCTCTCTTTGTTTTTATTTTTGTTTTTCTTTAAAATCTCATTTAATTATTTTTTTGTAGGGACCACAATATGTTTGCACAACGTTCTTCACATTTGTTTGCACAAGCTGTAGTGGACTACAGTGAGTATTATATTTTTCTTATTATTTTGATTTTGTTTTTTTTTTTATTGGTGGGCGAAGTTTATTTATTTTTGTTGAATTTCCTGTTATTCACGCATGAAAGATGAATTTAATTTTTGATGAATTTCTACAGTCGGGAATTTACGCATAGAGTTAAATCGGTTTCGATGGCGAAATTTAACGCGGAAGAAGTTAGTGCTCTCCAAGCAGGAGGGAATGAGGTTGGGCATGGAATTTAATACTACTTCATAGCTAAGAATGTCGGTATTTTAATTGGAAATTTTTTATTTTCTGTCTAAATTTTTTATTTTTATTTCTTAATAGAGAGCAAGACAAATTTATTTAAAGGATTGGGATCCGCAGCGTAATCAGCTTCCTGATGGCAGGTGATTGTATATGTCGACGTGCAATATGTTTATTTTTAAGAGAAATGCTAATCATGATTGCGACTTACAAGTGACATGATTGTGCGATTGGCGTTGTGTATGGGGATCACAAGATTGCACATTCGTGCATGCGACCGTGCTTGGAAATTGTTTTTTTTTTCTTTTTTATTGTGGAGATTTTGACTTATGTGCTCTGATATATATTTATATATGTATTTTTTCTCTCTCTAGTAATCTACAAAAGCTTCGAGATTTTATCAAGCATGTTTACGTGGATAGAAGATACACTGGAGAGAAAAGTGATGAGAAACTCTCAAGGCTGAGACTGGTAAATCCCTCCAAAGATAGATATGGTTACATACATAATATCTATGCTACGTTAAATTTTGGGCAACATTTATCAGGGAGTAATATTGAAAATAGTGAATTCAACGATTTGGACCACACGAATTGAAATCTTGGGAATAATGGGAAATCTGTTGAGTGTGCTCCAATTAAAGCTGCCAAAATTTGTTAAAGGTTCTTGTGGCTGTCATGCAGACTGACAAGGAGGAGTCTAGTGAGAACAGGGGGCTTGTTTTATATTCTGGTGGATCTAGAACTCTGAACTATGAAGATAGACATGGACGGGGTGAAAGATGTGGTTTTAGTGGAAGAATTGATGACAAGACTTTCAGATATTATTATGATGAAAGAAGAAGTCCTCGTTATTCCCAAGAAAATACAAGATATGGAGGTTTTAGGAAAAGTCCTGCTCGATTTGAGGTTGTTGATGATAGGTTTCGAGATGACAAAATTCAAAGTGTCAGGGAGACTGATGTCCACTCGTTTTCAGCGAGAGAGTCCAGGTTTGGGAACAGGTCATCTGACATTCAAAAGAATAATGCCCCAGTGGTTCGCTGTCTTAAAGATATTCTGGGGGAGAATCTTCCGCCTCTACAGGTTGTTGAGTATTCTAACGCACCGAACGGGAAGGATGCATCTGTTCACAGTCAGGTGTGGTAATCTCTACATTGATGCGGTAACAATAGAATGGTTGAGTATCTTTACTTTTCGTAATAAAATCTGTATCAAACCATCCCAGTCAATTCTAGTGAGGAGTAACGTGGTAGAACATGCAAGCTTCACTGGCAGAACTTGTTGAGATGAAATAGCAGCACTGCAATTGTTGCTAGACTGTCATAATTTTACTTTCGTGGATTCTCTCACTTTCTGATAATGAATGCCGGTGGAATGATCTGAAATTCAATACATCAGCTCTAGATATAATTTTGAATAAAAATTCGTGTGTAATTGTGATGTTTTACAAACTTGCATTTTGTAACTTTCTGCTAATCACAATTTGATATTTACTGTCAGTTCTTGTAGACTAGTTACTTTCTAGTCGCATGAAAATCTTTGTGTTCCTCACTGCAGACGCCTACTTCCTGCCCCATGGTTTCTGCTGATGGGAATCCTGTGCAGCAGAAAAGTCATAATTCAGAAAGCTCAGCAGATTTAAATGCCGATTCCAAGTCCTCCAATGCCGCGGCAGCAACAGTGGCACTGGAGAATCTTCCTGCCAGTGAAGAAGGCAGCTGCTCGCATGAATCATCAGGAAAGGAGAACATACCTCTGGCCCCAAAACCAAATATTGTGGAATTTTTACTGATGGAGTTGTCAGTTCCCTCAGCTATTCCTTTTGATAATACATCTGAAATACCAACTAATGATAACCCTTCATCTGAAGAAAATATACTCATGAGTAGTGGTGCTTCAGCAGCTGGGCCTTCAGGGCAGATATTTGCATTACCAAGCAATGATGTTGACTCTGAAACTGTATCTGGAGACAACATGCCTACTGGCAGTGTTTCACTACCTGTGAAGCAGATGTTAACACTGCCCAGTAGCGCTGGTGCTTCCACAGCTGTGTCTAGAGGCACCATGACTGTGGGAAGTGTTTCACTAGCTGCACCTGTGGTGCAGACGGCAACAGCACCTGGGATCAGCTTGCCTGTAGGTGACCCTGTACTAGCCATGCCAGTGGAGGAGACATTGACACTAATTGATGCTTTTGACGCATCCATAGCTCCTTCAAATACTTCTTTGGCAGCGCAACCTTCTAATGCAATTCCTCCGCAAGCTGCACTTGATAACAATGGTGGCTCAACTTTCAAGGTTCTTGATGGGAAACAGATATCCACCATGCAAAAACAGTCTTCTGCACTGCCTGCCAATAGTAGCACTACTGGACAACAGACTACTAATACACCAGCTGGAGGGGTAAATTATCAGGTTAGTTTTTGGACTTAGTTTGAGCTACAGGAGATTAAGGAATATCTAGAACCATGCCAGAGTCGTAGATTGTTAATAATTCTATCCACAAGATATAAGATTAGGTTCTGGAGCATCCACAGAAGAACTTCCGTGTCTCAATTTTGTTTTTGGATTCAAGCAAACCCCACCTCCTTTTAGACACCTTTTGTGAGCCCGGTTAAGCTAGTAGAACCTTGACTGTCCCAAACTCTTACGAGGTGAGCACTTGACTTCAATCTGAAACCTACAAGGCAGATCTCAAGTTTTTTATCACCTCGTCATGCCCCCGGGGACTCCTTGTCTTAAATATGTGAATTGTAATATCACTTTTGTCCCTGCAGGCCACCCCTGATGATCATTTTCCAGATCCACTGTTTGATAAAATAACAACCCCAAAATTTGGCTCAGAGAGTGATAATTAATATGAGTGGAATCCCTATGGTTACCATATTTTCTTTTCTTTTTTTGTCATTTTATTATAATCTTAAAAAAAAATCCTTTGTTGTCTCACATGCATCATGCATCCAATGCTGATATCAGGTAAATTTATTTATAACTTTTGTGCTTGCTCTTCAAATTTGCAGCTCTGGACTACATCGAATGTTCCTAATGCTCAGGGACCTTCAGGTTTCCTCGGGGAATACCCTTCTCAAGATGTCTTGACACCAGCCCAAGAATCCGATTCTGAAGACAAACCTAAGCCTCTTGCATCAGAAACAAAATCTAGTGGAAGAACGGAACTTCCATTGGTGATTGCCTTGCCTAACATGGTGTCTGCTGTTTCTCATATTGCTCTAATGGTATACATTCAATTTTCTGCAGGACCTTTTTACCACAACCTTTCCCACTCCAGGCCCAATTCCGGGCTGGCATATTTCTCCACCTTATGGCATGGGCTTCAACATGCAATATTATCCTCATGCAACGGTATGTTATTAACCAAATGATAATGGGAAGGAATTTGATTTTTCACCGGTGAAACATAAAGATGCCGATGCATGTTTATTGGGTTCTTTTACAGCCTGTGCCAGCATATCCCAACCCAACAAAATCAACGAACCCGTTCGATCTTAATAGAGAATCCACTTCGGTACAAGCCCCATCTGTATGTACAACACTCAAACTGATATTATCATGCATAAAACCTTTCTTATCCTGCCTATTTTCTTTTTCTGGTATGCTGATATTGAGCTCTTGACACATCTTTATAAGATCAAACTTTGGTCATGCTGTCCTATACGAGTTCTTCAATCTCCATGACTTGGACATATCACCTGTCTTTGTACACCTTTTTGTTCTGTTTCTATCTTGCACTATGGCCGAGTAATGGTGTCCTTGAGTTTTTCTTAGATTGGCATTAAAACAAGTTTTCAGATTAAAAAATATGGTTAAAGAAGCCAGCAAAAACTCAAATAAATTCCACAAGATGCGATATATCCTAATATGACTTGTTTGATCATGCTGAATTCACCAATACTTAACATACATAGGAAGCGATTTGCATGGAATAACCTTTATAGCCATGCCAATGACTTGGATGTGCTTTATCATAAACATATCAAGGTCTAGTGCAAGATTAGAAAGCATATCTACTGCAAGCAATATTTTTGTTCTTGTTCAGAGCTGTTGCAAGGCTCTGTTGTTTCTCTTGAATATTGTCTAATCTAGTCCTGTTTTGTAAATTTCTAAATATATATACTGTTTTTGATGTAGTTTCCTTCCATGGGAAATTTGCATAGTGGACTCCCAATGGTAAAACATACTTCCGCATTGCCTCAACTGACCGCACCCTTTCCATCAGCCATGCCTTATGGTAAATTCACTTCTGCCTATCTTCAATACCTACTGATAAATGATCCCTATCTGGTCCTGATATTCAGTTTTCTACATCTTAGGTGGATACACAGGACAACAAGCATACATGAATTTGCCACTTTCCAGGTAACGTTCTTTATCCTCAGTGTCATACTTTTCACCATTTGGTCATATTTATTATTCTGTTCACTAGATCTCACCATGTCACCTGATTTCATTTGCCTATTGACTCTTAAGGATCTGACTTCCCATTTGACTGGTAGGATAGGAGGGGGGGAGTGAAAAGTCGGTGAGAAATAGGACTCACACTGTTTCAAAGCTGCATGGTCTGTATAAAATGCAGTGGGGGTCTTCTAAGGATTATCTCCATTGAAAATATGGGATGGGCATGACAATCATATGCATTTTCCACACCATGGACATCCAAAATCTTATCATGCTGATGTGTAGACAAGAAGCATAATGCTTTGTCTGCTGTCACCATACTTGCATGACTAGGTTCACCATGGCACATGATGACAAATCCTCTCACATGGATTAGACATTATCCACACTTCATTGAATTTCCTTTCAGGCCACAGGGACCGGGCGACTTTGGCAGTGAGGGAGTTCCTTTTGGGTCATTGGATATGGCTCAACAGCCAACCAACGAATACTTGCTCCCAACCTCCTCAAGTTCTCTTCCTCCCAGGGGGGGCAATCCATTTGGATAGATCAGGACAAAAATCTGCCCGAATCATGGTACTTATCCCTGTAGCCATCATACCTATTATTTTGTTTCTTTTTTGCTCATCTGGTGAATTCTGCCATCTCTCATAGTTTGATGCACTCCACTGGAGCGAGCTCCTTTCAGATGCCTCGCTAATTATGAAACACAATGAAAGATAAAACATGAAAGAATGTCATTTCAGTGATCTATAAACACATGGAGTTAGAATCCTCTTTCAGCTTGTGCTCTGTCGTCCGATCCTGTCGAAGACAGATGACGAGCAGCCACGGATCACATTTTAGCTATAATGGCAAGGATCTAACAAGAATGTCTCAGCTAATCATTTGGCTATGTTCTAACAAGTATCTGATGCAGAACATCTTGTGTTATTTGAAGTAAGAAATATAAATTACAATACAAGAGAGTAAAATATTCTGTGGGATTACTGATATTGTGTTTCTTAATTCGCAAAACTCTCTCTGCTTCTTAGTACATATTTTCCATAATGTCACCGCTTGCTTTTGTGGAAATCGCAAGTTGTTTATAACAACCCTGGTATTCATATTAGTTTTTCTCATACAAAGTCACTCTCATTATCAAGCATGCTTCCTCTATTTGGTACATATTGTTTATCATGCTAGTGCCTCCTTTCAGGGTCACTGAGTTTTTGTGTATAAATTTCAAGTAATTAAGCCCAGTTGTTCCTTTAGAACATGTTCATCTTCAAATGAACTGGTAGTCTTATTGAGTAGTAAATGAAAATCTCAGATATTGATGGGTAGAAAATGAGATTTGTGTCAGGCTCGGGTTGATGGGCATTGCCAAATTCAGTAAAGCATTTTGCAAATTATAACAGTAAGTTAGAGAATAATATAAATTATTTTTTCAAATTTTATTTGACAATTTAAACTTTTAAATGAAATGAGTCCATGAAATGATATTAGAGTTTTGTTGATCCAGTAGTTACGAGTTCGAATCTTACTATCTTTATTCTATTTAATAAAAATTAAGCACAAAATAGTATAAATCTGTGCAAGTTTTAAACCAAAAAAACTTTCACATGAAAGGATATATTATAAAACAATATAAATTATATTTAAAAATCTTATCTAACAACTTATATTTTTAATTTTTAAATGAGATAATAAATTTATTATATAAGCTTCAGTACTTGGCGAAAGTATAGCATTCCCTAAGAGCTGCTTTTTTTGGCAGCGGGGGAGTTCCTTTCGAGTCATTGAATATGACTCGACAGCTGACTAGTGGATACTTGCTAGTAGCTCCCCAGCTCCTCAAGTTCTCTTCCTTCAAGGGAGGAGCATTTGGATAAATAAAATCAGGTTGTGAATACTGTTTTGGAATAGCCGGAATATTTTGTATCATTAAAAAATTCAAGACAGAATAATATTTTTGTCTTAATTTTTATTCCAGACTGTTCGGAAATACCGGTCAAATTCAATTGGAATGTCTCGATACTGCTCCGACTGTAAAATCCTTCTTATTTTAATTAACTTGTGATTATATTTCTAATTTTGAGATTATGTTTGTTTGACTTTATGTTTATATTGTATAATTTAAAGTTAATTTATCTTGAATTTTAATTATACTTGTTAAATTAATATTTTAATTTTTTTCATATATATATATATATAATTAATTATATATGAACAATACAACCCTGAAACGGCACGCCGAAATGCATCAAAACCGAAATGTTTCGTACTAATAGAAAAACCAGAATGACGACCGGAACGGTATTCACAACTTTTGACAAAACTTTAATGTTCAAAGTTTAGGAAGCGTTTGTTTGACTATGTTTTTAAAAATATTTTTGAAAAAAAGTATATATTTTTTTAATTTTAGTTTATATTTTAAATTAATTTTTTATATATTTTTAGATATCAATGTCAAAACTAACTTTTAAAAAACAAAAGAAAATATTATTTTAATATATGTGAAAAGTATTTTTAAAGCAAATGAAACACCCTTCCAAACAGTCTCTCATTTTCTTTTACACAAAAATCTAGCTTCCTTAAGGTCAAAGATCAAATCGGAACAAGCTAGCTGAATTAGGTCTTGTCTTTTAGATCTCTGGCCAGTAAGATCATAAACTACTCAAAAAAGGGCATGGAATTGCCATATTGTTAACGGTAAGGGAAAATGAGAAGATTTAGTACTTTTATCAACAAAAACATCAACAAACCCTAATCCCAAATACACCTAAAATATTAACAGAACCTGCTCATGAATCTTGAGATTGCCGCCATGGAATTCCTCACTGTTTGATATAGCCACAGCTGCTATTGATTTCACGGGCTGGACTGGCATTGGCACACCATAGATTGCCCCAGTAACAATGTTGTATATGCCAGTGAAGATTAATGTTGTCCCTAAATTAAGGTCAACGGATAAAGTTAAGGCCAGTACTATTGGTATGTAGGTACCTAAATCCCCCGTGGCACCATTAAGTTCTGCCCATTTGGACCGAAAAACCAGGTTGTCTCTCAATCTGCCGACTATATTTGATGGAAAACTTGATCTGGGTGTTTGAGTTGGTGTATCACGGAGAGGTATTTGGTGGCCAGGGGACTCCATTTTTGTTTTTTTGTATTTGCAAGATCTGTGATTCAACTAGTAGTGTGGCTTTCCAAGTTTAAAATTATATATATATATATATATATATATATATAGAAAAGAATCTTGCAAGATATTATTAATCAATAATAATGTTTGCTTTTGAATATAAAGTATTCTATCAAATATTATTTTTCTAATTAAATAGGCCGTGTTTAGTTCATGTTGCTTGACATAATAAGCAAGTATAAAATAAATAAATAGATCTAATTAAAGGGATATAAATATAAAATAAATATATTTTAAGCTCCGTGTTGTCATCTCCTACTTTCACCAGCCACCATTGTCAGAACTCACTCAAACTCTTTGTTCACTGGCAGTCGAGATGATGTATACTGCAGAATTTAGTTGTTGCCCGAAAGTTATAATTCTCATGGTAATGAATTATGGGTATTTGTTACTGTTTTTTGAAAATATTTTTGAAAAAAATTGAATTTTTTATTTTATTTTTTAAATATTTTTAGATCATTTTGATATAATGTGTCAAAAATAAAAAAGACTTTATATATCATTTTAATAAATTTCTAAACAAAAAATAATTTAAAAAATAACCGTAACTGTAATCTCAAATAATAATTTTTTTAAGTGTGGCAAGTACTATTTTCAGGGCTGTCCTTAATGGACAATCAAACTGAACCATCTCTTCACTCTCTAACTATTTCACTTGATCTGCAGGCTTGTACAAGAAAGAAACAGTTTAGGGGGTGTTTGCTTGGCTTGATCGGGTGCTAAATGTGTCGTCTGAAGTTTTAGAATCTTTTCTAAAAATGGTGGAATCTGCAGGTGTCTGCCAACTTCTCGATAATTAATATTATTGCCTAAAGATTTACAGCAACTCAACAATTCGAGCAATTTCAACAGATTGGCTTTTGTTCGCAGCACTGCATCTTCTCGGAGGAATCAACGATTATGAAAACTTCTGAAATACTAGATGAAGGATTGATGGGAAATGGGCATGGGTCCTTGCTTGTATGTCTAACAAAGTTCATTAGTTTTTTTATCATCATATCTGATATGATGATGTGTTAGAAAATAATATAAATTATATTATAAGATTTCATTAATAACTTAAATTTTTAGGTGAAATGATTTCTTGATATGATATTAAAATCTTATTGAGTCAGCAGTCACGAGTTTGAATCTCATCACTTCCATTATATTTGATCAAAATCAAGCATAACGTAACGTGAATTTGTGTAAATTTCAAGTCAAAATAATTTTCACTTAAACAATATATTATAGAATAATATAAATCATATTAAAAAATCTAATCTACAAACTTAAATTTTTGAAGTGAAATGATTTTTTAACACGAAGAATATGTTGAATTAAAGCACCTTGAATGAAGTAGTTGATTGCACGCTTGTTAATTTTGTCCCGTTCCTGCCAGAATGGCGGGAACATTTCTTGCCATTAAAAAAACTGAGACGAAACGGTGTCGTTTTTGTCTTGGTTTTAATTCCGGTCCGTTCCGGAAATTTTGGCCGGAAAGCCTCGGTACCATTCTGGTCGTCCCGTTTCGGCTCAAAATCATAATATTTCTTTTATTTTAGAACATTTTACTATCACAATATTTTGGAATTTTAGAGATATTTCTAATTTTGAGATTATGTTTGTTTGAGTTTGTGATTGTATTGTATAATTTAAAGTTAATTTATCTCGAGTTTTAATTATACTTGTTAAATTAATATTTTAATTTTTGTTCATATATATATATATATATGAACAATACAACCCCGAAATGCTCTAAAACTGAAATGTTTCGTTTCAATAGAAAAACCAGAATGACGATCAGAACAGTATTGACAACCTTGGTTAATTGCCGTCATTATGAAGTGATTGCAAGTTTTTCCGTCTAAAATCAATTTATCTATTTGATCATGTTGCTGAAGCTGATAATTTGCACAATATGTTTTGGTGATTTTGAACGAATTTGCTCAATATAATTTTCCGTCTAAAGATGCATCTATGCTGGTTTTTCTTCGATTATGCATTCATGAGTTCTTGCTGTAGATATCCATTGTAATTACCCACCTGCTAGAATGCTCCATTTAACACCCGTTTGACAATGTGGTGCGTTCCACGTTTGCCAAACCGCTTATGATAATCAGTGTTTGGTTATTTGTAAAACGCTGGTGCAAGGCATGGGTCCCACGGTCAATTAGTTTCAAAACGCCGGTGCAAGAAAAGCAGCATTTTGCTGCTTTTCTTGTTGCGATCCGGGATTCGGCTTGAAAAGGGAAACGACGATTGCTCTTTGAAACATGGAAGGTTCTGCTTCTCTTCCTGCTGTGTTTCTCTCTTCTTTTTATGAAACAATATACAGAGAGGAAGCTTCTGTTCTTCTAGAATTGATGCATGTAGCTCTGTATTGCTTCTCACCTGTGGCTCTTCATTAATGGCGGAGAGGGAGATCGAAAGAGAGGAGAGGGTCAGGAGATTGTTGGGAAGCGGAGGCACCTATGGATTGTAGTTGAAGAAATAGATGAATTGTTGTCGTTGTTTTAGAGAGAGTGAGAGTTGGATTTCATTTGCAATTGACAAATCCATGAATGGGTCTGTATATATAATGGATTTCTAGCCATGATGAATTGTTGCAGTTGAGAATCCCTGAATGGGTCTGTGTTTGTTTCTCAATTAACTAGGTCTTTGTTCGTCCCATTTTGACGAAGCAGATTGGGTTTGGGTGGGTGGGGGGGTTAGTAGATAAAAATATTAAAAGACAATAATATTAAAATATTTTTAATATTAAAATAAAATAATAATATTAAAATATTAATAATTTAATAATAAAATAATAATATATTATTATTAAAATAATAATACATTTTATTGTTATGATTATTAATCTACAAAATTTAAAAAATAATTTATATATGTATGTGTCTCATTTAAAGTAATTTCACAAGTTTGTCTAATCTATATATTATTTAAAAAATAAAACTATATGTATGTGTCTCCTTCTCTTCCTGCGTGTCTTCGGATTATTTGTGTTCGAGGTGGTTGGGTTCTTTTAATAGCGTGGTGTGTAGTCTAATCTATATATTATTTATATATAATATTTGTTTTTTCATGAATTATTAATTACATTATATTATTATAATTATTAAATTTACAATATATATATATACCCTTTAAAGTAATTTCACAAGTTAAAAGCAATATGAAAAGTTTGGTAACCAAACACCCAAAACTGTTTTTTTTTCAACGTCCAACTCAACCACAGTTTTAACCAAACATTTCACTGCTTATTTTGCACCACAGTAAAAGCGCTTTTTTTTAAACTGCTTTTTTTCAACTTCAATCGCAAAAGCAAAAGCAATACCAAACACACCCTTACCTTTTTTTCCATGCGATATTGTTAAAGAATCATCTTAAGTTATTAGGTGAGCTCACGATATAATTTATATTATTTTTTAACATAATTTTTAAAGTAAAAACTCTTTGAATTTAAAATCTGCACACATACCCATACTATTTTATGCTTAATTTTTATCAATTAGAATAAAAGTGACGAGATTCAGAACTCGTGATCGTTTGGCCAACAAGATTCTAATATTATATCAAAAAACTATCTCATTTAAAAATTTATATTATTCTCTGACAAATAGAGTGACACTAAACAAAAGACAAGTTAAGTTTTGTGGTATAGGTGTTGCACTAAGTTTTTGATAGATGAATCCTAATCTTAGATCACCTCGTAGTTCGTAAAGTCACTTTTAAAATGGAAAACATCTTTCTAATACTATATAAAAAAACCATTCTACTTTAAAATTTATATTATTCTCAAACAAAACAAAGCTTAACAAGAGATGAGCTAAGGAAGGAGAAAGGCTGATAACACTCGAGTGCAGCTGAACAAGAGATGAGTTAAGGAAGGAGAAAGGCTGATAATACTCTACATGTTAGACAGTATATAAATACATGTTAGACAGTATATAAATACTCTTGCATGTTGGGTTTTTTATTATTATTATTCGCAGGAAACCCTACATGAGAAGGCAGGCACTTGGCTCGCTTCTTCTCCCCGAGTCGAGGAACCCCACGACCATGTGATCGTCGGGGTCCAGTTTCATAAAGTAGGTAAAAAGAATAAATAAAATGCTGGGAGCTGCCCTACTCGGGATTGCATGGAATCACCAAAAGGAAAGCTAGCCTGTGGATTGTCTTCTGTGGAGGACCATAATAATAAGAGCACATGGAAGTTAGGGATTCCACAGTATGAAGTAACCATCTATCCCCGTAATATGATTATGTTATTTTTAATTTTAGGTGAAATTTTAAACTACAGCCTTCATGCATGCATACATACATACATACATGCATGCATGCATGCATGCATACATCACGAAATCACAAGGAGCATCTCGTAAGAATGAGAGGTCCCCACGTTGCTCCTGGACCTCACTAGCAGCCAAGCAGGAACTTCCATTCAGGTGCAAATGACCTTCAAATTTGTGGAGAAGGTCAAATCACATTGCTATGAAAGCTGACATCAGATGCCTTGAGAAATTTTGCCATGCGGGGGGGATCACAACAGATTTAGTGATACCTTTTCCAAGGTGGGCCCTGCCCTTTAAGAGATTATAACTGTTTGTTTGCTGGAAAGTGATTTTCTTTTAGAAATTGAATTATAGAGAAAGTGAATTTCGATGTTTAGTAGTGTTATGAAAAATAAATTGGAAAACACTTTTCAGTGTTTGTTTGTGTTATGGAAAATGAAAAAATAATTTATTAATAAATTAATTTTTTTTTCAAGTTTATTAAAATAATGAGGAACAAATCTTACAAATTAAAAGGTTGAATCAGAATGAAATTGAAAAGAAATATAATTTCATAAATTATCTCAAATAAAATAAATAATAATCAAAATAATAGAGATCAAATCTAAAAATTAAAAAAATGAAAGGTGAATAAATTAAAATAATAATAATTAACATTTCATAAATTATTTCAAATAAAATAAGTAACAATAAAAAAAATGAGGATCAAATTTGATAGATAAAAATTTTCAATAAAAAAATGATAAGAAAAAAAGTAAATAGCAATTATAAAAATAAGGACCAAAATTAATATAAAAATTAAATTTTAAGAGATGAAATTGAAAAATAAATATTCAAAACAAATTATATAATAGCAATCAAAAGTTTGATGATCAAATTTGATATAATCAGCAAATAATGATATTTCTAAATTTTTCAAAACTTTCGGAAAGTGTTTTCCGTCCAAATTTTCCGGAAAACAATCATGAAAAATGTTTTTCGTTAACCAACTTTTCTAATAGCAAACAAACACAGAAAAATTTTAAAAATGATTTTCCAGAAATCATTTTCTATAAAACAAATACAGCCTAGAGGTTGAATCTTGAACCTGACTTCGTAGGTACATTTTTTTTAGAAACAAAGTATTGCCAAACAGCGTCTACAATCGACGACGATAAATTATGGATCTACCGAGGATGTCTAGAGTGTTTTAAAATAATATTTTTTTATTTTTAAAAAATTATTTTTAATATTAATATAATAAAATATCTAAAAATATAAATGAAAAATATTAAAACTCAGGGGAATACCATTTAAAATGCGGTTTCAACCTTGATGAGATTGCGGTAGAATTGTATTAATGATAAATATCATTTAAAATGCAACTTCAACTTTAAGAAATTTATTTAAAATATATTCAAATAATATTTTTTTTTCAAAATTTATATTTAATACTGACACATCAAAACAATAAAAAAAACATAAAAATAATTAATTTAAAATAAATAAATAAAACAATTTTTGAAAAAAGTTAAATCACAAATTTTTAAATTTGTGACATGGGGATCACAGCAGATCTAGTACGCTACTTTTTTTCCAAGGTGGGCCCTGCCCTTGTAAGATATTATTGGTGAATGATCTTGACTTCTTAGGTACAATTTTTTTTATGGGAACAAGGTATTGCTAAATAGCTTCTACAATCGCCCATAATAGCATATGTAGATTTATGATATATTAAAATGATATTTTTTTATTTTAAAAATTAATTTTTGTAAGAATATCTCAATATATTAAAAAAATTAAATTTAAAAAAAAATACTTTGAAAAGAACTAAATCAAGAAGCTAACAGGAAATAATGGGTGGTATATAACAAGTAGCAGCATCTCATATATTCAGTCAAAAAGAGGTAGCTGAGTTTGCAGGCTTATACAATAACTTATGCTGTAATGGAGGTCAAAGAAGGATAATAAATTTGAGCAGACACAGTAATGAGCCGCAGCAGTTTTACATGAATTGCAAGGCAACACAAGCCTGGATTATGGAAAGCAAAAACTAGCCATTACCATGAATTATGAAGCATAAACTGCGAAGGAAACAATTTACAAAACGACCATCCATGGCTGCTAAGATCTAGATGCACATAAACAGCTCTTTATAAACAGATGATCAGGGGTGTCTACCTTCGCATTAGCTTCATCAATCATGGCCATAATTGCAGGTGCATTTGCCGTCATGGAGCTTCAATGATGCCAGTTTCGAAAAGTCCCTTTCTGTTTTCTGATGTGGGAACATCCTCGGAAGATTTATTGGTGGTGTTCTCCATCTCCTCGTCGATCATAATCTCCTCTGAACGGCAACTCGAACTGCAAAATGCTTTCTCGCCCCTGCATGAAATCAAATCAGCCTAGCATCTTACAATCAATATCCTTAATTAACGAAACTAAAATGGCTTGTAGATAACTGGCACAAACCTGTATATGTAAATATCTTTTCCCTCATCCAGTTTCTTGTTGCAAAAGTAGCAGAAGCTCAGGAAATCTTTAGAGGGGAATGAAGTTGGGATCTTTGAGCAAGTAGCGGCCTGGGCCAATCCGATCTCCTTCTCTTCGTTCTTGCCAGAATTACTAAACTCATTAGGGTGACATTCTAAAATGCAGCCACCATAGATATGAGTTGTTTTGGGGTTGGGACCATGTGAAATAACGCATGTATAATCCTCAGAAAGCTCAATCTCACTTGCACAGAGAGAGCTGATACCATTGCCAGAGCTGGCTGACATTGGGGTATTATAAGTCAAAATTGGGTTGGAGAAGTTGTTCGTATTTGAGCTTCCTCCGAGTAATCGAGGAGGGCAATCAACTTTGGTGGGTATGTTATCCGAGCAAAAATTCAGAGAACTTGCTCTCAGGTTCTGGCCAGCCAATCGAGACAGGGATGAAGATGATCTGCAAGAGTCCAGTGAACATGACCGAATCTTCCCGAAGGGCTCAGATTCAAAAGGGCCTTCTCCAATTTCAAAAAGAACATCAGAACTGCCCTTTTGAAGGGGAGATTTGGTGAGGGTGCGAGGGAAACCCGCAAAATTTCTTGGCAATGACTTTTGTGATTGAAAAGGATCGGTATGGGATTGAAAATTGGGGGGTTTACTTCGCACTCGGGGTCCAAAAAGAATGTTCTTACTCTCTGATGATTGCAGAACTTTGCCAAATCCTTTCCCGTCATCACCATCAAAATCATCATCATCAAGTGAATCTAAAATGCTCAGACCTACTTTGTTACAATCCCATGATCTAAGGGACTTGTGGGGGTTTCCTATGTTTGAAAACATCCTACAATCCAGGGGAGATGTTGGACTCCTGACAGAATCACCATCTGATAAACCCTTGTGGCTTGACCCAACAAACAAGCCAGGGCCAGTGAAAAAAGAGCTAGCTTTGTGGCTGTGCCCCATGTTATTATAAGATTGGAAATATGAATCAGAACCAGAATCAGACACTGTCATCTGACCCGTTTGTTGATCTTTCTTGACTGACCTGGTTCTTTTCCTCAACATTGCCACAAAACCCTTCTCGCAAACACCAAATTTCCCCTTATCTGCACCCAAATTAGTAGATGTCAATGAATTTGCTACTATATCCATCACTAAATTACAATCAACACGAAACTTTTGACCAAACAAAGATCATTTATTAAACTGCATTGAAGAAACGGAAAGGGATAACTTACAAACACAAAAGGATCAATCAAAACTTTCAAAGGAAGATCTTTCTAGTTAAGAAACCTCAGAAATCCCAAAATACCCGCATCAAGAACTGCGAAAGAAGTAAAGAAGGAATAGAAAAATCCCACCTTGAAGATCACACAACATTATCTACGCAAAACTGAGCTCCCGCAATCAAAATCACTCGAAAAACAAAAACCCCAGATGAAAAAACCTCTTGAATCCATTAAAAAACCTCCGAAGAAAATACTAGCAGTGCATAAGAACATCATCTAGACATCAACTTGGACCAAAAAAAACATTAAAGCTAAAACCAGAAAAAAAGAAAACACAATGCATCATGATAATCGCCGTCCTCAAAGGAATGAAAAGAAAGCATACCAGATTTCTTTTACTTTTCTTCCTCGATAAAACACGGAGAGATGATGTTTTTAAGGTAAAATATACAAATGCAGTAAATAAAAATATGGTTTTTTGTCAATTTCTTGGACTGTTTATGTGTCTGCTGTTGAAACTTGCACAGGACTGCTTTATCTCTCTATCTCCATCCCTCAAAATCAGCAAAGCAGTGATCTTCTGATATACTCCATTCACTTAACTTACACGCTCTCTCTCTCTCTCTAGAAATATACATTACATTACTACCTTTATTTCCTTGTTCCTTTCTCTCTCTAGAGGAAGGATACTGTCTTAAGCCCACGGGTTTCTTTTTCTCTCCTCTAGTACTCCTACGGTCCTACCCTACAACCTACTTTTGTAGGCATACACAAGAAAAATTACCTCTCTTGTTTTGTCACTTCTGCACCATTTTACTCCCTTTTTGAATCTTCTCACTCTGTGCTTCATTAAATAAATTAACACCTTTTCTCACTGCAATGATGCTATGAATTGAATTGCAATTAAGCCTTTGACAGTCTTTGAATTTAATAAAGATGGAGTAATTAGTGTAATAAATGGGTAATCTTGTATTGGTCTTGGCAAATGATTTAGAAACTAGACCAAGCCAGCGGTATCTTTTCCTTTCTTAAAGATGGATGATCACCACTCATGAGCTTCTACTTGTAATAATATATAAAGTTAGATATAAATGTGTAATTTAAACTAATATATCTTTTATTTTACATGCAAGGAAAATAGATGTATAAAAGGAATCACGCTAAGGCAGTAATAAAGAATATATTTGGGAGGGTGGTTGTACCGTCGTTTTCTATAAAAAAAAATATTTTGAATGAATATTTTTGGTATTTTTAAATTATTTTGATATACTAATATCAAAAATAATTTTAAAAAAATAAAAAAAAATATCATTTTAATATAATTCTAAATGAAAAGTATTTTAAAAAGCAACCGCAACCACACTCCCAAACAGATCCAAAAGCTTGACGTTATTTCTAGGTACAAGTTCCTAAATTAAAAGGGTAGAAAATCCAATGTCTTTGGGATTTCTTTTCTTTTCTGTCAAATTAGTATGGTAAATGTAAAAAGATTAAGTGAATGGTACCGTTTGAAAAGGATTTATTGAGATAACATAGATAGAGCTTGTTATGCTTTTTAAATGCTAAATTAGCTACATATTTCATTTTTAAAATGCAATAATTTAAAATGTTATGGTCCACAATACGGTATTAATTAAAATTTAATCAGATTAAACACTAGCAAAACACATGGATAAACATTGTCTCCCTTGAAAAGCTTGTTAATCACTTGGATTTTCCTATTAAAACAACTCTTTAAGCATCATTTGCCCTTTGTGTTTAAAATTCATTGTTCCTTTTGCTACCGTCGTCACCTCTCCAGTTATTCTTGTAGTCTTATAAGCAAGGTAAATATACTACATTGTTATTAATTTGTTTATGATTTTTGTTTATGTTTTGGTTGAAATTAATTAATTAATTAGGTTAGATTCAAGTTTATAGTGAATTTAGAGTTTGTTTAATCAAGGATAAATTAGTTAAGAATACAATTGTTTATGGTTTATTCGATGTAGTTGAACATAAAAACAATATCAATTAATATGAATTAATTACTTTGATTAATTAAGTGTTGCGCTTGTTTTAATATAAGTTGTCGAATGAGAGATTCAATGTTTATTGTTGGAATTGACTAATAATGTAGTTAAACGCACACACATGTTCATGTAATATAGCATAAATGTGGTTGAATTATGATGAGTTACACGTTTTGATGAATTCTTGATAGGCTAACAAATTTAATATTTTCTTTGAGTTAAATTAAATAGTTATGAATTGGTGTTTGATTTAATGAAATTGAGCATGAAAATGTAATTGATAATGTATCTTGAGTTGTATTTATTTGTTTGTTAAGTTTACTTTAACATTAGATTTAAAAAATTTGATTGCATTTGCTAAGAATTTTGTCAATTAAGGTTGAGGTAATGCAATTTAGTTACAATTATGTTAAATTGAATAGAATGTGATTTGTTTATTATTACAAAATAACTTATTTAGTGTTGTACATATAGAATGATGAGACTATATGAGCGAGTCCAGTCATATATGGTTGAAAGTGGTTTTTTGCATGTCAATTATCTCCACCATATCAAGCTTGATCATTGTTTGATCCGTGCACTAATTGAGCATTGGAGACGTGAGACACGCAAGCTTCATCTTATTCATGGAGAGATGACATCATTAACACTATAAGACATGACAATTTTGCTTTGTATTGCATATTGGTGGACAAACAGAACCATTCAATGGTGTTTGTAATAGAATTGTGTAATGTAAGCTATCATTTGGATTAACACCCTTTTTTTAATTGAAAGGAGTAACATACTATTTAATTTTATCAATGAGACATTTTTTATACCACCAAATGATGGTGTGAGGAGGTCTTGTAGAGGTATAAGATCGATTTATAATTTAAATAGATTGATTATTTATTATGATTGCATTAGTTGTTATTATGATTTTAATTTGCTTACAAGTATGTGAGAGAATATACACTCCATTTGTTTGGTAGTGTATTATTCAATAATCTCTCATGGAGATATGCTCTCTTGCTTTAAATGACATTGTTATAGCTGGGGAGTTGTTATAACGGAATTTGGTCGGAATTTCTAGAACGGACCAGAATTAAAACTGAGATGAAAACAACGTCGTTTTGTCTCGGTTTTTTGAACGGAACGGAATTAATAACTATGGTGTTTAATGCTAGGTGGTTTAGTAGACAAGTTTTTTTAAAATAACTCAACACATGAGCTAGCATTTCTCATAGCAAGCTCGTTAGGCAACATGTTATCCAAGTGTTTTTTTTAACTATTTGTTAAATAAAATAGTTAATTGCATCAAGTTATTGTTGTTTGACTATTATTTAACTTATTAATTGCAAGTCATGTGGACGCATTTCTTAGAAAAAAGATTCGTCGTTGTTATGGTTGTCTTCATTAGCTCACATAACACTTATGCATCATTACATGTCAAACCTAAAATATCATCAATTATTGAATTGAAATGTAAATTTGGAAAAAAATAAATAAAGAAAATGAGGAATAAATTTGAAAACAAATTAGTATAAGATCACGAATCTAAAAGTGAAATTGAAGAAAAATTTAGCCTTTGCTTGAAAGTGAAATGATAGTTATTTTTTCAATGAATCGTAAAAAAATATTTTATTTTAAAAAAATATTAAATTACAAGCTTTCATAGAGAACTAGCTATATTGCCCGCGCGTTGCCGCGAGCATTTTTGTGTATATAATTTAACATAATTAAATCAATGACGATAAATTTATATGATATAATTCAGAAAAATTATAGATCAGGAGATACAATGTATAAATTTTTAAGTAGAGTTTGTTGCGCAAGCATAGATAACATTTTTTAGAATATAGGTATTGCGCCATAAAAGGTCACAAAAGAGCTTGAACTATATAACTTGTGGATCATTGAAAAAAAGACGTATGTTGACATGAAGAACAAAGCAAAAACATTTCTTTACAATGAGACATTTAATCTCCCTGCTAATTCTCCAATTAAAAAAACATATCATAAGTTATTCAATGAAATGAACATTAAATTGATGTGAATCAATTGAAAATACAACAAATATGTAAAAAAAAACATTGGTGAGGATACTCTATGGTGCGAATTGTAAATTGAGTGAAAATAATAAATGCAGAAATCCAGTAAAGTGCAAGTTTTATATAAAATGTATAAAATTTCAATCTTTATAAATTTATTTGTTTAGCAATTTTTAACGACATAACCAGCATTAATTGATTATCATCATCAAAAAGCAAAAAGATTTGGATATTTGAATTATTCAATTTACTGGATTAAGATTAGTTTATTTTATAATTCAATTTAAACCAAATAAAATATAAATGGTGAAAATACATGTAATAATCAAATACAAAAAATAAATAGTTATTTTTCTATCAACAAAAAGTCAAAAACATAAATTGAAAATTCATCCGAACGTTATTTTTCTTATCATTGCTATAACAATTAAAATCATTATAAATATTATGATCAAAACAATTAAAAAAAATAAATTCCTTGGAAAAACATAAAAAAAAATTAAACAAAAGATTTTTCTAATAAAACAATTAAAAAAATCACACAAATTATCTTTATCATTGCGCAAATAGCAAAAAACAAATCATATAATTGAAATAAGAAATAAAAACTAAGAGGAAACAAAAAAAAAATATGAATAAAGGAAGCAGAGAGTAATATTAATTTTAAAATGATTACCATTATAAATAAAAATTCTAGACAATGCCCCCGCACTTCGCCGCGGGCAACACAATATGTTTTTCAAAGTAAAAAATATTAATTGTGTGTATTTTTTATTATAATATAAATTTAGCCAAAATAATAAATTTTAAATCGAAATAAATTTATCTCTTTAGTAGTTTCAAATGAAATAACCAGTATAAATTTCTCATCATTATTAAAAAAGCAAGAAAACTCGGATATTTGAATTATTGAGTTCACTGTATTAAGATTAGTTCATTTTATAATTCAATTTAAATCAAACAAAAATAAAATATAAATTGTAAAAATACCTATAATAATAATAAAATAAAATAAATAAGCAGTTAATTTTCTATCAAAAAAAAGAAGAAAACATATATTAAAAATTGATCCTGACGTTATTGTCATTAGCATTGCTATAAAAGCTAAAATTATTACTAACATTACTGTCAAAACAATTAAAATAATTAAATTGGCCTGAAAAATAATTACCAAAAAAAAAAGCAAAAGATTTTTATAGAAGAATAATAAAAAACCAATCACTAAAATTATCATTATTATTGCATAAATAATAAAATAATAAAAATCATTCAATGTAAAGAATAAATAAAAATAACAGGAAAAGAAAAACGAATAAAGGGAAAAATAGAGGAATATTAATTTTAAAATGATCACTGATATAAATTAAATTTTCAGGTAAATCTTTTAAAAAAATCAACAGATTTTTATAAAAAAAAAAGTATCACAAAAATTATCATTATAATGACGCAAATAATAAAACTTATAAAAATCATCTGATCCAAAGAACAAATAAAAATAACATAGAACACAAATAAATGAATAGAGAGAAAAAGGGAGCAATATTAATTTTAAAATGATTACAAACATAAATTAAAAATCTAGGATTTAACCGAATAAAAATAAAACCTCAAGAAAAAGAGATATAAATTAAAAGCATAAATACTAATAAAAAATAAACATTGTCAAAGAATAAAAAAACCAAATGAATTAATATCCAATAAAAAATTAAAAGAATAAGGACCGAAATGAAAAATTACATATATAAAAATCATTCTAATTGAAGGATAAAATTAAAAAAAAAATACTTGGAGGACCAAAAATTAAATCATGATAATTGCTGTCATTTAGAAAAATATTAGAAGAAGAGGGACTGAAATCAAACTTTGTATATATCACCAATTTCAATTGGAGTATCAAATTAAAGAAATCAAAACTTCCGTACCGGAAAAATTGAAGAAATAAAAAAAAATCAAGAATTCAAAGTATAAGGACTTAAATGAAAACTTCATATATAATTAATTTTAATTGAAGTACACAATTGAAAATAATAAAACTTTAATTTCAATAAATCAGTTATCAAAACAAAATCAAAACCCCAGGGACCAAACTGAACTCACTACAAACATAAGGGGCCAAAGCTGACTTTACGGCGACAGGAGAGAGAGAAATGGCAGCCGACAAAGAAACGTCCGCCTCCGATTAACTGGACATATATGACCGGAACGCGCTGCGACGGAAGAGAGAGGACTTGAAGGCGCATCTTCTGGCACGACGGAAGTGCATTTTTGACGGCAGGAAGATGTCGCACGCGCCGCCTAAAGGGCGCGTTCGCGTGGAACGCCGACGGCTCGCCCAGATGACGCGCCAACTGTCCCCCCAGGGAATGACCCAAACAGCCCTGCCCCCACTGTTATTTATGAAAATACCGGAGCGGAAAGGACATCTTAACCCCCGTGAACTTTGCACAATTTTGTCGTTATCGGGGTTTTATCCGTTAGTGCACTGTGCATAAAACTTGTGAAAAAACGAGGGCGCCCCTGTCTCATGTGCACGATTTTGTCATTTTCGGGGGTAGATTCATTAATACACTATGCACATTACTGCTATTAAAAAAAGAAAAAGACAGAAAACACCCCAGCAAAAAATACACACACTCCGGCTCATAAAAGGTAGAACAAGATATATATTGTCGCAATCTACAGTGATTTTAGAGAGAAGACCCAGTGAATTTCAGAGTAATTTTGGCACGTTTGGTTTGTAATATGTATCGGAGAAGAAACAAAAAAGAAACGTGGAAAAGACTCGGTAAATAGCTCAGTTACTTCTCTACCCCTATTCAGGACAAGTGGTCACCGAACGACAAGGCTGACGTGTTAGCTGGTCTTTATGGAAACTGACAAGCGGTTTCGGCCATTACCTGCGGCCAGTGGACTGAGTTAACTAGGTTGCAGGTTCAGTTAATCGGCTCGTTTGTACAAGTTTGAAAATCGTACTAGATTGTTGATGGATGAATTGATTTTGTCTGTCAAGAGGATGAAACGTCGGCTAGACAATTTGTTTTGAATAATTGAAAGGCTCCTGCTTCATATTGACAACTTTATCACTCGTTTATTTTATTTATTTTGTTTTATTAACCTTTCATGAGATTCTTGTTTTTGTGGTAGAAAAGTATTTTTAATTTATTTTTTTTATGTTTTTAGATTGTTTAAATGTGGTGAGATAAAAAAATATTTTTTTAAAAAAAAATATATACTATTTTATAAACAAAAAACACTTTAAAAATTAATCATTAATACAATACGAACCATCTCTAGTTATGTTTTTATTGTTAACTTTTAAAATGACTTTTTTAATCTGATTATAATTTATTTATTTGATTGCATGCAAAATATGGAGGCATGATTTTCAATGTGTGTTTTCTTTGTTACAACTTGTTTTTCATGTCATGATAATTTTCTTTTTTATTTTAATAACAATACTTATGATAAATTTGTTTTCTTAAAAAAATAAAAAATATATATAGTTCAAGAGATATGTTTTTCTTGGTTATTTAAGTTTCTAGAAAAATAATTTTGTTGCTTTTACTTTTAATTCAAAAAACATGCCACAACTTAGGAAATATTTTGATAATAAAAATGCATCAGCAACAAAAGAATAATTTTTTTGACAAAATGTTTTTTTAATGGAGAATTTAAATGGTATCCTTTTGAATATATTTTATTTTCTAATTATTTAGATTTTAAAAGATTATTTTATAATTTTATTCATTGTTTTTTCTATAAATATCTATTATTATTATTATTATTATTAAATAAAATATTGTTTCTAAAAACCTATCCTTACACAAGAGATTATATATATTCATGTTATAAAATTTTAACTTTAACTTTACATTCATTCTAAATAACAAATAAAAATATAGTTGTCTAATGCATCGAAATCCTTTTTTATAATTAAATTTATTAATTTAATTATCATTTTATTTCAGGATGATTTGCTTTGTTTGCCAATTATCATAAATTAGTATACATTGAAGTAAAATAAAAATTTCCCAAATTGCATAACTTTATTCTCTACGCAAAGTGCTCGTTTGGCCGAAATTTGAAAAACAAATTCATTTTTAATGAATATGTTTTCGTGTGTTTTAGATCATTTTGATATGCTGATTTCAAAAATATTTTTTTTAAAAAAAAATCATTTTGGTGTATTTCGACATGATAAGCACTTTGAAAAACTACCGTAACCATACTTCCAAACAGGCTCAAAAACTAGTTTCGTAATTGGTTGTTTTATAGAACTAAATATTTTAAGAAATCATCGTGAGTCAACTATCCTAAAATCTCTATTAAAAAAAATAGATCATTCATGTTAAATGGAAGTTACGGGAATGTTTGTAAGTATAATTAAGATTATTTTTTAAAGTGTTTTTTTTTAAATTATATTAAATATTTTTTATTTTTTAAAAATTAATCTTGATATCAATATATGAAAATAATTTAAATATATAAAAAAAATATTTTTTTTTAAAAAAAAACACCATAGAGACTATATATGATTGATTAGTCCCGACGATGTGAAGAACAGACTTTATTAATTAGATACGTATAATGGTGGTTTTTTTATTCATTGTCCACGTCATCCCATGTGGTTAGGTTATAATTATAATTAAAACCACTACTAATAAATCATCAATCTATTATAAACAACGCTACAAAAGTTAGATACCAACAATTTCCTCGAATGTTTTATATAATAAAAGCCATAGGTTGATTTTTTTAATATAAAAAAATCATTGTTATTTAGAGTTGTATTCCAACAACCATTTTAATAATTGTAATGTTCATTAAAGATTTACATGATCGTTAATTTATGAATCTATGTGATTAATCGAGGTATACGTAAGTTGATCCGTGTATATATATGTGTGTGTGTATTTTAATTTTTTTTTTAAATTATTTTGATAAGTTGATCTTAAAAATATTTTGTAAAATTAATTTTTTTTAAAGTAATTTAAAGATTAATATAACATGTAATGCAAGATAAGTAAAATTAGATTAAGTATAATTATATTTTTGAGATTGTAATTGAGGTTAATTATTAAAATATTTTTAATTCATTAAAATATTTTTTTTTATATTTTTTACAGTTATTTTTTATTCCAACACATTAAAATAATTTGATAATACAAAAAAATAATTTAAAATAGAAAATTTAAATTTGTCAGATACAATGTAAAATTGTAAATAGACAGACACCTGTACCAACATGGTCAGTAAAACAAATGAATAATATTTGAAAACAGATACGCTATCCTGAAAGGACAGTTAACGTCGTCAGGTAACAGTAACGACGTGATTGGCCGGTCCCTTTCAGTTTCCACGTCATCAAAGTTGATTAACCTGACTAGAGTTAAGACCTAACTAGAAGTTATCATTTAAATGGCCACCCCCTTTTCGCAATTCCATTCCTTCTCCCGAGCAATACTAATTTCAACGAAAATGACTACTAAATATTCTAGTCGGGATAGCACCAAAATTACTCTTTGAAAAATCTTTTACAAGTGATTTGTTTTGATCAGTCCCCATCGACACATAGAGATATACCAAGCCTGGTTACTACAAGTCATTTAAAATATTTTATTTTATTGCAACCTGGTTGGTCCAAAATATCAATGAATTATACGGGTGATAATTTTCAATTTGAATTGGTTTTTATTTATATAAAAAAAAATCAAATTTAAGGAAAAAAAACTACTATGGATTATAATAGTATAATTACGGTTTTGCTCCTCACTGCATAAAATTTTAACTCTTGCACTCGGGGTAGTTTAGACTTTTTCATGAGACCGATTGGTATTTTCTAATTGTTTAGGGGTATTTGAGTCTTTTTCGAGTTTATTTGTACAGTAAAACTATGTTTTTACCACTGTCAGCCGACAAGAAATAGTTGACTCACAAGGGAATTTTTTATTTTTTACACTATTGTGAATAGTAAAATGACCATAATATCATCGAATAAGACGGAAAAAAAACAAGAGTTGATGGTGGAAGTGTTTCTGATTTTTTAAATATTTCTAAACGGTCCAGATATGAATATGTTATCATAAAAAACAAAATCCAAGAATTGGTTGAAGAGGTGTTTAGTTAATTTTATGTTTTTTTTTCTACAAAATACTATGGGCATGTCAACTGGACACGCCAACGGTTTTCTTCCTTACGCTCCCTTCAGGCGGAGCGTGCAACATCATGCGATGGTAAAAATGTTCATTCGGCGTCTGACCAGATGCGCCATCATGTCCTCTTCCGCATAGTGGTGCACGTGTCGTCTCACGGTGGACGATAACGTGACAGTGATCGATTATTTTTTTCCTTTTCGCTCTCTTGCAGCCTAAATTACACGACAATCCCTTTAGTTTATAATGTTTTTAGTTAAGACCTCATATTTTGATTGTTTTGTTTGGTCTTGATTTATGTTATAGAAATTTTGATTTGTTTCAATTTGTCCTTAAATGGAAATTGAGTATATATTTGGCTTTAAATTTGATCCTTATTTTTTTGATTTTGGATTTGGTTTTAAATCTCTTAGTTTTTTGGTTTTTTAATTCAGTCTCTCCTCTTTTGATTGTTTTGTTTGGTCCTCATTTCTATTATAAAAGTTTTGATTTGTTTAATTTTGTCTTTCAATTGAAATTAAATGTATATTTGGCTTTCATTTTGGTCTTATTCTTTTAATTTTGGGTTTGATTTTAAATCCATTAATGTTTTTTGGTATAGAAGTTTGGATTTTTTTCAATTTTGTCCTTCAAATAAAATTGATCATATGTTTTTTTTTTCATTTCAACCTTTATTCTTTTAGTTTTGATTTGATTTCAATTCCTTTAATTTTTTTTATCCTTCTGGAATAGTTCCTATATTTTTTTCATGTTTATATGTATATACTTTTAGTTTTGGTTTTTAATTTTTATTATTTTCTCTTTTGTTGAGGTTGTGTTTTATTCTTTTTAGTCCTTAAATTTTAATTTGTGTTGGTGATATTTTGAAAATTGATATTTTTTTCCTTTGTTTTTTTTTTCTTTTTTTTCAAGTCAAATGATTTTTTCAAGCTAATAATATTTATTTTATTTTTTGTTTGATCTTTTGTTAAAGTTTTTATTTTTTTATTCTTCGTGTAATTTTGTTATTTTCATTATTTATGTAATAATAATAATAGTTTTAGTTTTTTTGCTTACTTGCTTTTTTGTTAAAGTTTTTGGGTTTTTATTTTATTTTTCAGGTTAATTTAATATTTTTTATTGCTTTAGAAATAATAATAATAATAATAATAATGATAACCCTAGGTGTTATAATCATGATAATAATAGTGAAAATATTAATCATAATGATAATAGCAATTGTAATTTATTGTAATGGTCATAGTGCTTATGATGTTAATAATTATGGTTTTGATGATAATAATAACAATAACTCATAAAATAATATATAAAATATAAACAATGACAAAAACAATTTATAATAATGATATTAATAATGATAATAATACTAATGATATTTTAAATGATATTGATAAAAACATTATAGGAAAACAAATGTGTTTATTACTAATGTTAAATAGTATAATTTAAAATAAATAAGGTACAAAATTAAAGAAAACATTGAGTTACAAGATTTTTGACGAATACAACATTGAATGATAAATTATTAGATTTGAATCATTATATAAAGAAAAGGTGTATTTTTTTAATAAATACAACATCGACTGATAAATTATTTCAATTACTATTCTCATTATTATTCATATGATTGAAGGCAAAAAAACAATCATCAACATAGAAAAATACTATTTAATTTGAAGACGAAATGAAAAAGTTAAAGGATAAAATTAAAGGACATAAACAAAATTTGTACTATTATCATTATGAATATAATTATAATAATGACTTAGATTATAATAAAATTTATTGTTTAATATTTTTTTAATAATAATGTTAAGTCATACAATTTTAAAGAAATAAAATTAAAAATTTTAAACAATATTGAGCCATAATTTTTTTTTTGGATTATTAATCCAGGATATTAAATTTGAAACATTATATGTAGAGAAGTTGCAAAACTTAAATCTTAATGAATATAACACCGAATGATAAACTCCTTGAATTATTATTCTCAATGTTATTATGATTGAAAGTAAAACCAAAAACAATATTAGCAGCATTGAAAAAAATGATAAAAGAACAAATGGAAATATTTGAAGAACAAAATTAAGGGATAAAAACAAATTAGTATTATTATCATCATGAGACTATCGAGCATAATCCAAGTTAATGTATTATTTTCTTTCTTGTTTGTCTAAAAAACTTTTGATTATTTAGTTTTTTTATATTTAAATTTTATTATGGATAAGATGTTGAAAATAATGATAAAGATTATTTATAAAGTATGTTTTTCTTAAAAATATGTTAAGCTAATTATATATTTTAATATTTATTTAATCTTAATGTAGTAAAATATATATAAAAAAATGAACTAAGATTTTTTTATCTCAAATTAATTTAATCTGAACACTCTAAAATACTTTTAATATAATAATATCAAGAATAAATCTTAAACCATAATAATAATAATTTATTTTTAAATAAAAATAATTTTAAACTAATAATATACCAAGCCACACGTAAATAAAAAAAATATAGAGATAAGAGACCACTAACAACAAAACATTCACTATACGTGTATAAGTGAGAATTTTACTTTCATTTCACACCACCAAAACTAAATTTACTATGTTTTTAACACAAACTGCATTTAATATAGAGATAAATAGCAATAAAAAATAAAAGTCAAAACTAAAAGTATAAATACATAAATATAATTAAAAAAAATAAAAATTATCCTAGAAAGACCAGAAAAAAATAAAGAAATTAAAACTAAATAAAAAAATAAAAACGAATGTAAAACAAAAAATTGCATATATATTGAAACAAGGTAAAAACATTTCTTCCGTAGCAGAGCTTAGGGAAAATGGCTTTTATTTTCTATCATTTATAAGAATTAAAAATAGAGAAGTTAATCTTGATAATTTTTATTTCTTATTTAAGAACAAAAGCTGCCATCAATTCCATCATCGAAAGATATATTGATTGCTTTACTATATTTTTACTCTAGTTATGGGTGATGGTCGTCTAGTTTTTTTTTTTTTTTTTTTTTTTTTATAACCAAGATATTCGGGTCAGCTTACACGTATCACAATTAATCTCCATGTCCACCTAACATTTTACACATCTAATGAGCATATAAAGTATCGCGGAGATGACAAACATACCTAACAAGACTTAAACATAAAATAAAAAGAAAAAAAAAACTCTTCTTGACCATCAGGACAAGACCAGTTAGTCGTTTACATTTTGGACCATAGGCAGGACTTCCCATCGCAATTAGTTAACCTAACCAGGGTTGAAAATCCATCAAGAAGTTACTAGTTCATGACTCGTGTTAAAGTTAAAAAAACACAAATTTAGGGCTGGATGGCCGGGTCAAATAAGAATTTTTTATCCCATGACATCAAACAAAAAATCAAAAAACGGAGTGACCATGATAAAAAAAAACTTAACTCTCAGTAAATTTATTTTGAAGTATAAAATAAAGAAAAAATATTAATAAAAAAAGAGGTGTAAAAGAAAACTAAAAACAATATGGATAAAACCTCGTAGAAAAAAGCTAATGAGGATGAGATTGGATTTTTTTTTTTAAGAAATAATCCCAAACAAAATAAATTACAATCAAAAGAAATAGGACCAAACTTGAGAGATTAAAAAAATCATAGGGGTAAAATTAAAAAATTATTTATAATAATATAGATTTTTATAGACAACAAAATAGTAAGGGTGAAAAAGATAAAAATTATAATGGGCTAATATAATAAAATTAATAATAAAAAAACAAACTAAAAAAAGAAATAGAGAAAAACATTAGTTTAGAAAAAAAAATCCCGACAAACCTTTCAAACCTGATCTAATATTTAAAAGTAGCATCACGTGAAATAATTTACCCGAATTCAATCAAGAAACCTAGTTCACAACCAATTTAATTTTGAATGATGAGATTGGTAAAAGAAAAATATTAATAATTTTTTTTTTCAAAAACAACAAAAACAATAGGGATAAAATTGATAAAATAAAAACCAGTAGGATTCAATTTAATTAAAAAATAATCTCAAATAAAATAAATACAAATTAGAAGAATGAGGACCAAATTTTAAATATTAAAAAAATAAGGAGTGAAATTAAAAAACATTTACAATACCATAGCAAACATCTTAAGCATTATCAAATCTTAAAAATTGACAACTCGTGAAACTATATATTTAGATTCAATCAAAAACATTATTAGGAGTCAATTAAACAAATTGACAATCAAAATAATATGAATTAAATTTGATAGAAAACATTAGAATGTAAATTTATTAAAAATATTATCTCAAATAAAACCTTGTTAAAAAAAAACTAGCAATCAAAAGAACCAATATTAAATTTGACATGAAAAAAAAGAAACAAAGAAATAAAAAAGGATAAATAATAGTTACACAATAGTAACTTCACTGGGAAATTGTTTTTTTTCTCAACTGTAATAATAATAATAATAGTATCCATTCAATTATAAAATAAACTAAAAGAGATCGGTGTTTTACTGTAGTATGTGTTTATGATCATTTAAAAAATGATATTTCTATTTTTTTCTTTGTTCTTTCTTTTTTTTTATTAGTTTTTTTTTTATTTTCAAGTTAAATGATTTTTTTCAGCTAATAATTTTTATTTTTGTTTGATCTTTTGTTAAAGTTTTTAGGTTTTTTTAGTCTTTCATTTAATTTTGTTTTTTTTCTTGAGGTGATTTAATAATTTTTATTTTTTTTATGCAATAATTGTAATGATAATTTTAGATGTTAAGAATTTGATGTTGCTATTATTATAACATGATGTGTTGATCAGTTTCATTATATCAAACTTTGCATGTATAAATATTATATTTTATTTTTGAACTAGCGATTCCTATTGATTGCTTTAATCCTAATTGTTATAAAAATTGGTTGCTTGGCCCGCAAGGCAATTTAACTAGTTACTACTTAAAAGATATTTTTTGTTTTTTTTTAGAAAAAAATAAAAAAAATGCTTCCACTTTTTATAAAAACCACTTGTTTTAGTGATTGTTTGAGAGTGTGATTGCGATTGTT
Organism: Salix exigua; assembly: GCA_032356905.1. Lineage (NCBI taxonomy): Eukaryota > Viridiplantae > Streptophyta > Magnoliopsida > Malpighiales > Salicaceae > Salix > Salix exigua. The sequence continues at coordinate 3,539,758 of CM063605.1, forward strand.
TTTTAAATTGATTTTTATTTAAAAATGTATTAAAATATTTTTTTTAAAAAATATTTTTAATATTGACAAATCAAAATAATTTAAAAAACTAATTTTTTAAAAAAGATATAAATATAAATAGATAAATAATTGCCTCCCAAAGGACCAAAAGATTGAATCTTTAAGATTCCGTAGCGTAGACAATCAAGAGACACGATCTGTTAACTTTTTTGTAAAAAAAAAAAAGCGGATTGCCCGGGATTGTCTCCTCGATAAGATTTTGATGCTTCATCGTTACTGTTATTTTGTTATGGATGTTAAAAATAATTTTTAAAAATAAAAATATTATTTTAAAATATTATTTTAATATATTTATTATAAAAACATTTTAAAAATTATCAAAACCAGTTCCAAAACAAGTCTGTGATATTAAGGCCCCGTTTGTTTGCTGGAAAGTGGTTTCCTGGAAAGTGAATCCTGGAAAGTGAATTCCTGGAAAGTGGTTTCCTGAAAAGTGAATTCCTGGAATTCACTTTCCTGGAAAGTGAATTCCTGAAGGTGGTTTCCTGGAAAGTGAATTCCGATGTTTGGCAGTGTTATGGAAAATGAACTGAAAAATAATTTATTAATAAATTAATTTTTTTTTCAAGATTATCTAATATATATAAAATATTTAATCACTTAAAATAAAAAAAATGAAATCTAAAAAGTATAATGATGAATTTTTTTATTATATCCTATATTCATACATCACTTATATTATAAAATATAACAATATATGTCATATCATATTATAGAGAAATAAGCTTGTGAAATATTTTTAAGTAAAACTTATTATTAATATATATTTTTCCAATTTTAAAAGCTTAAAATAAGTTTTTTAATTTTAAATCAAAATCTCAATGCAAAATTTTAATTTAGGGTGATTAAAAAAATAGAATTTTTAAGATTTAAATTATTAGTTTTGTGTTTTTAATTGTTAATATCAGAATTATTATTTTTATATAAAAATAATACTAACATGTTTCTATTTTTTTAAAAAAACAATAACTAGCTAGCTCACGGAAAGTGTATTCGGATGTTTGGCGAGAGAGTACACTTTCCTTTTTCAAGCCTTAAGTTTTCCTTGGTCGAAACAACTTTCTGGAAAGTGGTTTCGGTATTTGCTAAACACCGAAACAACTTTCTCAGTGTTTGTTTGTCGGAAACAACTTTCCAGGAAAGTTGTTTCCAAGAAACAAACATCGAAAACAAGAAAAGTGAATTCGAAAATTCACTTTCCTTGAAACAAACAAGGCCTAAACTGTTGCTTTTGCGGGTAACAAAAGGTAGATCGCAGCTTTGGAAAGGGCTGTTGATTTTATTTTCTTTTGTTTTAATCTAGCAAGAACATTTGGCATTGGTCCTCTAAATTCTTGACCAGCATGGACTTGCAAAATTATATGAAGTCCGAAACTCAGTGGTTAAATTCTTAATTACCATTATATTAATAATTATAACGCTTGAATATAAAATTAAAAAAAATAAATTTTTTAGTCTCTACCTCTTATCACGAAACACATATTAAATGGTTGATTGATCTGTATTTTAAGCTAGCACTTGCAAATTAAAAAAAGAAAAAAAATTGCTTCAAACACAAGGATTCTAGTTTAGCCAACAAAACCATTAAAATGTATAACCTTTTAATATTAATATATATATATATATATATATATATATATATTATTCATCGAATAAAATAAATTGAAAGAAAATAATCATTATTATTAGTTTGAGTTCGTATATATTGGATTCGATGGAATAGATTTATATCCATTTAAAACCACAGCCATCACTCTCTGTATTTTTTTTTATCTTTATCGTTTTCAAAATATGAAAAATAATAAAATCCCCAAATCTAATATGTTTATGTTCTTTTTATATATAACTGTCAACTGTCCTTTCCTACAGAAAAACAAATGTTTTGTTTTTATGCGAGCATGATTTAGATGAACATGGGATGATGGATCATTGCACCAAATAAATTGATTACTCAGCAAAAAACGAATCTATGATCTCAACCGACTCAATCTTAGCTTACTTCGACTTAAAGATATTCATGCCATACCATGTTTCATGGGAATCTTTCATTTTCCTCTATTGAATCCTCGTTTATCGGGCTTAGGTTGTCACTAATTAAAGTATTTGTTTGATATTATATTATATTATATTTTATTTAAATTAAAATTTTAGAGGTTAATACATCATTTTCATATACTAATATCAAAAATAATTTTTAAAAAATAAATAAAAACTCATTTACCTCTAGAAATAAAATAAAAAAATAATATCCAAGTTCAGTCAAATATGAATAATGATAAAATTCAATCCATCCACGGATATCCATTCTCATTCCTTTTCAAAAACCTCATTTACCTTCTTTTTTTCTTAATTATTTTTTGGGACCCCATCTCTCTCTTAGTGATTTATATCGGTTAAAGTAGTTTTTAAAAATATTTTTTATTCAAAAATACATTAAAATAACATATATATATATATATATTTTAAAAAATATTTTTAATATCAAAATATAAAAATAAAAATAAACACTTAATCGAGATTCTGAACCCATAACAGATTCAGACAGAAGCCCACCGAAAACAGAATTATACAATTGGACCCGAGACCACCTTTTCTGTTTCAATGGGCCTGCTCTTTGTCTTTCCTTCTTTTGAATTTTATCCCATCTTTTCAACCTCAACTCAACAATTGCATTTCGTGGTTCGGTTCGGTTCGGTTCGGTTTAGATTTAAAAACTCGGGATCCGAAAGCTATGAAGCTCTTAGATTGAAATAAATGAACTGTCCATTCTTAAACTAAAATAGTCTCAGTTATCGATTCATTGTCAAGCCAGTCATATGAAGTTTACAATTATTTTCAAATATATTTTATACATAACAACAATATGTTAATTATGCATTGATTCCACATTTATTATTTCAGTAATAAAAAAAATGGAAGGACCGAAATAGCCATAAAAAATATTAGAATGTCAAAAATAAAATAAAAAAATCTAATTATATTATTCTCTAATACACCTTTTTCCAAGTGAAAGTTATTTGAGTTTGAAACTTGTACACAGATTCACACTACCTTGTGTTTGATTTTTATCAAATAGAAATGAGGGTGGTGAGACACCATGACCGTTGAGTCAACAAGACTCTCATACTATATTAAGGAATCATCTCACCTAAGAACTTAAGTCATTAAATAAAACCATGAAATATGATTTATATTATTCTCTAACATAGATATTGAACGATTTCCTGCCTGTGATTATTGGCATTTGCTTTTTTTTTAAATAATTCTGTAAAGAACAAGAACAAAAGTGCACTGTATATTGAACTGAATGAATACTTTTACTGAATAAAAATGGCTAATAAATAGCCTTACAGGAATAACAATAATGCAAAGCTCACGTTTATAATAACGTGGCACATGAAATAACGAAAAACAAGCAACTAAATCCTTAAGTTAATCCCGACCATGCATGCCTTCCTCGAAGACCAGGGACTCATGGACTAAATCAAATACTAAAAATAGACCCTTACATTCCTTCCCTTAAACTTATTGCATTATGCAGTTAGTTTATATCGATAATTTCTTGGACTCCTAGCGGTGTTCTTAGTTTCGAAATGCATCAAGCTTTAAAGGTTTGGTCATTAAATCGCTAACCGATCATGACTTCCACAATAAACTAATGCAATTGTGCCTTCTTTAGTAAGATTTCTCGGAAAGTGATATCTCACATCAATATGCTTATCTGCGTCCATGCATAACCTGATTCTTGGACAATTTGATAGTTGAGTCGTTATCACATTTTACTTAGTGCACTCATTATTTGAGTGTCCCAGTTCCTTCAAGACTCTTTTATCCAAAGAGCTTGACATACACATATTATGGTCGCTACAAATTCCGCTTGATTGTAGAGAGAGTCATTATTGGTTGCTTCTTCGAACTCCATGAGACTGCTCCTGAGCTTAACAAAAAAACATATCCACTTGTACTCTTTCTATCCTCCATATCTCCGGCATAATCACTATCCATAAATGAGAGTAGTTCATCACTTCCCCCTCTCTTGTAATAAATTCCAAAATTTATTGTCCCTCTTAGATATCTAAGTGCCCTTTTTGCTATTTGTAGATGAAGTTCCATAGGTTTGGCCATGTATCTGCTGATGAGACAGGTAACAAACATCATGTCTGGTCTTGTTGCTATGAGATACATTAGGCTGCCCACTAACTGCTTATAATATGTTTCATCTACTATAACTCCACCTTCATCTTTGTTGACTCTACATCCGGGAACTATTGGATTATTCACCGTATTGCACTCCATCATACCAAACCTCTTCAACACCTTTAGTGCATATTTCTTTTGACATATGTAAGTGCCACCTAGATGTTGGAATATTTTGATTCCCAAGAAATACCGCATCTTCCCCAAATCTGAAATGTCAAACTCTCTCATCATGGAGCTTTTGAATTCAGACAACATGTGTATCATCGCCAATAAATATTAGATCATCAACGTAAACACTTAGAATGATAATCTTTCCTTCCCTGCTTCTCTTTGTGAATAAAGTTTGCTCACTTTCACATCTTAGAAAGCCTTCATTGATGAAGTGACTCTCGATTCGGCTGAACGAAGCTCTTGGAGCTTGTTTTAATCTGTACAACGCTTTATGCAACTTGTAAACTAGATGTTCACTGCCCTTCTTTTCATACCCTTTTGGTTGGTCAACATAAACATCTTCGTGCAATTCATCATGAAGAAAAGCCGCTTTGACATCCAACTGATAAACAATCCAGTTTTTTTGAGCGGCGAGAGCAATAATCATCCTTATTGTATCCATCCTTGCCACAGGTGCAAAGACTTTAGTATAGTTTATCCCGTATTGTTATGACTACCCTTTTGCAAAGAGCCTTGCCTTGTGCTTGTAAATGTCCCCATATCCATTGTGTTTTATTTTGTAGAACCACTTCACTCCAATTTTTTTGCTCCTACCAGCAACTTGTTGAGCATCCAGGTCTTATTCTTCTCGATGACATTAATTTCATTGTCCATAACAAGTTTTTAGTGTTTAATTTTCACGTCTTTCAAAATGAATGGGAACAAAAGATGTAATTAATGCCATATTGGACTCAGATTCAGAAAAATCCTCGTAATATAATCTTGCATCCACACTGGAGGTTCCACTTGTCGACAGACCACCACTCTCCCGTTAGATTACATCTCAGCCATTGGATGTTCGCCACTTGTCATCTGCTCATTGTCTTTGTGCTGCCACGTTTTGCCGTTGGAAGCAGGCCACGTGTCACTCGTCTCGCTTGCTCCATCTGGCGCCATCTACGCCGTTGGATTGAGGCGCTCGCTGCTCTGTCTGGCACCATCTCGCACCGTCGGATGGATGCCAACTGCTGACTCGTTCATGCTCCCTATCAAACATAATTGTAGCCGTTGGATTAGCATAAAAATCCATCTCTCGGCTCCTTCTTCCACCTGGACGTGTCTCGGCCGTTGGATTAATCTGCACATTAACTCTTCCATCCGACAAAGATACACACCGTTGGATCATTTCTCAACTCGGCTTCATCTTCATTTCTCTCGGCACTTCCAAAAATTTCACATACAACATGTCCGTGTTCTTCATTTTCAGCTCCTTCTTCCCCATGGACTTCAACCCCAAGATCATCACCATCTTCACCTTGAACGTCATCATCTTCTTCACATCTTTCTTCTTTGTCACCCCAAACCAAATCGTCAAGATTTGGACTTCATAGTCGACGATCCAAGTCCCATCTGTTTGTCTTCCTCAAAGACCACGTCTTTGCTAACCACGATCCTTTTGTTCAAAGGATCAAACAACCTGTATCCCTTAGACTCCTCACTCATGCCCAACAACACACACACAAAACTCTTATCATCAAGTTTTGTCCGTTTCACATCCGTAACATGGATATGTGCCAAGCACCAAAACCCCGAAATGATCAATCGAGGGTTTGGTTCCATTCCAAGCTTCATGAGGAGTGGAATTTGTCAAGGCATAAGTGGGACACCGGTTGAGCACATAGAAGGTCCAGTTCATCGCCTCCGGCCGAAGGGTTTCAGAATCCATTTACCGAGAGGATTGATCGAACCATATTCATCATTGTCCGATTTTTCCTCTCTGCAACTCCATTCTAGCTGTGGAGTGTACGATGTGGTTAGCTGCCGTTTGATACCCTGTTGGCTGCAAAACTCGTTAAATTCGCTTGAGGTAAATTCTCCCCCCCCTGTCAGTCCTTAGACACTTCACATGCAGTAGGGTTTCTTTTTCCACCATAGCTTTGAACTTCTTAAAGTAGGTGAATGCTTTAGATTTTGTAGCTAGAATAAATGCTCATGAATTTCTGCTGAAATCATCGATGAAGCATAGTATATACCTTTTGCCACTATTTGATTCTGGAGAAATAGGACCGCAAATGTCTACATGAATTAACTCTAGTTTTTTATTTGCTCTCCAATTGTTGTGTTTGGGCATAACTTCTCTGTGTTGCTTATCATTGAGGCAATCTGTGCAGGTGATGGTTAGGGCCGAGAATATGGGCGATCTATGAACCATATTTCTCCACTCGTAAGATTCCCGACCCTTTGTAGCTTAGGTGACCGAACCTTCAGTGCCATAACATTGAGGGATTTTGAGAATTGGTGAGAAGACAATTCTCTTGAGGTGATGGTGGGGCCGAGAATTGCTTGCCATTGAGGCAATCAGTGCAGTGATGGTGGGGCCGAGAATGTGGGCATTCCATGAACCATATTTCTCCATTGTAAGATTCTCACTCTTTGTAGCTTAGGTGACCGAACCTTTTGTGCCATAGCATCGAGGGATTTTGAGAATTGGTGAGAAGACAATTCTCTTGAATCTGAGATTCAGTATGCACGATGAGCTTGAGATCGTGCAAGTAGAATGAACATCCTATTTGCACTCATCTTGGTTTGAATAATCAAACCCTTCTCGAATGATAAATCTTCAAAATGTCATTCTTAATTAAAATTGCTAAGCCCTTTTCTTGTAGTTGACCTATGCTCAGTAAATTGTTTTCAAGCTCGAAATATAATAGACATCATTAACAACATGCTTAACACCATTTATCAATAATTTTACTCTGCCTTTCCCAACTATTGCCATTCTACTATTGTTTCCGAGCTTAACTGAATGTTGAAAATTGTCATCCAAATAGGAAAACATACCCGTGTAACCACACATATGATTAGAACATCCTGAATCCAGGAACCATGCGTCATTCCTTGTTGTCTTATGTAATGTAACATAGGACATTAGTAGCATCTCATCCTCTTCATCTAGCTCCACATAATTAGCTGCCTTGTTCATGGTTGGACAATCATATTGAAAGTGTCCAAGTTTGTGACACCTGAAACATTCCACCATGTCTCTATTGAATATTTGTGTTACGCCCCACGGCCTCTGCCTCTGCCTCTGAAATTGCTTCGCCTACGACCTCCGCCACTCGAACCTATCATCATAGATTCTCAGGACATGATCATCTGTGTCATGCCTTTTGAATTTCTGTTCATGGATAAGTAATGAACTCTGCATCTCATCAACTGAAAGATGATTAATATCTTTAGACTCCTCAATGGAACACACTATGTAATTGAACTTTTCAAGTAAATGTGCGTAAAATTTTCTCCACAATCTTCTCATCGGTATGGTTTCTCCCAAATTTCGCATGTCATTTGCCACCAGACATGACTCTTCCAAAATAACTTGTGACAGTTTCTCCTTGAGAAAGATTTGAAGTTGAGCACGCCTGAACCCTTGTATTGCCCTGGTATTTGATCTTCATGGAATCCCACAACCGCTTTGTTGTGTCTTTTGAGTGATAGTCTTGAATGGACTGGAAAAGATAGTTCTTCACCTTTAAATCCTTTAGCTTTATCTCATCCAAGTGTCTTTTTCAGTGCATTATTCAGAATTTCTCTCGATGCAGAGTTCGACATATCTGTCTCAATGACATTCCAATATTCTTTGGAACGCAAGAGATTCTCCATCAACATATTCCAATGCTCATAGTCTCCATCAAATTTCGGGATGCAAGGTGATGCAAAATTGCTGGACTCTGCGCTATTATTGAATATTGAATCCCAACAATTCCTTTTTCAATGTAATTTTGAGAACACGAGAACACTCACGCTCATTGTCACTCTGTGTTTAATCACTCAAGCTCACTTACTATGTAAAAGCACGCTCATTGTCACTCTGTGTTTAATCACTCAAACTCACTCACTTTGTAAAAGCACTCAATCTCTCTTCACTGTGTTTTGAAGTCACTCAAAAAATATGTTGCTCTTTTGTTTCCTTTCGTCACAAGCCAAATACTGAGCTCGATACCAATTGTAAAGAATAAGAACAAAAGTGCAATCGTATTGAACTTGAATGAATTGAATTTTACTGAATAGAAATGGCTAATAAATAGCCTTACAGGAATAACAATAATGCAAAGCTCATGTTTACAATAACGGTGGCACATGAAATAACGAAAAACAAGCAACTAAAATCCTTAATCTACTCCTGGCCATGCATGCCTTCCTGAATACTAGGGACTTTTTTATGTACTAAATCAAATACTAAAAATAGACCCTTTCAAATTCAGGTCGTGCAAAATTTTGTTAGTAGATATTAGAATTTGTGTGTTCGAGTTAGGTCTTGAAAAAAATTAATTACATAATAATTAGAGAAGTCGGTATGTTAATGATAATGTCTTACACATCTATCTGTTTGGTTTGTGTGATCACTAAGCATATTTTTTTCGATCTAGCAAAAAAAACGAACATGACTTTTGGTCACGTCGAATCTTGAATAAATCTGAACTAATATTTGTGAAATAAATATAACCCTAATTAGATTAAATGTCATGTTTCTTATTCATGAAATTAAATGTGAAATTTTATGTTGATTTTTGATCTTTCTATTCTCTTGTACGCAGATACTTCACAGCATTGTCAGATGGGAATGGATGGTTTGCTTAAGATGATAATGCGAGTTAAGATAAGACATTTTGTTGACCTGCTTCAAGTTTTGAGTTTAAACCCTGTGCATTTGATGAACTCGGTGCAGTGAAATTGATCAAACCACGGGCGGGATAATGAAAGAGACAGGGAGTGCAGAGATACTGCATTTGAGAGGAGGAAAGCTTGGAGGAAGAGGAGGAAAGGTTTCAGAACGCTGCTCATGCTGTACTCGGCATGCTCATTAAGAACGGTAAGTCCCTAGGAGGTGTGATGTGGTGACAAAGAACTTGGTATCTGTTAAGAAAAGAGAAGTAAAGGAAGTTTAGTTGCATTTGCTGACAGTGATTATATAGGAGATATAGATGATAGACGTAGTACCTCAGGGTATGTGCTCATGTTGGGAACAGGGGTTGTCTCTTGGTCTTCAAAGAAACAACTTGTAGTAACATTGTCTACAACAGAAGCGGAGTTCATAGCAGCTGCCTCATGTGCGTGTCAAGGAGTATGGATAAGAAGAATTCGAGAAGCTCGGGCATGAACAAACCAGCAACACCATTATATACTGTGATAACACCTCAACCATTAAACTTTCAAGAAATCCAGTATTACATAGGAGAAGTAAACATATTGATATCAAATTTCATTTCTTATGGGAACTTACAAAAGATGGAGTAGTTGAGTTGGTGCACTCCATAACACAAGAACAAATATTTGATATCATGACCAAACCACTCAAACTAGAGACATTCCTGAAGATGCGAAATAAACTTGGAATGTGTACTATGACTGATGTAAGCAAATTGTGAAAATGCAATCCAGTTTAAGGAAGGATGTTGAGTTTAATAGAAAAGTCAGTGGCAGTTAGTTGATCAATCTGTAATTGTTGAATGTTAGTTGCAGAGTCGGTTAGAGATAAATGATATAACTTGCAGTATTCAGGATTGTTGAATGATGTAAAAATACAATACTTTGATAGTCTAATAAAGTAGTACAATAACAATTCCGCCAACAAGGAAGAGAAGGAAAGGTTTCAGAACGCTGCTTATGCTGTCCTAGGCATGCTCAATAAGAACAGTAAGTCCCTAGAAGGTGTGACGTGCTGATAAAGAACTTTGAGTCAGGCCGTGTATTTTTTGTAAGAGTCCGGGACAACCGGGGTTTTATTCACTCACCTGACCCACAAAATGCGTTTTCCGGAAGGTGTGGTTTCTCGAATCCAAATTAAAAATAAGAACGGTAAACTTACAAGTCTTGTTCTGTAACCTTTTATCTTTTAGTAGAGCTTGGCATTCAGAGTGTAGATATTGATTTCCATTCATTTGAGGATATACTGTATCGGCAAGTATATAAAGGCACAGACCCATCAACAGTCAAAATATGTGCCTAAACAAAGCAGCGTGTATTTCCCTACCTTGTCATATATTATACATCCCAAACTTTTATTATGCTTCTACAAAAGGAGCTGGCATGTAGGCTGATGATGGTTGTGTTTTAAGATTAAAAAATAAACAATCGATCATCGTCTCTTAAAGCATCCAATTCTTCCACTTCTGAACCATCCTCCATGAGAATTTTGTTTCCTTTCTTGCCAAACTTCTTTTCTGCATCCGTCAAATTTAGCAAGGCTTAGCTTCTATTTGTGAGCAAACAATGAATGAATTCGGAATTTTAGTGATATAGGACACTTAATGCAAACATGCAATGCTCTTCATGCATTTATATTGTCTTTCTTTGATGTGGGAACTCAGAGACTGTATTGGGCTCTTAGTTCCTCAATTTCTCAAAATCTCTTTCCAGTTAGTATTTCGTCAGTTGTATACATGCTTCTTGTTTAGTGTTTGAAGACATTTATGCATATTTTTATTGTTAAACCAATATCAGCATTTGAGAATAGAAACACATTTCACAACCCTGTTACCTGCTACACTGAATAGATCTTCTATAGAGTCAGGCAAATGTATGAGCTTTCCCATTGTGTCTCCCGCTGGACTTTCATTTGGATGATGCCCGTGTATTATCACTCGTCTGGGATGTGTGCTTGATAATGGAGTAGAATCTTCTGGTGTTCCTGAAACGCATGGATGAATCTCAAATCTTTCACTAGTTGTGAAACCCCCCCGCCAAAACTAAATAAATAAATAAAAAATTCTCATCCTTTTATTCTTGCTTGATTGCCCTATGATGTTTGATTAGTTTTGGTTTTAAGTGTCAGTTTTACCTTCTAAATCTGTTTCTCTCTGAGAATTTACTGCATCAAAACTTGGTAACTCCTCATTTGTTGTTGCTTGCTGCAAGGAAAAGATCATGACCGTTATATAGAGAATATTAATTAGAACTGCTGTCCAGGTTTTATATTGGCCAAATAAATGCTTGTATGTACTGTTTTGAGGATATTTACACATATGCCCCAGTCACCATACTGATCTAGCCCCAATCAATGGTCGATACATTCCTGTGCCATCTGTTCTGACTGGTATTATGCATTTACCAGAAACACTATAACAATCCAAAACATCTTTTGGAGTGACTTCGATGCATGTATGGGAGCAGTGTTGATGAATCATAAATCTGAAAGGCCAGAACAGAAAAGTCGGCTATGATACATACAATTTCAAAGCTAGTTCTGAAATGTCTTTGAATGATGTTGGTAACTTCAATTACAATTGAAGTTACCAACATTTATTCTTTTCTTTCCTTTTTTGGGTTTATACGCTCTGGTAACTTCAATTACAATTGAAACGAGGACAATGCACTATTCTCTTATATCACCTAAAAGTAATTCAAATTTCAATGCCATAAAGTTTATGCATAGTTCAAAACAACCTTGCCTTTAATGGAAGATACATGCATTAAGGAGACTCTGTTTAGTCAAAGTATTTGTTCAAAACTAGTTAAATTGGTTGAAGATAGAAATATACCTCTACAGTTGTGTCTCCCAGCAATTCCTTGAGAAAGGGTATTTCTTGTTGCATCTCTTGTTTTAAATCCTTCATGTACTGCACTCGAAGAGTCAGTATAAACAACTATTTCAGCTCCAGTGTAAGTGAATTGCAGTTCCGGTACATGTGCTGGAGTGCATACAACTGATTGTACTCGGTCATGTAATGAGACAAATAAGTTCTTTAACCTGAATGAAGTTGGAGATAAATATTTTTCCATCTTCGCTATGGGCCGGCACCATTTGCTTGAGATGATGATGACTGAGCCTGATGACCTGGGAAAGCCTCCTGGTCCTCAAAGTAAAAGGCTGTGGGATGTTGAACACAACCCCAATTTCCCCTGCGACATCTGAAGGTCCTATCTTTGACAAAACCTGAAGAACATGAACATAGATTTTTAGGACAAGGAAGAATTTGTTATATAATATAGGTTTAGATTTGTTTAGAGTTTCGCCATCATTTCCTTAAATTCAAGAAACTATCAATACTAGGATAGATAAGATGTGCAGAGATCACTTAAAAAAATATTCTGCACCTTTTCTTGTGGCCATAAACATCATTCTGCTTTTTTATATTTGCATCGTGACTCCTTTTCTTCTCCTATCATTTCCCAGCTCTAGTGCATCTACATATCATTTATGTACTCTTTGAAATTTATTTTCTGATATTGTGCCCTGAGCTTTATATATAGTGATTTCCTGAACCTTGTTTTGTTGATCTGCCACAATAACTGGTTGGTTGGAACCGGTTCCAGTTTTTATTTTTTGGTTTGGTTGTTTTTTTAGATAAAAACCAAACCGAAACAAACTGAAAATGATCGACCCTGCTTCAGGGGTTTGCATCCTTAGCAGCTTCTCTTTGGTATGTGACTAAATCATTATTTCTTTGTTAAATATATTCTTGACTGCCAGGAAAGTTCCTGAAGTCTCTCCAAACGATCAAATTCTTAAATAAAAAGAATAGCTTCTGACTGGTGATGTTAAATAGGTTTGGTTGCATATTCTTGCAGTCTTTTGTATATATTTGCAGGGATGAATCCCCTTCACAATCATCTGCAGTAGTTTTTTTGCTAATTTTTTTTAATTGGAAAAGAGCTAATTTATTTCTTGACTATTTGCTACTAGAAAACCCAATTTGTTTCAGGGAGTGATGTTTTGATGCATGTAACTGGAATTACCTGCTCTGTTCCATTCTTGTACACCAGCACGTCCTGCAGTTTGAGACAAATCAGATTTTATATCTTACATTACATAGATGAACTTGATAGATATGTGAGCATGGGGCATACCAGTGCTCCAGATACTAAGATGTAAAACTCTGTGGGAATCTCGTTTTTTAAAATAATATCAACCTTAGGTGGAAAATATTCTGCTTTCATTTCTGTTACCTGGAAAAAAGCACAAGAAAATCCAGAGTTACTGTTACTTTGTTATAGGTATCCATCATAATTTCTACCTTCTGTCTTGATAGTAGCTATACCACTGATACAGGTTTTATGGAGAGCAAATGACATTTACCAACTGGGTAATAAGATCTTCAGAAACTCCTTTGAATAGGTAGGTGTTCACAACAACATCATGGAAAAGATGTTGAGCAATGCTGGATCTGATTGCTTTTGGTAAGTCCCCTAACACTTCTTCTTGCTGCAACTCTGCTGTCTTGAACTTGAGTTGCATATGTGCTAACATTTGCTCTTTCAAGCCTTCCGGGAGTCTATTCTTGCTCGCATATCTTAATATCTGATTGATCGCATTCCTCTACACCAAACAAGTAGATGTGTTCTGTTAGATTGTTCTAGCTGCAGGATTGTTATATAGATGAAAGATTCGATCATGACTTGAGCATTTAGCATTCCCGTTTTAGGTTGTTAAGGCATGTTTGGTTAAGTGAAATCGACAGGCAAGTGGGTTGAGCTCTAGAAGATTCCAAATTTTATAGATATTCATAGTCCCGATAGAAACCTATGACAGAACCTGTTGCAATGATACAGCATATGAGCAGGGTGAGAGAGAAATTACCATAGCAAAAGTACGGACGGCAGCATGGACAATGAGATTTGTCATGTTTCCGATTATATAAGCTGTGAGGCCAATGTTGAATAGCATGTAAAACATATTAAAAATCTTTTCTCCGGTGTTCACTGCATGCAAGTCTCCGTAGCCAACAGTGGTTACAGTGACAATTGACCAGTAAATGGAGTAGGTGTAACCCAACCAGATGCTTCTGTGTTTGAAATCTTCAACCTGAGCTCCAATCCATGTATTGCTTGCTGTTTCATGATGGACAGCAATCCAGTAGTAGAAGCATGCCGCCGAGTGAACCGCGAATAGTGTAACCTGGCATGGATGAAAGATCAAGTCTTGACGAGAGAATAAAACTCAAAAGTTAATCGTTGTGGTGGTGAAGGAGTTGACGATTACACTGATTAGTTTAAGTAATCTGGTATAAAAGTAGCTGAAGCGTGTGTCTTTCTCTAGCCTGTAGAAAATAAGTTGTTGATTAGTTTGGAATAAGCATACCCTCCTCTCTGTCAGACAGTATTGAAATTTACCTTTTGTAGAGTTCAGTCACACGCCTGAGTCGCCAAAGCCGAAGCAAGTTGAGGAAACCGAAGGTTTCTCCATCGTGCATTTCGCCAGTTATGACTCTGTAAATGGTTTGAAATGGTAGAGTTGAGGCTACGTCCATGGGGAAAAATAACCTGGTGATATACCTGAGAAAACATGCTAGAAATGTTAGTGTTAAAACCAAATTTATTACTAGGAAAATAAATGTTTTAAAATATAATTTGGCAACAAATTTTATAACGGAGAGAGTGTCAAATCATCCATCCAAACAAATCATATTAAAATTTGATTTGGAATCTTCGTGGGTTCTTCTATTGTTAGGGCTAAAGTGGAGCACTTTGTTGTGAAATTAAATGAATGTGTTGCTGTGATTTGGAATCATACCGTGCTGCAATTTTCTTGTGATCATCCACAAGAAGATAGGTCTTCTTGTCCAAATAAGCCACGAAGAAAGTCAAGACAATATCAGCGGCAAAGAAGGCATCGACCACCAAATCTACGGGCAAAAGTCCTCCGGTGGCGGCTTTCTTAAAAGCCAGCTCAAAAGGAGATGCCCATGCTGAGTATACCACCAGCACCACAAGGAACGTCTGCCACCACCTGCATCACATTAACTTTAAATCCTTGCCAAAAAAATTATCTCTGCACGACGCAAAATTCCTGCATCTTCTTGGATGCCATGTACCCTTTGCCAACCGTCTATCTGGAAGGAAGAGCATCATTCTCTTAGTGGTTAAGGTAAACGAGTAAAACCTCGTTGTTCCATGTTCTTACAAGAGTATGCACGTCCTGACTTGAATTCGAGATACAAATTTCAAATCGCTTGTCATCATGTCAAACCCTTTACAAATAGAGCATTATTAACTGCTATTGCTTAGATCTTTTCATTCCTGGAAAGAACTTTGTTCATCTCTTAGCTTCTTAGGAATTTAACCATTACTCTTTATTATTAGTATTGCATGTTGTCGAATTGGTTAAGTTTTTCAAAACTATATTGAGAATATCGAATGAAATTTCGTGGTTTTATGATGTTTTTGCAAATATTTGGGCCAATTTTGAGAGATTTTTATATTTATTTAGTCTCTAGACTGTTATTTATGAATTTTAATCAAATTGTTTTTTTTTCCTTTTTATTATCACAAAACCATATGCAAGTGTATAGATTACCATGTGAACCTAGTTCACCAACTAGCTCAAACCTATTTTCACACATTAAAGTTATTCTCACTATATTTTCAAAGTGATAATATATATATATATATATATATATATATATATATATCTTTAAAGTCATCGTATAAAATAAAACACAATTCAAAATCATATAAAACTAAAGAGTTTGTTTGGGAATGCGATTGCGGTTGTTTTTGAAAGTGTTTATTATTTAGAAATGCATCAAAATGATATTTTTTATTTTTAAAAAATTATTTTTGACATCAGCATATCAAAATGATCTAAAAACACTACTTTTTTAAATAAAAAATAAAAATAAAAATAAAAAAATAAAATTTTTTTCATTAATACTTTCCAATCGCAATGACAAACAACCTCTAAATGTTCACCAATTGCTATTTAGACCAAAGTTGTCAATTCCGTCCCGTTAAAAAGCCCGAGATAAAATGACGTCGTTTTCGTCTCGGTTTTAATTCTGGCCCATTCCGGAAATTCCGACCAAATTATGACCGGAACATCTCAGTACTGTTCCGGGTGTGTCGTTACGGCCTTAAAATTGTCTTTATTTTAATTAACTTGTGATTTTTTTTCTAATTTTGAGATTATGTTTGTTTGACTTTGTGTTTATATTGTATATTTTAATATTAATTTATCTTGAATTTTAATTATGTTTGTTAAATTAATATTTTTATTATATATATAATTAATAATATATAAACAGTACAACCTCGAAAACACTCCAAAACTGGAATGTTTCATTCCAATAGAAAAATCGGAAAGGTACTGACAATATTGACTTAGATTTCGTTAGCCGGCAATATTAACGGAGGGTAGCCAAACAAGTCATGGGTCCCGATTACTCATTGGTCCCGGTAATTTAATGTTCGTTGAAATCGGGATTTATGAAAGCAAGAGGTAGGTATTAATAGTAACAGACAAGACCATATCCCTACCCCCTCGAAAAACATTTTTTAAATAATTTAAATGAGCTCCTCTCACCCCACCTCACGGATGCTCCATGAACAGTCACGAACTCACGGACGCCGCCTGCTACAGGCCACGCCCAGTTCCAATTCAGTATTCAACGGAAGCTATAATTTGAATTCTATTTTCATTTATTTATATTCTTCTTCAAATTAAAATCTATCTATATATATAAATATATGTTTCTGACCGGAAAGAGTAGGATTTTATATCATGAACAAAACAATGTGCTGAATCAAAGAAGGTAGGAAGTAAAAACGAAAATCAAAATCAAAACGGATCAAGAACACTCACCGGTATCTTCTATCATATGGAGCGATGACATATTTCTTCAGGTGCAAGTAACCATCATCGACAACAGTTCCAAAAGCTGGTAAAAGGCTGCTCGAAACTGAGGCTAGATTCTTCGTGATGTCTCCACTCGACCGCCGTCGAAACAGTAGCGGCAACGGTGACCTTGTTTCTGATCCGGGCATTCTTAGCCGTACCCCTGCTGAGCTGCAATAGAGAAATAGGAGAAGGGACGGAGGAGAGAGAAGCTTTGAATAAGAATAAATAGTGTGAGGAGGTCGGTGATGACCTTTCTTAGAATAATAATAATCAATATTTTATGCTGGGAAGTTTTTTTTTGAATTTTCTGGATTTATATAAATATATATTTATGACATTGAAAACTATAGGTTGATAGAAGAAATCAAATTGGATTAAGTTACTATTTATAACAGTGATTGAGATTGTTATTATATCAAAATAATATTTTATATTTTTAAAAATTATTATTAACATAAAAAATAAATGATTTTAAATTTTAATTTTTTTTATTTAAACTAAAAAATAAAAGTTTTTTTTTGAAATTCAATATCAATTACCGATGAAGCTTCGAGAGTTGACCAATCATCGCCTCGAGTCTACAAATTTCCTTTTAATTCTAGGGGCAGTGAGGCTCGCCCGCCATTTCCTTTTAGATCATTGGAGGTCACGCGTAAGGACTTATTTATTTATTTATTTATTTATTATTATATGACACTATTTACTAGGTCTGCTAAGGTCAAATTATTCGAGTCTTATTTATTTTTGTACTTTTAATATATTTTTTTAAAAAATGAAGCGTTTTATTATTATTAATTTAATCATTTCAAATCGTTTTGAAACATTAAAAACATTTAAAAAAACATTATTTAATATATTTTCAAATAAAATAATTTTAAAAAATAACCCCAACCGCCACGTTATTTACCACCAACTGATTTCTGCCACTAATCTTGCTGGATGATGACATAACTATAAACAAAGGATCGTTGATTATAGAAGGTAGAGACAATGCTCTCTCGCTTTCCCAAACAGTACGCGTGCCTAAGTGCACTGACTTTCTTCTTCTTCTTCTCCCGAATACCACGCACCATTGACAAAAATGGAGACCGCTAGCAGATCCCAGGTAGGGCCCACACATCATCGGCTAGGGTTTCCAGAGACACGTCGGGCTGTATACGTATGGCATTTAGGGACACAAAATTACCAAATTTGAGACAATAATAATTGAAGAAGGTATATACCATTTAATGAGACAATAATAAATGAAGACGGTATACCATATATCATGCAATGCACTTTCAGGAAAGAATAATAAAAACAAATATAAAAATGGAATGGTCATTAAAGGATAACAAAACTGGAAAAACTTCTATTTTTTTTATAAAAAAAAGAGTTGACTACTTTCGATTGATATCGACATTTAATTTCTTTTACCCAGAAGGATTAAGTTGACTTTCTAAATATATTATTGTGAAGAATTATATAATAAGCCTATTTGTATTTTTCTCATTTTTTTAACCACGTATTCGAACGTCAGGTGTGGCTAAAATGGTCTGTTGCATTTTCCCTCACACACGTGCATGCATGCATAGTGTACACACACGCACACAGAGAGTTGCATGAAGGTTTGTTTTTTAAAATATTTTTTAAAACAATTATTTTTTTATTTTTTATTTTAAATTAAATAATGATTAATATAAAAAATATTTTTTTAAAATAAAAAAATATTATTGTAATATATTTTTAAAATAACAACAGCTAACTTCAAATGAGGCACGAGAATTGGAGCCTAGAAGGCTCGTTCTATTGATGAGTGTAGAGGGAAATCAATCTCATGCCCGGCCCAGCTTGTGCAAAAAAAAAAAAAAAAACTTAAATCAAATAACATTTTATGTTCCAAATAATTTTTTTTAAAATGCGTGTGTAAGAAAAATAATAATCCATAACCGTTATCGTGTTTTCTTCTGGCAGTAAGAAAAATACGGATTATAAATGCATCTATTAATATCAACATTATTAAAATGCTATTTTTTTTTCAATAAAATTCCAAGTAGATAGACATTGATTAAAACATTTGATCTTGTTAGAGAAAGCCAATGAAATTTATTTATATGATGATATGGAAAATATCAATAATTTAATTTTCCAAAGTAATCTTTTCTCTTATTAATGTTTTTCCCCTTTAGAAACAATATTTTATTTTATTTTATGTTATTCACCACTGGAAATATAAAAATAATCTTACATTTTAAAATAAAAAAAATGATATTTATCCTATTAAATTTCTTTGCTTGACTTAGATTTCAAATTAAACTGTGTAGAAATTAAACGAATATAACGTAGTCAATTTGATAGGTCCAACCAAACTCAATCAACTTGATCAAAACAAGTTTTACTAAAAATTATAGACACCGTTGTTTTAATATGGTTTTACAAATATCAACATGATGATGTTTTAGATAGACCCAAGTCTTCAGGTGTGGCATGGTAAATCGATCGACCAGGCCAAAACATGTTTATTAAACAAAAACATGTTTGTAAAAAATAATCTTACATTTTAAAATGATATATATTATTAAACAAAAACATGTTTGTAAAAACTAATTAGTATATTACTCCGTGCCTTTTACAGTAATTTTACAACTTAAAAGCAATATAAAAATCTTGGTAACCAAACACATAAAATTGCTTTTTTTCAATCTCAGACTGAACCATAATTTTAACCAAACACTTCACTGTTTATTTTGAACCGCAATAAAAATATTTTTTTTAAACTATTTTTTTAACAACAACAACAACAACAACAACCGAATACCAAACAGACTGTAAATTTACGCTGACAAAAACACAAACACACAAGAGGTGATTGAATCAAAACCACAAAGTCAACAATATATCCCCAGACCCTTGGAATGGTCCAAAGCTAAGTGCTGTCCCGAATTTCTCCCCCGTGGCATCAATATGTTGATGGAAAGTTGACGAAACGGCAGAGCAAGTTGAAAGGTGCAAGTGAAACACCACTTCCTTGTTTTTCAGTGCTGTACATCACTTTCCGGGAGTGCTTTTTTATCTCTGGTTGAGGTCACCTCATTCTCTCGCACTGGGCAACTATTTTTGTCCACAATAGCTTAGCTATGAGAGGGAAGAAATCTGACAGCATGAACAGAGACATTGTGTAGAATCAAGTTGAAAACTAAGATTCACGTCCGAGTGGAATGAATAAACATATTTCAAATTGTTTTTCACTGTATTTCAAAATTATTATTTTTTAAAAATGATTTTTTTATTATTTTAAATTATTTTTTTGATGTTTTAAGATTATTTTTATATGAATATGTTAAAAATGATTTTTTTTTAAAAAAAATATTTTGATATATTTTTAAATAAAAAGCACTTTAAAAATATAATCGGAACCACATTACCAAACAAGCACGAATACAAGAAAAGGTAACCGCGGCAAAAGATCATGCCTTAATCCCAGGTATAATCCGATGCCCGGGAAGTTCCTTTTATCTTAAAAAATAATAAAAATTCTGAAACTGGTACGGATATTTGAAATGCTTATGAATTTATTAAAATTTATATAATTATTAATTATAAAATTTATAAAATTAATTAAAATACACACAATCATCACCAGAGGGGAGCAACAGTGTGCTGGTTTACTGCTACTTCCTGTTGTGTTGCAGATGATACTCTGTTGCTTGCATCGAGGTGTAGACATAAACCAGAACAACAAGTTAACTACAATTAAAGGGTAGAGTTTTTTTTTGGATTATTGATTGAGTTTCCAAATTGGCAAATCTATCATAACAAGAGCTAAAAGAGTTCGGTCTCGGTCACTGTTCATCGTGACTCATTGCCACTATTCACTAGCAATTTGTCACGGTGAATCGCGGGTGTATGTCCTCTTTTTTTTTTAACAGTGAATTAACGAAAAAGCCCCCTGAAAAAGACAAAAAACGCCGCCGGTTTCAGGGGCTGAACGGTCATTGACCGTTTTGATCCGGTCCGGCTCGGTTCGGCCGACCGATTTTTTTTTAATATCACATTGAACAGTGCATTAACAATTTTGTCCCTCGAAAAAGACAAAAAACAGGCCTGGGGTAAGGGGCGTTCCGATAATTAGCCATTTTCTTATTTTATTGTTTACTGCCAGCTGTAGGCGCGTCACGGGACGCGTTGTTTGTTTAAACCCTCATGCGTTTTTTGAGCGGCGCGTACGGCTTACTTCGGCGTCGAAAAATGCCCAAACGGAGTCTAGAATGATTTTCAGGAAATGTGCTCTTCCACATGGGGGCGTCGCGTGTGTCACTATGATGTCCGTATATGTGTCAATGGTCGTTTGAATTTCTCCCCCCCAATTTCTCTCTCTTGCCTACGCAACATGACGTCAGCTAAGCTGTTTTTTGTCAAAGTTCATTCCAGTCCTTGAATATTATAATTTTTTTCTTGCCCTTAATGCTATTATATAGGTTTTGATTTGTTTCAATTTCGTCCTTCAATTGAAATTGATTATATATTGAAGTTTCAAATCGGTCCTCATGCTTTTAATGTTTCGGATTGGGGCGGAATCCTATATAATTTCGGTTTCTAAGTTTTCATTGATTTCAATTTCATCCTTCCATGCAAATTTATCATAAATCCTTAATACTTTCAGTACCAAAGTTTGATTTCTTTCAATTTTATCCTTCTATGCGATTTTTGATTTCAGGTTTGATTTCGGTCTTATTTTTTTTATTTCAAGTTTTGTTTTAAATTATATAATTTTAATATTTGGATTTACTTCAATTTTTTCCTTTAAATTAAATATATTATTTAAAGTATGTCAAATTAATTATATATTTGTATATTTGTGTCAAATTAAAGTATATAAAACTAATTAGATGTTTTAATATTTATTGGATTTTATCGCCTAAAAATATTTAGATAGAGAAAAAAATGACCTAGAATACAATTATATATTTTGCTATTATATTTTTTTGATCAAATGTAAGTATGTATTAACAGATCAAAGCATTCAACAAGCTGAAAAATCAGTGGAAGGAAAACATAAGGCATCGAAAAGGAACATGCTTCTACGGACCCAAAAAAGGAAGAAACCTAAGGCCAAAACAGGGTCTAGAAGAAAACATATCAGCTCACAACCTAGTTAAAACACTGACAAGCTAGAAACACAATAAGATGAAAATAAACTCAACAACTAAATAAGATAGAACACACGGAACAAAAGCAACCCTGGAGGAGGAGAAGCAGCACCCAAGGAGAACACAACTAGAACACAACAGTAGAAGGACAAAATCCAACACATAAGAAAAACCAATCAGGGCCAAAGCCAACCAAGGTGGAAGCAGCAGAAAGTACAGTAGAAGCAGACCCCCTCAATAAACCATCCGACAACCAACTCAACCAACATCAATTGAAAAATGGTATTTTCATGGAAGTGGAAAACTGTGAAGAAGATAACCTGGAATCTCCGGAAGATCCTCTTAACAGACGAGAGAGAGTTATCAAACAGCTTTTTATTTTGCTCTTCCCAAATTAGGTAGACTACAATGCTGAAGGAGACTTTTCTCATTCTGAACCCTATTTTCTTCTTCTTAGGGGTTAACCCTCGAATAACACTAGATAGAGTAGACATTCGGTGGTGAATATGAAACCAACGAACCACATTTCTCCACAAATCCGAAGTCCATTGACACTTAAAGAACAGGTGACAATGTGATTCCAGCTCCTGACCACAGAGCACACAGTTAGTATCATCAGGGATGAAATGTAATCTATCTTTAGTTCTAAGCTTTTCTAGCACCGTGAGCCAGAGCACAAAATTGTGCTTAGGCAAGGTCCAATTCTCCCAAACCACTGAAGCCCAACGGATTATATGACCTTTTCACCCTAAAATGATCATAAGCATTAGCAGAAAGGCAGCCAGAACCGACATTCCAACCAGTCAAAGTAGACACTACTGAGGAGTTATTGCCCAATTCATGAATCAGTTGGTCCTTTAAGGAGATAAGAGTCTTCCAAAGAGGAGAGGAGGTTTTAACAGCTTGCGCCTCCCAAATGGACTTGTTCGGCAGGAAGAAATGGTGAATCCATTTAATCCAGAGAGAGTCTGTTTTCTGATGAATGTTCCACAAATGCTTAACCAGGAAACCCTTATTACGAGCCTTTACATAAAAAAGCCCCACTCCTTCTTCCTGCTTAGGCAAACAGACGTTCTTCCAAGCAACCAGAGCCGAGTGAGATTTCTGAACATTCCCAGTCCATAGGAAATTCCTGCAGATACGGGTGATCTTCATAATGACAGTTTCTGGAAGAGGAAAAATGCTAATCCAAAAATTAACCATGCCGTAAAGAACTAAACGCATAAGCTCAAGCCTTTCAGCAAAGGAAAGATGCTTACCCATCTAACTCTGAACTGCAGACTCAAGCTTATGCAGCAAGGGGGAAAATTGAATGACCAGGAGCTGATGGGGGCTAAGAGGCACACCAAGATACTTGAAAGGGAAGGAGCCGGCAATGAAACATGTTTCACTGATAATCTCTTACCTCAAACTATCACCAACACCTCGAAAATAAATGGAGGATTTTGAGGGATTGATTTCCAGACCAGAAACCTACCCGAAAAGCCTTAATTGATCAAGGAGGGAGAGGATGAAAGACTTATCACCTCTAGAAAGCAAGAGGACATCATCAGCAAAAGCAAGATGACTGATACCAAGAGGTTGGCATTGCGGGTGAAACCGGAAGGCTTGTTGCTGGGACACCCTCTTAAGCAACCGGGAGAAATACTCCATGCAAGTGATGAAGAGGTAAGGAGAAAGGGAATCACCTTACTGAATACCACTTTTTCCCGGGAAGAAGCCATAAAGGTTCCCATTAATAGTAACAGAGAAAGATAAAGTCGCCACACACTGCATAACCAGATGGATAAATTTCGGAGGAAAGCCAAGCAACTCCAAAAGATCCTGCATAAAAGACCATTGAACCGAGTCGAAAGCCTTTTTAAAGTCAACCTTCAAGAGGGATTTAGGCGAGATTCTCTTCCTACCATAAGAACGAAGCAGCTCCTGAACAAGATTAATGTTATCCACCATAACTCTACCACCCAGGAAGACATTCTACATAGGATTGATGATATTCCTCAAAGCAACAGCCAAACGGTCAGCAAGGATTTTGGAGATAACCTTATAGACCACATTACAACAGGATATAGGTCGAAAGTCATTAGGAGAGGTAGCATGAGCAGATTTGGGGATAAGAGATATAACCGAGTGATTAATCTGCTTAAGCATATTCCCAGAGGCGAAAAAGTCCTAGATAGCCGAACAAAACTCATCACCCACAACCGACCAGGCAGATTTGTAGAAGTAAGAAGTGTAACCATCCAACCCCGGAGCTTTCTCATTTTGAATCCCAAATAAAGCTTGCTTGATGACCTCATTCAAGATAGGAGCAGAAAGAAGCTCACAAGCTTTATCAGAGATGCACGAGCCACTTAAAACAATGTCTCTATCCAAGGGCATAGTAGGTTTAAAAGACCCATACAGGTTCTGATAGATGGCAACAAATTCTGCTCCCACTTCCTTTTCCGAAGCATAAATAATACCATCAAACTTCTGAATAGCCGGAATGAAATTCCTTCCATGCTTCAGGCTCAATAAAGCATGAAAAAACCGAGTACCCCTATCACAATCCTTAAAAAAATCACACTTGAGCTTCTGCCCAAAGAACAACTTTTCGGCCGATTTTAACTTGAGGGGCTGACAACGGAGCCTTTTGTCTTCAAGAACAAGCTGGGAATTAATTGGGTATGAATGAAGCACATTCTGCAAAATTTCTAGATCTGATTCGGCTCTAGACACCCTTTCTGAAATGTGACTAAAATGTAGCCGATTAAGCATCTTAAGAGGACGCTTCAGACCTTTAAACTTCTTGCAAAGAGAGAACATGGGGGAGCCCACAACTTCCATCTGCCAACCCTCAGAAATAGTATGAATGAAACCATCATGAGAGGCCCACATGTTAAAATTTTTGAAACTTCGATGCCCTTTAACCTGGTGGTCTACCCGAACAACAACAGGAGAATGATCAGAAAATGCCCCTTGATTGTCGAAGTGGGCATGAGCAAGCCTCTGAAGAGAGGACCAAAGAGGGTTCACAAGAACTCTGTCCAATTTACTCCAAACGGTACCATTAGACCAAGTAAAGTGGCACCCGGTATAGTTCAAGTCATACAAACCCAAATCAAGACAACATTTATTGAGATCTGCAATCTCATACATAGAAACAGGACAACCATTTATTTATCATCTCGAGACAAATAGGAATTGAAATCTCCTAAAACCATCCATGGACCCGAGGGGCTCCACGAACATAAGCTATCCCATAACGCTCTCCTAGCAATAATGGTGTGCAAACCATAAACAAAAGTAATATGGAATCTAATTTGACTCACAAGGTTGAAGACAATCACATGAAGACCCTGAGAGGAACTTCCCACAAGATCAACTTGAACCGAAGATGGGTTCCAGAAAACAACAATGCGAGCCTTGGAAGACCTAGAGGCATTTGTGAGGAACCTCCAATTCTTTAACCGGAAATTGTGCATAGCCGCAACCTTGGAAGGGAGCATCTTAGACTCTAACAAACCACAAACATCCACTTTATTCTTTTTTATGAGATGACCAGCTCATGTTGCTTTAGAGGACTGTTAAGCCCTCTAACATTCCAACACTGAATAATCATGGAGCTGGAGAGATAGGCGGAAGCCTACCATTGCCGCTAGCGGAGGAGCTAGAGTGTTTCGACCCTTTCCTAGTAGTTACACCAATGTGGCCTTCCACCTTATCCTTACCCTTAACATGCACACCGTGAGAAGCTGAAGAAGAGGCAGAAAGCCTCGGCTGAACAACAGCAGAAGGAGGGGGAACCACTGAATTCGCCATAAAAGAGTCAACCACATCACCCCGTAGCCAAAATCACACCCAAATATGATTTCAAGCCAACCAAATTCCCAGCTGATGCACCTGCAATATCTGCTTCCAAACCCACATCGAACTCAATATTTAAGCCATTCAAAGTTGCTACTGACTTGCCCTTTTCAGCCAACAAAACTTGCTCAGCTGAGGCAACAGTTGCAGCTACAGCTTGTTTCTTGCATGAGTGCCTGTTGTTGCGTAGTTTTTTCCTGACTT
Organism: Salix exigua; assembly: GCA_032356905.1. Lineage (NCBI taxonomy): Eukaryota > Viridiplantae > Streptophyta > Magnoliopsida > Malpighiales > Salicaceae > Salix > Salix exigua. The sequence continues at coordinate 3,565,966 of CM063605.1, forward strand.
GTACCTAACCACCTGTTGTATCATCCACCTCTGCAAACCTAGGATCAACATCAGCTGGCTGAACAGAACCAAAGGTTGCACCCTCCACCGGAGAAACATGAGCAACTACTGGCTCCTAACAAGCCATTAAACCACTATTCTTCGCTGCAGTGGCAGCAGTTGATCCAGAAATATCTACTCCCCTATCTTTAGGAGCCTTAGAATAGGAAGTAATCAAGTGCCCAAGGATCTTACAATGAGAGCAGAATTTCGACAATGTTTCATACACAATAGGCTGAGCATGCATAACACCATTCGGCAAACAAAATTTAACAAACTGAGGGAGGTCCTCTGCAAGGTTAATCTCAACCAAAATTCTAGCATACGAAAGTCGAGACATGGAAGATGCCAACATGTCACATTGTATAAGTTTGCCGATAGCACTTGCGATTTTAGAAAGACAAGTAGAAGACCAACACTTCAATGGCAAATTTAGCAACTTAACCCAAACGGGGACCATAGACATTTCAGTGAAATTAAAATCAAAGTACTCTGGCATATCACACAACATTAAAAGCCTACCATAAATAAGGTATGAACCTCCACGCAACACATTCAATTTCTCCGATTCATTCTGAAATTTATAAACTAGCCAACTGGACTCATGAATATGCAATTTAGCTTCACAATGCCAAGAACTAGATATAATGTTGCTCAAAGCTTTAAAACCCGGGGATTTGCCCGAAACATAACCAATGAGACACATATTCCAGAAATCACAAGCATTATCAATATCATCCTCAACCAAATTGAAAGTCTTGGCAGCAGGAATATCCACAAAGTGATGAAGCTTCAGAAAAGAGGAAGAGCTACAATTTAAAGAAAACAAGTTTCTCCACTGACCTAGAGGGGGGACCGGGGGGCAGAAGCATCCGAACTTGGAGCTGGAATTTGAGCAGAGGGGGGGTGAGCGTCCCTGTGCTGGAGCTTGAGGAGAAGCCATGGCAACTTTCAAAGTGGAATTGAGGGAAGAGGAGCATCCCTGAGATGGAGAATCCACAGCAGCTGCCAACGTGGGACTGGGGGGAGCAAACTCATCCCTTGAGTCATCACCCGGGCAAGATGAGATGTCACAAGCCAAAGACTCCTCCTCTGTGTCCTCATCATTGGTGGTAACAGAGAAGCGGTGAGCTCAACATTAACAGTAAGGGCCTTTACAGATGTTGGATTAGGGAGGAAGAGTAGAGGAGCTGGAAGCCTCAACATTAACAAGAGTAAGGGGGCCTTTACCTAAGATGTTGGATTAGGGAGGATCAGTTTGAACAGGGGCTGAGATACAGGCAAGGGGGAAAGACTTTTTATTGGGAGATGGAGGCCCTATAATCACCGATCCTGAGGGAGGGGGTTGAGGAGGAGGTGGAGTATAGATGGAGGGAGATGAAGATTTCTTCTTGGATTTTCTTTTGGCCATGCAAACGGGAAAATGAGAGACTGGGACAAAAGGGATTAGAAATGACGAAGAGAAGAAACTAGTAGTTAGGGCTCAAACAGGACAGGGATTGGAGGGACACGGGGCAGAGGATTTGAGGGAGGGAGAGACGGTGAAGAAGAAGAAAGGGCTGGACAGAGTACATCTCTCTTAAAATTTCCAGGTCTATAATAAAGGGCATAGAATCTGAGGTTTTTGGTTGAGAGGTGGGAGGAGAACTTTCCTACTCTGCCACACATTCATATTCCAAAAATATTGGCTCGTCGGTGCTTAGCAAGGAAGAACTAAAGTAGTTTTTTGTGAACCTGCATGTTGGATCCAAATCTTCCAGTTTTAAAATGGAAGTTGAAAGGAAACATGAACTTCACTCCAAAACCATGGCTTCTTCAACACAAGTAGTTGGTGCAACGGCCAGACAAGACAAAGTCACTGCCCTCTACGGCTCTTGGAAGTCCCTAATCACCGTCGACGTCGTTTCCAGCACTTCCAAACGACTCAGTGGAATCGCCGTTAAAGAGAAGAGAGCTTTACCTTCCAAGGAGAGCTTGGCACTAGGGGGTGTTGAGCGATTTTATTACATTAAATTTCGCATAAGTGTCAAATATTTTGCCTGTTTCGACTATACTGTTCTTTGTAGACGACAAATAAATATTATGCACGAAAAAAATTTCTATTTCTTTTTTTCAATTTTTTTTGCAATATTTGTATTTATAATGTGTCATATTTAATATAACTGGGGAAAACATGCAACTCATATTTTTTTTTACAAATTTATCTAGGTTATCTACAATTAAAAAACTATAAAAATCACTTTCCATTTCGATCACACTATAGATTATGTGAGACTAAGTATACGTGTTCAATATTTATTTAATATTATCGCCTAAAAATATATAAATAGAGAAAAAAATGACCTACAATTTCTTGCAAAACAAATTACTATCGGTATTCTTAAACATATTTAATATAATAATATGATGAATAAATCTTATAAAAAAAAACTTTGGCTTTCAATTTAAATTTATATTTTAGCTTTTTTTTCTTTTCAGAAACGGTGATTTTTTTTTCACATGTATTTTTTATTTTTTACTGTCCAAGTCAGCTGTTCTTTTTTAATCAGTTTTTTTGTGTATTTTTTTTAACCAAAGTATCCGTGACAACAAATTCCTAATGAATCATTTCACTTTCTTAGCAATTTTTGTAACAAATTTTATGAAATTTTTTTTAACAATAACAATATTCAATCACATTGTGGTTGAAAAAACAATTTTGAACGAATTTTATCAGTTATAATTATACTAATTAAATATTAAAATTATAAAATATAATATTTATAAAAAAATTAATTTTTTATATAGATAAAAAAAAATCAGTGAATCTTATATATTATAACTAGCCACACGACTTGTGCTTTGCTGTAAGTCGGGTAAGAAAATCAATGTTCAGTCAACGCAATTATATTTTAAGAAAAGGGGAAAAACAATATCTACAGAGAAAAAACATTTTCAAATGAAAATCATAATAAAAAAATCTAACTCATATTATCAACTTATTAAGCTCGTGATCCAAGTTATTCAACGAAAAAAATCAAATATGGAAAGACCTCGAACTAGTTCTTTAACAAATTAAATATTAAAAGATAAAATTAAAAAATATACAAAAAGTTAAAAATAGCAAAGGCTGTATAAAAGCAAATGTTCAAAACGACCGCGTTTAGCTGCTGAAACAACTTAAAAGCTGCGTTTCGCAAAACGGGAGTCAGTGGGTGTGTCCCATCACCCTAGCCCAAAAAGATGGCCTGAAATTAACTAATCAATAACCCTAGAAAAGGTAAAGTAACCCCACCACGATCCTTACATTTACCAGGCCAGGCCAGGCCAGTAAAATTCATTTAGGCGGGAAACAAATCCCCAGAATTTTACCCCCTTCCCATCCTCTCTCCGCCAATCCCCTCTCCATTTCACCCTCTCAAATCTCCTCCATCCTCTCTCCCTGCAAAATGATCGATGACGAGAAGGCAAAAGACGTCGCCGTTTCGAACGACGTTCCGTACTACGAATCGGAAGTCGACAAGATTCGTGGCCGCTGGGAACTCGCTTCGATTCTTAATTTTTTGAGCGTACAATCAACAATCCTTCCTTTTTTTAAAAAAAAAAAATCTATTTTAAATAAGTTCGTGTATGAATCTTATTTAAAATCGGGGTTTTCCTTACAGATATTTGAGCCAGTTCTTGGGGTTGATCTGAAGTTAACAGCAGAGGAGATTGAGAGCGGTCTTGTTAAGCCTGATAAATCACTGGCTCATCTTCACGTTAAGCTATTAAAGGTTCTTTTTTCCCCCAATTTTGATTTATCTACGTTTGCTTGATTTTTTTTTTATAAATGCAACTATTATTATATATAAAATAATTATAAAGGCCACATTCATAGAAATTCTTTTTTATAAATCGCTGAAGTAATTATTTTGGATCAGAAATTCTTATCATGATGTATATTTTAAGAATTGGGAAAAAAACGAAAGGCACGGATCGGGACAAGAAATAATCACAGCTGTTGCATTGTGGAACCTGCATGTGGGGGCTCACAAGTTTGATAGCTATAGTTATTACTTTTCTCCTGCCGACAATGTGTTTTTCATGTGTTGTTATTTTTGGTATATATGATTCAAATGAAGTGAATGAATATTTTCTTATGAGCTAACACATGATTTAAATTCGGGTTTGATGACACTGGATGCTTATTGAGTTTATGCGTGTTGTGTTTTCTTGTATTTCGTGTATTACTGGATTTGATGCATTGAGGAAGCTGAACTGATTTTTAGAGTTGAAAATCATGCGTATGGATGCTATGAAAGGTAATTGTTTAGTATAAGATGCTGTAGAAAGCAAGAGAATAATGCTTTATGAAATGAAAGTAGTCGCATGGAAGCGATCCTACTTGAAAGGATGCAGTGCCATTGGATGTGTGGGACACACCTTTGGGTCCAGCGGATACCAAAAATCCAATGGCTGAGGACCTTTAGCGAAGGGGTCGGTGTCATTGGTTGATGTGTATAACACTTTGCACAGCGAGTAGGAATAACTCTGCCCACATGTAGTTTGTGTTCAATGTTCAATTTCCTTGGAAGAATTTCCATGTGGATAATATCTTTACAAATTTTTATGAATGTGGAATTTTCAACAGGGGATACCACCTGTGAGTAAAAAACTGAAAGCATCTGATGCATGGGTGACTGCACTTTGTAAAACACTAGACACTTGGTGGCCGTGGGTAAGCAACTTTTGATTTTCAACTATGTAGAAAGGATTTTCACAGAATTTGAAATTTGCACTGCTTATTTATGTTTTCCTTTAACAGGTTGCTGAAGGTGAGTTACCACTGAAGGCAGCCAAAGGGTAAAACCACCAATACTCTGTCTCATGTCGTTTCCTAAAAGATAAGTTTTCATTCTTCATTTAGACTAACTCAGATCATGATGGTTTGATGCTGCCGTGGCATGTGCAGAGAGGAGATATCTGTGTACAAGGAACTGGATCCAACTAATAGATTGCTGATTTTGAAAGCACTCTGTGAAATCAGAGCTGAAGTAATGTGCCTTGCCATTCTAATTCTACATTTTTCTCAAATGTCGGAAGCTCTTTATCTTTTTAACTGGATGATGTTCTAGATAATCGTATCTCTGATCGGTGCATTTGCATCCTTATGTTTTTCATAGTATTTTTATTCTGTGCATGCTTGGTTTGTTTAAGGTTTTTTGGTCATGTCTATCAGTGGAAAACCACGTTCTCTATTTGGGTGGGATATATTTAAAATGAGTGAGATGTAGTTTTTCCATGTTTCCTTGTTAATTTGGTGTAACCCATTCACTCTGTTTACAGCAAGATGACATTGCATCATATGTTAATACTTCCTTGAAAGATGGAACTGGAATTTCTTATTTCCGGAAAGATAAGGTCGGGGGTGATGGAACGGCAACCTCTTACTGGTAATTCTTGTGTATGCTCTGAATTTCATTTAATTTACTGTGCGAGAGTTGATAATATTAATTGTACTTACAGGTATGATGGAAATTCTGCCATTGGCCATAGATTATACAAGGAAGTAAACATGACCAGGGCTAATAATAGAATGAAGGGTAAAGCATCAAAAAATCTGCCAGCTACCTGTTTGCAATGGGAAATACTTGCAACCAATCTCAAGGGATTTCAGAAAGTTGTGGTAAGTTTAGCATTCTTCTTATTCAACTGCAGGGAATTTTAGTTACTTTGTTTCTTGCTGGTAATGGCAGAATGAACTATCTTCTAGCAAAGTCGTGGCAGATGTTGCAGCTGGCAAGACCATTGAAACTGATGTCCTGCCTATTATTCAAAAATTTCAGAAGGTTTGCTTATGCATTTATTTTATAATCATGTCTTAATAGTGTGGGTTTTATTATGCGCTAGTTTATTTTTCTTTCATGTTGATGATAAGTAATCTGTTCATTGTCACTGTATTCAACAGAAGAAAGACAGGGCTCTCAAACAAAAAGAAAGGCAAGAAGAGCTCCTGAATGGTTTTAGATCCTACAGTGCCGGGATTACGCGTTCCTGCCGCAGTCGCAGACCTATCAATTATACATATGGTATGATGTGTATCTCATCTGTATTCATTCTATGGCCTGGTTGTGTGGCATTTAATCAGATATTTGTTGGTATTTTTGCTTCCTTTTCATTGTCTTGCTGAACTACATCAAATATCAAATAGTCATAAAGACCACCAGAACATTTTTGGACTTATAACTGCCTCCCCGTGGTCAAGTGCGTTACTAAACTTCTAGGGGATCTCAAATTCTGAATAAGATGGAGAAACAAGTCATGCTCTAAATTTCACAAGCTAACCAATATTTTTCTTTGTTTTTTGGGTTACAGTTTATCATACTTTCTTGCTTGTTTCAAACAATTTTTTGATCTAAGAACCTTCGTTGTACTTGAGCATTACTTACAATTAACCTTTTGATTTGGGATCCAATATGCAGATGATTATGACCGTGCGATTGATGAGGCTATAAAAATAACAAAGTAAGCGATGGCTGTTATCCCTGTATGAAATAAACCTGTCATTACTGCTTTGTGAACTGCATTTATATATTCTGAATCTACCAAGTTCTTTGCTAATGCTGTTCTTTAATACCTTGCATGCAATTTGTCCCCCTTATTGAGAATATTATACATAACCTTTTCTACATGATGACTTCAATTTACTATCCAGGAAAAGGAACACAATTGAAGAGCAGAACAATGACAGGAAACATGTTAAGCAGGGAATCGCTTCTAATGGGGGTTCAAACATGGGCATGAATTCAAAAGAAAGTCCTGGTGAAAAAGATGATTCAGACATGAGTGCAGACTCCAAAGGTAATATTGAAAAGGGAAACTTCTTGGATAGTGAAGAAAGTGGCAAGCTTGAAGAGGCCGGTAATGATGATGATGATGGTGATGATGATTATGATGACAAAATGGATTATGATAACGGGAGTAGATCTGGCAAATCTGGTGAAGAAAATGAAACTTTTGGTGGCAAGAACATTGCACGTAAGTTTGGTTCACGTTGGAGTTCAAGACTTGCTGGAGTTGCAAGCCATCCTGTTGTGGAAGCTGGAAACTTTGGCACAAAGAATAGGTTGAGGCAAAGACCCACGCGTAACTCTGCCCTGGACTCTATGAATGTGCTAGATTCAGATGATGAAAGTTCATCAAAACGTACCACCAGCGAGATATCTGGACATGAAGATTCGTCTCCAGTTTGTAATTCAGAAGGGGTGAGTGACAGTTTGTAATTCAGAAGGGGTGAGTGATTATGCTTGAAAACTTTGTTGGGAGGAGATATCTTGAAGTCAGTGCATGTTTTGAATATGTGCCAGCCACTGTGTTCCATCTAGGAATCCAAACTCTAATTTGCACCCTTGTGCTTTCTGAGATCCTGTTTTGAAAGGATATGTAGAGAGCGAGAGAGATATCCTGTACAGAGTTGTAAAGCTACCAACATATTTAAATCCCTCTTAAAATGGAATTATGTACTCCGTTTAAATGGAATTCCTCCCTAGCATGGAGGAATAGCCTGTATAATTAGTTGATTAACCGTTTGTAAAAGAGGTGGTCGGATAATTGGAAACATGGGATTTCGCTAATTTCCGGGCTTCAAATTGATAACAGTCATCGTGAAGCTCTTGAAAATGGGGCAAATATACTTGTTGACAGGGTACCCTACATATCTTGAACGCCCCCATTGTGCTCCGCATATATATTTTTACCATTTGCAGTGCTTGGAATTGGTTCTTAATTGAGGGGTAGTGGAAGGTTTGCACGGACGAGCAGGTTCGTCGCTTTCATGCTGACAACAAGGCTTGTTATCAGTTCTTGCCTTCATTAGTGACAGCATGACAGAAATTGCAGAAGCAAATTCATATGAATCCGACGAGCTTATGCTGTATGTCTCAAGGTTTTCAGCTATGGTAGCAATGAGCCTGCAGGGGCCGAGACCTGCTCTGAACTCTTTTTTTGGCCGGTAGTATTGAGACTGAGTTTCAAGAGCAGAGCTGTCGATGTTAAGAGAGCATATAAATATAAATGGCTACCATTTCCATGTTCTTCACAATCAGAACACGTGTAATTAAAAAGGAAAATTAACAGGCTGCACAAAAAATTTACATGACATACAATTAAATTTGTAAATTAATTAAAACTCATGAAAATAATCGTGTCCCTAAATCCGTAAAAAGTAATGAAAACTCCTTGTTCCAATCTTGGCCTAAAAGAACTTTTTGTTTTTTAGATGCGAGAACACTATATTTTCTAGAAAGTATATTTTATAAATTTAGGTGAGCGATTAAAACTCTGGTTGTTCCAGGTTTTTACAGAGAGTGCACGTCCTGACTCGAACTCAAAATTTATTATACAGATCACAATCATCTGCCATCACACTACACCTCCTTTAAAGGCCGTCTAAAAGAACACTATCTCGTGAAATTAAAAAAAAAAGCACATATTGAGAACAATTATTTTTAAAACATAACATTTTTTACTATCTTCGAAATTTGTAACTCCATTTCCCATTTTGCAAGAAATTTTTAAATATTTTCATGGTATTATTTTCGATTGTTGTTATTTCCAAATCCTTAATAACAAAAATCACAAACGATTATTCCAATAAACCAGAAATCCTCCCATTCAACAACACATAACAGGATTTTCATGGCCCAAGTTGAAAAGAAATCCATCATTTAACCCAGGCCCGACCAACCCAACGCAAACATCACTTAGCCCAACCCACACCAGCCTAGCCCAAACAAGCCCATCACATGAAGAAAAGTAATAATAATAATAATAATAACAATAAATAGATAAATAAAACCGCTCACGCCAAGAATTACAGGACGGCGAATAATGGCATCCACAACTAGAGAATCTAGAAGGAGAAGGATCATCGATAGAGGATCTGACCGTTTAGCCCTCATCACCGGTCAGATCCAAGCCATCCCATCCCAAAAGTTGATTTCCGAGGACTCACATCCTCATATCTCCGGTGAAATAACCGGTACGGTGCTCCCTTCTCTCCCCTTCTCATATCATATGCCAAATCTAATTGCCCCATTATTTTTTTAGTAAATTTTGAAAACCTACAAAAACGGTAAGGCTGTGTTTTGAAGGGCAAGGTTTAGTTGCTGCTGCTAGACAATGAATGTAACTTGTATAACAGTTACTTTATGGTTGCACTGGTTAGGATTATGAAGAACTTGAAAGGATATCGTGCTTTTATATCTATACATTGTCCAGGATTCTAAATCTAGAAACTTGTTTTTTGCTGCAGTTTCTCCTGATGGGAAAGATGGAGTTTCTGATTCTAAATTGGTGAATTGTGAGCCCACCGCCATTACTGCTGGCAGCGATGGAAGCACCGTGGAAACATCTTTACGTGGGTTTGAGACAGGTGTGGAAGCACCATTAGTTCCTTCTGTGGAAACAAGCAGCAAAGTAGAATCATCTTTGGCCACAGCCACGGCTCAGAAATCGACTAGGTCAACTTCAGGAACAGAGCAAAAGATAAAAACACCAACACGGATAAGTCGTTTTGTGACACCAAATCAAATAAGCTCTGCCATCGCAGCATCGGAGAAACCCCGACTCCGTTGTTCTGTTGTTATAGGCCTTTTGGTTGTCTTATCGTATTTAGGATTTCCTCTACTGGGCAGCAACTTTGCGAGGAGCATTATTGGTTTTAGGCCTCTTTATCTACTTTTGTTAACCAATTTAACGCTTGTGTTAGTGCCGCTTCTTTTCAATAATCAAAGAGGTTTTGAAAGGGCTGTGGATGCAGAAGGCAAGATTGCTTCAACTGATGGTTCTGATTGGATTGAACAAGCAGGTAACGTGATGGAGGTAGGTTTGGTGATTCAAAAGGCAATGGATGCAGCCTTTATGGATTGTAGTGTGTATGCCGTGATAATTATTTGCGGCCTTGCCTTGGTCTAATATGTTATTTCTCTCAACATGTTTTTGTTCATTCTTTCTGGAACAACCTTTGGTTTCTGAATAAATTTATGATAGTTTTGTTTTCTGCACTTGCTGCTTCTCTTTTTGATTTGATCCGCATATGGGACATGAATTAATGGAAAACAGATCCTGCTATGCAAAACATCTCTTATCCTGCTATAGTATGCTTTGAAATTCAGTTGGGTTGGGGGTGGAAGCTTTAATTTCACAGTGCAGGTTTTGCACTTCATCACGAGCTGTCTGGATAGCCTGGAAAACGATCCTATTCACACATACAACTTGACCTTTTACATACTTGTGCCTTGATAGCTATAATCCTAACGAATTATAACTTGTTCGGGCACTGCAGAACCTATTGACAAACTACGAATCAAAGACATTTTGGTTAAGAGGCACATAAACTTCATGAGTCCCAGTTGTTCTTTGGATGAGATCATGAATTTTTAATGTATGAGATCGAGAGCTGTTTTCTTGCCAAGGAACTGATCTTTGTCCAGCACCAATTCGAAGCTTCATCTACGTAGACATTTCCCATTGGAGGTTCTTGTGTTAACCCAGACATTCACTCCCATCCTCCGGCATTACTTCAATTAAATGAGGATCAGTTGTGTCCCGATGGGAAGTCAGCAGCTCTAGCAACCAGAAAATGTCTCTTGAAAATGGCTTCGAATCATCCCATGATACAAATTCTTGAACCACATTGTTGATGTCAATCAAACTAGATCCTGGTGTTTTCTTCATGCTCTTACTTTTGATAAGCTTTCGCATCCTCGACACACCATCCCACTTGCCAAGATCTGCATATATATTGGAAAGCAAAACATAATTTCCTGTATCATCTGGTTCAAGCTCTTCGAGGTGTTCCATTGCAATAATAGCAATATCAAGATTAGAATGAGTCCTGCAAGAACTTAATAATGAACCCCATATCTTCGAATCAGGCTTCATAGGCATCTTCTCTATAACATCAAGAGCCTGATTAAGGTGCCCTGCACGTCCAAGAATATCAACCAAGCTGCCATAATGCTCAACCTCTGGCTCTACATGATATTCTTTACTCATGGAATCGAAGTGTGCTAACCCCTCATTCCAAAAACCAGCATGAGCACAAGCTGATAGAAGACCAAGAAACGTAATACCATTTGGTTCAATGTTTGCTTGCTTCATTCTTTCAAACATTTCAATGGCTTCGCGAGCTTTCCCATGATTTGCCAGCCCTCTAATCATGGTACTCCAAGAAATCACATCTCTCTTGCACATCTGATCAAACAGTTGACAAGCTTGACCAATGCAGCCACATTTTGAGTACATTTCCATAAGAGCATTACATACGGATGTCTTCCTCGACAACCCATTTCTATCACAATATATATGTATCCATTTCCCAACTTCAAGAGCTCCTAGCTGCGCACACGCTGGCAAAACAGAAATAATACTAATCTCATCAGGCTCAACGCCCACAATTTGCATTTGACGAAACACATCCAACGCATCGGCGTAAGATCCGAAACGCGTGTAACCAGAAATTATCGCTGTCCAAGATACTATAGTCCTGTAAGGCATTGAATCAAACAAAGCTCTTGCCTTTCTCATCTGACCCACCCCAACATGCCCAGAAATAATACTATTCCACGAAATTGCATCTCTTTCAACCATGCCTTCAAACACCTTATGTGCACCCAGTAAACTTTCACACTTCGTGTACATATCAATTAGAGCATTCTCCATAGTAATATTAGACTTCGGCCCAAACTTGCACAAGTGGGCATGGATTTGCTTACCTAGATTATAACAAACAAGCCCTGAACAAGATTTAATAACAAAGGGGAATGTGAATCTGTTAGGGAAAATTGGGTTTTCTGTTTCCGGGTCTTTTAGCCGTAGCATTTCCTTATAAAACAAGATTGCTGAAGTATACCCTTCATTGTGTGTGTAAGCTCTTATCATTGCGTTGTATAAATACCCGTTTGGTTCTTTGACTTGATTAAAAAGCAAGCTGGCGTAACCAAGATCCTCACCTTTATCACACACATCTACCATTTTTGTCACCAAGAAGTTGCTCTGCGAAAGTGAGTACTTGATAACACGAGCATGGATGCTCTTCAACTCTACAATGTTTTTGCAGTTTTGCAAAATGGGTACAAAGAAATTCTCTAGTTCTCTGATTTTAAAGGCACCAATTCTTGTTGCCATTAAAGAAGGGAGCTTTTAGTATATATGACAATCAATGAATAGAGGGTTGTTTTCAGTGATAGGCGAGGCAGAAGTTTGCATACTTTTTGCGGTTTTTCTCAACAAAGTTTGTTTCTTGATCAAGGAATGCAAGCGCACGGAGCTGAGGTGAAAGTGAGGTTTGGGTTCTACTTGACGTTAAGCAATGATCTTATAACTATGCATGGAAAATGAGGTAGAGTGAATGAAGCTTGTGTTCGATAGAATGCTTGAAAGAAATGTGGTTTCATGGAGAACTCTTATGCGTCATCATCACTCTTCTCCGAAATGGGCTTATCCGGTGCGACACCGAATGATTTCACCTTTTCGCTGAATCTTAAAGCCTGTGGTTTGTTGAATAGCCTTGATGTCGGAAGACAAACTCATGATATTCGTGTGAGAACTGGATTTGATATGGAAGAATCACTGGTGGGGAATTCTACATGTTCTCAAACTATGGATGAATCACTGAAGCCGCCCGTATGTTTGAAGTAATGCTTGTTAGGAACCTTGCAAGCTAGAATGCTGTGATAGCAGGATAAACTCTTGCAAGATTTTATGAGAAAGCTCTTACTAGAAGATTTATCTACTCTTCAAACATAAATTAATTAAGTGTTGAATTGATGATAAATCAGATTTTTTTAATTATTTTAATTATAATTTATATTTGAGTCAACATATTATAAATCTAATGGGCCGCACAAATTAACAACTATTAGTCAGAAATTAAACTATAATGATTTAATTAGGTATGATTTGATTAAATTTCAAACATAAAACCCCCTTCTCAAAACAGGATTACCATCTTTATTGTTATTTTTTTTATTTTTAATTTTGTTCGAGGAGCACAGACTCGCACAATAATATATACAGGGATGAAAATGTAGTTTACCAAACAAGTCCGAAATCAACAAGGAAGGCGCTAAAAATAAAACGGCCGTTACAAGTCGATCAAAAGAAACAATTCTATTTCCTTTCGGACACCTTAACATACAAGTAAGACACAACAGGCCCTGGTTTTTCACTCTTGCACTTCTTGGGAAAAAACATCAGTTCTTGAACAAAGAAGAATGGCTGCTGCGAAAATCACAGCGGTGTGGAGATGGAATTTTCAGCAAGAGATTTTCAGATTGGACGCTGCCCTGTTCAAATTTCCACTTGTCTCTTTCGATACAGAGTTTCCTGGTTTCTTTCGAAACACTCCTATGGGCGCCACTGAGTTGACTCGGTACGAGGATGTGAAGCACAATGTCGACCACTTAAGGCTGATCCAATTTGGGATCACCGTTGCAGACTTCAGCGGCAATATCGGGGGCACGTGGGAGTTCAATTTGCGGTTCGATCTGTCAAGGGATCTGTTCGTCTCCCAGTCCATACAATTCTTGCAAGACAATGGCATCGATTTTGACAGGTTGAGAAGAGATGGGATTCATTTCGACATGTTCGCACGGTTGCTGTCGCGTGTTGTTGCCAGGCATCGAAACCTCTGCTGGGTTACCTTCCATGGTTTGTATGATCTGTCACACACATTGAAGACGGTGACACAGAGGCCATTGCCCCCTTCTGTGGCTGCTTTTGCGTCTCAGCTTGGCATTGTATTCGGTGATGTGGTGGATATCAAATACATGGCGCGCTTTTGCCATGGATTACGCGGTGGCGAGCTAGGCTTGGCCGCCATTGCTAAGATCTTGAAGGTGGAAAGAGTTGGCGGGGCGCATCAAGCAGGGTCTGATTCTTTGTTGACGGCCCGTGTGTACACAAAGATGAGGATGGCATATGAAATTGATGAGACTCTTTTTGCGGGGTGCTTGTACGGAATCTCAGCTAGAATCTGCAAGCCGATTGCTGTGCCTAACAGTAATGGGCGGCGCTGCTTTATTCCGACCACCGCCACTCCAGCACCGTTCCTGCGTTGCATCACTACCCATACTTCTGTTTTCATGATCGCTGCCCCTTTTAGTCACATCCTGTAGCATTTGGTTGTCGTAAACATTTATGATTTGATTATTCAAGTAAATATATTTCTTCGTTTCCTTTATTATCATGTATTAATTGAAGTGTTGATTGAATGATAAAAAAAGCAGAGAAATTCCCGCTATAAATGTTATTTCTGGACATTTAATGATCACTGGCAATTTTCCATTCGGTCTTGGCAAAAAGGCAAGTCGCCGCTTCAACGAAATGCAAACCGAGGGTCTTTTATTGCTTCCGTAACTATATCTTTTTAATTCAAAACAAACATTTCTACTTAAAAAAACATATTTTTATAAACTATAAATAGCTAATTGTTCTATTGTGCAAGCAATAAATATTTTTAAAAATTATATATATACTAGTTATTTACCCGTGTTTTATGGATGTTTTATGGTTGTTTCATGTCAGTCTCTTTTCTTTTGATTGCGTGATTACGTGCTATGATCTTGATTTTTGTTATGAAAGTTTCGATTTGTTTCAATTTTTTCCCTAAATGAAAATTGATTATATATTGTGTTTTCAATTCGGTGCTTTTTCTTAAAATTTTTAGTTTGGTGTGAAATCCCTTAATATTTTTGGTATAATAGTTTTGAATTTTTTAATTTTATCTTTTTATTGAAATTGATTACATAATTGTTTTTCATTTCAGCCCTTATACTTTTCATTTTTTTCATTTTAATTGTTTTTTTAGTACAACAGTTTTAATTTTTTCTATTATGTCATTTGAGTAAAATTGATTACATATTTTGTTTTCATTTTGGACTTTTACGTCTAATTTTTAATTTTAATTCCTTTTTTATATATTTCTATTTAGTCTCTATTTTTATCCATGTTTATACACACACACACACGCTATTAGTTTTGGTTTTTAATTTCTATTATTCTCTCTTTTGTTGGGATTGTATGTTTTTAGAAAATTTTAATTCTTAAATTTTAGTTTGTGATCATTTGAAAATTGATATTTCTTTTTTATGCCCTTTATTCTTTTTTTATATATATTTTCTTATTTTTATGTTCAAGTAAAATAATTTTTTTTAGCTAATAATTGTTTGTTTTATAAATTTTTTTTTGCTTTCTCTTTTGTTAAAGATTCCTTTTAATACTTTGATGTAAATTTTTTTTCCATTATTTACAAAATATTTCTTGCTTCATGTTTTGTTAGAGTTTTTGAGTTTTTTTATTTCTCCAAGTAACTTAATAATTTTTATTGTTTTAACAGTAATATTAATGATAATTTTAGGTGGTATAACCATAATAATATTAGTGACGCTATTAATCATAATGATAACATCAAGTGTAATTTATTATAATGGTTATAGTGTTTATGTTGTTAATAATTATGGTTTTGATAGTAACAGTAAATCATAAAACAATATAGAAAATATCAATAATGATAGAAAACAATACAATACTAATTTTTTTCTTGGTTTTTTTTTGTTTTTATGTTTTAATTTTAAGTCAAATGAATTTTTTTCAGCTAATAATTTTTATTTTTGTTTTACCATTTATTTTATTTTATTGTTTTTTTTATAAAAAAAATATTTTAGGCGTTTTTTAGTCTCTTATTTATTTTTTTAATTTTTATTATTAAAGCAATAATAATAATAGTTTTAGTGTTTTTTTCTTGCTTGATCTTTTATTAATGTTTTTGAGTTTTTTTTCTTGGGGTAATTTAATAATTTTTATTGTTTTGGCAGTAATAGTAATGATAATTTTAGATGTTAAGACTTCGATCTTGTTGTTATAATTGAGTGTGTTAATCTGTTTTATTATATCAAACTTTGCATGTATAAATATTTTATTTTATTTTTTAACATGGTTCTTAACTACAATTAAATTATTTTATTTAAGTTTTAATAATGTTTCTCAATTATTATGAATATGATATAAGAATAATAAGACTAATAATAAATTATTCTTGAAATTCAGTTTGCATTCTTGTTTATTCCTATAATTTTAAATAAATTTTGAGCATAATTTTATCATATATATGAGTTTTTTTTCTCAATTACATATAAAAATATGGACTCAAGAGATATATTAATAAAAAATATCTTAAAAAAATTAAAATGATTGTATTTTTGGGTTTAGTAAAAATTCTAAGTTCTCTTATATTAAAAAATATCAAAACCTCTTGGGATACAACATACACATATCTACAAGGAGCATGACGTGATTGTAAAGAGCTTCTGATCTGCACAACATGTCTCAAATTTGTATTAAGACGTGTACCTTTTATAAGAGTCTGGGACAGACAGGATTTTACTTACTCATCTGGATCCACAAAGTACATCTTCTAGAAAATGAAGTTTTTTGAGAAAAAAAAGAGAGCGAGCATACAAAATAGTACATTATTTTTTTAGGGATCTTATGTGTTATGAGTCATATAGCAGTAATATAAATTTTACATTTCATAAGTATCCAATTTATGAAAATCTTTTTTTTCCTTTATTTTTATTTAATTAAGAAAAAATATATTTTTAATGGAATTTTGGTAAAATTTCCCTTATAATGAAACAAAATCCAAAATTTAATCCCGTTATAAAATACTTGCAACAACAATTCACTCAATCCAAAATCATAGGTAGCCTCAGACCTTCAAACCATAACCATCAACTAACATCATTACCACATTTTTTGCATCATTAACATATAACATTGTTTCATGAGGTCTTTAAAATAAAACAAATACACAGAAATTTAAATTACTTAACATTTAAATATTTAAAACAAATGTTTTTAACCTAATTGTAAATGTCATCCATGGACAACTTTTAAAAGTTGATTATCTAACATTTGAATCGTTATATAAATTTAAATTTAGATTTATTTTTAAATAAAAACACTTCTAGCCAAGTGCTTGCTCTAGATGGTGCATCCTTGCTGCTCTATGTTGCAAGTTCTTCATTTACTAGAGAGAAAGAAAGTGCTAACAATGTGGGAATTATTCACCTAAAATTAGTTTTAGATAGTGCACTGATTGCATAATGCTTGATAGGAGTCTATCTATGGAGCCACCAAGATAAATTATGGAAATGTGGTGATTTAACTCAAAGCTACAATGGCGGCAGTGCCAAGATTTTAGTGTTTTACTATCCATCATATCAGAACCCTGAAAGGTCACACTGAAGCAGGAGGCAATTGTAACCTTCAAATTAACCATCAGCGACAATTAAACAAGAAATAACTTGTGTTCTTCTCCAGAATCACCCCTTCCCTCAGCTCATGCATGCATTTGGAGGAATATAAAACCAAAATATTTTCACAAAACAGCAGGAATAGCATCAGCCAATCGCAACAAGACCTGACTGTCTCAGAGAAACGGTACATTTGGGCTTAAGGTGGGTAATAACATCAGGCTAGGATTAACTTAAGAGATTTTACTAACTAGAAGCTTACATTATGATGCACGATTACGATTTGAGTTCTGCATCTGTGTGATGGACCTCAGTTTCTCATAAGCATCGGAACAGGCATGAGCATAGTCTGACATAGCACGGAATAGCTCCGGCAAGCGAATTTTGAGACTTCCAACTGATTTCTCTCTTACCTGGAGGCAATGTTTCTGGTGAACTTGTGTTTCCTCTTCCAGCCTCCTCTTCAAGCTATCTATTACAAATTGCCTCTCAGAAACAGGATTGGGGTTTGCATCTTCCTCTCTGTCAGCATCTGTTTCATCGGTTGGGGTTCTCCGCTGCAGGTATTTCTGGTACCATTCCTCAAATGCCTGGTTTTTGCGCAAAAATTCCCTCCTCGTTTCCTCACACTTTTCCTTTAGCTTCATCTCTTCTTCCTGATGATGTACTATGGTCTCTATCACAGCTGCAAATGATGAGATGGCAGATTTGGCAAGCTCATCAGGAAGCTTTTCTAAATAGTCATGCCATGAATGGAGAAGGGCTTGGATAGGGGGGTTCTGGGCTCTGGTGGGAGATGATATTTTCTCTTTTAAGCTGCTTTCAATGGGGATCAGATTTAGCTTTAACCAGCTAGTAAGAGTGTGAATGTATTGTTTCTGGTGGGCCACAAGCTTCTCAAATTGTGAATGCCATCCTTGAACAACTTTCAAAAGTTGGATTGTGCGCTCGTGATGGTGTTTGGTTGTTTCCTTGATTGCATGGTTGACATCAAGGGATTTAAGTTCTGTGACAATCCTCAATTGGTTATTATGATGCGTGCACATACCTGCCCACATTCTCGCCATCCTGCAGTAATGCATTCAGAGTTTCACAAGTAAATAAGTAGAGAAATGGCATGCCATCATTATTGAAATTAGTAGACCAATCTCCCATGACTAAAAAGAACTGCCTTTCAGACACCTAGCTACGAAAACTGAAATTTAATGGTATTGCGATAACAAAATAAGATGATTAAAAAAGTGAAGTACACCCAGAAAACGGAAGAAGCTGCATGTATCCATGATAGACATGCAACACTTATCATTGCCTCCTTTAGACATGGATAGCTATAGAACGACAAGTCAATGGGCAAATTCATGTGGTTCAGCATTTAACATCTATATTGCAGCATTGGATGAAACCCTACTTCTAAAGAATAAAAGGAATATAATCAAATCCAGGTTTTTATCTAGTCCACCAAACAGTTCATAAATGGCAAACTTTTCAGTCCACTTCATATAAGCCCATTTCATTAGGAGAGAGCAAAACAAGAAGAGAAACTAATGTCATAAACTGCACAAGTAATCTCGTTCTAGCTAGTAAACAGCAAGTGTCCATTTCATAAAAGCACCAGTATGCAGATTCTTGACGTGAATCATAAAGTAAAACAAGCAATACAAAGAGACAATATAAAGTTTTGAGGAAGTTTTGGGGGACATGTCAGGAAACCAGAACATGCAAAAATGTAGAATTTAAAATTTCCATTTTTTTTTTCCAAAAAAAGCTTACCCATCAACAAGATCAACAAGTTTTGGATACAACTGCTGATCACGTATCTGATTCACTTCTGAAACTGTTGAGTCCATGGATTGCATGTCAACTATATATCTTGTATGCAGATGACTCACAGCTGCTTTTGTTTTCTCCAAGGATTCAACACTAGCACCACGTTTCTTCTGCTTATTTAGCAAAGCAACCTTCTTCTTGTACTCTAGCTTCATAAGCTCCCCTTGCTAATAATAATCAACATTAAGCAAACTTCAATCAGACCAGATGCTTGACAATGGCAAGTGATATAAGCATTGCCCCAGAAAAACAAATGGAAACAAGGGGAAAAAACGATCACTCTGCACCGCGGCAGCATAACTAGTAGTTGGGATAAGAAACTCAAAATGAAGGGCAAACAAAAGAAATCAAACTAATAAATGATGCAGCGCACCTTTACTTCATCATAAAGTTTCTTTTCCCATGCTAGTAACTTATCCAAAACTGTAGCATGAGTTTCGTAATCTTCATAATCAAGTTCATCCTTTCCACCACCTTCAGCACCAGATACACCTTTGAACGACCTATTCCAAGTGATAACACGCATAACCCTGGCAGAATGATCAATATGTCCTGCGAATGTTGAATGCCATGTCAGAAAAATAAGGATACTAATAAAACGAAACAATTACTAAAGGAAAACAAAAATGTGAAGGAAATATCTAAGCATGCTTCCAGTTTCTTTACAGGCATAGCACATCAGAATAATAAATATCTAAGAATGATCGATAAATGAACTTTTCTTGCTTCTGAAAAGAAAAAACCAATAAGAAGCCTGAGGTTCTCAAAAAAAGCTTCCACAGAAGATGAAGATGCCATTACAAGGTCTAATTGGTGTAAGAAGTAGATGCTGCCGTTCAGAATAACAAATCCAAAATGCCTACAAATGTTATATCATTCAGTTTTCCACAATCAACATGTTTACACACATTTTGGAAACTTAAATCATAAAATGGTTAGCAGAAATTACTATTAAAACATCCACATGTTACTAAAAAAATTTATGATTTTAGATTATGTTGATATAAAAAATAAAAAATATATATTATTTTGATAAATCTTAAAGCAAAAAAGTAATTATTAACACAATCTCAAATGCTATTTGAATTTTTTCTTCAAATGAAGTTTTTTATAATTTTAGATCATTTCAATATATTTATATAAAAAATTATTTCTTTTTATAATTTTAGATTATTTTAATATGATAATATAAAAATATATATTACTTTAATATAATTTTAAACAAAAAAAACATTTTAAAAAGCAAAATATTCTCATCTCAAATACTATTTAAGTTTACATTATAAGATAGCTTGTATTTTTATATTTTCAATTAAAATACACCACCCAGCACTAAATAATTAAAAAACGGCATCAAGTAAACAAAAAATTTAGACACGAGCAGCCAAAGCAAGCCAATTATACCTCGATTATCGGCAAAATTAGAATGGTAATGCAAGCGAGTGGCCTCGAGCATCTTACAAACATCCTGTGCACTTTCTGATGATTTTAAGAAATGATCATCAATTTCATTCAAAATCTGCATCAAATTCACACTAGGAACTTTCCTTCCCATCGCCATAAAATCCGGTGGTGCTGTTTTCGAATGCTCAATCTGGTTCCTCTCCTTCTTCTCCCCACCCTCCTCCTCCTCCTCTTTCACCGCTTGCTCCATCTTCTCCTCCGCCTTCTCAGGCGTCTTTGGCTCAACCCAATCGATCCCATTAACACTACCACCAACCCCCCTCCTCAAATCCCCACCCCCGCCGAACCCAATACCCACATTCTCAACATTTCCAAAATTACCCCCGTTCCTACTCGCATCCTCCTCCGGCTCCAAGGACGAAATCGGCTCATTATCCACCATAAAGAAATAATCCCAGGCCATGTTCTTCACCTCCGGCATCGGTGGCACCGCCGAAGAATGACTCTCCACCGTCCTTGGTGGATTCCTCGGCCGTGTATCCTCCTCCCTCGGTCCCACATTCCCCCTCATTTGTGGGCCCCGCTGCGAAACCTTTTCAATATTGTCATAATTATTGGTCTTTCTACTAGGACTCCTATCCCGCAACCCTTGCACCTCCTCCTCCTCCTCCTCCTCCTCCTCCGCCTCCTCGATCGCAACAGTATCACCCATCTGCTTCCCTTTCATCACACTCTCAGGCATGCTCATAGATCTTTTAACCGGACTGGGAGAAAAGTCAGGCAGCGGCGGAGGCGGAGGAAGATTAACCATAGAAGGCGGTGGTGGAGGAGGCTGTGGTTGAGATGAAGAGTCAAGGGAAGAAGGCTGTTGAAACTGGGATTCTTGATCAGCTTCTCCATGGCCATAATCACTCAAAGACGCACCAGTATTCTTTAAGGAAATAGCATATCCTGAATGACCAGCAGCAAAAGCATTTCTTGCTGTGACTGCTTCTTTCATCAAGATTTTCCGCTCTTTGCATCTTGAAACCGATTCTTCATTATCCACCTTTGACTGTGCACACCCCATTACAGTTCAAGAATATGAGGTCAGGTTTTCTAAAAATGAGAGAAAAGGTTCATAATAATGGAGGAGAGCATGTGTAGAGAGAGAGAGAGACTGACAAGGTGGTACAGAGATAGAGGGGTCAGTGAAGAGTTTGCAGAAGAGAGAGAAGAGAATGCATTTCATCTCTCCTCTTGTGTGTTTCGTTTTGGGTACTTAATGAGAGTAGAGGGATGGGTGTACTCGCTGGGTCCAGAGGAACAGGTGTCCCTGTTTTGTATTCTCAATTAACGGTCATATTTTTTAAAGAGGAAACTGTGTCGTTTGGTGGGGGAAATAGTGGAGTTATTATTGGTGTTGATGAGGGTTTTGATTTTGAAGATGACGAGGTTGAGACAGAATGCTTGCCAGCCCACATGATATTATGCTTTGATTATTTTAATAATATTTCTTAGATGTGTTTTAAATATAATTTTAATTTAGTTTTTCTAATATTCAAACTTTAATAGGCTATTTGAAACTTTCGGAAATAAAAATTTTAATTCCAAATATTAAATCAGCCTTTCATATCGCTGCAAGTCAAATTGTTTTATATATAAAAAAGTTATATATACAAGTTCTTTTAACATGTTTTTATAGTTACAAGTGCCCGCTCGTGTGTGGGGTTTTTTTATTTATGTAAAAGTTAATTATTTTTATATGTACTGTATTTTTATTTTAATATTTAATTAGTAAAATTATAATTAATAAAATCTGTATAATTGAAATGGAAAGTGGTTTGTGTATTTTTTTTAATCGCAGATAATGTAGGTTAATTTTTTTATGAGTTGTATTTTCCCCCAGTAATATTAGATCCGACACATTATAAATAAAAATATTATATTTTTTCTATAAATAAACTTACATTTTTTACGTTCTATAATTAGTTATTTCAATGTTTAATTACTAAAATTGCAATAGATAAAATATGTTAGAAATGAGTTTTTTGCGTGATATAATTAGTATGCTTGCCCACACATCGCGCTAAGGTTTTTTCTATGTAGAAAACTAATTGATTTTTTACATGTCGTAATTAGTTGTTTAAATATTTAATCAGTAACATTATAATAGATAAAATAAGTAAGAAATATTTTTTTTCACCGCCTAGAAGGAATAGTGTAATCGAAATGAGAAGTGGTTCGTATATTTTTTAATTGGAGATAACTTAGGTAAATTTGTCAAAAACAATTTGAGTTGTCTTTTTCCCCAGTAATATTAGATCTGACATATTATAAATAAAAATATTGTAAATTTTTTAAGAAATAAACTTAATTTTTTTACGTGCTATAATGACTTATTTGTCGTCTAAAAGGAACGGTGTAATCGAAAAAGGAAGTGACTCGCATATTTTTTAATTATAGATAATCTAGGAATTTGTCAAAAGAAAAAATATTGAGTTGTTTTTTCTCCCAAGTAATCTTAGATTTGAAATATAAAAAATAAAAATTTTGAATTTTTTTCTTAAGAAATAAATCTAAACAAAAGAGTATAAAATTTATATTTTTTTATCATTGACAAAAGAGTAATCAAGAAAAAAAATTAAATTATTATTATTATTATTATTATTATTATTATTTCTCTTAATAATGAAAGACTAAAAAAATCACAAAAACCTCAACAAAAGATCAAACAAAAACAAAAATTATCATTGTTATTACTGCCAAAACAATAAAAAATATCAAATTATCCATAGAGAAAAAACCCTAAAAACTTTAACAAAAGAGTAAGCAAGATTAAAAGATCTTAAAATAAAGATCAAAAGATATTTATGAAAGATTATTATGTTAATAATGGAAAAAATAAAATAAATGAAAGATTAAAAAGATCTTAAAAACTTTGACAAAAGATTAAACAAAAAATAAAACAAAAATTATGAAGTAAAAAAATAAAACAAACAAATAAAAACTAAAAGAAAGAACAAATGGAGAAAAAAAAAAACCACAAATATCAATTTACAAATGATCATAGATACAAAACAAAATTTAAGAGCTATTTTTTTTGAAAAATATCACCTCAGCAAATAAAAAAAATAACAAAAATTAAAAATCAAAACGAAGAGCATATTTATATACACATGGACAAAAGTAGAGGTTATTCTAGAAATAAAGGGATTAAAATTAAAAAAATTAAAAGTATAAGGGCCGAAATGAAAATAAAATATAAAGGGATTAAAATCCAAAATTAAAAGTATAAGGGCCAAAACAAAAATTAAATATATTATCAATTTTAATAAAAGGATCAAATTGAAGAAATCAAAACTTTTGTATCGTATTTATTGAGTTATTTAAACCCAGTCCAAAAATTAAAAGGAAGACCGAAGTGAAACATTGACATTCAATCAATTCCAATCGGAGGACCCAATTGAACTAAATCAAAACTTATATAACAAAAATCAGTACAAAAAATGAAATTGAAAGTCAAAAGATCGAAGTGAAAAGTTAAAACAAATGGGGGAGCCCCCTACACTTCAGGATAGAGAGAAACATGGTCCGCACCTTTAACCTGGTCGTCGCTGCGTCTCACGAATATTTTTATGCTCAGCAGCGTCACCGCGAGAGGAAGCATGTGCGGAGACGCATCAAGAGAGACTCTGAATCTCTTCTTCGACCACCGTGTGAGTCAGACACGCACCACCTAAATAGGGCATGGGGTGAAAAAATGTCCGCGCGTGCCCATCACGCTCCGGCATTCGAGTGAATTGTTTTTTAAAAAGAGGTCAATTATTGTCCTGCCCTTGTGCCCCAAGTTACCTTTTTTTCTTATTAAGGGCTAAAACCGTATTTAGCCAATTTCGAATAATAATAAAATAAGCATAAGACCTGGTCGGTCCGATGTGCGTAATTACAACGGAGCCCCTAATTCGACGAGTGTTTTTGTCATTTTCGGAGTAAAATTGCTAATCCACTGTTTATAAATGGAAAAAAGGCGGACAAACTCGCGCGACACGCCTAATCAAATTGCGAGTGAACAATGACAATGAGTAAAGAAAAAAAAGAGACATGAGACATGTTTAGATCAAAATATTTAATATAATAAACCATTATATTTACTCAATTGTACTTGCACAATTTATTTATCTAAATATATATTTTTTATTCAATCAAATGATAATAGAAATAATATCTTAAAATAATTTTTTATTTTTAAAAGTAAAGATTATTTATACAAAAAAATCTTCAAATTTAAATGCATAATAAACAAATCATTTAAAAGAGGTTTGTTAAATCAAATAAAATAGAGAGTGGGTTTAAATTTAAATAGAGGGGAAATCACATAAAAAAATCACATAAAAAATTATTTTTTTCCTTAAAAAAAAAAACAAAGGTCCAACGTTTATGGGACTTTGATTATCATTATTTTGGTTGTCACTGGAACGAGCAACATGTCATCCATGCCAAATCATTTTAAAAAAATTCAGATGATATGTCATGTGATTTTTTTCAAATTTTAACCACTGTGGTTCCCAGAAAATTAGGGTTTAAGATTTTTTTACTTAAAAATATATTTTTCAATCTATTTAACCTAAAATACCTTAAAAATTATGATAAATTTATTAATGATCTCGAGGAAAAATCCCAAAAACCAGAATGAACATGAAAACAATAGCCAAATTAGGGTTTAATGTTTTTATACCAAAAATGATTTGCTAAAAAAAGCCATAAAAATTGTATAATTTGTGTTTTTTTATATAATTTGTGTTCTTTTTAAAGGTAAAGGACCAAAGTGTATTTTTTTTTGCTGAAATTATTAGAACATCATTCATATTTGACACCTTTTTCAGTTTAGTCTCTATTTAATATTTTTTTGAAGGTACAATGGTTGAAATGTTTTAGGAGTTCAAATTGAAGATGGTCAAATGTTAACTCGAGGATCTATTTTTAAAATAATTAATTAGTTAATAACTACTTATAAGTAGTAAAATGAGGACAAAGTTATGTGATCATGGTATAAATTATTTTTTATTTTCAAATATATTTTTTTATTTTTTATTTTTATTTATGATATATTAAAAACATAATAAATTTAAAGCAAAAACTATAAAAAAGTAAAAAAAAATACAGTTAGACTGCAAAAACATTCTCCAAAGAAGGTGATGAATTTATTGCCTCACAAATCACTATTTATTTCAACAGTAGTTGTTCTTCTTTGTGTTTTTAGATCTGTATTTTTTTTTCTCTAATTTCATTGTGTAGTTTATTAGAGATTGAGTTTCATAATTTATTGTGATTTTATTTATGCATGGTTAACTTTTATGGGTTAATTTGATTGATTTAAGTTTTTGTAAAAATAAATTGATTTTTTTATTTAATCATTCGATGGCGGGTTAATTATGAACCAAGATTCATGATTTATTTTGTTTTGCATTCTACAAGGTTATTTTCATCTTATGACTATGGTCACATATTTTGTGAGTTAACCCATATAGACTAAAATCGTTTTATTATGTTGTCTTTTTATTGATAAATTAAATTTCAACATTTAACAATGAGTTTGTTGAAAATCATATTTCATAATTTGTTTTGATCTACTTTTTTCAAAGTTATCACAATCTCATGATCTTGGTCATGGTTTGTCAAGGTAACCCGGGTTGACTCAAGTTATTTTTTTTTGTTTACTTTATTTGAGATTATCCTAATCACATGACCTAGATCACGAGTTTGACATGTTAATATAGACATTTTTTGTTGTTAATTTAAAATTATTATTATTTTCAATTTCATCCTCTAACACCTGGTTGATTTGGATTTTGGTTTCATATTTTTGTTTGTTTTGCTTTCCATAAATTTACTTAGGTCACAAGTTTGGTTACCTAACCCAATTTGACTTAAGTTAGAAAAAACCTTTGACCAATTAACTCGGGTTGGCTCGTGTTTTTTAATCTTTTTTAATTGATATTTCCCTTTTAATTTTATAAACCTAGGGATTACAAATTGAGTTTCATAATTTATTTTGATTTGTGTTTGTATAGATTTGTCTTAGTCACATTATCTTAGTTATAATTTTGATAGGTTAACCTGAGTTTTTTCTTTTTCAATCTTATACTTCAATATTGGTTTAATTAGGAACTAGGTTTATAATTGTTTCTTGTTTCCCTTATATAAGGTTATTTCAGACTCATGATCTAGATCATAGACTTAGAAGGTTAACCTAGATTGATGCAATATGTTTTTGTCTTTATATTTTTTAAGAAACCTAGTTATCAATAATAAAATGCTTCCTTGCAAGGGGTCTTTTATCTTTGTATTTTTTTTGTCATCAAGTTGACGTCAAATTGGTCTTTCACAAATATAGAATATCAATAATAAAAAAAGATGTTCCCAAGGGGCGTAGCGTGATGATAAAGAACTTGAGTTCGAGTCAGGACGTGCACCTTTTATAAGAGTCTGAAACAACAAGAATTTTATTTACTCACTCAAGTTCACAAAGTAGTTTTTCAGAAGGTGGAGTTTCCTCGAATCCACACACACAAAAAAGATGGTTGACCAAGTAATCAGAGTATCTTGCCATTTATATTTTATATTAATTTAGTCCTTGTTTTTTTCATTGCTATTTATTTTATTTTTTATTTTTTGTATTCAATTGCATCCCTAATCATTAGGTTTAATTTCATTTTTATATCACATTAAATCCTTAGCTTTTTTATATTTTTGTAATCATTTCACTAGTTAATTTTTCTTTCAATCGCACTCCTTATCATATGGTTATTTTTTCATATCGGATTTGACTCCTATTTTTTTTACTAATACTTATTTTGTATTAGATATTTTTTTATTTCCTTTTATTTTCAATTTCAACCCTTAATATTTTTTCATCGAGCCAAGTGTTTTAAGAGTTTAAACATGTTCATCGTAAATTGAAATGCTTATGCACATTAAAAAAAACTTGCACGTTCATTTTTTTTTTCAGAGTTGTGATACAAAACTAGTTAAAAGAAACTAAAACACGACTTTTATATCTATTTTTACTATGCATTCTCCTACATTTCATCATAGATTAGAGTAGTTGATTTTTGATTTATTTATTTTAACATTCATTTATTTATTCCTTCATTTCATGTTTATTTTTAGGTGTTTTCCTTGTTGATGATGCTAAGATTTTAAAGCTTGATTTTAGATCAATTGACGAGACATGACTTTAATATGTGTTATTAAAGCATAATTCAATGAATAAAAACCAAAATGAACAGAGCACTCTATCTAAATCTTACCAAGAAAAGTAATGTTTGGTCTCCATATTTTATTTTGGCTTTGTTTTACTATATATTCATTTTATTTATTTTCATAGAGAAGAGAGAAACCTATCATAAAAGAGAAAGTTACCAGTTTACCATACTCTAACAATAAAAATAACTTTTATTTTACAAGTGTTTTAAATTGATTTATTGGCATCATGAAGATGTTTATTAAGTATATGTTATTTTTTTAATTTAGTCTTAGATTTGCATTCGCTTTCAAACTTTTATTTAATTATATAATTTTTAATTTATTTAATTATACATCCACCAGCTTTTCAACTCATAATAAAAAAATATCTTCAAGCTAAAAAAAAAACACATTGACGTAGCTAGCACTTTCTATTTTTGGTTAAAAAACAACTTTTTAACGTAAACTTTCAACATCCCCTGACGAAACTACCCCAACACTTAAAAAAATATTTAGTTTTTTGAAGACAATGACAATAGACTATCAATATGAGTTTAAAATGATTCTAATTTTTCTGTTCATGGCGACAACGAAGGGCAAGTAGCAAAACCTAGGTCTCAAGCTTTCGGTCAGAAAGCGGTGGTACATCATTGAAAGAAACAGGACTCCAATGAATTATTATGGGATACGGTTACATTTTAAAAATAATTTTTTTAAAAAATACATTAAATTAATTTATATTTTTTATTTTTTTAAAATTATTTTTGTATAAACAATATAAATGATCGAGGTCATTGTCAATTAAGAGGATGTTTGGAAATGTTTAATTTTCAACCAGAAATATATTAACATATACTTTTTAAATATTAACATATCAAAATACTAAAAAAAAATCATTTTTTTTTCAAACAACCCTCAGGCTCGACCAATGGGACATGCTTTTCCCCGGAGCCAATTAGAGTGAAGCTGTTAAAAGGTTAATGTTGCCAAAACCTAAATCCTTTCCCTTGGATTTAGGGAAGAGGTAGCCACCCCCCTCGCCTTTGTTCTAAAGTATCATGGAATTAATTGATAATATAGACTTTCACACGGACCACAGCATTTTCTATTTTCATGTATAATTTTAGTAGATTGTACGGCTAGCTAGCTTTTGTCCACCTAGTGTAGGTTTCGAGGTCATCTCTCACGGACCAACAGGCTATTCCTAGAACATCTCGGAATTTATGAAACATGAGGGGACACGACATTAGGCAATGGGATGGCGTCATAACCAAATTTGTAAAATCTGTTCTCGCGCCGTTTCAGTTTTTGGTTTGTAACGGAATTTTTTGATTTCGGTATATTCTGTGTTTCGTTTCAGTTTTATATTGTTTATATTTATTTAATTATATATATGAAAAAATAAAATATTAATTTAACAAGTATAATTTAAATTTAAGATAAATAAACTTTAAATTATATAATACAAACATAATCTCAAAATTAGAAACTATCTCTAAAATTACAAAACATTATGAAAATAAAATATTACAAAATAAAAAAAATATAAATTAAACATCTTCTAAATCATTAATATTAAAATACCATCTGGTTTTAAATTAGAAAGAGATGATAAGGAGATGCCAGAGAAGTAAATTAGAAAGAGATGATAAGGAGATGCCAAAAAGTTTTTCTTTAAAAAATTCTAGATATTCTTAAAATATTTGAGAAAGAAACAAAACTTGGATTAAAAAAATACTATATGAAAAGTGAAAATACCGGGGTTTAAAACAATGTGCTTGACAAAAGGGCAATTCACTTCACATCCTCTTTCTTCTGCGCCTGAAGACTTATCACAAGCCAACCCCATTCACGGCAACTTCTTTCAAAGACAGATTAGAAAGATTAAACCATGGCAAGTCTCCGAGTTTCGGGCATGGTGGTTTCAGGTTCTTCATCCTCTCGTTGTAGTCATAAAAGATTGGCTAC
Source organism: Salix exigua (assembly GCA_032356905.1). NCBI lineage: Eukaryota > Viridiplantae > Streptophyta > Magnoliopsida > Malpighiales > Salicaceae > Salix > Salix exigua. The sequence continues at coordinate 3,595,710 of CM063605.1, forward strand.
AGCCGCTATAAATGGACCGAAAATCCGGTTCAGCCCTCTATCTGTACGAAAGCTTTCTACCAACGATTTTATTGAAGAGCTGAGCGTTAGATCAGGTGGTTATAGAGTTCCGATAACTACCTAAATGGAGAAAGAATCCGGTCCCAAGACCCATGGTTCTCATCCAGTGGTGGTTGCCGAGCTTATGAAAAGTGAATTTCTGGATGGCATTCAAGGTTGGCAGAGCTCGCAAGAAATACAACGTCCCTTATCCAACCCTTGCTGTCGAATCAGAAAACAAAGAGGCCAAGCTCTTCAACAGTGTTAAAGTCCTCTTGCCCTTCCTTTTCTTGTTTTCGTGTTTATGTTTCCAGGAATATGGGTTTTGATTGGTTTTGACAAAGAGGCCAAGCTTTTTTTTATAAACCGGAACAGAACGCCCGGAACAAAACCGAAACGTTCCGGCGAGAATTGGACCGGAATTAAAACCAGGACAAAAACACCGCCGTTCGTTTTGTTCCGGTTTTATGAATCCGGAGCGGATTTCATATCTTTGGTCATAACGTATAGAACGAATATGGAAATTCAGTTGGCGGTTAAATTTTCATTCGAAAATACATGGAAATAATATTTTTTATATTTTAAATTTAATTCTGATATCTAACATGTAAAAATAAACTGAAAAAATAATAATTTTTCAAAAAATAATTTCTTTTATGAAACATGAGGGGGCATGACAATAGGCAACGGGATGGGTGTCATAACGTATAGAACGAATAAGAAACCCAAAAACAAAAATAAGAATTTCCAGTTGGCAGTTAGATTTTTTTTTCAAAAATACTTGGAAATTATTTTTTATATATATTTTTTCAAATTTAATTCTGATATCAGAATGTAAAAATAATCTGAAAAAAAATACAAAAATAAACAGGTTCTAAATCATAAGTAATAAACCAAGAGATGAGGCATAAATGGCACCCATGAAATGCATGATAAGAGACTGGGAGGAAGAATCGCAACCTATTGTAACCAAGCCACTGGAGCAAAAAGAGTTACCTCGGTAACTTGCAAAACTCCAAGCTGGCTGGTAAAGGTAACATTTACATCAGTCGTCTGTAATATCAGGGGAACCAATGGGACCTGATTTCCATGTTCCAACAACGCCTAAAACTCATCCACCTGACATATTTACTGGCGCGTGACAAAAATAGTGCCTTGTTATCTAGACACTGGAGTTCCGGCTTCCCACATGTGCGTCCCATACATTCTGCAAAGAAGTCACCGAGAGAAGCATTTCAGAATTCATCAATTACCCTTGTGAAATGCTGGAATCAACATGCAGGAACTAGAGAAAAGAGTGCATTTTCGTGTCAATTAACTAATCCAATTTCATCTAAAGACTGTAGACAACGGCATAAACTTGTGATGACGTAGGGCTCCGCATGAGAATTTCTGGAGGGGGAGGGGACAAAAATTGGCAATTGTTTTCTCTTGATCTTGCTGCTTTCACGACCACTCTATTGGAAAAACAACTTAAATATTCACAGACATGCAAGAGCGCACACTGAACAGGACTAAGATGTGGCTATGGAGGTACGCAACGAGGTGAGTGCAACACAGAAAGAAGTTGCTAAAAACAATTGGAAACTAACTCATCATCCAGTCTAATAGACAATCTCACACAGCACGTAAACTCCCCTTTGACTTCTGATGATTGACTGAATTTAAGTCCATCTTGGGGCTTACCTCTAACAGGGTATAATGGGTTTTTTTTTTTTTGAAAAAGAAAAATCATAATTCGTGAGCAAGGATTGAAAATAATTAACATATGCATGGGCCAAGTAATATTTGCATGAACTAAAAGGATAATTGGAAGGCAGAATGTTTCTATGTTGTGAGTGCTTACCCAAAACAAACAACTTTTTTAGCCTGCACTTTTCTCTGAAACAAGAAGAGTCAATAAACTGAGACATCACAAGCTCATTTAGACTTCAATGTAGCCCTAAGTTTTCTCAACTCTTGCCCTTGTTGCTGGAAAAAAGAATCAACATGCCCAATTCAAAAAAGTAATTAAAACTACTTTTTTTTCTCCAGCATTCTTGTTGATATTAAAAAAACTTAGAGATTGCTAAATCCAAAGAAATAGTTGAATTAAGTATAGAGACCTGGCGTAGCTTTCTCAAAGCTAGATCTGATCTTTCTTGCAGTAGGCACCATTCCATTGCCATATCATACTCAAGTGTATTGGGCTGAGAGCAATGTGAGGTAGATACTGCTTCTTTCTGTGCATAAGAACATCTTTTAATCACAGCAATGAGAGGAAAAAAGGAGAGAGGAGGGTAGTGACACGACAAAGTTTATACACTTGAAACATTGCCTGTAGTGTGTGCAAGCGTGGTTAGAGCAAGAATAATTTTTACCATCTCGCGCTGCATGTGGATTCTAAGTTTATTGATAGTGAGATGACCAAAAAAGGTCGACTGCTTTCCTGGGAAACAAGCAGCAGCAATGCTACCAACCAAAGGCCTGTAGATATGAACATGAAATAGAAGAATAAGTGGGAATATGAAAAGTATAAACTGGCAAATAAAAAGCAAGCTAGAAGTTCAAAGAGCAGATATTTGACAAATAATGGACTAGATGCATAACGAATTGTGGATTTTAGCCCATAACCGTCAAAATAAGTGCTTTACATGTCCATAAGGCTAGGGGAAGCATTGCATGCATACAGAAACAATTAAAAGAAAAAAAAATCCTGAGCACTCCAATGCCAACATATATAAGCTAACACTACCATGTCAACCAATGGGGAACACTGCAGACTGAGCAGCAGCATTGGTAGAGTATAATGCCATCCACAAAAAAAGGTTAGCCAGGTAAAAGGACCTACAATCTCAGCATGAGAAAGGGAAAACGATAGAAGACTGGAGAAAGCATAGACACCACGAGGGAGTTGCTCTATTGTACCAAACAATAAGATGTGAAAAAGATAGTACGAGGCTTAAAAAATTGTCATTTGAGGGGGGCATTAATATTGATAAAACTGGCGGGGCTTAGACTGGAATTTCTACTAATAAAGTTGAACAACCAAGAAGGAAACATTTAATTGATGTGCAGCAGTGCTGAAAGAGGGTGCAGCATACCTCCCATTTGATAGCATTAAGCAAACTTCATCTAATTTCGCAACTGCCATCTCAGCTACTTCCTTTTTTTGGAATATAACAAAAGCCTGACCTGGAGCACAAAGAGCTAACAAAATCAAAATCCAGTAACAGGTGATTCTTTGTACGACAGAATAGGGGTGTCTTGACCCCCTTCCCCCCACCCACACATTGACAGAAAAAAGAAAAGAAAAGAAAAAGCATTGCCTTATATAAACAAATTTATAATATTTAACAGCAATTAGCCACTTTCATTTGTACCATAGTGTGGGCTGGAACGTGCAGTCCTTTGAATCATCTTCGCAGTGCAACTTTTCTTGAAGGCTTGCCAAATGATATCCTGATCCAGGGCAAGGAAATTATGAGCCTTAATGCTCTCTCACGGTACTGTAACAAAAAGAAACCACTACTCCGAACATGAAAGAAAATACCATAGAAAGCACAGAACATGGAAACAAAGGCCAGTAGTGAAAGAGAGATGGTGTAAAGCTGCACGTGAAGGGGGTGTTTGATCCCAATTTTCAAACAGAGTTTTGCAATTATTTTTTTATTCAAATTATTAAAAAAAGTTGTGTTTTTTAATTGATTTTATATGATGATGATGTCAAAAATGAATTAAAAAATTAAAAAAAATATATATTATTTTAATGTATTTCCAAGCGAAAAACATTTTGAAAATCATCCTCTACCACTATCTCAAACACCCCCAAAGTGTTTTACTACAACATGGAAGTGATGTGAAACAGAAGGATGGAAGAGGATAAGCAAGCAAGGATAATGAGTTCTAGAATCAGAATCACCTCTACTTCTGCTGAAGTATAAGACGGGTCCAAATTCTGTAGCAGGACAAGAGTTCCTTGCTCGTGAGCAGTTTGCATTCTTTCTTCCCATGGCTGGTAAGAATATACAAGGCAATTCAAATATCATTATGGCGTGTCCCATTTTGACTTATTTTTAATCGCATCAATATTCTACAATGGGGTCTAGCTTGAAAAGCACTCTTTGTTTTATCTGTTGGGCCTTTGGTTCAACTAGTCTACCCCTAAGGCTGGAGCCTCCCTATATATGACAGCCCACTTGACTACAGGCTAAGCAAGTGGCCAACAATAGAGTTTTTTTGTGATCAGTGGGCATTGAGTTCTACACCTTTAAAGAGTATTGACAAATGTTGGTTACATCATTATGGTTTAATGGTCCTTCAAGAAAAATTTTGAAAGCAAAATATCAACAACAAAAATGAAGTGATCATAAAATCACTTGAAATCAGGAACAGAAACAAATTTGAGAAAGAATACTCACAAGTCCCCGGAACCACTTGCTTCTATCCTGTCAACATATCAATTCCAAAGATGTAAGTACTAAATCTAACTTTCACCGCAGGTTTCTCATCAAGAACAACAAAGCAAGAACTATAAGATGTCAATGAGCACAATCAAAAGCAGGGAATGCAAGGCATCACAATGAGCTTAATGAAGGAGTTACAGAAAACCAATGAGGCTTGAGCACATCATTCCTTTAGCTTCCATCCAAATCACAAACATATATAGCACATATTTTGTCCAGAATTCACCCTTTCCTTTCTATAACATCACTGCAGTAGTCTGTTACTGTCCATAAAATTATAATTGGCACCATGCAGAAGCTAGTCAATGCAGTCTGGGAATGGTTATTATTATTTTTCAAAACTGTATTACTTTAGAAATTTTATTATTGTTTAACAATGTTATTTAGCTTCTTAATTAAAACAATGAACCAGAGGGAGCTCTATTTCTTTCCCACTCTCTTTAGAAATGTTCCATAGTTTGGTACCTACGAAAAAACTTAAGCTGTATTTTAAGGACAGCTATTTATGATAATGAATTGAGAATCAGATTCAACTTTCATGTGAATTTCAGTGTGTTGAAGAAAACTCGTGTTCAAGGCGTAGGTTCCTATTGTTCGTCTTCCATCTTTTCTCAGTTTAGCTTTAGTACTCTTATCCTACTAGCTCTTCACTTATGTCAAAAGGCATTATTTTTGCTTAATAGAAGCATCACTGCTAAATAAATGGAAGTACAACATTAAAGTTATTTAACAACAGACCTTGATGAATAAAGGAAAAAAGAATTCTGGTAATGCAACTTACAGTTTCTGGCCTTTGAATGGGTTCCTGTATTTTATAATAGTTAGTTTCACTGCCCTCCTCTGAAGGCTGTCTTAGTGATGCTTCAGGAAACTTGCCATTAGCTAGCTTCTCATCAGGCTTTGGCTTCTCAGAAAGTGCATTGTTGGTCTCATGGGGATCTTTAGTTAGGTCAGGCCTTAATTTATCTTCAGAAGCAGGGGTTATTTGAGCCACAGCCTTGGAATTGCCAAGGGAATCGTGTCTTAATTTCTGCCTGCTTTTCACCTTATTATCATAAGATGCTTTTGTCAAGTTGTCAAGCTTTGCTTTCTTACATGATCTGTCATCCAAGTCACCATAAGCCTTAGCAGCTTTCAATTTCTCTTCAACTAAAACCTGATCAACAAAGACATTACCAACTTTACTTTCACTCTCGCCAACATCATCTTTAGTCATTTCACCTAACCCTGCGCCTAAATTAGATACAGAATTTTCTATTAGTGAAGATTTGTTCTTGACCAATAAAGGTTTTACGTGTCTGAAATTCCTTATCTTAGAACCTGAACTTGCAGTCTCACCAAAAATATCTACCTGTCTTTCATTTGTTTTAGCTACTTCATCAAACTGTACACCTGAACTAGAAGCAGCTTTATCTCCAAGATAAGATTCTTTCTTGGCCAAAATCCTTGTGTCATCAGTAGCATTTCCACTGACTTCTTTCATATTCGAATCAAGTTTTGGAGCACCACTGGAATTCTGATTACCAACTCTGTTCAATAAGAACTTCGCTGAAACAATTGAAGACACAGCAAACATACAAGAATGTAATGATAAAGTGTTAATCAATTGATTAAATAAAAGTTAAGGAGTATTAAAGGAAAAAATAAACGCACCTTCAATCCCAACAATTTTTTCGTCTATCTTATCCAAGATCTTACATTTCCCAACATCAAATGCACGGTAAAATACAAAGTCAGCCTCTTGAAGTTCTTCATCTGATGGTTGTGGATTTCTACTATCCTTTGAACTGCATACCACATTGCATTTTCCAGCAATCGCTTCCTGATTTGATGCATTAGAAATTAACCTCGCTAGAACTAACACCTCACAAGCACCAAATATGTTTCAAAAAAAAAAAAAATGGAGTCCAGTATGAAAAATTCTTAAATTTTAGTAAAAGATATACAGAAAACACCCAAGACTATGTTTTAAGGTGCTTAGAAATAACACTGTTTCATTTCTATTCAAAAGCATCACAGTTTTCATGTAAGATTGTCAATGAACATTTTATCATGCCACAAGGACCTATTGAAGATTTGGCTACCAATTAAGAATAACATAGATGTAATTAAAAGTGTAGGAAATATTGAAAACAATATGTACATTTTAAGAATGCATAGCCTTATTTTCCTTGAAAATCCCATGTACAACAATCCAGAGAAAAAAATGGAGGACTGCTATAAGCCCAACATAATCAAAGAAACGAATTATGAAGAGAGAAAAACGGGGGGGGGGGGGAGGACCTCACTGTGCCTTCTCTCCCCTCAATGTGTGAGATCAGGCAAGGCCCCTAGATGTTATGTATAAATTCTATTTCACGTGTCAAATACAAGTAATATATTAGATTGTGTCTCTTGTTATTTTGACACTAATACCAAAAAGGTAAATGGAAGGTCCGAGGAACAAAGAGCCCTAAACATTTTAAAAAAATTGAACTTGTTTTGCAAATTTAGTTCTCTTTTTTCCTCCATGAAACCCATTCGCCTTGATTTTGCACCTCCAAGGTAAAATAGATGAGTATGATGTTGTGAAAGTGCCCCATGTACAACTTCAACATGGTGCATATATTTATGTATGTTTGACCAAATATAGACATTATTCCAACATCAACTAGGTCGCAAAATTTATACTAAGCTTCCCCACTCCCCCATTGAAATCTATATGTCATCCAAACCATATGTGATTACAGTCATATAACAAGTCACTATTGATGACAAACCAAAATTATATTAAAAAAAAAGGTATAATCTAAAATGATTACCAAAGGATTAACATTTGCGTTGCCTACACCTTCACCAGAGGCCAAAAACAATTCATTCATGTGAGTCTTCTCATCTCCAAGATAATTTGAAATCTCACGAGGACGGAAAAACCACAGAACCTTCACTTTCTTTGTCTTGTCAGCATTCTCCCATATCTTTATGAGCTTACCAATATAAGGCTCTGTCTCACCTTCCTTGTACATATACACAGAATCATAAAGAGTATAGTCCACACCATCATAAAAGAAAGATTCATAAAACTGTATATCTTTCTTTTTTCCCACCAACTCCTCTCTTTTTACCCCACTTGAATTCAATGCTGTCAACTTTTTCTGCTTCTACCATATCTTTATGGCTATTCCAAATTGTTGTATTCGGTAAAACGTGTAGATTCAAGCTGGAACAAAAATAAGCAAGGAAGCTAGAGCTACATCAGAAGATAGCTACAGTGTTTTAAAACAGTCATGAGGACAAGCAAACGTAAGAGCACTTCAATCATTTCTAAGCCAAAATAACCTGCACAGCATGTAAATACCAATTGACGACATTGAAAAACAAACGTGTTCTTCGGGAAAGTTCAAGCTCTAAAAGGACATCTAAATCTAACACTTTCTGTTAGAAACACATTAACTTATTCATCAAGATTCACCATGCAAATTAGTTAGCCCTGCAATCATGCGTAAAACACAACCCCTCCCTGATTTTCCAAAATCAATTGTCAGGTTTCCCACCTCTTTGGTGAAATGAAATGCTGCTGTGGTATAACAACATCGCAAAAAAATAATAATTAAAGAGTTGTTATGCTTCAAATTATTAGAGACAAAAACTGATTTCATAATGGCATGCCGATGCCACAGTAATTCTCTGTATATATGCATAATTAAACAAAATGACACCACAATATATATATATATATATATATATATATATATATATATATATATATATATGCAAGATAACACTACATTCATGCATTTCAACAGAAAATAAAGTAAAAAGCAACTCCTTCCATGAAAAATAAAATACGAATTGTCTGTCAAGTTAAATTCATATAAAATAATATCAACAAAAAAAGCTCGAAAACATACCGTGTACTTTTCTAGAACTTCGGACAAAGTGATCATCCAGAGAATTTCAAAAGGAAACGGAGCCTGGGTCCAATTGTATATTATTCCGGGGGAAGCAAACGGTGCCGTTTAGTGCAAGCAGTAATGTGTCTTTTCGCTCAAAAGCGCAATGGCGGTGACAAATGAGACGAGTAATCTCCCGGGGAAAAACTTGAAGAAGAAGAGAGAGTGAGTGGGTTTTTGTTTTGTGAAAACCCTAGCGAAAGCCCGCTCAATTTATCTGCGCTTTTTTATGTGTTTATTTATCTTTCGTCTTTCTTTTTTAATTCTAATTTGTTGATTTTGATTTGAACGCGGATTAGTACTTTAAGGGTAATTGGAAATTTTACACAATTTATGTTTTAGTCCCTGCATTTTGGTAACGTTTCACTTAGATTTCTACGATATTTATTAAAAAAAAATGATATTGCACTATTTATCTAATTGTATGTTTTGAGGTTTTATTGATATTATTTTAAAAAAATATTTTTTTAAAAAAAAATACATCAAAATAATATTTTTTTATTTTCTTAAAATTATGTTTGATATTGATTAAAAAAATATATAAAAAAATAATATTTAAAAAAAAACTTTGAAACGAGTTTCAAATCAAGAATGTTTCAATTCATGATTATCAACTGGAGCTAATTCAGTCAAGATTAATTAAGATTAAGAAAAAAAACTAATATGTGTGGTGAATTTAGTGCGGAGTGAACAGTGAGTGTGAAAATAGTTTTTTTTTATTTGAGAATTTTATGATTTGATTACATACCTTTTTTTAATTTTATTTTTCTATGTTGTTTTAACAAGGATTTAAACTTGATATATTATTTCAATTCGTCTATTATAAAGTTATTGTGATATTAAAAAAACTTCTTGATATTTTTATCAATTTTTTTATTTTAGAAAATAAATAAAAAATATTATTTTTAAAAATTTGAAACCCAATTTAATTATGAGAAAAAACAATATTTTTAACATTATTCATGAGGTGCTCTTTTATACATTTTAGCATGCATGATGTTTTTTCATTTTTATTTATGGTTTTTCTAATTTTAAAATTTATTTTATTTGTCCAAAATTTTATTTGCATCGCATTATAATCCTTGTATTTTTTTTATAATCGAGGTGTCCAGGTCAGCTTGCGCGTACCACAACAAAATTTCCCTTGACCCACTGAACATCTTGCAAGTTTAATGAGCATGTAAGGCACCACGGGGATGACAGACGTGCCTGACAAGACTTGAACCTGGAGTGAGAGGAAGATAAACCCCTCTTTGACCACTAGGTCAAGACCTTATTGGCATAATCCTTGTATTTTAAAGGAGAGAGTCGATGGGAAACAATGAAAGAGAAACAAATTTGTCCCCCCGCATGATATGCTATTTGTAGTAACTTGAAATGAAAAGGCCATAGTTTTGTTCAACATAAATAAATCATCATCATCCTCTAAGCCAAAGGGAAGGGTTTCTACTTTCTAGCTCAATAGCTCTCCTGGCAATCCTAATTAGCTTTTGGGCATTCTCAATAGTTTCCTTTTGGGTTTGTATTTTTCCTGCAGAACAATCCAAATTAGCTTTGTGAAATACTTTTATATTTAAAATTATAATTAAAAAATTAATAATCATAATGTTGGATTATTTTTTAAAATAATTATTTAATTATATAATATATTTATATTAATTATATAGTTATATTTAGCTCTTCGAAATGACTTTTACCATTGGACTTGCTCTGAGCTTGTTAAGAGTTGCTTGCATTGTGTTTAGGTGCATTTTAAAAGTGAATTTGTCATGGAAAAAAAATATAAAATTAATAATTTAGTATTTTTTTTTATTTTAATGTACTGATATCAAAAATAAAAAATCTAAAAAAACATATTGCACCATAATATCAAACACACACTTAATGCAATTTCTTCTTTTTCAATAATCATAATATGAAAAATGGTGTGTGTGTGTGTGGGCGCGCGTGTTTGATAAAAAGTTTATTTGAGAGTATTGTTGAGATTGTTTTTCAAAATACTTTTCATTTATAAATATATAAAATGATATTTTATTTTAAAAAAAAATATTTTGACATCACACATCAAAATAATCTAAAAATATCAAAAATAATTTTTTATAAAATAAAATATTTTTATTTTATTTTTTCAAGAACACTTTTGAAATTCAATATTAAACATGCACAAAGTCTCCATCATACAAACGCTCTTCCAATTAACATGATAATACAAGATTTACTCTACATAAGCACATCACATACAAAGGGTTTTCTATTCAAATTATATGTTTTATTTACTCTAATGAAATTTCAATAGAATCTCCCCTATATGGTACCCTACCTAAAATTTTACCCATAAATAATACCCAAAACACATTTATGTTTTAAATAACATTTGGTGCTTTTATATCTGCAATCTATTTTTTCTAAAACACCGATTGTTATTTGAAGTAAAAAATATTACCGTTGAAACATAAAATCCTACCTTATCCTCTCGTCTGCGCCTCATCCCTTTCCTCTCCTCTGCACAAAACGACCCACGGCTCCCCTGACAAACCTTGCGCCTCCCGTCTCTTCTCTTCTCTCAACTACCCACATCTCGAAGCAAAAAATGTAAACTTACAATGGTCTAATTGCTTGTAATGAAATCAGCGAAGTGTGTTAGTAACCAAACACTTTAAAACTGTTTTTATACCCAGGAGCTATACAGTTCACTCGAGTGTGTGGTGGCATCTTAGCTGTAAGCACCTATAAAAGTATTGAGAAAGTATTACGAAAAAAAAATTAGAAACAAAAGCCTGATGCTTTTGCACACAATCCAGAAAAGACTAAAAATAATCATGTATGTAGAACAGAGGGAAAGCAAAAGAGAGCCCAGAACAATGCTTTTGTTGTGTGGAGTTGTTATGAATTTTTCTGATTATTGAAATGAAGTGACCAAATACTTTAAAATAATTTCACAAGTTAAAAGAAATATGAAAAGCTTGGTAACCAAACACTTTAAAACTGTTTTTTTCAACCTCCAACTCAACCTCAGTTTTAACCAAACACTTCACAGTTTATTTTGAACCGCTTAAAACTGTTTTTTTCAACCTCCAACTCAACCTCAGTTTTAACCAAACACTTCACAGTTTATTTTGAACCGCAGTAAAAATGCTTTTTTTGAAATTGTTTTTTTTTCAATCGCAAAAGCAAAAACAAAAGTAATGTCAAACACACTATGTTATTTACAGTAGAATAATGATGAATCTTTGAAGGTCTTTTTTGAAAGACTTTTCTTTCCCCTCGTTAAATTTATGTTATCATTTACTTTATTTTGTATTGTTGATTTTTTCCATTTTTTTGTGTTTTGTGTTTTATCATTGCCTATAATTTAGATTATATTATCAAATCACATGATTATTTTTTGATATTTATGAATTATTTTGATAATTTAATAATATTATTTTAATATATTTTTAAATAAAAACAATTTAAAAATCAACCTCCAAAAAAACCAATAATGAACCGTTTATAAAATCAAATGGCGCTAGTAGCCATCCCATATTCCCATCAAGTTTCCCATAAATAACTACCATGGCACTCTCGCCCACGTGAATTAAGACACAGCGTGCTCGGATCCACCGTGCATTTGGCGCTCTTGCCCTCACCAATTTGAAGTTTCAAACCTTTCACGACGTCGTAATACCGTTAATAAAATCAAATGACACTAGTAGCCATCCCATCAAGTTTCCCATAAATCACTACCATGGCACTCTCGCCCACATGAATAAACACAGTGCTCGGATCCACCGTGCACCTGGCGCTCTTGCCCTCACCAATTTGAAGTTTCAAACCTTTCACGACGTCGTAATAGCTCCCTTCCCAAGAAAACATCACTGCGTGAATAAAAATCCTAGGGTTTTGCCAATCACCGTCGAAATCTCCCATCTCCTTCTCCCATGGCGTCTGATTCTCCTCGGACTCGCATTGATCAGGTGGGCCCTCTAACCCTAGAATTTTCCCAACGGTAAAAAGATTCAAGCTCTCTTCAAAGAAAAAGAAATCTAAGTCTGAATATCGAAAACTGGGTCTTGTTCGAAACTAGTCAATTCTGAATTCAGATCATAGTAAATTTGAACTAATTTACTATATTTTAGTGCATATTTAATTACTCCAACTCTTGCTTGGCTTGTGTCTGTGATTTAATTAACAGTTTTTTGCGTCGAGGAAGAGGAAATCTTCGTCCCCGAATTTGAAGTCGGGAAGAATCGAAAAAGATGCAAGAAGCAAAGTAGTTGAAGGGTCCCCCGGTGCCAAAGGAACTTTGGATAATTACTTGGTGAATTCGCAAGATGATAACCGTGGGCGTGGTTTCTTGGTTAAAAGAAGCCTGGCATTGGGGATTGATGAACTTTCAAATGACGAAAAGGAGGAATCTTTTGAGTCTGGTCGATTGTGTGTGGGAAGTTGTGAAGGGAGCAAGGTGGTTCAGAAGGAAATGTCTCAAGGATCGTCCAATGCAGGTAATGTGGGAAATATCGTGGTTGAAAGGGTTGTGAAGGGTTGCTTGGATGTTGGGAATGGGGTGGAAAATTCGGAAATGAAACAGTTTGCTACCGATTTTTTGTCTCTGTATTGTAGGTAATGTAGTTTAAGTTTATGAATGTCCATTGCAATTATGTTATGTACTGTGTTTGTGTCCGTGTCCGTTTTCACTATAAAAATGTCATTGCTAATCATTTTACTGGTGCAGTGAACTTCAGTCAACTGCAACTTCACCTTCAAAGACAAAGTTGAATGACCATAAGCGAAATGGTGCTCCATTGCTAGTGGATGTTGATTATAAAACATCCAAAAAGAGGCTTTGCATGTCCAATCAATTAAATTCTGATGTTGAAACCCCTTGTCCAATTGAGAAGAAGCCAGAAGACAAACAATCTGCTTTTGTTGTTAAAAATGGAGCATCTGTTTTCAATGTTTTTGGAGAGGTAAATTGGTGTATTACGAAGCAGTCGTATGACTGTTATATGTGAGGTTTCTGGTTTATGACCATTCTTTTCCTCCTCTTGCACTTTCATGACAGGTCGCTAATGGTAATGATCCTGTTCAGCTTCAAGCAAGCTTGAGAAAATGCAACAAAATGGCTAACTCAACGGTAAATATGGCCGAATGTTGTACACCAGGATTATCAATCTGTAGAGGACGTGGCAGTGAAGGTCCCAAATCTACACGTGGAAGCTCTATCTTTTCACCAGGAGACGCATTTTGGAATGAAGCAATTGAAGTTGCTGATAGTTTATTTTGTGAAGCTGACAATCCTTTTGTCCAGGCAGCAGGAAATATCATTTATGAGAAGTGTGGCAACCTGTCACGGGAATTGTTAAACAAAGCTAGCAGCAATGGTTGTTCTTTGGAGTGTATAAGGAAGCACATAGAAAACGTATCTCCAATGCCTGTCAAACAACTTGATTTACTATTCGAGGACAAGAACTTGGAAGTTAGTACCCCACCATGTGCTAAAGATGATTCAAATGTGGACAGAAGCAGTGTAAAATCTGGGCGCACCTCTTTTAATCTCAAAAGCTTACAAAATGCGAATATTGTAGCATATTATCTCAAAGATGAGCCAAGAGAAGAGATGCTTAAAGTAGAAGAGAAAACAACCGTGGATACAGAGACCACAAAGAAAGTGGATTTGCCAAATCAAGATGCTGATAGCATTATATATCATCTACCAGTTAAAGAAACCAGGAATGTAATTGATAATCATGAGCGTGTTGAAGCTGGAACTCCTTCAAGTTTTGGGCCCCTCAAGGACCGGTTAGATCTTTGCAACTGGCTTCCTCTAGAAGTATGTAGCATATATAAGAGGAAAGGAATCTCAAAACTGTATCCTTGGCAGGTATCTTCAAACTTTCAAATCACAATGCTCAAGGTTATCTTTATGTTTTGCTAAGTGACCAGGATGGAAATGACAAGGCTTGTTTTGTTATGTCTCCTGCTTATACATAAGTTACCTACCTCATGTTGCAATTTTGGGTGTTTGGGCCCCACTCTGGAGAGACTCTCCTCTCTCTTTCATTTTTGGGAGATGGATGTAGACTAGGGTCCACGTGTACCGGCCCTAGATATAATTCTTATGAGGTTGGTTTTCACCATCATGAAATAAGAAGACTTCCACAGATTGGTGTAACTTGACAAATGTTGGGGTAGTTTTGGGTTGCCACTAGTGTATTTCTTGTGGAATTTTTTTTTTTTGGACTCAATCAGAATTAGTAAAGCTCAGATAGTAACTGACCACTTCATTGGATTAATTGACTTGTCACACTCCATCCCCACCAAATTAATGTTCGGATATGTAATCCGATTCTAACCTGGACAAAGATGGATCATTAGAGCCAAAGTTTGGGGTGTTTTTTTCGTTATATCCCGCAGCAGTGCCATTTCCTGTATTATCGTCATCACTCAAGAAGTGAATAGGAGGATCTTTAATTGAGGTTCAATTTTACCCTCTGAATCTATATTATTGCTTTCTTGCTGTCTTTATCTCATAAAAACCTTTCTTAGCTTGAGAGTATTCAAGTACGCTTTGTAATCCCTTTTCCAGTGCACATTTATTTTATTTCAAGATTACTCACCGGAGTTCCAACTTATGTACTTGTTGACAATCCTTTATATATATATATATATTCACTTTTGACTTTCAAGTGCTGTGCTTTCTGTTTGTATTCTCTCCTTTTTTTTCTCCTGATCTTTTCTATATGTTGTTTGGGCTTCATTAAATACTCTTTTCTTTTAATGCTTTTCTGAACAAGGTGTGTGCATACGAACTATTCAATCTCTCATATACAATTTCTCGTTTTGATTTGTCAGTGGTCATCCATAGAATATTTTTTCCCATTCAAGCACAATTATGCTTCCAATGGGGTTGCAGAAATATTTCTGTATTTATTATTGAAATTTCTATGTTGGTGCCCATACATCTCAATATGTATGTCTGACTCTGATGTATTCGACTGTTCTTTTTTCCAGGTTGATTGCCTTCAGGTGGATGGTGTTTTGCAAAGAAGAAATCTTGTATATTGTGCATCTACAAGGTATTATTTGTCAATTTGATTTCAGATTATATTCGATAACAAATTTATACATTTTCTTTCATTTATTTCTATTTTGTGCCAACAATCTTGTTGTTTAGAAAAACAAGTTCTAATCAATTTTTCCCTTTCCTTTCCCCATTAAAATATGTTTAATGATGCGGTACTCATTCCTTAACCATGTTTCCTTGCCACAGTGCTGGTAAAAGTTTTGTTGCGGAAATTTTGATGCTGCGGCGGGTTATATCAATTGGAAAGATTGCGCTTCTTGTGCTTCCCTATGTTTCAATTTGCGCAGAAAAGGTCTCTTGATAATTTTGTCCTGGAATTACAAAATGTTCTTACTCATTTGTGCATGTCTTGTACTGTTTGTATACCATGTATATTTTATCAGTGTCTTATTTTGCCCAGGCAGAACATCTGGAGGGCCTTCTGGAACCTCTTGGCAAGCATGTCCGGAGTTATTATGGCAACCAAGGTGGAGGAACACTTCCTAAAGATACTTCCGTGGCTGTCTGCACAATAGAGAAAGCAAACTCCCTAATAAACAGATTACTGGAAGAGGGTCGTCTATCAGAAGTTGGAATCATGGTGATTGATGAACTACACATGGTAAGTCGAATCATAGGTTACCATGATTGTAAAACCATGTCCCTTCATGTATATATCTATATGGCTGTTTGTTATTTAAGTGAGAACATTGAAACAACCCCTATTATGCATGAGGTAACACTTTGTGTCCTTAGCTGATGACATTTTGAAGTTTCATTAATATGGAGTAAAATTACAAATATGCTATTTAAGCTACGCACTCTAGACCCTTCTTTTCATTCTCTCTTAATAACTCTGTCCCTCCCTCTTCCTCAAACTTCACTGGCACTTCCAACCACAGAGATGCTTTAATGGGAGTGTGCAATGTGAACAAATCTTGTCACCCACAAAGAAGCCTAATCACTGCTCAAAATCTTCCTCTAAAACTTTGTATGTTTCAGGGACAATCATTTTTTTTTTCCATTCAAATAATCTGTAAACATGGAACAAAAGCCCCCCACCCCTGGTGCTAGGTGTTACTAGAGACAAATATAGGAAGAAAATGTTATGTAGAGCAAAACTTAAACTGGATGTTTTCTATGATTTCCCTTTATTTAGATATATGATTTAAGTATTATTTATACAACTTTCAGAAATTACTCATTAGGTTTTTTTATCTGTGTAATTTAAGTATTGCTATCTTTTTTTGTGTGGACAGGTTGGTGATCAGAGCAGGGGTTACCTTTTGGAACTTCTGCTGACGAAGCTTCGTTATGCAGCTGGTGAAGGCAATTCAGAATCCAGCAGCGGAGAAAGCTCAGGTACAAGCAGTAAGGGTGATGCTGCTCATGGTCTGCAAATTGTTGGGATGAGTGCTACCATGCCCAATGTGGCAGCAGTTGCTGATTGGCTTCAAGTAAGTGAGTTTACAAAAGAGTGTCCGACTAAGGTTTTTTTTATTTGTGTTTCTGTTTCTTTAACTTACTGGTCAGCCCATAGGTGAAAGTCTTGTAATAAACACAGGACAATTAATCTAGGCACAACAACTTTTAATTGCACTTCTATACTGTAAAGGATGTTTGTTTGTTCTTATCTTTTCAAGAACTTGTTTCTCTGTCACTCTGACTGTATTATATGTTTTTTACAATATTATTGTTCATTTGATAGTTTCGTCAAATTGTTTTTGCAACCAATTTTTTGTGTAGGCAGCACTATACCAAACAAATTTCCGACCAGTTCCGCTAGAAGAATACATTAAAGTTGGCAACACAATTTATGACAAGAAAATGGATATTGTTAGAACACTTTCAAGAGCAGCTGACCTGGGTGGTAAAGATCCAGATCATATTGTGGAACTATGCAATGAGGCAGGGGCCTTTCTTTTCCTAATGTGAATCAAGCTGTATCAAATTATTAGAAAGCTGAATAATTGTGTTGCTGTTATGTATTTCAGATTGTTCAAGATGGGCATTCGGTGTTGATATTCTGCTCTAGTCGAAAAGGATGTGAATCAACAGCGAGGCATGTTTCAAAATTTGTGAAGAAGTTTTCTATTAACATTCATAATGAGAGCGAGTTTGGTGATATTACTTCGGCCATTGATGCACTGCGAAGATGTCCTGCAGGATTGGATTCAACGTTGGAAGAAACTCTTCCTTCCGGGGTTGCCTATCATCATGCTGGCTTGACGGTATGATTTCCTGGCTCTTTTTTGTTATTTATGTTCTGGTAATCTTATTTCTTGCAACTTTTACAATTTATTTTTCATTATGTGGTTTATTTGGTGGATAATGTGTTGTATATATTCATTCATGTACTTTTTTTTTTGAAATTATATACTTAATTATGTGGAATGTTGCAAAGGGATCTATATAGCCAACCCCTTGGTTGTTGTTCTCAAGTATTATATACTTCCTCTCTATTAGATGTGTCATCAAAGGATTATAATGTTCTCTTTCTTACAGGTAGAGGAAAGAGAAATTATTGAGACCTGCTACCGTAAAGGTCTTTTGCGCATCTTAACTGCTACATCTACCTTAGCTGCCGGGGTTAACCTCCCTGCTAGGAGGGTCATTTTTCGACAACCCAGAATTGGTCGTGATTTCATTGACGGTACAAGGTACAAACAGATGGCTGGTCGAGCTGGTCGAACTGGAATAGATACTAAAGGGGAAAGTGTAAGCTTTGAATAATCCCATGTTTTATTATAACTTTGCTGGTGATTTTCCATTTGAGGGCATATATTTACTTTGAATGAAGTTATCCTTTTCCATGTAACAGTTGTATAGCTTTACCTGATCAGGTACTTATTTGCAAACCAGAAGAGTTAAAAAGAATAATGGGACTTCTCAATGAAAGCTGTCCACCATTGCAGTCGTGTCTATCTGAAGATAAAAATGGAATGACACATGCAATTTTAGAAGTTGTGGCTGGTGGGATTGTTCAAATTGCTAATGATATTCATCGTTATGTTAGATGTACTCTTCTCAATTCTACAAAACCATTCAGGGATGTTGTGAAATCAGCACAGGATTCACTTCGATGGTTGTGCCACAAAAAATTTCTTGAATGGAATGAAGATACTAAGTTATATGGCACAACACCTCTTGGACGTGCATCTTTTGGCAGTTCTCTTTGTCCAGAGGAATCACTTGTAAAGATCTGTAGCCTTATTTTTTCTGCATTATTTTGCTCCGTCTTTATACTAGTGTTCTATTGGCTGGATCCCATTTGTTTTACATATTTCCTAAGCATTCTCTCAGCATTTCCTTTTCAATTATTTCTCTCTTAATTGCTTTAGATAACTATTTGACGTGCCTGTGCTTTCATTTATTATGTTTTTTTGTCTGGTTTCCTAGATTGTGCTAGATGATCTTTCCAGAGCACGAGAAGGATTTGTGCTTGCGTCTGATTTGCATTTAGTGTACTTAGTCACACCAATCAATGTTGATGTTGAGCCGAACTGGGAATTGTATTATGAAAGGTTTATGGAATTGTCTATCCTTGATAAGGTAATGTTGCTAGTTTTGATCACCTTTTGTTAGTTGATATAGGGCATTCTTTTCATTGCAAGTTGGAGACAACTGATGCCTTGTGGCAGCTCTCCAATTTTTGTGAGAGATGGGCTTTTGTATGTTGAATTTGTGTGTTTTGTGTGTGACATGTGATTTCTGAATAACATTCCTTCATCCTGGCCAATAGTTTTTTCAGATGTCACCTGCATAGTGATACTAAAGCCATGTAGAGTTCAAATCTTTTGACCTTTCTAGGTAGATGCCACTTAGCACAGAAAATACGATCAGAGCACCAAATTCATTAAAATTCAAAGAGTGATAGAAGTGTTATGAAAGAAAGAAAACATTAGAATTGAACCAATGTAATTTTCTGCACGTAATTAGTTCATGTAAACTAACAGATATAGGTACTATTATGCACAACAAATTACGAAACCGTAGATATAGGTACTCTTTTTTTTCCCTATCTTTGAGTTGTAGTTTCATGTTTGATTGATCTTTTCTCTGAATTTTCAATGTTGCTTTAAATATCTTACCCTTTTCTTTTCCAATTTCATGGAATGAAGTCTGTTGGAAATCGAGTTGGAGTTTCAGAACCATTTTTGATGCGGATGGCACATGGAGCACCTATGCGCAGCTTGAACAGATCAATAGATAATACAAAAGCCTTGTATGTCTGCAAGTATGAAAACCAATCCGGGGTTACAAACAAAAGTGCTCTTTCAGATGAACAGACACTTAGGGTGTGCAAAAGATTTTATGTTGCTCTCATCTTATCAAGACTTGTGCAGGTGTTTCATCCTTTTTCATCTTTCCTTCATTCTGATCAGATATTGACTTAAGGAACCAGATATTTTCCTGTGCAATGCACATCCTTTTGAGTACATCTATTTTTTGTGTTTATTTTGTGTGTTGGCATATAGTACCATGTGTAAATTGCATATACTATACACAATCTTGGCTATTTCTTTATCCAGAAAAAGTATATACATTAAGTATTTTGCTTATTTATTCACATGGTTACCTGAGCATGATACTTAATATTTCATTATCATGGGTTGTGGCTGCTTCTGGTTGCTAATAAATGCTGAATTTTGTTTTTAATTTTTTAGTTCACTGCTTTGCTGAATATATGTTTTTTAAATTCTGGCATAAAAGGAAACACCTGTACCTGAGGTGTGTGAAGCTTTTAAAGTTGCTAGAGGCATGGTCCAATCCTTACAAGATAATGCTGGCAGATTTGCATCTATGGTTTCTGTGTTTTGTGAAAGACTTGGATGGCATGATCTCGAAGGTTTGGTTGCAAAGTTCCAAAATCGTGTTTCATTTGGAGTGCGAGCAGAGATCGTGGAGCTCACTAATATTCCATATGTTAAGGTAATCAGTTGCTTCTATTTTTTTCTGCAAGGTTGCTAACACAGTGGTAATAGTTATTTGTCATCATATTGATGATTCAAAGTTTCTGGTTAATTATTCAGAGATGGCCATTATTTTCACTGCTTCATTTGTAGGGTTCTCGAGCAAGGGCACTCTATAAAGCAGGGTTGCGGACACCTCAAGCTATTGCTGAAGCATCTATCCCTGAAATAGGCAAAGCACTCTTTGAAACTTCATCATGGTCTGCACAAGGTGAACTTTATAGAAATTTCAGCACTTGATCTCTTATACGATGATTTTCAGTAGAAAATGCATGATATCTTTATTCTAGCTTAAATGTCCTAACTGCAAACTTCCCTCAATGTAACCTACATGTGATTTCTGCTTTTATGGGAGATTATTTTGCGATTCTTATAGAATTTATTTATCACATAATTCTTTCCTCACTTTGAGAGGTTTGTACCTTATATATTCTGGAAGAAAAAAATCATAAGAACATCATGCAAGTGACAACAAATTCTAGAGTGTTGCATCCTGGCATGCTCAAACATGCACTCTGTCTATAAGACTACATGTGCATCTGGACATTGTATCCGTGTATACAGACCCATATACATTCAAATATAATAGTTATATTTCACATTGAAGTTGTGTACTTGTAGATGCACATGTCTATATTTTAGTTTTGTCCTGTTGTATTCTTTGTGATCTTTTCTTTTTCTTTTTTGTGCTTAGAAATTTAGGTTTTGGTATATGGATTTAGTTTTCATGTTTATCATTGAGGTTGAGATTTTTAGGATTCAACACTTAGATCTAATCTAGTTACAACTATAGGGGTTTATAACTGAGTTTGTTCTAGTTAACATGTTTTGATTTGGGGGTCTTAGGGAAAATGTGCCTCAGAGTTTAGGGTTGTATATTGAGTATAGGTTTGCAGGTTAGGATTCTAGGTTTTTAGATTTTAGTGTGTCGAATTTTGGGTCGGGGTTTCATTCTTGGTTGTTATTTTGGTTTTTGTAAACATGCATCTATGGATTTCTGATCTAAATCTAAGTATTTCATATTTTATATCATACTTGCATTGGAACTTTTCTTATAATTGCAATGATGTTCTTCTACATGCCTTATAATAGAGATTTTGTGTTCCCTTGTTGTCTCTTTTGCGTCACATGCATTTATAGATGCATGTATTAAATATTTGGATTTATTATGATTCACATGAGTTGATAAAATGGATGTAGAGGGTTCAGCACAAAGACGCATGCAATTGGGAATTGCGAAGAAAATCAAGAATGGTGCACGCAAAATTGTGCTTGACAAAGCAGAAGAGGCAAGGGTTATTGCTTTTGCAGCTTTCAAATCACTTGGATTCAGTGTTCCACAGTTTTCTCTGCCTTTGTTATCCAATGCTCCTGAAAATCTTGTTGAGCAAGGAACTGCAAACACCTTGATTGGAGATGAATCCAATATCACTTTGCATGTGGACCAAAGAGATCATGCTTCATCGATGCTGATCATAGAAGGTAGTAAGAATTCTGGTAAAGTTACAATGGGAACCGGAGAAGATAAACTAATGAAACCGGTTAGTGTTGGACTGGTAGCTGCTGCAGAAGGAAACTCAAATGTCCCCATTCAGTGCTATACTAGTGCTGAAAATTCTACAGTGCCAGCTAAGAAATCTTCAAATCTTGGCACTGAGCTTTGTACTACTGTTGATCATAAGAATAGTGCAGAAACAATCCTCTCTGTACAATTTGGACATGGTGGTGATGGAACTGGGATCAGTGACCGGATCATTGATACAAGAGTTCAGGGGCAGTGTAGTGGAGAAAATTTAAGTAGCGATAGGAAGGACAGTGCTTGCAAGAAGGGTCCTACTAATGCAAGTAATATTTCTGGTGGAATTGATTCTTTCTTGGATCTCTGGGATGCTACCCAAGAATTCTATTTTGATATCCATTATAACAAGCGATCAAAAGTAAATTCTGTCAGCCCATTTGAAATACATGGTATTGCCATCTGCTGGGAAAACTCTCCTGTGTACTTCATCAATCTTCCTAAGGATTTACTGTGGTCTCATAAGCAAAGGGATGATTCAACTCCTAGTCAATCTGGTGACAAAAATAATGTTCAACCACCTGAGAATTGGTTGGAGATAGTTCGGAAGAGATGGAACAAGATTGGAGAAATAATGGGAAAGAGAGGTGTCCTAAAATTTACTTGGAATTTGAAAGTTCAACTTCAGGTGCTCAAGGGTGCTGTAGTTTCCATTCAGAGATTTGGCTGCCCAAAATTTTCAGGAAAAATCTCCTGTCCTGAATTCATAGACAGTTCACACTTAATGTTATCCCCTATTAACATCAAAGAAGCAATCGACATGTGCATTGTGGCATGGATTCTTTGGCCTGATGAGGAGAGAAGCTCCACTCCAAACCTGGAGAAGGTAATATTAACTAGTTGCATTAAAATGTGAATTCAAATATTAGCTCGTGCAGTCTGTCTTTGGAAGGGGAACTTTCCTTTTCCATCTAGGCACTTTCCCCCCCTTCCTGTTTCACTGAAGTATTTTGAAATGGTCAAATGGGATGCAAACTCTAAATCCCTTGACAATTAGATGTGCATCAGCAGTCAAACTGACTTATGATTTTCATGATGATGAATTGGTGATTCAGGAAGTCAAGAAAAGGTTATCAAGTGAGGCTGTGGCAGCTGCTAATCAGAATGGCAGGTGGAAGAATCAGATGCGAAGAGTTGCTCATAATGGTTGTTGTCGCCGCGTTGCACAAACAAGAGCCCTATGCTCTGTTCTTTGGAAGTTACTGATTTCTGAGGGACTCATTGAAGCGCTCAAGAACATTGAAATCCCGCTGGTAAATATTCTGTTGATTTCAGTTATGCTTCCCTAAATGTAAATTTTGTTTCCAGGCATTGAAAGTTTAAACTTTTATACAAGGTTTCAATAATATTGAAGCTTAGTATCTTGAGCTTCACCTTGATTATTTTCATTGAAGTTGTTGGGATGGCAACACAGGATCATTTGGTAGAGATTCTGTTCTATATTAAAATCCTTTATTTGTTCTGTAGAATAAAAGTAGCTATCAAACTGTGTAATTGGAGGCCGCTATCACCTAGTGTTAGTATCTTCATGGAATCTTGGCCTCTTGTATAGCTGGTCATGCACATCCACAAATGGTCGTGTGGTGCAAGATTTTTTTGATTCTGGAATCACTGAGCCAGTATTGTCAGTAATTTCACTCTTTAACTTGATGCTTGCATTACTAATCTATTGCTTGCAAATTTGTATCAGGTCAACGTTCTTGCAGACATGGAACTTTGGGGGATTGGTGTTGACATGGAGGGGTGCCTACAGGCACGCACCGCGCTGGGGAAAAGGCTGAAGTATCTTGAGAGGAAGGCTTATAAGCTGGCTGGCATGACATTTTCACTGCACACAGCAGCAGACATTGCAAATGTTCTATACAGACACTTGAAACTTCCCATTCCAGAAGGACACAATAAGGGGAAAAAACATCCTAGTACTGACAAGCATTGTTTGGATTTGTTAAGGTATGAGATGGTCTTACTTCTAGTACCTTTAAGTGAAAAACATGCTAAGCACATCTTTCAATATTTGTATATGCAAAATGAATGTACAAGTTATCTATATAGATCTGCGTTTTCTTTTGCTTTGTGGATAATCAAGTGTTATTCTTATTTCTGGATAATGTCATTGATACGGCTTTTGTCATAAGCACGATACAACTCTTTCTTATTTGCCTGCAAGATCAAGTAATTTGGATTATGTCTTACAATGGCTGGAATGGAGTAATAGAATTGCTCTTGTGGTCATTTAGAGAAGTCCACTTCTACCTTTACTCTTAATGGTATGGATGCAATGCCTATGATAAAGTCTGTATATTTAATAAGTAGGATGGATTATAATTGTTGACCTTATAGTTCAATGCAAAAGTTTTAATTGCATGCTGGAATATCCTATTGTCAATATATATATATATGTCAGTTGATTTATGGGTGTGAATTATCTGGATTTATCTGAATTATACAATTCAATTTGGGTTAACTAATTCCTTTAGATCGGATATAGGGTTGGGTTAGGTTACAGCCGAAATTTTTTTGAGGCAATTTCTAGTAAGAGAAAACTTTGGGTACCCAAGTTACTTGGACAGTAATTTTTTTTTCTTTTTCAATTTTTTCGTATATCATTTTTCATTCCTTCACTCTTGGACTCCAAAGATGCAAGGCCTGTATATCCTATATCCTACAATGGATATAATTTTTTTTTTTATCTCCTGTTGAAATTGCAATTTGTGTTATCTTTCTTCTATGCTTATGTTCTAACAAAAGTTGTTGATACGAGAATAATCCCTTTGTCCATTACCCTTTTGACATCTTACAAAGATTTTCACCTTAACTTCTTTATTTGTCATTTTAGGGTCTGTTTCTTTTAATTCACAAACGGATAGTATATAAAGGGTATTTGTTTGATTTTGATTACAGCAAAGCAGTTTATCTGGCATTGGTAAAACAATTAATGATATTATTATTATTATTATTATTATTATTATTCAATAGGCAATCTAATAAAAGATAATTAGTTCACGTAAGTCCCTGTTAGTTCTTGTCACGTTGTCTCTTGTTTAAGTTATTTTTTTCTAACCAATAATTTTTTTTTATTTCAATGGGCCCAAAAAATTGAAATGGGCCCAGTTATCTTGAATTACACGTTTGGGCTGAGCAATTTTGGCAACATAAAATTGGTTTAGGTTGGTGAGTGAAAATGAAAATTCGGGAAATGTTATTTATCCGGAATTTCCTTCCAGCCTGAATTACCAGAAATGATCATCCCTAATTGATGGCATTACTTTCACATTTACCTGGCTTTTAAAGTCTATTGAGTACTGGCCCTTGCACTTTTGATTACAAACAAAGCAGTTTATCCTTTTGAAGGCATTATTATGTTTGTGAAACCAAGTACAATGACAGGATTTGTTTTATTCAGGCATGAGCATCCTATTGTTCCAGTCATTAGAGAGCACAGGACATTAGCAAAGCTTTTAAACTGTACGTTGGGTTCAATCTGTTCACTGGCGAGGCTATCTATGGGGACTCAGAAGTACACACTACATGGCCATTGGCTCCAAACATCAACAGCTACTGGTCGGCTTTCAATGGAAGAACCTAATCTTCAGGTTATAATTATTTATATTCACCCTTTCTTCTTTTACAGTGATCCCCCCCAGTAATCTGAATTTAATTTTAGTGTTGGTAACCAATCTTGCTTTTGAGTTATGCAGTGCGTTGAACACGCAGTTGATTTCGAAATGAGTCCGGATGAAAAAGGGGATGATGCTGAACCTGAGCATTATAAAATAAATGCCCGTGACTTCTTTGTTCCTACTCAGGTAATATGGTCATTTAGCTTGTAACCTTGTCTCATGCGTCTCACTTAATGAATGTATGTATATATGTAGTTATTATCCAGTATATATCAAATATCTTAGAACTTGGAAGGATAGCCTGGAAAAGAAAAACAGTCTAGGGTATTAAAAATCCTTGAGTTAATTTAGCTCCTTGTTTTCAGTAATGCAAACTGGAGAATGATAAAAGTCCTGTGGGGCCTGTAGATTATCCTCTCTATACATTAATCCTAATTCCCAAAGGATGTAAAGCTCAAATTCTTATTGCAGGATAACTGGCTACTGTTAACAGCTGATTATTCTCAGATAGAATTGCGGCTGATGGCACATTTCTCTAAAGACACTGCATTAATTGAACTCCTTACCAAGCCAAATGGCGATGTTTTCAACCTCATAGCTGCACGATGGACCGGGAAGCCTGAAGCTTCTGTCAGCTCAGTTGAGCGAGATCAGACCAAAAGGATGGTCTATGGAATTCTGTATGGAATGGGTGCTAACACTCTTGCTGAACAACTGGATTGTAGCTCTGATGAAGCTGCAGAAAAAATTAAAAGCTTCAAAAGTTCTTTTCCTGGAGTTTCTTCCTGGCTCCATGTAGCAGTTGCATCTTGCCGTGAAAAAGGGTAAGGGTGTCATCTTATTGCAGTGAGTCTTCACTTGACTTATTTTAATTCTGTTGTCATGTTATTCTATTTTTGTTTTGTTCATGTGGTAAAGGTATTGCATAATTTTGAAGTCTTTTTGGATGTATATATTTTCATTTTTTTTTTCCCGTAAATGTTTCGCTGTGTATGTTTTTTCTAAATGCTAATCACCAGAATTTTGAAGTCTTTTTGGATGCATGTATTGTCATCTTTTTAATTTGTAAATGTTTCGCTGCGTATGTTTTTCTAATGCTAATCATCATAATTTTGAAGTCTTTTTGGATGCATGTATTGTCATCTTTTTAATTTGTAAATGTTTAGCTGTACATGTTCATCTAATGCGTATCATCATTGGTATCAAAAGTTGTCTCTTGTATTTTCTACTTGATGGCATGCCAAGACAAACCTTTTCAATTCAAGACGTGTGAAGCTCTGTATTCTTTTTGTTCTTCAAGGTTTAATTATCAGAATAAGTATCTATTCACTGTTAATTCAGATATGTGGAGACCATTAAGGGAAGAAAACGGTTCTTGTCGAAAATAACATTTGGAAACAGTGAAGAAAAATCAAAAGCTCAGAGACAAGCAGTTAATTCTATCTGTCAGGTATAATGATTTTCTGGGATGGTCAAAGACATTAGGACAGCATGGGTTAATAATAGTCTTGTCCTGATTGCTGCTTCTTACAGGGATCTGCTGCCGACATAATCAAGATTGCAATGATAAATATACACTCTCTGATTGCTGGAGTTGATAGGCCAGAGTCTAGCTCCTTACATGCAAACAAGTTTCACATGCTGAAGGGCCAATGCAGAATTCTATTACAGGTTACTCTGGAAAACTGGTTCAATTTCTTCAATTTTTTTTTTAAATAGTCCTACATTTCCAATGTCTGAGAAGTATATATAGTAATTGAATGGACACTGGAACTCTGATCCGTGCATTTGTTGGTCTATGATCCGTCAATACAGCAAGGTTCCCATTTAAATCTGAACTTTGAGTTGCTATATCATTTGAGAAAGTTGATAAGAATCTTGGTGGCTACTATTCAGGTACATGATGAGCTAGTGTTGGAAGTTGATCCATCCTTGATCAATGAAGCTGCATTGCTGTTACAAACGAGCATGGAAGATGCTGCTGCTCTTCTTGGTATGTGTTCAATACTTCTCTCTCTCTCTCGTTTTAAAATCTTGACATCTTGAGAATGTAATTAACTGAAGTCGACAACATTCATTTCAGTTCCTTTACATGTCAAACTAAAAGTTGGAAGAACTTGGGGCTCTTTAGAGCCTTTCCTTGCTGATCAACACGTAAATGAAGTTCTAATGTCTGAATCTTGAAGAACGAGTTGTTTGATAAAGATGTAAACAATTGCATGGAGTTGGAGGCGAAGATTATTGGCAATTTGGACCACTGTATGTAAATGTGATTCAATTGGTTAACATTATTTTATTTTATAATATGGAAGATGTAATTTCAGATCCTCTGATTTAAGTATAGTTTTGTGCAGAGATCCCAGCTTCGATATTCATGCTGAGCAAAATGTTCCCCAAGGAGATGGAAAATTTTATGAGCCGCACTTGAATTGCGGTATTGAAATAATGAGCCTTGACTTGATGTCGTCTTGAAGGTTGAAAGAAATCACGGAGCTGCAAAGGAACTGTGTTTCACCAGATGATCAATCGAATGAGTTCTTATAGAACAAAGACTTACAGAGTCCTTAATTGACCTTGCCTGTAACATACAGGTGCTAATGATTATTTGTTTTCACAGCTTGGCTGCTGATCCTGCCAGTGCTAGGAAATCATGAGCTCATAGCTTTTCCAAATTCCTACACCTGCCAAGCAATTGCTAACATACTCAGCGTTGGAAAAGAAGGTATGTATTGGTAACATGGAAGCAGAAATAGTTGAAAAAAGCACATATTGCAGATGAGATGCATTTTGTTTGTGTTCTAGTCGTGCTGTGTCTGTCACCATGCTTATTGGATATATGATTGAGGTCTGGGCTCTCTACCACGTAACAAACCAATGCACAGGAGCTGTTGTGAGTCACCATCTATGTTTATTGACTTCACCATCGGTTAGCATAATTGACAATAACATTCTGACTAGTGGTCGTCCTAGGTTTATCAGTGCCCTGAGGCATAGATGGAATCTGTCGTCCAAACATTGCCTGGAAGTTTTATATCTTTCCAGTTTCCATCATAATGGCTTGTGAAAAGAAGTCCACTGGTCCTTTTTACAGAGTAATGTATGCTGGAGGAATTGTATTTCTGCCATGAAGGACCTTAAGTATTGTTTTGTAGCTGAAGAATTTAACTCATGGTGCACAACTTGCAATATTGTTATGAATCTCAAAGACAACTTGCACGAGGAAACAAGAACCCACATCAATTCTCTACTAAAATTGTGTCTGCACTTCCTCTCGATAACTTCAACGGTGGCTGTGATTGGAGGAGGAAGCATTCAGAAAAGAAAAGGCGGAGATAAAGGATTATTTTTGCTGCTACAATGGAAATCACACCTGAACGGATAGAAACTGATGGATAGAGCTAGTTGAAGAAACAAATATGAACATACCGTGATGTTATTTTGCCCTTGAATTTATGTAGCATAAACGTTTTCTAGGGCTCCAATTATTTATCTCTTAAATTGCACACACATCTCTCTCTTCTTTCATGTATCCTAAACTCAAGAACCGGGGCTCTTGCAATGCTTTTCTGTTTATATAAATAGTGAAAACCTTGTTTAATCACTTTTATTTTTCAAAAAAATCATCTGTCCCCTTAATAAATTGTTTATGAAAAATCAATTGCAATCGATAAATATTATGAAAATGTTTAAGTAGACTACTTTGAATGCGATTTTATTTTATTTATTATTTTTTTAGCTTTTAATCACAAAATATGGACACTATTTTGATATTTCTTTGTTAACTTGCTTTGACAAACACGCACATATATTAAACAAAAACAATGCTTTCAGTTAAAAATATTGTTTTGTTTAGGATAAACAAGTAATACGGTTAATAGGATTAATGGTAATATCAAATGACTTTTAGACCTAGATTTTCTTACTACGTTTGAAGAAACTTGGGTTTTACTAGTGCGAAGGTATACAACCTAGTTTTTATGTATCAGAACTTCTCCCCCCTGCTGTCTTTTCTTCAGATGGAATAATGTTTGCTAAGGTTTTCCATATTGTATCCATACACATAATATTCATCTACCTTGAGTGTATGAACAGAAACCAAAGGCTATGCTTATTGCTTAAATAACAAGATAGGAAGCTGAAAGAATTCTTCTTCAATATATATAATTAAGAGCATGTGTGGCTAATCAACCCTCTACTTTTTTCATCTGAGATTTGTCTTAAATTTTTGTGTTGCAGTTTGGTCAATGTCTTAATCCAAATGACATTATGCTCGGAATAAATGAAGGCCTTCAATCTCTAACTTTGATCAATCATATGATTTACCAAGTCATCCAACTTTGATCGATATGGTGATTACTCAAGTGGTTGGACTAGCTATCAGGTATGAAGGCCTTCAAATCTAATTTGCTGCTCGGTTGTTGGCTTAGCATATTTTTTTGGTGTAATAACTAAATACCTTGTGTAGCATGGTAATTATAAACATTAAAGTGATCATTTTTCAACAGCTATAGGGTTTAAATAAAATAAACTAGAATAATTTTAAAGGTCAGGTCTTAAAAATATCACCTGCGTGTAGAAGATCTCTGACAGATTTTGGCGTAGGAGTGTCAGGCAGCTCATTGTTCCAGTAAAGTTTAGGTGGCAAACTGCTACAGGATTAAATACAAACTTTCAAAAGATACTCCTTATATTTTTAGTAGTGAAGAATTGGGAACAGAAAATCTCGAAGACAAGAACCAGAAACATACAGCAAGGAAAAGCAAGCTAGGTAGATATTAAATCCAAAAATAAAATCATTTAGAATTGTGCGATTTAATCTAAAAAACACATAATAAAATGATTTTTCTGAACAAAATTATGAACATATATAATATTACGAGAATATCATCATCAATCTCTTAAGGTTATTATTTTCTGATTGCTCTGAAATTTTAACATATACTGATTTATCTCTTTTTTTTTTAACTGGTATGAAATGTTTCAGCTATATCAATTGAAACAAAATGAAATTAACAATGCTGGTTATAAGAGCAAGTCTAACGGCAGAGCCATCCTAGCAGGCAAAGCCAATTTTTTTAGTTTTTGGTTATTTTCGTTCTTTTTTACGTCACCAACGAGAGATCCATCAAAGTAGCCAAAATGAATTTTTTTTTTATCTCCAAAGCCATTCCTACATATTTTGAGAGAGAAGTCAAAAATTAAAAAACATTAAAAAGTACACATAGGTCGGGGTGTTTTGGGGTTGAGGCTCGGGAGAAGGGAAGGGGTTCTGTGTGTGGGTTGTGGGGTTGGACGTAGTGCGTATATTAGAAAATAATATAATTATATAAAAATATTTATTTTTGTTTTTATTCAAGAATACCTCAACAAGAGAGTACAAAATTATATACAACATTAATAATTATATTGTTGGAGTATTTTTAAAAATAATTATTTAATTATATAATTTACTTGTATAAATAATTGCATAATTAAACCTCATACATAGTAATTGTATTATATTTAAAAAAATTAAAAAAATTACTTTCCAAAATGATTTTTACCATTTGAGTACATATCGACAAAAAAATTATATATACTCTTTTCAAAAAGTTATTTTAAAGATTTGGTAAAATGTTTTTTTTTGCCATTGGACTGCTCTAATAACCACTGTAAATTATGGAAATAGAATGGCTTCCATAAAAATTGAGATGTGGAGCAGATCACTACTAAAATAGGGGGGTGTTTGCAACGGCAAAAATCCGTTGCAATTTTGCATCGGGAAATTTGTTTAGCAACGGATTTTCCGTTGCTAAACAAATTCCGAAAAAAAAACATGGGTTGCAACGGACAATCCGTTGCAATTTAAAGCCATTTGCAATGGATTATCCGTTGCAAATTAAAATTACTTTGCATTGGATATTCCGTTGCAATTTCAAACTATTTGCAACGAATTTTCCGTTGCAATTTCAAACCATTTGCGATGGATTATCTGTTGCAAATGAAAAGTACTTAGCAACGGAAGTTCCGTTGCAATTTAAAAATATTTGCAATAGATTATCCGTTGCAAATGAAAAGTACTTTGCTACGGATTTTTCGTTGTAAATTAATTTGCAATGGAAATTCTGTTGCAATTTAAAAATATTTGCAACGGATTTTTCGTTACAATTTCAAACCAGTTGTAACGGATTATCCGTTGCAAAATAAAACAAGTTGCAATGGATTATCCGTTGCAAGTTCATTTTAAGTTTGCAACGGATGTTCCGTTGCAATGTTAAACCATTTGCAACGGATAATCCGTTGCAAATTAAAATGAAATTGCAACGGATAATCCATTGCAAATTAAAATGAAATTGCAACGGATAATCCGTTGCAAAATTCAAAATGCAACGACACCGTTTTAAAAAGAGAGAATGTCTTCTGCCCTTGATCTCTCTCTTCCTTCCTCCTCAGAACAAAATTAACCTCGTCTTCCCTTTTCTCCTTCTCTCTACTGGCCCGTTCCATCGATGGTGATATCACCTTCCCCCGTTCTCTACTGGCCTCGACATCGCTCTTGTAGCCTTTGGAATCTACCTCGCTGGAGAACAATTCTACAACATGATTTATACTCCTTCCCCTGACCACCACTCCTCTTCTCCCTTAACCATGTTGTTTATGTGTCTTCATCTTTGAGGTAACATGTTTTCTTTTTCCTCAAATTAAGTTCTTAATGGTGGGTTTTGATGTTAATTTTACTGATTATTGGTAATATTATCAAATGGGTTTTTATTTATTTGTGTGAAAAATCATAACTCGAACTCAGTAATTGTAAATTACAAATGCACGCCCAAATCTAATTTCCAAATCAATTGCAACAAAAAAGAAAATAAATCCCGATCCTGCTTTGTTGTTGTTGTTGGTGTTGTTGCATTTGTTGGTGGTACTCGTGGAAATAGCTGCTCTTGGCGCTTTGGAGGTTATGGATGGTTTGATAACACTCTCCTTGATCTTCTTATTTAAGCCCACACATATCTCTCACCTTTTCACTCTACAGAGGAAAAAAAGATTGAAAATTCTAATATTGCTTTGAAGCTGCAATCATAAGGATCACTTCCTTCGACCTTTCTATGGAGATATTGGAGGGTAATGGGGATGTGAGAGTGATACACCACTCTCCACAATTTTTATTTGATGTGGGGATTAAAAGTCCAACACGTCTACATGTATCTTAAGACTTTCGAAATAAAACTTCCGTGTTCTATAATCTTTCCTTGAGATTATCATTATCTTTGCAGACAAAGTAGAGCCAAATCATGTATGTGTAAGTTTTTCAACTGAAGTTCTATTAATTTTTAGAAACCCTCCAATATCTCCAATTGATTCTGTGAAATAACTTGCAGGTGTTTTGTTTTCTGTTTTAGAAGTGAAAAAGAAGAACTTGGACGAGAGCTTTTTGGAGAAGAATGAGAGATACAGAAAAAGGTCAGACTTCACTATTTTTCGCATACTCTCTGTTTGATGAATTGTCTGCTTATATACTGCAGAGAACCCATGCATTTTACATGTTGGTATTCAATTGTAACAACTTGTAACTGACTAACTAACTAACTAATTAACTGAAGAGGTTACATTGATCTCCTCTTCTTTACAACTGACTTAGCTAAGAACAAAGAAACACATTACAATACACTTTTCTGTTTACTCAACTCTCCTGCAACCTTCTTCCACTTCTGTTGAGTTTGCTTTGTGTCCACGTAAGCAGCTTAACAATCAACAGTATGGAGACTGAATTGTATTATATAAAAAATGTGCTTGCCTCTTCTTTCACTTGCTTGCGGCGTGATTCGGTTCAAAATATTTGAAGGTCAAGCAATGCGGTAAATAATACTCTTTGGAAAATTAATTGCTCTGTTTTGGTTTGAATTTATGAAAAAGAGTTTTCTTATAGGCTGGTGAGCTTATAGCAAGGCTTGATCTTGATGATCCTTCAACTGTACGAAAGAGTTTTCTCTCGTATTTTTGCTTGTTAATTAGTCTCAAGGTTGTATGAAATCACCTAATTCTAATTTTGTATATGCAGGCTCATATATTTATTTATTGCTGTAGGAGTAATTCTCTTCATCTTCTCTTGTTTTGGGTGTATTGGAGTCGCGACACTGAATGAATGTCTGCTTGACTCGTGTATCCTAATTATGCATCTTTTTTAAACTCATTAGTAACTAGTACTTGTGCCTAACAACTATTTTATGATGCACCAATTACTCGCTCGAAAGATGGTAGCATAATATGTATTTTTTTCCTTTTTTTGGTTCTTGCCTAGTAAACTAGCATTAGAAGATTTGTCTTCTCATTCTCTTTTCACTGTATATTTGATGGTTCATATTGATTCTTGGAATTGATTTTCAGAATAGAAAAGAAGATAGCAACAACTAATCAAAGGATTGAGAAAATGGAACTGGCCATGAAGATCAAAGAGGATCGAAAACAATGGCGTATTTTTTTAAACACTTCAAAATATGTATTTTTTTATTTTATGTTGATTTACTTATTCATGTAAATATAATTGAATCTCTGTTATATTATAAATTTTAATTTATGAAATTTTTATTTCAACTATATTAATTTATTTAGTTCTCAATATTAATAATATTTATGAAAATATTTATTTATTTACAATATTTAGTTCTCAATATTAAAAATAAATTTGAAATTATTAAAAATTTAATTTCCATTTGCAACGAAATTTCAGTTGCAAATTAATTTGCAATGGAAATTCCGTTGCAAATTAATTTGCAGATCCGTATTTGCAACTGAACGTATCCGTTGCAAAGTCCGTTGCAAATATTTATTTGCAACGGCCTCCTTTCTTGTTTGCAATCCGTTGCAAACACCCTCTTTTTTAGTAGTGAGTCCTTATGTGGCTATACTCTTAGATTGCTTATTATGAGAAATTAGAGTATATCTTCATCATGGTTTGATGAAAATCGACGCAGATGATAAACTCCATGACATTAATGATGTTTTTGTTTCACCAAGAGTTGATTGATTACCCGTAAAAACAAAACCTAGAGGCCATATCCAAGGTGTTAAGGATCTTGAATGGTATTTAATTAGGAACTTAGATATAGTATATGATAACATATTGTTTACAGTAAATATTTTGTATGTAATATATGTGTAATGTTAGATACCAATATCTCATTGTATGTTAGAATGACCAAGATTTCATATATAATTAACAAAAAGAATTCCTTTAAAGAAGTACTATTTATTTTAATAATATAGTTGTGATTTTGCTCTTGAGAACAAAATACAATGCACTAAGCTACATCGTAAGATTGTTTTCTTACACTAACATAATTGTTTTTCTTACTATTTCATCCTTGGAATAATAGATTTGTGTGCTTTTGCATTAGAAGTGATTGTCCTTTTAATCGAGATTACTTTGATGTAAAAAACAATATACTCTTTTTTTAAGAGTATTTTAGATTGGTTTTATTATTATTATTATTTTAGGTTGCTTAGATATATCATTTAATTGTCTCTTATTAATTATTATTTTAAAAATCATAGTTGTCAATTACGTTCGTTCCATTGAAAAACCGAGATGAAATGGTGTCTTTTTTGTCTCGGTTTAAATTCCGCCGAACGTCTCGATACCGTTCCGTGTTTTCCGGCCTTCAAATCTTTTTTATTTTGATTAACTTGTGATTTTTTTTCTAATCTTGAAAGTATGTTTGTTTGACTTTGTGTTTATATTGTATAATTTAAAATTAATCTATTTTGAATTTTAATTATACTTGTTAAATTAATATTTTATATGAAGAGTACAACCTCGAAACGTTCGAAACCGAATATTTCGTTTCAATAAAAATTCAGAATGGTAATCGGAATGACATCGAAAACAATGGTAAAAACATTTGAATGTAACATTTCAGTATGTTGGCGGCCCCTGTGCCATTCAAGTGACATGTGTGGGGACACCCACGTAAATATGTTTAAACCATAAAGAAAGGAAATGAAAAGGTATGGAACTTATTTTCTTTGAATAAGTATAGGCATGGCATAAGCTATGGATTCACCGGCGAGAACTCGTTATTTATGTCACCGCCTCATCCAGAGAGAGAGAGAGAGGGACGGGGAGGGAGATGGGCAGTTAAGTAACCACCGGCAACGTCATGTATAAGGGGTGGTGGCCCGCCGTCCGTTCCAAGTCTGCCACCGATGTGCGTGTAGCTCCTCTCGTTGATATTTTATCTGGCCAAGTTGAAACCCGAGCAAGTGGTTGTATGGATGCTCGACTTGCTTGCTTTCTGCAACTGGACCGGGAGATTATGCAACTGGATGGGAATATTATTATTATTAGATCTTAATAATTATTGTACTTTAAAGTTTGAGCTTTACAAGTTTTAACAGGAAAGCTGAACGTGATCACTGGAAATTGGGGGGTTGGCTAATTAGCATGTAATCATTTTACTTTTATTTCATCGTTATTTGCTGGGTTAGGCTTAAACATGATGGATCCCATCTCTATTTACTGTGTTTTTGTTATATATATATATATATATATATAGAGAGAGAGAGAGAGAGAGAGAGAGAGAGAGAGACTTCTCCATTTACTGTATCTAGTTCTATGTCCTTAGAGTGGCAAGATGATATAGTTTTAATGTTTTGATGATATATTCTTAGGGTTTTTTATTGATTAAATTGATTTTAGAAAATTTTATCCTAAACTAAAATCAAGATGTAATAAGATTTTAAGAAATATAAATATATTGAATTTAAATTAATGTGTTGTTACAATAATTATGAGAAAAAAAATATTCTCATAATTGGGTTATGAGATCAAGATTTTAATCTAAAGATTGAGAATAATATTTGTTAACCAACTAAATCAATCCAAATGGTTATATTTTTATTTGATAATAAATTATATATCATGTAGTATATTTTGAAGAGATTTCTAATACCCCCATGAGATGTGCGCGTGGTGATAAATAATTTAAGATTTGTTTTATAGGTTTTAGATTTGAGTCAGGGCGTGCTCATTTTATAAAAATCTGAGACAACCAAGATTTTACGCACTTAACTTGGCTTGATGTAGTGATAAAAAAATTGAGATTTGTTTTGCAGGTCTCAAGTTCGAGTCAGAACATACTCATTTTATAAAAATCTGAGACAACCAAGATTTTACTCACTTAACTCGGTTTGATGTAGTGATAAAAAAATTGTGATTTGTTTTGCAGGTCTCAAGTTTGAGTCAGAACATACTCATTTTATAAAAATCTGAGACAACCAAGATTTTACCCACTTAACTCGGCTTGATATAGTGATAAAAATTTGAAATTTGTTTTGCATGTCTCAAGTTCGAGTCAGAACATACTCATTTTATAAGAATCTAAGACAATCGAGATTTTACTCATTTAACTCGGGATCGTAAAAAAACCCTAGGGTTTATTAAATAAAAAAAGAGATTTGCAACTACATGGTGTGATATCGACCCATCAAAGCTAGACACCATGCAATGGCTGCCTGCCATTGATATCAAGTGATGCATGTAGTTTCGCCGTTAAATACCACACGTACGTACATCGACCAACCTATCGACTCGACTGAAATGTTGCGCCAATTATAGATCTTGAAGTCAACTCAAAGCTGCGATACAAAGTTGACTTTCTCATGATTGACTATTTGGATGGAAATTTTCAGATACTGTGAGCACGTCCACATGAAATTGGAGGGAGGCCATCATTACCCAAATCAATTGCACATGAATGGAAATCTCAGATCTTAAATGTTTTTTCACTTTTAGGGAGTCTCTGCCCTACAACTCCATGATTACATCTTTGCCTCGTTCCTCATCGTGGAAGACATCTCGGCTACAATTCACACTCCACACAAAGCCCAAGTTGGTCCTTGGTCCAACCCATTGCCACCCAATAATTACATCACACCTACTAGGTGTGCTAGATTATTCACCCTAATTAATTAAACTAATCCTAGTTGTAGTCCTCTAAGTAATTAGATTTGAGATTGTGGTTGTGGTTGTTTTTTAAAGTATTTTTTTTATTTAAAAATATATTAAAATAATATTTATTTTATTTTTAAAAAATTATTTTTGACATCAATACATGAAAATGATCTAATAACACCAAATTTATTCAATTTAAAATAAAATTGAAATTTTTAATTTCTTTTTTTAAAAAATACTCTTAAAATACAATGTCAAAGACCCTTTTTAATTTGACAGAGAAGTGAAATCTTTAAGGATCTTTGTTTTACTAATCCTTACGAGGTTGATGTTAAAGAGAATATAATTAATGTTGTTTTTTTAAAGTATTTTTTGTTTATAAAAATATCTTACTGATATTTTTATTTTTTTTACTATATTTTTTACAATATTACATTAAAATATCTAAAAACTTCATAAGAATATTAGAAACTATATAAATATAAATGTCCCCACTACCATTACTCATCTTTACCACTCAAGCCTTGCTCGTATTCAAGTTCTTCTAAAGAACAAAGGGAATATATATAGGCATATCGCTTTCTCTCTCCCTCTCTCTCACGTTCATTGTTGAATGCTGATTTCCCCCCGTAGTTCTTGCTCATCTTCCTGTTTAACCACCACTGAAGAACAAAACACACAGAGATTTCAAAAAGAAAAGAAAAAAAACTATTCTCATGAGTGGATAAGTCCCCTGAATCCACTCCAATATTCAAGGAATCCCCTCGCGAGCCCTTGATC
Organism: Salix exigua; assembly: GCA_032356905.1. NCBI lineage: Eukaryota > Viridiplantae > Streptophyta > Magnoliopsida > Malpighiales > Salicaceae > Salix > Salix exigua. The sequence goes on from CM063605.1 coordinate 3,634,052, forward strand.
TCTCTTTGGCCCTATCACTAAATCTCGTCTAAATCTTTCAACTTAGTCCCCACTTACTCTCTCTCCCGGGATCAGCAGCACGTTTTTTTGCCGAATGGCTTCTCTTCTGCTTTGACTCGTACTAGTTGTAGCTAACACACAGTTATCAGTGTATGCAGCTCTGAAACAGTTCATGGACTGCTTGAGAGAATTGAAGGAAAACATGCTCATGATCCTCTTTTCGACAAAATCATGAATAAATCTCCACGTTTTGTATCTGTCCCTGGTCCAGTTATTGTTGGTGCCGGTCCTTCAGGCCTGGCCGTGGCAGCTTGTCTCAGACAAAAAGGTGTCCTAAGTATGGTGCTAGAGAGATTCAGTTGCATAGCGTCTTTGTGGCAGTTGAAAACTTATGACCGCCTGCGCCTTCACTTACCAAAACAATTCTGTGAGCTTCCTCTCATGGGGTTCCCTGGTGAATTTCCAACTTACCCTACTAAGCAGCAATTTATTCATTATTTAGAGTCATATGCACAGAAGTTCGAGATTGGCCCACGGTTCAATGAGACGGTGACGCATGCCGAGTACGATAAGGTTACTGGGTTTTGGCTCGTGAAGACTGTTGGGAAGAAGTTGGAGGAGACCGTGTACAAGTGCCGCTGGTTGGTGGTGGCGACCGGAGAGAATGCGGAGGCGGTGGTGCCAGAGATTGATGGGATGGGAGAATTTGGTGGGGATATAAAGCATACAAGTTTTTACAAAAGTGGACAAGAGTTTAAGGGGAAAAAGGTTTTGGTGGTGGGGTGTGGAAACTCCGGAATGGAGGTTTGTTTGGATCTATGCGACCATAGTGCTAAGCCTTCACTTGTTGTTAGACATACAGTAAGTACTTATTCATCCCTCTTAATTATATATATATATATATATATATATATATATATATATATATATATATATATATTTCAATTCTACAGTTTTTATGATAGAACAATAAAATGGGCTCTTTTTATTTTTTTTTGAAAATTCAATATAAATATTCAAATCCCTGGTTTCGTATTATCTTCTCCTTAATTTTCAGTCCTTTTCTTTTATCTATATATAATTTTGATGGGAATGTAATTTGTTTTGATTGAAGCTCCATGTTCTACCTCGAGAGATGCTAGGCAAATCAACTTTCGGGTTGTCCATGTGGTTGCTCAAGTGGCTGCCCTTGCGCCTTGTCGATCGGTTCCTGCTGGCAGTGTCGAGGCTAACACTCGGGGATACGGCTCGACTTGGGTTGGACCGGCCGGAATTAGGTCCTCTTGAACTCAAGAACTTGTCCGGGAAGACCCCGGTATTAGATGTTGGGACACTAGCCAAGATCAAAAGTGGAGACATCAAGGTACTTACCCAATTATATCACGTATCATATAATGAGCACTTCACGTCACTTTTCAATTTGCTCTCTAGCATCATATGTATCCTACTGTGCCAAACAATCGTACCTTTTGTTTTTTTTAATTGTCGTGGGTGACCACAAATATCTTAATTAATTTACGAGTTTAAAGTTAATTATTATGTAAATTTTTAGTGATGATTATACTACGTAAAAATAAACCCTTTAGTTTTAAAAAATAAACCTTTTAATTTTTTTCTTTTTAATGTATAAGATATGTTGTGCTCGGTGTGGAACTTAATACACTCTATATCCTATCTAAAAATGTCATTTTTACTGTAAAATTCCTGAATTCTCCTTTGCTGTTTTAGATATGTCCAGGAATTAAGAAGCTAAAGCGCCATACAGTGGAGTTTATTGAAGGGAAAACGGAGAATTTCGATGCTATTATCTTAGCAACAGGCTACAAAAGTAATGTTTCATCTTGGCTAAAGGTAACCTTTTTTCTTTCTTTTACCTTTTATCTTTTGCTAGTTATTATTTCAAAAGTATCTTTTTTAAAAAATATTTTTTATTTTAAATTAAAATTTTTTGGGTGTTTTTAGATTATTTTCATGTGATAATATCAAAAATAATTTTTAAAAAATTAAAAAAAAACATCATTTTGATACATTTCCAAATGAAAATCACTTTAAAAAACAACTGCAACTACACTTCCAAACAGACACGTAATTTCCTTTCTTACTATTAAGACGAACATGTTATTCTTGCACCAAGTTGATGATCAAATGGCTAGAGAAAAAATGAACACGGGCTTCTGTTTTTTTTCCTTGAATTGTCAGGAAAGAGATATGTTCTCGGAGATAGATGGATTTCCTACAAAACCATTTCCAAATGGATGGAAAGGAGAGTGTGGGTTATACGCAGTGGGGTTCACTAAACGTGGAATATTAGGAGCTTCAGTGGATGCAAAAAGAATAGCTGAAGACATTGAACGATGTAGAAATGAAGAAGCTGCACGGTGTGACCGATCAGTTTTGATTTATAGAGAATGTTGATTGAAGAATTAAGACCAAGTACGAGAGGTCCCAACCTGCGATTAAAATCTCGGTTGTCCCGTCTTTTACAAAAAATACATGTCCTGATTCGAACTCGAGAATTGCTGTGCAGATTTCGGGTCCTTTCTCATCACGTCACACCCCTGATCCCGTGATCGACTAGATCAGATGGAAGTGAGGAAGAGAAAAGAAAAGAAAAGAAGTTGCATTTTGCAAGAGATCGAACCCTTATCTTTCCAAATCATGTACAGCTTGTACACTACATTGTATTTTTTTTCTCTAATCAGGAATGATGAGTTCTAGAGAGGGATAGGGATGAAGAGGGTTATAGATTGCTTTGCACAAGTGAGATGATATGATTGTGCTTAACCTTTATTTTGCTTTTCCATGGGTGGGTTCGGGATGATGAGACTTGTTAACATTGCTCTCAAGTTTTTCTCTAATGTAGCCTTAATTGTATGCTTCATTTTTTTTTTTTTCCTATTAGGGTTTTTTTTTATGGGATCTATGACTTTCGAGAGGAAGAATCGATCATGATTTCTAATTAAATCATTACATATCTCTGTCTCTCTATGTTTGGATTTTGAATTTCTTCCTTTCTTGAGGGCTAATCATCTTCCATTTTAGTGACTTGTGGTAAGCTCGATTCTCATCAATGCAGTGGTAACAAGGACCACCCCCTTTTATCATAACTTGCATGTGTACATTTAGAAGTCTAGTGGGTGGCCGGATATTTTGAAATTACAAGTTTGTTCTTTTTTTTGCCTGTGGTTGTTAATATAATAGCTAAGTTTATATAATCGTTAATTTTGATTTTTATAAGATTAATCGAGATACATACAAGCTACTCTAACAAAGAAAGTAAAAACTGCACCAACAAGTGATGTGGCTCAGTGGTTGACGAGGTGCCCCCTGCTTCACACCGGACCTAGGTTCGAGCTCCCAGTGGGAGTGGGAGCTGGAGAGGTCTTTCTCTCTTGTTCCTGGATTCATCCTTGCATGATATTCCTGTCACCCCACGGTGTCTTACATGCTCATTTGGGCTTGCAGGATGTTCAAGTGAGCCCGGGGAATAGTCGAGGTGCGCGTAAACTGGCCCGGACACCCCGATTATAAAAAAAACAAAGAAAGTAAAAACTGTGGCGTTTTGATTGGTACTTTATATTTTCAATTGGAATTGAATATCTTGGTTTCGGAGCATTTCGACTCGTCGTTTTTGGGTTATATTGTTTATGTATATATATATATATATATAATTAAATATATTAATTAAAAAAATAGTTCAAATCTAAAAATAAAATTATTTAGAATTGTGTAATTTAATATAAAAAAGACACAATAAAATAATTTTTCTGAACAAAATTATGAGCATGTATAATATTACAAGAATGTCATCATCAATCTCGCAAGGTCATTACATTCTTTGATTGCTCTGAAATTTTAACATAATATATATAAATATGTGAAGAGACTCCTCGTAAAATTTCATATCAATCTAACAGTCATATTAAGAGATATGATTGATATTGTAAAATTATTTATTATTTAAAAAAAAACACTCCGAAACGGAATGGACGGAATGAAACATGAATATTTTGGCCGGTATTTGGCCGAAAAATCCGGAATAAACCAGAATTTAAACTAAGATAAAAACCACGCTATTTTATCTCGTTTTTTTTAACTAGTATAAAATATTTTAACTAAAACAGAATGAAACCGAGAACCCTGATTTGATTTATATATGCTAAAACTCTGATCTATGCAAGTTAATGTTTCCAGAAAACATGGAAGCGCCATGAAAGATTCGACCTTAATTTCTTTTTCTGAGAAGCTAGTGGGTAACTTGAAATAGGCAAGCAGCTGTGATATTCTCCGAATCTTCTTAATGCTGTAAAGCAACGTGGCCATGGGTGCTCTTGGGAGCCATGGATGACTCTAAAAGCAAGCTAGGTATCGCAGTCATCAGTTTTCAATACTGACCCGAAAAGTCACGATGAAAAGTGAAATTATTACTATATAGCGGTGTTTGGGAAGTTTTTTTAAAAATGTTTTTGAAAAAATTGATTTTTTTTATTTTTATTTTTCATTTTAAATAAATAAATTTTAGTATTTTTAAATCATTTTTGATATATTTCGATATAAAATATATTTTGAAAAGTTACCGGAACTGTTTCCAGCCAACCCATCACTAAAGAAAAAATCGGGATCTTAGAATTCTTACATGCCATAAAATATGGCATTGATTAGCAATTAGTATGTCCGGGTCTCGCAGATAATGACGGCTAGAGTTGGAATCATCTGTACTTGCCGATCACAAGAAGCCTGGAAAAATCAACTCTACTTGTGTTTTAAAGCTCCGGACTACCCTCTTGTCATCCAGCTAAAATAATTAAGATGAATTAATTATAACCACTTTATCTAATGTAGAACAAGTGGTAGAAACGTATATATTGAAGAGAGAACATTTTAAATTTAAGGGCAATTGAATTTTAATAATTTAGGTGTCGAAGTTGGAATGACACGAAACTCCACAGTTAATGCGTTTCGGTGTTACCATCAATAGTCAAGAGTTTTGTTGTTGATGCATACCTTTTAGCCGAATTTCGTTATTTAGACTCTGAAATCATCGTTTTGCCATTTTAGAAAAGTTTTGTTTTAACCGTAACTTTTGATTTCCAAGTCCGAATCGATTTTCTTCAATTCCGACTTGCTCGGGATTTCTAACAGTTTCAATTTCCACAATTATTCCAACTATGCTATTTTTGGTAATTTTTAGTAATTAGTCCCGTTTTCTTGTCCAACAAGAACTAGGGCTATATAATCACTTTAAATATGCTTGTAAGTCTTTTGGTTGAACTCAATCAATTATTCAATAAAATTTTGAATTTTCTTGAGAGTTTTTCTCGTTTCTGATAGATTCCAAAATAATTTACAAAAATATTGACATAGATCGTATTTTTTAATGTTTTCCACTGCATTATTCTCTTTTACATTATTTTCCAAATCCATTTTATTTAAATACCTATCTCTTCCGTGTTTGAAGTCAAATTCACATTTTGGTTTCTTTCTCTCAAAAACTGATTTCATATGCGAAATTTGGTTTATAAAACTAAAATAACCTTTCTCATATTATACTATAAAGCCTAAATTATGACTACTTACTTCACTTAATTTTCTTCATTTTTGTGGATATTAATAAATTATTTTAAATGAAAAAAATATTATATTTAGTTTCTTAATTAAAAAATTGTTTATATATACTTAACCATTTCATTTATATATAAACCAACAGGGTTTATCATCTACTATGCTCACAAAGAAATTTATCATCAAGTCCCTGAAATCCCGATAAGAAAAAAGCTCATAAACTCTCTTGGAATATGATTGGGGTGGGGGGGCTAGAAATAGGATCATGAATGGACCTCGGAAAAAGCACAACGTTCTTTACTAATTATTTTATATATATATATATATATATATATATATATATATATATATATGCGTGCGCGTGCTGGTGACTCGTTGCCGAATGAACGTTTGACAAGATGTGGTTGCTTTTGTTTAAAAATATATTAATATGATGTGTTTTTTTGTTTTTTTAATTATTTTTAATATTATCACATAAAAATAATTTAAAAACTTTAATTTTTTTTTAATTAAAAATAAAAAATAAAAAAATTAATTTTTTTAAAAATATTTTTAAAACATAGTATTATCGTAGTGTTGGGATGCTGAAGATAGTGGGTGGTAGGGTTTATTCCGACCGCATAGTGTTGCTGCTGAGCAAATATAAAATCATGAGAGTGTGAGGGATGAGCATCAATGGGGGCTCGTCGTTTTCTCCTGCTGATTCCATTTAAAGCCAGGCAAAGGAGGTTAACAGGGAGCTGCATGGCCCCTCAGATCCAAATGGCTATCTACTTTGGACCCATTTCAGCTTTCATTACCCCCCGCACCTGTCGTTTCTTCCCTTTATCTCTTTGTTCTATGTTCTTGGAATTATATTGCAACTAGTTCATAAAAAAAAATATCTCCTCTAATGCTCAGCCAATCCTCATATTTCAAGTTGATCTGTTTTTTCTGTATACTTTTTATTGTGTGTTTGAAAGTGTGACTGATATTATTTTTAAAAGTATTTTTCATTTAAAAATACATCAAAATAATGTTTTTTATTTTATTTTAAAAATCGTTTTTGATACAGATATATGAAAATAATCAAAAACATCATTTTTTTATCATTTTTTGTAATTTAATTTTTTTCTAAATACATTCTCAAATACCCCTTCAGTACCTCTTGATTCCGAAGGATATGCTTTAGCCTCTCGAGGACCCATCGATTTTGTTAGTCTTTTAGCCGTTGTTGGAGTTTTAGAATGTTCCTTTGTAGATTCAATTAATGCATCGTTTTCTCCTCTAATTAATGTTTTTAAATACATTAATAAAAAAATAATTTTAAGTCAATTCAATAAATTATATAATGTTCAGGTGGTAATAATAAAAGAAGAAAAAAATGTAAATAATAATAATGCTTTTTTCTAATTGTTTTTAAAATTAAAATTCTCTCCTTTTTTATACTAGATTGTGAATGTTTTCTCTCTTTCTTTCATCATTGATGACAATGTTTTTTTCTCTCCCCTAAATGATGACACAACATTCTTCTCATATATCCATTACTTAAGGTTTGTAAAACCTTTCCTTTAAAATCATGATCGATGTGTTTTATCAACTTGGCTTTAGTTTTCTTTCTTTTTAGATGTTTTTTCTTATAATATTTAATCCATGTCTCATTTCTTTTCTACATTATTGATGATAGAAGCTACATTATATTCTTAGAGAATAGGAATAAGCAAGTTAGAAGGTGATATTTATGGTAAAATGATGGTTACCAAGATTTTTATATTAGTAATAAGATAATGATTACAATTAAAATAATGGTATATTAACTTGTCTGTTCTAACGAATGAATTGTTATTTAGTTTGTTTGTCCTTGATATCCTTGTTTCGGTAATTTGATTTTGAAAAATTATTCGATTCGTTATCTATATTTTTATTTAAAATTTAGATAAGACTATGTATATGAGAGTTGCTGTCAAAATTGAGGAGAAAAAAATCAAACAAACCTCGATGAGTCCTAAAAATATCTCAAGCTCTCAATCCATAAAATTATAAGTCTGAGTTCAATTAAGAATTTTAATTTTTAATTAACTTCATGTTAAATGATAAAACTGGAAAAAAATATTAGTCCAATAATACCAACAAGCAATTAGGTTAGCTTCTAATTAGCTGTAAAAGTCACTTGAATACAACAAAGTGATGAGCACATTGTTAGAGTATAATATAATAATATTATGGAACCTCATCTATAAGCTTGAGTTTTTAGGTGAGATGGTTCCTTAACATTAGGTGAGATGATTCCTTAACATGGTATCAGAGCCTTGTTGATCAAGCGGCCACGAGTTCGAATCTAACCACTCCCATTCTATTTGATAAAAAACCAAGCACGAGGCAATGTGGGCTTGTACAAGTTTCAAGCCCAAAGAGTTTTCACTTGAGGGGGGGTGTTAGAGTATAATATAATTATATTATGGGATCTCACCTATAAGCTTGAGCTTTTAAATGAGATGGTTCATTAACACATATTGGCTTGTGTAATGCAAGTGACTACTATATTTAGTTTTTTAATTATATTTTAATGTTGATTAAAATATATATAAAAAAAAATAGCCAATTCAATTATAGAAAAGCTCGATGGACTACAGGAATTAATTCCATAATACCGAAGAAAGAATTAAGGAATTAATCCTTGGACTTTTTTGCATTTTGTTTTTCCAGGTGGAGGGTTATGGTTCAACGTGAGGTCTTAAATAATTTCATTATAAATTTTGTGAAGTAGACAGGAGAAAAGAAAAACACCTATATTTGGTGTATAAAATCAAAAGCAATACATTTTAAATCAGCTACGCTTTCCATTCCATGTCATCAGAAACCCTAGGAGAGGAGTACTGGTCCAGCTACGGTGTGCATATGATATCATCGACGGCCACAAGCTCATGACAGGGGCACAAATATTCTTCCCCTGACCCAGGGACGTACACTAAGAGCACATGGTCACTGATCTAGACCTTTCTTCTTCTTTTTTGTAACATGAGTTTTCAAGTCAGGTTGCGCGCACCTTGACTAGTCTCATAGGATCCTAAAATTAATAATCATGAAAGCTTATAATTATCATCATATTAATAATTACATGTCAACCAAAAAAATAAACTTTTTGGATACAAACTCTTATTACTGTACCACTAAGGGTCTGTTTGGCACAACTGTTGTGGTTGAGGTTGAAAAAAAAACAGGTTTATGAAAAGCACTTTTAGCTATAATTTGTAATTGAAATTTGTGTTTGGTTAAAACTATGGTTGATGTTGAGTTTAATGAAAACGGTTTTATGTGTTTAGTTACCATGTTTTTCATATTCGTTGTCAATTTATGAAATTAATTAAAAATACACATGTATACACACACATACATATGTACACATATATAAATATTTTGTTGGAATAATTTTGTATATTTATTAGTAATTATTATGACAAAATAATTTAAATAATCAAACTACTTACAATTCCATCACGAAATTAAATCCATACGTGAACACGTCTGTGATTACTCGACTATTTGATCGAGGAACAACATCCGATAAAATATCTTCAGGAATAAAATTAAAATTGCGATCATATTTAACAAAAATAATATCACACTCGTGATCATCTTCTAATAAATTAAATAATAACGCTTTGCAAATTAAATAAAATATATTTTTTATCATCAATATTTTATACGGTTTATTCCTTTTATTATTATTATTATTTAAAATAAAAGCGAAACCTTTAACGAGCACATCCATGCAAAAGGAAACAAATTTAGTTTATTAAAAGTCCAAAAAATAAAACTCGATTACTGGTCAATTGTGATGCAAATATTACACAGGCACAAAGCGGTGCGGTGCACTGGACACAAAGCAATGCGTTGCACCTTTCGCTCATGTTGTGAATTGCCGAAATGTTGTGAACAATGAATATATTTACTGTTCACCGCCTGTGACGAGAGGGTCAACGGCCATTCCTGACGGGTAGAGGAGGCCGAGGTGGTTCTTCCTAAGGGGGTGACGTCGGAAATGGTGTTGTGTGGTGGCCGGTATGAGCCTCGTGAAGGTTGCAATCGCTGCAACTCGCAAGCTTTTCTTTTCTTTAAAAGAAGAAATGGCTCTATGTGTTGCTTCAATCTCTTTTTCAAAAGAAGAAATGGTTCTCTGTCTGCTTCGATCTCTTTTTCAAAAGAAAAAATGGCTCTCAGTGTCTGCTCGATCTCCCATAATAACACTTCACGCATTCTCTCTTCTTTAAAATCAAATACATTTTACCGTAAGAAGATCTCTGTTTCTCCTCATTTCTCCCTTTATCACTTACTCCTCCTCGCCCTTCTCTCTCAGGTTCCATTTTTGTTTTTATTTTAATTTAGATACGTTCATTTTTTGTTCTTGTTTTGGAGATTGACTTATTTGTTTCTCGATACGTAACGTTCGTTTTGAAAAACATCTTTTCAAAAACTTTTCAAAACACGTTGCAACTATAGGCAGGTACCACCGAAAAAGAAATTGCCCATTTAGTAATGTTACGATTAGGTCTACGGTTCAACGCAACTGCACGTTGAACCGCCGCCCTAAACACCCACTAAATGAGATGGTTGTACCGTCTAATAATTTTGATTGAGAGGTAGCTGGTCATAAATCCTATCAATATTGTTCTTGTGGTCCAACAAAAAAATTGATTATGCCCTAACGGTTTGTTTTGGACCATTTTCTAGACTTTTATGATTGGATAGCATAGGGCAGTATCAAATCAGATGGTGGGGAGTCATTCAGTCATTGTCATTCATCAATCAGACAGTATAAATCATTGATTAGTTTCAATCCAATGATGATCATCGTCACTCCTTGGAATGTCTGTCACGACACTGTAGTTGCCTTCCCACAATTCTAGATGAGGAGAAGACAAGATAGAGAGTCATGTCACCACATTAGTTGTAGTGAGTTATTGCTGGAATAAAAAAATTATTTAATTAAAAAATAATTCATATATTTTTTCAAATATAAAATACAAAAGATATGTTTCCTTTAGGGAATTCCAGGCTTGTGATGTCGAAGCTGAGTTTTGTTCTCATTGAAGATGGAAAAGATTGAAATAGGAGACTGGCGATAGAACACTGTTGGAAAACATCTCATCATGCTTTCTATCCTGTTATCACCTTCTGGGACAGATTATTTTCATTATTCATTGCATTCTTTTAAGTTTCTCAAAAAGTTGCAAAAATGGTGGAAACATTTTGGTGGAAATCTTGATTGAATAGCATTTCCATCGAGGATTCTATTAGATATTTTAATTTTTGTTGTTTTAGTATGATCCTAACCGTTGTATGCTCACATTAAACCCATAAATACAACAAAAAAAATCTTTAAAAATTGATTTATATATAAATTCATATAAATAGTTCATAAGAATAGGATAAATAGAATTTGATGAAGCAATAGTATTTTTGTTGGACTTGAACTTGTTTTTAGTTGTATATATGGTACCTAAAAATAGTTAAGAAATTCAAACATAATTCCCAAGAAATAATTAACCCTAGTTTTAATTAAGGGAATCAAATTAAGTTCATGAAGTTAAAATAACAACAAGCATATCCCTAAAATTACAAAAGTTCAACCTACTTATAAACATAATTCCCAAGATGAAAACTTCTTTTGTCAGTAAACTCTATGAAACCACCCATATATCAACTAAAAACACTAACAAATCACACTCGATTGAACAATGTCAAACTTTAAGATGATTGAACAAAAATATTACTTTATGCGATAATAAATTTTTGACTTAATTTTTACGTAGATTTATTCGATAATAAATTATGTTAGCCTTAAATCTGCATTTTCCTTCATTTCCGTGCATAAAAGAGGTACGATCAAGCTCTCGAAAAATATCAAAAATTTTACCTTGATTTTTCTACCGACACCAGTCCCTTTTATTTTATTTTTTTGTTATTTTCGGGTAATTTTGGGGAATGACCCAAAATTGGATTATGACACATAACCTTATCTTTTTAAGTCTAAATAATTAAATATTTAAATTTTATTTGATCTTAAATTTATTGATTTTTATGTGATGTCCCACTACCATAACATTGCACAACACCGATACAATATGTTGTTAGCATTTAAACATTGATTATATAAAAATAACCATACTAATAAAATCATGGATGGTAACCGGTCATCAGAAAATATATCATCAATTATTTGTATTATATTGGTAATACAATTATCGATGGATTTACAAATAAAAAATACATGTCAAAAAGAATAATCGACATTATTTTATTAGTAATTCCATCGGTGATTAAATGCATTTTAGTATTAGAATTAAACTATTGGGGATTTACATATTGTTAGTGGCAAGTCTTATAATTGTTGATGATTTAAATTTCATAAATATTTCTATCAAGTATTGTATTTAGTATTTTAAAAAATCAAAACAAAACAAGGATTTTTTAAATAAACTAAAAAGCATTTTTTACTAATATTGTTGAACACAATTTATCTAGTGAATAGAAGATAACAAATGTAGACCTTTGTTGAGACCAAGTGGAGATTGACAATAATTGCTTAATGACATTCACTTTTTTTCCCTTTAAATAGGTTGTCTCAAACCTAAATTGGGTCATCTCGGCACTAAGTCAAGTCATTTGAGCTTCAAAATTTTCTCAATCAATCTCTTTGATGACCAAGGATTACTAGTTTGAACCCAATTGCAAGAAACTAATGGTAAATACACTACAAATCATTTGTATATCCTTGTTTATAGCTTTTGAGATACCATAAACCTCGATTTTTACCGGTTCACCAGATGATTCAGGGCCTGTTTGGTATTGTTTTTGCTTTTGTGGTTGAGATTTGAAAAAAAACAATTTAAAAAAAAACAATTTTGTTGCGGTTCAAAATAAGTTGTGAAGTGTTTGGTTAAAACTATGGTTGAGTTTGAGGTTAAAAATTATTTATATTTTAATTAGTTTTTATTAATAAACATATATTGCGTAAACATTATTCATATGTTAGTTAGTTTTTAGATTATTTTAATATTCAAAATATATTTTATATTAATAAATATATATTATGTAAACATATGAGTTTGTTTTTAGATTATTTCAATATTAAAAATATATTTTATATTAATAAACATATATTATATAAATATTATTCATATTTTAATCACTTTTTAGATTATTTTAATATTAAAAATATATTTTTTATATTAATAAATATATATTATATTTTATATCTATCTATCTATATAAAACAAAATCTTACTATTCTTTTGCGAGTGAAATGAATGGAATGAATTTGCCAGGATGTATGGTAATTGAACCATGATTCTCCTTGTTTTAGCTCTTTGTATCAGATCACGACAACTATATAAATATGGACCCGATCTATTTATCTAGAGGTGTGGTTTGACATTGGTTCGCCCATGAAGAATGAACTCGGTCTATTTATCTAGAGGTGCGGTTTGGCATTGGTTTGCCCATGAGGAATGAACCCGGTGTATTTATCTAGGGGTGTCACTTATTGGTAACCACAAGGTAACCACTAAGTAACCTCTCCTCTCTAGTATAAATATGGACTTCCTCTCCATAATGATAACAAGTTATTCATATAAGTGAATATAGTTCCCTGTCTCAATACTCTACATTAAACTTGCTACAATCTGCAAAGACATTCGTGCCGTGAAACATAGCTTTGTTTTTTAGTAATCTAAGTGGTCTTGAAGCAAAGATCCAGGAACAAGGAGACGAAATATCACAAGTAAGTTTTCCAGTATAGAATCTACAGATAACAAAAAAATAAACATTTTTAAAAATGTATTATATTTTGAATTTTTATCAAAACTTCATCATATCCATTAATATTGATTGCATTCGTTAATGAAGTTTTGATCTCTCGTTGAAAAATTAGAGAGGACGGTGTGTGTTACCCGGAAAAATCAGCAAAATAGAGAGGACGGTATGTGTTACCGGAAAAATCAACAAGCAATCTATCAACTTTTTTCCCAGCATCGGCGCCCAAGCCACAAGCATTAGCAAGCCTGAAGGTACCATTCAGGAACAAGATCAAGGTTATCAATTTTGTTTCCGCTAGTACTTTGTTTTTTAATTGGAATAGAATTTTTGGTTTCGAGTATTGTTTTGGAGTTATATTATATATATATATATATATATATATATATATATATATATATATATATATTCAAGAAATAGTGTAAATCAAAAAAAATAAAATTATTTAAAATTTTGCAATTTAATCTAAAAAAGACACAATAAAATGATTTTTCTGAACAAAATTATGAGCATGTATAATATTACGAGAATATCATCATCAATATCGCAAGGTCATTACATTCTCTAATTGCTCTAAAATTTTAATAAAATATATATAAATATGTTAAGAAACTCCTCGTAAAATTTCATTTCAATTTAACGGTCGGATTAAGAAATATGATTCGTATTGTAAAATTATTCATTATTTAAAAAAAACTATATTTGGCCAAAACGGAACAGGCGGAATGAAACCGGAACGTTCTAGCCGGAATTTGACCTAAATATCCAGAATTGGAGGAAATTTAAACCGAGATAAAAGCGACTTCGTTTTGTCTAATTTTTTAACTAGTACAAAATGTTTCAATCGTTTCGACTGAAACAGAACGAAACTAACAACCATGTTCAAGACCTATAATGTTATCTTTATGTTGTTTATATTAACAATTACAATCATGCCCAAAATCACAATTCACAACTATCATCATATAATACAATTACATAATGCAGAGTTTAAATGACATACCCAGATCTATAATCACAATTTTTTCACAATCAAATCTTTATGTTGAACAATCTCCGTTCTTGATAGAAAATTGTTTCTCTCTCCTAATGTTGTTTATCCTTGCATAAGTTTCTTCAAATTCTTTGATGGGTTGTCTAAATATCTATTTATGGGTAGAGAGATGACAAGTTTCTCACTTCATTTTGAGTCCCACTAGTCCATCATAGTGGGAGATATTAGGAAACTACTTATAATATTAATCAATCAGAAAAAGTTTGAGGTGGTTAACATTATCTCATAAACCCACTATGTCACTTGTGCTAGTGTGAGGTGGTTATCCCATAAACCCACTATATTGCATGTGTTAATATCACATGGATCATTAATAAAAATTTAAATAATTAAATCTTACACACAAAACTCCTGAGTTGATGGGAGATCTTTATTGGTACATGTGAATAGTGTTGTTAATTTCGTTTTGTTTTGGTCAAAATATTTTGTATTAGTTAAAAACGAGATAAAACGGCGCAGCTTTTACCTCGCTTAAAATTTTGGCCTGTTCCAGAAATTTCGTCCCAATTTTGGCCGAATATTTTGGTTTCGTTCCGCTCGCTCTGTTTTGGCCAATTTTTTTAATAAGAAATAATTTTATAATATTAATCATATCTCTTAATCTGACCATTAGATTGAGATGATATTTTACAAGGAGTCTTTTGACATGTATATATATATATATATATATATATATATATATATATATATTATGTTAAAATTTCAGAGCAATCAGAGAATGTAATGACCTTGCGAGATTGATGATGACATTCTTGTAATATTATACAAGTTCATAATTATATTCGAAACTCATTTTATTGTATCTTTTTATATTAAATTGCACAATTCTAAATAATTTTATTTTTAGATTTGAACTATATATATATATATAACCTCGAAATGACATGCCAAAATATTTCAAAACTAAAACATTTTATTCCAATTAAAAAACAAAACATTAATCGAAACGAAATTGATATCTTTGCATGGGAATGAAAGGGGCAAGAGAAGCAAGGGCATGCATATAGCAGTGATTATGAGCTCTCGATGCAATAGAAGATCACGAAGCGGTATGCCGCGCGATGCGTCGAGGCTTTTTTATCTATGTAGAAAAATGATTGCTTTTATATTTATTATATTTGTTATTTTAATATTTAATTAGTAAAATTATAATTGATAAAATCTATATAATCGAAATGAAAAGTGGTTCGTATATTTTGTAATTGCAGATAATGCAAGTAATTTTTTTATGAGTTGCATTTTTTCCTCGGTAATATTAGATTTTACACATTATAAATAACAATATTGTAAATATTTTTTCCAGAAATAAACTTATATTTTTTCGCTCTATAATTAGTTATTTTAATGTTTAATTACTGAAATTGAAATAGATCAAATATGTGAGAAATGAGTTTTTGCGTTGTAAAATTAGTATGCTTGCCCGCGCATTGCGTTAGGGTTTTTCTATGTGGAAAACTATTTGATTTTTAAAATACTGTAATTATTTGTTTAAATATTTAATCAATAACACTATAATAGATAAAATATGTAACATACAAATCCCCCCACCTAATATGAATAGTTTAATCGAAATGAGAAGTGGTTTGTATATTTATAATTGTAGATGACCTAGGTAAATTTGGCAAAAACAATTTGAGTTCCAATTTCTCCCGGAAATATTAGATTTTAAATATTAAAAATCAAAATATTGTAAATTTTTGTAAGAAATAAATTTAAACAAAATAATATAAAACTTAAATTGAAAGCCATTTTTTTATTTAATAAAATTTATGAATCATATTATTATATTAAATGTATTTAAGAATATTGATATTAATTTGTTTTAAGGAAAAAATCCTAGGTCATTTTTTTTTTCTCTCTCTCTCTCTCTATATATATATATATGCAATAATATTCAATAAATATTAAAAATATATAATTAATCTCACATATTTTATAGAGTAATCGACATGAGAAGTGGTTCGTATATTTTTTATGAGTTTCCTTTTTCCCAAGTAATATTAGATCTGACGTATTATAAAAAAATATATTGTAATTTGTGTTTAAAAATAAATATTTTTTTTTGCGTGCAATAATTATTTTTTTGTCGTTTAAAAAGAACAATATAATCAAAACGGGAAGTGACTCGCATATTTTTTTAAAAAATAACCTAGGTAAATTTGTCATATTTGTTTATGATCTGCCTTTTTTCTCTAGTAATATTAGATCTAACACATTGTAAATAAAAATATTGTAATATGTTTTTAGGAAAAAAAAATTTTTTTTGTGTGTAATAATAACTTATTTACTGTCTAAAAAGAATAGTGTAAATGAAATGGGAAGTGACTCGTATATTTTTGAATTCTAGGTAAATGTGTTAAAAAAATTTCAGTTGTATTTTTTGCCCAGTAATATTAGATCTGAAATATTCACAACCAAAATATTGTAATTTTTTTTAAGAAATAAATTATTAAAAAAGAGGAAAAAATTAAAATTCGAAGACAAATTTTTTTTATGTTATCCGATTTACTCATTATATTATTATATTAAATGTATTTAAGAATACTGATATTATATTTTTTTTATTCAAAAAATCCTAAGTCATGTTTTCTTCTCCCTATATATATTCCTATGCGATAATATTCAATAAATATTAGAACATATAATTAATAAAAAAACTAAAAATATCCTAGAAATTTTAACAAAAGATAAAAAAATTTATCAATGCTATTACTGTCAAAACAATAAAAACTATTAAATTATCCGGAGGAAAAAAATATATTAACAGAAGAGTAAGCAAGAAAAACAATTAAATTATTATTATTATTATTATTATTGTGTTAAGTACAAAATTAAAATTCAAAGATAATTTTTTTTATGTTATCCAATTTACTCATTATATTAATATATTAAATGTATTTAAGAATACTGATATTAATTTTTTTTATTCAAAAAATATTATGTCATGTTTTCTTCTCCCTATATATATATATTCATATGCGATAATATTCAATAAATATTAGAACATATAATTAATGAAAAACTAAAAATATCCTAGAAATTTTAACAAAAGAAAAAATAAATAAATATCATTGCCATTTCTGTCAAAACAATAAAAATCATTAAATAATACGGAGAAAAAAAAACATTAACAAAAGAGTAAGCAAGAAAAACAATTAAATTATTATTATTATTATTATTATTATTATTATTATTATTATTATTATTATTGTGTTAAGTACACTTATATATACATGGATAAAAGTAGGGATTATTCTAGAAATATAAAAAAATAAAAGTATAAGGGCTGAAATGAAAATAAAATATAAAGGGATTAAATTCAAAAATTAAAAGTCTAAGGGCTGAAATGAAAATCACATTTATTATAAATTTAAATTAAAGGATAAAGTTGAAAAAATCGAAACTTGTGTACCGAATTTATTGAGCTTTTACAGCCAATCCGAAAATTAAAAGTAGGAGGACCGAAGTGAAACTTGCACATTCAATCAATTAAAATCGGATGACCCAATCGAACTAAATCAAAACCTATATAATAGAAATCAAGACCAAAAACAAAATTAAAAGTAGAAGGACCGAAGTAAAAAGTAACAAACAATGGGGGACTCTCCTGCACTTTTACGTGCAGGAGAGAGAGAAACGTGGCCATCGGCTTTAACCGGCCGTCGACGCGTCCACAGACATGTTTAGGTTACACACGCCACCGCGGAGGAAATCCACACGAGGCGCATCGAGAACGACTCGAAAGACCATTTTCGGTCACCGTATGACTCACGACGCGCCACCTAAACAGGGCGTGAGGCGGAAACGAACTCGAGGCGTCGCGCTCACGCCGTGATGACCACATAATTTTGTTTAAAAAATAGGGTAAATTATTTGTCCGCCTCTGTACTCAAGTCAATTTTTGTTTTATTAGGAGCAATAACTATATTTAGCCATTTTAAAAAATATTAAAAAAACTTGCAGTGGACCGGACCGGTCTGACGCCGCAATTACTCCCGTGCTCCTCAGCTGAGTCGCTTTTGTCTTATTATCGGGGCAAAATCGTTACAACATTGTTCACATACGGAAAAGACAAAAAAGGATGGACGTGCACCTGCGAAGAATGGAGACAAATATTGAATCCACAGTGTCAATAAATATGTGTGCACAGTACATGAACAATGAAATTCATTTTGTTTTAGTGTATTTGTTAATTAATGACACGAACTCAGCCCATCAATCCTTCATACAAATTGGATCAAAATGTCAACGATAGCAACCCTCTTTCTTTCTTGAATTTGGGACCGCAAGACCTCGACCATTCTTCTTTACTTCAAAGCAGCTTCCATTCGGTCTCTTATATATATATATATATATATATATATATATATATATTCCAAAGTGAGATATGTTCTTGCAAGTCGATGAAACACAAGAAAGGAAAGGGGGTTTCTTCTGACCTTGATAATAATTAAATTTTAATTTCTTTTTCTCTCAATCAATCTTTATCATGTTTTGTAGCTGTAAACTTGTTGAGAACGCGTTTCAAAAACGTTTTAGAAAAAGAATATTTTTCTTCTTATTTTTCACTTTAAATTAATTATTATTTTGATGTTTTTAAATCATTTTTATATTGATATCAAAAATATTTTTTAAAAAATAAAAAAATATATTATTTTAATGTATTTATAAATATAAAGAACTTTAAAAAACAAAGATAATCATACTTCAGAAACCGCACGTAAATGCATTTCTGAATGAATTTTTTTTTAAAAAAACAAAGATAATACTACTTCTAAATAAACACTACAAGTAAATAAAAGAATTTTAAAAAGCAAAGATAATCACACCTCAAAAACTAGACACGTAATTAATTTTTTTTCTCTTTTATGTGAAAGGAGAAAAGATTCCAAGCCACTTGCTCACTTTTTTGCCCCCTCTCTCTTTATCCCTTCCTTTTGGAATCTTTGTGAGTACTGGGTAGGGATACTTTCTAGTTTTTGAATGATTGATGCTATCATCTTTAGATGATGAAGAAGATACTTAATTATTTTTGCTTTTTCCAAACTTGCATCGGAAAAGGTAGCATAAATTATTGCATGGTTTTGCTATGGCTAACTCTAATGGGAAGTCAACAATTTTTCTCAAGGAGTACATGCATGCATGCTCCTTCTAGTTCTAGCTTCCATCTTCCCTTCACGATCTCCCTTTGTTGCCTTGTCAGTTTTCAATGGATTGTAAGCAAAATATCTCCCACTCAAGCAATGGACAAAGACATCTCAAGATCACAAAGGAGGTGCCACGATCACCCCATTAGATCGGGTGATTCCTTTGGGCCATGAGTTTTCAACCAAAACATTCAGACAAGACTTGTGTATATGCATTGAATCTTAATGATTTTTGAGTTTAGTTTCTCGGATTTTTATGACCCTTAAGTTCGTTTCTTTTTCCTATAAATAGATTCACTTGTCTTGTATTCTTATAACTTAAAAAATAGAAGATATCATAATAAAAAAAAAGTATTTTTTTGTTGTCTCTTTTGATTATATTTTGAATATCTATGTTCTTATATGTTAATTGTTTCTTTGTTTTATAATACGTTGTCAGCATGATTATTATGTGACTTATATCAATTTTAATATTTTCTCTTTTCATTATTGTAATTTATTTTTGAAAAAATTTCCCACTTTTATTTATAGAAAGAGATTTATAGATCCTGGAGAAATAAATAGATTTAAAAATAGTTCCTAAAGAACTAGTATTGCAACTTCCTGAAGAATTAGTATTTCTAAGGCTAAATAAATAACGGTTTTAAGGGATTGATTTCTTTCTTTCTTTTATATTCATGATTTTATTTAATAAGTTGTCTCTTGTTTTTATTGATAAAGATAATGTCAAATCTGACGAAACTTAAATTTATCGCTCTTGATATCTCTAGAAATAATTATTTGTCATGAATCCTTGATGTCAAGATTCATTTGGAAGTTATGATTCTTGGAAAAAACATTAAAGAAAGAAATAGCACATCCTTGCAGGATCGTGCAAAAACAATGATTTTCATTTGTCACCATCTCTATGAAAGATTGAAAAACAAATATCTCATAATAAAATACTCTTTTCTTATATGGAGAAATCTAAAGGAAAAATATGACCATCAAAAGTTTACCGTACTTCTTTAATCTCGTGATGATTGGTTGCACCTAAGGTTGTAAATTTTAAATCGGTTAATGAATATAATTTTACTTTAATTAAAATTACCTCTGAATGAAATTGTGTGATGAAAATATCATAGAATACTAAATATTAGAGAAACATTCTCCACTTTTCATGTCTCAAGCATTTTCCTGGGGTAACAATATAGAGAGCGTAATATCAAAAGATAATCGGAAAAATCTCATGTATTCTTGTGACTGAACAAAATAATGAGCTTTTGATGAAAAATCACCATTTTCATCCCACAGGTTCTAATCCATTCCCGAAGTGAATGGCATCTTTGTCCAAAAAACAAGAAAGAACCAAGGATATAGGTATGGAAAAAAATAAATGGAAAAAAATAAAAGATAATCCTTCTAAAAGCAACCCATCATACCACCAGAAGTGGAGACACAATGAACTCAGACAAGAAAAAAAGCAAGAATTTGCATAAACTAGAAGATAAGTATCATAGGCGTGGTCATTGGTCGCGTACCTGTCGCACACCAAAATATCTTACAGATTCATATCAAGCCTCTCTAAAACAAAATACAATTGAAACTAATTTTATTTATAAAGATGATTCTGAGAATCATTATGCTTATCTTGATGATAATTATCTTTATGTTTATGATTTCTTTGAAAACTTAGATAAGACAGAAACATGGTTAGTGGTGGAATCATTAGAGATGATTAATAGTTTTTATTTGTATTAAAATATTTACGTTATTATATTTTCAATAAACATCATTAGTTTGGTTCAAGTTAAATAATAACCTTTGATTATATTTTGAACACTGACATGACTTTTGATGATGAAGATTTATATTTGACAGACAATGCAACTATAATTCTAAAGAAAAATAAACACTTTAAATATTTCACATTAACCAAAGCTAATATCATTATAATATTAGCTCCTACCAACATGATTAAAAGCTCTAGAAAGGAAGTAGTCTTTCATTCATATCACCATGTCTTGAACAAACATATTTTTTTAAAAAAAAACATTAAAAGTAAAATCAGGAAAACTCAAAAAAGTACTTTGTCAAGTGGGGAAAAAAATAAATAAAAATGCGGTGAGCGTGGATCGAACACGCGACCTTCAGATCTTCAGTCTGACGCTCTCCCAACTGAGCTATCCCCGCTTCTGGCTATTTCTTTTCCTTACATTTCATATGATATATATATATATAACTGTTCTTTCAACATGAATGAATGGCTTACGTGGCCCATAGATTATTTCATTGTCAGTTTTTATCTTCATTTACCTGCCCTTATTTGAGATGAAGCTTATTATTTAGGAAAAAAAAAAGATGACGAGGAGTGTATTTGACACTGTATTTTAAAAATATTTTTAAAAAAATTGAAATTTTTTAATTTTAATTTTTTATTTTAAATTAATTTTTTTATGATTATATATTATTTTGATATATTGATGTCAATTTTTAAAAAATAAACAAATAAATTTTTTTAAAAAAATACTTTGAAAAGAATCTCAACCCCACTACCCATTCAGAGTGAATCTTAGATATTAATAACATTGAGATCTCCCAGATAATATATAAGCTTTTTTTATTAAAAAAGAAAAGCAAAATTGATTGGGGGATCTAGAAAAAATATCATGGGGCCAATGAGGTATGGACAATTTGATGCTGTGGGCCAAGGGCTCCAGTTGATAGCCAAGTTCTCTTTGATATTTATTGATGAGAAAAGGACGAAAAGTCAACGAAAGTCACTATGATGCCATGCACGAGCATAGCAAGGATATGATTTACTCAAAAGAGTTGAGACATTCTGATTTATAATGGGAAACAAGATGTTTGCATCGGGTTGGTATAATATGTTTGTTACTATATTTCAAAAAAATGCTCTAAAAAAAGTGATTTTTTTTTAATTTTAAATTATTTTCTTTGTATTTTTAGATCATTTTCATGTGCTGATATCAAAAATAAATTTTTAAAAATTAAAAAAAATATTTTTTTTGATACATTTCTAAACAAAAACGTATTTTCAAAAACAACCGTAATCACATTCCCAAACATACACTAAAATGTAAACTAGATTGTGGATTCTATTTTTGTTAGTGTTTTGTTTTTTTCTCATTACAATAATATATTTTTATTTTAAAGCATTTCAACGTGTTGTTTCAAGGTTATAATTCAAGAAGTATATCTAATTCAATAATAAATTAACTTGGAATTATAATTTTTAAATTTCAAACACAAGTAAGAAAATAAAAGTTAAACTGATAGACTCGATGAGTCCAGATATAACTTGGGTCATAGATTAAAATATAGTTTGACTACAAAAAAAATCAAGACATCTTTTTAAAAAAAGAGATAATAATATATATTAGATCAACTTGAGTTAATTTTTCAAATTCTGTTTTTTTTTCCTTGAATTGTCAGGGAAAAGGGATATGTTCTCGAAGATAGATGGATTGTACAAGAATATTTTCATATTATTTTTTCATAATTATATTATAATAAAACCTTGAAAAACACAACATGCATGACATTAATAGATGGTAGCTTTATTTTAAAATTAAGTTTCTAATATTAATTCAAATATATTTATTACACAATATAAAGATATTGTGTAATGTTAATTCAAACCTAAAATCTACAAAATGTATTTTTTAATTAATATTTTAAAAAACAATTTTGTGAGACTCATGGTTGATCATGAGATACAAGTACCAAACGTTTGCCTTTTAAAAGTAAATAAGAGCATCTTGTCCTGCTAAAAAAATAGATTTTTTTAGACATTTGAGACTTTTGGTAACATATTTTTTAACGGATTAAAAAAGTTGCTAATTAATAAAATATATTAAATAAATTATTAATTATTAAATACTTATTAATAATTAGATTATGCATTTATTGACGTGACTTGTCGTCACTCGATTTTTTTTTATAATCAGCGTGTTCGAGCCACCTTGCGTGCACTACAACTAATTCTTGGATTCACTGAACATTCTATAAGCCCAATAAACATATAAAATACCGCGAGGATGACAAACATAGCTAACAAAACTTAACCTAGAATAAGATAAAAAGAGAATCCTTCTTAACTACCATGCCAAGTACTGCTGGCAACTCGATTTACTCGATTTATCTTTGTAAATATAACGAGAGGACTCAAGATAACAGAATGAGCCCAACACTTAGATGAAATCCCAAATGGAGGCCCATATTACTTCAAGACCGGCCCAACAGTGTCTTCTTAACAAAACCCTAAATATATATACATTACTCCCTCTGCCGTCAGTCTGAACTTTCCCCTCTAAGTGAAAGGGTTTTTGCAGCCGAAGAAGAAGAAATGGTACTCTTCTTCCCTTCCATGTAACAACTATGGCCTTGTTGATTGATTATGTGATACTAACATGTTTGTTTGTTTTATAGGGGAAAGGAACAGGGAGTTTTGGTAAGAGAAGAAACAAGACCCACACCCTCTGTGTGCGATGCGGCCGCCGCAGCTTTCATCTCCAGAAAAGCCGTTGCAGTGCTTGTGCTTTTCCTGCTGCGCGTGTCAGAAAATGTAAGCTGCCCCCTTTTTTATGGATCGAGAGTTTCTTCATAGATTTTATTTATTTACTTGAAGCAAGATTTGAGTTTTCTTCATTGCTTCTTATTTATGTTGTTATTTTCATGTTGCTTGACTTGAATCTCTATAATATTTTTGGGATTTGTATTTTGATTTACATTGACCAGCTTAAGACTCTTTTTTTATTCATTATGGTTTTAAGAATGAGAATTGTAGTGCTGTTTCCATGCCAGGATTTTTTTTGTTATTTTTCCAGGAAATCTTTTGTTATTTTGCTCCCATGGTTTATTTCTGTGTCAATTTGTTTTTGCATGCTGTGTTTGTAAACTTGTGACGAAATTATTTGTTTCCTTTTTCTTAGATAACTGGAGTGAAAAGGCTATTCGCAGAAAGACCACCGGAACCGGCCGAATGAGGTACCTCCGTCACCTGCCACGCAGGTTCAAGACTAACTTTAGAGAAGGTATAATTAAAACTCAGTTTGATGAAATCTGTTATTGTTCATGTGATGTGAATGCAAATTTATTGTGGTTTGGTTTTGATGATCTCTTATTTTTTTGGTTTGTTTAGGTACTCAAGCAACTCCTAGGAACAAGGGAGCTGCCGCGGCTTCATCCTAGGTGCTAGAAGGGCGATGAAAGTGTGTTTGTTTTAATGTTTCTAAATTTGCAAACAAGAAGTTTTGATTTGTTGTTTAAACGTTGTCACTTGTTTGAATGGGAATTGTTTTAAACAATGGAGAGCTAGAAATATTTATCCTTCTGCTATGGTAATGAATGTTGATCACCTTTTATTGATTTCATTGGTCTGATAATGCCTGTGTCTAGTTAAATATTATGCTCCATGCCATCTAATCAAAATGGTTGGAATCAGGTTTTGATTTTCACTTGTTCCTTGAACATGGTATCTTAAACTCAATAGGTCTTTGATTGAGATTTGTAGTAATATGGCAGAGCTGGAACTAGCTGGCTTTTTTACGTTCTGATATTGAAGATTATGCATTTATTCGTTGCAAAGAGAGGGTGCTAAATTCTGCCATTTCAGCTTCCATTGCATGATTTCTGTTTGATTATGGAAACCTGATAAGCAGGCTTATAATGTACAGAAAACAAGAAAAGAAAAGGCAGTTTCGGTTGAATTTGGAGGTCTGCCTGCCATCTTATTTATACCTGACCTAAGGTGGTGGTGGTGGTGTGATTGTCAGTATTGTTGATTAACCTTGATGACCTTTATAATCAATCAACTCGCTACTTAGGTTGGAACTGGAGTTATCATTTTGTTTTTTCTTGGCCCAGTTAAAAATGATATTGTTTTTATCTTGATTCAAATAGTGTTTTTTAAAAAATAAATGATTTTATAATATCAATCATTTCTTTTAATTTTATTGTAAGATTGATGAAATTGTGTTTTTTGCTATATTTATATATATTATATTAAAATTTCAGAAAAATCATATTTATTCATAAGTTTATTCATAAAAATTATATATTACAGCTCTGAAATGGCATAACAAATATTCTGATTCAATAAAAAAGACAAGACATCAACTTAAACGAAATTGACAAATTGGTTGTAACAATCCTTCTGGCTGTCTAAAAATCTGCCCGTGTTCTTTGTCAAAATATTTCGGCGTCCAAAAGATGCATTTGCTTCATATCCGTTTCGAGTAAAGTAGGGTCCGACTTAAATGATGATTTGGTAATATTTTTGAAGGCACTCGCAAATACAACATCCCAGGTTTGTTCTACAGGCCAAAATAAATTTGGAAACAGCAGTGGCACTCGTGCTTTGCTAACATTTCAGCCATAGTGTTTAATGAATTAACGAACTTAAACATCAAAACTCATGATACCATAAGCTAAACCAGTAGCAGAGTGAACCTGATGCGCTATAAACACTGTAATCAAGTACTAAGTTTTCCACTTTTGTAGCAAGCAGAGCTTGCAATCACTCCAGCACAGCCCTAGTATCAATGTAGCGAGGATACAATATATATTGTAAGACGACACCGTTCAGCCTTCCATGTAAGCAATCACTCAATTTTCCATGTATTTGCCTGTCCGCTTCTTCCCAACTATATCTCCTTTCACTCTTCATTTGCACAGTGGCACTTGCCGGAGCATGTTCGCTAACTGTTTGAAACAGCAGCCGACTCAGGTAGGTCAGGATCTCCGTCCCATCTATGGGCTATCAGATGAATGGAATTCGACATGTATAAGACTAACTTCATGACTTGAGCCATAGTTTAGCTGCAATTCTTGCCAGGATCAGCAATGGAAATATTACTAGAATGGTTTGTGTATGATGTACATGGAAAGGACAAGGGAAAAGCTTTCGTCTGCTTTCTTTTATCTCAGTGTTTGAGCCAGTAATTCCGCAATTGAGCCATGTGCAGTAGCATCTCATCACGACCTTGATTGGTAACACTGCTGGTCATGATCCAAGGAGGTGCTGTCTCAAAGAAGTCGCGTATCAGCTCCTGAAATTCATTCACGTTTTCTTCAGGCCTTTTCCCTCCATTTTTCTTCTTCCGCTTGTCGCATTTGGTGAAAATTAATGTCATGGGAACCTGAAAGGCAAGAAAATAACTTTTAGACATCCTCCCCTTCCTCCAACCATGACTTGGATATAGATAGCAAGTGCTATCTCCAATGGAGAGGCTTCTGATCTACAGATAACTCTTCGCAAGTTTCTAATCTCCAAAGGATATTTATATACTATATAAATACAGGGGGGAAAGATGCAACTGAAGCCACTGGAAAGTGCTTGCTTATGCAAACAAACTTAAGTCTGGAACGTCGACACATGCATATTCAAGATATGCAGGGGGGGGGATCGCACATGTAACATGTATCGTCGGCAAAAAAATTCTCAAGAAGCTAACTGAGGCAGGTCATCAATTGATATATTCCTTTTATCTCATCTAACTAAGAAGAAAAATTCACCTGATTCTGACCCAGCCAACTGGCATATTCAAGATCAATTTTCTTCGCAGGAATACTAGCATCAATAAGAAGGAATACCGAGACCAGGGTTGAGCGATTGAGAAAATAGTTTTTAGTAAACTTATTCCAATCTGTTCGAAGTTCCCGCGGCGCAGATGCATACCTGTTCAGAGCAGAAACAAATGCAAATTGAATGAAATGGACATCCTACATAAATCAACAGATCAAATTCATTTAAACAGAAAGAGGTGGATAAAATTAGCTATGTGGCTTGAGAAAGTGAAATAGGTACTTCTAAGAGACAATCAACAAATAGTTAAGTTTATTACCAACTAAACTCCGTTCAATCCCCAGAAAATATATTCTAAAAAACCTGAAAACAGCATTCGATTTTGCACCTATACAAAATTCGTACATGATTAAAACGAAACAGAGCATTGAAACCATACCCAAATCCAGGCAAATCCACCAAGTACCAGCTATCATTGACCTTAAAATGATTGATGCACTGCGTCTTCCCTTCACCAAGAACAAAACAAAAAACACAAATGATATTCAGTTCTAAGCTACAAAGTCTCTTCATTTGGAGCACCCAAACTCAACACAAGTCACTTCACTAGTCAAAATACAAATGCTACAGAAAAAAAAACCATAATATTTTGCTGCAATATCCATAACATAACACAAAAACAGAGACATGAACATGAATCCAACAAAAACAAACATGACATTATTATCAACTAACCAGGTTTTTTTGAGGTAAGCGCAAGTTTATTTCTTCTAACAATAGAATTAAGAAGAGAAGATTTGCCAACATTAGACCTTCCAACAAGAGCAAACTCAGGCAAACCATCAGAAGGACAATCTTCAGTTCTAACACTGCTTTTAATAAACTCAGCTTGAAAAACCTGTGCATCCCTTGCATACTTACTCAACACAATATTAGACCCTTTTAAAACCCTAGCACTTAAGCCACTACTATTCTCATTGACTGAAACCTCAGTGTCTGGCGGGACAAAGAGTTTGTCCGGTGAAAACTTCGAATGGGTTTGTTCTTGTAGTGCCAACAAATTGTGGGCTTCAGTGATGGGAATGAGTTCTGTTGTGGCGAATGTGGATTTGAGCCTGGATAGGATGGGGAGCTCAAGTTTGGTTATGAGAGGGAGGTTGATATGGGTGTAAGGAGATGGTAGGGGGTGAGTGAATACGGAGAGGTGAAGTTTTTGTAGCCGAGAAAGAGCCATATCTCTGGGTTGTCTTGCAGTGTTCAAGAGGGTGGAAGCAGCACTAGCTGTCTTGTGTGGTCTTGACGAAGCAGGGAGGCAGCAGAAGGGGAAATCTGAGAAGACGTGCGGATAGTTCAGCTAGGCTGGATGGTTTAGCCCAATAATTCTTAGATTATTTGAATTTATCGGAATATTTTGACCGATTAGATTAAATTTAATGTAATTTCATTATATTTACTTGACTAATTAATTTATAGGTTAATTATAAAAACTTCAATAATTTTCTCTAAACTTTATGTTTCTCTCCGTACTTTTATAAATTATATTTTTTTTATTATATAGTTTACTCTAAACTTTATGTTTCTCTCCGTACTTTTATAAATTATATTTTTTTATTATATAGTTTACATGTTCCTTTGAAGCTCATCCATGCTCTGGAAGATTGCCCGTTTGACATTGCGATTTCACCGGCCTTTAACCGAAATTTGAAAACAAATTATTTTTTTATTTTAAATGAATATATTTTTATATATTTTATATCATTTTGATGTGTTGATTTCAAAAATGATTTTCAAAAAATAAAAAAACATTATTTTGATGTATTTTGAGACGATAAATACTTTAAAAAGCTACCACAATCACACTCCCAGACCGTTTCAGTCTTTTGAAGCTCTTGCTGATCCACTGCTGGGCAGAATTATAATAACAGTGAGGTGGCTAGCATGGTTGCTTGTGCTGCTGCTTGTGTGCATCCTTTGAGTGTGTTTCCCAGTACGAGGAACATGAAGATTTTCAACATGGCAAGAGGCAGCAGGCAGGATGGAATCATTGGTTGCACTAGAATTTGTTAATTCTGTTTCGGTTTTGGTTGATGTTTTATTTTTATAATTGAATGTCCTACACGAGTCCGGGCATGAACTACTGGGAGAGCAAGGTGGTGGTTCGTGTAATGTGCATTTCGCTCAAGAGATGGGAAACAGCTTCTTTTTTTCTTGTCAAATTAAATTAAAACAAAAGGAAATGAAGAGCAACAAAATTCATATGCATATAAGAATTTGCTTCAGCTTTCACTCATTGCATATAAGAATTTGCAGGCCGCCCTAAAACTAGCTGCACAAATATCTGTCAATTCATATGCATGTGCTTGAGCAATATGTTTGGTGGTAAATGGAAGGTATTGTACATTGCAATTTGCTTAATGACTCAAAAAAACGTGTCCTGTTGCATTGCACATTCAATGCCTATCTGGGAATATAATTACGGTTGTTTTTTGAAGTGCTTTTCGTTCATAAATGCATCAAAAATATGCTTTTTTATCTTTAAAAAATCATTTTTGACAACAACATATGAAAGTGATCTAAAAACACAAAATTATAATAATTTAAAGTAAGAAAATAAAATAAAATAAAATATTCTCAAAAACACTTTTGAAATACAGTGTCAAACAGTTACTCAATTGCTTTTGGCATGAACATTAATCAAACACCAAAACTACTGTTACAAGTAACAGGATAAGAAGAAAAATGGATATATGGGATACACTTAAGAGTTGGTTGGGAAAACAATCAATACAATGTTCCTTGTGTTTGAAATAAGGCAAAAAGTAATCCTATTACTTTTCTAAATTGCTCCCACAAAAAATAGAAGTTGTCAATTCAGCCTTTTTTTGATTATTTTTTTTCCAGTTTTAAACCGTGTTCTCTTACCTGTGTGTGCACTATGATTATGCTGGCTTCTCCTTGCCAGACAGAAGAGATACTAACCACTGCTTCCAAGGTGCATCCTCTTGCTGCTCAAGCCACGATAGAAAACAACTATCCAACAAGCAGAAGAAGTTGACATACAAAAGTTGATACCTCACTGGCATAAATCGGAAATTTGCAACTTGAACAATTGGCCATATACCTCCTTCCAGAATAAGAGCTGGTAGAAAGTCCCTCTTCAAATCTTCCTTGATTTGAGGAACACTCTTTCCAGATGCAAATCCCATGTAAGAGAAAAATACAAACAGATCCAGTGGTCCAAAGATAATCCCATCAAGTGCTACTTTAGCACCAACAAACCGCAAGGAATTCGGACGCAGTACAAGTCGTGACCTTATAAATCGGTCTAAACTTTCATACCTGCAACGGTTTAACAAGAAACAAATGAAATATGACTTGCACACCTCTACATAAGAGTACAACATGCAATTCCATAACAAAAAAAAGTTGATCCTGGTAGTGGAGTTAGCTCCAGGATCCATGATTTTCAAATTAAGTTTTTTCAGAAAATATTCTTTCAATTTCAAAAATAAAATGTATAGATGAAGATGACCGAAAACACTCACCAGAAGTGGCCAACAGGTCCAACAAACGCAAAACCAAACAAGCTCGTGGTCGCTACTCGTTTCCAATTAATCTTTAATTTTTTCTCCACTTCCTGAAATTTGAGAAAGAAATGAGTTAAAATGAGATAAGCTAATTAACAATGAAGTGGTGGAACCCGACGTAATAATAACTTTTAAGGGCTCCACAAGCTTCTCTTGTTTTAATAAATAAAAGTTCAGCATTTCAAACATTTTCCAGCATGGCAAATCACCAGCTTCTATTCACCATGTTCTTTTAATCCCAGAACAATCAAGTTTCCAATTTGTATAAAATCACATACAATCCAAGGATCAAGTTTATCAAAAGCTGCATATTCATTAATGCAGCATTATCATTAATAGCAGATTCAGAATGGGGCATAATCATGCAATCAACATACAATAGGACGATACAACCAAGACCCCAATAACGGAAAACAAGAAGACATTTGGATTTTTAGGATTAAACCATGTGGTGGAGCCACCTCCAACAGCCAGATGAATGGAGATTGAAATACCCAGGTATCAGTTCAAAGACATGCAGTTTGAGACATTGTTAAGCAATTTTTGTCGCCAGTAAACACAAAAGAACTATCCAGATCAGATTAAATAATTTGATCCCCCAATCCTGAATCCCAAATTGCTACTAATTCCATTGATGGTAAATATCATGATGTCACCACCCAAGGACCATTAAAGGGTGAAGCTATCTATGAGGGGTGTCTATTCTGTCAACTAGCATCGGTGAATCAAAGATGATGAACAAAGACTGAAGATTCCAGCCAGCACAATAACCATGTTTATGGGGGAAGAGAAAGGACAGTGTACTCTTTGCAAGGAACCTGTTTATGAAACCATTTATGAAAAAAATGTTGGGATTCTACAGTTTCACACAACAAGCACACCATGTTGAGACAATTTAAGAAAACATTTACAAAGAGAATGAAGGCAATGAAATTGTTAAGCTATCAATTTCGAAAAACAAGAGCAGTAAATTGCTCCATGGGGTTCTAAGGAGTAACCAGATGATATGGTCAAGGTCCACTTGTATTAAATTAAAATGAGTATCTCCTCTAAGCACTTGCGAGTTATTCACCATGGAACACCATCAAAGAAACTAGTTAGTAGTGTTGGGTAATCTACTGAGAAGGTCTGAGAATCAAATCCAGCATCCATGTCCATGTCCTTGTAAAATATATAACCTTACAAAATAAAGGATGGGATGCTATCTTGTGGAGACAAGGAGCTGTAAAAGGCTGTTCCTCTGTAGCTTAAATAGAACTACTACAAGAATGTCCATGTAAAGGTTTTGATGAGCATATATCAGAATCTAAACTTGGATGGAGATGATTATGATGGTTAAATATCCTTCATCATTACTCAAACAAACTAAAAATTGAAGATGCTGTGCTTTCTCAAACGTCTGCAAACAGTCGATCCCCAGCATTACTCTTTTAACACATGAACAATAAAATAAGGTGGCTTCATCTAGATTGTAGTGGTAAACATGAAAGAAAAGTTCAATCATGGACATCAGCAGAAAATATACTGGAAACCCTTTTGCCCTTGGAATCACAAGAGGAAATGGTTGATTCCAGCCCAAGGTGGGTTTCACCTGAATCGGGAACTAATTTATTTCTCAAAAACCAAAAATGAAATTGCCAAATCAATAGACAACATTTTCATTTATTACATCCCATATAAAAGGTGAAATTTATAGTCTATCCTCATTTTATTCCACTGATGAAGTACACTAAACAGATAAGAGAATAAAAAAAACGAAATGGAACATACCCATTTGCCTCAAACATCGAACACATTAAACCAAATAGAATGACAAAAAACTTGAGACATTCTCATTTTCCAAAACAAAGGCAAAGTACCCAAAAAACAGATAAACAAAATATAACAAAAAACCATCAAATAAAATGATAGGTTATGCCTGCCTGTAAGTACCTTAATTTGACGATTTCTCTCGGCTGTATAGTGAGTTATGGACTGTGCAGCTATATCACCAAGACCCCAGATTACTCCTGAGCTAACCACCTGTGTCTTGACTGGATGGACAGTCAAGCAATTCTGGTACCATTTCCACAACCTCAACATATCTCCCTATATATTTTCTTCTTTTTCTTTAAAAAATGGATTTTTTCTACATGGATTAGTGGATATTCAAAAGGGTTTCTTGTGACTCTAATTTTAAGCTACAAAGTTGGATGCTCTCTTGATTCTCTTGCTCTTCTTTCCCAAAAATGAGAGGTACCTTGTTTTACGGGAAAGGACAATAATGACCTGGTTCATACAGTATGTGGTTGTACTAGTGTCCTGGTGGACTGCTACTACCTCGGAAACGTTAATATTGTGGACTGGAGAGCTTTACCTTTTCGTTAGGCCTAGGGTTGTATTGCTGTGGTTGGGCTGGGTTTATTGATTATAATGTGATTAATTAATTCGATTTAAAATCTACTTGAATCTAATATAATATATATATATATATTTGTAGAACATTTAATTTTTTATATAATATTTAGTTGAACATTATACACTATTTTATTTTTTATGGAATAAACATAATAGTAGATAATAAATATATATATATGAATAACCAAAATCCAATAAATAATTTATAAATATTATAAATTCGTACTCGATAAATAATGAATATAATATAAATATTAAAAAAATTAATTTCTTAGTTTTCATTTTCATCTTCAGCCGGGTTAAAACTATAGCTATAAAACACGATTAGAGATCGGCTAAAACAAAGACTAAATCCAAGGATGATTTCAAATTGAATTATATATATATATATATATATATATATATATATATATTAAAATGTTTTAATATAAACACACGGTTTTTAACTACATCAATGCCTTAACTTATCTTTATTCAACTCAAACTAATTCAAGTCTCCAGTTAACTTATCATCATTCCGAGATTTAGTGACTGTTTGATAATATGGTTAAAATTGTATTTTACAGTATTTTTCAGTCAAAATGAATTTTATTTTATTTTTAAATTTTTTTTGACATCAACACATGAAAATGATCTAAAAACATCAAAAATATTTAATTTAAAATAAAAAAATCAATTTCTTTCAAAAATATTTTTGAAACGCAATATCAAACGGACTGCTATTGGTTTTTTGAATAAAGATTGGATCATTTTTTTTCCAAACAATATATTTTTTATATATAAAAACATTAAAAAAATATATTACTACGAGTTTTTTTAAAATAGTTTTTCCAAGGAAAAAAGAAGCAAATAAATTACTTATTATTGTGAAGGTAAGATAGGTAGTGCTTGGTACCCAAAGATTGATATGAACACCACAGTACGGATGAATATTAATTTGATAGTATCTTATAGAAGTGTAAGCAAACAATTTTTTTTAAGAAATATTTTGAAATTAATTTAGGAGTTGGAGATAGTTTAGCCTATATCAAAGAAACATGAAGCATCATTAATATATATTTGGATTTTTTAATTTTTTTATATATAGTTTTCAGAACAATGTGCTAAATTTTCCAATACTTTCATGCATTTAAGATCCCACATGCCACCCCGGTCGATGATTTCCCTAAATTATGAAAGTTGAGTTGTTAGAAAGAGAGCATTTTGAAATAAATAAATAATAAAGGCATTTTGGATGGATCTTGTCATGAAGATTATATTTGTGTATGTTGTGTAATTTATTTATTTTGTGGATGCAAGTGTAATTCACGGATTAAGGCAACTATGCACCTAAAGGGGGGTATTAGGTGTAAATACAATAAATAATACAATTTTAAAATTAATTACTTTAAATTAAAGAGATAAGAGAGAGAGATTGCTAACTCAGTTTTTAACGTGGTTTGGCAAGCCTACATCCACAGCTCAAGTACCAACCCGTACTTGAGTATTGTATTCTCTTACTAGTCCAAATAACAAGATTACAATTCCCGCTTGAAGAATCCACACCAAGACTTTTACACCACTTGAAGATATGTCATCTTCAAGATTTTTCTTTTTCCACTTGAAGATGTACCCTCTTCAAGATTTTTCCTTGGTGATGTTCCCTCACCAATATCAAGAGTTTTATACTCAACTCTCAAGAGTTTTACAAGGATTGTTTTTGTAATACAAACAATACACTCTCAATAGTGTGGATATTACAAATCAAGACCTATGATCTCTTTATCTCACTTAATAGCACTTAGAATATTTGAAGGTGTTTAAGTGTAGTGAGAATGAGATTTAATACTCTTTGTGTTAGGATATGAAGATTTAAACACAAATATGAGTATTAATGAGGATTGATGATATGAAGGTGTTTATGCACTACTAATTGCCTCACTATAAGATATAAAAGTTGTGTGTTCTTAATTTTGCAATTAAGAGGCTTATTTATAAGTTTCAAAAAGAAACTAGTTGTTTCTAGCCGTTTTAGTGCGACTGTCATATCAAGCGGTCGACCGGTTCACAATGGATAAATCAAGTGGTCGACCGGTTCAGTTCAAAAGGCAATTTGTCTTCCAAGCGGTCAACCGGTTCACAACGGATAACCCAAGCGGTCGACCGGTTCAGCTCGAAAGGCAATTTGTCTTCAAGCGGTCGACCGGTTCACGCAAAACTCTTTATCTTGACAAATTATCTTTTCCGAATTTCTTGAACCGATTGATTATGACTTAAACCTATAATCATCAAACCCTTTTAATGCATGCAATGTGAAGTGTGTGATTTCATTTTAATTTGTGCTATCAAGTTAGAAATTGAGATTTACATAAAGCACTAAAATGAAAACTTATTCGAAGTCTTCACTTGCTTGCATCTTGGACTTTTTGGATTGATTT
The DNA here is from genome assembly GCA_032356905.1 of Salix exigua. Classification (NCBI taxonomy): domain Eukaryota; kingdom Viridiplantae; phylum Streptophyta; class Magnoliopsida; order Malpighiales; family Salicaceae; genus Salix; species Salix exigua. The sequence goes on from CM063605.1 coordinate 3,669,538, forward strand.
CTTCATGTACTCCATTATGCTTGTTGATGTATTCTTTGTATAATACTTGTTTATAACTTAATCTCATCCAAGCATATTATTAGTCGATTTTCTTTTTATTGTTATCATCAAAATTTATAAAGCATACAAGTGTGACATTATATATCAACAACAAGGAAACCTCATTTCTGGAAAATATATTTTGTTGATTTAAGTGGGCGGGTAAAACTCGGTTATTCCGAGTTTTTATAAGGAGTGCACACCTTGACTCGAACTCAAGAACTGTTATACAGATTGCATCATCTACCCTGTTGTGTAATTTATCTTAGTCATATAAAAACAAAACATGTACCTTTAAATTTCATTTGGTATTAACATTATAATAATTACAATTACATTTTTAAAAAATATTGAATATCATCAAACTTTATTTATTTGTTGTTTAATTCTCGCACTTGATGTTTATATCGATTTATGTGATAATTTATTTTTATTCATGCCTTATCCATATGTGAAGTCTCTAAAAGTGTTTCATCAATGAATTAGATATTTTTAAAAATAATTATCAAAAAAATTTAAAACAAAAAGGATTAAAACTAAGAAATATAACTTGCCATTTCAAGTTTCAATGTTTCAAGAGGCTTGGAAAACTTAGCTTGGTACTCGTATATCTAGTCTCTATTATATGGGGATTTTATGTTTAGATTATAAGCTTTGTTTTGTTTGCATCTTGATCATTGTGTGGTGAGAAATAAAAGAGAAAATTGTTGAAAACATTTAGTCAACCATGGAGATATAGTACATATGCATAAATCAATCTTCAATATCCCTTTTATTAAAGATTCTTTGGTGCTCCTTGCTAATGATATATATATATATATATATATATATATATATATATATATATATAAAGAATTCTAATTATTTGGGTCTACCCCAAATAACTAGGATTTTTTTTCCTCTTTTTCTCGTTGTATCGACAATCATTCAATCGTTGAAACTAATCAGAAAACTAGTTGTTAACATGATAAATATTCTCATGATGTGTAATTATTTATCATAAATACTCTCATGATACTTAATATTGATTTTTAAAATATTTATGTTTAGAAATATATCAAAATAATTTTTTTTATTTTTTAAAAAATAAAAAGAAATGAAATAAAAAAAACAGACAAGCTGTTTATTGCAAATCAATATTTAGAATGAAAGGGAGAGAGTGTCTAACCTCATTATCAAGAAATCTTTTCTCAATACACAAAAAATATTTTTTTTAGAAAAAAGGGAAATAAATAAAATTGACATGATAAAAAAAAGAGAAAAAGAAAAGATAAAGAGGGAGTAATTTACCAAAAATTTCAGCCTCTCTTCTGGCTGGTTCTCTTATCTTCATTTTCTGGCTTCTTATTTCTATGTAATGTTTTGTGGATATTATTTTTTATTGAGCCTCTGAATACTTACTGAACTCTCTCAAAAGGAAGGTCCCATCTCTCTTCCCCTTGCATTCCCTTCAACTGCACATCAGCCCTGCAGGTACAACCACTTGGCTTCTACTTCTTGTTCTTCTCTCTTTAGTCTCTAATACTTTGAAGTTCATTGTTTGTGCTCTCATGGAGCTGGTTTCTTTCTCTTTGGTTTGATGTTTTTCTTCTTGAACTCTTTTTAGCTTGGATTTGAGACCTCGGAGTTCTTGTCTGATGTCTTTGTCCCTCTGTGTTTTTATGCTTACACAATGCATTGCAAACTTATTACCAACCCGGATGTTTATTGAATCAGTTTCTTGTATTGATGGACTTCTGATGAATTGAATTCTGGGCTGGGTTGAACTGGGAGTGTTTGTTTTTGTCTGTAAAAGTAAACTTGATTGGTTTAACTGAAAGGTATTTTCCCTCCCTTGTTTTTCCCGGGCTAAGTTGTTGGCAAAAAGGCTGAATGAGACCTTTTTGGGGCACTTTTCCATCTTTGTTAAAACCCTCTTTCCAGATTAGTGGTGTCTTTATTGTTCATATTCTCTGCAAATCTGTAGGCATTCCCATCATGTCTCCTCATGGGTTTTCCCTTTTTTTACCTTAGTTTTTGGCAAGTTGCACACCATAAATTGCTTGATGTTTCAGCTGTCTTTTGTCTGCAGGAACTCCTCGAGTGCGAATATGAGAATGGGAAAAAAGTCAAGCTCTACATTTTGATTGCACTCCGTGTAAAGTTAGATCTAATCAAGGCTCTGCAATTGAAAAGTAGGTGTTGCCTGAATGGGAGAATTTGATAAGGAGAGTGCTTTTTCCAGAGCCTCCAAGAAGAATCAAGCAGGAACAGCCACTATCAAGAAAAGATGGGCGGCATTACCAGTGAAGGTAAATGATTATAGTCTGCATGCCTTCGTTTAATAGTAATATGGTACTATAATTTAAAATATCTTGACTCGAGTCTAAAATTCATACTTTATTATACACGTTTTAAGTTATGCATGCTTCTTGCAATGACAATTTAACCAAGAAATGACTCGCTTGCTAGAAGTGAGCATATTGACACACCCTAGAATCTGGATGCTGAGATGGAAAGCTTATTGATTTCGAATTTGAAGTGTCTGCAATAAAATGATGTAACAAATTTAGCTTTAAACAAGCAGCAGTGGACATTGGAAAGAATTTGTTAATGTGTTCGTTAAGATTGATCACCTTTTCATGACAAAGGTCAAATTTTCATGTTGTGCTGTTAGATCAGTGTGACAAACCATTGCATGGATGGACCTTGCTTGTAAATATAAATATAAAAATTCAGGGAAAATTGGTCTAAAGACAACAACAAATCCTATCTTTTTTAATTACTGGAAGTGGGAATTTTATGCATTACCGAGTCATCATGCTGCAGACTCAATTAATGTATTTAATGATCAATAGCTTTGTATTATCTGCTCAATAAATAATCAAATATTGTTTTGATTTGTCAAAATTTGATATCTATTAGCTTCTTTCTTATCTTCATAGGAGAATAATCCAGATCATATGAATCAACTTCATCCTACTTCAGAGTCTATGGAGTTCCAAAGGGCAATCTGTTGCAAGTTCTGCATGACCAAAGATAGTTGCAGAACTGTGCGATCAAGGACAAAACTAATGAACTTCTTGGTAGAAAAGGGAAAGCCACAGGAAGCAGAGTCCATTTTTTATAGTTTAATTGAAGGAGGGCATAAACCATCTCTAATATCATACACAACTCTCCTGGCTGCCTTGACCATGCAGAAGCGCTTTGACTCCATATATTCAATTATCTCACAGGTGGAAGAAAATGGAATGAAGCCTGATTCAATATTTTTTAATGCTGTTATTAATGCTTTCTCAGAATCTGGGAACATGGAGAATGCCATGGAAACCTTTTGGAAGATGCAAGAAAATGGAATGAAACCCACTACAAGTACTTATAACACCTTAATCAAAGGGTATGGAATTGCCGGCAAACCAGAGAAGTCCGTGAAACTACTAGAACTTATGTCCCAAGAGGGAAATGTGAAACCCAATCTCAGGACTTATAATGTTCTAGTCAGAGCATGGTGTAACAAGAAGAGAATTACAGAGGCACGGAATGTAGTTAATAAGATGATTGCTTCTGGGATACAACCTGATGTGGTTACTTACAACACTATAGCAACTGCCTATGCTCAGAAAGGAGCGCTGGATGAGGCTGAAGGTGTTATCTTAGAGATGCAGAATAATGGTGCGCAGCCCAATGAGCGAACTTGCGGCATCATCATGAGCGGTTACTGTAAAGAAGGGAGAATAAGGGAGGCTTTGAGGTTTGCATATAGGATGAAGGAACTTGGCATCCATCCTAATCTTGTTATATTTAATTCACTGATCAAAGGCTTTGTGGCCATTATGGACAGAGATGGAGTTGATGAGGTGAGCTCTGGCCTATGGTTAATGTTCATTTGAAAGAAAGATATTTTGTGATTACCTTCAATGACTTTACTTCCTGGTTGTGATTAAAACAGTTACAAGTTTAATATAGCTGCAATAAAAAGTTTTTAGCGTAATAAAGCTTTTTGCTGTTGATTGCAACAGTTATTTTTCGAAGCATGCACTCACCTGCTATCCATTCATTTGCCGGTTCACAAAATAATATATTAGAGCTAGCAATGAGTCCACTTTATGTACGAGTGAAATTATGGCTTGTCAGTTTGCATGGCTACTCAGCAATCCTGTTTCAGAAGTCATAAGCAATGCCATTGTATTAGGTAGAAAGATCTGGTTCAGTTGTGTAATGGATTTAGCATGTGTACATTATTTGCAGGTTCTCAACTTGATGGGAGAATTTGGAGTAAAACCAGATGTCATAACATTCAGTACCATCATGAATGCATGGAGCACTGCAGGATTTATGCAGAAGTGCAGGGAAATCTTTGATGATATGGTAAAGGCGGGCATAGAACCTGATGCACATGCATACAGCATTCTTGCAAAAGGGTATGTGCGTGCACAGGAACCAGAAAAAGCTGAAGAACTCCTGACTACCATGATTAAATCTGGATTCCAGCCAAATGTTGTAATTTTCACAACTGTTATCAGCGGCTGGTGCAGTGCTGGCAAAATGGACTATGCAGTTAGGGTTTTCGACAAGATGTGTCAACGTGGAATTTCTCCCAATTTGAAGACCTTTGAGACCCTAATGTGGGGATTCGCTGAAGCCAAGCAACCATGGAAGGCAGAAGAAATTCTCCAGATTATGACAGAATTTGAGGTTCAGCCTGAGAAATCAACCATGTTGCTTGTAGCTGAAGCATGGCGTGCTACTGGAATGACAAAAGAGGCAAATAGACTTCTTGGCACGATAAACAGAAAGGAAATGACCAGTCAAAAGGTGGAGTTGGAAAATGAAATACCTGCCGGAAACCTAGAGAAGCTGTATCAAAAGCAAACAGAAGGTGTCCCGTATTCCGGTATCTTGCAGATACCAAGTACAGTTACAAGTGACCTGAAAGGGTCTCCTGCTCCTCTCAGAAAAGGTCGGATGTTGTTGAGAGATGCCGATTTTCCGGTGGAGGGCTCATGGCTTGCCACAGGATCCATGTCTCTTTCTCATAGTTGTAAATTTGGGTTGAGGTTACCAATTATCTGCCGCAAGCAGTCTCAAGCACAGCATGGTATCTATGGTCAGCTTGCACAGTCATGTACAGCGGTGTTCTTGAACTGAAGGAAAGCCAAATACTGTTTTCTTTTGATGTATCTATGTTCATATCTCCCACCCAAAGGAATTTGCCATCATCTGTTGTAGATAGTTAAAGAGACATTGTTTGCTTTGGACTTAATACAATGTATCTACTCATAATTCGTTGATAACTTGAGGACTGGAAACAATACTCTTTACCTTCTTTTTTTATGCAAGAAAACCCTATAATTTGGAAAGTGTATGATTAGCGAGTAAAATTTCAATTATCCTGTTTGTTCTTACAAGGGATAAAATTCCAATTATCTTATGTTTTTACAAGGAAAACATGTCTTAACTCGAATTCAAGATCTACTGCATGGATCATGCTATTGCATCTCTCCTTGAGGACCACAAGATCTTTTATAATCACAAGTTCTCTACCATGGTATTCTTTACCGATTATGAAGCAGAAGGAAAAGGGAACTCTCTACTGTGCTTTGTAATGTCTCATGATATCTCTTTCCATTTCCCTATGGCCATTAAAATTAAGTTCGTTGGTATGACTGGGAAAGAAGTTGTCTTCTCCGGCCATGATGGGCTTTAAATGATGGTAAGTGAGAATATTTCATTACTGTTTGATATTATATTTTAAAAATATTTTAGAAAAAAATTAAATTTTTTTTTTATATTAAATTAAATTTTTTTAGTTTTTTTAGATCATTTTCATGTGTTGATATCAAAATAATTTTTAAAAAATATTAAAATATATTATTTAATGTATTTATGAATAAAAAATTATTTTCAAAAATAATTTTAACCACACTTTCAACCTGATACTTATTTTCTCGTAATATAATATGAAGAGGAAAATCCATAAGTTGGATTAAACCAAGATTGTAAAAAAGAGAGCAGAACCAGTATCTGACTATGGAACGTTAAACAAAATAGAAGCAAAACTCATCAAGCACACAATAATATACAGCTCTATTGAAAAGTGATCACATAAATATTTTAATTCAAGATTTTATTATTGAATAATTTCTTGAAGTGGTCTATTTCTCTAAACTTGCCTAACCAACAATAAAACTAAAAAATAAATTAAAAGTAATAAATTCTTTAAATAAAACTGAAAATAATCAAAAGTTCTAATCTAAATAGGAAAAAAAAATCTTAGACCAACTACAAAAATATAGTATCTTGAATGATAGCTTCTAGTAGAATCAAATAAAACATTATGATCAATAATATAAAAATAGTTTATGATATCATCATCATCATCATCAATTGATGTAGAATATCAATCCATGTCTCATCATAAACAAGATACCAAAATCTCAATGATATTCATCCAGGTCCAGAAGTTGTCTCCTCATGCTTCTAAAATGGTTTACATAACTTGTCATGGATCCATAATCACTCTTCTCACAACCCTTCAATATTCTCTTCTTCACCTCTGCTAATTGATGAGATAATTCTTCAACTTTTCTACATGTGTTTATTATCTCTAGTCAACAGGTTAGTAAACCAACTAAAAAAATAATAAGAGTTCCAATCCAATTAGAAAAAAAAGAATCATAAAACAACTAAAAAAATATAACAAATCTTGAACAATAACTTCTGGGCATTATCATAAGACTTTCCCAATCCCTGATTGCCGCAAATTTTAAACCTACAAGGCATCTAGAATTTTTTATAAAGTTTCAACCTAATCCAACAATAGAATCAAAAGTTGTGATGAATAGATAAAGCAGCGTATTAAAAACCTTTTCCCAAGGAAATGGAAGAACCATTGAAAATCACGAGCAAGGTTTCATGATATGCTGAACGATCCTGGGGAAACAGAGATCTCCAACATATATAATCTGCTATGGTATTTGATGAGATTTAATTTTATATTGTGCTATACAATTCAGAGATCTCCGGCGTATAAAATTAGCACAAGAATGAAGATACAAATCACATCATGGATTCCTTTCATGTATACACACTACCTGTATATACAAAGTATGAATTCTGCTATCGAATTTTGTCTGACTTTCCTTGCAAAGTTGGTCCTTCATGGTCTGGAGGAGAAGGAATTCTGCTGACAAGCCAGACCAAAACCACACCAACAAGGGCACCGGATAGATGCGCAATGTGATTGACAGTCTGCACTGGATAGCCTCCACGAAAAGGGCCTGTCATAGCTGCTGAAGCTTGAGCTGCCTCCATTACCTAAGGGATCAGAAATAAGCAGGTAGAAAATGAACACTCATTTTCCCATAATACATAATTCATGAAGCCAGACAAATACACTAGGTTGATTGAAAGCCTTTAGAATATGATGTTTAATTTCATAAGCAAAACATAACAGTTTTAAGTGGACATAATATATCATTTACATCCAGACGTTTTTTTCAATAAGCCATAACTATGCTCAAACATTTAAGCCTTCTCAAAGAATATTAAATAGTACAATCAAGGCTTAAGTATAAGAAGCCTCCCATTTTGCTGTGAAGACAGATAATTCTCAGCATGAACCTCTCATGTCTAAGTTCTAATTTGCAAGGGAAGAAGAAAAAATCACCTTCTCTATAACAAACTGGCCCAATATAAGCGCTTCAAGAATCTTCCTCCAATCCCAGGTTATCTACAAGTTATCAAAAATAGGGTTGAAAGTTTATGAAGATTGATATTGAAAAACTATTTGCAGATTGTACATTCAGGATACCTTTACAAGGACACTGATTGCAAATAGTCCAAAAACAGCACCAGAAGCTCCAATAGAAACTGCATTTCTGGGCAAAACTAACCATGAAACAAGATTTGCTCCAACACCTGTAAGAATATAAGAGAGCCACAATGCAAAGTTTCCTTCCTCTTCTTCAACAAGCTTCCCTGTTTGTAGAAACATGGTATGATTAGTCATTTTGTACAATTCAGACAGAATCCTGTTTAAGAAGCACTTTCTAAGAAAGTTGATTGATGAAACTCTCACCGAAAATGTACAAGAAAAAAAGATTGCTTGAAAGATGTTCCCTGAAGAAAATACAAGCCGAGGTTAGGAAAATATACTCCACTCGCAATGAAAATCAAATCTTTTTCACACAATCATATTGTGTGCTCCATCAAATGCACTTGAACTTTAACATTTAATGCAAGCCTAAACAGCATAAAGACCTCACCAGCTAGCATGGCAGAATGTTGCTGTCACAAACTGGTACCAAGCGGGCCAATTATGATACAAGTAAAGAGATTTAATGCTGCGAACCTTTAGTAAAAAAGGAGGATAAAAACATAAAAAAATTATCAGCCTAACTTCCTCAGGAACATAAACAAGATAGACTACAAGTGCTACTAAGTTACGAAAATCACTTGTCATCGCACCATTTGACTTAAGATCGATTTCCATGGAAGAATTTAGAAAACTGACGCACCTGAAAAATGTGATCTGCAACAAACATTCCGAGATTGATAAGTATAATCCAGAATATACCATTTACGCGCTTCTCCGGTTTCCTTCTTTCTTCTGGCTTCCCAAGTTCCAGATGCCTTGTCATGTCTAATGCAGACAATCACATAATAAAATGTCACTAAATTTCTTCAACAACACAAGAAAACAGTCAAATTACTAAGTATCAGAAGCAATAACGTCAAATCTCTCTCAAGCACCAGTTCAACACAAATTAAACAATGCATTAAACTCTACACACCATCTGTTTGTGAAAATTCCCAAAAGAACCAAAACCCATCCAAAAACGAAAATAAAAATGACTGAGCATAAATTAGTTTAAGATTTAAAAGGGATTTTTATATAAGTAGAAACCAAATGCACCTGATCCATTGCTTTTGCAAACAAAACGAGACGGGGCTGCAGGGAAAGAGCGAAGGACATAAGGAAAATTAGTGGGCACGGCGAGCTTTGGATGAGAAAAGCGACGAGGAGGAACGGTAAGGGAACTTGGGAAAGGGTGATGAGAAGCGATAGGGGATAATGTAAGGGAGTAACAGCAAGGTTTTAGCGTTGAAAATTTTTGCTGGAGAGGGAACTGAAACTGCCCCATTGTTCTGTATTTTGGAGGGAATTTCCGTTTCTTGTTCTACATATAGGAGGTGCGGATGGGGAGCATGTGAACGACATGTCTTTTTGTTTTGTTTGGAAGACTGTTTTGTTGTTTTCTATATAATTTTAGTGTAGTTGTCGATTTGATAATTAAAGTTTTGTTTGTTTCTTGAAATTCATTTTTCGGGAAACCATTTTTCTAAATTTTCCTGTCTTTGTTTGTCTTTCGGAAAATTGGTCAACGGAAAACACTTTCCAGTCAAAGAAAAATTTGGCTTGGTTTTCAGAAAAGTATTTTCCAGAAAATTTGAGCGGAAAACACTTTCCGGAAGTTATGAAAAAATTTAGAAATGTCATTATTTGTTGATTATATCAAATTTGATCTCAAACTTTTGATTGTCATTTATAATTTGTTTTGAATATTTATTTTTCAATTCCATCTCTTAAAATTTAAGTTTTATATTAATTTTAGTCCTTATTAATATAATTGATATTTGCTTTTTTCTTATTATTTTTTTATTGAAATTTTTTATCTATCAAATTTGGTCTTCATTTTTTTATTGTTACTTATTTTATTTGAAATAATTTATGAAATATTAATTATTATTATTTTAATTTATGCACCTTTCATTTTTTTAATTTTTTTAGATTTGATTTCTATTATTTTGATTATTATTTATTTTATTTGAGTTACTTTATGAATTTTTTTCAATTTTCATTCTCATTCAACTTTTTAATTTGTAAGATTTGTTCCTCATTATTTTAATAAACTTGAAAAAAATATTAATAAATTATTTTCCGGTTCATTTTTCATAACATCTGCCAAACATCGAATTCACTTTTCAGAATTCACTTTTCAAAAGAAAACACTTTCCAAGTAAACAAACGGGGCCCAAGTGTTAAAAGATGAAGATGAACATAAGAACAAGAATTGTATTGTGAAACACGAGATATGTGGTATTTATTAAGATTACACACAACTATATATTTAACTTTCTATTAGGGTACCCAATTGGTCCTGGTACGAGTGGTGAGGGCACTCTCATCCCTTAAGAGAGGTCAGAGGTTCAATCCCTTCTCTTGTATGGAGCCGACCATTTGGGAGCACTTTTATCCTTTCAGGGTCCACCCAGTGCGAACGTGGATTAGTCTAGGCCAACGTCTGGAACACCGCGTGGTTTATTAAAAAAACTTTCTATTAGGGTTGTCAATATCATTCCGTTCTGGTCGGAAGAACTTGAACATTAACATGTCGTTCACCAAAAGAGAAGGTGAAACTAAGATTCTATCTAATTGTAATTATGATATTAGGTATTTCGGTGTTTGGGGAGTAGACATATAACTTTATAATTTCCAAAAAAAAAACCTAAAACATATTGAGAGCCAAGAAATATTATAGGAGATCGACGACGTTGCTCAATGAAATTGAACCGGACCGAATGGGTTTTCTTTCTTTTAAGTTGTTTTTTTCTTGGTTCTGTTTGTTCGGTTAATTTTGTTTCTCTTGTAAGATTCTATTATTCATGTGAAATAAATAAAAAGAGAAAGAAGAAATAAGTCAAGGTTTTAATTTGACTACAGATCGTAAATCTCGCATGCGACTTGCTCAACAATACTAAAATCTAAATAATTTTAGGGTTTTGGTATTTCCCTTATTATTTTTCTAATATGCTACTAAATATTTAAAAAAGAACTCATTAGATCTTATTTTTAATAACCTTCTAGCTATCGAAATTTTTTTTATATAACTTTTCAATGTTATAATGAGAAAATTACATTTACCCTATAAATATTGTAGCATGATAATATTGTTATTACTGTTAGTTTTTTAAGTATTATTCTTTTTATAATTAGTAACACTTCACGTAAACTTGTCACAACAATGTTTTTTTTCCACGCTTCGCATCCATCATCTATGGAGGGGAGAAGGTGCGCAGTGAAATGAGATGTTTTATAGTTGTAAAGTTATGACTATAATTCTAAGGAGTAGCCACCTAATACTAAAATCACTAGAAAACCTAATGATTTGCGAGAGTCTGAGTAAGGAGACTTGTTGTTCAAGAGGAAGACGTGTCACCCCATTGCACCCTACCTAAGATACGTTGCATTGTTGTCTGATTGTTTTTTCTGAGTTATTTTTTTATTTGTTGGTCTTTTTCAAGGCTTGAAGTATATCTGTTTTCATGAGGGAGTTTTTACTTCATTGGAAGTTGAAAACCTAATCATTCTAAAGTTTGAAAAAATTTACACTACATACAAAAAAACTTTTTTTTTACTATTTGCGGATATACTTTACAATATAATTTTACACCCCGATAGCTAAAACAAAATTATTATTATTATTTTATGATATTTTGATCAAATTCCAATGGATAATCATAAACTAATTACGATATCAAATTTTCGTTCAAAACATGTGAAAGATGTAACTTATATTTTTTTAGCAAAAACTATGCTTGAAAAAACCTTGAAATTTGGTGGTATACACGAAAACAATATTTTTTTAAAAAAAAAATGTGATTTTTTTATATTATATTTTAAAAAAATTAATGAAAAATTCAGACTAAACCAGGCCCAAGTAAATGGATCAGCCCAACTGCTAGACTTGGGCTAGACCCGAGCCACCCACCTGGGCTGGCCTAAGAACAGGTCCAGCTCAAAGCCGAAGCAGAAAAGAAGTAATGGCAATGAGCAAAACGTGGTTAATATATCTAATAATATAAAACAAATAATGTTTTTGAAAAACACAGAGCTCAAAAGTTAAAACCTGTGTGGATCATAATAACGTGGCCTTGTACAGTTTTGTCCTGTATCTCATAATGGTGCAACTGCGCAAGCATTCCATTATTGAGAGGGAGGGCATTCTAAGTTCTTGAGAAAAAAGAAAATAAATGGAAAAATAAAACATTTTGATTACCTCACCAGCTCCTTTCAATTGTTCTCTCCAAAATCTTCTCTGCAAACTGTGGTAGTGTTTTTTGAATTTCCTCACTGTTTCATACTACCTGCATTGCTAAGAGACAGAGAAACAGAGAGGTTCTTGTTTGATGGCTGTGCTTGGAGCCAAGTTTTTATCTTTGAGACCAGCAGCAATATTCTTCTTCATTTTCATGTTAGCTTCTGTGTTTATTTCTGCTGAAAGAAGCATAAATCATGAAGAGTCTAGATTGAGTGAAGCAGAAGAACTTGAGCCTAATTACCTTGTGAAAATAATTAGTTTCTTATGGCAGTCTGATGAATCTGGGTATCAACATGTTTGGCCGGTAACTCGTAAACTTGATTTTGTTTCTATCAAATACAGTGATTTGTTTTTGATGTATTATTTTGAATGAAGAGTCTCTGTTGGCAGCTTTAACAACTCTATCCATCATTTTCTTTACCCATGCAGGAACTAGGTTTTGGTTGGCAAGCTGCTATTGGTACTGTAATTGGATTCCTTGGAGCAGCATTTGGAAGTGTAGGTGGTGTTGGTGGCGGCGGCATTTTCGTTCCCATGTTGACCCTGATTATTGGGTTTGATCCAAAATCAGCAACAGCTATATCAAAATGTAATGTCTAAAGGTTCTTTTGATAGGACCTCTCCTGTATCTCACTGAAATCTTGAATTGGGAAATGCATAAGGATGATATACATTCGATTTCTTTTGAACCATTGATTATGTTGGCTTGGATTCAGCTTCAAAACGCTGTTTTTTGTTTGTTTGTTTGTTTGAACAAGAAGCTAGTTGCTGATTGCAATGGAAGGTGCTGAGAGTGAATGTAATCAATGATATCTTAAACTATGTTTAATTTGTTCAGGTATGATCATGGGAGCAGCAGTCTCAACGGTTTACCATAACCTTAGACTAAGGCATCCAACTCTTGATTTGCCTGTAATTGACTATGATTTGGTGCTCCTAATTCAGCCAATGCTCATGCTGGGGATTAGCATAGGTGTCACTTTCAATGTGATATTTCCTGATTGGGCGATCACAGTCATCCTGATTATTCTGTGTATAGGTAATGCTAGTTGCATTGAAGTTCTGATTTTCATTGTTTCCTCATTTACTAGCACTCTGTTAAGCTATTAGGTAAGCTACTATAATATAATTTATATTATTCTCTAACATACCCCTCAAATGAAAACCTTTTGAGCTTGAAACCTGCACATTCGAACTCGTGACCATTGCGTCAACAAGGTTTTGATACCGAACCAACTCACCGAAAAGCTTAAATTGTTAGGTTAAACTTTATAGTATGATTTATATTATTCTCTAACACACCCTTCATTGATTGTGGTTGTTTTCAGGGACATCAGTGAAGGCATTTTTCAAGGGTCTTGATACATGGCAAATGGAAACCATATTGAAACAGGTAGTGTGTATTTTTTGCTTCTTGTTATGATTTGGAGCATTTTTAAATAACCTTATATATAAGCGACAAATAACAAAAATCAACCCATTTTGTACTTTTTAATCTTAATTGATTTTGATTTCAGGATGCTACAAAGCTTTTTGAGTCAACTGGTGAGATCGTCTGCGATTTGATTTCAAGTCTTGCAAATCTATTTAAAGCAAATTCTTGCTCACTTTCAACTCGTCTGAAGTTAACACGTGTGAACTGTTAAATTGTAGCAGGTGGTAGTGAGGAAGTGGAATACAAACCTCTTCCAGATAGACAAGTCAACGATCCTCCAAAGGCTAACAAGGTATCGAAGGTTGGTTTGCCGTGGAAAATGAGCCAGGACAATATAGTTTAGTGCTAACATAAGTGAATAATTCATGCAGGTTACCATACTTCAGAATATTTATTGGAAGGAACTTGGACTTCTTGTTTTTGTTTGGGTGGCATACCTTGCTGTTCAGATTGCCAAGGTTTTCTCTCCTTTCTTGTCCAAGATTCTTGTATCACGCCATATTTCTCCTCGTAATAAACTAAAAGTTGTCATCTCCATGGCAGCAGAACTATACAGCCCCATGCTCAACAACTTTCTGGGTATTAAACTTGTTACAGGTACACATTTTCTGCTGGTGCAAATCATCTTCATTTCTGATTTTATCTCATGTCCACTTTGAAGGATGCTCTATATGTTTTGACAGATTCCAGTTTCCATCGGAGTCTTTCTTTACGAGGCCATTGGTCTGTACGAGGGAAGAAGGAGAATCTCATCCAAGTGGGATGAAATCATGGAATGGCAAGTGCACCGGTTGCTCATGTTTTGTGCCTGTGGTGTGGTGGCTGGAATAGTGGGCGGCCTGCTTGGAATTGGTGGAGGATTTGTCATGGGTCCATTGTTTTTGGAAATGGGAATTCATCCTCAGGTATTATAAGCTTGTGCACCTTTCTTTATTTCTAACAAAACATCCTTTCAAATGTAACTTCGTATATATATATTAACTAAAATATAATTGTTGTTGCCCTTTTATAGACATAAACACATTACTAGATTATGATATTAAAATTACCATTTTATCCCTGGATGTTGAGAAAAGGACATGGAACAGTGAGAGTGTTTTTGTTTTTTCACATATTCATTCATAAAGAAAAAATCTCACACTAATAATATTATTTTTTGCGTTAAAAATAATATGGTTCTGGCAAAGGCAAAACATCGGTAAATGGTTTATATATATATATATATCAACATTGTCATAATTTTCTGCGTGGACCATTAGCCCCAGTGCCTAACTACGTAATTCTTGCCCAGGTATCAAGTGGCACAGCCACCTTCGGGATGCTGTTCTCCTCATCAATGTCTGTCGTAGAGTATTATCTCTTGGGTCGTTTTCCTGTGCCTTATGGTGAGTTAGTGCCCCCCCTGCACCTATAATTCATAAAAAAATATGTTTGTTCTTTTCAGAAGTCATGGAAATATATAATATGCAATTGGTTTTGCAGCTCTCCACTTCATTGCTGTGGCCATTATTGCTGCCTTTATTGGTCAATATATTATCACAAAATTGATCACTATATCCGGAAGGGCATCCCTCATCATTTTTGTGCTAGCCTTCACAATATTTATCAGCGCCATAGCACTAGGTAAGACTCGGTGATTTTATAATTTTAGGCTGTTAGGTGCTACCTTCTCCTCTTTTCAGCATGGAAAAGTAATCTTCAGATCCTGAAGACACTTTTTTCTTCAATTCGGTAGGTGGGGTTGGCATAACAAGCACGCTTGGAAAGATTGAGCGGCATGAATATATGGGCTTTGAGAACCTTTGCAGGTACACCGCATAGTGTGCTATGCATTCGGTAAGGAAGAGAAAAAATCCTATGCAATTAGTATCAGGACAATTTCAGCTTCTTGTCCAAATTTGGTCCTCAGAATTTGCGTTTGGTTACCGCTCAATATATGTTGTTTCTCAATCACAATTCCTTTCTTCTATGCGTGTCATATTTGGAAACAGCTACAAGTATATATTTCACAAATATTTGTGTTATTTGGCCAGGATTTTTTGTTTTTTTGTGCTAATAAGCAAAAATACCCATAATGCATACCAGTAAAGTAGCAGGTGGTAAACGAAGATTAATTATTTATGGTTCAAATGATTTCAAAAAATCCCTTTTCCTCAAGAGCCAGCCACAAACTCCAAACCAGAATCTTTTGTGGCGGCTTTTGGTCCCATTTCAAATGAATGGGTGAAGATTTCCGAAGTGGCTGCTTCCTGGATGACTACCATGATCCATCGGCACCAGCAGTTGGATTCTCAAATGCTTTGAATCCCCAGAACGTCTTCAATGCGTAAGGCTGTGAAATTGTTACACCTTCTTCTGTAATCTTAGCTATCTGCAGTTGGGAAATTGTGAACACGTCAGATATCAAAATAAACAACATCGCTTCATGTAATTATCTGGTATTTTGGAACTTCAGAACATATCCAACAACAATGATTGAAAGAGTTGTTCCCTTCAGATTCATTTTTTCCTTAAAGTCATGGTAGAAAATACAAGACCGTGCGCGCAAACAGACTATAGAAACAGGTACGATGCGGAGTTGGTCCATGACCATCCAGTTTAATCCCCTGTTAAATATACTTTTGGGAGTCGCAGGTTGCCACAGTTACCAAATTGAATGTCATTTACTAGAAACAAGTCTTCCTGAGGCGTGCAACTGCACAGATTCTCAGCACAATCCTAGTAGACAGTACTTGTACAAGATCCCCTTCAGAAAATCTCTATTCACTAAAAATCATTATAAAATGCTTTTGCCAAAAAATATTGAGATTATTACCAGTTTCAACAACATGAAATGAAACATTCATTCATCTTTTCACCCAGTCAATAAGCTCACTGATGCCAAAAATTGCTTTTTTAACAAGGATCAGTGGAGTGCACCAAAATCAGATTATTTCACCATGGTTGACGAATTAAAAGCTTGTTTACTCTGATTTTTATTAGCAAGGATTTTGTGGACAAGTAAAGAGAGTTTTAAACCACAAAAATATATCATCAAACAAGGTGATATGATTCCAACAACCAAGTTGTTACCTAAATTTTGAAGTGCAGTGACAATTCAACATGAACAAAAAGAAAAACAAAACTGAACTAAATGAGCATAAAACAATGATATATGCACCTAAGAGAATCAACTCAACTCAGTAGCATGTTAACGCTAACCATTTTGTATCAAGCATTAACCTTTCTTTCACCATGTCGGCATCCGCATGGCAGCAATTCCAGTAAAGTAACATGAGATTCTATTACTTTTCTAGGATCTCATTCCATAACACATTAAACTCAAATAGTTGTAAGGAAAACAGAGCAGAACCTGAAACTTGTTGACAGCAGACCTGTCACGATACAGAAGTACTCGCATACATTTCTCCAGTAATGTAACACCTTCTTCAAAAGTCAAGTTCTCATGCCACTCAGAACGAAGTATTGGCTGTGCCATGTGATTTCCGAATCCAGTTGCTACATGATTCTCCTCAAAGTTTACTCCTATCATAGTGACCTGCAACACACTCATAAACACAAATGATGCATAAAATGCACACGGCTTTTCATTCCTCTTATTTTGAGGTTTAATAAACAGAGAAGAAATCAGCTTATGTAACTGATGCTCACCACACCAAGAAATTTTTGTCCTTTTTTCACACCACCAAGAATAAGTGTATTCCAAAGCGGGTCAAACTTGTTACGCCTATTATACATAACTCGGGTCAAATAGCTGTGAATCTCTTTAGGCCCCAAAGAGTTTCCATCATCCCACATATTGTCATTCAGGCTGCAGATAATTAAACAATGTAAACCGACAATTTAAATAACAACACAAAAAACAACAGCAATATAAGCAAAAACTATTAATCTACTTTTCTCTCAGCAGCAAACCGTAAAACTTACACTTGGTCATCGAGATAATGCATAATCTCCTGAAAATCACTTATTTCTCCACTAGCACCAATAAGAGAATGCTTCCCAACAGGCTTAATTCTCTCCAAACTTTTGTATCGCAGTGTGGACCCATAAGAACCTATCAATTATCAATGCCACAAAATATCAACAACAAGAATTATCAAAATATCAACAACAAGAATTATTATGGTACCTCTAGGCAATTCTTTATGAAGGGTTAGGTTATTAGGTACACATAAGCGCAAAAATCACACACACACGCCCAGGTGATTAACCCTGAGTACCTCCAAAGGCAGCCATTAAAAAAATAAATCACACAGATTATAACTAGATAATGGGTATCAGAGAGACTAACCTCCCATATCAGCAGCCATTAAAATCCCATCTTTATATTTCAAAGCAACAACAGATGACCCGGTCACATATGGATACCTATACATATACGGCAACAGATTTAAAACCCTAAAAAATCTCCGTTTTTAAATTTAAAATTCCAAATAAACACTAAGAGATAAGAAGGGCAGCATACTGGGTTCTTTGAATGCCAGGCTCAGAGCTCAAAAAGCTGTTCTGTTTGGTTTCAGAACTAAACCCCATTGTTTAGACTGTATTTGAAAAAAAAAACAAAGAGAAAGAGTTATTAGCAAAACCCATAACAAATTTGAAAGAATTAATGAGTTTCAGTAAGAAAGACTTACACTTTAGTGTCGATCGAGAGATGAGAGAGAGGAAGTACGGTCTGTGATCTGTGTGGTTAAAGAAACTAATAAGCTTTCTCTTTTAAAAGACTTTAATTTTCGCACAAGAAAAAGAAAAACTCACTCTTTCTTTTTTCAAGAATTAATAAATTCGAAAAACCCGGATTTCGAAACTCTCCCTGGGGGCCAATTAGCTCTTGAAGGCTTGAAATTTTGGGTTTGTTTGTGGGGCATGACCTTTCTATAAAATTACGTTTTATAGTTTGTTTTTATCGAGAAGAAAAATAAGAAAAGTGTTACTTTTAATTGTTTTTATGGAATAAATTTTATTAAAAAATAATATAAATTTTATTCATCAACCATCAAAATTTTATTCAATATAAAAATATTAATTATGTATTTTTTTTATAGTATTATAAATTTAGCCAAAATAATAAATTTGTGCAAAAATCCTGTGAAGTGCAAGTTTTCTATAAAATATATGAATTTTAAATCGCTGTAAATTTATTTGTTTAGTAGTTTTCAACGAAATAACCAACATTAATTTATTATCATCATCATCAAAAAAGCAAAAAGATTCGGATATTTGAATTATTAAATCCACTGCATTAAAATTAGTTCATTTAATAATTCAATTTAAACCAAACAAAAATAAAATATAAAATGTGAAAATACCTGTAATAATCAAATAACAAAAATAAATAGTTAATTTTTTATCCACAAAAAGTCAAAAACATAAATTGAAAATTCATTTTCACGTTATTTTCATTATCATTGCTATAACAATTAAAATTATTATCAATATTATTATCAAAACAATTAAAATAATTAAATTCCCTGAAAAAACATTAAAAAAATAAACAATATATTTTTATGAAAAAATAATTAAGAAAATCACAAAAATTATCATTATCATTGCGCAAATAGTAAAATAAAAAACATTATCTAATACAAATAACAAATAAAAATAAGAGAAAAAATGAATAAAGGAAAAAAGGGAGTAATATTAATTTTAAAATAATTATCAACATAAATAAAAATTTCAGTCCTGAACCGATTAAAAATAAAACCTTAATAAAAAAACTAAAACTAAAAGCATAAATGCATAGAGACGAATAAAGAATAAACATTATCCAAGAATTTAAAAAAAATGAATTAACACCAAATAAAAATCTACAATAATCAAATAGCAAATATAAATAGTTAATTTTCTCTTGATAAAAAAACGAAAACATAAATTGCAAATTCATCCTCACGTTATTGTTGTTATCATTGTTATGACAATTAAAATTATTATCAACATTACTGTCAAAACAATCAAAATAATTAAATTGACCTGGACAATCATTAAAAAAAGCAAAATATTTTTATAAGAAAATAAAATAAATCACTAAAATTATCGTTATCATTGCGCAAATAATAAAATCATAAAAATCATCTATTCCAAAGAGCAAATAAAAATAATAAAAAACAAAAAAATAAAGAGAAAAATGAAGCAATATTAATTTAAAAAACTATAACAATAGTAACATCGGGGTATTAACATCTAAAATTATTATTGCTATCACTATCAAAATAATAAAAATTATCAATTTGTACTAAGGAAAAAAATAAAAAAGCATAAACAAAATAGTAAGCAAGAACAAAAATTAAAATATTATTATTATTATTATGAAAGAATAAATAAATAAATGAAAGACTAAATAATAACTACAACAAAAGATCAAAACAAAATACAATAAAAACTAAAAATTATCATTGTTATTATTGTCAAAACAATAAAAATTATCAAATTATCCTGAGAAAAAAAAATAAAAAAACATTAATAAAAGAGTAAGTAAGAAAAACAATTAAATTATTATTATTGTGTTCAGAATGAAAAAAATTAAATAAATGAAAGACTAAAAAAATCATAAAAACTTTAACCAAATTAAAAAAAAGAAAAAGAAATCAAGGGATTAAAAAAAAATATAAAGGCTGAAATGAAAATCACATTTATTATCAATTACAATTAAAGGACAAAGTTGCTAAAATTGTAACTTCTGTACCGAATATATTAAGTCATTTAAAGTTAATCCAGAAATTAAAAGAAGGATGACCATAGTGAAACTTTCACATGTAATCAATATCAATCAGGAGGACTCAATCGAACTAAATCAAAACTTATATATAACAGAAATCAAGACCATAAAGAAAATTGAAAGTTAAGGGACCGAAGTGAAAAAGTCACAAACATGGGGGCCTCTCTTGCACTTTTACGTGCAGGAGAGAGAGAAACATGGTCAGTGGCTTGAACCAACCGTCGCTGCGTCCACGCACATATTTCGGTAAAACGCGTTGCCGCGGGAGGAAGACCACGCGGAGGCGCATCGAGGGGGACGCTGGTATCCCATCTCCGGGCATCGCAAGACACCGCACGCGCCATCTAAACAGGGCATGAGGCGGAAAACCGTCTGGCGTGTCCTCATGCTCTGACAATTACTGAAAGAAATAATAAAAAAAAATAGGATCAATTATTGTCCTGCCCCTGTACCCAAGTCACTATTTTTGTCTTATTAGGGGCTATAACTGTATTTAGCCAATTTAAAAAAAAAACAAAAGGTCGGTGGGTCGGTCCGAAATGCGTAATGACCGCGAAGCCCCTCATTCCGATAGTGTTTTTTTGTCGTTTTCGAGGGGCAAAACTGTTAATACACTTTTCATTCATGAGGGGGGAAAGGTGGGTGAACTCGCGCGACGCACAGACAGAAAATGTCCAGTCGATAGTGCAATGAGTCTAGTGCTACAATAAATGGATGCACAGTGAAAACACCACGCCTATTATATATTAGGTAATATGTTAATAATTTTGGCGATCTCTTATCTGGAATCCTAACATACACTAAATGTATATCAGTCACTGTCAAATTGGCAATTCTGCCACAACCTAATATATTTTCATAGGAAACTGACTTCTTTTACATGCACACCTTTAAATAGTTTTACTGAAAAATCATATGTTTTCAAACTTCCATTAAAAATGTTAAGCATAAATCACACATCAAAATTATGAAAATTAAATTGAATGATATAGGCACAAATAACCTACCTTCTATGGATGTTCTGGCCGTGGACCCCTATTGCTACATAACATTCGTGGTCCCTCTTGCAATTACAAACAATTCTCATAAATTATCATTTTTCAAGGACACAATTCATGATAATCACAACAAACAATCACACAAGTTTTTTAATTTGTTATTCTTTCCTTTTTATAAAAAGGAAAGAATAACGAATTAAAAAACGTGCATCCTTAATTCAATGAAAACATTATTATAAAACTCATTTTCAAAAATAACTTATTTTTTTTTCATTAACACATCTAATTTAGTTGTTTCGCAACCCCCTTTCTTCTTGAATCCACCTGCAAAGATTGTATTCCAACCTCTGCCTAGTTTTTCACTATAATTGGAGTTATAGAACTCTATTTTGAATGGGGTTAATCTCTTTGAAAAGATAAAATATATGGCTACAATTATCTTAGAGGGAGAAAAACTCAATTCTGCCCCTAACCTTCATGAAATTTATCATAAATGTGGCAAACCTTCTACCCTGCAAATTTACCTTACATATTCATGTTTGGTGACTCATAATTGGAATTCTAAAACTCCAAATTAAATGAAACCAAATTCTTTGGATGGTAAACAACTTGAACTTAACTCATTCGAAGGAAACCAATCTTAATTCCCTCATTTTCACACTCAATTTTTTCTTTAAAAGTCAAGAGATGAATCTGCCTAACTTGTTGATTTATGCTTAATATTCATCTTCCTCTTATTAATTTCAACTTTCTAACCACATTACTTTAACCCATATAAAAATACATTAACAAATAAATATAAATATAATCTCTCATCATTTATATCTCATTTCATCACATGTAAAGCCACATGCATCGATTAATCATAATTTCAATATTTGCCATAAGTTTTCAAGAACCTAACCTTAATATCAGAAGAAAAATCATGCAATTTAGCAATAAAATTAAGAATTTCTATGTGAATATAAAAAGCACTATACCAAGGAAGATTTAAATCTCATTGCTTGTGAAATCAAAATCACCTCCCTTTTTTTTCTTCTTGCTACCGCCGGCCATTCCTTCATTATTTTCTCCCAATTTGTTCTTCCAATTATACTCTTAATCCTTGTTTTTTTTATGTATATATGTTTTGGTAAGACTTACTCTTGTTTTTTCTTTGAAACTCTTCTACGTTAAGTAAGAACACTTTCAAAATATCCCTCATTTTTCTTCCACCATTTTTATCAATTAGTAGAGTGAAAGAGAGTGATATTTATACTACTTGATTTTTCTTATTTGTTATTAAGCTTTTTTTCCACTAAATATTTTATGTTTATCCATGCATCCTTCCTTTTTATATTTAGGTCTTTAACAATTGACATTTCTTTCAAATTTTTCCCTCAACTTATTAGATATATATTGTTATCTTCTTCCTTTTTCAGAAAAAAAAAATCATTTCTTGAATGTAAATTTAACCCCAGATTAGTTTCGAGTTAAAAACTACAATATCTTGAATAATTTATTTGAAGGTTATATCCAAAATTCCTCAATTCCCATTTTATTTCAATAAGCACATGGATTCCCTACACATGCACTTATTTTCTGGGATTTTTTGTTAATGGTTGATGCATTTTTAGAGAATTGATTTAGGTGCAATAGTTTATTATGTTGATATTTGATTTAGATGTAATATTATAATTGATTGTCTTAAGTTTTATCAAGTCTTGGATTAAGAATTTTTTGGCAAAAGATTACATTGTCTTTTTATTACATGCTATCAATTGTAATTGCTTTTGTGCTTTTAACAACCTTTTTTTTAGTTTTATTATTGTTATTTACATGCATACAATATATAGCTCGCTCGCTCACTCTCTCTCTCTCACACACACACGATGTTATTTCAACATAAGAAAAGAGAGAATATGTATTGATCTAAATATAAAGAAAAAAATATACAAAAAGTTTTAATTAAAAAAAGATTAAAAAAAAAGCACGAGTGTTACCGACCCAATTTGGTTTGGGCCCATATATAAACCTACAATGATAGGCCTGCATGACTAGGTCTCTTATTTTTTTTGTTGCACATAGGATGAATGATATGTCATCCTCTACGTGTCATTTACAATTGCCTAGATTCCAACCATTATAGTGACTGAAAAATTAGGGCTTAGTTGTTTTTAACCTACTTTGACCTAAAAAACCTAAAAAAAATACTTAACCCCCCTAATAAACCTATCAATGGGCTAAAAAACCCCAAACATATTCCAAAACAACTTGAAATAAAAAATAAAACTAAGATAATATATTTTTTCCACTAGCTTTAAAGGTAAAAAACACATAATATGAAGTTCTCTTATGAAATGGATCCATTTGACACAAACATTGCTTGTTTTGGTGGTCTAAATCATGCCAATAATACTTTTCTCCCTCTAACACCAAAATTCAGTGACCTCTCTCTCGTCTCTCAGTCAGAGACTAAAAAATAATAAAAATAATTTTTTATATAAAAATTAAATTGAAAAAACATCGAGATAGTAAAATTTTATAATTTACATAATCTTTAAAGTTCGAGGATCAAGGTGTATATTTTTTAGAACTTTCAACATACATTCATGTTTGATGTATTTTTCATTCTAATCCCTCTTTTTTCAATTTCATACTTACTAAGAAATCAACAACAATTAGCCTTGAATTTTCAATTTGTATGAAATCACAAAAAAAAAAAGACTTCGGATACCAGAATAAATTCTTGTCATTCATAATAAATCATGAGAGAATACACAGTATATTAACCTCCATAGTAAAACGTCCACGTGCTTGACATCATAAGTAATGTCGTTGACCTTTGTACAAACCCATTTTATTTCACCCACATAACTTTTGTGAACATGGTTTTCTTCTTCTGTTTTTACCCCTCTAACGTGGG
The DNA here is from genome assembly GCA_032356905.1 of Salix exigua. NCBI lineage: Eukaryota > Viridiplantae > Streptophyta > Magnoliopsida > Malpighiales > Salicaceae > Salix > Salix exigua. Next base: position 3,693,716 of record CM063605.1, read on the forward strand.
TCGTTTTACGAAAAACCCAGCGCCTTATAATAGTGTCGGTTGGACAGAATAAAACATTCGAACAGCGTTTGGACGACAGACGCCAGGTTTATATTCTACCACGGCAAGAGCAAAGAGCAAACTCCGTCAAAACAAAAACACAGAGCAAAGCAAGCCTTAGAAAACCACCCCGAAAACAAACACAATCAAGACCACATAAATTAGTCTGATTTGTTTTTTTGTTGTTTGAAATTAAAAGAAGAAGAAGATGGTGTTCTACTTCAAAGCCAGACCAGAGGCAGGAGATTACACTATTTTTATGGGTCTTGATAAGTACGAGAACGAGGAGCTTATCAAATATGGTTTCCCTGAAGACATCTGGTACTCTCTCTTTTTTTCTAGTCAATTTATTGCTGATTCAATTCAAAGTTTCAATCTTTTTTATCTGGGTCTTTGATTTGTTGATTAATTTAGTTTGATATTAATTGTAATTTAATTAGTTTTGTTGTCTTATAAGGTCAAGATTCTCTTTTTATGTGTTATTTTCCATTGATTTTATAATAATCATATCAGAGAGTGAAAAGGGTTATAATTTTTAAGTGGGTAGGGAGTAATTCAACAAGTTAATGTGATGGTTTCTCTATCAAATAAAAAATCAATGCTTAGAACTTGAACTTTGAAGAGCCCGTGTTTTTGAAAAGGTTAAAGAAGGAAAGGGGAGTTTGTATTTCGTTATCTGGATTGGGTTTTGTTTGCAATGAGGGGTCTGACGTTTTCAGGAATCATCAGGGTTTTTCTTGATGGTTTTTTCTTTGTTGTAGGTTTCATGTCGACAAAATGTCTTCTGCCCATGTGTATTTAAGGCTGCGTAAGGGCCAGACCATTGATGATATAAGTGAAGGTGTACTTGAGGATTGTGTGCAGCTTGTTAAAGCAAATTCGATCCAAGGAAAAGTTTCTGAATCTTCCTTTCATTTTACATAATTCAGTTTCTCCCTTGTCGTTATGGATTTATACTTATTGGTTTTAATAGCAAGCTCAATGCTTGTCTCTTAATATAATCATTCCCTTGGTTAAAGTATTCTTTTTTGTTTTGAACATGATGCATAGTTACAATGAATTAGTTGTTCAAAACTGCTTCTCTTTCACACTGCAGGCAACAAGGTGAACAACATTGATGTTGTTTACACTCCTTGGGCCAATTTGAAGAAAACTGCTTCAATGGACGCTGGTCAAGTTGGCTTCCACAATTCAAAGATGGTGACATCCTTTGTTTGGTGGTTTGTGTTTACAACTTACTAGAACAACATTGAACATTCACATAAATTATACTGTTTCTCTGGTTTTGACACTTTATCTAGGTAAAAACTGTGAGAGCGGAGAAGCGACTAAATGAAGTAGTTAATAGATTGAACAAAACAAAGGTAGAAAGAAAACCTGATTTGAAAGGTAAATCTTTGATCTCAGCCTATCATTTTAGTTTATTACAAAATCTGGGAGCTATAAACAGAAGACAGGGAACTGTATAATTCTCTTCTCTTCTTATCAGTGCACAAAACCAAATATAGGGGTGGTTTAACTTTTCCACATGTAATGTTTTCAGTCTTTTGCTTAGTTTAGTTCTATGAATTCTCATCATCAATGCCCTGATGATGCTAACGGTTACTTATTACCATGTACCAATGCAGCTGAGAGAGAAGCAGTCAATGCAGCAGAAAGAGCAGAGAGAAAGCTTCTGCTGAGAGATAAAGTGAGTTTTATCCATTTTCATGTGTCCAATTTCTAAATCTTAGGTCAAGTGATGTAGAGCTGTAACATGGAACATAATAGGTTTATGCACTTATCATGAAGACCATATGATGGCAATGAATTTGTTTCAGCTGGTCAGATATGAATTATACCTGATAAAAATAGATCTATTTGGAACTTCTTCTAGTTCTTTTCGCTTTAACTTTGAAAATAGGATTCCTTTCCTTTTCCTTGGCCTCCTCCCTCCTCTTGCTCTTTTCTTCCTCTTAATGATTTGTTGAGGAGTTTAGCTGACCTTGCTGTTCCTTTAGTCTCCATAAGGTTCAGAGTCTTCTTGGGTCCTCAAGTGGCTTTCTTCTAGTGGCAGTGGCTTATTATGTAAAGTTATTTAGCAAGGATTGCATTTGAATTTTGGGTTATGCAATGTGAGTTTGGGCGTGGCTGGTCAATTGTTAAACCATGCTGTATAGTCTTCCTTTGAATATCCGTTGAGAAGAACACATTCCCTGTGCTTTTTGCATGCACTGCAAGGATATTTATCAGATCTTTTGATGCTGTACTTTCAGTGACAATGTGGTTGAAATTATAAAGCTCCAGTATAGTTTATCTACAACATCCATGAACTATCATTTATGCTTCCATTGATCTCTTACATTGTGCAAACAAATAAAATCTTCTCCCAGCATTACTTACAACCTGTTATGTTCTTAGGTTATTAATACTGGGAATGCTAGAAGCTTCAAATGCCAGAAATTATAGCTATATCACCATTTTCATAGTCACCATTTTAAATGCCCCTAGTATTTATATCTCCTTCTAGCAAAAAGCTACTGGTTGCTCTTTTAGCTATTTGATTGACTTGTGTATTGTTGAAGAAAGGACACGATCATACTGTGATTGGATGAAATATTAGACGGTAACAGCATGGTCTAGTATTTTTGGATTATGTTTCTGTCTTTGCTGGTATCTAAAAAACTAGTTACTGAGTTGATCTCTTGATATTAAGATAAGTTATTCCAGTTGCATATTGGTATGTATGTATCTATTCGGTTTGATAGCTTTGATCTCTCGATATTGAGAGATGAACCTGCAATTCCCATTTTCAACAATTTTGGCTATTGAGTTGCACATTCAAGTTCTTTGATGGTTGTGCTGTGCCCGTTCAATTCCTAGCCTCAGTTTCAAGTTTGTGCTGTGCATTTGATCTTCTCATTGCTTCAAATATTCTTGGCATTCCATAGGTCAGTGATTCACCAGCTTAGCATTTTCCCTCTTGTTTCACAAGGTTTGGTTTTTGTTCATTATGTTCAATAATTTCTAGCTGTTCTGGGATCTTTTGATTATTCTGTGCTTATAGAAAGAAAGGAATGCTTGAATCCTTGAAAACAGTTCTATCCAACCACTGTTGATAGAATTATTTCTCTAGTCTCCTTTCACTGCTTGCTTCCCCAGGTTATGGACGACTCTCTCTGTCTATTATTCAACGGGAGAAGATGGCCTTATTTATTGGGTGCCTCTTTCTGTGCTTTCAAAGTTTAGTTGTTCTTCAATATCCTATGGGAGGATGGCTCATTCTCTGTTAAATGATTCCTTTTTTTTAAAAAAAAATGTAGTTAAAATATCAATTTTTCCATGATATTAGCTCTTTAATTTCAATGAATTAGCAAAATTTGGAAGTATGACTCCAGCTCTTCTACCATTTTAGGAGATATGATACTTTGGCTGGAGCCAATCTTTACCACCCTTTTTTTTTTATTTAATTATAAAGTGCATAAAAATCTCAAATTTGTCTTTGCAGAAACGACGCGAGGAAATGGAAAGGCTTGAAAAGGAGAGACAAACAGAGATAAGGAGCTACAAGGGTTTGATGGTGGCTGAAAAGATGACATCCAATAAACAAATAGCATCTGAAAGCAGGTCCTTGCAGGAGCTGGAAGACGACTTCATGTAAAGCAATGGTATTCAGGGGCTCTGCCGAACCTGCTGCCCGTTGAAGAATCGGTCTTGTCCTTCAGTTTGTGACTCAAAGCATCACATGAATAAACTTGGAAAATCTGGAAACGAACATGTAATGCCAAGCGAAGGGGAAGGAGATCAGTGGGTTGGGGCGGGTTGTAGGATGGGGAATTACTTGTCTGCTATAATTTATACTCTGATGACAATGACAAACATGTCTAAAATTGAATTGTGGTTAATGTGTGATAGACATCATTTTTCATAGATGACAGTTTATCAACCCTGCTGTTTAGTTTTGGCAACAAGGTTTATTGAAGCTTGTTTGGTAAGCGCAAATATGAATATTTGGTTTCAGTCCTGATCTTTTGAAGTTTCATTTTTCTGGTTTTGAGGATTGCTTGATCATATTTTATGTCAATCATCTATTCAGGGATTTCAAGAAATGACCTATTGGACTTCACAATCTTAATCACCTGATTTGGTGGCCAATACTCTTACAGGTGGTTCACTTCTCATAGCTGATTTGCTGCTTTCAGTCGATATTCGAAACACCACAATCCAATGAATGCTAAGCTAGTTGTTAAGCTAAAGCATTCAATTATTTGCCTTAAGTTTTCCAAAAATTCCCAACCGATTATTTTGTTAAGTTTTCATCTAAAACTTAATAAAGCATTATGCCTAATTATATGTCTACTTGGTATTGCATTTTAAAAGTGCTTTTAAAAAAATAAAAAAACTTTTATTTTTATTTTAAATTGATATTTTTGTATGTTTTAAGATCATTTTGATGTGCTGATGTCAAAATAGTTTTTTTAAATAAAAATATATTATTTTGATGCATTTCTAAACAAAAAAAATACTTTGAAAAACAACCCCAACTATATTCTCAAACAGACTGAATATTTTGAACATTTCAACCAACCTAAAATCGTTATTTCCACTTACAAAATCTCATTAATTATTGCATGTAAATTTGAAAGAGATTTTACTCATGCATTAAATCATAAAATAAAACTAGTTTTTTTATATGATCCTATAAATTTAGGATCAATACCTAATTAAAATATGACTATTATGTATCAAATAAATTTGCTATGGTATGTAACGTTACTTTTAATCAAAGTTGTCAATACCGTTTCGGTTGATGCTTTATTTTTTCAATTGGAATGAAATGTTTCGGTTTCGGAGTATTTTGGCGCGCCGTTTCGGGATTGTACTGTTTATATATATATATATATATAAATAATTAAATATATTAATTATTTTTTTAGTTCAAATCCAAAAATAAAATTATTTAGAATTTTGCAATTTAATATAAAAAAGACACAATAAAATGATTTTTCTGAACAAAATTATGAACATGTATAATATTACGATAATATCATCATCAATCTTGCAAGGTTATTACATTCTCTGATTGCTTTGAAATTTTAATAATATATATATATATATATCAAGAGACTCCTATTAAATTTTTTATCTTAATATAACTGTCATAATAAAAGACATGATTGATATTGCAAAATTATTCATTATTTTTTAAAAAATATTATTTGGCCAAAACAAAACAAACGGAATGAAACCGGTATTTTTCGGCCAAAAAATCTAAAACAGACCAAAATTTAAACCGAAGTGCAAGCAACACCATTTTGTCTCGTTTTTTAGCTGATACTAAATTGACAACTATGCTTTTAATCTAAAGATGTATAATTAATTTGTTTCAATTTAAGGGATTTTTAAGAAATGTCTTTAATTTCTTAAACCATAATCAATTAATACAAAATAAAGATTGTTAGACATGAAATTAGCCTATGCTTAAACAACTATAGACAATCAACCATGCATGCAAAACAAATAATATAGTCTTATGATCTAGTTAGAATCATGTCTTTGCCATTCAAAGAAGAAGGAAATAAATAATAGCAAAGAACTAACAATGCTCTAAAACACCATGAATTATATATATATATATATATATATATATATATATATATTTGTTTGTTTGTTTTCTTTTTCTTTTGGTGCTATTTGGAGACGCGCCCCTAACAATGTTTTTAAAAAATAATAATTTTTTTTATTAAAATAAAAAAATATACTTTTTTAATGTATTGGTGCTAAAAACACTTTTTTTAAAGAAATATATTATTTTAATGAATTTATAAACAAAAAATATTTTAAAAAATAACCTTTATTGCAAAACCAATTGTCAAGGTCAATGTTGGTGTATTTTAAAAAATAAAATAATAAATAATCTATATATTCAAAAGAAAACCACAAAATTAGCAGAAACAAGAAAAATAAAGAACAAAAATAATAAATTGAGTGGAAGAAGAAAATAAATTTTGGCCGTTGGGTTTTCAAAAATACCAAGACAGTGAAGTCCATGAAATGGGCGGCTAGGATTCCAACGTGGAAAAATCAAACCAGTCCAAGACATTCAAAAAGTTGCTCGACGTTTAACATCCATAGGGTTTGAATAAAGTACAAAGACCGCCCCTTCAATTTTGAAATGAATAGAAGAAGAAAGCTCTCTCTCGACCGTTTCGATCGCTCTCTCTCTAGAAACGCATTTGCAGATCTCTCTCTCTCTATCTAAAATCTCTCTGGACTTCACTTGGATCTGCAAATGCGCACCGTTTTAACCACTTTATCGTCTCTCTCGTCGTTTGATTTCTCCTCTTTTCTGTCATTGAAGCTCAGTTTGGTAAGTCCTTGAAACCCTTTTTCTTTGGAGTTTTAAATATAAGGTCTCTAATTATTTTTTATCTTTGAATAAAATTAAAAAACCTTTTTCATAAAATTTGTGCCATTTTTTTATATATATATATTGAAATTCGAATGGTTGTCGTCGAAAAAGATTGAAAATCACGTCGATCATATTTTAGGGTTTCTTTATTTAGTCTTAAGAATTTAATTTTACTGATTATAGAATTGAATTTCAGTTTCATTCGAGTTTAGAGGGTTTGAAGAAGCTGAATGATTTAAAAATTCTATTTTTTTTTTCACTTTGATAATGAATTGGGTTTGGGATTTAACAAGCTAATTAATTTCACTAATTGTATAATTAAATTCTTATTTTTTGTAATTCGAGATCCCAGTGTACTTCAATTCAAGTCAACTGCACTGAAATACAAAGCCCTAACTTGTGATTTCAGGAAGTGAAGATTTTTATTTAGTGGTTACTCTGATCTTGGTTTCCTTTTCTTTTTGTGTTTTTGTGTTAGTTTGTGAGTTTGGGGGAAATTGGAACGGATTGGTTGGGGGGTTTATAATGAACTGCGGTCGAGTGGGAATTGGGCTATGCAGCAGCTTTATTATTTGCATATCAAACAACAATGGAAAGTAGTGACAAGTTAATTTCTGCTCCTTTGGATGGGCTTGTTAGCGATAGGATCCCGAGACCACCCAAGCATCTTCATGGGTAATTTCTCAGAAACCATTTTAATGTTTTGTTTGATTGAGAGACTGGACTGGTTTTTAAATATGTTGGATTCTGAACGGTGTTATGCTATTCTCTTGCAGGAGGACTAGTGGTCCTGCAAGGCGTTCCACGAAGGGGCAATGGAAAGCTGAAGAGGTAGTAGTTCTTCTTTGTACTTGAAGTATCTAGGTAGAAGAGAAATTTTATGATGCGGAGATGTTTAATAAAGGAACATTTTTGCATTTTTTGGGTCTAATGGTTAGGTTAGTTTATGGGGCAACCTTTCCCATTTTGTTTTTCACTACCTTTTCAATCCTGAAATGACATCTCATGGTGATGCTTAGGTTTATTGTTTACTAGTACCCACCATGTTTAATTTTCTTTAATTTCTGTTTTACCTTCATTATTATAATTAACACTTCCCTAATTCTTAGCTCATATTTGGTTATATATAGTGATGAACAAGTGTTATGTGTGTTTAGGATGAGATTCTGCGCAAGGCTGTTCAGCGTTTCAAAGGAAAGAACTGGAAAAAAATTGGTACAGTCGTGAACTTAATTAGTTTAATTCTGTTCTTTTCCTTGTTTCAAGTTTGTCATTTCATTATCTTTTCCTATAGAAGTTGCTAAACTTGATAACTTTAATTCTTGCTTTATTTTATATCAACAATTATTACAATCAAATTCACCTCTGGGGCTGGGGTTTAAAAGGATTATACTTGCCTTTAATAGGCTGAGAACAATTACAACATTTTAAGGATAAGAAGCTGAGGATGAATATCAAACTGTTAAATTTTAGTTTTGATTATGGATCACTAGAAAACATGATCTAGCTAATTAAAAAGAACCTTCTCAGCTGAGGATGAACATCAAACTGTTAAATTTTAGTTTTGATTATGGATCACTAGAAAAAGTGATCTTGCTAATTAAAAAGAACCTTCTCATTCAACTATAGTTTATCTACAGAATTTAGTTTTGGATTTTGGAAACTACTGAAGAGAATTGAAACTTAACTTACTTTTAATTTTATGCTTTTCCATTAAATGCAGTCTTTCTGTTTGGGGGATTTAGAAACTAAGCCTCATTCTTAAACTTGTCTGCATTCCTTGCATGAAAATTGCCTTTGTTTTACCCTTTCTTGAGCCAAATCCTTGAGTGAAACACTTAAAATCACATCCTTCTGTATAATTATTACCATTAGCCAAGTACTTTTAGTTTACACTAGTTAATTACCCGCACTACGTTGCGGGCCGAGTAAATATTTTTTATGATTGTTGAGATTGAAATAATTAATAGATTTTGCTATTTCAAAAATAAAATATAATATTTATACATGCAAGGTTTGATATAATGAAATACACCAACACACCCTGTTATAACAACAACAACATCAAAGACTTAATACCTAAAAATATCATTACTATTATTTCTAAGAAAATAAAATTTATTAAATTATTCCAATGAGAAAAAACTCGAAAACATTAATAAAAGAGAAAGCAAGAAAAAAAACTAAAACTATTATTATTATTGTGTGAATAATAGAAAAATCAATTCAATAAAAGAATTAAAAAAACCTGAAATTTTAACAAAAAAAATTATTTCATGTGAAATTAAAAAAAAAACTAAAAAAAAACCAAAAGAAAAACCAAAGAAAAAAATATCAATTTTCAAATGATCATAAACACAAACTAAAATTTAAAAACAAAGTTTTTGAAAAAAAATATTATCTCAACAAAAGAGAAAATAATAAAAATTAAAAACTAAAACTAAAGACACACATATATAGACATAGATAAAAATATGGACTATTTAGAATTATAAAAAATTAAAGGAATTAAGATAAAAAATTAAAAGTATAAGTGCCGAAACAAATACAAAAATATATTATCAATTTCAATCAAATGAAAAAATTGAATACAGTATAACATCTATACATGCAAGGTTTGATATAATGAAACACATGAATACATCCTATTATAACAACAGGAACATTGAATCCTTAACATCTAAAAATATAATTACTATTACTGCTAAAATAATAAAAACTATTAAATTAACCGGATGAAAAAATTGAAAACATTAGGAAAAGAGAAAGTAAGAACAAAACTAAAATTATTATTTTTATTGTGTTAATAATGGTAAAAAACATCCATTGGAAGAAAAAAAAATCAATAACTATAACAAAAAAAAATATAAGAAATTTTTTTTATTTGATGTCTAAATAAATAAATAATAAAAAAAGAAAAAAAATCATAACTAAAAAAAAAATCAAAAAAAAGGAAACGCGCCTGGGAGGGGTCGAACCCCTGCCCTCCTTAGGAAAGCAGACACCTGTTTTTCACTGGACTAAATGTCTTGCTTCGTATTTACTTGTGCAAGAATATATAAATATAGTACAATAATCGAACCAACGACCCGAACCAATCCGAACCGAACCGAAAACTGAGCAGCACTATTACAATCCACAGTGATTTCACTCACATGCTACAGTAACCGACTTTGATCTCTTTTAGTATATTAGATAATTTTACCATTTTCAAACTTTTTATTCAACTACAGTGATCCTTCCTCATTAGTGCTTTCCTGGGTCTATTTTAGATGCCTGAACCATCTTTCACAATATTCCATCAAGTTTACTATAGTTGGTACTATGGTTTCCTATATCAAGATGTCTATTTGTTACTTTTTGGATCACCACTTCCATCATAATATTTTTATTTCAACAATGCTCATTTTATGGACATGTTTTCATTCTCTTTTTACAGTCTTTTTGGTCTTTGTTGCACAATATGAAACCATCTTAGCTAATTTACTTTCATTTTTTAGTTGGTACTGCATGTTCTTCCTTTTTTTTTTATGGGATACGCAGCAAATATTTTCTAATCTGAAACATTGTAATTTATGTAGCTGAGTGTTTCAAGGACAGAACTGATGTACAATGTCTACATAGGTGGCAGAAGGTCTTGAATCCTGAACTTGTTAAAGGTCCTTGGTCAAAGGAGGTATACCATATTGTTGTTTCTGTCTATGTCAATTCCTGCTTTGCTTCCATTTTTTTCTTGCTAATTTCTACCATAAGGATAAATATTATTGATAATTTCCATACCTGTTTCATCTGTGAAATGTAAATAGGAGGATGAAATAATAGCTGAATTGGTGAACAAATATGGGCCAAAGAAGTGGTCCACAATCGCACAGCATTTACCTGGACGTATTGGAAAGCAGTGCCGGGAAAGGTAAGAGTATTCTTCTGCCCTTTGCAAGAGTTGTAATTATTCTCTCTCTCATATATAATCATGATATATGGTTTAAATTTGTCCTTTATTTTGCTTCATTTGCACCAATGTATCCATAATTTAGGTGGCACAATCATCTTAATCCTGCAATAAACAAAGAGGCATGGACTCAGCAAGAGGAGCTGGCCTTGATTCGTGCACATCAAATTTATGGGAACAGATGGGCAGAGCTCACAAAGTTTTTACCTGGAAGGTTTGTGCATTCCTTATTTGAAGAGACTCCCAATTTTGTATTTCAACTTTATTAGGAGGTGTTTTTGCTCTTTGCTTACTTACATGCTTAAATTAACACAAGCTTCTACGTTATCTCCTCCAAGGCATGATGTTTCCATATCTACTTCTGTTAATTAAAAGTTCAACAGTGGTTTAAAAGTGACCTTCAATAAATGTGAATTTGATTTATTTTGTGTGGTGAACAGGACAGACAATGCCATAAAAAATCACTGGAACAGTTCTGTAAAGAAGAAACTGGACTCTTACGTGGCATCAGGTCTGTTAGAACAGTTCCAATCCTCTCCTCTTGTTGGACATCAAACATTATCCATGCCCTCATCTTCATCAAGGCTGCACAGTTCCGGAGATGATAATGCCCAGAGAGGTGGTTCAGAAGCAGAGGACATATCAGAATGTAGTCAAGGATCGACTATGGTTGGTTGCTCACAGTCTGCAGGTGACCTGGCTATTGCAGTTTTTCATACAAGAGAAGAACTCCAGTATGCTGAAGAATCTGGTCTCAGAAAGGAGCAAAGCTCCAGCCCAGCATCTTGTTCAGAACAATATTACATCCCTGATATGCCTTGTGAACTGGGTGCCTCTTCGAACTTTCTTCAGCAAAGTTTCTCCCATAACACTTTGCCTTCTGCAAGCAATGATTATCAGTTTGATTTACCGGAGCTGCGTAACTTATCTGCCCTAGAACTAAGGCAGGAATCATCAGCTTTGCCAACTCATGGCATAAATGCTAACGAAAGCCATGAACTAGTGAATGCTCCATTTCAAACTTCCATTGGCCACCTAGATGCTCCTACTTCCATGGGAAATATTGCTGCAAGTTCTGAGCAATCAGGCCAGATATTCATATCTGATGATGAATGTTGCAGGATTCTATTCTCAGAGGCAGCAAATTGTGAAATTTTTCCCTCTGAAAATACTACAAAAGACTCAAATGTGGCTGACTTAGGAGGTGAGATGGATTCATCACTTCCTCAATCACCAAACATCCAGATATCTGAAACAGAGAGAAGTACTTCACAGTCTTCTTGTCCTCCAAGGTCCGCCATATTGGGAACTTCATGCTGCCAATATTTTCTTCCTGGTCCTTCACTACATTCTGCTGATGATAGCAAACTTGTACATGGTAGGGAACCCAATCCGTTAACGATCCAATCATTTGGAACTCTCGAACAACAGTTTATTACAAGCATGCATGATAGCTTTATCTATACCAATGATGCCATCAACCCCTCGTGTGACAGTGGTACTGGTAACACAGTGCTGCAAGAGCAACCATTTCTGAAGGAAACATCAAAGTTAGTGCCTGTGAATACTTTTCCTTCAGATTCAGTTACCATATCATCTTGTGCTGCAAATGAGAAGCCAAATGAGCATGCAGAACAGCAGGAGGCAGGAGGTCTTTGCTATGAACCTCCTCGTTTCCCAAGCTTGGATATGCCGTTTCTCAGTTGTGATCTTGTACAATCTGGCAGTGACATGCAACAAGAGTATAGTCCTCTTGGTATTCGCCAACTGATGATGTCTTCCATGAACTGCATCACTCCCTTTAGGTTATGGGATTCACCATCTCGGGATGGTAGCCCTGATGCAGTGTTGAAAAGTGCTGCCAAGACTTTCACAGGCACACCATCCATTCTGAAGAAACGAAACCGGGATTTATTGTCACCCTTGTCAGACAGAAGAGGTGACAAAAAGCTTGAGATTGACATGGCATCCAATTTGAGCAAAGAGTTTTCATGTTTGGATGTTATGTTTGATGGGAGTGAGATTCACAACAGATCAACATCTCTGCTGCCCTCATCGTCCAAGCAGGAAAAGAACCATGAATCCTCAGGTGAAGATAAAGAAAATCTGGACCCTGCTCTTGAAGACGCGGAGGAATTTTGCAGTAACACCAAGGACAATGTAAAGCAAGGGACAGGTGATTGTGATGCAAGGTCCAAGGTTCATTCTGATGCTAGTGTGAGTTATTTCTCTATCTCTTTAGTCTTCTCTTTAGTATGTTTCTTTTCTTGTGTTTTCCTCTTTTTTTTTGAGTTACTGTTTGTGGGAGGGGTTGGTTCTTTCTACTAGCATATTCCATAGTACTATAGTCCTTTGATTTGATTCTGTTTGCGCATCATCTAAAATACCGTGCTATTTGATTTGTAAAGAACATGAAAGAAAGAAAAACAAAATTTGCTCAGTATATAGGTGTGTTTTTCTTGTATTTTCCCTTCCCAATTATAATTTCCCCTCGCATCTATCTTAGCATCATTTGCTTAATATATTTTTCCTTACCTCCCTCTTTTTGATAGGTGCAACAGTCTTCTGGAGCCCTGTCTGAAGAAAACACCAATGATCTGTTATTTTCTCCTGATCAACTTGGTTTTAAAACAGACAGAGCATTTGCTCCAAGTGCTCGAACTCCCAGGAATTTGTACCGTAAAATTTTGGGAACGTTATCAGAGCTAGCCAGTGGTTCAGAATCCCCATTTGGAAATCCATGCATGATCTTTAGCCCTACTATTTGTAAGAAGAATCATGAAAATCACATAATTGAAAGTACATCAGCACAATCTATTCCTTCACCAGCACCGTCAGAGAATATGCCTGATAATTCTGGGAACAATGGTGGAAATGGAAATTTTGGCATGTAAGTTTACCTGTGTTTCTTTTATTATCCTAGTCACCATGCTGTTTAGTGGTTGAGTAAAGCTGCTGCCATGTCAAATATTCCTGACTCATTTTAATTTTATGGGAGCAGCTGGTTGTTTCTGTTCCAGTTTGGAACTTGGCATTTCCTGATATTTTCTAGCTTCTTCTGTGATGAGATAGATATGCGTGACGACTTGTTTTGACATTACCATGATGCTTAATTAGATGCTTGGTTGATGATGTTCATTTCTAGATTTGGTGATACTCCTTTCAAAAGGAGCATAGAATCCCCTTCAGCATGGAAGTCACCTTGGTTCATTAATTCTTTTGTGCCAGGCCCAAGGATTGATACAGATATATCCATCGAGGTAGATAATTTATTTTGATAAGCTAATTACCAGATGTTTTACCAGATGTTTTGAGATTTTTCTTCAACTATCTGGAATTTCTTTCCAGGATATTGGTTATTTTATGAGTCCCGGGGACAGAAGCTATGATGCCATTGCACTAATGAAGGAGTTAAGTGAACACACTGCATCTGCATATGCCGATGCTTTGGAGGTTTTGGGTAAAGACACTCCCGAGTCCATATTAAAAGAAAAGAGGCACTCCAATGATCAAAATGGTGACCAAGAGAATCGCTCCAATTTGGCTTCAAATGTTTCAGTATGACTGATTGTGCAGAACTTTTACGGAATATTTTTTTATTTGTTAACATCCATTTTTCTGGCCTTAATACTCAGTTGCCAAATTCTATCCAAGCATTTCTATCACTTTCTTTTGTCTTGTGAGTATTAAGATGCCTGCTAAAAAGATTTTTTGCAATGTTTGCAGACAGAATGCCGGACCCTTGACTTTAGTGAATGTGGAACACCTGGGAAGATAACAGAAAATGGGAAATCTTCAAGTGCCATAAGCTTTTCAAGTCCCTCCGCCTATCTGTTGAAGGGTTGCAGATAGTAGTGGTACTTGGCCAATGCCCTTGGCTGTCACAATTTGTAGTTTATATTATACATGTATGTATACTTGCTGCCATTTTTTCGTTCTCCCTGTTGTTCGGTGCTGGATTCCTTTTCAATTAAATGATAGAAGATTTGCTCTGCATTCAATCTGACTTGTATCTCCTTGCATGTGTTTGTGGATGATTGAATGTGTCATATTTCAGCAGTTTTTGTTTGAAAGCTATGGGGTGGTGGATAGGGGGCAAGAATTGCAGTTCATTGGATGAATTCGGGCCTGGTTAACCCCAGAGGGCTTTGGTTGGGGCAACACAGGTTGCATGGGATGGGATTTCATTTGAGAGAGAGCAAGTTATTAAGAGGACAAAAGCATAATGACATGGTAATTAATTAATTAATATTGTTTTAATTACAGGAATAATTGGTAAAAGAAGACAATTTCCTTCTACCCTTGTATGCTTTATGCATTGTTTAGGGTCAATGGAGGGAATTTGCATCTTTCTAAAAAGCGAATTAAGAGAAAGGAAAAACGAGAGGCCCTTGTTGACCCTGTCCCTTGTCAGATCGGTATGAGCTTTTGATGTGCTGTTTGCTACTATCAGCTTCCATTTGAGAGTTCAAAAGAACGGCACAACTTTTCTGTAAAAACCCACCTTGGGTTAGTTATTGTCGCTAGCTTGTTTCTTCCCTGTCCATCGTTGGTTTCTCTCGAAGTTTTGGAAGCAAAAACTCTGGTAAGATGTTCTTGATCGTTATTTTCTAGGTTAATTAAGTTTTATGTTGATCTTGGGTAACTTGACCGTTGAATTAAGCTGGTTTTTGGATATGTTGTGTGCAATTTAATGCCCTCTAGTTTCATTGTAGGATTTCAATTGAGCTATGAATTCAGAGAGTTATAATAGTTTGAATACTATCCACAAACTCATTGTTTTGCTGCTTCAACTCACTGAGTCACTGGAGAATTTACAACATTTTGGGTGTTGTTACTCTAGTAGTGAATTTTACTATTTATTTGGAAAAGCATTTCCCCAAATTGCCTATGTAAATCACCACAAAACACCAACCAGTTTCTCTTTTAAAACATGGACTGAAACGGTCTAAAATACATTTCGTCAACAGATTGGAACTTGTCCCGAGATTTTTAAAGAGATCTTGACATAAATAAAGATGTGGTATCATATTTCTATTGCAAATAGAGTATGAAAGAACCATCTCCTTGAGAATGTGATGACAATGGCTAATGATTTCGTGATCTTCTGGCTCAAAATGGAGACGAAGAGTTGCAAATGATATTTGAAAAAGATCCCATCATTCTTCAGCAATGACACTCCACTATGTCTTAGATAAGAATAAGATTTCAAAGGTCACGACTTGAGTTTCCAAATAGAGTATGAAAGAACTATCTCCTAAGTCAATAAGGGACGTGATGTGATGATAAAAGATTTGAGATCTGCACAGGAGATTTCGAGTTCGAATCAGGACATACATCTTTTATAAGAGTCTAGAATAACCGAGGTTTTACTCGTTTATCTAAACTCATAAAATACGATTTCTAAAGAGTAGAGTTTCCTCGAATCCAAAAACAAAAAACTATCTCGAGAATGTGATGACAATGGCTAATGATTTCATGATCTTCTGGTTCAGAATAGAGACGAAGAAGCGCAAATGATAATTGGAAAAGATCCCATCATTCTTCATCAATGGCACTCCACTATGTCTTAGATAAGAATAAGATTTCAAAGATGTCTTCTAGGAAAACTTTAGTGTTTTTATTCTCTCGTCCTATAAAAATGGGAACTTGAAAAGAAAAAAAACAAGGATATCAGGGATGAACCACCTTGGAGAATCTCACCAAAGGCAGCCAGCAACTTGCATTGCATTATTTACGAGTATAATTGCGGTTATTTTTAAAAATTATTTTATTTATAAATGTATCAAAATGATATTATTTTATTTTTAAAAAATTATTTTTTATATCAATACATGGAAATATTTTAAAAAATTAAAATATTTTAATTTAAAATAAAAAATAAAAAATATCAAATTTTATCAAAAATATTTTTAAAATAAAGTATCAAACATACCAATACTATGATAGCCAAGCTCAACCCCTTACTGGACCATAATTGGAATGGAAAACCATGAAGGCAAATCCAAGCCAGGATCTTCGAGATCTTGTTCTTGTGAAAGACTTGTAATTCAACTTCGAGCTGGTTAAAATTTCACTAAATTAATTATTATTCTTTTTTAATTTCAGTTAAAACCTAATTCTAGATGAAGAGAATAGTAAAGGGCCACCCGTCAAGAAAAGAAAAGAAAACTGCTACTTCGATGACAAGTTACCGTCAAAGAAGAATATAGTTGACCTTCGAGAACCTGGTCAACAAGCCGATAACCATAGAAAAAGCAGGTGCATGGTGAGGTTCGACCATATCATCCACGTGTTAGCTTTTCACGGCGTCACAAAAATCTCAAAAACGTGTAAGCGCCCCAGAAGAATCTTGAGGGGTGGAAATTGCCACTCTTCATGTTCCTACCTCAGTCGACATCAGACCGCGTGGAAATCACACGCACCCATACGAATTTTCTCACAGAATAGTAGCCTTATATAAGCAAGCACCTGCATCGTTCTCAGTATTTGGAAAACCAGCGTCGAAATGGTGAGAGAAAGAAGGGAGAGAGGAGATGATAACGGGCGTTACAAGGGAGTGAGGATGAGAAAATGGGGGAAATGGGTAGCGGAAATAAGGCAACCTCACAGCAGAAATAGAATATGGTTAGGTTCGTACAATTCTGCTGATGAAGCGGCAAGAGCATACGATGCTGCTGTTCTTTGTCTACGAGGGCCTTCGGCGACGTTTAATTTTCCATCGAACATGCCGGAAATTCCTGCTACGACGGAGGTATTGTCTCCCACGCAGATAAGGGAGGTTGCTTCAAGGCATGCAAGGAGGGGTGCTGTGGAGCTTGCAGAGAGGATTGTGAGACCTGGGCTGTGTGAAGTGCCGTCTGGGATGACTGGAGAGGTGTACTTGGGTGGTGGAGAGAACATGGCGGAATGCATGGATGGAAGTTTTAGTGGAGCATACTATCAAACACCTGGTGTGTGGGCAGATTAAGCTTGTTAGCGGAGCGTTTTCTTTTTGTTTGTCCTGGGAATTGGGGTCGGTTCTTTCTACTTGTATAATATTTTTTAATCATAGATGATTGGATTCTTCTTGTGCGTTTTCCTAACATTTTGATTCGTAAAGAAAAAACCTGCTGTCTGTATTTAATTCCTCCTAGCTTCAATCTTGCTGTCTGCACCAAATCTTCCCAGGTTGAAGAAGACACCAATAATCCGCTATTTTATCCTGATCAACTATTTTTTTTTATTGCAGACCTAGAGCTTGAGTTTCCCAGGGATTTGTGAGGTAAAATTCGTGCACTTCATCAGCGCAAGCCAGCAGTGCTTCAGAATCCTCGACTGGAAAACCATGCGTGATCATTAGTCTTTGCAGGAAGAATAATGGAAGGTACCTCGTTGAAGGTATTGTTAAATTATATGTTAGGAACTACAAAACATATTTTGCCATATTCTTACTGCCTCTTCTTGTATCTTCCTTTGCTCTGCATCATTGATCACTTCCCAGATCCTTGGGAGGACACGTGAAAGTTTCTTGAGCTGTTTTTCGACTCCATGGATCAGTTCGATCAAACTGTTCCACCAAGGGCGAGGCTAGTTGCTGGAATACAACCTGCATGCAGGCAGAAAGAACAGGATCCGCCATGGTTCTGCCTCTAGCTTCCCTTCACTTTACCCCCAAGTCAATGCAAAGCTTGTATAAAATCTTTTGTTTTGAACAGATAATTTTTTTATTGAAAAATAAAATAAAATAAAATGTAGAGCCTTTTTTTCCATCACAGATAAAACAGTTCCATGCATGTATAGGTAAGGAATAGGACAAGATTCATGTGGTTTGATTTTGACAAGTTGACTTGCCCGTGATTGTCGGTTTAGAGAATGCTAAACCTGCCTCTATTCAGCCGTAGGCTTTGACTAGTTTCTCTCTAATCTATGTCTGTTTGTTTATACCGTTGTTGGTTTAAAATTTGATTTTTTTTTATTTTAAATTATTTTTTTATGTTTTTAAATTATTTTAATATGCTGATGTGAAAAATAATTTTTTAAAAATAAAAAAATATCATTTTGATATATTTCTGAATGAAAAACACTTTAAAAAACAACTGCAACCGCACTCACGTACCCTTAATTTTTAAATTAGCTGCACAACTAACTTCGAATCCTCTACAATAATATATTGCTGAATTTGAATTTTATTTTATCTGAAGGTTTATTATAATATAGTTTTATATGTTTAATATTTCATTTAATTTAAAAGATATACATTTAATTTTGTAAAACTAGTCTACATACATTTTTAATGTCATTTAAACTTGACCTGACTCGTCTCATCATTCTTACAATATAAAAAGTAATAAATAAATTAATTAATTAAAAGATGATAAATATAAAACAAGAATAAAACTAGAAAATGCATAGAGAGCAGTTAAACGATTGTGATCTGTTACGGTCCCAACCTTGCGATCGAGTTACATGGCGATTAATTAAGAAATCTGCTTGTAATGACTTTAGTGAATTGTGTTTACCCGACTTTCTTCCCTTTGGACCTATTTTGAAATATAGAAAGGGCTCGTTAAAAGAGAGAATCCAGCGATCTCAAGGAACTGGATAATTAATTTCTGTGATAACTTCTTCCAAGTCTTCCCTTACAATATAAAGAAATTGAATGATAACTACTTCCTAAATGATAGTCCATTACTGCACTATCTGGCTACTAAATAAAGGAAATATCAGTTACGAAATATAAATGACAATTACATAAATGAAAACGTGATAAATTAAACTGCAAGCTGGAGCAAGGACTAGCATCCACGTTTGCCATTTGCTATGAACTGCTCCCTTGTTCTCTTCACTACTCGACATCTGTCCTGTTGACCACTATTTCCTTGGACAACTGCTGGTTGCACATAACATCTATATTTCAAAATAGGTCCAAAGGAGAGAAAGTCGGGTAAACACAATTCACTAAAGTCATTACAAGCAGATTTCTCAATTAATCGCCCTGTAACTCGATCGCAAGGTTGGGACCGTAACAAATTGGTATCAGAACCAGAAGTTATGGGCGAATCTTCAAACATGTTACAAATACAATTCGAAGCCTTCATGAAGATGTATCAGGAGAACCGCCAGCAAGATCGGATCCCAAACACAAATCTAAGTTATTTGACCCGCGCTTAGTTGGAGGTCTAATAATTATTTTAGCAAAAAATAAATGCAAGATTTTAAAACTTTTTTTTCTCTAAATATATTAACAAATACGTCGATAATTTTGTGTTAATAAATATAAAAAAGTATTAACTGTTGACATATAATGTCATACTTTGTATGCTTTATATATTTTGATGATAACAATAAAAAGAAAATGGACTAATAATATGCTTGAATGAGATTAAGCTATAAACAGGTATTATACAAAGAATACATCAACAAGCATAACGGAGTACACGAAGAAATCACTCCAAAAAGTCCAAGATGCAAGCAAGTGAAGACTTAGAATAAGTGTTCATTTTAGTGCTTTATGTAAATCTCAATTTCTACCTTGATAGCACAAATTAAAATGAACTCACACACTTCACATTGCATGCATTAAAAGGGTTTGATGATTAGAGGTTTAAGTCATAATCAATCGGTTCAAGAAATTAAGAAAAGATAATTTGTCAAGATATAGTTTCTGCATGAACCGGTCGACCGCTTGGGTTACCAAGTGAACCGGTCGACTGCTTGGAAGACAAATTACCTTTTGAGCTGAACCGGTCGACCGCTTGGGTTATCCTTTGTGAACCGGTCGACCACTTCATATGACAGTTGCATTCAAACGGCTATAAACGGCTAGATTCAAACGGCTATAAACCGCTAGTTTCTCTTTGAAACTTATAAATAGGCCTCTTAATTGCAAACTAAGAACACACAACTTTCATATCTTATAGTGAGACAATAAGTAGTGCTTAAACACCTTCATATCATCAATCCTCATTAATACTCATATTTGTGTTTAAATCTTCATATCACAACACAAAGAGTATTTCTCATTCTCACTACAGTTAAACACCTTCAAATATTCTAAGTGTTATTAAGTGAGATAAAAAGATCATAGATCTTCATTTGTAATATCTACACTATTAAGAGTGTATTGTTGTTTTACAAAAACAACCATTGTGAAACTCTTGAGAGTTGAATATAAAACTCTTGGTATTGGTGATGGAACATCACCAAAGAAAAATCTTGAAGAGGGTACATCTTCAAGTGGGAAAAAGGAAATCTTAAAGATGACATATCTTCAAGTGGTGTAAAAGTCTTGGTGTGGATTCATCAAGCGGAAATTGTAATCTTGTTACTTGGACTAGTAAGAGAATACAATACTCAAGTACGGGTTGGTACTTGAGTCGTGGATGTAGGATTGCCGAACCACGTTAAAAACTGAGTTAGCAATTTCTCTCTTTTATCTCTTTACTTTAAAGTAATTGATTTTAGAATTGATATAATTATTGTATAGTTGTCTTAATCCGTGAATTACAACATTAACATGTATTCACCTTTTCTAGCTGTAAATTGAATAATTTTTATTTTATTTTCTAAAGCAAAATAATTAACGTGTAGGTGTTAGAATCATAAAATTGATGGTTACATAGAATAAAATATTGTAAAGATCATACATGTAAATAAAAATATAAACAATCTCAAACTAATTTTTAAAGTTACATAAAATAAAATAATATTAAAATTATTATAGCGAAACACCATTTCCTTAGTCTTTAGAGAAAAAGATTTTCAAAATAGAAATGTAAATAAATGTTTAAGAAAAAACGGGAGCAAAAATAGTGGTATAAATAGGCGAAGTGTTCAGTGATAAATATTCAAAGTGTAAATAATAAAAAAAATTCATCCAAAAATACATGTAATGAATAAAAAGGAAAAACTAAAAAAATATTAAAAAAATAAAGATAAAAATAGTGATAAATATACCAAGTGCAAAAAATAATAATTAAATGGCAAGTACAATTTTATTATCACTATAGTACTTTACAATAACATGCTATATTAGAATTGCAGTTAAAGAGACTTGTTTCTTTTCTGTGCACCAGGTTTCAAGTCCCACCACGCACGTTTGTCACCCCCACGGTGCCTTACATGCTTATTGGGTTTGCAGGATGTTCAGTGAATCCAGGGATTAGTTATGGTGCGTGTAAGCCGGCCCGGACACCCCGATTATAAAAAAAAAATTGCGCAAAATCACCCATATAATTTGAAAATTGTTATTTCCACAATGAAATTACAACAAAAAAAATTACAATCTTGCCATCACCACAGTGAACGCTACAATTAAACACCAGCAAAAACTGTCCAAAATCAATTATTAGGGTTTAAATGAAAACTTCATTTGTTGAGGACTCAATCACAAAGAGGGTAATTGTTAGGGATATATTTGTCAACTCGCGTCATATTTCTTTCTTTTTTTCGTGAATAAGCTTGTTACTTGAACATTATTTGGAACTTATTTTTGGGAATTGATTCAAAAACATATTTTTTAGTCAACCGAGCAGCTCATAACCCCCCGAGTCGTTATCTTGTCCGTGTCCGGTTCAGCTACAAAGCTAGCCCGAATGAGGCTCCTGACCCGGGTCCAATATACCAAACTAGACTCGTGATTAGTAGGTAGATATCAATGTTAACCCGGAGCAGGCTCTGCTTTCACCATTGGGAGGAGAGCACAAACCTCATATAGCGAACCTCGATGTTTTGTGCATGAAAATTACTTAGCCCAGACTAGACATTTACACGAGCTGCCAATGAAAAGCTAGCAATACAGATATAATTTACAAGGTGAAATTAGCCAATTAAATTAACATAAATAGCAGCCACAAATAAAATTATTTTGATTGCTTCATATAATTACACATTATGTATTAATTTATTTTTCTAAATTGATGATCTTGAGAAAGAACTGGTCTGTGGCATCCTTATATTGTTTTATTTGTCTAAACATAAACGACGTCGTTTTGTTTCGTTTTTTTATAGTATGAAATGCTTTGGCTGAAACAGAACAAAACAGACAACTATGGTTATGATAAAGATGTCAGATACCTTTTTTGGATCCATGAAGGAATTCTCGTCAATTACACTAGATGAAGTGAGCACAGTTCTTGTTGATCCAGACAATTGTAAGTTGAGCCCCAATACATTAATAGAAACTTTGAGATACACTTTACTGGTCCCAAAATTCATAAACTGAAAATACATTTCCCAGAAAGTAAGAACTTGGCTGAAACAGAAACTCTTACAACTTGATTTTACGTGTCTGTATCTGATGTCAACCAGCAGCAGCATGTTACGCTGTGAAAACCACAAAAGTTAGACTCAATGGATTATTCCATATTTGTTAAATTGGAAAAGGATTCAAACTTGCAGCATTGACCAAAAAAGGATATATCTTGTAATTTTTGTTCAGGACATGAAAACTGCAAGCTATGCTGGTATTATCGTACCTTTAGTTTCGGGTAAGTTTCGCCATTTGAATTTTGCCGAGTAATTGCAGATGAAACAAGTGTAGATGAATTTGTCTGCAGCTTAGCATCAAAAAGAGTTGCTTCATTAAACTCTATGAAGAATTTTCGCACCCGATAATTCGGAGTACCACAGTGCTTCAACAAGTTGAAGGCAATAGCATCTGGAGTCCACCTTCACAGAAAAGTTCCTTTCAATGTCAGAGAACCCATAAAAGAAAACAATATTCCTTGCCGTGCATGCTTGAATTAAATCTTGCAGAATAGTATGTGATTGGTACCTCCTATCATTGCAGTTCATCAAAAGTGGAGCATGGCTCGCCATCTCCACAATATCGCTGCAATGGAGAAATAAAAGCCTCCTGGAATTTTCATGATGAGTATGGAAACACATAAAGATACTTCGGCCATGGCATCAAATTTGAACCAGAACCATCTTGGTGAGCTGGGAGCCTTTTGAACTCACCATTTCAAACGTGTTCTTTATTTAATTTGTTCACCCCCCTCTCCAACAGGAAACAAGAGGGGGAAGGCATCAAATATTTTCGATCTCGAGCACTGTTCATACAGCATTGTCTCGCAGAAATAATTCACCTGATTGATGTTAATTTTCCTGCTTGAAAAAGTCGTGTTAATACTATCACCCATGCCAAGGTCTGCTGCCTACGCCCCTACTGCAAAATAATTACAAAGAATTCAACTCTCAATTTCATAAGCATCAAGCATTTAGCATTGGATTTTTTAGTGTTACTGCCACCATATCATACCTTAGCATCAAACATAATTATAGTAAACAATTTGCTAAAACTATCATTAATGGTGATCATATATCCCCTTGTACACATGATCTCAATCATCCTGCCTAGTTGCCAATCACAAGAAGTTTTATTCCCAATGTACAGCATAAAACTTTAAGAAACGGAGTTTTTTTTTTCTTGAAAAGATATCATACATGTATTCAACAAACAAAAAGACATGCAATCCTATTCCACAGACAAAAGAAACTATCCGAAAACACAAAATGATAGCATACATATATTCAAAGTTATTTAATATGAAAATTCAAATGCATTTAATCACTTGGAGAATCCAATACATTTCATTGCTTAACTATGATCAACCACAAATTTATATAAACACTTCAACATAAATTATCTCAAAAAATTGATGCAAATTCTAGAATACTGAACATTTAAGATCTGAAGTTCTTTTCCAGGTGACATCCCATTAACAAATCACCCAAACCCACAAACATATCAAAACATCAAACAAACATGCAAAAAAAAAAAAAAAACTTGATGGCATTATTCACATATTCTTTTGTTTTCATTTGCAAAAGTGGGAGTAGCATCCATCCTCATACAGATATGCACAACGACCAAGATAAATACAGTAGTCCAAGGATTATTTTTACAAAAATTAACACATGAAGATATCTGGGTTGCTTGAAGCAATAGTGTCTTTGAAGTCATTCAAGACGATACAAATTTAAATAAGTTATAACTTACTGAAAATTTGAATAACTTTCATCAGGTAATCTTTCCAACAATATATTTATATAACCTAGAATAGGTGAATGCCAGTCCTAAAATAGTAACCAACTACATGAAAGAAAATCAAGTGAATATTGTTAAAATTGTGACAGGATCGAACTAAGAAAAGTCAGGTAATAAGTGCACCATCAACTAGCAGCACTGGGTACGGAAAATTTACATCACCTCTTCACCTTGACAGCGTTCAGATTTACCAAGCAACTTCTTCAAACCAAGATTGCCATGCCATCATTAGACAACAGATCTCCCATAAAGTTTCTGGTGTGGGCATCTGCAGAGAATCCTCTATCAAACATTTCCTGCAAAAGTTGTTTTGCCTGTGAAGCGTCGTTGTTCCGGAGAAATCCTCGGACAATAACATTGTAGCACCAACCATCTGGTGGGCAGCCATCCCTTTCCATTTGTCTGAGAGCTTTGCATGCTTCATCTAACAATCCTTCTCTGCAGAGTCCACAGATTATTGTAGTCCAAACCTGAACATTTGGCAGCAATCCTTTGACGTAGAGTTCCGAAAACAGCTCCCTTGCACCTTCAAGCTTCCCAGATTTGCACATGGCATCGATTAAGATATTATAGATCATCAAATTAGGCTTCAAGTGACTATTTTGCATTTCTCGAAATAGTTCCAATGCCTGATCAATGTAACCTTGTTTGCTTAAGCCATCAAGCAAAATTGAGTAGGTTATTAGATCTGGGGAGCTGCCCTGGGCATGCATATCCTTGAAAAGAAACTTTGCTTCCAAAATTCTCCCCACTTGACACAAGCCACTTATAAGAGTGTTGTAAGTAGCAGTGTTTGGAATCAAGCCTCGAAAACTTATTTCATCGAAAAGCTGTTTTGCCTCATCGATCCTCTGTGCCTTACAGCATCCATTGATCAGTACATTGTAACTAAGAACATCAGGTACGCAGCCCTTGGTTATCATCGCATCGAATACCTTTCTAGCTTCAAAAACTCTGTTTTGCAGAAGATATCCATTCATCAACGAGCTGTAAGTCACGGTATTAGGCTCCACACCCTTTTCAATCATCGTCTTGACTATACCTTCAGCCTCTGGAATCTTTCCTTTTTTACAAAGAGCATCAACCAAAATGTTGAAGGTAACAACATCTGGCATGATGTTCAAACTCATCATTTCATTGACAAATGCTGGAGCCTCCTCCTGCTGGTCTGAATTGCATAAACCATGCATTAAGGAATTGTAAATGACAACATTTGGCTGAATCCCTTTACCCTTCATCTCAGAGAAGATATTCAAAGCGTCTTTCACCAGTCTATCCTTGCAAAGTCTATCAATAATCGTTATGTATGTCACAACATCCGGTTGGCAACCTGCGTTGTCCATTTTCTTTAGCAATTCAACAGCGTCAGGGGTTTTTCCAATCTTACACAAACCTTTTATAACCGTTGTATAAGTATGTAGATTAGGTCGATATCCTCTTTCCACCATCTCATCAAAAAACTCCACAGCACGAGCAAATTTACCCTCAATACAAAGCCCATTAATTAAAGTAGAAAAAACCACAACGTTAGGTTCAAAACCAAGCTTAATGATTTTCCCAAAGACAGAGAACCCAAAATCGACGCGTTGCAAGCGACAGCAGCAATTAATCAAAATGCTAAAATGACACACGTTACGTTCGATCTGCAGCAGTTCAATTTGTTTGGACAAAGAAAGCACAGTCCCATAATGTTTGGTTCTGACAAGAGCTGATAAAAAATCATTAAATTCTACAATAGGAGGCGGGGGATGCATATGAACCATGCCATCGAAGCGACACAAGGCATCTTCCATACTAGTAAAAGAACATCCCTTTTGGTACTTCTGCCCACCACCACCACTGGAAGTATGAAGAAAGAAAGCCATACCCATTTCAGTTAGGCTCCTCTGAGAGGGAATCCCTAAAAGGATCGAAGCTGAAGAAGAAGAAATAGCCATTAACACCCTCTGCCGCTTCATCGCCATCGCCATGCAAGAGAAAGGGAGGCTGGGGTGAACGGCTAAAACTAAGAAGAGAAGAGGGGGGATAGTCTTAACCTAGGCTGAAACGGTATCGTTTCGCCTCAAATCTTTCCTGCAGTATCATTATAGAGTACTTGTGAGACCTCTACATTGAACAGTAAATAAATAAAAAAGATAGTTTTCTAGTATGCTGACGAGTTCGACACCATGCACGATCTCCAACGTTCTCCCAAGTCAGCTTAAATTCAGAACAAGTAAGAGAACAATCAGGAAGAAGAAGTTTATTGATCCCGTTCCGCTCCCATGCAAAATCCGGACAAAACAATGATGTTTTTGTTTCGGTTAAAATCCCGGTCGGATCCGGATTTTCCGGTCGATCCGTACGAACGCCTGGTCCGTACCAGGAGTTCCGTTCGGTTCAATTCAAAGCGACGTTGTTTACATAAGTGACAAACGACGTCATTTAGCCAATACACGGGCAAACAATTCATCTCCTTTCCCTTTCTTCTTCCCGCTCCCACTCTCCCAGACCCAGACGAACGATTTCCCCCAATCTATTCCCGATTTCTCTGATCTCAAATTAATCCAGAAATCCCTTGTTTTTGATTCATAATCCCGAAATCCCTCACTTGAAAAGCTCAATTTGTAATCCTCAACCCCTAAATCAGCTCAATTTCTGAAACCCTAAATCAAAAATCAAAATCACAATGCATAATTTCTTCCACACAGTAGCGCAATTTCTTCCACACGACGGCACAAAATCTTCAGTAGTTCTTCTTCCCCAAATCTCTAGTTAAAGGTACACATTTGAGGAACCAAATCCTTTAATTTATTGAAAAATTGAAACTATCGAAAATGCATGAATGATGAATGTGAATGGAGAAATAAATTTTCTATTTTGCTCTAAAAATGCATAAATGTGAATTTATTGTAGAGCAAGACTGGGTGTATAGGTTGAGATTTTGTATTAATCAGTATTATGAAGCTTGAAGCCTTGAAGAAGTCTACGAAATGCAAAATCCTATTTCGGGATTATGGGAATGTGGGATTGATGTTGTTGATGCTTGATAATGGCAATGCTTTTCGTTTCGTGCTCTATATTTAGTGATAATGGGATTATGGCGGGTTTATAATCTTTATTTTCAATTCAACTACCATGCCTTTGGATTATCTTACTTTTTATATAGTTTTGTTGTTAGCTTGACAAATTAATTCATGGGTTTTAGTCGAACCGGTTTGTAACCTAAATACATCATCAAGGATTCATTTTTAGTTTAAAACCGGTTGCTTGACATGGTTTTTAGTGAGAGTTTCACTGAGAAATCGTGAAAGTGCTCTTGGCTTAAGCACTGTTACTAACCTGCTCTCAAACCATCTGTCTCATTGCGTATGGCTGAATTTTCTACCTAGGAACATAGAAAGCGTTGGATTGAAACAAACCCTAGTATCAATTTATAGAGAATAAAGTGTAGTTTTGTTTACCATTGTGCATCATCCATTAAGAGATTCATGTTTTGAAATCCAATTTGGTATCAATTTCAAATCGTGGAGTAAAGAATGATACATGCCTAACTTGTGTTATCTTTTATAACAGATTAAATTATATGGTTGAAAACTCATCTAGTGGTGGGGCTTCCATGTATTCGACTCAACGAAGATCGGATGATCCAGCGATGGGCTCATGGACGGTGGTTCCTGGTGTAAAGAATGCAAGTATATGCATTTATTGTAATAAACGGATCGGTGGTGGTGGTGTTACTCGGTTGAAGTACCACCTTGCTTGGTATTAAAGGTGAAGTTGAACCTTGTAAAAGGTGTCTCCGGAGGTTAAGTGGCAAATGAAACAACTGGTAGATGACATGATAATGGAGAAAGAGAGAAGAAAAAGAATTAGAACTGATATTGGAAATTCTCAATCAGCTTCCAATGATGAAGAAATAGAAGAGGGTGATGCTGCAAATCCTCGTTCGAGTGATATACGCTCACAAACAAGTAGAAGAACGACAATGCAAGGAACAAGTACATCTGCAAGAAGGATTCCTTTATTTTCTCCACGAACTACCCCGGGTTCCCAGCCTAGTATCAGAAGTGCAATGGCTACTAAAGAGATGGAACACAATGCAAGAAAAGCCGTAGCAACATGGTGGTATGATGCTAATATACCATTTAACAATACTAATTCGTATTATTATCAGCCAATGCTAGATGTCGTAGCATCCATAGGACCTGGGTTTAAAAGCCCATCATATCATGATTTAAGAGGACCACTTTTGAAAGATGTAGTTCATGATGTCCATGACTACATTTTAAGTATCAAGGCTGATTGGAGAGTTTATGGATGTTCAATTATGGCTGACGGGTGGTCAAATAGGAGGAATGCACCAATTGTGAATTTCCTTGCCTATTCTCCGAGAGGCACCATATTCTTGAAGTCTGATGACACTTCAGGACTTCGAAAAGATAAAGAGACATTGCTGGAGATGTTTGATGAAGTTGTCAAAGAAGTTGGACAAGAGAATATTGTCCAATTTGTTAGTGATAATGAGGCTTCATTTAAGGCTGATGGGAAAGCTTTGCAGCAAAGGTATGACACCTTTTTTTGGTCTTCTTGTGCTGCCCATTGCATTGATTTAATGCTAGAAAATATTTGTGATCCGAGATATTTTCCAATGATTGATGAAACCATTAAAAAGGCAAGAAATATAACAAAGTTTATATATAATCATGAATGGCTTTTAGCTTTGATGAGGAAAGATTTCACAAATGGAAATGATTTATGTCGTCCTGGCATAACAAGGTTTGCTACCCATTTCTTAAGCATCCAATGTTTACTAAAGTTTAAGAATGAGTTTCAACAGATGTTTACTTGCACAAAATGGGTTGAATCAAGTCATGGCAAAAGTCGAGTTGGAAAGGAAAGTGTTGCTATAGTTTTAGAAGATAAAGACTTTTGGCCGAGATGTGCACATATTGTCAACGTCAGCGAGCCTTTAGTACGAGTTCTAAGGTTAGCAGACAGTGAAGAAAAACCATCAATGGGATATTTATATGAGGCAATGGATATAGCAAAAGAAACCATCAAAACAAGGTTGAAAAATAGAATATCTCAGTATGGACCATATATTCAGGTAATTGATGCTAGATGAGATAAGCAACTTCATAGTCCATTACATGCAGCAAGATGTTTTCTTAATCCTGGAATATTTTTTAGGCCTTCTTTTTCAAAACAAAAGGAGGTAACTCAAGGTTTGCTTAGCACAATTACTAGATTGGTTCCTGATTGTGATACTCAAGATAACATCGATGCCCAAATTGAGGAGTATAAGAGAGCAACTGGTCTTTTGGTATAACCCTAGCTATTCGTCAAAGAGAAAAGTTAAATCTAGGTAATAACTTTTATTTTTACAATATAATGTCTTTTTTTATCTATAATATTTGATTTATTCAAAATTTGTTATCTAGTTTCATGGTGGGAGCAATTCGGCAATGATACTCCAGAACTTCAAAAGTTTGCAATTCGAGTTCTTAGTCAATGCCGCAGAGTGCAACTGGGTGTGAAAGAAATTGGAGTGTATTTGAATTCATCCATTCAAAAAACCGAAATAGGCTTGAGCACAAGAGATTAAACGATTTAGTATTTGTTCGCTATAATCTAAAGATTCAACAGAGGTAAGTAAAATATCAATATTATTATATTAGTAATTATTTTCTATTACATTGCTATTAATTTTTAATTTTTTCGTGTTTATTCTTTGTAGGAATATGAGCAGAACAAGAGATGCTTTAGATCCCATTAGCCTTGACAACATTGATATTTTGAATGAATGGATTTGTGAAGAACCTGGTCTTCTTGATGGAGATGACATAAGTTGGGAGAGTATCGAAGCACCATTCGCTACTTTAAATTTAGATGATGAAGAGACATGTGTAAATGAGGAGAATGAGCTTGGTGGAAATGACCAGCTATTGGAATGTCTTGTTGACGACTTTCCTTATGTTCCACAGCCAGATCAAGATCCTTATTTTTATATTAATGATGTAGAAGATGCTTGATGTATTTTTCTTTTATTTTAGAACATTTTACTTTCATAATATTTTGGAATTTCAAAGATGTTTCTAATTTTGAGATTATGTTTGTATTGTATAATTTAAATTTCATTTATCTTGAATTTAAATTATACTTATTAAATTAATATTTTATTTTTTTTCATATATATAATTAAATAAATATGAACAGTACAAAACCGAACTGACACTGAATGCACCGAAACCGAACGCTCCGCTCCAAACAAAAACCTGAACGGTACTCGAACGGATTTTACAACCCTGGGAAGAAGAAGCACGAGAATCAATAGAATTATAATTATTTAGAATTCTATAATTTTATTTTAAAAAAATATAATAAAATATTTTTTTTGAAAAATAATAATAATGCCGATAAAGCATCCATTTTATCTATGCTACTGTTCATCTCTTCTCAATTTCCCCAAGTTTTTATTTTGGTTTTGCTAACTAATTTTGTTAATTCATCGTATTATCCATTGTAATTCTCTCAAGCTTTACTTTTGTTTTGACCAAATGATTTCGTTAGTTCATCAAATTATCCATTATTTCCTTATTTATTTTTTGAAACTCATTGTATTTCTAGTATGTTTGTATTTTTTTAAAGTGATTGTCCGAGTCTGTGTACATGTATTTCAATTAATTTCACGAGTCTTAAAGTTAATGATCATTTAAAACCTCTAATAATCCTGATTGATGTAAAATTCGAGCTAGTGACCTCTAGGGAGCAAACTCATGGTCTAACGAAAAGGAATTATACTCTAACCAATGAGTCACACCCCTCAGAATTATATATTTATTCCATTTTCATAAATCTTGCACCCAATTTGTCTTTATATTGAATATATTTTAAGCTCTCATTTTAATATTTCTTTTTTATTTAATCTTTTTTCATGTCTAGTTGTGGAAAGTTCTATTATTTTTTCAACTAAAATATTTGTCATGTCCATATATACCACATTATAGTATCTTTTCATCTTAGTGTTTTATTCATGCCTATTTATTTAAATTTATTAAAAAATCCGATATTTTTTTCGCTATATTTTGTTGTTATTACCCATTAAAGTATCATATATTAATATTTTGTAATTTCAGTCCATTTAATTATAATTTACACGATTGCATTACATTTAAATTCTCATATATATATATATATATTAAAAATATTCTCTTCCATTTGGTATGGTTTGCATAGTATTATTTTATGTCCTATGAGCATAGTTTATTTATATTAATTCTCTTCCCCTTTGTAACATTATTACATTGCAATTAATTATGATTATAAACTGATTTTCATCATTATAGTTATTTACAAAACTTCACCTATATTTCCCATTCTCCCAAGTTTCCTTCATGGATGATTCTATAATTAATGGCCCCGTTGATTTTTATCAATTCTTTTTAAAATTCTCAGATATACTTTTCTCACACTATCAACTTTTTAGATTGATCGTTGCATAACTTTTCATGTTTATTTGATAGTGTTTGTGTTTCTATGATCTCAAAAGTGACATCATCCAAACACCCGTGGATGATTATGAGTGATAGAACATTGAAGTGAGGAGTTTGGATTGGTCGTCAAACAATCAACCTAAGCTCTGATACAGCTTGTTAGAAGAAGGGTGACTGTACCTCCAATCAAATCACTTGGTTATCTGCATACCTCCAAAAATCATTACCAAATTCTTGACTGTTCCATTCTTGAAATGTCAAGGCCATAGTCGCCGAGAGAGTTAGACAAATCCAAGTGTTCCTCCCAGTTTTCTGAATGAAAGCTGTGAAGTTCTCTTGAGTGGTTAGAGAGGGCGAGGAGATCTCTGCTAACTCTTGTTCAAACAGTTCAGCTCAGCTAGATAGGGTGATAACCAGATCTAATCCGAGGCTAGCCCTTAACCAAAATCTGATGACATTGTATTCTCCAAGCCTGATTACCAAAAGTCGAGAAAAATCCAAGTGAAATTGTATTCTCCAAGCCGAGAAAAAACAATGTCATGAGATTTGGTAAGGAGATCTCTGTTAACTCTTGTTCAAACAGTTCAGTTCAACTAAGATAGGGTACACCAACGGGGCATAGGTCGACTGGTAGGGGGTCGTCCCAGCTTAACCAAGGTCTCGAGTTCGAGCCTTGGGTATGCAGCTGCTTTAAAACTCGCTTGGGAGAGCTTTGTCTTCCTTAAAGGTCCTACCCGGCTCGAATCCGGATTAGTCGGCAGTGGCCGGAGTACCGGATGGTTTATACCAAAAAAAAAACTAAGATAGGGTACTGATGACCAGATCTAATCCGAGGCTAGCCCTTAACCAAAATCTCATGGCATTGTATTCTCCGAGCCTGATTACCAAAAGCTCTATCTAACCCCTTAGAGACCCGTTTATAACCTCTCATTACCTGACCTTTCCATGTGAATTTAGGTCCCAGGCCACCTGGATTAACTAGACCGCAATCCTAACGAAGACACATTCTCGTATCAGCAGGAAAACGGTCTGAGCGAGCAGTCTAATTTTGCTCAAAACATTATCGTTTTATATTGTCTTTAGGATTGGCATGATCCACCATGCAGAACCATGATGGCTCGCCTTCCTCATTCACTACTAGATGAATAAAATGGCGAGATGATTGCAAAATCCTCATGTCTGCCCCGTTTTTGCTCCACAGTAACCATAAACCACCTGTTTCACCCAATATTGTCAGATCCGTTCCGTTCCGGCCGGAATGTCCCGTTCCATTTATAAAACCGGGACAAAACGGCGTCGTTTTTGTCCATGTTTTAATTCCGGTCTGTTCCGGAAATTCCGACTAAATTCCGGCCGGGACGCCTCGGTTCCGTTCCGGGTGTTCCGTTCTGGGTTTAAAATCTATTTTAAAAAAAAAAAAATTATTTTTGACATCTATACATCAAAATAATTTAAAAACACCAAAATATTTTAAATAAAAAAAAATTCAAATTTTAATTATGCTTTTTAAATTAATATATTTTTTTCATATATATATATATATATATATATATATATAATTAATTATATATGAACAGTACGACACCGAAACGGCACACCGGAACGCTCTGAAACCGGAACGTTCCTTTCCAATCGAAAAACCGAAACGGCGACCGAAACGGTATTGACAACTTTGGTTTCACCTTGAGTTTTCACTCTGAAACCAGTATCAAAATTTTCGCTCCTACTAGAAGTTGATGCAATTTTTCTTGCAGGGCTTTCCTTAAACTCTCAGAATTTCTCCCAACATATATATTATCTTACACATTATTACAATGTACTTAGGTACAGCACTTGCAGAAACAATTGTTGTCCTCAACTGGAAGAGGCTGAGGGAAGATTAATAAACAGTATTTGTTCTCTGAAATCTCCTTCTTAGTAGACTCTTAATACGAGAAAAAAAGCCTCTGGGTGCATTTTCTCCTCGTGGAGATAAAACAGTCCCACATCTTCTGCAAACTTGTCCATAGCTCTCTGCAAATCCTGGTGACTCTGCTGGCATTAAAAAGGATTGACTAAAAACCGAGTTATCCGCCTCTTGGAGGTGAGTTCTTGGCTCTGTACCTGCTGCCAAAAGAATGGCGGCAAGTATAACAACACTGATCTGAAAAACGATGAGCACCAACTTAAGTTTTTTCCCAGTTCCTCAGGATAACGCACTAAACACTCTGATCACAGAAAGTTCTGATAACATTATGTTCAAAATGAGTACTACTACCATGAACTATCAAGCCTCATGTCTTGGAATTTACCTGAGCTACCAAAATCAAAAGCACGATTGCGCGGCTTATCTTTACATGGATCGACACAAGAACCTCAAAGTCTGTGTTTTTCTGGCCAGTATATGTACTAATTTGCTGTGATAGGAGACGAGGATAAATAGTCTCGATCAGATAAAATACCGACGAATTGTGTAGAAAATAAAAGCAGCTCATGACCAGCATCCTGCATGGCACCATATCAAGACTCGAAAAGTTGGTTCATGGCTCGTATGGAGTGTGCGTTAAAGATGTTAAGGAACAACACCTAAGAGTTTAAGCTATTAGATGAGATTCCATAATATGATTTATATTATTCTCTAACACCTCCTTTCAAGTGAAAGTTCTTTGGGCTTGAAACTTGTATACAGGTACACACCATCTTTTGCTTGATTTTTATCAAATAGAATAATGGTACGTGATGAGATTCGAACTCGTGACTGTTGGGTCAATAAAGTTCTAATATCATGTTAATGAATCAAATCACCTAAAAACTCAAGTTATTGGATGAGATCTAAAATATGATTTATATTTTTCTTGCAGAACATGTAGCGAGGGGAAAAGGGGTGTGGGAACCACATCTGTCCTTCCTAGCATCAACATAATGAGAATTTACCAATAACTAAACTGTAGATTCTGAATCTTAAACTGCTTGAAATGAGCTATGGTCTTAACTATAGATAAGTAATTTAATTTAATTTACTTTTATCCAGTTGACAACATTGCTGAAGGTTGATTCGGAAGTTTTATGAACATGTTACTAAAAGCATCTCGTGTATCGATTAATTCAAATAGAGCAAGCATACCTTTCCCCAGTCTATCTTGAAGAAAATTGCAACGATGACGGCAACTTCAAGGAAAAGAATGCAGCAGATGGCAACAATATACTAAAATTTAAGTCAAGGAAAGGAATCATAAGTAGCAGACACAAATGTTATTAGCAAAAAATCCCAATAAAGGAGAACAGCGATAGAAGCATAGACAGTGTGCTTATTAAGAAGATCATCAATGATTAAACAGTCCTCGGAATTGACGAAGCCTGGAAAATTTTAGAGGTTCTTTTCTTCTTCTAGTCATGATAAAGCTAATTAGTAGAAGGATACGAAACAAAGGGTGGAACTCCTGATGCAATTAGTTATAATATAACCACCGATGGTGCTTAAGCAGACGATAATCCCAACTCCTAAAAACGTGTATATAAACCTGAAAACAGAAAAGAGTAGCTTGTCAGACGCTGAGTAACCCTTTCTTGGATCTCTTGAGCCATCTATCTAGTGATGTCAATTTCTTTTGTTTCGAGAGGAAACCTACCATGGTTTTAGAGAAGATGGGCTGAGAGGGAACTCGGCAATACATTCATCCCATTTCTTTTGAAGCCAGAGTGAGTATATGATCATTCCAGTCCCACACAGGAGCATTAACAGGTTAACTATCCTGATTGAGTTGTGCAAGCAACACCTCGCACACCTTGTCATTGCTGGTTTTGAATCTACCTGTATCGAGCAGCTATCACAACCATGGCAGGCAGTAGCATATTATGCTCGTTGCAGGCTTATTCTTTATCTGAAATCCCAGCTATCACAGCCATAGCAGGCAGTAGAATATCATCTGTTGATATTGTTATTGTGGTCAAGAGAGACCGGATCGAGGAATGACCAGGTGGTGATTTTCTGCATGCGAGAGGCTGGGATTTGCAGTTCGTTGAAAGTTAGATGAAGGATGGAGATGAGAAAATACACAGCAGACACCAGGTTGAAGACAACCTAACAGTCATGGGGTCATCGAGCAACAGGGGAGGGGTGCCCTTTAATTTCCAAGATGCGATTCTTTTCACGAAGACCAGACGTCGAGAAGATTAGCTTCGGAATCGGACAAAACCAATACTTGGTCTCCCGACTAATACTTTTAACAGGCAAAACACAAACCACGTACAAGAAACATCAACATCGACTCAATATATATTAACTTGGTCTAATATAAAAATATTAAAATAGATATTGAATACATTGGTTTTGAAGGTTTCAACCAAGTTAGAATTACAAGTTTTATTGGAGTATCAAGAGAAATCATAGTATATCTTATCCATGTGCAAGAGAAGACAATACAATTTTATTTGAGCTATGAAATGAGGACAACGAAGGAAACAAAAGAATCATACTACAACTTGAAAACAACATAGGTGACTAACTTTTCCTTTTATTTCTAGGATTAAAAGGCTGCATAGAAAGCTATAAATAAACCTTGAATCGGCTCTATAATATTTTATTTTCTTCTTTTCTTTTCATGGAAGAACATGGATTTAATATTAGAGGTTTTATTTTATTTTGTTACCTACAATTCAAGACTTGTTTGGGCTTAATTAAAACTTTATTTTCAGCTAGGATATACAGTTTTGGGTCGATTTTGAGTGGATATCATATAAGTCCACATGAGGAGTCCATTAGGGTTATTTTTTCAAGAACTATTTAAACTCTTGTAACCAAAATTTCTACAACCTTTGATGACAATTACTTCTGAATTTTCAGTTTTAACGTGTGAGAGTGATTCTCGTATTCTTCAATTCTTGAACGAACTGAATCTGACTTATCAAAGATTAGCTGGTTTTGTAGAGATATTCTACTCATTTCAATAGTGTTGGTGTCTTGGGGCAGGTTTTTATTATGTCACACTATTATAAGATCTATTTTGGTTTTTTTAGAATCAATTCTCAATCTTGATTATGAGTTGCGTGACTATGTGATCACAAAGTCTGCTTCACAATGAAAATTAAAAGGCAAGGTTTCATGTTTTTTAGGGGGGGGGGGGGGGGCAACAAAATCAGGGACAAAGGCTTACGAGGATTTTAGTTTTCACCAAAGTAATTTTCTATTTAATGTCATTTGTTTGAAATAATTAATTTCTATTAATTTTAGAATATATACATGTGCGGACATATATTTTTTTCTCAATAAAAAACATTATATGTATAAACTTTCTTGATGTGTTTTCTTTTAAAAAAAAATGTCTGCATGTGATAGACTCGTTTGCGTGGCCTTTTTTTTCTTCTCACATATGGTGAATGACAAGTCATCCATCCCAACTTGTTTTTTATATAAAAAATTAAACAATGTGTTGCTTATTAAGGTAATAACACGTCGTTTGAATTTTCTCAAATTTCAATCATAGTTGTCAATACCGTTCTGGTTTTTCGATTCAATACCGTTTCGATTTTAGAGCATTTCGGCGTGCCGTTTCGGTCGCCGTACTATTTATATATAATTAATTATACATGTATATATATGAAAAAAATAAAATATTAATTTAACATGTATAATTAAAATTCAAGATAAATTAAATATAAATTATATAATATATTATTGCTCAAGCGCGACAGTAAAATTTGAAATAAAAAATATATGCTTCCTTTATTGTTCAAATTGAAAACATAAAATGCAATCACTTCTTTGTACACATGCTATTTAGAAAAGTAAAAACATTTCAGAAAAAATCTCACAAAAACTTAACTCTCCGTTTCATGATCAGTAGCGCTTGGACTTGAAGTAGAGAAATCAGTAGAATCACTTTAAGGATTTTCATTTGAATCCCTATTTCTCCTATTACCATTAAAAGCAAAACTAACCCAAATCTCTCTTTCAGTTCTCCTCCACTCTCTCCCTTCATCTCCCCCATCTCTCTTCTTCCCCAACTCCTCCTCGTCGACATGCATCTCATACCTGTAAAAAGGGCAATTCCCATAAATCTTTAACCACTTTTCTACACAATTACCATGGAACCTGTGCTTATAAGGCATCTCCTTTACTATCGCACCAGACTCCCACTCCTCTAAACAGATAGCACACTCGCCATCTTTATTATCTTCCCCGATCTCCACACTTGGCATGGCCTCTATGGATGCTTTCGAGGCTGATGGTTGGCCATTCTTGTTACCCATGTCTCTAAGTAGAGATTCAAGACTTGCAGCTCCTTCAATCACCACCATGCCTTGATGAGAGGGTTTATAAGAATGATTATTTCATTTGGGTCTGTGGTTTGTGCTTCTTCTTGGTCTGGGTCACACTCCTTCGTGGAGTTCGTGGAAGTGATCCCCAAGATGAAAGGTAAAAACAAAGAGAGGTCTTTATGCCTTAAGAGCCTAATTGATATTTGAGGTGAGCTGATGGAAGAATTATGGAAATTTGATTTGGGGAAGAATTTTTGTGTGTCGGGGTTGTATGTGTGTGATTTAAATCGGAGATGAAATTGACAAATTGAACGGCGTCGTTTTGATTCTGACACCCGGAACGGAACCGAGGAGTTCTGGTTGAAATGAAAACCAGACAAAACCGACATCGTTTCGTCCCAGTTTTCTAACTGACATGGCACGTTTCGGTCATTCCGGCGAAACGACACGGAATTGACAACTATGATTTCAACTACTAGGTGGCCAGAAAATCAAGACTTAAGGTTTTTTAATCCAAAAACCTATTTTTCAATCTAATATATACTCAAAATACCTATAAAACACCTTAGTAATCGTGATTAACATATCCATGATCTTAAAAACCCGTCTCAAAAATCAAAATCAACTCAAAATTAAAAATCTTCCTAAGCTAAGTTCTAATTTTTTTCATGAAATTTATAAGTAAGAAAATATCTAATGTGAACTCCCCTCATAAAATAGAACCATTATTTTGGTGACTTAAATTAGTATCAACAATATTTCTCTCTCTACCACTGGAATCCAACAACCTCTCTGTCTCTCTCCTCTCTCAAATTAGAAACTAAAAAATAATAATAACGAGCTTTTGTACCAAAATTATATCGAAAAGATATTGAGGTACCAAATATGTATAATTTTAAAGTATGCGCAATAAATTAAACTTTTCTTATGAGTTTTGAAACTATTATCTATTTATAGGGTCTTTTCTACTTTGATCTCATGTCTCCCCTATCTTTTAATTTTATCCTTAGTCAATAAAATTGACTCAATTGCGAATCTAACAACAAGTAGGATCAACATATTTTTGAAAATGAGAAAAAACCATTCATATCATAAGGAATTTGTTTTTAT
Organism: Salix exigua; assembly: GCA_032356905.1. Classification (NCBI taxonomy): domain Eukaryota; kingdom Viridiplantae; phylum Streptophyta; class Magnoliopsida; order Malpighiales; family Salicaceae; genus Salix; species Salix exigua. The sequence continues at coordinate 3,732,949 of CM063605.1, forward strand.
TATTAAATGTCAACCTTAAAACCTATTAAATCAACTCTTTGTCTCTCTTGTGTTTAAGATTAATTTGCATGAGGATTATCTTGACATAACTTGGTTGACTTGATGAGTTCAGAAAAACATGGATGATCGGTAAAAAAAATATAGTTTGGCTCTTAAAGAAATTAAAGATGACATCTTTTTATTTTAATAATGAGACGACGATGTATTGAATCAACCTAGGCTTTGTGATTGTCAAACTCACAAATTAGATGGTGGATCCTACCAAGTTTAATTTTAAAAAATGATATAAAAACGAGTCCAGTCAACTTGGGTTAACCTATTAAGCATTATTCTCGAGTTACAAAGTTAGGATAACTTAATAAAAAAAAATAAAAAGAAACAAATCATGAAGTGTAATTCTCAATCAAACACAATATCAAATTATGAAATTAGAAAAAAAAATTAACTAATATATATATATATATAAATAAATAAATAAATCAATTGGATTAACTCATTAAATTCACAATTAAAATCATGAGAATTGATAGCTAAACGTTGGTTGCTATCAAACATTTTTTTTTTATTTATGTTGTATTTATATTAGAGAGTAAGGTGATATTATAATAACTTACTAAATTAATTTTCTATTTTAAAAGCCCACCCATCTTTATTGGTGTAAATTTGTCAATATATTGTTTGGTGAAGAGATTTCATGCGAAAAGATTTGACCATTTTTCATGAAATAATTTTGCTGTCCTGCAAATGCAATAGAATTAACACCATACATTGTTTTTTTTCTTCTAGTTCATTGATTTCACAAAAAAATAGTCTCTTTTTTAACTATATCTTAAAATATTTAGAAATGCAATTAATGTTATCTTTCAAAGTATTTTGTATTTGAAAATACATTAAAATATTTTTTTATATCTTTTAAAATTTATTTATCATCAACACATTAAAACAAAATGATCCTATAACCTTTAAAAAATAATTTGAAACAAAGAAAAAAATCAAAAACATGGTCAAAGACCTAAATAAAATCTGATTAGAAGTACAGTTAAAATTGCTTTTCAAAATATTTTTTATTTAGAAATACATCAAAATAATATTTTTTTTAATTTTAAAAACAATATTTTTGATATCAACATTAAAATGATCTAAAAACACCAAAACAATTCAATTTAAAACAAAAAATATAAAAATTTATTTTTTTCTAAAACACTTTCAAAAACACAGTGCTAACTAGACACTAAATCATAAATGAATTGTGCTTGTAAATCAAAAATGAAATATGCTTAGTGTGTGTGTGTGTGTGTGAGAGAGAGAGAGAGAGGGAGGGAGAGATACACAAGGTTTAAATTTATTGTCAAATCAGCCTCCTCCTTTAACATAATATGCACTAATACCTACCAAACATGAAACATTAATCAGCTTATACAGGACTAAATAAAATAAAACCTATAAAAACATAAAATTTTGATAACGAGCACCCCGGGTGCGGGAACTTGAAAGCGAGATGCCTGGCAAGCGGGTCATCAGCCTTCACCCAAATGCTCATAACTCCAGCTATTGACACCAAGACGACAATCTCAATTCAAAGACAGCTTTAGGTGGTTGTTCGTCCGAACCAACTAGAGGCAAGTACATGATACAAAATCTAAGTCAAACATGATTTCACTAGAGGCAATACATGATACAAAATCTCAGTAAAACATGATTTCACTAGATGCAAATTCTAAGAAGTTATGGGCCTCATTCCAGCTTTATCCGATCCATTTCATTCATCGCCCCTTCAAGCTGTATCATATAAAAGGGAAAGGCGAAAAAATCATGACAGGAGAAGATCAGAATTGGAATAAGATTGGAACACCAGCAAACAAAGAAAATGAGCATACCTTGACAATTTGCCGCAAAAAGTAATCACCATATCGCCTCACCGGTTTGGTGTCAACAACATGAATCATGTCCTGCAGTGACAAAACGATTCAGGACAAACAAACAAAGTTTAAAATAAATACCACCAACTACACTTTGTTCTTTATAATATATCTACAAGATAAATTAACTTGCATTGCTTAGTTGAATGCAATCACCACAGGCACACATCAAAGGAATCATATAAATGTATGGCCTATTGTGTGGACAACTCAAAGGAAGCTATGATAACAAGAAGAATCGGTTGCCCCCAGAGTCAATTATTATGACCAGAAAATGAGCAAAAGGCAGTGATTATGTGCTTTTTGTTAGGCTAGCATGGATCAGTTATGCAAGTTGATAAGGATTTTACCAAACACAGATATGACTTTCTAATGAAAATATGAAAGGGTCAGTGAATTGTTTATCAATGTTGAGAATAAAATCAACAAGTCCAGGTAGTTGCAGACTATGGAAATTCCAAAAACATGTTATTGCGTCAATTCAAAATCATGTGAAATTTTCAAGCACAACTTAATAAAAAGAACTAGACAGCTTAATCACATACAAAAAGACATACATCATCAATGTAGAAATCCACGTCAGCATTAGATATTATCTTTCCCTCAGAATCAACAGCATGAGTCTTGTGCTTGTATGTCATCAGGATAGTCCTGTAAGGTGTAATAGCAGCAGGTTGAAAAAATCATTTCCAGTCATCCAAAGTTTAAATGAAATAAGCCCACAACTAAACACTCACCTTAGAGTTGGTTCATCAACTTCCATGTAATTAGCAAGCTTCCCAAGGGATATAGTAGAATACACTTTCAGGAAGGTTCTAACACCTGACAACAATTGTTGCTGTTTTACTTCATAAAGAAACAACTTCAGTTGCAGTCTGTAAGCATCCTACAGAGATAAATATCAATTTGTAAATATCAAACAGGTGCACAGGCATAGAAGAACCAAGAAAACTACCCCAAGTGGGTCAACTGCCACAAATGCTTGATTTAGCTCATGTCAAAACATGAGAATTTATGAAAAGGAAACAAAGGGAATGACATTTCCTTGATATGCAGCCATCATTTTTAAGAGAATAAAGTAAGAGGAAATCCTTTTTTCCCAATCCAGATAACTCGCAATGCTTAGATAAACAAATCGCAAAACCAAGTGGGACTCCCTCAGTCTTGTAATGCATGTGGTAAATGTTTGTGTACTGAGAGCTGATGGATACAATAGCTACAGTATTTTAGGTACAGCAGGAGAAAAACCATTTGGAATTTATAAGTGCTATCGTTATCCATATAAAGCATATCATAAAATGAATTGGATGATATTATGAAAAATACTTTTTGGGAAAAAAAATGCGTTGCTTTAGCCTGGTGAGATCCCTCCCGCTGCTAATTTCTCCCCCTCCAATCCTATTTCTGGAAGAAAGTAGATTCTAAGCATCTAATTTAATATTGTGTCAGCATATGCATTTATTATAACAAAATTCTTTCAACAAACTGCAGCATATCTTGACATATGTAATGAAATGAAGCTCATTCAGTGGTTCCTCACCATATACATATCATGAAAAGCTTTTTTTCTACAAAGGTTAGCTGGTCAACCAAAAAAAAAATTGTAAATTATAGTCCTATTCAAATATTTCTAAGCAGCTCAGTTCATATACATAATATTTAATTCACATGTGATTTCCATATATGCTAGCTGGTCAACGAAGGAAAGAGTATCAAAATGTTTTCTGTTCAAATACTTCTCAGTAGCTCTGCTCAACATATGAAATGTGTAATGCATACCTGGTTGTAGTTTACAAGAGGCTCTTCAAAACTTGGAGCTGAGGGGGTAATGAACTTAGGGCATGCATATGAGAAGAGCTCATCATAGATAGCAAAAGCCTCGTCATCATATCTTTGCATTCTAGCCATCTTTTCACCATACTTCTCCCTTAATTGTGCATTGACTGTCTCGTCAAGAAGCTTCACTTGTTGGCAAAGAGACAGACAAATTGCCAGCAAAGCATACATCTGCTCATTCTTCTTTAGTATCTGTTCATACTGTGAAGATTTATGATGATACTGCTTAGTCTTGTATATGTGCAGGAGAATTTTATTGAATTCACGAATAGCATCCACATACCTATTAAAAGAAACAAAAAGGACAGAAAAAAAAATGTTTCATTCAGGTGAAGCCCAGAACACCATTATATATGCAAAATGATAGTTGTGGAGAAACAACAGATCTAACTTAAAAGACTCGGTCATTTTATCATTGAGTTGGAGAGGGGATAGTGGTGAATGATTGCATGTTTAGTTGTGGCTAAACAGGATTACTTTTTGTCTAAGAATACTCTACTCCCTCAATTTCACATCGATTTTTTTTATTAAAAAAAAAGTACTTCATACAAACCTTCCAAGCAGTGCAGCACCATACCTTAGACTGAGAGTTTCTAATACGAAGGGCTTGAGCAACATGGGTGAGATCAAAGACAATAGAATGACAGAGATGGAGTTCCAAAACAGGAAAATGAAAGGGAAAAAACAGAGCAAATTTATTAAATTTATGCTGATGAACAAAACATAGTTAGAATGTACCTCCTCAACATAAGATTGGCAAAACCATAATGGTATATTGTGGTGATGTGGCTTCCAATAACAGTGACATAGACACCCTCTTGACTAATGTCAATAGGAAGTAAGCACTTCAGGCCAGTATGATAGTCACCCAAGAGGCAATGAACTCGCAGCAAACCAACCGTGCTGAAATATCCCAAAACCTTCAAGACATTACTGCCACCATTGTAATCATACCCATCAGTAGCAGTGAACTGTTCAAGACCTTTCTTCTCCCTCTCTAGTATCTGAATGATCGTCGACTTTTCCACCAGTGCTTGCAAGAAGTTCAGCACTCCATACACATTCCAAGCCTGTAAGTAAGAAGTTCTTAAATTCCAATCCAAAACTAAAACAAAAAAATGTAACAATATCCCAAGTATGATTGCATGAGTGTGGTAATTATCAAACTATGGCATCCATCAACATAAGCAACAGAAGGGTTTATGCTGATTCCACCTTCATCCAAACTCCATTGCTCAAACGTGTATGCATTAGTGAAGAGACAAGGTTCAGTATTCCCTAAAAACAACCTATCTAATTATAATTTTTCCTCTTTCTCTGTTGCTATCTCCTCAATTTGTATTAAGGTAAATTCAAATTTCTCATCCCAGTCAACAACAACAAAAAGAAAAAACCTCCAGCTTCCAACAAGTAACAGCCACAGATAACACTACACTTAACCATTGTTTCTTTCATTCCAATGCACCCGACAAAGAAACAATGCAGCAATCAAACTACCATACCCAAATTACAAGAAACAGAAGCTTTACCTGATCAAATTGCCTCAAGAGGGCAATCTCTTGCTCAGTCTTGTTCTTCATTTTAGCCCTATACTGACAAAAACTCTGAAACTGATACACAAACTCATCCACCATATCCCATAACCACTGATTCGGCAATTGCATATTCAACGGTTCACGCAACACCACCTATCCAATCAAAGCAAAATTAAACACATCACAAAAAATTATCAAATATAAAAATGATCATAGTTATCACATTACAGGGGAAAAAAAGAATTACGAACATAAATAAATAAAACAAACCTGAAAAAGACTGCAATAATTATCCCAACTATCAATCCGCTGCTTAAGCGTAGGAGAAAGTCTTGCATACAAATGCCTAAACCACATCTCACGATAAAGCAAGCAAAAAACACGATCATTGTCGACATAAGTAGCTACCGCATCGACTGAAGGCCAAGGGCTGTCTTTGAAAAAGCGGTCGGAAAGTGTTTGGAAAGAGGTTTCGTACATCTCGTAAATTTCGTACACGTTCTTTTCTCTTATGTGCCTGTATAAGTGTGTTACGAAGGACTTGACGGAGTCCGGGACGAAGTTTGGGTCGTAACCTTCTGGACCGGTTTGTTCATCGTGTCTGGTCGGAGCGTCGTCGTAGTCATAGGTTGATGCCATGGTTGTGGAATTTGGGATCGGAGCAAGCAGACTGGGGGAAAGATAGAGACTAGAAAGGGAGAAAGGGAAGGTGGGGGGTGGAGACTTGAGAGAGGCAGTGAGGGATAGTGAGTTAGTAACATTGGGCTTTTAGCCCGTTTTGATAAAAAAAACAAAAGCCCATTAATATTTTCCTACACATACAAATCATAAAACCTAGTTATACAAGTCATTATACTTAAAATTACAAGAGATGTTTGATATTATATTTTAAAAATATTTAAAAAAAATAAAAAAATATATTTTTATTTTTTATTTTAGATTAAAAAAATCGATATTTTTAGATTATTTTCATGTATTGATATCAAAAATAATTTTAAAAAAAATCTAATTTTAATGTATTTCTGAATAAAAAGTATTTTCAAAAACAATTGTAACCACACTATCAAACAACCACTAAAACTAGCAGCGCAATCACAATAAAATTATTGATTTACCCTTTTAAAAACAAAGAATTTAACATGTAAAATTATATCTTAGCGTTTTTATTGTATAGTGTAAAATCTCATGTCCTTTATGAGGAGTGATTTTGGATTTTAATATTTATGTATGGTGTAATTCCATAATAACCTTTGGGCCAGGAGAATTTTTGTTCTTTTGCCTTAGATTTTCTTGTAATTATCATGTGGTAGAAGGGTATTCCGGTATCTATATTATTTTTATATAGTATATAATTACATAATATCTCTTAGGATCACCTGTTTTTTGCGTAGGGTCCAGATGTTTTTTTTTTTATTTCTTAACCTCTCTTTCTTTTTTTCCTTTTTTTTGCAATTTTCTCCCTAGCTAATTGTTTGATTTCTTATATAACCAAAAGATAAAATTGGTATTATTTTGATAAAATAAATAGTGGAGAAAAAAACTCAGTTATTATTCTCTCTTTTGATTGGTGTTTAGATTCTTTTTTTAAAAAAAAAATATTCCATTCATTTGATTTTCTTATTTTATATCAAATATGGTGTTCATTCTCTTAATTAGACTTTATTTTTATCATTTTCTTGTATTTTTTCTTTCTTTCAATTTTGTTCCTTAACATTTTATTTGGTTTTTTTTCTTCAGATTTAGTCTTTTTTTTAATTGCTCTTTTTTATCTTTTTTCTTAAATTGTTTTTTTTTGTTATTTTATCCCTGACATTTTATTTAATACTTTTTATACAATCTTGGTTCTCATTCTTTTATTCTTCCATTAAGTTTTATAGCATATCTGGTCCTTATTGTTTTTATTACTATTTGTCTTCTTTTTAATTTTTTGATGGTTAAGAATCTTCTTTTTTTTTAATTATATATATATACATATTCATATATATAATTTCAAAAAATATCCTGATTTGACTTTATTTTTTTATTTCACTATTTGACATTACATCATTGAACTTTGAACTTTCCCCTTTTTTTTCTTTTCATTCCTTTAGAGCTATCCTGAATAGCGGAGGAGTCGAGTTCTTTCGAGCTCACTCATATTATCATTGTTTAAATATATTTTTTATATTAGAAAAAAATTAAATCTACATTTGTAACCTTTTGAATGCTAATAATTGGATCCCATGACTTTAGCACAACATAAATAGCGAAAGAGATGATGAATTATTTACAACCTGCAATCTACGATGACTACCCCAAAGGCCAAGTTCAACAACGAGTAGTAGTCCCATGGACGTCATCATCAAAGCTGCCACGCTCTCCATTCATCTCGTCACAGTATCGGCAACAAAACTGGATTCTGATAGTTAATCAGTGAGCACGACAAGATCCAGGCATCCTTGATTTTGTTCTTGAGTAAACCCTGCAAAAAACAGAGCAATGCCGCCTGGCTTCAAGATCATACTCTTTGTCTGTTAGATGAAGTGCGAGTGATGTGAGGTGATTCTGAATAGCTGTCGGGTTCATCTTCTTCATCAGAAGATAAGAGGGACGAACCCATCCAAGTCTTAAAACCTTCATTAACACGCCTTTCCACATCTGGAGTGACCACCAAGGTGTTGGTTTCCAACATTTCCAGGCCTAAGTTTCGACTACCAGAATCACTCTCATCAAGAATTAGAGCAGCTTTCCTTCTTAAAAAGATGGCAGTTCCCGCGTATAAAATGACAAGCCCCCATGTCGCGAACTCATAGCACCAAAACAAAGGCAATGAACAACTACTCCCCAGTGTCAGGAGGCTTGAACCAAGAAACAGAGCGAGGAGACCAAAGATAATGGCAAAGACACCATTCAAAATGGATAGACAACGCACACCACCTATATATTAAAGAAGACAGTTAGAAGATACTCAAATCAATTAAACAACTAGGCAACGCGTCCATGTAACATACAGAAAAGAAAAATCATGAATATGCAGAAAGGGCACGACTTAATCAAGTTAAGTTTCACTTTCCAGCAATACTATGGGAATCGGTTCAACAAACTGGAAAAAGAAAAGAAAGAAAAAGAGGTGTTAAGACCAGCATTGGCTTCCAGCATGCAATTGAGCAGGGCCAATCGTCCATGACAAAGACTATTCAAGAAGATCAGAAGTCAAAGGATGGCTGTCCCATTCTGATTAATTCTTTTAGATTCTACATCAATGGATCAACACAATTAGAGCATACCCCTTTTCGAAGCACAATAATTATTTTCAACCACCTTCAAGCATCCGTGTCTTGCTGGAGCAGAATAAGCAACATTCATCCCTGCACCATGCATAAAACCATGAGATTCTGGATATCAGAAAACACAAGAAACCAACAACCTGCCAACTCAACCTCAAATATTCCACCCTTAACACCAAAAACAAAGGAACACGGCAAATTAATTCGCAATCCAGGGACACCCAAGTCACTAACTATAGGAGTATTTTGTATGATCAAGAAGTTATCCCATCTCTATATCAACATCAGTCCAGAATTATTTTTTTATATTCCACACTCCATGTTAGCTAGTTACTTCAACCAGTTCATGTCCAAGACATCCCAAGATTACACTTAATCCACTGTACCTCTCAAGTCTAAGCACATAACAAAACGCCAGAGATTAATAAGTACAACAGACAAGAAATGGAGATCTTGTTTACTCCGGTATCACTCCTTCAATCAGTCTAAAAGGCATTGCATATGTAACACGTTATGCAAATGGCCATACTCTCATTATTTCCTTTTCGATACTCAATACATTTTGTTAAACAGTAAATTTAAGCATCAAAATGCACGAATACAATAAGCCATTATCATTATTTTATACATTAAAAGTTAAACCAAATTGAAACTGATATCTAAACCATTTATTGAAGTACAGTTGCATTATATTCCATAACTGGACACAAATCACCATAAATAAACCAAATCCCATTAAAACCCACACCCAAAAACGGAAATCAAGTCTACAAAACGACTTTAAAAAATGCATACCTGCAACAAGATAGGCAAGCGAAGCCAAGAAAACAATGACGGAAGGAACAAAAACGACCATCCAATAGTAATCAACAGTCTCCTGATCCGTCAAATAAAACGCTCCAGGAAACAAATCTGAATCCCCGCCATTTTTTAACGGCAATGGCTGTAATCTGTTACCGCTACAAAAAGGTCTCTTCCCATTATCGCCAGGAAACACAATTTTAAAACTCACTGTCGTCGAAACAAATATCACTAGGCATGTAATTCCCACTGTAGAAATCAGTAACGGTCGCTGTAATTTCGTCCATGCTTTGTCTTCTTCGCGAAGACATTCGTATTCGCGTTTCGGCATGAAGGCTTGTCGTAATGCATCGCTGATTAAAGCCATTTTTTGCGATCGGTGATTTTAGGGTTTGGGGGTGAATGGAAACAAAAAGGAAGCACGTGGTTTTGGATTTTGTGGGGTTTATTATTTAATTAAGCGCTAATTAAGATAATGATGTTAATTACGAGTCTAATTTTGGCGGAGATATACTAGAGCAAGAGAGTGGCGTTATGGCGGTGGTGTTCGGTTGCTTTAGCTGTATTTTTTTGTTTTTTCAGGTGTCGCGGGATTTGGCGGGGCTTCGCGTGCGGTGGGGCGTGTGATTCTTCTAAAGTGGACGATTCGTGACTCCTGCTTTACGTGGATGGACGCTCCTTTATAAAATTGAACGATCAAACTTTTTGAAAGTTAATTATAGATTAGTCCCTGTAGTTATTAAATAAATTGATTAGCTCCTTTGGTATGAGAAATAATTTAATAGTCCCTATAGTTTATATCTATTAATTATTTGATCAAATTTATTATAGCTTACATTAAACCCAAACCTAAAAATTAAGAATGGATATCAAAAACAAAAAAGTGTGAGATTTTTTTTTGTTAAACCAGCATTGTGAATACACACGGATCTATTATTTATTTTTTAATAATTTATTCAGATCTTTGAAATTTAATTTTAGATGAATTAATCTTATTGGAAGACAAATCACTATTGATTTCTTAGTTAGGGCTAACTTTTTAGTCCCTTTATTAATTCTCCATTATTAAAAGCCTTTTTTTCTCAAAGTTAACAAGCTAACAATTTTATTTTAGCTAGAGGTCCATTAAACCTAAATCTAAAGATATAAGATTAGATTAAAAAAATAAAAGATGTGGAGTTTTATTGCTGACCCAATATTGTTTACACACACACACAAAACATTATGGATCTATAGTGTATTTGTTTGGTAATTTTTTTTTATCCTCAAATTTTAATTTTGGGTGATTTAATTCTAATTAAAGGTCAATTGCTTTTGATTCTTAATTAAGGATGAAACTAGACGAAGATGGAGCAAAATGAAAAGGATGGGAAATATAGATGACGTGGCAAAGATTTCAGGAAGATTACATCTAGGTTTTTGAACTTTTAAAGTAATATAAATTATACAATTTAGATATTATTTTTTTTGAAAAAATCACTTTTGGTACAAAGTTTTATTTGTATTGTTTTCCACTTCCTTATTAGATAAAGGAGAGAGAGAAAAGTCATTAGATTCTAACAATGAGAGAGAATCATCGTTCTAAGTTATTTTCAACCAACAAAATAATTTTTTTGTGTTCACAAGTTCCATGAAATGGGACAGCTTGATAGTGATTGTTTAGAGTCTTAATATTTCCTGAAAAAATAGATTTAAACCGAGGAAAATAAATTTAACATAGATTTATTTCAAGTTTTTGCACTATTTTCTGGACATTTTGAGTTAACGTATTGGTTTATGGGTGTTCAGAGCAAGATTGTCAATATCATTCCGGTCATCGTTCAGGGTTTTTTTTTGGAACGGAACGTTCCGGTTTTGAAACGTTTCGGCGTGCCGTTTTGGAGTTGTATTGTTCATATATAATGTTAATTTAATAAGTATAATTAAAATTCAAGATAAATTAACTTTAAATTATACCATATAAACACAAAGTCAAACAAACATAATTTCAAAATTAGAAAAAAAATCACAGGTTAATCAAAATAAAAAAAAATTTAAGGCCGAAACGGTACCAAGACGTTCCGGCCAGAATTTCCGGAACAGGCTGGAATTAAAACCGAGACGAAAACGTCGTTTCAACTCGGTTTTTTCAACGGAACGAAATTGATAACTTTGATTCAAAGAGTCTTGGTGAAATGCTTTTAGATTGAAATGAATTGAAAAAAAAAATGAGCATCAGTTTGCAAATGATACATTGTTTACATTGAAAAACAATTTGTCACTAGAGTATTTTCTAAAAAACATGATTTGTCCCCAGCCAAAACACATGAACCTAACACTTAAGCCTTTTCTTTTAATAGTCAAAGCTCGCAGACCTGTACACTTGTATTTTTTTTCTATTTATTTTTTTGTATTGTATAAATTTAAGAGAATAAATTATTTGACTCGTATAAGTCCATAACCTTCATCACATGTTTGATAAGTTAAACAACAACACTTGGATTATTTTTTATTAATAGCTTTTTTAATATGTTTTTTTTAAGTTAATGTTTCAATTAATGCTTTAATCACATAATTAGGATTTATTAAAGCATGAATATATTTATTTATTTTCCTTGATAGAATGTAATAGGGGTGCTTGACTAATGAGTGATGAAAATGAAAAATGTTAAGTTTTTAGACTAATTTGAAATTCTAGTAATATATTTAATACTAAAATGTTTTTTTATCATTTATTAATTAATGTTTGGTTTGGACGCAACCCACACATTTGATTGTGTTATGTATAGGGCATTTTCAAAATGTTTTTCAATTGAAAATCCATTAAAACAATGTTCTTTATATGTAAAAAAATATTTTGTTCTTACATTAAAATAAGGAGAACAGAATGGCTAATCTGAAATTCTTGGATAAAGTTTTTTCAGTCCTCGTAATTTCATTTTCATTTTTTACATTCCTTATATTTTTTTGTAATTTCAATTTTGATATAAACATTTATTTATTTTTCTTTCTTTTTCTTATTTTTTTTTTATCAATTTCACCTTTTTAAATTTGGAGTTTTAAGAATTATGCTTTATAAAAAAAAATTCTATTGTTTTATCTTGATCTCATATATGGGTTATAAGTTTGGTAGGCTAACCCAGGATAGCTTAAGTCTATTTTTTTATTCTATTTAAAATTCATAATATTTAATCTTATCCTTTAAAATTATATTGATCGCAAATTGATTTTGATTTTTTTTTCATTTTGCTTTACATGGGGTAGTTCTCTTCTCATGATTCATGTCGTGTGTTGGAAATTTAACCCAAATTGTTTTTTTTTATCTTTTTATAATTGTTTTTCGTTATAGCTCTATTGGGTACTTTTTCGAACCTCATTTTTTTTTGTTAATTGCAAATTTTAAAGACCAAATTAACAAACAATTTGATGAAATTGGTTAAAATATAATTATGTAGGAACCACAAATAGGGAAGATTATTAGGAATTTGGATCAAAGTTTTCAGTTTCGTTTTGATTGGTGTTTCGTTTTTTCAATTGAAACAGAAAATTTTGGTTTCAGAGCGTTTCAGCGGGTCATTTCAGAGTTGTACTGTATATATATATATATATATATATATATATATATATATATATATATATAGTGACAATAATTTGTGTCAGGCAAGAGATGAAAAACAAACAACAATTTGTCCAAGCGACAGGAGATGAAAAACAATAAAGTCAGGTCACATCAGTGACCCATAACAATTTGTCCGGGCAAGAGATGATTTTTTTTTTAGCCGAAACGGCACATATGAAATAATACCGGCATGCTTCGGCCGATATTTGGTTGAAAAAATCAGAACGGATTAAAATTTAAATCGAAATAAAAACAATATTATTTTATTTTATTTTTTTAACCGATACAAAATATTTTGGCTGATTCAGCCTAAACGAAAATGACAACTAAGATTTGGATAGGTTGAGTTGGTAAAACAGTGGGAGAAGGACCAAACCGAGATTTATAAAATAGTAAGAGGGTATAACTGTAGTTTATCCTTTCTGTATAAATTTCCGCCGGCAAAATTTATACAGTTGCATTGACTTTTCCTTTGGAATCTAGTCACATGAAGTCATCAACGCCACGCTTTAAAAACACTTGAGATCATCACCATCAACCTACGATCAAGCCGCAGTTTGAAGAAACTCTCTCATTAGTCTGTGGCCCCATGACTTCTCTTTCAACTTCTCTGCCAAAACCCAGTTTTCAGCACCCAGAAATTAGCACAAATCTGCCTGATCTCTTGCATAATTCCTGTCTTATACCGAGAAATCTTTCATTTCAAAGACTTGGGATAGTTTCACAACAAAGGTTGTGTAAGAAAGTGAAAATGGCTAGATGTTCTCATCAAGCTGAAGCTCTGGTTGGTAAGTTGTGCTCTTTGAAAACTCAACTAGTCACCATTTCATGTGATCCTGTACTGGCTTCCTTAGATTTCAATTTCTACCCTGCAAATCATAGAATGTAAAGACTAGTGAGAAATTCAATTCTGATGTCTTTACTTTGTAGTGACAGATTCTAGCGCTCAAATCTCTGATGTTCCAATCCTAACCTGCTCAGAGGTTCGTCTTCTCTCTGTTTTGTTTTTTAAAAGACGGTTCACTGTACTTTACTGCTAAATATGAGTAGATTTTAACTTGTACTATAGAGAGATTGGTGAAAGCGATGCTATAATTGTGAATAAAAGTTGCATAGTTTTGTTGATCTGGGCTTAATTTAGTGTTAGTGGAGGACATTTCTGTTTTATATTAAAGATTAAAGGTCAAGATGTATTCCTTAATTGATTAGAAACTTTTTTGGTCTGATTCCATTTTGGTGAAATGGGAGAAGGGGAAGGCTTGGTTAATGGTGGCCATTTATATATATGTTTTTGAAGGCTCTTGAAAGTCTAAAGAAAAACCGAGAAAATCAGAAAGGAAAGCAGCGATTCTTGGCCATGTACTCTAGCATTTTTGGTGGAATAACAACAGATACAGCAGCTATGGTGATTCCTATGGATGACCACATGGTCCACAGGGGACATGGTGTCTTTGATACTTCTGCAATAGTAAATGGGTTAGTATAATTTACTTTTTAGATGTATTACCCGTTCTTCTTGAATAGTCTAATACTAATATTGTGTTTAAGTTTCTAAGGATGTAATGTGACAATGTCTTACATTTACAGTAAAGAAAGCTCTTGAAATTTTGCAGGAAACAGTACAATTTTTTCCCAGTTCTTTAATATTCCTTTAAAATGCTGATTCTGTGCAGCCCTTTTAAATATATTAATTTACCTCCCTGTTTCAGATGATTCTTTGAGAATTTTCTGCAATATATATGATAGAACAGTCATCATCTAAGTTGTAAGGACAGGAAAATAAAACTGCTTTGGCAACTGGAAAATGAAAAACATGCGCTGATATGTTGATGAATCATTGATATTTCCATGTGAATTTCATCTCTTAGCTATCAATCAAGTATTAATTGCTAATCAAGATCCTCATCTGTTAACCCATCTCAGGCACTTGTATGAATTGGACCAACACCTTGATCGTATATTAAGGTCAGCATCCATGGCCAAAATCAATATCCCTTTTGACAGGGAAACTATAAGGAGAATCCTCATACAAACAGTGAGTGCTTCAAAGTGCAAGACAGGATCGCTAAGATACTGGCTCTCAGCAGGACCTGGTGACTTCCAACTATCTCCATCTGACTGCCATCAGCCAGCTCTGTATGCCATTGTGATCCAAGATCAGTCTCCACATGATTCAAGAGGCATCAAGGTAGTAACTTCATCAGTCCCAATGAAACCTCCGCAATTCGCCACCATGAAAAGTGTAAATTACCTTCCCAATGCACTTTCAAAGATGGAAGCAGAAGAGAATGGTGCATATGCATCTATTTGGCTGGATAGTGATGGATTCATTGCTGAAGGCCCCAGCATGAATGTGGCATTTGTTACCAAGGAAAAAGACCTTCTGATGCCCGCCTTTGACAGAATTTTGAGTGGGTGCACGTCTAAGAGAGTTTTGACACTAGCAGAGGGACTGGTAAAGGAGGGTAAACTCCATGGAATAAAGATTGGTGATGTGACTGTGGAGGAAGGAAAGAAAGCGGATGAGATGATGCTTATCGGCAGTGGAGTACTTGTTCGCCCTGTGGTGCAGTGGGACAATCAGGTCATTGGTGATGGTATGAAACTTCTATGCAATAAACTATGCATCCTTCAAACTGAATCTTACATGCAAGCATGATATTAGGTTGTCCTCAAGGGACGTGGCGTGATGACAAAAGACTTGAGATCTATACAAGAGGTCTTGAGTTCGAGTCAAGACGTGCATCTCTTGTAAGAATCTGGGATAACTGAGTTTTACTCGCTCACTTAGGCCCACAAAGTAGGCTTTCTAGAGAGTGAGGTTTTCTCAAATCCAAAAAAAAAAAAATACTAGGTTGATTTTGAGCCAACTTGGCTCTCACAACCTTATAAAATTTATCGAGATTTTTACTTGTTTCTCTCAATTCATGGTACAAAGCATTAGGATTCCATCCATTGTGGGTGGCCTTATCATATTTGAAAACCAATCCGGTTGGAAACTTATCATTGTCCTAAAATTTACATTTTGGCGTGCATTCATTTGTAGGCAAAGAAGGTCCCATAACCCAGGCTCTCTTGACTCTTATACTAGAGGACATGAGATCAGGCCCCCCTGCTGTCCGAGTTCCGGTCCCCTGACTCTGTTATTTTTCCTTTCTCCGGCGCTGCGAAGTGGGACTTCAGCCATAAAAACCCACTGCTCAACTACTGGTTTCCTTTCTCAGGCTGTGGAGCTTGATGTAAGAGCTACATATTTTCTGTGTAAGTTAAACCTTATCTCCAGTAACAAAATAAATTGCTTATTCAGTGCTCACTATATCCTGTGGAGAGTAAGGGCATTTGATGTAGCTGTATAGTTTGGTGGATCCTGTATCATAATCCCAGAACTGCAATTTACAGTCAGCTTCAAATGTATCATAATCCCAAAGCTGCAGCTGCATATTTACAGTCATATTCAAATGTATCATAATCCCAGAACTGCAATTTACAGTCAGCTTCAAATGTATCAAAGAAGGTGTATCAGGTACAGTATGGCGCAGCACCAAGGTTTTCTGTCACCCTGCAAAATGACCCGTAGTGGATATACTTGCTTACTTCATGTGAGATGATCAGAGGATCTAGATCGCTTGAAAAACACAATTTGCAGGCTATTCAATGGATTTTTGTAAGGAAATTGCAAGTGGGAGGCAAGTCATTTTCATGAAAATATAGAAAACTAGAAAATCTGACTCTGATCCTACCTGTTCTTGCCGAAAGATTGTCCTCATCATTACCAACTCATTGTGGATCTACTGTAAGTGCATGACTAGCTAAATTTGTCGGGACGCCTCCAGAAGTTAGGCATCTGATAAAATAATGTATACCTGTGGAAGTGATTCTAATCCTTATAAGCAAAATTTATTTTAATATATATAATATTGATATAATTTTTTTATTAATAATAAATAATTAATACAAATGCACTCAAAACTATTTTTTATATAGAAATATATTAAATAATTTTTGAATTTTTTAATTAAACATATAAAATTAACTCTTCAGTTTAAAAATACTTTTTTAACTCATCCATCTCCTTCTAATAGTTATGAAAATAAAAAATAAAAATTATAATTTTTTGTTTTTTCCTTTTAACTTTTCTTTTTTAACTTTTTCATTGGAATTGCTATATCATAGAAGCAGACAAAGGTTGCATCGACATAAGGTAGACGATTGTGCCTGAGCGCTAATGAGTGGAGCATCTAGTCACAGGCCTCAAATTTGCTGTCAAGTGATATTTGATTAAAGTGTTTTTTATTTATAAATATATTTAAATATTTTTTTCAAAAATATTTTTAATATTAATACATTAAAGTAATCTGAAAATGATAAAAAAATATTAATTTAAAATAAAAAATAAAATATATTTTTATTTTTTTCAAAAATATATTTAAAAAATAGTATAAAATAGTCATATGTCTAAAATATCATTATTTTCTTAAAACACAGTGTAAAATAGTCACGTGGCAGAAACTTTTTGATCCGCTGAGGGGGTGTTTTGAAAATGTTTTTTTTTAAAATAAAATAATATTTTTTTATTCTTTAAAATTGATTTTTTGATATTAGCATAGTAAAAAAATTATAAAACACTAAAAAATGTAACTAATATTTTTTGTGTGATAAAACATAGTTAAATAATATATAGTGATAATTTTGGAGGTGAAGGTGGTGATTAAGATTGAATGAGTTAAAAATGCTTTTAACAAATGAATTAAGTTAAGATTTAGTTATAAAATATTTTTATATTAATTGTTTTTTATAAAATATCTTAAAGAAATATACATTAGAAAATATATATAAGAATAAGAAAGCAACTCTTTTTATTATTAACAATTAATGAATATCGAGTCCAAATAAGTTTTAGTGCCTGTTTGACACTGCAGTCAACCCAACGTTTGGACAAAATTCAATATTTGTTTTCATTGTAAATGAAAATTTTTGGTGTTTTTGAATCATTTTGATGTGCTGATGTCAAAAATGATTTAAAAAAAAAAATAATATTATTTTGATATATTTTTAAATAAAAAATACTTTCAAAAACAACCACAACCACAATCTCAAACAATTCATGTATGTTTGTCATTAAAGGGTTAATAATAATGTATAAATATTTTAATTAAATGCGATATCTGAAGGGACAAAGTCGTCATTTAACAGCCTTTGAATCAACGTGCAGCAGGTGGGGTAATTCAATGCTCTGCGAAACCTCGTAGAAATCACCGCATAAACGATAAAAAAAACCGTTAGATTGTGAATGGTCGGCCAAATATTTTAATAATAAGAGATTTAAAAGTAGGTCCCGAATTGGAATATGATAAAGACTTTCAGGGTCATAATGTAGTTTACCTCCACTAATTATAGCACCGCTTCCACGCGTGTCATCATCTTAATGGTCAGCCAATTTTAAAACCCACCTTCCCAAATAAATCAACTGAAAAACTGGAAAATACAAAACAAAAATAACAAAATATAAACTATTTTATTTGTTTTTCTGTTAGAGAGAAACCTTTCGATTAAGATATGATCTAGAGAGATAGAGAGAGAAGGGGGAAAACACCTAACAGAGAGAGTGCGTTAGGTTACTCACCGGGATCTAGGCGCCGGAATTGAGTTGCGATCTCGTCAGGAAAGTGGTTTCCGGTGGAAGGAATTTTGATAAAAAAGAAAAAGAAAAGGCAGAAATGGTGAATGCTATGGTGGAAAGAGCCACGAGCGACCTGCTGATCGGGCCTGACTGGGCTATGAATATCGAGATCTGTGATATATGCAATCGTGACCCTACGTAGGCGCTGCTCTTGATTCTTCTCTCTTTATTTTTTTTTTAAATTCTGTAATTCATTGTGTTTTTTTTCTAGTTCGTAACTGCTTTGGACAATTTATTTTCCCCGTTCGATAATTTGCTACGACTCAAGTGAATTTGATCGAACAGTTAATTCTGATTAGTTGATGAGAAAATTTATATATTTTGAATTGTGCGGTATTTTTTATGGCTTGTTAATGCCAATTGTTATATTTTCATCTTTAATAAAATAAAAAAGCCTGCTTCTTCTCAATCTATATGTAGGTTTTGGCCATACTAAATACTAAGAACTTGTTAATTTTTCAAAGGTTTTGGTTTGGTTTGGATTGTCAGGCAAGCGAAGGATGTTGTCAAGGGAATAAAGAAGAAACTTGGTAGTAGGAATTCAAAA
This sequence comes from Salix exigua, assembly GCA_032356905.1. NCBI lineage: Eukaryota > Viridiplantae > Streptophyta > Magnoliopsida > Malpighiales > Salicaceae > Salix > Salix exigua. The sequence goes on from CM063605.1 coordinate 3,752,131, forward strand.
GTTCAGCTACTTGCCCTAACAGTAAGCTTCGCAGCGCCTTCATATCTATTATACTTTATTCGGTTTTTGTGATACAAGTGCAATGTAGTTTTTAGCATGCTAGTTTCATCAGGTTACTGCTTGCCTTTTTTCTTTTTATTTTATCTAAAAGGGTAACTGGATTATCAAATTTGTCAATTTCTTTAGTAGGGTATTATGGTGTGTTTGATTGAGGTAGAAAGGTGAGATCTGACTGTTTAGGCGAATCCAGGCTTGGTCTGAGATCCATTTTTTTTTTTTTTTGACGTGGTATGATGTTGGGAAATGAAGTCAAACTAGTTTGTATACTGTAATTCACTTTTTGAGAGTGGTAGTTCAGTCAAGTATAGAAGCTAGTAAATTTATCTTGGCTGGTATTAATTTACCCTTAATTGTATGCCCCTGTTTTATCATAGAGTAACTTTGTCACTTTTCTTGTCATTTCTTGTCATTTCTTAACGTCTCTGTTTCCAGAGGACTAAGTTTGTTTCAATTTTGGTCTGGGCGATTCTAGCTGTTAGAGACGATCATAAAGAACTGTGGGGACATTGTACATATGCATGTGGCAGAGAAAGATCTTCTCCATGAGATGGTCAAAATAGCTAAGAAAAAGGTGAGACTGTTTCTGCAATTTGGTTGCTAACCTTGTAATTTTTTCATTTTGTAAAATTGTTCATAGTTTTTGTTATGCATAATTGTAGCCTGACTTTCATGTCAAAGAGAAGATATTAGTTCTGGTCGATACTTGGCAAGAAGCATTTGGTGGTGCAAGGGCAAGATATCCACAATATTATGCTGCATACCAAGAGTTGTTGGTGCGTCTCCTTTGATGTTCCTTTCAGCCATATTGATTCTAGTTTGCATAGCTGAACAAATTGTTATTCGTTTCATTGTGAATCATCAAACAAGCATGCCTTTGCCATTTCATTGCCAATATTTGGCTGCACAAACACTCTTGACTATCATAATGTGGCCTGTTTGATCTACATCTCTAAGTGAATTACTCTATTTCAGCGTGCTGGGGCAGTATTCCCTCCCAGGTCTGAGAGGTCTACACCTGTATTCACACCTCCACAAACACAGCCTTTGTCATCATATCCTCAAAATCTGCGCAATATTGAGTATCCACAAGGAGAAGCTGAATCTCCAACAGAGTCAGAGTTCCCAACCTTGAGGTATGCCAATGGTTTTTTTTTCTTAAAAAGGAATTTATCAAGACACCATAAGCTGTTTGTAAATTCAGCCCTTCTATGATACTTCCCTTCCTTGGCATGTTCCTGAATGATTAACTCGACTTTTGTTAGGATATTTACCAGCATTGTCATTTGCCAAGCTGTGCTGAAATTATTTTGAGGGTATCAAACTTCATAGGCATCAATCATTTAATGCATTTTCCAAACTTGTGCATGGACTAGTTACCAAACATGTTTTCAGACAAGCTGAACACTAGAACATGAACTATTAGTTCATTGTGCTTAGTCATGGTGGTTGCATTACATTTTTCATCCCTTGTGGTGTGGTTGTATTCAGTGATTATTTAAGATGTGTGTTTTGTTTTAATTTGAAGTTCTTTTCTCTAGCTTGACAGAAATTCAAAATGCTCGGGGTATCATGGATGTTTTAGCAGAGATGCTAAATGCAATAGATCCAGGGAACAAAGAGGTACATTTCCAATCCATGGGCAGTCAAAAACTTGTGGCGGGCAAGCTTAAAGTCATCAAATTTTCAATTTGATGTTGGTGCAGATATTAGTTCTTAAATGTATAAACTGCATGTTATCAAGCGCTTAAACTTCTTACACTCACATGTGAACTAGTTCCATGCGAATCATACTTCTTAAGCTTGTCTTCAATTCTTAAACTGGTAATTTTTTCTTCACTATTTGCAGGGGCTTAGGCAGGAGGTTATTGTTGACCTAGTGGATCAATGTCGTACATACAAGCAAAGAGTGGTACATCTTGTTAATTCAACTGCGTAAGTTCCATTCCTCCTCTCTCTCTCTCTCTCTATATTTTGTTTCCATCAATAATGTTTGGCAGTTCGGCCTATTTTTGAAATTGATTTTGTAATTGATTTCCATAGCGATTGGGGTCATTTATATGTTGTTATGCGTGTTGATATATGAAATTGGTGTATAACAAGAAGAGGAAAAAATGTTAGAAAGATTGAAAACCAAAAATCCACAAGGCTAAACCTTTGAAATCTACAAAAAGTCCTTGAATCCCCAAGAAACTATGCTGTTGAAATCCATAAGAACTGGCAAAATTTCATAAAAAATGAGCACCTATTATAGAGATATGTGTGCAAGGTGCACCTAACCATCAAAGAGTCATAATTGAGATAAGGTAACTGTGAAATCCTTATTACGATAAAAAACTAAATAGGCCCATTAATAGTGAAGTCCAAAACAGTACAAATCCTAAATAATATTTTCCAAATGGTGCAAATTTCTAATTAATTGAACTATAATTCAACAGCCAACAAATATTCATTAACTTTATCAGGGCAAGGAGGGCATCAGAGTCAGGTTTGTTTTAGTGTTTGGCAGGCTTCTGATGTCCTGGAGTCGCAAATCTATTTTCTGAATCAAAGGAGGACATGATAACTTCTAAATTTAATGGCATGATGTGATGTTTTATTGTGAGATAATGACTGAACTGATGCTGTGTGGATTTGCATAGGTCTCACTGTATTAAGTAAATCTTCATGAGTGGGGTGAGATAAATGTCAGTGGTTGTGCCTTTTATTGCCAAATCAACATTGGAGTGACTAACTAGTTCGCCAGATTAGTCATTTGCATAACAAATAGAATGAAATGAGTTGTTTCAGAATACTTTAAACCCATTATCTCTATTATATGCAAGATGGAGTTCTGTTGACATGTTTCGCTTGGTAATTTGAACTGTTCTTTTCAGGGACGAATCACTACTGTGTCAAGGATTATCATTGAATGATGACTTGCAGCGAGTACTTGCCAGGCACGAATCCATTTCTTCAGGAACTCCTGTTCCAGTCAAGGATGAAAAACTGAAGGCTGAATCTAGTGGAGCACTTGTAGATATTGGTGCTCCTCTAGTTGATACTGGAGATAACAAGGACAAATCGCCTGATGGGGGGTAAGGAAATTTATTTGAACTGTTCAATATCTATAGAAATTGAGCAGATCAGCAGTATGAATTATACATGAATTGATGGCCTTATTTAAAGTGTTTTGATGACCTAAGCTCTCATCCAATCATGTTGGTTATGTTTTGATGATGTGCTGTCATATTATTGCCGAAGGTTTTGTTATTTTGTGTTGGAAGTGCACTGTCTGTTATGCTTTTAGGATTATGTGTTAGTGGTTGTGAAGTTAAGCTTTCCTGGGACAGGTTATGAGTCTGGTTAGATGTATTGTGCAACTTGCCTGCCAAAATTAACCAATGATTTTGAGGATATTGAATTCATTACTCAAAGAATTACTTATGTTTCAAAGCACATTTGGTAACCATTCGACAGCGGCATGAAATTCTGAACTGGTGAAGTCAAAATGGTGCATGAAAATTGTTTAATATTTGTTGAAGATATAACTCAAAGTTGAAGCTGAGATTTTAGACTTGTAAAATTCTATTCTGAGATTTATATTATTTGATCCGTGAGTGAATTTTTCTGCAGATCAACTTCAAATTCACGTTCAGGGGCTCAAACACTAAACCAGTTGTTGCTCCCTGCACCTCCTGCAACTAATGGTCCAACTACTCTGGCAGCAGCCAATCCCAAATTCGACCTGTTGAGTGGTGACAATTATAACTCACCAAAGGCTGAGGCTTCTCTGGCTCTTGTTCCTGTTGGAGAACCACAGGCAACTTCACCTCTGTCACAGCAGAATGCACTTGTTCTTTTTGACATGTTTACTGATGGTAACAATGCTCCAAATGCAGTCAATATGCAGTCTACCAATCTGGCTGGACCAACCAATTCCCTGACTTCACAATTCCACCAGCAACAGAATTTCCAAACACCAGATGCTGGTGTTTACCAGAATGGAAGTTCCCCTAATATGGGACCACCACAATATGAGCAGTCAGTATACATGCAAGCCCCTGGTCCTGCCTGGAATGGACATCTTCCCCAGCAGCAACAGCAGCCGGCCTCACCTGTTTATGGTACGTACACCTCTAACTTCAAATTAATTTTGCTCATTTGAAACAGAATCCTTATTGTTGGCTTTCAAGACTTTTAGTTTTGCATATTTTAGTGAATGGGGTTTACTCTTTACTACTATTGCATTAAAATTCAAGAAGCTTTGACCTTGGGATTTTAAAGGTGCTCAAAGTAGTGGATCACTGCCTCCACCTCCTTGGGAAGCTCAGCCAGCAGACACAAGCCCAGTGACTGGCGCTCAATACCCTCAATCAATGCAAGTTACTCAGATGGCTGTCTCGCCTTCACAACCACCGCCTAGTGGTATGCATCCTCAAGGACCCAATGAACAGGTGGGTATGTACATGCAGCCAATCACAACCGGCCATTTGCCTGCAGTTAATAATCAGAGTGCACCGAGCAATCAGTTTTTGGGCATGAATCCTCATGCAATGCAGGGAGGGCAGTATATGGGTATGTATCCACAACAAATGCAAGCTGGGCTGATGGCTTCTATGCATCCTCAACAAATGTATGGCAACCAAATGGCTGGATATGGGTATGGTCCACAACAGGGGACACAGTTCCTTGGACAGCAAATGCATGGACTATCTGTTAGAGATGACAATGGCTTGAGAAACTCATCTTACCAGGTCTCACCAACTCCTTACGTGCCGTCTGGTAAGCCTTCCAAGCCAGAGGATAAGCTATTTGGAGACCTAGTAGATATTTCAAAATTCAAGCCGGGAAAGTCCACTCCTGGGACAGCTGGTAGCGTGTGATAACATGATTGGTTGCTTTTTCTTTTTCTTTACTAACTTGCATTTTCATATCCATATTTTTTTAAATTTCTATATATATGTTCTTTTGGGTCCCTTATTTGTGTTTTGTTTGGAAGCCATGTACATTCTTTGTAGAGAGAGAGAAAAAATGATGCTCTTAATTAGGTTGAATTTATGATTTTGGATTATTTTTTCAACGGTTTCTACCTGGACATCTTTTTGGAAGACATCTCTCAATTTTCCCCAATTTTGTTTTTGATATATTTCAGTTCATGATCGATTGATAGCCAAAATTGATGAGGTGGTTTATTGAATTAAGGGCTCGTGTGAACATTTATTGCCCTACGGCTTACAGATTGATTCTTGAAGTTACATATGCACTGCTCTCTTGATTATTAAATGCATGCTTGACATATGATTGTTAGATTTAGGATTTCGCCTTGGAGAATTGAGTTCGATTTTAGACACAGCGCGATAGGGATTTTATAATTTGGACACCGAAGAGTTAAAAAAGGGAAGGACTCTGTCTCATTGTATAATAATAAAAAAAACAAGGGTTTATATTTGAGTTGGAAGCACTGTCTATTATTGTATAACGCGAAGTCTATTGAACAATTTAATAAATAAAATAAAAAATTTAATAAATAAATTAAAATAGTAAAAAAAACAAAACTGAAGAATGGCTACCAGTTTCACTACAGTTTGAGTCAACTACACTTTGAGTAATGGTGTAAATTTTTTATTGTTCATTTGATTCCATAAAATATATTTTTTAGAAATAAAATTTCTTGATGAAAAAGTTTCACCACACAATTAGCCCATGGACCATTAGTAAAAGAGCTCAGTTAATCTACTGTCTACGCACACTCATGTACATTGTGTTGGTCATTTTCTGTCTTTGCTTCGCGCGCGTATATTCACCTGTTTTTGTTTTTTTTACACAGAGATGCTTTTTATAATTTCTATGGTGGAGATGACTAAGGAATGCCTGTGGCCGAGTGGCTCGCTGCGGGGTTCGAACCCCTCAGCCAACAAATTTGAATTTGGTTGTTTTTTTTCTTTCTGAAATACATTTTTTTTATTTGAGAAAGCAATTGTCTAGACAGTTGCTTTTCCTTTTCCTTTTTATTATTATTCTTATTATTGAAAAAAAACAGAAGTGAAGTATGCAAAAACAATGAAAACAAAACCCCAAATATATTTTATATGATGAATATATTATTTAAGAATTGTAAACAATATAAACTGAACAAGTTTTACAAGTTGACACAATTATACCAATTTATGACAAATATTGTCTAATTCTGAAACATAAGGTAAGTGGTATCTAATTGGTATAACATTCAAGATATAATGTTATTGTGACCCAAATAGATAGAATATTAAATTTGAGAAATTTACGATAAAGTTTGATATGCTGACATAAAAACATTATTAATCAAACCTTTTTTTTGGATTATGGAGGAACCCCACAACCCGGAAAGCACACTTTGTGGGCCCAGGAAATAGATAAAACCTTCGGTTGTCCCGGGCTCTTACGAGATTACAATACAGAGGCTCGAACCTGGGTGATACAGGATGCGTAATGCGCCAGAAATCCTACATGTTTGGTTTCTGATCTTAAATTATCCCAGGAGCAACCTTTCCCTGGACTGTGTACTCTCTCTCTCGTTCTTGTCGCTATGTATGCAACACGTCACACGATGCTCCGCGATTAAAATATTATCACCAGACAATTCTCATCCATCGATGGTCTCATTAACGGTGCAGATAGTCAGATACCAAACGGTGGAAAAAGAAAGAATTAATAAACCGCGATACACATTATAAAAACTCCTCAAATCCTTTTCAACTAATTATCGAATCGAAGTTTCCTCCTCCTCCTCCTCCTCCTCCACCACCACCCTCTCTTCTCAATAACAACATTCGAGCAGGTGAGATCCTAATTCCAAGCTGCTTCTTGATTATTCTCAACTATCGTATTATTTAGCTTGATCTAATCGGTACCGATCATCACTAACCTGCTTGGATTTCGAGAGAATAAGAATCAAGAAATTTGTAATTCTTTATTTTTTTTCATGATTAATGAGTCATTAACTGATTATTTATCTCTGTAAGTATGTCCATTTTGATTGACCTTTGAAAGGATTTTTTTAGGTCAACAACCGGTGGTTTATAAACATGCAGGTTAGCAGCCTCTGTTGATAATAGTAATAATAATATATTTTTATTTATTTGTGAAGTAAGTAATTTTTAGGAATTAAAAGAAAAGAATTATGAATTGTATTAAGAAGGGGAAATGCAGGCATCAAGAGCGAGGTTATTTAAGGAATACAAAGAGGTTCAGAGAGAGAAAGTAGCTGATCCTGATATTCAATTAGCTTGTGATGATACTAATATCTTTAAATGGACTGCTCTGATCAAGGTAACATGTTTGTGAGTTTTTTGTGTGATGTATGAAAAGGTGTGTTCTTTTATGGAAGGATTGGTTTTGTGCGCGCGCAGGGACCTTCGGAGACACCTTTTGAGGGTGGGGTTTTCCAGCTTGTGTTTTCTGTTCCGGAACAGTATCCTTTGCAGCCTCCACAAGTGCGGTTCTTGACAAAAATATTTCACCCAAATGTGCATTTTAAGGTATGAGTTGCTTGGTGTACGGTGTGATATGGTTGTTGCTTGTCAATGTTTTGGCAGGCAGATGATGGTAGTGAGAATGATTTTTACTGCAATTTCTTTGTTTTGCATTTTCAGCAACTATTTATTTTTAACTCGAAATAACTTCAATCCCTTAACCAATTGCGATCGAAAATGTAATGAGTTATATATGTAACCTACATTTCATGTCTTTATTACCTTCAAAGTAATTTATAATCTATGTGTTATTACATGTTGTATTCAGTTGGAGTTTGTTTTGTTACATTCAACCCCCTCTATATAATCATGATTCCAGCTCAACCTCTGTCCATTTGGCTCCTTTCTTTTATAGCTTGCCTTTTATAGGTTGATTTAAGACATCACATAAGATACATAAGTAATGGCTTGACATGTATGATAATGTTGGCAATTAGTGCTGCGATAAAGAGCTCATAAATATTCTTTTGCTTACACCCGGGTTCTGTGAGCTGCTAACAGGTCTTGTTTTAAGTTTTTCTGGACTAAACTTGAATCTTTGAGCTGTGTGAGGCAGAATGTTAACAGCTTGTAGAATTGGGTGGAAATTTTAAAATAAGTTTTGATATGTACAACCTTGGACCTGATAATAGATTTTCCTGTGGCTGATGCCATGATTTAGAACTAGTTATAAATCTGTTTTCCAAGGGAATGACTTGGCCTGTTTGTAGTATTTGTGGATATGTGCCTTTTTCTTTGAATGATCCCAGGGTTTCTACATCCATTTAATTTGAAGTCTAAGGAGTTTGTCTAACGAAATCCCACTTAAGAGCTTGTTTGAGAACAAGAAGGAAAGGCTACTCTATTATTTTCCCTTCTAGAGGAGGGCACAATAGGGAGAGGGTTGGGTGGCAAGGACCCATGGTGTTCTCAAGATTCTGTTGAATCTTAATTATAAATTAGAGAGTCCAAAATTTGTCTAAATGTTTTAGCTTCCTAGTGCTGTTTAAAGTTTTTGGAATGCAATACCCAAGATGGTTGGTTGAGTACTGATGTAATGACCCAGATTTTTTTTGTATATATATATATCTAACACATATGGTACCGGAAATCAGCGAACCTGATTACCTCACATTATCAGAATACCTTAACACCCTTTAACTGATCAAACAATTCATCTATTTGTGGAAGTGGATACTTTTTTTTATTTTTTATATTACATGAGTTAACCAAACAGGACAACCCTTCCTCATTAACCTTCTAGCCCTTAAGACTGAAATCATACAGTTTGGAAGAAATTCTCTCTCCTTTAAATGCAACATTCTTATTTCCTACCCCCTGGAGAGTCACTGTTTTGGTAAAACAATCCACTTGTACCTTATGTTTGCTTAACCAATCCATGCCCAAAAATCAAGTCAAAGTCATATAATTCTAATGACATAAGGTCTACATTCAATCCCAACCCTTCAATATACAGTTCCACTCCTCTATAGATATCATCAGTGTTTATGATTTCTTCTAAAGGGGTACTAATTGTCACCTTATTCGCAACTTGTGAGGCACCACATGCAATCATTCCACAATTCTACATAATACAAATGGATGACTAGCTCCAGAATCAATTAAAGTATAATTTTGCATTGTATTTAACTATATTTTACCTGTAACAGCCCGACCCATATATTCCATAAAAGCACAATCTAAAAATATGTTCAGCGCAACCATCGACGCTACTAGGGAGATACATTGATTTGTCGCTCGCCTTCAAATGCCTCCGCTGGAGGCATATCTACCCGTTGAGAAGTAGAATTTTCCTGACCTCCTATTGGTTCTCTCCTCTCGGAATGAACCAATATCGCGGGTATGTAAAATGTAATATCTACCACGAAATCCGCTTCATACAGTCATAATGTAAACCCGACCCCCTTCCTCATGTAAGGGTTGGGTTAGTCCTAGCTTGCTGTCTGGTTCGAACCGTCCCATAATACCTTTCAAAACTCAACACAATAATGCCATTATCATTGAACCCCAGGATCAAGACCAGGTGCTCTGATACCAACTGTAACGACCCATTTTTTTTTTTTTTTATATATATATATATATATATATATATATATATATCTAACACATGGTACTGGAAATCAACGAATCTGATTACCTCACATCATCAGAATATCATCCCATACAATCAACATTTCATTAAAAGTGGATCTTACATAAACATGTAGTATTATGGTTGCATTCCTATACTACTAATAACCATTACGAATTTACACAAAAGGGTCTAATAAAAGTTATGTGTTTTGTACATTGATTCACACAAAATACATTGTGATTTAGAATGCATCTACATGGTTCCTTGCAAAAGTTGGTTTCCGTGTATCGGGTTCCTAAATGGTCTGGCAGTTATAGGAGGCATTAACATTTATAATTTCTTCATGTACTTGGTACAGTAGCTTGTAATGCATATAAATGCATCAACTCAACAGTAACATGTCCCGAGACAATAACATGTCTCAAGCACTAACAGTAACAAGTCAAACAGTAACAACTCAAACAGAAACGGATTAAACAGTAACAGGTATGGAAACAGTAATAGAACCCTTAAAATCAATCTCGATCCAATCATCCTAGGTCTACAAAATCTTAAACATCGTTCTCAACACAACCATAATTAATAACCCGTTTATCCTCTTAAGGCATATTTACTGAGGTTAATTGTTCATTCACCCCGGTCATCCTTTTCAAATGCCATTAGCCAAAGATAGTCAATCATTCATTCCGGCCATCCATTCGGATGCCATTAGCCGGAGCTAATCAATCATTTATACCGGTCATCCATTTGGATGCCATTAGCCGAAGCTAATCAATCATTCACCCCGGTCATCCATTCGGATGCCATTAGCCGAAGCTAATCAATCATTCGCCAACATTTACGCTTTCAACAATCTGATATAGGTTCTTACACAATAGAGTAATATTCATGTTAAAGTATTTTCATATTCAATGTATGAAAAAGAAAGGTGCAAGTCACCTACCTGCTCCACCCATGGGTCGTTCCAGTCTTGACGACGGTCCAATCCCGACTACACCACCTACAACATCAATGGTCATAATCAGTACATTTGTATTTTTGAATCACTTTCGTCATCACACTCATTTCAATAGTTCATACGTTCACATTCAAGTGTTCCACATTTTACAATCCGAATCCATACTGGAAGTTTGGTGATCTTGTTCATGTCAAAGACAAACCCGGAGTGCCATTGCTGAAGAATAGTGGCTTTCCCCCTCCCCCAAACATCCAAAGTCCATTTTTAAGAACCTTTTGTAACTCATTTCCTGTTTTGAAACGAAACATTGTAAAACCATTGGCCAAGGATGTCACATCCTCAAGACCAAACCTTTTCCATATCCTGTTAGTAATTTAATTCATAGCATGGAAAGAAACCTATCAAGCACCGACGCCAATCCACAACGGACTTCTCCCATAAACTACCATTCAATTGAAGACGAGAAATAATCGGCTTACAAGGGCTAGGGTTGAGAGTGCACCGAGTGTTAGTGTCGGTAACTCTTATCTTGTCGGCCCAAGCTCCTGTGAAAGAGTTTTTTTTTGGATTAAAAGTCATGTAAGGACACAAACAAATCTACTGTCAAGATAGCACCCAACAGTAATTGTAATATAATAAATCACAATTAACTCGACAAATATCAAATCCCAACGATTAATATGTAGAAATACCCATTATATAAAACATATTCAAATTTCAGGGTATTTCGACGGTTGGATCTATCAAAATCGGAGTTAAACCGGAGACTGACCTTAAATTGGAGAGCTACTGTTAAGCATCAATATCTCCTTGCTGAAGTGTACCATTCTCATCTCCCCCGTTCAAAACATGAATAACACTCATATACACCACATACCCAAATTTTAGATTAATCCAACGGTGCAATGAAGGCAAACTAGCTGGCAGCTCTGACTGGCCGAAGGAACAGATTTGGCTATATTGTTCAAAAGATTACACGTCTCCACCAGAGCAATATCAGGTTGATCCCTTCGGTGAACATTTAGTAACAAGGCGCACACAATACTATAATTTAAGCTTGATCCAACGTTAAATAGATTCTAAAATAAGAAGGCGGCTCAAACTGGTTGAGAGTTGCAACAACAAGATTCAGAATTCATTCAACCCAAATATATCTTAGTTGGTTAAACATACTTCAAATCCCTACGGTCATCTTGTAGGCAATATAAATACGCACAACATACCAAAAGTTCAGAGAAATCCAACGGTGGACGGAGGAGGAACTATCTGGCGACTCTGACAAGTTTGAGGGGTTTTCCAGAAATCTTCAGATGACTGGATTTCTCAAACGGCTTCAGATAATAACAATCCCTCCGGTCAGATTTTAGACAATGGTTAGGTGCATAACATACTCAAATTCCAGCCCGATCCAACAGTGGCCGGAGGAGATATTGTTCTCGGAGTACCACCCTTTATTTTTTTCTCTCCAATCTCTCTCTAACTTATCTCCCCCCATTTCCTTTTAAATGTATCTTTTTGCCCCACCTCTTCTCTTCTTATATTATAAGTCATAATCTTTACATTTATTTCAATTTCACCCTCCACTCAACTTATTTTATTTCTCTTTTAATTTAAAACTTATGTTTATTTCCCGGGGTTTACATTCTCCCCTCCTATTATAAATTTCGTCCTCGAAATTAAATTAAGTACCTATTTCAGGTAATAAATGCAAATACTTATTCTTTATCTCAGACTCTCTTTTCCATGTTTCTTCCTCTATTAGTGAGCTTCGCCATAATACTCTCACCAATGTAACTCTCTTATTTCTTAGTATCATTACATCCCGATCTAAAATCTTGATGGGCTTAACTTCCATGGTTAAATCCTCTTTCTAATCACCTGCACCCTGTCAATTGCTTGTTGTACCATTTCGAATCCTCACAGCTTCCTTTGCCTTATTTCATCCCAACAAATTGAGGTACGACACTTCCGCTCATACAATGCTTCAAATGGAGCCATACCAATAGTAGTTTGATAACTACTATTACAAGTAAATTCTACCAATGGGAAGTGATCTTCCCAATTTCCACCAATTTCCAGTACACAAGATGTAAACCCCGGAAAATAAATGTAAGTGTTAAATTAAAAGAGAAAAAATAAGTTGAGGGGAGGGTGAAATTGAAATAAATAAAAAGATTATGATTTAAATTATAAGAAGAGAAGAGGTGGGAAAAAAAAGACATTTAAAAGGAAATGGGGGGTGATAAGTTAGAGGGAGGTTAGAGAGAAAAAGAGGAGGGGTTGTGCTTCGACAGCCATATCTCTGCCAGCCACCGTTGGATTAGGCTGAGTTTTGGATATGTTGGGAAGCTCACTATTGTCTAGCATCTGACCGGAGAGTGTAATTATCTGTGGCCGTTTGAGAAACCCAATCATCTGAAGATTTCTAGAAACCTCCCTCAAACCCGTCAAAGTTGTCGGACAGTTCCTCCACCGTTCACCGTTGGATTACTCTGATTGTTTGGTACATTGTACTTCATTATACGACCTACACGATGACCGTAGGGATTTTAAATATCTCTTACTATTTGAGAGAGATTGCATTTTGAATGAATTCTGGAATTTGTTGACTCTTTTCAAATGCGTTGCGCCGCCGACTGAGTTTAGAATTTTCATACCGTTGGATCAAGCTTATTTTTGACTATTGTGTTCGCCTTGGTTGTTACTACATATTCACCGAAGGGATTCTCCTGTTTTTTCTCCGTTAGAGGTGAGTATTCTTTTGAAAAAAATAGCAAAATCTGCTTTCTTCTGCTAGTCAGAGCCGCCTGCTATTTTCGCTTCATATCATCGTTGGATGAAGCTGAAATTTGGGTATGTGGTGCTACTGAGTGTGATTAATGTTCTGAACGATGAAGATGAGAAATTGACAGTCCAGCAAGGAGATATGTATGTTGAACAGTAGCTCTCCAGTTTAAGGTCAGTCTCCGGTTTAACTCCGATCTTGGTAGATCCAACCGTTGAAATACCCTGAAATTTGAATATGTTTTATATAATGGGTATTTCTACATATTAACCGTTGGGATTTGATATTTGTCGAGGTAATTGTGATTTATTGCTATTACAATTACTGTTGTGTGCTATCTTGACAGCAAATTTGTTTGTGTCCTTACATGGCTTCTAATCCAAAAGCCCTCCTTTCACAAGAGCCTGGGCCGACAAGATAAGAATTACCGACACTAACACTCGGTACACTCTCAACCCTAGCCCACGTAAGCCGATTGTTTCTCGTCTTAAATTGAATGGTAGTTTATGAGAGAAGTCCGTTGTGGATTGGGTAAATATAATTATCATTAAGTGATTACGTTTTCTTAAATGTTTTGTATTGCTGTAGGGACGTCACATCCACGAGATGTCTAAGGAACCCGATACATGGGAACCTATTTTTGCAAGGAACCATGTAGATGCATTCTAAATCACAATGTATTTTGTGTGAATCAATGTACTGAACACATAACTTTTATTAGACCTTTTTGTGTAAATTCGTAATGGCTATTAGTAGTATAGGAATGCAACCTCATGTCCATGTATGTATATTTTTAATATGAATTTCTAATTATGCAACCATAATACTACATGTTTATGTAAGATCCACTTTTAATGAAATGTTGATTGTATGGATGGTATTCTGATGATATGAGGTAACCAGGTTTGCTGATTTCCGGTACTATATGTGTTAGATATATATATATATATATACAAAAAAAAAAATCCGGGTCGTTACAACTGACCATGGTCTAATGATTAATTTCTCTTTCAGACAGGTGAAATATGCCTTGATATCTTGAAAAATGCTTGGAGCCCAGCTTGGACAATGCAGTCTGTTTGTAGGGCTATAATTGCTTTGATGGCCCACCCAGAACCTGATAGCCCTCTAAACTGTGATTCAGGTAATTTAGTTGATGTACTTTTTTGTCTGAACATTATATATTTGCTTTGACTGATGACCAAAAAACAATAATCAACAGCAATGCCTTTATGCTGATACAATGGTTTAACATTTGTACTTTTCATTGTTACTATCTCAAAGGAAGCAGTAACTCGTGATATTGGGGTAATTCCTAAAGAAGGTTCTTCAGGGATCGATGAGATCTCTGATAGTATCTACCTTTGATATGGTAAAAATGAAAGTGAGATATTGAGATAATTGGTAATAGAAGGTCCTTTAAAATCAGAGATCTCTCTCCTGTACTATCTACCTGTTTTCTTTGACACATCATGCTTATCCTAGTTTGCCGTTCCCATTAAAATTGTTTCCTCCTCTGGTGGTTTGGAAGTGTTATGGCTGAGAATGCAAGGACTGGAAAGGAACTGGTATTGTGAAGGCTAAACTTATTATTGGCTTTTTTCCTTTTCCTGGTTAATATAGGTTTTATGTAGAATCATGCTGGGTATCACAAAATTCATTGCCATGGATTAATCACCATCATTTAGATTTTAATTAACCAAGGGCAAGGATTATTTGTTTCACTATTCATGGCATAAATCCCATGCCTGAAAGTATTCTCCTAATCACTTGTATATTGGAATTGAATTGAGGCCACTGGGCATAATTCTGAAACACTGAAAGAACTACTTAGACAGGATGAACTGTAGGATTATGCATCAAATGATGTTTCTTTTTTTGAGCTTTGACAAATCAATATCCAAGTTTTGCAGATTTGATGTGTGTGGATAATGATTGTGTATCTTCCTAATGGACCATAACACTTGTGCAGGCAACCTTCTACGCTCTGGCGATGACAGAGGTTATCAATCCATGGCAAGAATGTATACAAGACTTGCAGCCTCGCCAAAGATAGGTTGATTTTGTGTGATTCGATTTCTTATCATAAGGACGTCGAGTTAGAACAAATGTGATGAAATGTCAATGACATTTTGAGCTGTTGGACTTAAAACTTAACCATTTGCTGTGCCAACTTGGTACCGTATATAATGTGATTTTTAATCACGAATGGACATCTGTCAATAATAGAAAAAGCTGCTATTTCCCAGCATCTAATTTATCTGACAAGTAACGAGAGGTTCCTTATATGTTGAACAGGTAATTTTGGGAACGAACAGGCAGTGATACTGCTTATGAACTTGGCAAACCCTGTGTGAATCAGCTCTCGTACAACTTCTTAAGACTTGATAAAATTTTCGGCATGACTGTATTTTAAAACAATGAGAAATTGTTTTGACTATGTTGAGCAGGGCGATGATGGTTACAGGTATTCTGGATTGGATCTAGAAGTAGGGATCTGAACTCAATGAATACTGAACACAGTACTGAACACAATGGGTGGGTGAGTAATTTTTCGATATTACTTTTGCTCATTGGCTATTAGGTAGGGTATGGATATTGTCATATTACACACACACACACACATGTAATTAATAGTTTATAGATTTTTAAATTTCTTACCTATATAATAAGGCATGGATATAATTTTTTTGACTGGCTGGTATTCATTACTAGCCCAAAGTTTACCACAATGTTAATGCATGAGTCCCATTGTCTATTTAAGTGATCATATGTGCTTAAGTCATGTCTTCTCAGATGAGCTCAAGCAATCTATCAATTAATATAATTCTATTTTAATATTTACTGAATAGGGTTAGGTCCATACTTCTGAAACCATCTAAACCGAACTGAACTTACTAAACCATAGTATAAGAGGTGTATTTTCTCTTAAAACCCTAATTCTTTAATTTTTTTCTTTCATGTCACTGTCATAACTCATTACTGGGTTATCATCTAAATTTACCAAAAATAAAAATAAAAATAAAAATAAAACAGATTAGCATGGTGGAAAAACCAAGCTAGAATTTTGGACAAAGTCGAAAGTCTGATTATATCCTATTATGCCTAATCATGAATTTTGGACAAAGTCAAAAGCAAATTGAAGGTCAAAATAAATGAGTATTTGATAAATTTGCAAAAAAAAAACAAATAAGTCAAATGACATAATTAGATTTTCATAAGTCAATTTAATTTAATCATGGGACAAATTAAAGTTTAATTATGTTTAGAAATTAATTTGGATTCAATTGAAGGATTTAATTAGATTCAAGGACTTAATTATATTTTAAATGGGTCAAATTAATCTTATTAGAGAATTAATTTAGGTTTAATTGAGAAAATTAGAATTTATAAGACTACATTTAATCTTTACCAAGTCAATTGGTTGAAAGCAGTGGTATATTGCAAGAAAATTGAAAATTTAAGGTTAATCAAGGGATAATTAAAGAAATTTACGACCAGGAACTAATCTACAAAAGGCGTCGAACTATAGGGCATAATTGATCAAAATTAATGGTGAAATTGAAGAAGAATCAAAGATCTAAGTCAATTGAGGGTTGAATTGCATAAATTCAAGACCAATAACCAAAATGGAAAAGGCGAGCAAATCCATAGAGGACATTGAAGTTCGATAGGGTGAAAATGCATAGAATTGAAAATTATGGTCAATTAAGGATGCAATTGAAAGGAATTAAAATTTGAAGAGAAAAAGTAACCTGGACGAAGAAACTTTGATACACTTTCATCTTTTTCCTTTTTTTGTTGAAAAGTTAGTTTGGGTGTACTTTTCAAGTGTATTTAATTTTTTTACTAAATTTAACAAAACTTGTACGAAAATGATCCCCTATACACCACGGTATGACCCGAGTTGTAAAATCCGTTCAGTTCAGGCGGAATGGCGGAACGTTCCATCCGTTCATAAAGCCGGGACAAAGCGGCGTCGTTTTCGTCCGATTTTAATTCGACCGTTCGGAAATTCGGCCGGAATGCCCTGGTTCAGTTCAGGTGTGCCGTTCCGGTATCAGAATCAAAATGACACCGTTCAATTTGTCAATTTTGTCTCCGATTTAAATCATACACATACAGCCCAGCACCCAAAAATTCTTCCCCAAGTCAATTTTCCATAATTCTTTCATCAGCTCACCTCAAATCTCAACAATGTTTTCTGAGTCACTGTGGATGGAACTTGGTGTTGGAAAGCATATGTGCAGGAGTGCCGATTTTAGCATGGCCCATGATGGTTGAGCAGCCTTTGAATGCACGAATAGTGGAGGAATGAACGGATGGGGAGACTTTTTGTTTTTTAACTTTGAGAGGAATGGACGAGTGGGATGCTAAATGAGAGGAATGGACGGGTAGGGCTAATTTCATGCTAAAAATTGACAGCTTTGATTGCTAATAATTATATAATAATAATAATAATAATAATAATAATAATAATAATTAATTATTATAATAATAGTTAGCATAAAAAAAAGTTATTATAAAAATAAAAACAAACCAAAATCAAAACAATAATAAAAAAATATATTATAAAAAAAATAAAATAGTTGCATCAATTTTGATTTTATAAAAAAATAAAAATTATATTTATTTATGTTTGTTTGACCTTGTGTTTGTATTGTATAATTTAAAGTTAATTTATCTTGAATTTTAATTATGCTTGTTAAATTAATTTTTTTTCTTCATATATATATATATATAATTAATTATATATGAACAGTACGACACCGAAACAAAGACGCTGAAGCGGTCCAAAACCGTAACGTTTCGTTCCAATTGAAAAACTAGAATGATGACCGGAATGATATTGACAACTATAATATAACCCATTCTTTTAACTTTCTGACACCAAACCATCGTGATACCGTCCTAGACAACTTTTAGCTGTCAAATTTCATACCTCGTGATAGCAACTTTAAGCTAACAAGAGAGGATGTTTTTGAGTTTAATTAAGGACTGAAATTTTACCTCAATAAAAAAATTATTCTCTTCAACCACTTTTAAATAAGGGAGTTTTGAGTATTAAGAAATTAAAAGTGAACGTTAAGAAAAAATCATCTTTCAGACCGTAACTCTTTTTTCTTACTTTCACCCACCACTTTCCTATTTTTCTCCTCGGAACCCCCCACCCATGCATGCAATGACAAATTAACTAACATGGTTGTTGGGTCTCCAGCCCAACCCCAACCCTGTCAGGCTTACCTAGATGGTTGGGCCGATCCTAAACTATATTATTATTTAAAAATATCAAAAATTAAAAAAAAATCAAATGGGTATTTAAAAATATTTGTGATTTTCTTGCATATTTTCTCAATAATTTTGCATGATATCAGGTTATACTTGCACTGTAAGATACAAACTTTATTAAAAATATTTAATTTTCTCTGAAACTTCAAGAAATGATTCTAAAAAAATTATTTAAGGATATTTTGTGTTTTATCACATGCTTTCTAACAATGTTTTTCGATATCAAGTTATCAACTTATATTGTAAGATACAAACCCAATGCAAAATACCCAATATTCTATGAAAATTCCAAAAAAAAAAACTTATTTCAAAAAAAAAAAAAGCTTTTCTCTACTTTGTTTCTTTAGGCTCCAAGACTACGAGCATATTTGACATTGTAATAAAAATTGTTTTTCAAATGATCTTTATTTAGAAATGAATTGAAATTACATTTTTATTTTTAAAAACATCAACATATCAAAACAATCTAAAAATTCCAAAAAAAATATTAATATAAAGTAATGATATATATAAATAATATTTGATTTAAAAAAAAATACTAAAACAAAACGAGACTATAAATTAAAATGTCATGGTTTCATAAGGGTTCATGGTCCACTATTGAGTTAATAATAATAATAGATTTATTTGTTTAAGAAAGGGGCTACGATGAGGTAATTTCACTGGCACTATTGCTTAACGACTCAACTGGGCTCCTCGATGACTACCTTTTCAGGGAGCTTTCTTTCTTTTCTTTTTTTTGGTTCGTCCACAGTGCTTACAAACCCTTTAGCTGATCTATTCCACAGAATGCCAGGTGGGGCATAAAAACATCTGTAAACGTTAAAGCTGAAAAATGCAACACAGCATTAGATCGAAGAAAAAGTTTACAAATTGATGTGAAATAATGTGCACAGCCAAATTGCCATGGGAGACAGAAATGCTTTGATCATTTACAAGAATTTCAGGCTATCACTACATCTACCAGGTGATAGCAGGAAACAAGGCAAAATATGTATCTTCTAACCTGTACTCAAGAATGTTTCAAATGCAGAAACAGTGGGATATCATGCTTCAAAGAACTTTTCCCTCCTTAACTGCAATTCTTACCTGCTGGAATTCTCTCTAGATTTTCAACTGGTGATGCAGCTTTTACTGGAAGATCAGCATTGGAAGCAGAAGGTGCTGGAGCAGGAGATTTCACGGTGCCATTATCATATCCATTGTGATTTCCTATATCAGTTCTGGTTGTTCTGGTGCGCCTCTCTCTGCAGATTCTTGTTGAGCAAGGGATGCAACCTTTATAGGAAAAACAGTGGAAGCAAAATTTACCATGACAGGAGATTGCTTGGTGCCATTACTATGATCCTTATGACTACCCATTTGAATTCCCGCTTTTATGGCGCTCCTTTCTGTGAGCTCGTCAGGAACAGAAAGTGTCGCTGCTTTATTGGGAAGATCACCATTCAAAACAAGAGTAGCTACCCCACTCTTATGATATCCATTTCTGTGATTTCCTGCTTCAATTCCAGTTTTTACAGTGCCTCTCACAGCAGGTTCCTTTTGATCTCCTGTTTCACATTTGGTCAAAGAAAAGAAAGGATCATTTCTCATAGATCACTTGTGAATTTCAATGTCTGAAAAGAGCTAAATAGCAACCAAAAAAGAACAAGCCTCTTCACTACGCTTGGTGAAAGTGACAATCAGCTGTGGGTGTCTCTCTCACATGGTCAGGAAGGACTGGTTGAGAGCTACAATTGAAGAATTGGGGGGTAGTTTGGTATCATTTGCAGTTTTGATTTCTTGTTTTTCAAAAATATATAAAACTTGCTTGTTTTAGTTCTTAAAGAAAATAAAAACTGACAACCCATTTTTGGAAATTCGAAAACAAGAGAAAGAGTTTCAAGAGTTTCCACAAAGTGGTTTTCATCTTTATTTGCCCTTTTCTTTAATTATTGCACCAGCAGTCTGCAATAATAGGCTTCATCAACACAGTCATCCAATGACCAAAGGTAGGACATCAAACCATCTTGAATATCATAAATATGAACAACTGCTTGGACAGCAAGCATAAATTGGAGAATGCCTCTTTCATGAAAGAGACAAATTAAGCAGTCTTGAGGGAAAGATTAATTATTTAAGAATCTTGGCAGATTTAATGCAGCAGCTGAACACGTTATGCTTGGTTTTTCCAGTAGGCAGGAAATACCTGATTGGCAAGCTTTTATGTTACCATAAGTGCTCACTCTATTAAGAATATCGAGGAAGCTGGTCAAGATGATCTTTTCCTGCTCTGCGTGAAGCTGTGAGCACTCATATCCATCATCTGATTTCTGGGTTTTGCTTTGACAATGCTGTGCCACTCCAGTTGGAGATCCCATTTCCATGAACATCACCTCCTCTTCATGGCACATCAAATCAATATCAGGGGAGGATGGCCTGGCATTCTCAACATCACCTGAATCAATGCTCCCATCTTTTTCTGCTTTGTTCCCATTTAAACAGTCATAAGGCATAGGTTCAATGGCATTCCCTCCTTTTAGACTACTTTCTTTCTCTTGGGTGGGAGAAGCCGAATAGGTTTCAATATTCTCTCTCTCAGACCGTGCATCCATTTTTCCTATTTTTCCTGGAAATGATCAGTTAGGGGTTCAGAGTGAAAACCAAAATATTTTATCCTGCAAGATTATATAGAAGCAAATCAAATATCTTATGTCACAAAGAAACAGATAACCATCTGATCCCTCCCGGATGCTCACAACCAATTTTCCAGCAACTTATCTAGTAACATTTTTCTCTTCTATGAGAAATAAATAGAAACTTGAAAAGAAAAAAAAATTGTTAAGTGACCAATAGAATTCCAAAGGCAACGGTGCTTGAGGAAATAAATGCTAAATATCAAGCTCTAGACCTTAATAAATGGCTAAAATATCAAATGTTATTGCATGTGATGACTAATGCAGTGCTATTCAAATTGTTGCATGGGGTGGGGCGGGGCTTTTGTTCCCTCTCCGCATGTAAATCTTCTCTCTTTAGTCCCAAATAGCTCTACTACCCAGTCCCTCCAAGTACTACCACTTCACCACTTATTGATGGAAACTGAATTTCCATCAATGTAATAAAATAAAAATACTTCAGTGTGGATCTCATCATGTAACTGGACTTTGAAACAAAATTATATGAACACGAATTTCATGATAACCGTAAATAATAGGGTTTTATTTTTCCTTGGCAGCACGGTTGATATGTTTCCAGATATCTTTAAACAACAACATAATCAGGGAACATATCATTCTCAAGTTTTCTGTGTACTGATTGGCACAAAAATGTAGAAACTCCTGGAAACATAGCTGTAAATAAAATGCGAAGAAACAGGCACATTTATTTCCTTAGGCAAGGGAAAACCTGCAAGTGCCTCAGTAGTTTTTCCTGAAATCGTGACCAAGAGAGTGCATATCTCCTTCACAAACTGTGGTTGGAGTACACCTGCCAACGGGGACCTTCAATCATGTGGATGTGAGCTAATCAGTTCTCAGTTCTCGAATTGATAGAAAGAAAGGAGGAAATTTTCATTAACAATGCGCAGGAGAATTACAAAAAAGGTGTTACCTGTATGTGGGTTTTGTTGATCCCAATACTGCCCCATTAGCAGTGCGAGATATAGGGACAGATAGTGGAGATGAAAAGGCTGCAGAATTCCTCAGTGTATTTCCCTAATGGAAAATAAAATAAAATAGGGAAAAAATATGAAAGAACATCAAGTTACAATTTTCAACTGAGAAGAAATGAGATTAAAAAAAAATCTATATTTATCAATGTTGAAGATGAACTAAAATGTGTAAGCTTTCTCAAAGAACACTCAGACTGTTAGTATAGCTATTCTTGAAATTCAAAAGTACTAAACAAGTATTTTGAAGCGATAAATTACAGGAACAAAAAACAAGGCAGCCAATATTTGAAAGGCCAAGAGTTTATTTTCATTGAAGCAACACCCCTAATATGGTAATATGGCTATCAATGGTGGGTTGATTATGAAGTAATCCAAAAAAGCAATTCTAAACATCAAAATTTCATACAAAACAGCCTGGCAATTACTCTTTTAACCAAGCATTTAATATTTGTGAGGCCTGCATTTATCAGTTAGCACATTAGTTTACATGTTTGTATACATATAATTTTCCCATTACCATCATGTTTCAACTGTTAAAATAAAGAGTGAAACATTACAAGGAAAAAGTAGATCTCTCATATCTATGAACATTATGAAGATAACCTGTGAGAATTTTGAAGTACAATGAGCAGATTGATCCTTGGTTGGTATGCCAAACAGTTCCTCGCTTTTCCTTTTCTTGGATACCAACGTGGTCACATAGCCAGATGATCCAATGGCCCCACTAATTGCTGCATTCGTTGCCTGTTGCGCATAAGCGGTGGCATGAGGACTGCCATGAAAGAGAGCCCTTCTCTCATCACTACCTTCAAAATTCTTGCACTCCAAGCATTTACAATTCTCAGAGCAGAAGATATTTCCTTGGAAGCACTCACAATACTTCTTCAGGCACCCTGATCTCTTGCAATTACATCCTTTATTGTGTTTTCCCACCATTTGAACTTCCTGTACATCTTCCTGGATTTAAGAAAAAAAAAACAGAATTGGAAAGTTTTAGATGCTTGTGAGCCATAATGAGAATGGTAACTATAGTTGACAAATAAAACACGACTCTCTTCTAGTTCAATCTTCAGCCTATAGCAGTCGCAGAGAACATTCCTTTGCCAATGAACCTTACTTCATGGAAAAGTAAGGATGAAAATATAAACCAAACAGATTGTACAAAGAGAGCAGGCTTTGATAAGACTGATCTTCCGCTTATGCCAATATAAAATTCGAATGGAATGGAATGGACGTTGCTCAAATTCAAACCGAATTTCTCATGCCCAGCCATTGGATTCAAATAAATGATGTTTGTAGAGCACATAGAATTATTTAGGAAATTTTGAAACAATCAAACCAGAAAATATCATCAGATGGCATACACTATCATTCAAAATGGGAAGGGGACAAAATACATACATACCGTAGTATCCTGAGATCCATGAGGACTGCTAGCAATCTTTGGTCTAAAAGCATTTGGATTACGCTGAAGGGTTGCTTCAACAGCCTCTTTCCTCTCCTTTTCATTTTCAACATTATTACGACAATTTACACAGTTGCAACCATTACAATGAATTCCCGCAGCAAAGCACTCACAATACCTAAAAGATCCAGGAAGTTGCTTGTTAATCATGAAAAAGAAGAGTTGGGAAAAACTAATGATCCATTACAGAGTTAAAATTGCACATCTAACTACTTAAATACTCGATTCAAAACCCAACAACTTGTACTTCTGCTAAATCATACAGTAAGGGAAACAGAACTCACAACTCAACAATTTCATTCAATCAACTTCACAGATTCCAAGATACACATGGAAAAAACAATCACATGAAATCAGCACCATATTCACCTATATCATGACGAGATATTCCACAACTTATAAAAAACAAGATGGGATTAGTTAACCGAGGTCAAAGAAAATTCCAGCTCCCACCCTCAGGACTTCTTGAACAGAAAGAAAAACGATCAATAATAGAGGGAAAAAATTGAGGTAATCATAACTATCATGCTAATGATATCCCCAAAAAGTAAAATCATAATGGCATTTCAATGCAATCTATGTAAGGACGACATGCCATCTCCCCCGCAGAGCATTTTAAAATTCACATTAAACCACAAATAAACAATCTTTCAAACAAAAAAATGCCCACCAGTACTTACAATTTCAAGCACATCGAATTTTTACAATTACATTGCTTTGGTTTCTTAGGAGTGCCATCATTCGCCAGCCGTGATCCAGGGGAGTCTTGCTTGCTGAAAGAGGAACTTCACACAAATTATTTGCGAAATTAGCAATTTTAACAACAACAGTTTATTTACTTATTTAAAAAAAAAAGGTCCATCTTGAACCTCGTTATATTTAATGTATAAAATTCTATTATAATATATTTAATCAACAAATGACATTATACCTTTTAATTTATCAAGATATTTTTAAAAATTATTTTATATATATAATTATTTTTTAAATTATCCCAATTTATTGCCAAATTATAATTATTTACACTAAAACGAAAAGAAGAAGAAGAAAGCCGTAAGCAGAGAGATGTTTTAATTTATTTATTTTCAATACTCACCCCCGCGGCATTGCCGAAATCTTATGCACCGGGTGCGGTATCCGCTGCGCCGCCGCCGCTGCCTGATGCTGCGAAACAGGTCGTGCCTGATATTGAGGGGGAGGCATTTCCGGCCTCGGAGGAGTTTGTGTCTGCAAACTCACCTGCACTTGCTGTGTCTGCGGTGGGACATTCACCGGCGCAGCTCTACAAATCCTCGCCGTGAAATCCAATTTCTGTGGCGCCAATTTCTTTGGCGTGTATTCCGTCACAGTTTCACTCTGTTCCATAACAAATCAAAGCAACAAAAACTCCTCCTTCCGCAAACAAGAAAAAATAAAAAGTAAAAAAAACCTGCACTGCAACTAATTCTAACTCTATCTCCGTTTCTTTTATATATATAAAAAATTAAAAAACAAAACACAAGAAGCAGAATTCTTAGCTCTCAAGTGAAATCAGTAGTTACTGTTTATGAGAAGCTAATCAGGGAGCTAAAGGGTTTTTTCTGTGGTTTATATCTTGGTTCCCC
The DNA here is from genome assembly GCA_032356905.1 of Salix exigua. Classification (NCBI taxonomy): domain Eukaryota; kingdom Viridiplantae; phylum Streptophyta; class Magnoliopsida; order Malpighiales; family Salicaceae; genus Salix; species Salix exigua. The sequence continues at coordinate 3,777,505 of CM063605.1, forward strand.
CCACCCCTCTCTCTCTCTCTCTCTCTCTCTCTCCCCCTCGCGAGATTTTGAATTTCTTTTTGAGATTGAATGGAGGGTGAGATGAAAGAGAAGGTAATCGAACGGATAAACTTGAAAGTGTTAGCTCGGCGGTTGTGATTGAGTTTAAGTGTACGAATAATTACTGTCCGTTGGATGAGGGTTAAAGACCAGGGGTGGTTTGGGTATTTTAATTGGGAAGTGATAAGAGTGGAATTTGGCGGTAAGGACTCTGAAAGGAATGCGGTTATGCTTTATTGAACACGTGTGCGGTGAGTATACGTTTGACTTGTTATTTTTTCTAGGGCTTTTCTCTTAATCGACGAGTGATATTCCAAACTTGTGGGGGATGAGCAAAAGAAAATATTTTTTAGTTAAACGCAGTCGTTTAGTGGGACATGAAGATCACAAATTGTAATTTTGGAGGGGATGGGTTGGTGGAGCCAACAAATTTTGTTCGTGTTGAACGAGTGGGTATGGCCCCAAGTTATATATTGTTTTTTTTAATATTTTAATTTAAAATCATATTAATTTTTATTATATCAATATATCAAAAAATACATAAAAAATACTAATTATTCCAGCTATGGTCAGGATCTCAAATTCTGATAATATCATTTAAAAAATAAAATAAGATGTCTGATATCCTATATAAAAATAATTTTAATATTCAAATATTAATTTGAGTTTATCTTATTACAAATTGAAAAGAAGAGGATATGTGTTAGGGAAAGGGAGTTATAAGTAAATAAAAGGAATAGTTATCTAGCTTGTATATATGGGATGTTGAAAATCTATTATGAGAATATTCTAGAGAAGGATTATCGTGATTTTTAGTTTTGATTTATATGGATATAATTATTTATTTATTTTTGTAATTTTCATTTCTTTAAATTTTAATAAATTAAATTTCATTTTCGTTCTCTCCTTACTAGTCAAATAACTATAAATGATAACACACTAACCTTTCCTCCTCCTCCTCTTCCTTTGTCCCATCCATCATTTTCAATATCTATTCCTCTTATCAAACACTACTTTTACTTCTATTAATTGCATGTTTTATGCTGTATTTTAAAAATATATTTGAAAAATCATTGATATTTATTTATTTTTAATTTAAGTTGACTTTTTAGTATTTTTAGATTATTTAAAAATAAATAAAAAGCATTTGTGTCGTTAAGCACTATTGATAAAATGTTTTAAGGGGTGTAGTGTAGTGGCAGAGAATTTACTATCTATATAACAGGTCTCGAGTTCGAGTTAACATATATATCTTGTGTAAGAATCTTAAATAATTAAAATTTTACGGTTTTCATGTTGTTCAACAGTATTGATCAAATGTTTTCAAGGAGTGTAGTTTGATGACAACGAGTTTATGATCTATATAACAGATCTCGAGTTTGAATCAATACATGAATCTAAAATAAACCAAAATTTTATTTATTGATTTAAACCCATAAAATATATTTTTTAAAAATAAAATTTATTAGCATTAAAAAAAATCGAACGAAGCCTGTGTTTTTTTTTTTTGAGATAGGATTGATTTTCAGTACTGTCATGTCTTGTTTCTCTTGGTGCTGTGGTAATGCCTAATATAAGTTAACCTCCGTTCGAGGTTTTTTTGAATATTTATAAAAAAAAAAGGGAAGAAAAAACGAGAGAATAAAGCTCTAGATACAATGAATCCATTCATTTCTACTCATCTTTGATAATTAATAATTTACTGAGATTTCTCTTAAATAAAAAAATTAATTATTGAATTTGTTTTAATTTATATTTTGCATTTTAACAGTGTTTTTATTTTTTTCCTTTACTTCAAGTTACTTCTTTTTGGTATTTTTATATTGTTTTTAATATGTTGATATTCAAAAATATATTTTTTAAAATAACATTATTTCAATGTATTTATAAACAAAAAATATTTTAAAAATAATTATTATGACAATATTAAACAACCTTTATACACATGCCTCCCATTCTTAGACATGGATAAGTGGTTTAACATGTTCTTATGACTTTTCTAAGAGTATAATAAATATTGTTTTTTTAAATATTTTTTGTTTAAAAATATATTAATATAATATATATATATATATTAAAATTTATTTTTAATATCATCATTATATAAGATGAAGTAAACTACTAAAATTATTAATTTAAAACTAAAAAATTTAAAAACACACGAGCGTGTATATATATATATATATATATATATATATTCATATTAATAATTAAATTATATACTTCTCTGTTTTTATTTATACACACACACGACATGTCAAACGGCGTTCCTACACGTTACATGAAAGTATAATGCTGCAGAATAATAATAAATCAGAAATATGAGAACGACAACTGATGTTAAATAATATCTTAAAAATAAAGTAGGAGCAGTGGGATCGTTAAATTTGATGGAGAGATCACGGATGGCCAAAGGCATATAAAGTACGTGCATATCGTAAAAGCCTTTTTTATTTGCTTACAGAATTTCCAGGGCACTAATCTCTTAATCAACTCGTTAGCATCTGATGAGGATAAGCTTTTCTTTTTTGTCATTTTCATGCTGATTCTTTTTCTTTTTTCAAGAAATATTTTAAAATGAAAATCACACGACCAACTCCATTATTTTGTGGCTGTCACTCATCAAGCATGATCACCATGTCCAACTAGCTAACCCTTCCCACCTCCCTTGTATCAAATCCTCCTCCTCCGGTTGGTGATCGCTTCATCTCCTCCTCTTCCACCACCACCACCTCCACTAGAATACTAATCCAAGACCCATTAGTTAAATTGACTCAAAACCACTCTATACTATTCTCGACAGTAAATTAATCGAAGAAGATTGCAGAGAGCAGTTGTGGCAGTGCTGTATCTTAAATCCAGACTCCATCGATACTTTTGCAGTGCATCATGAACAAACATGGCTGCTTTCTGGTCGGGTTCATGGCTGTTGCCTTTTGCTCTCTCTCTCTCTCTCTCTCTCCTGCAATATATATATATATATATATATATATATATAAAGAAACAGACTATATATATATATATATATATATATAAAGAAACAAGTCTGATCTGCTTATCGATGTTTTCCTTTTTCTTTTCCCAGAACACATCCCGTTTGGTTCTGTCAGTTTTTCTCGAACCTTTCCCTGCGATGAACAGCGCATGGCAGCATGTATGTCACGATGTACCATGATAAAAATACACTATTAGAGTTAATTTCTAAATTAAAGAAGCCATGCAAGAGCTGTGGATCCAATTATAAGGGAGAAATTTGAAAGGGAAACTCATGCATAAAGGGAGAAACATTTTACAACTTTCTCAATATGATGCTGTTAGTTGGAGACGAAGCTGACGCGCGAATGATTCTGTGTTTTCGACTGACAGGTAAAAAGCAAATGCAATGGAGCTTGGATTGGAATTCATATTCTTGCTGTGAAAAACCAAAATTATGTCTACAGAGTGTGGGAGTACGAAATCACCAGTCATATGTATGTGCAGAACGAGGGAAAAAACCCTTAAAGTTCAGATCATAAGCTTGATGTTTCCTCTAAAATTCATAGATATATAAATATACACTCGCAGAGAGTATCCTTCTCTGTGATCTCTGATCAATCAATCGACGAAATAGTAATAAAAGAATCATGTTTATATAGGTATATATAAACAATCATGTTTGAGAACAGATTTGTGAAATGAAATTCTGGGTTAGACTAACACTACTTTTAAGATTATAGACGATGATCAGTATTTGAGAACAGATTTGTGAAACGAAATTCTGGGTTAGACTAACATACATATATGCATGCATACATACATACATACCTACATATATACATACATACATATATGCATGCATACATACAAATACATACATATAACGTAAACAAGATCGTGAAGAGAAAATTATAATTAGGTTCCACTAATCATTAACAAGTAGATGCCTCAATATTGTGATAGAAGCATCATGAATTAGCTAGATGGAGTCCTAAAATGGAAAGTTGGTCTGGCTTTACAAAGAAGACTTGATCAACCGATCGAATTTCACGCGTTCAGATCCTACCGTGCCAGATCTTAAGAAAGAACAGTGCAATGAAAGAGAAGCTCTGTAAAAGGAGAAATAAAACAATGAAATTAAAGAGAAACTATATGAATGAATAAATAAATAAAAACTTAGGATTAGATGGAAAGATAATAATTGAAACGTTACAGAAGCACGGCTGGTGCAGATCTGTGCCCAGATCTTTGTGGGGAGGTAGGTATACACTTATGATCCATATAAAAAGTGCAGATGGTTCTGCTTGCAGGCCAGCATGAACTTTTCTTTTATAATGCAAGAAACACTGCAGCTCCGTGCAATGTGCTTACTGATCATGAAATTGGTGGGGTTATGTGCCCAGAAATGCTCAGTACTCACTGATCCAAGTACTTCTTCCCTTCAACTCTCTTTAATTATTTGTTTTTTTTCTTTTCCTTATATATATATATATATATATATATCATGAAATTAAGAAAAATGGGAGGGATCTAAATTCTCTCCTTTATTTTTCTAATTATTTTATTTTATTTTGTAATTAATTGATTAATACTGGAGTTTTTTTAATTCCATCGACCTGGCCGAGCTATAACCTGCTGTAGTTTTCCTTGGCAATTGTCAGGTACTTTAGATTCCAGCTAGCGAGTAGCAGGGAAATTAATGGATGATGAAATAAAAAGAAAACAAAAGAAAACAATTAATAGTAATTTGAATATCTGAAACAAGTTAAAGCCAGTTGAACTGAAGAGATCCACTGCCAAATAACTCTCGTCTTTTATGATAACATTATCGTATCGCTTTTTTATTTATTTTTGAGAATGATTAACGTTGTTATTTGTAATCAAAGACCTTATCAAAGTAAATACCATGAATTATCATTATAATTATGTATAATTGATGATATATATATATATATATATATATATATAAATCATTAATTATACATGGGAAGAGAGAAGATGGGATCTTATTGAATTAAATTAAATTAATTAGCTCACTGTAAAAACACAAAGAGAGAAGGGAAGAGGGGGTTGTGGGTGTACATGGATGGGTTGATTTGTATTATTATTTTTATTTCTATGGTGATAGTTATCCTTAAATCATTTTATATATCAATTAAAATTAAATTCTTCTTTCTACGGTTTATAAAATATATAAGAACACCCACTTCACATTTTGGTCTGTAGATAAACACTACTCTTTTCATTAAACTTGAACCAGTCAATTTCTTAAGAAAGTTTACAAGATTTATTTTTTATTTTTTTATTTTTACTTTCCTTTTCATATTTTCCTCAAATTTCTTTAATAGTAATTCTAGTTGCTTTGTAACTTGTCAAGTTGGTTCTGATATGTCAAATCAATTTCTACTTGGCTTGATTTTAAATGTTAGCTAGGTAAGGAATACAGTCATGACTCATGAGGGATTTTGATTTGTCATTTAATCCTAAGAACTATTTGTAATTGGTAGCCATGGTACTTTTACACAGGCCAGGTCCTGGATAAGCTATCGCGCTATTTAATTTTAAATTTAAACCAAACAAAGGAGTCGAGTCAAAAGATTTTTTATGTCAATTTAATATAAAAAAAACAATTTCTAATTTAGTCCATGTACTTTTTTTTGCTAGTTATCCAAGTTTCTTTTGAGACATAGTATTAAAAAAATATCTAGGTATTAGATCGATGCTCGATCTTGCAATATATTGTTTATAGGCTTGGTGAGGTTTTTTTTTTTTATTAAATGAAGTTGATTTTGTTATCATTTATTTTCTTATCATATAGTTAGAAAAGTTATTTATTAAAATCATGCTGGTAAATTTTATAAAGTTCATAGACTTGTTCGCAAGTTTGGTTGATTTAACTTCTTTTTTTCAGTTATTTTTTTTTCATTCTTTAATATTGAGTTGATTGAGAATATTTTAAATTCATAATTTATTTCATTTAACTTTCTATGAAATTATTTTAGTTTCCAAAAACTATCATGGTATTAGGTTAATGCTCCATTTTGCGATTATATAATTTTATTAATATATATTTACATAAAAAAAACAAGTTAGTAATCAGTGGAGTTCATGACCCAATTCATAAATTTGGTGTTTTTACTCGGTTTATCAAATCACAGGTTTGGTATGTTTAACCACCAAACCCGATATATTTTTTTATCCTTTAATATTAGATTGGTTAGGAAATAAGTTTCATGATTTTATTGTTGTTTTGTTTTTGCTTTTACAAGGTTATCGCAATTTCAAATAAAAGTTTGTTCTAGGGTTGATGCTTAATTTTGCAAATATCTATTTTTTATCATATAATTAAATAAAAATATTTTACAAAAAAACTAACAAATTTATTAAACTCAATGAAGTTTTTTATCCGGTTCACAAGGTAACTAGGGCTGATCAAATTCGGTGTTGTCTCAATGATTTTAAAAAAAAATTATCATCTGAAGTTTTTTTATAAAAAAATCATCTTTTTATTAGTTATCTAAATTAATTTTAAATATAAAATCAATAAATTTATGTGCATCAACTTTTACAAAAATTAATTGGAAACTTGACAAATTAGTAAAACAATAATAATAATTTAATTTCTCCTACTTAGCCAAGAACATTTAACGATACTGCCAAAAGAAATTGCCCTGAACTAGGTCATATGATGATGGCTTTAGAAGCGACTAAAATTAGTGATAAGAAACTCCGGAGCCGTATCAAGAAGGTATAATTATTCACATACGTATTTTAGCAATATTAATGCCTTACGTGTACTAAATGAGTACATAGTAGCTACATATTTACATACATACATACATACACACATACATCCTACCAGTGAAGTGGACACGATTACTAAGTTTTCCGTACAAGTGAGAACTTGTACAGTGTGAAAACAATTATTTTTTAAAATATTTTTGTTGAAAACACATTGAGATAATAATATTTATTTATTTTTCAATTGCCCTTTTCTCAATTTTTTTTCAATAGCCCTTTTCTTTATTTTATTTTTTTAATTTTACTATTATGGTTTTTTAATAGTTGTTTAAGTTGTTTTTAGATCAATCAAGTCAATAAATCATATAAAGATAATTCTAACGCGATTTGATTTTAAACCTAAGCTAATCAAGAATTCAGGTCTATAGTTTTTTTTTATCCGGTTAGCTTCATCAATTTTAGTTAATTTTATCTTTAAACTCTTCTCTTGCCAATCAACCATATTGTTGTTGGATAGACCGAGTCAATTGAGTCATGTCGAGGCAACTTCCATGCTATTTAATTTTAAACCCAAACTATATAAGAGGTTTATTGTGGAGGTTTTTTATGTTAATTTCATAACATCATCATATTGTTTTCTAGCAATTGACCAAGATGTTATTGAACTAGCTAGGTCCACTAGATCATAGTGGAATAACTTTCCTATGATTTAATTTTAAATACTAGAAGGCAAAGAGTCAAATTATGAAATTTTAGAGTTAACTCACTAAATTAAATTTAATAAAAATATAAAATAATTATGCACTACTTGAATACTTTTTTATTACATAAACTTTTGTTTTTATCAAATGAAGAACAGAGCCTATAAACTAGTTATTACCATACTACTTTTAAATAAACTATTCACACCCGAGTTAACTTCTTCTTCTCTCTGTTTTTATTTCTTAAAAAAAATGTTAGAATATGTTAACAAATCCTATGCTCACAAACATCTCTTCCCGAATTGATCATCGGTTCGCAAATAATTAATTGATTAGCATGTACACAATAACAAGGTAAACGACAGGAAATAAAAAATAAAAAAGAAGATTCATGGGCATAAGAAACTAGGCCATATGGGATAAATCAAGGTGTCGAATCCAAAGAAAATGTCTAAGAACTCCAACTTCGAGAGAGAAATTGCTTAGTTAACTGGGCTAATCGCATTAAATACATGAAATCCAAGCTTAGATTAAAAGCTAATTCTTTAAGTGATAAAATGCCAAAGAACTAATAATAAAAGTCGACGCTACACACGCACTCTCACACTATACTATACTATGCCAAAAGAGAGAGAAGAAGAAGAAGGAAGAGAGAGAGAGGTTAGTGAAGCTGTTCAAGAGTTCATGGTGAAGAGTCTATTCTGGACCATGTTTTCTGGGCATCATTTCGAACTTTATATATATATATATATATATATATTCAAACTAGTTTTTATATATATCGATTAATTTCATGAGATTTTAAAATTAAAAACTGTATAAATTTTTAGCGATTATTATATTAACATTAATCCGAATGACCATCTACTAAGAGATTAGAAATTTATATCTTTACAATGAAAGGTAGTTTCCTGTGGCTAGAGCTATCTATCCTATCACACCATGTCCAGTGTTTCCCATGTTCATGGGCAGAAATTAAAAAAAAAAAAAATCATAAGAGATTTGTTTTTAGTAGAATTCATGTAAAATAATAGCATGTTAATTAGCTAAATATTTTTAAATTTATAATAATAATAAAATCCAAACCATGAGTCTAACAGCGTACTTGTTTTTTTTATTATTATTATTTTATTATTGAACAAGGCCAAAGCTGGAGTTGTTCTTACGCATTTTAACCTCATGTGTATACATCACTGTGTGTTCACGCACGCTCTTTCAAAAAATTATTAGTCAATCCTCGTGCCTCGTCGCGAGCGGTATCATATTTTTTTCAACATAAAAAAAATTAATTATTTTTTTATAATATATTTTTGGTTAAAATGATAAATTTGTGCAGAATTCCAGTGACGTGCAAGTTTTCTATAAAATATATGAATTTTAAATCGATATAAATTTATTTGTTTAATAGGTTTCAACGAAATAACCAACATAAAATTATCATAATCATTAAAAAAGCAAGAAAAATATTATAATCATTAAAAAAATTAATCATATTTTTAAGTAAAATAGAAATCTGTCAAGAGTGGACTTGAACCTCTTGCCTCTCGAACGGAATTTTTGTCTCCTGCCTTATAAACCCGCTCGGCCACCTCAACATTCATTCATCTTTCTCGAAAATATATATTAAATCTAATTTTAATGTGGATTCGCTAAAAAGAAATGTGTTGAGAGTGAGATTCAAACTCATGCCCTCGAAGAGGACCTTAATTTGACACTCTTTAGACCATCTCGGCTACCTCAACAACCGTTTCTCTTTCACAAAAATATATATTAATAGTAGGTGTTACTGTGGATTAGCACAATAAAACCAGGACGTGTTTTATTGTATAGTTAATATATATATATATATATATATATATATATATATATATATATATATATATATATATATATTATTTTATCATGGCGCAAGAAAAATATTGTAGATTGCTACAGTGTTTTATGGGAACAAAAAATAATAATAAAAAAATTTAAAAATAAAATACAATGTAACCGACATAAATTAAAATTTCAGAACGATAAGTACATAAAATAAATGAAAAAAAATAAAAACAAAATCTAAAAACACAAATACATAAAATATGGATTATTTTTGTCCAAAATGAACAAAAACACCAAAAGAATATATATATATATATAAAATATAATATATTATATATAAAATATAATATAATATAATATTATTTATATTATATATATAATAATATATATACATATATATTGGCGTGGGGAAATCATTGCTAGAGTGTTTTCTCCAAGCCTATTATATATATAGTAATGTACAATTAATTATATGTATTATTATATTTTGAGTAATTAATACATGGCTAGTCTTTTGAGAAAGAAAATGTATGAGATTAAAACAATAGATCTTATATTTAGATCTTTATCTTACATAAAATATCATGTAATTCCATATTACTCTCTCTATTTTTTTTAAATACTTTATATTTTTTTAATTGACGTGGTCGTCCGGATCAGCTTGCGCGTATCGCTACTACTCCTATGAGTCTTAAAATTAATGATTATATAAACCTCTAGTGATTATCATATTAGTAACCATATGGGTCGAACATGAGATCACATGAAACAAACTCCTTAAAACTAATTCACAATTAATTATATGTATTATTAGATTTTGAGTAATTAATTCATGATTAGTCTTTTGAGAAAGAAAATGTATCAGATTAAAAAAATAGATTTTATATTTAGATCTTTAATTCACATATAGGATTGTTTATATATATATATATATATATATATTGACCAGTGGAAATGTATGGATATGAGCAATGTTTGAGAGAATTAAGGAGGAGGAGCAGGAGACAAGAACCATATGTCATGGAAGCGCTTCTCATCATCGCAATTTTTTTAAGTGGAAGTATCTGTTGGATCCTACCTAAGATCATGATGATATGTTGAGGGCCCTTCTCCTTACAAGGGAGAGGCATCCCTTTCTTAAGATTTGTGTCCATTTTCAACACACATCTCAATGACCTGAACGCAGTGCTCTTGTACTACAAACGACAACCTGTATATCACAAATATATATATATATATATATATATTGCTGAAGTGAAAGAATAACTGCGTTGTTGAATCCCCATGACATGTCGAGGCCTTTAAATTCTCTCTTGAAAGCGCCACCTCTCAGGCGAGGAGAAGCTTTGTCGCCATTTTTCCTAGAAAGTGAGATTAAAAAAAGGCAAGGTTTTTCCATGAATGACGAGAGAAGCTGAAGAAATCAACCGCGAATACCCCATGCCAGTAAGCTATTAATTGTAGCAATACATGCATGGTCATGACACGAAAACGAAACAAGCGTTGATGAGTGCATTAAAGGAAATCCAGGATTTAGGATAATATAGGTTATGGATAGTGGGATTTGTAAGAAATAATGATATTTAAATGTCTATTATTGTTGAGTTATGAGCTGATTATGTTGGACTATAATTTTCATAGAATAAAAGGTTTAGAAAAATAATTTTGGAGTCAAATTCTAGTGTTGTAATTAGACTTATCAATATGGATAAAGTGAGTATGAATATGAATTATAATTTAACCATACAAGTTAAAAATATATCAGATAAGAATTGGAAGATTAAAACTTTACATGTTTATAGAGAAACTAATGGCATAGCTGGATTAGTTGACTAATTATAAGCTAAATAGAGATTTGATAAACAAAGAGTCTGATATTCTAGTTGAACCACCTTCAGGGTTTTATAATTGTTGTGTTATGACCATATTAAACCTACTGTAACTCATTTAATTTTAATAGGATGAATCCGCCCTGATTATTACCAAAAATAAAATAAAATTAGTGAGCTCTCCCACACAAATGCCACCCATGTTTTTTCGAAATTTAAACTATGTTTATTACTTATCATAAACAAAGAACACGATGTTAATAGTGTAGTATTTTAAAAAATACATATATATATATATATATATATACATAAAAATGGAAAATACATAAGTGCCCTTGGTGGCTAGAATTAGGAAAAATTAGGTAAAGGGGTAAAGTAGTAATAATCCAAGCTAGTAAATATAAATAGAAAAGAAAAGAAAAAAAAAAGAAAGATAGATCTGCAATTAGAGAGAGAATCGGAAGAGAGGAAGAAAGAAGAAGAAGAAGAGAAAAGAGGGAAAGAGAAGAGGAAGAGAAAAGAAGAAGGAGAAATAAGTTGTTAAGGTAATATGTGTGTTTATTTATGTATAAATATGATTATTAGATATGATTTGGTTTGTATTGATTGTTAGGGTTTGAGAAATTTATTTGGGTTTGATTGATGAATTAATAGAGATGTTAAGGGTTGAAAGTGTTGGGTAATGATTTAATTAGTTGATTGTAGATGATTTTGAAGTTTTGAGATGTTTGGTTTAAGAAAATATTGAGAAAAATGGTGAATTAATGTTGAGAAAATTGAAAACCCTTGCTGGAAATTCTGGGCTGAGGTTGAAGATGACAAAATGTCATTTTGGTCCTTTTTGGTGAAAATTACAGTTTGGTCCCTGAACTTTGGAAAAATTACAGTTTGGTCCCTGGGGTGAAATTCGAGATTCTGGACAGAATTGAGGATGAATTATGGACAAAATTTCAGTATAGTTGTGAATTTAAGAGGAGTTCAATTTAGTCCTTCAATTTGGTAAAATTACGATTTGGTCCTAAAAATATGAGAAAATTTCAGAATGGTCCCTAGATGAAATAATAGCATTTCATATTGGTTTGATGAATAGTTTAAGTTCATTGGATAGATTATTATCAATTTATGAGTTATGTATTCGGAATTAGATTTTGGAAGAAACCTTTGTTTTAGGTTTTGCGAAAAATGGATAGTTTGATTTAAAACTATATAGGTTTATGATTTGAACTCTTAGATATATTATTAAAAGTATTTTACTTCTTTTGAGTCAATTTGAGTATATCTTCTTTTATATAATCAGATAATCCTGATAATCTACCCGCGGGACACCAGTAAAGTTTCGCCAACATTCTGCTTTTGGAATTTGTTTGCTTTTGACTCCGGTGAGTGGATAATATTTATTATGCATGAGAAATATTATAAATATTTGATTTGATAGTATTTGGATTATGCTTCTTGATAATATATACGTTAAGTACTATTCTTGCTATGATAAAGCATAATCATTTATTGAATATATGTTCTTGATATGAGCCAATATTTGTTTGTGAATTGATAGCTCCTCATTTCATCGAAATCATGAGTTGAGCCTTGAGATATGAATATGTCTGTTTGATTATGATATATATGTACCTACAGTATGCCAGTCAGAATACCCATGCTAACAGGGAAATGTTAGTCTTTGTGCACATCGTATCTGAAACCCTAGTTGGTCGGGGGAGTCACCAACCTGTGTGGACTGATCATCCCACAGTACGGAGCCTTATGCTCACTACATTCTGATTTTCTGACGAGCTTTACCTATACGTTCTTGTTATGACCTATTTGAGAAATTTGTCGTAAGAACCTTGAGCCGATTTGATATTATACTTCTCTTTGCTATATTATCTCGTATGTGTATATTGGATATTATCTACTCATTGAGTTGTTGAACTCACCCCCTCATTATTCATTATTTTCAGGATCGTAGCTTGCTAGCAGGTCAATTTGTCCTACTCTTGGAACCTGCTATTTTGGTTGTGCTTGATACTTTTGTTCATATGTCTAGTTAATGCTCCACAAGTAAAACCATATGTAATCAACTTGTGTGTAAGGACAATCGAATTATGTTATAAGTTTACTTTGTTATTTCCGACACTTGAATTATGTAATGAAGTCTATTTTGATATTTCCGCTGCGTAAATTCTGAAGTTGAATGATAAGTTTGTGTGTAAGTTTGGGTTCGCATAGGTGTGGGACCTTGGAGAGGGACCATGCCTATGTGCCGGTCACGGATCCGGGACTCGGGTCGTGACAAAGATGGTATCAGAGCTAAATAAATAAATAAATAAATAAATAAAATAATAATTAATAAAAAATAAAAATAAAAGAGTGTGCGATGAAACTTTGTATCAAGCTAAAAAAAATAGTTAATTTATAATATGTGGAGCATTAGGATCCGTATTGTCTTGTTTGTTATGCTTGAAATTCTGAACTCTTATCTAGCATGTCTTCTTGATTCCTTGTGTCTTTTATAGATATGTTTTCCGATAATGAATTGATAACTATTGTGCTATTTGTTTTGACATGACAAGTGTATATTTTTTTTATATATATAGGATATGTCGAGGAATAGGCGTATAACTTATACTATTAGAGTAGGTGACGATCAAGATGATGTCCCTATTGTACAATTGAGGAATACTAGGCAAAGAAGAGGAGGTGCTCCAGCGCCTCAATATGTTGAAGAGATACCTCCACCAGGGGAGGAGGGGACTTATGAGGTTGAAGAGGAAAATGAGGTTGGTGAAACAGTGCGAAGCAGTCGCCACTGAAATGATGACAGAGTTGCGGCAGCTTAGCAGGACTATGCGAACTTGGATGGAATCTAATATGGGGGGAGATAGGAGAAGGGATAGAGATGTACCATCATCATCTCATACTGTTCATGGGGTAAATGTGCCTTTGAATGACTTCATGAAGTTGACACCTCCTACCTTTACTGGGATGAGTAGTTCAGAAGATCCTCAAAGATTTCTTGATGATATATGGCGTCGATGTGAAATTTTGGGATGTACAGACCATCGAGCTGTAAGTTTGGCGTCATTTAGGTTGGAGGGAGATGTGGCAATTTCCTGGTTTGAGTCTAGGAAGAGAGCAAGACCAACAGAGGCTCAATGGACATGGAATGAGTTTAGCACCATGTTCTTAGAGAGATTTCTCCCTCAGAGTGTTAGAGATGCTCGGCTTTATGAATTTGAGAGGTTATCTCAAGGGAGTATGACAGTTGATGAATATGATTTAAAGTTCACCCAGTTGTCTAGATATGCTGAATATCTTCTACCTACGGAAGAGTGGAGAGTCAAAAGGTTCATAAGAGGGCTTAGATCCTCTATATTCATAGCGATGGTGTCCCAGGTGTTTCCATCGTACTCCTCAGCTGTTGACTGCGCCAGGCAGATTGAGGCACGAGAATTTGAGGATGTAGTTATAAGTCAGCCAAAAAGGTCTAGAGAGGAGGGTCAGTCCTCTAGACAACCAGGAGGATCAAGTGTGGGTCCATTTAGGGGACGAAGGGGTCGTCAAGATTTTGGAGTTCAGAGGAGATTCAGACCGAGAATTACAGTTAGTGGCTCGGGTAATCAAAGTGGTAGTAGTGATGCTCGGAGTTATGGGCAAAGTTCAGTTCAAACTGCACCCCGTAGCTCATTTGTTCCATCTGGGGACAATTCCTTATGCCAGTACTGTGGAGGAGGTCATACTAGTGCAGAATGTTATAGGATGACCGGAGCTTGTTTTAACTGCGGCCAACTAGGCCATAAGATTAGGGAGTGCCCTAGGAGACAATTATCAGTTTCAGGGGCATCTAGTTCAGCTCAACGTCCTCTTCAGTCACCATCGACGGGGCAGTCTATGGCTCATAGTGGCAGAGGTTTTGGTGGACGTGGTCAGAGGGGAAGAGGGGGCAGAGGTCAGGGGCAACAGGATCAGAGGCATGCTAGAGTCTTTACCTTGACTCAACAGGATGCTCAGACATCTAACACTGTTGTCTCAGGTATTCTTCCTGTTTGCTCTTGTGAAGCCAAAGTTTTATTTGATACTGGTGCCACCCATTCATTTGTGTCCCTATATTTTGCCATGAGGTTAGATAGACAACCAACTCTATTAGAATTTCCCATTTCGGTTTCTACTCCTTTGGATGAATCAATATTGGTGAAGTATGTGTATAAAAATTGTGAGATAGAAATTGGAGATAAGATCCTTATGGGAGACTTGAATGTTTTAGATATGATCGATTTTGATGTGATTTTGGGAATGGATTGGTTGTCAAAGCATAGGGCTTTAGTAAATTGTTGGGGTAAGGAGGTAGTATTTGGATTAGATGGAGAAACAAGATTAGTGTTTCGAGGAGATAAAATTGTGTCTTCATCAATTATGTTATCGACTATCACGAGGAGAATGGTACGAAAAGGGGTACAATGTTACCTAGCACACATAGTGGATGTAAATAAGGAAATTCCCCAATTGGACCAAGTTCCTATAGCTAAGGAGTTCATTGATGTATTTCCTGATGAGTTACCTGGATTGCCTCCATATAGAGAGATTGATTTTTCTATTGATTTGGTTCAGGTGCACGAACCAATATCAATGGCACCATATAGAATGGCACCAACAGAATTGAGAGAGCTAAAGGAACAATTGCAGGATTTATTAGATAAGAAGTTCATCCGGCCAAGTGTGTCTCCTTGGGAGCCCAGATGTTGTTTGTGAAGAAGAAAGATGGGTCATTAAGGTTATGTATAGATTATAGACAACTAAATCGAGTGACAATTCGAAATAGATACCCACTCCCTCGAATAGATGATTTGTTTGATCAGTTGCAGGGAGCTCAATTCTTTTCTAAGATTGATCTTCGATCTGGGTATCATCAGTTAAGGATAAGAAAGGAAGACATTCCAAAAACCGCTTTTAGAACTCGGTATGGTCACTATGAGTTCTTGGTAATGTCTTTTGGATTAACGAATGCGCCAACAGCTTTTATGGACTTGATGAACAGAGTGTTTAAACAATTTATTGATCAATTTGTGATAGTTTTTATTGATGATATTTTGATTTATTCAAAGTCTAGAGAGGAGCATGAGCAACACTTGAGGATAGTGCTTCAAACTCTGCGGGATCACCAATTGTATGGTAAATTCTCAAAAAGTGAGTTCTGGCTGGAGAGGGTTGCATTTCTTGGACATGTAGTGTCAAGAAATGGGATTGAGGTTGATCCTCAAAAGATTGAAGCAGTAAAACAATGGCTTAGGCCTACTTCGGCAACAGAAATTAGGAGTTTCTTGGGTTTGGCTGGATACTATAGGAGGTTTGTGGAGAACTTTTCTCGGATTTCTGCACCATTAACAAAGTTAACACAAAAAAATGTTAAGTTTCAGTGGTCTGAAGCTTGTGAGAAAGCTTCTTGGAATTGAAGCAGAGATTGACTACAGCTCCCATTCTAGCGGTACCATCGGGTTCTGGTGGTTACACAGTTTATTGTGATGCTTCTAGAGTAGGGTTAGGATGTGTTTTAATGCAAAATGGCAAGGTTATTGCTTATGCTTCGCGGCAGCTGAAGAAACATGAACAGAACTACCCTACACATGATTTAGAGATGGCAGCTGTAGTTTTTGCTTTGAAGATTTGGAGGCATTACTTATATGGAGAAACTTGTGAAATCTTTACGGATCATAAAAGTTTGAAGTACATCTTTCAGCAGAGAGATTTGAATATGAGGCAAAGGAGATGGATGGAACTGTTGAAAGATTATGATTGTACTATACAGTATCACCCAGGCAAGGCAAATGTAGTTGCCGATGCTTTGAGTAGAAAATCATCAGGGAGCCTAGCTCATATTCAATATGTACGAAGACCTTTGATTAAGGAGTTGCATGGATTAGTGGATGAAGGAGTTAAATTTAACCTTACCAAAGGTAGAGCAATGATTGCTCACTTTCAGGTTAAGTCAGACTTGTTTGAGAGGATAAAAGCAGCTCAGAAGGAAGATGATTCACTACGCAAGATTAGAAGTGAGGTTGAACAGGGTAAAATTGCAGGTTTTGTGATTGGTGATGACGATGTGTTGAGATTTGGGGATAGACTTTGTGTACCTGATGTTGATGATCTGAAGAGAGAACTGATGACTGAGGCACATCAGACAATCTATACAGTGCATCCGGGTTCCACCAAGATGTATAAAGATCTTAAGGTGTTCTATTGGTGGAATAGGATGAAGGCTGATGTAGCAAACTTTGTTTCTAGGTGTTTGACATGTCAAAGGGTAAAAAGTGAACATCAAAGACCTCCTGGATTGTTGCAACCATTGTTGATACCGAGAATGGAAGTGGGAAAGAATCACACTGGACTTTGTGACTGGGTTGCCTAGGAGTCAGGAGGGTTATGATTCGATATGGGTGATTGTTGATAGATTGACAAAATCAGCCCATTTTCTACCAGTTAAGATTACTTATGGGTATGCAAAGTTGGCAGAATTGTTTATTAGCGAGATTGTACGATTGCATGGAGTGCCAATCTCGATAATTTCATATAGAGGTCCACAATTTACATCGTGATTTTGGGTGAAGTTTTAGGAAGCGATGGGTACTAAAGTGCAATTGAGCAGAACTTTTCACCCTCAGACTGATGGTCAGTATGAAAGGACTATTCATATTTTGGAGGATATGTTGAGGGCTTGTGTTATGGATTTTAGGGTTGGTTGGAGTAAGTTCCTATAATTAGTGGAATTTGCTTACAACAACAGTTATCAGGCTAGTATAGACATAACACCTTATGAGGCTTTGTACGGACGAAAATGTAGATCACCAGTTTATTGGTTTGAGGTTGGTGAGAAAAGGCTAATGGGACTTGAGTTGATTCAAATTACCTCAGAGAAGATAGAGGTGATTAGAAAAAAGTTTTAGACAGCTCAAAGTAGGCAAAAATGTTACGCGGATAAAAGGAAGCGTGACTTAGAGTTTTCAGTGGGTGATTGTGTGTTCTTAAAGGTCTCACCGACCAAAGGAGTATTCACGTTTAGAAAGAAAGACAAGTTAAGTCCTTGATTTATTGGGTCATATGAGATTTTGGAGAGAATTAGAGCGATTGCTTTTAGGTTGGCCTTGCCGCCAAATTTGTCGGCTATACATCCGATATTTCATGTTTCTATGCTACGGAAGTATATGCCGGATCCATCTCATGTGTTAGAAGTACATCCAGTTGAGTTACGAGATGATGTGACTTATGAGGTGCAACCAGAAACTATAGTGGATCGACAAGTGAGAAAGCTAAGGTCGAAGGATATAGCTTCGGTAAAGGTGAAGTGGAAAGGTCATTCTATTGAAGAAGCAACATGGGAACTTGAGGATAAAATGCGTGAGGAATATCCTCATCTTTTTGATAATCTCGGTACGTATTCAAACATTTATTTAGTTTCGAGGACGAAACTTTTATAAGGTGGGGAGATTGTAGTATTTTAAAAAATATATATATATATCTATAAAAATGAAAAATACATGAGTGCCCTTGGTGGCTAGAATTAGGAAAAATTAGGTAAAGGGGTAAAGTAGTAATAATCCAAGCTAGTAAATATAAATAGAAAAGAAAAGGAAAAAAAAAAGAAAGATAGATCTGCAATTAGAGAGAGAATCGGAAGAGAGGAAGAAAGAAGAAGAAGAAGAGAAAAGAGGGAAAGAGAAGAGGAAGAGAAAAGAAGAAGGAGAAATAAGTTGTTAAGGTAATATGTGTGTTTATTTATGTATAAATATGATTATTAGCTATGATTTGGTTTGTATTGATTGTTAGGGTTTGAGAAATTTATTTGGGTTTGATTGATGAATTAATAGAGATGTTAAGGGTTGAAAGTGTTGGGTAATGATTTAATTAGTTGATTGTAGATGATTTTGAAGTTTTGAGATGTTTGGTTTAAGAAAATATTGAGAAAAATGGTGAAATAATGTTGAGAAAATTGAAAACCCTTGCTGGAAATTCTGGGCTGAGGTTGAAGATGACAAAATGTCATTTTGGTCCTTTTTGTGAAAATTACAGTTTGGTCCCTGAACTTTGGAAAAATTACAGTTTGGTCCCTGGGGTGAAATTCGAGATTCTGGACAGAATTGAGGATGAATTATGGACAAAATTTCAGTATAGTTGTGAATTTAAGAGGAGTTCAATTTAGTCCTTCAATTTGGTAAAATTACGATTTGGTCCTAAAAATATGAGAAAATTTCAGAATGGTCCCTAGATGAAATAATAGCATTTCATATTGGTTTGATGAATAGTTGAAGTTTATTGGATAGATTATTATCAATTTATGAGTTATGTATTGGAATTAGATTTTGGAAGAAACCTTTGTTTTAGGTTTTGCGAAAAATGGATAGTTTGATTTAAAACTACATAGGATTATGATTTGAACTCTTAGATATATTATTAAAAGTATTTTACTTGTTTTGAGTCAATTTGAGTATATCTTCTTTTATATAATCAGATAATCCCGATACTCTACCCGCGGGACACCAGTAAAGTTTCGCCAACATTTTGCTTTTGGAATTTGTCTGCTTTTGACTCCGGTGAGTGGATAATATTTAATATGCATGAGAAATATTATAAATATTTGATTTGATAGTATTTGGATTATGCTTCTTGATAATATATACGTTAAGTACTATTCTTGCTATGATAAAGCATAATCATTTATTGAATATATGTTCTTGATATGAGCCAATATTTGTTTGTGAATTGATAGCTCCTCATTTCATCGAAATCATGAGTTGAGCCTTGAGATATGAATATGTCTGTTTGATTACGATATATATGTACCTACGGTATGCCAGTCAGAATACCCATGCTAACAGGGGAATGTTAGTCTTTGTGCACATCGTATCTGAAACCCTAGTTGGTCGGGGGAGTCACCAACCTGTGTGGACTGATCATCCCACAGTACGGAGCCTTATGCTCACTACATTCTGATTTTCTGACGAGCTTTACCTATGCGTTCTTGTTATGACCTATTTGAGAAATTTGTTGTAAGAACCTTGAGCCGATTTGATATTATACTTCTCTCTGCTATATTATCTCGTATGTGTATATTAGATATTATCTACTCACTGAGTTGTTGAACTCACCCCCTCATTATTCATTATTTTCAGGATCGTAGCTTGCTAGCAGGTCAATTTGTTCTACTCTTGGAACCTGCTATTTTGGTTGTGCTTGATACTTTTGTTCATATGTCTAGTTAATGCTCCACCAGTAAAACCATATGTAATCATCTTGTGTATAAGGACAATCGAATTATGTTATAAGTTTACTTTGTTATTTCCGACACTTGAATTATGTAATGAAGTTTATTTTGATATTTCCGCTGCGTAAATTCTGAAGTTGAATGATAAGATTGTGTGTAAGTTTGGGTTCGCATAGGTGTGGGACCTTGGAGGGGGACCATGCCTATGTGCCGGTCACGGATCCGGGACTCGGGTCGTGACAAGTAGCTAATCATTACTTGGTTTTTTAGAAGGAAATAAATATGGTTTATTTTTATAAAATAATTTCCAATGCCAATTAGAATTGAATTCCTTGACCAAATCAATATGTTGCTGGTTATTTTTTATTAATTAAATTCAATTTATAAATCAAATCAATACACTCAAAAGGATTTCAAACACAAGAATTGATTTAATCATGTGAATTGAATTCCTTGAGAAAATAAAAGGGTCTCCCATCTTGTTTTAATTTAATCATTTTTTACAAATTGAATTGCATTAATTCAATAATAATAAGTTCATGGGTGAGTGTTTATAAACTTGACCACTGAAATTTAAATAAATATATATAACTTTAAATTGTATTTCAACCACAATGCTGTTTCGTTTCTCTTTGAAAATTGTATAATTGTGATTTAATTAGCGATTAACCACTTGATCAATGCTTTATTATGCTTGAAAATATTAGAAAAAACTAATTATTATTATTATTATTCAAATCCTTTTACTATTTAGCTACACAGAGAGATACCAACTCACCCTCTTGCGTGCAACCTACCACCATACTTTACTTGGATTCGTATATCGTATTCAGCTACAAATTACGAGTAGAGGGATACCGTATACATGCTTATACAAATACGTACATCCATTGATACGTACCACAACTTATGGTTGCTGTAGCTACAGTATTCCTCTCCACAGTTCTATGGATGTGAAAATCAATAAGAAAAAAAAAATCTCGATGATCTTGACGTGATCGCTTGTCAACAAATATTTCTATGTTCAAAAAGAAAATCCTAACCTTTTCCCCGTTGCTTCTAACCTTTTTGGTAGCTGGTCAACAAAAAAAAATGATATCCATATATTTCGCTGCATTTTTTATTTGCAAAGATCGGGAAAAGTTGATGCTAAGAACTTGGAAAGTGTTGATGACAGTAGGGGCAATTATATAAGCCAAGAGTACAATATATTTGTTATTAATTTGAGTTTCCGGAACAGTTTATACACATCGATTAATTTCACGAGACCTAAAATTAACGACTATCTAAATTTACAGTGACCATCACAGTAACAATCATATAACTGGACCTAAAATTAACCATTATCTAAGTTTATCTAAGTTTACAGTGACATCACAGTAACAATTGAAATCACAGGAATAATAAACTCTACGGCTGAATCATCTACTATATAATTGTCAGCAGTACAATATTATTTGAAAGATGAGGTGTTGACATTTGAACATCAAGGGTTTCATGCCCTCCCTACAAGAAAACTGCCTGGCCTTCCAGCAAGGGCGCGTAGGTCACTCACTCCTACAAAGCAGCATGATGCCCACCTCGATTCCTAGGCCAGTAGTGTTTAGGGTTAGATATATTAATTTATTTATTCTCTAAAACAACCATTGTCATTAGGGTTACATGCCCCATCACCTCAAAAAAATAAAAATAAAATAAACTTAGGGTTTATGCTTTAAACCTACCGCCACGCTCCCGAAGGGGCAGTCCCCTACACACACTAATCAGAAACCATGTAGGTGTACTGGGCATCTTTGATTTTATTTATTTTACCCTATCTTTAACAGAGCGTGGACATGACGCGATGGGAGATAGTAAAAACTTTTCTATGCCCATCTAGGGTTTTTTTTCTTTATGCTCTTCATGAACCTCACAAAAGGCATAATGGATAGTGATAAGACCACACTTTCTTGACACGTGGATGTCTCCCATTGCTTAAGCTTTACTTTCTACGGTTTCTCTCTCAACCTTTTCTCCCCTTCTGTCTCTCAATGTATGTATTTATATATATATATATATATATATGTCATGTATTGCCTCTTGTGCATGGCCATAACATGACATGGCCGTGAATATTTTTATAATACGAAAAAAAAACCTTGATCAGAGACAAAAGATAAAAAAAAAACTCCCTCCCTCTCTCTCCATGTCTCCCTCTCCCCTTCTCTCTTGCTAAGGAATCGAAAACCTCTCTCAAAAGCAAGGGTTTTTAGAACTTCGCACTCTAATTCTACTCAATCACCCTCGAGTCTCTTCTTGTAATTCACATGCTCTTCTTGGTGACCAAATGCTCTCTCTGGTGGTGCCACTTTTGAGCTGACCGTGAAGAATTGAAGTCAAGTTCATTCAATACCGGATCCTTATATTTTCTAGAAAATAAAGGTGTGGTTTTAACTCCAATTACTCATTTTTAGCTTTCTGGCCCTTTTTCTTGTTGATGGCTTGTTTATTTGTGTGAGTTCTAGCTGTGGTCTAGCTTGTTTGTTAGTGTCATTTAGGTCATTTCACTGTTTTAGGCACGTCAAGTTTGTTCGTTTCTTTGTGTTTTATCATTTCGGTTCTATCTGGGGTGTGAATTTATTGGTTTTTGTGATATTTCATGTGGGTTTTTTTGTGTGTTTTTCTGGTTTGTTGAATTTGTGTTGACTGTTTTCCTATATATATATATGGTCGATTTCAGAGGAAGTGAAACCCTAAAGTTTTCATTTTTGAATTGATGTACGTGATTGTAATAGCTAGCTTGGAGCTTTTAGACTTGGGTTTGTATTTTTATTTTCTGTTTTAATTGAGAGATTAACGACTTCAATTCTTGAGTTAATATTGTTAGTCTTAGGTAACCCTAATCTATGATTTGTCTCAAGTTTGTAATTGAAATGAAGGGGTTTAATTACATGTGTGATTATGTTCAATGTGAAGCTTGGATATGGTAACTGAAGATTTAGGTTTTTATGAGATGGAAATCTAGGGTTTTTCTAAGTTTTGCTTTGTGATATCTTGTACTTGTATTTGCAAGGCATTGTTATTTTATGTGTTTAATCACTGTAATGATTGCATTTTGATGTGTTACTTGATTTAGAATGAAATATAGAAGGAATCGTTTGTTTTCTTTCTAATAATTATTAACAAACCCTAAGGTGTTTGTTTGGACTCTCTTAAGATCTTTTGATCTAGTTCGGAACTTTAATAGCTTGTTATGGTTTGACTTTCATCTATGTTGTTTTAGATTGATGTTGTAGTTTTGCATATGATAATATATATCATTACTTAAGATTTGGGTTTGTAAGCATAAGAAATTTGTCATTTGAACATTGCAGCATTGACTTTCTTGTACCATGGAAAGTACTGTCTTAGTGGAGAACAATCATCCTGGTAGCCATTCAAAACTTGTCTCCAAGGTGGAATCATCTATTAGGATTGATTCCATAACCATCGACCTGGACAATGTTGATGAGAAAATTGAGGCAGAAAAATGCTCACACTTTTCTATGCGGTAAGCTTTGATCCTAGCTAATCATTTGGCAGGATTCAACTGTAGTTTCTCATGCTACATGTTTTTGTTAAGCACCAGCATTTCCCTGCATGTGTTCTATTTTTTGAGTTGTTATCACCATGCAATGCTTCTTTACATGTTCTTTCTTATGTTCTCTTTTCCTTTTCTCATATTATATACTATCTCAGGCTTAACCTTTACACTTTTTTCGTATGATTGAATATACTAGGGATGAGAACTCACCAATACGTTTTACTAACAAAGAAGTGATTGGTTTAACAACAACCATAACTAAATTCTGGAAAAATCCAGTGGGATCTGTGAACAAACTAAGAATGTAAATTGCTACCTGCTAGTTTTAAGTATTGATTTCTGAAAGTGTACAACCGAACATTGACAGAAATATATAGTTCAACATTAGATATTAGGAGTTTATTTCATGCACAGTAAATCTTCATGCGCTATCTCTTGCTGCTGCAAATGTTGTACTACCGAAAATCAACAAAAAAAATTCTTATATTCTGAATGCAGTGGATATGTATCTGAAATTCGTAAACGAGACTGGAAGATGTGTTGGCCGTTTGTGTCAGATGGTGACAGTAATAACTATGAGGAGCAAGCATATCTGCTTCCTCCTTTACATATTCCAAAATTCCGATTTTGGCGTTGTCAGAACTGTGTGTGGGAAGTTGGGGCCAAAGGCACTGCAAACTGTTATGGAACTGCTCTACACTCATGCGGTACTGAACTCAAATCCACCAATTTTTGTTCCCATGGACCAAACTTTGATGATGATGCGATGCTACCATCTGATGTTCAGGAAGCCACAAATCAAGAAATTCCTGAGGGAAGACAAGCTGATGTTTTTGCTGGTTTGAACAGTACCAGTATATGTCATCATTCACTGTCTGTTGAAAAAAATGAAAAGAAAACCAAGGATATGAACCGTTCCATCATAGGTATTTACATACATGCTAAGACCGAAGCTTTGTTCCAGTATCATATATATTAATCGCTCTACATCATTATAACCTTTTTTTATTTCTTTTTTGATCTTTTCTTCAGGGAAACATATGGGGTCAGAAGATAATTTAAAGCAGGAAAATCATAGACTGGCATGCGTAGTAACTGAAGTTGTTTCAAGCCCAATTCAGAAGGCAGATCATACAGATGAAATAGGTAAATTTGCCTAGTAACTTAATGTACAATAGAAGCAAAAAAGCAGCTTAGCTACCTAGAATTAAAAAGGAAAAATATTGCATAGCTTTTACCTTCACCCTAATAATAGTGCTTCTGATTTTCTGCAACAGTAGCTTTCAAGTCAAAAGGTATCGACCTATGTGAGTCAGGCTGTGAACATCATGAAGTTGTTGATGCTGAGTTTTCTAAAAATCTTAATTGCATGGTAAATAGTGCTCCTGGACTTTGTGAAGCAGGGAAAGAAACCTCCACAGATGATCAACACAAAGAGCTAATAGCATGTGGTATGTCTGGAAAAGTTGGTAACATTGATGATGGGGCAATAGCCAACAAGAATCCTGTGTGCCGCTCTTCCCTGGAATTAGATGAGTATGATGATCCTTCATCTGAGAGTGCTGAGATCATGGCTGGTCATAATTCTCAGGATGTTCATGAAAATTCAAGTAGTTTGCATCGTAGAAAAACTCGAAAGGTACGCTTGTTGACAGAATTGTTGTGTGAAAATGGAGATAGAGACACTGATAACAGAACTCAGCTTTCTCTGCCCCTTGCCTTTCCTGATGCATCTGCTGGAGTTGACAAGATTTCTGTTCTCCAAGGGGAGGTGGCTATCCAAGGCAAAGTTAGAAGGGGCCTGGCTCATAATAGGAAAAGAAAGTTGCCTCAGGATGAAGATTCAAGATCTCTGGAGATGAGGCCTCCCAATAAAGTTTGCAAAGAAGTTAGGATCTTAAAGAGGGATGGGGAATCTGCTGAACCCACTGTGGCTTCTGAATCAGAAGAAGATGCATCTGTTAGAATGGGTTTACAAGCTGGCATGAAGATTCAGTGGGCCAAAAACAAAGTAGATAGAAGTCCCATTGTAAGTAAGAAGAAAAACAGAAAGGGACCAGGTTTCAATGAATGTTTTTCCCCAGACCTGTCCCGAGAAAATGTGCCACATGAAATTGAGGAGAAAAATGGAGATAATTATAGGCCCAGTGCTGCTGATGGTGTACTGGCCAAGTCAGCACACAATGCATTTATAGGCAGAGAGATGAACCTTTTCCCTTTTCCTGATCCAAGAATGGAGAAAAATATTAGTGATTATAAGAAGAAAGGAAAGATGCCCCAGTTTGATGATTATCAGGTTTCCCCTACTCCTTGGAATCATGACATTCTCAGGGAAGGAGGGTTAGAAAAGGGGCTCGATCTTTCTCTTAACTGCTACAAGACTGCACAAAGTTATGATGGGAAACATATGCCACAGGTAGAAAATAGGCAAAGTGGTTTATTTACTTGGCAAGAAAGAACTTCCCAAATTCAGGCCATGAGGAAAGCTGCAGAATTTGAGCACGTGGGAAATATCAGTTTCACTTCTAAAATTGCCCAAGATGCACCTTTTGCGAAAGGACTGCATAGTGATCCCAATACCAAGAGACCAGATTTTGAAATACTATTCCACCGAGAGAAGCAGAAATACACTTCCCATGTTGAAATTGGGGGTGCTTCTCCCATGCAGAAAAAGGTATGACCTCTTTTCTTTCCTCTATTATTGGAGATGCATGATATCACAGCGTAGAAGGGAAAGTTTTTTTGATATATTTTGGGACCATTGTTTAGTGCAATGGGAAAAGTCGTGCAATTACAAGGTTGCATGTTTGAGCCTGGAGAGCCACTACATTGTCCTAACAGTTGAAGGATAGGGACTGATTCCCAATTCTGCCAGGAACCAAATTCTCTCCCAAAACCTGACTTTGAAGAGGCCATGGCAGGCTAATCCTCCCCCCCACCTTCCATTCCAAAATCCTTGTCTTTCCCATTGAGATGAGATTATCGCCTAAATGTTTTTTTTAATATTGCTTTTATGATTATGTTTCTCTTTGTTTCAGGACTTTTTTCATACTAAAGGCAATGAGGGAAACATTGGAATACCGGAACATTCAGCTTTTCCAAGGAAAGATAATAACCAAAGAGCAGACAAGGTGTATGAACAGGGAGCTTTAGATGACATTCCAATGGAAATTGTAGAACTCATGGCAAAGAATCAGTATGAGAGGTGTCTTCCTGATGGTGAATACGAGAAACGCCAGTTAGAAACAACTAGTAGTTCAAGGAGTCGGGCAATAAATTTTAGTCAAGTGCATGGGCTTGGAGGATTAAACTTATTTCATCAGGAAACTACTCAAAAGCAGAACCCTCCAGCCAGAAGAAATGACATAATAAAGATTGGTGAAATGGCTGGACCAACTAAACAAAAGGAAGTTGATTTCTTTTCTCAAGCTGATCGAAACCCATTCAGTATGAGGCAACTGGAAAAAACTCGTTTCCCTGTAGGGTTCGGGGAATTTCTACAACTTCAAGAGAAGCCATCCAGCAGAGTCCAATATTCTGCTTCAAGTTATAACATACAAAACATTCCTCAAATTTGCAAACAGAGAGGTGAAGTGGTGGGGAATAGGTCTTGTCATACCAGGTTCCAGACCCCAGGACCATGTAACACATGCCAGAGCATTCCGCAGCAAAATAAGGAAGCAAATCAACTTTGGTCATCAATGATGCCGAATCACATGCCCTATATATATAGCATTCCTCCAAAGTGTGTGACTCCATCTACCAATGTAAATGTGTTTCCTCATTCTCCTGGCAGTGTGCTCAAGGAAAATATGAATGGGAATCGTGTTCTTAAGTTTCCAAACAAGAACGCTGCCAACCTCGGAAAGCAAAACAGGAATCTTAGTTCAGAAATGCTCGCCAGGGCACATGCAGAATACCCCTTTGCTGGAAAACATAATGGGATTGAGCTTAATCAGAATCCAATGGGGTCCTTGGAACTGTATTCTAATGAAACAATACCAGCTATGCACTTGCTCAGCCTCATGGATGCAGGAGTGCAGTCTAGTGCACCAATCAATATGGATGTAAACCCAAAGTTCCTAAAGAGAACTGCCATTATTCACAATGCTGAACCAAAGGAGTTTTCTAGGCCGGACACTGGGGCATTTAAAGCCATTACTACTGTTAAGCACCCACCACGTAGTCATAATGGTAAAAATCAAGTTGCAGAGAGTTCCCGTGACCTTATTCCTATCATGCAAACAACAGCTGGTGCATCTTCTTTGTCAATTCAACATGATAAATGTATTAGGAAGCCTGTTGATATTCCCAGTCAAGCTATTCAATATAAAGAGAAGAGAAAAGGCTCTGATTCACGCACACAGAATAAAGCAAATAGGTCACAGAAATCAGCATATGGTGGTTTTGGTACCAACTGTGGATCCATTCCAGCTCATAGCATGCAGATGATGTCTTTTGGTGCTCCAGATCCTTCAATGTTTTCATTGCCATTCTGTGCACCGGAAAACCCAAACAAATACAAGTTGAAGTCCCGTGATAACAAAAGCACTGTCCACCCCCATAAAAGCAGCTCTGAGACTGAAGTTTGCAGTGTGAACAGAAACCCTGCTGATTTTACCATACCGGAAGCGGGAAATATGTATATGATTGCAGGTGAAGACCTTAAATTTGAAAAGGATGTTCCTTTTGCAAATGGATCTCACTCGCTTAAAGTGGATGGGCGTAAACGACAGAGGAGGCTTCCTGCTACGAAAGACCATAGACGACCTCCAATGTCATGATTGTCTCACATTTCAATGCTGGTAACTTTTACAACCTGCATCTTTTTCTGTTGATTATTTTTCATATTTTGACTGAATTGACAAGTTAGATAGCTTCTTTCGTAAGTTGTGCATGCTTTCATGAATTTCTTATTTCATTTCAGCAGGTGCAATCTTGCTTATCGTCCCAGCTTCTGCAACATCAGAATATGTCAAAAGCTTTATGAAGATCAGATAACAACTTCTGAAATTGATATTAATTCTGGCACTACTAAAAAAAGGGCATTTTGCAACGGAAGCATCCGTTGCAAATAAGTAAGTTTGCCGTTGCAAATTTAAATTTGCAACAGATAGGTTCCGTTGCAAAACCTGGACTGCAAATTAATTAGCAACGGCTTCGCCGTTGCAAATTTGCAACGGCTTATTCGTTGCAAAGTGGAAATTATAATTTTTTTATAAATAATTTTTATATTTAATTGTTTATTTAATTTATGGAATAATTATATTTACACACTTTGATTAATATTATTATTTTTTAGAAGCAAATAAATACATATCAAATAACATAAAAGAAATATTATAAAAATTCAAAAAAGATTCAGTTACATTTACATGTTTAAGTATATACATATTTGTACATCAACATAAAACAAAGAAATAAATAGTTCTATCACTAGCAACATGAAACAAAAAATATACATAGTTAAGGTGGAAATGATTTACGATGTTGATGAGATGCTGATGGACCAGTATTTGGGGGATGGGGTCGAGGTCTATACATTGTGGAAGATGTGGGACCCATATGTGCCATTGTATGTGATGACATCGTGCCAACAGGTGTTGACATATCTTGACTCATAAAGTCAGTCTCACATTACATCCATACTTGGTTCGCAAGATAAGTTGTAATGGAGTCAATCGGCGTTGCATATTTTTAATAACATCTTTTACTAGCAATGTTGCGATGAACTCGTACTAACCTCGTATAACGATTGCTCGGATATGTGGAATTCATAGTGTACTAATGTTGCGATGAACTCGTACTAACCTTCGATGCTTGGCATGCGAGGTGCATCTGTAAACTCTACCCTTGCTTACCCCCCCAGAAGCTTGACACCAAGCTTCTCCATCAAAAGAAGGATGAACATCTCGATTTGGTCCATACTTTGCAATCATCTCATTTCTATATTTTTCCTGCAAACAGACAAATACATGTACAAACAAAATTGTTAAAAAAATAAGGAATTATATACAAGTATTTAATTAATAAAAAATAATAGTACTTACCACCACTGTTTTGGACATGTTATCCACGAATGTGCTAGTTTGATTTACATTCTGATGCAACATTGAAAATACATTTTCCCATGGAAGGTCTTTTCCACCGGCTTGTTGTTGCTATGAACATTTTAAAATAATTAGCAACATAAATATTAACCTAATACAATTACAAGTGTTCAATAATCTTAATGCTTACCATACTGGCTCGATATGATGCAAATGACACTAAACCACCACAATGAGAACTTATTTTGTCATCTGTTTGTTTCAACCGATTGCATTTTGAAGCGTCAGATCGTCTATGGAATTCTTCGGTTGACCAAACTTCCAGTATCATTTTATTCCAATCTTCCTTCTGTATCCAAATTGCACCATTGTCAATGCAGTCAGTAATATTTGTGGTGTTCAGTTTAGCCAGAGCTTTAGAGCGAGCTCGAGCCAATAGTTGGTTCAAAGAGATTCGAGCTTTAACTTCCCAAATATTCCAAACAATATCTTCATCTTCCTCAGGGAAGTCATATTTTTGCTATCAAATACATATGAAAAGTATAATCATAAAAAATACACGATCAAAATTATGGAAATAGTTGCGTGAATTCAAATTAAACAAGGCAATAAAGTCGACAATCTTTTTTTGTCATACCTTGAAATCTTTGAACAATTCATCCTATTAAAATAAGTAAGTTTGCCGTTGCAAATTTAAATTTGCAACAGATAGGTTCCGTTGCAAAACCTGGACTGCAAATTAATTAGCAACGGCTTCGCCGTTGCAAAGTGACAATTTTAATTTTTTTAATAATTAATTTTTATATTAAATTGTTTATCTAATTTATGGAATAATTATATTTACACACTTTGATTAATATTATTATTTTTAAGAAGCAAATAAATACATTTCAAATAACATAAAAGAAATATTATAAAAATTCAAAAAAGATTCAGTTACATTTACATGTTTAAGTATATACATATTTGTACATCAACATAAAACAAAGAAATAAATAGTTCTATCACTAGCAACATGAAATAAAAAAAATACATAGTTAAGGTGGAAATGATTTACGATGTTGATGAGATGCTGATGGACCAGTATTTGGGGGATGGGGTCGAGGTCTATACATAGTGGAAGATGTGGGACCCATATGTGCCATTGTATGTGATGACATCGTGCCAACCGGTGTTGACATATCTTGACTCATAAAGTCAGGTCTCACATTATCTCCATACTGGTTCGCAAGATAAGTTGTAATGGAGTCAATCTGACGTTGTATATTTTTAATAACATCTTTTACTAGCAATTTATCCTTCAACTCATGTATAACAGTGCTCTGATATATGGAATTCGTAGTGTACGAATGTTGCGATGAATTCGTACTAACCTTCGATGCTGGCATACGAGGTGCACCGTAAACTCTACCCTTGCTTACCCCCCCAGAAGCTTGACACCAAGCTTCTCCATCAAAAGAAGGATGAACATCTCGATTTGGTCCATACTTTGCAATCATCTCATTTCTATATTTTTCCTGCAAACAGACAAATACATGTACAAACAAAATTGTTAAAAAAATAAGGAATTATATACAAGTATTTAATTAATAAAAAATAATAGTACTTACCACCACTGTTTTGGACATGTTATCCACGAATGTGCTAGTTTGATTTACATTCTGATGCAACATTGAAAATACATTTTCCCATGGAAGGTCTTTTCCACCGGCTTGTTGTTGCTATGAACATTTTAAAATAATTAGCAACATAAATATTAACCTAATACAATTACAAGTGTTCAATAATCTTAATGCTTACCATACTGGCTCGATATGATGCAAATGACACTAAACCACCACAATGAGAACTTATTTTGTCATCTGTTTGTGGTCGTCGGATCGTCAGATGGAATTCTTCGGTTGACCAAACTTCCAGTATCATTTTATTCCAATCTTCCTTCTGTATCCAAATTGCACCATTGTCAATGCAGTCAGTAATATTTGTGGTGTTCAGTTTAGCCAGAGCTTTAGAGCGAGTTCGGGCCAATAGTTGGTTCAAAGAGATTCGAACTTTAACTTCCCAAATATTCTAAACAATATCTTCATCTTTCTCGGGGAATTCATATTTTTTCTATCAAATACATATGAAAAGTATAATCATAATAAATTCACGATCAAAATTATGGAAATAGTTGCGTGAATTGAAATTAAACAAGGCAATAAAGTCGACAATCTTTTTTTTGTCATACCTTGAACTCTTTGAACAATTCATCCTTATACATTGAATCTACCTTGTCCCAACTGTGCCACGGCCCCTTGAAATTACATCTCAAAATGTTTCCGATTGCACGCCCACACGATGCGTTATTAAACCTGAAATATTACAATAACAATTTTTTTCAGGAAACACATACATACATAAATAATGAATGTGTAAAAAACTATAAAACTTACTCTGTTCTTCCATACAAACTCAGTTGTCATTTTTTTTTGTTAGTGGATTGATTTCGGTGTCAAAACCCTTTCGTTTAATGCAAACATTGTTTCCTGCTGAGTTTTGACCACTGCCTGATTGGTGACAATCTTCGTTTTGATCGTTATTATCCTCTTCGTTCATTGTTTCGGTCTCCTCATCATCCATATTATCACCATCTACTCCCGGATAATTATCACTCACTAGCAAATGCTGATACCCGGACATGTAATTATCTTCTATATTTGGAAATGAGCTTGGGACTTCGGACATGTTATTATCATCTACGTCAGAAGTTGTTGCAAGCCTACTCTTCCTGTAGGCATTTTTTTTGATTTGGATGCAAACTTACCAGTTTTCGAATCTAATATAGATCCACGCCGCAACATTCTAAAACAAATGTGTTCTTATCAATAACTGTTTGCAATAACTAATAATCATGACAATTAAGCAATTAAAGCATAACGCTAATCATTATAACAAACAACAATAATATTAAAATAAAATGAACAAATCCTGATAAATGTCTAAAATCCGAAGCTCATGATCAATCATCATAATACTAATTATCATTATCATCAACATCGATATTTCAATCAAAATAACAAATCATAGCATAACGACAATCATCATTACCATCAACATCAATATTTCAATCGAAGTAACATATCCAAGCATAATACACATCATCATTACCATCAACGTCAAATATTTCAATCAAAATAACAAATTCAAGCATAACAACAATCATTATTACCATCAACATCAATATTTCAATCGAAGTAACATATCCAAGCATAATACTCATCATCATTACTGTCATCACCCAATTTTTGGGTGACTTCCCAAAATATACCAAAAAATAACAAAAATAAAATAAAAGAGATCGGGGTTGTTAGAAAAATTGTGGTGAAAATTTTGAATATTTGCTATTTTCAAATTCAAGTTAAACATTAAGTCAAAAGTCATAATTATATTTTTTATAAGCCAAGTTGATTTAATCATGGGCTAATTCAAAATATTATTATGTTTAAGAATTAATTTAGGGTCCAATTAAAGAATTTAATTAAGTGCAAGGATTTAATTATGCTTTAAATTGATCAAATTAATTTTATTACGGGCTTAATTGACAAAAATTCAAATTCTTGAATTTAATTCGGGTTCAATTTAGAAGATTAGACTTTTTTGGAGACCCAATTGAATTTTTCCAAGCTAATTGTGCAAATTAGGGGTCAAATTGAAGACAATTGAGAATTTAATGCTCAATTGAGAGTTAAATTGCACAAAACAAAA
Source organism: Salix exigua (assembly GCA_032356905.1). NCBI lineage: Eukaryota > Viridiplantae > Streptophyta > Magnoliopsida > Malpighiales > Salicaceae > Salix > Salix exigua. The sequence goes on from CM063605.1 coordinate 3,811,221, forward strand.
CGCAGGGACTAGAATAAAAAGTCACGCAAATTGAAGGATCAAATCATATTTTTACCTACAATAATTCAACCCTTTAGTCAAAAGAAAGAACTATCAATTGTTTATGCTATGGTGGCCACAGTGTTTCAAACACTGTGGCATGGCTATAAATAGCCATGCAAACGAAGGCAAAAAAGGGAAGAGGAATCGAAAATTAACCTGGAAAACTACCCCGAAATCAAAGGAAAATACAAAAAAAAGAAGAAAAAACCCTAAGGGGCTGCAGCCGCTAGACACGCCTGGGCGCTGCAGCCCCCCCGTTTTTCTCCTCCCTCGCCATTCATCTTTTCTCCTCCCGAGCAGACTCCCTCTCGCCGGCGAGCTCCTTTCCAGCCATGACCAGCCGCCCGAGCTTGCCCTCACAAGCCCCTCCTCGTGAGCTTCTCCTCGACTCTCCGGCAAAAGTAGCATCGATTCGCCGACAACCTCTATATCTCCTCTCCAGCCGTCGGTGGCCAACTCCTTTGCGCCGACGACCTCCCTTCTCTTCCTCCTTAGCTCCCCCTGGCGGATCTACCTCCCAACACAGCAGCCATGGTCGCAGCCCTCACCAGCTCTCACCTCTTCTTCATCTTCTTCTTTATCAGTGCAGATCAGCAACTCAGCCACCATCCACGGTGTCTCTCTCTCTCGGCGACCCATCACAGCAGCACCAACCGCCGTAGCCCCCAGCTACTTTCCTCTGCCATCCACTGTAGCAGCCCACAACCTCAACTCTTCCATGGCTCAACCATCATCAAAGCAACCCACCTGCCATTCGAGGCCAAGAAGACGAAGAAGTAGATCCGAGAAGGAGGATAACAAATCACCCTTATGTTTGTTGTGTTGCTTTTGATTTTGTTTGCAGGTCTTCGGGAAACTTCTCAACGGCGAAGGAGAAGGAGAAGAAGCGATCTGAGATTTTTGAGAAGAGGAGAATCGATTGATTGTGTTTTCGTTTGTTGAGTATTGTCTTTGATGCACAAGCCCTCTCTGCCTCCCTCCGGTCAGCCAACCTCCCACGGTCTCATGCCTCAACAGCACCCTCTCCTGTCAAATCTAAGCTCCGGCGAGAAGGAGAAGAAGAGGAACGATTGAGAAGAAACAAATCCAGAATTTGAAGGAGCGAAGGACAGATCTGCGAAAATTTGAATCTTGAACCCTGTTTGATGTTTGTGTGTTTTGGTTGTGTTTGCAGGTCACCGTGGAAGTCATCGCCGGCGAGAGAAAGAGGGGAGGAAGCTGATCTGCCCCGTCGTCACTGTTCACCAATGGTGGCGCGTGGAACCACGCGCCGCCAGTGACGGTGGCGCATGGGTAGACGCGCCACCACTGCTTCCAGACGTGTTGCCACTGTCCAGAACTGTTCCAGAGTTTTTTTTGTAATCTTCCTTTTATGTTCATGTTTTTATTGGAATTTATTGTATTTTTAATTGTTATTTGAAAATGTAATAAAAAAATACAATGTGTGTGTTAGTTTATTTTATTTGTAAGAATATAATGAAAATGAAAAAGAGAATGGAGGTGTGTGTTTATTCAATTTTATGTTGTTTTGATAAAAAATAAAAAAAATGTGTTTTCTTTGCATATGCCCAATATTTCAAAAATATAAAAATCTTTTTTTAGAATTTATTATTATCGTCGGTATTCGGATAAATAAATCTTAAAGATTAAAAAATCCAAAATATTCGGGGAACAATACGCTATTATTAACTGATCGGTATTTGGATAAACAAATCTGTATCCAAAATATTCGACGGGAATAATATACTATTATTCACTTTCGGTGTTTGGATAAATAAAATCTAAGGGGTTAGTATCCAAAATTGGCGGATAATAATCAATAAAATTCACAAGATTTTTTTTTTTTTTTTAGTTGTGATCGATTTTTTATCGTAATATTTTTGTGAATAAATACAATATATTTGAAAAATTTTAAATCACATCAAGGTATACAATGCAGTTTACCTCAGGTAAGGCGTAGAAGGGGTGCTAATACCTTCCCTTTGCGCAACCAGTCCCTTACCCTCGAATCTCTGAGCAGACCAGTACAAATCGGGTATTCCTAGCGACCCTCAACAGCCAGGTGGCGACTCCTCAAATCCACTGCGAGAGCCAGGATCCCTCCCGGGACGCCTCGCGGCAACATGCGACAATTACCATCAACATCATACATATTAGGAATCGAAATTAAAAATACAAGCGTAATGCTAATAATCATTACCATCAACATCAATACTTTAGTAGGGAATAACATAAATACATGCATAATGTTAATCATCATTATCATCACTCCTAATTACATCATCATCAACATCTACACCATCACCAATTACATCATTGTCGGACACAATTTCTTCATCCGAATCCATTTCATGCTCTTCTCCCCAAATTCCCTCTACCCGAGGCAACTCATGGTGATTGATTTCTTCATAATAAGATGAGTCAACACGTACATTTACATCATCAAGTGACGGCTCAGGCAGCACACAAATGATTTAACATTGTCGGTGTTTTCAGTAAATTCACCCATATGTACGTTATAACAACTTCTAGCTGATGTTTTTATAACTGCCCACCATTCTGATGATTTGTTATTGGGTGGACATGAATAGTACACTTGTTGACATTGTTGCGCCAAGACAAAATCTTCATTCCCATGTAGCCTAGAAGTATGTTTGATTTCAACCAAACCATTTGAACGATGCTTTTTAAGTCGATGTTTTGTATCATACCAATGGCACTTGAACATAAATACCTTGCATTTATTCCCTAAATATTTAACATCAAATGATTTAACATTGTCGGTGTTTTCGAGTAAATTCACCCATATGTACGTTATAACAACTTCTAGCTGATGTTTTTATAACTGCCCACCATTCTGATGATTTGTTATTGGGTGGACATGAATAGTACACTTGTTGACATTGTTGCGCCAAGACAAAATCTTCATTCCCATGTAGCCTAGAAGTATGTTTGATTTCAACCAAACCATTTGAACGATGCTTTTTAAGTCGATGTTTTGTATCATACCAATGGCATGAACATAAATACTTGCATTTATGCCTAAATATCTAGCTAATCATTTGAAGCATTCCATAATAATCAATCTCATTCTCATTGTAGCTACTTCCTTTAACACAAACCCCACTATTCATAGTTTTTTTATATCTTCCATAACTTTAAACCCATTTACATAATACCCATTATAATATTTCACTGAATTGGACGGCCCCATAGATAGTGCAAAGATTTGATTCTCAATTCCAGTTGATTTGTATTGAACCTAGCATAAGAATAATAATAACCATGGATGGATTTAGTAAATTTCATATAAAATATTTAATATAACAAGATTCTTATTGAAAATACTTACATGATTTTTCAACCAAATTGGAAATATCTCGCTCACATAGTTTTCAATTTGAACATCGCTAAATTGTGGTTTTTCGTCTTCGACTCTTGACGACATTGCCTAAAAGCTGTAATTGTTAGGTGATATTAAATTTGATGCGACCATATTATTTGATAATTTCATCCATATTTACGTAGTGTTTTGCATATGTTTTGTGTATAAAATGCCTTTATATTATTTGTTTTATGTTTTGAAGGCATTTTTGGATGAAAGATGCAAAAAGGAGTAAATTGGAGGTAATTGACAGATTTGACGTTCAGTCGATGTTTTGTGTAGAGCGTGAGTTCTAGAGATCAAAATGAAATGATTCCAGTGACATTCAAAAGCTAACATCCATACCTTTCTAGACATGTAATGCAAGAAAAATAAAAGGAGAAATATCATGGAAATCACATCATGCAAATTCAAATCTCTCATTCTGCTAGTGTTGACCTTTGTCCATTCTAAATTCAATATCTCGAGCTACAGAAGTCCAACTTATGAAAACTCAATTGGAGTGGATTCAGGACTCAAAGACCTATAAACACTCAAAATGTCAGATCCAAAAGATGTCATATGAAAAAGATATGAATTTTACAAGGGACAACTAAATTCTGCCAACTTAAGGAAGGACTATTTGGTAAAATAGACATTAGGGTTTCTAAGCATATATAAAGGAGAAGAGGAGTAAGGAAGTGGTGGATGTTGACATATAATGTCACACTTATATGTTTTATATATTTTGATGATAACAATAAAAGGAAAATGGACTAATAATATGCTTGGATGAGATTAAGCGATAAACAGGTATTATACAAAGAATACATCAACAAGCATAATGGAGTACACGAAGAAATCATTCCAAGAAGTCCAAGATGCAAGCAAGTGAAGACAAAGAAGAAGTTTTCATTTTAGTGCTTTAATTATGTAAATCTCAATTTCTAACTTGATAGCACAACTTAAAATGAACTCACACACTTCACATTGCATGCATTAAAAGGATTTGATGATTATAGGATTAAGTCATAATCAATCGGTTCAAAAATTCAGAAAAGATAATTTGTCACAATTGCCTTTCTGCATGAACCGGTCGACCGCTTGGTGTATACCAAGTGAACCGATCGATCAACTGAAGACAAATTGTCTTTTGAGCTGAACCGGTCGACCGCTTGGGTTATCCGTTGTGAACCGGTCGACCACTTGAAGGCAATTGTCTTTTGAAGCTGAACCGATCGACCACTTGATTTGT